>CM062811.1:284437087-285841306 GCA_031772625.1 Pinus tabuliformis
TATCTGTTTTGACCAACATTGTATAAAATTAAAGTTTGCAATTGCAGACATTCCAATAGATTGTATTTTTGGAAATATCTTTTTGGCTGCAGTTGAACCACATGGTTTAGTAAGACTGAAAGGAAATAGAGCTGGCTATTTCATTATTGTTCCAACCTCTAAAGGAAGTTCAAAAATAATTGACATGCCATACATCTCAAATCCAAGAGTTTCTACCATGGTTCAGACAATCAAAGAGCTGGACAAAGCTGAAGCTAAATTGACAAATCTCAAAGATCTGAAATCTACGATATAGGTAAAAGAACAGTTGAAAAATCCTCTGATCAGAAAGAAAATAGCCGATCTCAAAAAGAGGATAGAAGATGATTATTGTTCAGAAGAGCCAAATGCCTTCTATCATCGAATGAAGCACAGAATTGAACTACCCTATAAAGCAGAATACATTGGAAAGCCTTGTACAAGCAAAGCTATCCCAATGAATAAAGAGTATAGAGAACTATGTGAACAAGAAATAAAGCAGTTACTGGATAGGAAGCTTATCAGAGAATCTAATAGTCCATGGAACTACTATGGATTTTATGTGAATAAAAGGTCAGAGCAAATCAGGGGTATTCAAAGACTTGTGATAAATTATAAAACTTTAAACTCTGTCCTTGATGATAACAATTATTCTATTCCTCACAAAGGAGATCTTATAGGAAGGATAGCAGGAACAAAATTATTTTCAAAATTTGATTTAAAATCAGGTTTCTGGTAGGTCGCCATTTCTGAGAAGGACAAATTCAAGACTGCTTTCAGTGTTCCTGTAGAACATTATGAATGGAATGTAATTCCTTTTGGTTTGAGGCATGCTACCTCCACTAAATGTATTAGCATGCACTAAATTAATGATTAGCTTAATGTATGGTACAAATCTTACATGTACCTTGTAAACAATAAAAACCCAATGTATGAATATATTCATAAAAGAAATTAGTGAGAGATGAGATAATAAGTGCTCATGGAGTATGCTATATTTTATTAGGTATGTATAGTAGGTTTTTTTTATATATGGTGAGATATTTCTTTAGTTAATAAGCCTTGTGAAATTGGTGTCAGGACATTATGAAGAATTGCTTCATAACCTGTAGAAAATGGCATTATGTATTTCTAAGGAAGGCACCTTGAAATTTTCAAAAACACCTTGCAATAAAATATAACTCCAAAATTGGTAGCTAGGAGATGCAGATAGGGATTTGCATAGCAATTTGTAGAGATATGCCAAATATCAAAGTTGGTATTAAAGATCTGTAGGGATGGTTTTTTTAGTAAAGTGCCAGTTTTGGGCTAATCCATTGAAGAGAATATGCATAATCTAATAATGTTAGAATATAAATATTTCTCAATCTAATTAGATTTAACAAATCTTTAAAGATTAGGAATAAATTCCTCTTTTTAGAAAAAATCACACCTAAGAAAAGTAAGAGTTATAAATCTAACAATAATAACATTAGATTTCTCTCTTTTCCTTAATATAATTAAACCAGCCTAGATTTATCTTAACTTAACTTTGGATATACCAAGCCAGAAAGGGATGAGTTACTCTTGGACACTAAAAGAGTTTTGCACCTCAATAAATTTGATCACTCTCTGAAATTTGTAGATGGAGTTGAGATCAATCTAAGATGGTGCTATTCACTAAGGATGGAAGATGATAGGAATAAACATTATAAAAGTGATAGAGAAGTTAACTAGACCATTAAAGGAGGTTATATATAAACAAATAAAATTGTTAGTTTTTAGTTTTACATAAACACATAAACACATTCAAAAAGGATAATGAGTTTAAATGTTATTTATTTGAATTTTGAAGTCTCTTCCACTAAACAATTCAGGATATACATTATTGTGCACTCGCCCATGATTACCTAGCATCACAAACCTAATTTTCCACATGTATATCCTCTATACATGAGTATGAACATTATGATATCTCTTGCTAGTGGTAATCATGTTACTTCACTTCAGGATAGGATTGCTTAAGGCTCAAATAATTATATACTTTACATCTAAAAGTAACCTCTAGCTCTCCTCTCTCCCTCACTCTCTCTCTATCTCTCCCTTGTCACTCCCTTTCTCTCTTCACCTCTATCTCTCTATGTCTTTGTTCTTCCCTCTCCCTCCCCATTCAAAATCATTTTCTCTCTCCCACACTTTCTCCTTCTCTCTCTCTAGAATATCTATGAAATATTTGTTGTGTTGGTGAGGATAGAGGCTTTAAATATATCTCAAAAGTAATTTAAACTTTTCTTCTTATAGATTTAATTAAAAATGTTATAAAATTAAATTATCTAGATTATGAAATGAGTTATGGTTTTTGGGCATCTAGTTATTGATAGGCCATGGTATGGGCCCATGGTATTATAGAAAAGCTTATTTACAAGTTAATAATATATATCGTAAAGAATGAGTGATTATCCATGGTTAAAAATCTCGTTATATTGTAAGTTTATTGGAAGTATTAAGTTTTATGTAATATGATTTTAGGGCATTAGTATTGATAAGCTATGGTATTGGGTCATGGTATTGTAACAAAACCTATTTACAAGTTAATAATGTCCAAGGTAAAGTGAGAGTGAATATCCATGGTTAAAAATCTTGTTATATTCTAAGGTTATTGTAAATATTAGGTTTTTATGTGCTCATTAATTAAATTTAAATATAGTTACGAAATCATTATTCTAATTTATATGGATTTTATGTTTTAGATATTGCATTACATTTTCCATTTTAGCTTTTACATTACATTATATATATGTTTTAATTTGGATATAAAGGTATTTAATGAATATTGACAAACTTTCTTACACTTATATTTATATTTTATATTTTGGTTTTTGTTTCAACTCAAAGTTGAACATAGAATTATATATCTCCATTATAATAGGTGTAAAATAAAAAATAAAAAAATGGTTGTTCAATTTAAAAGTGTTTGTTAGCTTAGTATATCTAGAGTTAAGATGGATCTAAATTAGTTTAAAATAAATAAATAAATATTCAGAAAAATATCTTTGATAAAAATATAAGGGAAGCCAAAAACCACCAAATAAAATTAACTATTTTACCTCAATATTATTCTAATTATTAATTTTATTTCTATATAACCTAACCCAAAATATTTACACTAATAAAAACAGAGTGATTATGCACGGCTAAGGCATAAACCCACGCCATTCCTTGCCATGTAGTATTCACAACTCCTTAAATTTTATTTTTATTTTTATTTTTTATTTTTTATTTTTTATTTTTTATTTATTTTTTTATTTATTTATTTTTTTCAGCAAGAAAAAAGCTATATTTATATTATCATAAGGAACATGTACATTATAGCTACTTCATGTACCCATAACATCATAGAAATAACATCTGGGTTGCGTGGTCATGCAAACCCCATCAAAGTGTCCATATAAACATATATACATATATTGAGTACATAAATAGAAAGATCAGCATATATCATGTAGCAGATATTGGAGAGATCACTGGAACAATTACTTCCATCATAATGATTGTGAGATGAAACAATATCATCCCTCATGCATTGTGTATCATATAAAAAACCATTTTGCTAGTAGGTTTCGTTTGTTCTACCTATTACATACAAAATATGAGACAAAAATATACAAAAAAGATCCAAAAGTATATGAGCATCTATCCTGGGAATGTTAAATCCAACGCGCTTAGTACATTGCCCTCTTGTAATATATCCATGTGCATTTCTCCCACCATTCCTTGAAGCCCTTTCTTTGAGAGATCATTTGCAAGCTGGTTATGTTCTTTGCGAGTGTGCATGATTGTAGGGTTCCCAAGTTGTGTCCATAGATTTACTATTCTACTTAACCATCCAAGTAGTGTTGATTGTTTGATATGTGCCTTTCCATTGATATGATCCATAATAATCTTTGAATCCCCATATATATGAATATCGGGGATATTGAGAAAACTTGTGAGCCATAGAATGCCCCATAGTGCCATCGCTTCTGCTTTATCATTCGAGCCCATACCGGCATTCCAGTGAATTCTATATTGTAAATCCTTGGACATCGCTATCCAAAAACCACATCCGCAAATATTGCTTTGTGTCGCTCCATCGAAGAATCCAATCGGGTACGCCATTTGTGGGATTTTTCCCCTTTGTTGATGTTCTTTGTGCTTATTTTCATGAACAGGAAACAATGAGTATAGTGATAAGTTATTCTCATATACCCATGTGAAATCCTCGATAGAATTCTCACAAATATGGTTATTCCTCCATTTCCATATAGCCCAGAAAAAGAGGGGGAGAATAATCCTCCATATTGTCTTATGTTTGCTCCACCACCGCATACAATCTACAATGTCATGAAATTGACTATAAGGGAAACCAAAATGTAATGCCAATTTATCCGATACCTGGATCATGTGGTGGAATTTGAGGAACAAATGACAGTTTCTTTCCCTTTCCTTTTTTCAAATTCCACATATGGTGGGTCCATGCCAATTTCGTTTTTGCAAGTTCTCCCAAGTAAGATTTTTTTTTTGTGATATACCAACCAAGAGAAAAAAATGATTTTAATAGGAATACTAGTCTTCTAGAAGGCGTATAAAATTGGGTTCTCCACACACGAGGCATCCCTTCCGTAAAGAGAAGTATATATGTCAGCAACCATAATATTACCAGCTTTCATTCCCCCCAACCATACCAAACTGTCACTTTGTGCCTGCTGACATATACCCACTGCTTTTAAGCCTGCACATATATGTTTCCATTTGAAATCCAATATTCCAGCCAGATGCAATTCTTGTGAGGTTTTCCATATAGGGGATTGGTCCCTCCAAGATGATATCAGTTGGTTCCAAAAGTATATGCCTTTCCCATATAAAAAACCAATGAGAAACTTAGATATACAACAATCGCTATTGGCTCCCAGAATGTGATCCACCCCAATGATAATAGAGTGACCCGTTCCCATATTCCATACCAGGTGTTGTATGAAAAATTTAGCAACCCTTTGAAGACTATGCCATATGGCTGACCCACGTGGAATGCCAATGCTATCCTTTCAGAACCAGTATAGAAAATCCTGGTTCTTTAAATATTTTTGTCGAATCACTCTGCTCCATATACCTGATCCAAATATAGCCCACCATAAGGATTTTATCAGTAGCGAACAACCAAATAGCCTGAGGTTCATAATACCCCAACCCCCCATTCTTTTTGGGCAAGTTATGTGAGACATTTTAGTCAAGTGGTATTTATGTTGTCCATTACAACCTGCCCAAATGAAATTGGAAATAATATGATTAATACTATTAATGATGGCTTGTGGAATATAAAATAAGTGAATGCAATAAACCCCTAGGTGGGTAAGAACAACATAATGGAGGATAGCGCATCCACCCACGGACATGCACCGATATTCCCACCCAGAAACTCTTTTGAAGAACCGGTCTACTAGCCACTCCCAATCCATATTTCTATAACAACTTGCCTTAATGTGATATCCAAGATACTTCATACGAGTTTGCATCAGTTTTGCCTCAATACCAAATAGGTTCCTTATATAATCAATGACCTTCGTATTGCTCATATCATGATATACAATAGATTTTTGCAAGTTCATATTCAACCTAGTTGCTTTATCAAAATTTTTAAAAATATGAAAAAGATTTAGCCATGCGAGATGGTTCAACATACCCTCGATGAGTACATCATCGATGGAAAAACCATGTGAAATCTTGATGTTGTTCCCAATTACCAATGCCTGAAACTGATCATCATTCACCTCTATTTTGATTTGCAAGCTCAGTCCATCCATAGCCAAGATGAATAAAAGTGGAGATAGTGAGTAGCCCTATCTCAATCCCTGTCCAACCTTGAGAAATAGGGTAGGATATCCATCGATAATCACCACATAATTTATATTGGAGACACAACCCATGATCCATGCTATGCTTCTGGGCTACAACCTGATCTTATACAATACCAATCTAAGGTAACCCCAGTCTAAACAGCCATACGCCTTCTGAAGATATACCTTCATTATGGTAGCATTTAAGTGCTTGGTATGTATCGAATGCATACATTCCTGTGCAATGGAAACAACATCATGGATTTCCCGATCCTGTAGAAATCCATATTGTTCGTGTGAAATAAATTGGGATAGAGTAGTCCACATCCGAGTGGCAATAGTTTTTGAGATGATCTTATAATAAGATTGCATAAAGATATGGGTTTGAAATCAGAGAAAACCATGGAGGATCGTCGCTTCGGGATGAGAGCGATATAAGTTGAATTTATGTGTGGGTGGATTTTCCCCATGATCCTCGACTCCTCCACCATATTCAGGAGGTCTCTTTTAAAAATGTTGAAAAAGTGAGTGAATATTTCAACTGACCATCCATCCTGACTCGGAATCTTGGCACCCTTAAAAGATTTTAAGACCTCCAGGAGCTCCTCTTTAGTGACTTCTTTAAATAGATTTTCATTATCAGCATCATCAAACATAGTGGGGTATAGGTCTACAACCCATAGCATGGGTCCCCCATTGGCCTCCCCCTTACGATCATATGCATTTCGAAAATATGCGACAATAACCCTACCTATATCCTCATGCGACTGAAAGCACTGACCATCTTCATCATATATTTCCCAAATGGTATTTATTTTGCGCCTATGGTTAGCATACCGATGAAAGAACTTCATGTTTCTATCCCCTTCCTTAATCCATAGAACCCTACTCTTTAGGCGCCATGTGGATTCATAAGCAGATAAAATCCCCTTCTTTTTTAGCTCTAGTTCGCTGATATGAGTCCTGATATCATCAGGAAGTACATGAGAAATCATCTAGGGCAGAAATGAGTCCAGTTCTTGCTAAATATCAGCTAATTCTTTCTGCTGGTCTTTAGCCTTCTTTTTCTGCCATGCTTTAACTTCCCTTCGAAGAATAGCCAACTTTTCCAGGATGTGTTCCATAGGGGATATTCCTGATATATGCTCCTGGGTCCATATCTTGTGTACAAAAGAGTTAAAATCCTGGTCCTCAAGCCAAGTGCAGTTAAATTTAAATGGCATCCTGTGTCTAAAAACCTCCACCCACCATTGTAGAGTAATGGGCCTGTGATCAAAGAAATGGTTATTGATAACCTCCGTATGGATGTTTCCAAGACGCTCCATGAAGCTCTCATGTAAAATAAACTGATCCAACCTTTTCTCCACATTGTCAAACCATTTCTACCATTGTCCCATGTGGGAACCATCTTTTTTGGACATATATCAACTAATTTGTGATCAATAATTGCTTCACGAATAATACCCGCCAGTGGGTTGATTTTTCTAGATATTCCCCACACTTTGTCCATGCCAACAATGTAATTAAATTCCTCTACTATAATAAGAGAATTCATATCCATAATCCCTGACAAAAACAACTTATCCCAAAAAACCTCCATATTTCTATATGGCCCATACAGATTCAAGATGTGGATACGATCCTTTTGTCCACGGATATGTCCATCAAGTAAGATCCCCGAAGAACATGAGAATGCCTTAGCTTGAACCTAATGGGGATCCAATAATGCCACAAGACCTCCAAATAAACCAACAATAGCCGTAGTGTGCCATTCTGAAAACATTATCTGGAAATATATAATTACATGTGAAATCGAATGCATAGTTTCTTGTAGCAGAATAATACAGGGATGTACAAAGAGGAAAAGGTGTTTAAGAGCCAAGAACTTCGAGGGGGTCACCAAACCCCAAATATTAAGTGATAAGATGGAATTCATGGAAAACCCTGTCTAGGCATCCGTGCTCCAAGGGCCCAAGAAGTAGGTACATCAATGATAGGCACATCAACTAAAAATCAGTTAATAGGGGAATTAAAAGTATTTTGTCTAGCCTGTCCCCGAAAGTGGCGACTTCCACAGTTATTCTTATAGCGAACAATTATGTTTCCAGCTGAGGTGGGACCAATATGTGGACAAGATGGCCTCAACAGCTTGTGAATGGTAAGAGTGTGCAAGTCAAGAGTCTTCCTTCGGAGGAGATAATCCAAATCACTACCCACGAAGTTTGTAGGGGGGGCCAGTGGAGTATTTGATGGGGTACTACTATTCTGGTTGCCCTGAGATCGATTAGAATTACGCGAAGGTGACGGAGCTGGTACATACGTAACATGTGATGTAGAGGGGACGTCATGAGGCTGAAATAGGTTGGGAATATCGTGACAGGGGGGAATGATTCCCAGGGAAGGGGGTCGAATGGTCTGACTAGGACAGATAGGTTCAAGTAGGTAAGACTTCACAGATGATAAAGGAGATGATAGAATGGTGATGGGCGAAGAGCCATATCTTGAGGAATCATGTATAGATTGATGGAAAGTATGGGAATCATATTGCATAATTGAGCTCCGACGAGGGTCTCTACCTTGATAATGAGCAGCGCCATGTTGAGACTTCACCAGTACCCCCATACAGTTCCAACCTTGAAATCTACCACCTAGGCACCAAGGACAATGAGCGAGTACATGTCCTATATGATGGCATAATGAACATTTGAAAGGTAGCCCCAGTAATCCAGTTGCTGAGTTAAATTAGTCTCCCCACAGTGCAAAGCTATATTATCCAGGAAGCCACCTTGATACTCCTTCTCAATAAAGATCCATGTGACCTGTTTATCAAGTGCCCCTAGACACCAGGGATCCACATAAACAAATTTCCCAATAGTATTACCAATGTCCATCAGGGCCTGCTTTGTTGAGAGCTTGATAGGCAGACAAGGTAGCTTCACCCATATTAACTTGTTCTATGGGGTTTTGTTTAGGGAATTAAAGCCAATAAACCGGACATGTAATTCTAGAAAGCTACGTCCATCAATCCACGGGATTGCTTTAATCTTTTGCAGGTCATCTTGACTAAGAAAATGGAAACTATACCAACCCCAAAGCAACCGCACAATAATAGGCACGTAGCCCAGGATCGTTTTCCACTTCTTTTCCACCCAAATTCCCATTTTTGGATCACACCGCTCTAAAAAATGCTAATGACCAACGAGGGCACGTTTCTGCAGACTGGTTATGCGGTCATTCAACTTCTCGATGTCGGAAACCAAGGCGGGTGGCGAGGATGAAGTCCTAATAGAACTAACCCGATGCCTAGATCGTCGTTCATTCCCTGCATATGCACCACCCTACTAGTCAAGGGATGCATGGTCGCCATCTGGCACAGAAACATCTCCTAAAATATTGTGTCAGTCGTCCAGTGATTGAGTGCCACTCTAGCACCCGCCTCCATATACAATTTTCCTACGTGATTCAGCTTCCATGGTGGCCTTGATAAAGGACTCTTGGGCTGACGTGTTAGAATGAAGGACATCCATACCCCTTGACCCAGGAAACCACAACAGATATGAAAGATATGAAAGATGTGGGTAATGGATGTCATATACAAGGAGAAAATGACAGCAAGTAGTTGGACGCAATAAAGAGAAATAAATCTGATGACCCACCCAAATGCAAGATTGACATAAAACACGAGATTCAAAGAAAGTAGACATACATGGAATAAAGCCACTTAAGTAGACATCGGCATAACATCGCCCAAAACACAATAAAGAGTATATGTCATATAAGAATAATATCATGCCACTTAAGGTGCCGGCATAATATCGCCCAAAACAAGATAATAAGTATTTGTGAGATAAAAATAATATCGTGACAGATTTTGGGTGGATGTCGAGAATCCCACATGACATGGAATATTGTCCAAATCGCAAGTGGTTTATTATGGCATGCTCCAAGATCTAAGAGATGATATGCAACCATTGATACATAGATGGGAAACATTCAATATATCCAATGTTAACCAAATTAAATTGAAAGCTACAATAAATCTTTGATCTTACTATTAAATAGAAATTATGAATTAAATTGAATTAATTTTCTTATCATACTACAAAATATATATTTCTAATTTTAAAATTAAAGATTCAAAACTAAGTTGAAAACAATCTAAAATTGCAAATCAATTAGAATAATTTAGTGTTATTTTGATCACAACCAAGTAGTTACAACTCAAAAATTCCTTCAAACATAGCTTCTTCATCTTAAATTCTCACTGATTCAAAACCATGTCACATAAAAGCATCATTGTAGGATAGGCATGAAAAAATATTAATTAATGTATACTCGAAGTTAACAAGTATGTTTTCATCCAATGAAGAAGAACCGACAATGGACCACAATCTAGCGGAAAAGTATCATAAAAGGGCACTAAAAAATCCTATAAATGTGAATTCGCAAGTAACAAGTGTGTTTCACCATCCCATTTTCAACCTCATTTTCGTATAAATTCGCCGAACTCGTACAAAAAGTACGAAAATTCAGTGATACGATTATCTTCGTGGACTAATACTTAGGTCAATACAGTACGGTAATGTCTGAAAATCAAATATTTTTGTTTTAAAAATATGAAAAAAATAAAAAATAACATATTTACTCGAGCTTACTTTACTTTTTGGTGAAAAATCTTTTGGATTCTAGATCACAATTATCACGTTCCTGTCCACCCACATGATTTAATGGATCACGGCTAAAGAGATTAATTTGTTGATATTATTGTTGAATAAATTTATATTATATGGGTTAATGATATCTAAATGCTATATGTTAGAGATAGCTTTTAACATTTTAAATATTAGGAGAATTCATGAGTTTTTTTTTCTATGAAAAATAATATTTTTGAATATTTGTAAGATGTATACTCTTGAATTTTTTCTTGTGGTTATGATTTAAATAATATTGATCAGATTGAAAAATTTCGTGTTCACCAAATTACTCCCACAATTGTTCACTGAAGTACAAAGACACTTCACAGTAAAGGATTAATACTATAGCTACTAAACCATAAATTACATTTATTTGGCGTTGGCTAATCTAATTCTAACCACCTGCTGGATCTGTCCATCCAAATGTCCTAGTTCAATTTCAGTTAGTCCAGTTTAGTTTAGTCTCACTCCAGTCATTTAATGTTGATGTCCCCAATATAATCTTATTTAACTGATTCATAATATTGAGAAAACCAATCTCTTTTCCATGTTATTCTTCATTCTTTGTCATGACATTAGAGCTTAGTCTACTTAAGTTTCCTAAAGAGAACATCAAGAGAGAGAAAAGAGGAAGTTGCATATTAAGAGCAAAATTTGAATTTTTTTTAATATAAAGTTCCATATTGAAAACAACATTTGACTTTTTTAAATACAAAGTTCCAGAGGAGCTCGAGGATGGAGACTCGAAGAAGGCACTTCAAGAGCAGATCGAAGTCGAAGAGAAGCCACTGCAAGCTAGGCAGTTCCGCCTTTCTCTCCTGGCTCGTGGAAAAGTTAACGAAATTCATGAAAAGAGCGATTCAGCGCTGCCATTTGGCATCAGTAAGTGTGTTGACCATTCACAACTAAACGTTGTATGTCAAGTTGTTGAGCATAAAATTTTCAACACGGAACAAAGTTTAGGAAAAAAAAACAACTATTTTTTTCTTTAAGGTCCGAAAGGTCATTTCGGTTCTGCACTAAACGAAAAACATTTTAAGTGGTTTCGTACGTTTAAAAAGGATTATTTTAAAAGTGTTGTTCTTTATTTAAAGGGCTCTGGTTAAAGATTTTTCAAAGGGGATTATGCAAGGTTTGAGGAGAGAAGATTGGTTGTGCAAATAAAAGGGATTTTTATTTCGAAAATATGTTTTTTTTTTAAAAGAAAGTGAGCTTGAAGGTATGGTTTTAAAAAAGCTTATGTTATTTTTTAATAGTTTATAGAGTTTATATAATTTATTTTTTTTAAATAAAGGGGTGGTGTTGTTGGAGGTTAGCATTGTAATATTGTTTTTTTTAATATAAAAGGGGTTTGTGAAAATATTTTTTCTATAGAGAATTGGTAGACTAGGTTTTTTTTTTGTAGAAGTTGAACAAAGGAGTCATCAAAAAGATGTTTTATTGCAGGCAACAACTATGTCTACATTTTGTTTTGCTTGTTGAGTCAACACTCAACAAATGGGAAAAGCCAAGAGACTAAGAAAGTCGAAGCAACAACTAGAATTAATGAAGCAAAGACAACTAATTGTAGAAATTTCTGTTTTCCCACCCCGGTTTTCAGTTTCTCCTTATTTCTCCCATATAGTTAAATGCCCTTTCCCATAACCATACATTTAACAAGCTGAAAAAAAAAAAATTTGCTGAAAACACAAATTCTGGAAATTTTACAGAATGCTGGAAATTGCAGAAATAAAAATCAGCGGTAATAAACAGACATTAAAACACATTTAAACGCTGATATTTTTTGTCAATGTGACCTTGGAAAAGCCCCCTACAACTCTTGGGGAAAACCAGTTTGAGAGCTCTTCTTTATTTCTGAAAATTGCCTTTTACAGTGAGAAATATTCAGCAAAAAATCACCAAGCAAATTTACAACTTATCTCCTTTCCCGTGCCTCATAGCAATCTGGAAATTACAGCAAACAGGACAGCAATAAATGCTGTACGACCTCCGTTTTGTGTGCAGAAAAATCAGCGAACTGCTCCTTGATTTTTGTGCAAACCACTCCTCAAAAATTGTGCCAAAATTTGCCTTTCACTGTGTGCTGAATCAGCTGTACAAATCTGCTCAACTACTGCCTTGGAATGTGTGCCAAGCTGCTGTCTCCTTCTCCTCCCTGCTCAGAAATCTCTCTTGCTCTCTTGCTCTCCTTCTCTCCTTCTCCCAATTTGCTCATGAAAGAATTGAATCGAATGTGATCTTTTCCTCCTTTTCCTCCCTTAATATAACTCCAAATGACTTTTGGGTGACCCAAGTGACTTTTGGGTGATCTCTAAATCCAATGGCTGAAATAGATTTAGATCAATGGCTGAGATTAAATGCTCATTTAAATCTCACTTTTTATTTTTTAATTCACCCCACCTTAATAAAGACCCACTTAGTCATTTATTTCCAAAGTCACTTTTCCTTTCTAATTTTTCATTGACTTTATAAAAGTCACTTTAAAATTAGACTTAGTAACTTTATCATTTAAAGTCACTTTTAAATTAGATTTAACTTTATAAAATTATAAAGTCACTTTAGGAGAAAAATTAAATTCTTTTGGACACTTTTCCCTAGGCCAAATATCAAAGCCTAAGGGAACCACCTATCCTCCGGTACCAAATTTCAACACTCCCTCTTACCGAGGAAGGTGTTCCTCACCACACCCATCTTGTCTCTGAAGTAGACATGCTTGCCCCGTGGTAAGGCTTTGGTAAGAATATCTGCAACCTGCTCATCAGTGGAAATATACTCAAGCTTCACAGCTCCCTTCTGAACATAGTCTCTGATGAAATGATATATGATCCCGATATGCTTTGACCTGTCATGAAACACTGGATTCTCCGTGAGTTTAATGCAACTCTGATTATAACAGTAAATCACTGAAGGTCTCAACGGCTGACCAAATAAGCCAAACAACATCTTGCGAAGCCAGATGGCCTCACAACTGGCTAGACTGGCTGCCATATACTCTGCTTCTGCTGAACTCAATGCTACTGACTACTGCTTCCGGCTGAACCATGACACTACTGCTGAACCCAACCCAAAACAACACCCTGAAGTGCTCTTCCTATCAGAAGCACAACCTGCCCAATCAGAATCAGTGTACCGTGCCAATCTCACTCCATCTCCCTACCTGTAGTCCAGACCATAATCCACTGTCCCCTGCAAGTACCGCAAAATGTGTTTTGCAGCCACCCAGTGAACCTTCCTAGGCTCACACATAAACTGACTCATCGTGTTGACTGCAAAACAGATATCTGGTCTAGTGTTGACCAAATACATCAAGGAACCAATCAGCTGCCTGTACAATGTGGGATCCATCAACTCAGAATCCGAAGCATGAAGCTTCTTCCAGTTGGTGATCATTGGTGTCGACATGGGTCTACAATCCTCCATGTGGAATCTGCTAAGGATGTCCACAATATACTTCCCCTGCCCCAGGAAGAAATGCCCCTCCTCCTGCCACACCTCCAAACCCAAAAAGTAATGCATCAAGCCGATGTCCTTCATCTCAAACTCCGTCGCAAGATCTCTCTTGCAGTGCTCTATAAGTCTCTCTGCACCTGTAATGATCAAATCATCCACATACAGCACCAGAACGAGAGGCTCCTCACCAATCACAATAAAGTAAAGGTTCGGATCTGCCTCACTCTTTGTGAAACCCATCCCCTGCAAATATGTATCTATCCTGGAGTACCAAGCTCTGGGAGCTTGCTTCAGGCCATAAAGGGCCTTCTTCAGTCTGCACACATGGGACTCCTTCCCATGCACCTCAAAGCCCTGTGGCTGCTCAATGTACACCTCCTCCTGTATGAAGCCATTGAGAAATGCGGTCTTCACATTCATCTGGTGGATCTTCCAACCCATCTCTGCTGCTATCGATATAATGGAGCGGATCGAAGTATATCGAGCCACGGGAGCGAAGGTCTCCTCATAATCAACTCCCTCTACCTGGGAGAACCCTCTAGCCACAAACCTCATTTTGAATTTCTCAATGCTGCCATCTGCAGCATGCTTTACCTTGTAAAGCCATCTGGAAGTAACCACGGATTTGCCCTCAGGCCTCGGCACCACCTCCCAAACATCATTCTTCATGATATAAGAATACTCCTCCTACATGGCCTCTCTCTAGACCTGCTGGCTGGCTGCCTCCTCATAGCTAGAAGGCTCAGAGTCAAGGATGCTGGTAACCATCGCCATATAGATACAAAACCTCTCAGGTGGTCTACTCTCTCTAACCGGCCTCTTCGGCTCAGCAACAGATGTGGCATCTCTCAAGGTGTCTTGAAGCCACTTGGGCTTCCTCTTCCCTGAGCACACTTCTCCCACCGAAGAATGAAACTACTCCTCCTCATCATCATCAGGAGCCTGAACTCCTGACTGTCTGTCTGCTGTCCTCCTGCCTGCACCTGAACTTGTAGAAGCTGAGGTACCGTGTGAACTGTCCATCAATGGACTCCCTAGTGAACTACTCTGCATGCTGCTCGGAGCACCACCCCTCTGGCTCGGCGAGCCACTGCTCACTGACGGACCTGACATCCTCATAGATGTACCTCCGAATTCTCCTGATCCCTGCCCACTGGATCCCTGCGACTGACTCAACTGCTGCTGAGGGTCTGGCTGATCCAGATACTCTAACTCCCGTGACCTCCTAAAGGCCCTGTCCTCCTCGAACTTCACATCCCGTCTGACAACAACTCTCCTCTGTGCAGGAATGTAAATCCGAAAGGCCTTTGAGGTCTCACTGTAGCCCACAAAGATACCCTTCTCTGCGGTGGGCTTTAGTTTGGTCCTCTTCTCCTTGGGTATATAGGAGTATGTAATGCATCCAAAGATATGAAGATGACCAATATCAGGCTTCTTCCCAGAGAAAGCCTCCTCCGGAGTCATGTACCCCAAGGCACGATGCGGACTCCTGTTTTGCAAGTAAACAGCTATGTTGTAGGCCTCTGCCCACAAGAACAATGGCAACCCCTGATCATGTAACATGGCTTTGGCAGCCCCTGTGATGGATCTGTTCTTCCTCTCCGCAACCCCGTTCTGCTGGGGGTTGTAAGGAACAGTGAACTCCCTCCTAATGCCTGCCTCTGCACAATAGTCAACAAACTCTCCAAGGGTGTACTCTCCTCCATTGTCCGACCTCGAGGACTTGATCTTTCGACCTGTCTGAGTCTCCACAAGAGCTCTGAACTTCTGAAACCACTTGAAGACCTCACTCTTGGTCTTCAAAAAATAAATCCAGGTCCTCCTGGAGTGATCATCAATGAATAACACATAGTACTCATATCCACTCAAGGAAACATGAGACATCCGACCGCTCACATCGGAATGAATCAAATCAAGTATCCTCATCGCTCTGCTGTCACTGTTGGGAAAAGGGGATTTGGCAAATTTGCCCATCGCACAACCTCTGCAAGTATCAAAGTGATCAGTACTGAAATCTGGCACACCTGTAGTGATCTCCCGCAATGTCCTCAAGGCTCCATGATACATATGTCCCATCCTGCGGTGCCAAATCTCACACAGCTTAGAACTGCTAGCTCTGCTGTCGATACTACTGCTCAATGCCAAAAGGGGCTGGAATGCAAACTTGTACACCTTTGCATGGCGTACACCTATCACTCTAGCTGAATCAGCTGGAGTGCCCCTGGGATACATCAACACCTGTCCTCCCCTGAACAGTACCTCATATCCTCTATCCTCCAAAGCTGAGACGGATATGAGGTTCTTCCTCATCCCTGGCACATAAAGAACCTCTGACACCTTCAAGGGAGGTTTGGACTCCCTCTGAAATGTCACTGTCCCCACCCCGACTGCTCTAACAACTCTGTCATCACCGAGTACTACCTCAATATCAGTGCCACTCTCTGAAAGCTCTGAGAAGTACTCACGGACTCCTGTCATATGACGTGAAGCCCCACTGTCCACATACCAGATACCTGAAGATGCTCCGCTAATCGAGGGAAAAGCATGCTCCCTCTGAACCTGTGTGACAGGTGATCCTGCACTAGAGGACTCACACGTAGTGAACGCAAACTCTCAGTCAAAACGACCAGCAAAGTCCTCAATCTCTGCTGAAGCTGCCACGTCCTGGTTCTTCCCCTTCTTCTTCTTCTTCGGACACACAACTGCATAGTGTCCCATCTTTTGACAATTCCAACACTTCACCTTGGAATAGTCCTTCTATGTGTTCCCCTGTTTACCTTTACCTTTGCCTTTGCCCCCACCACTGCTTGTGGAAGCCTGCTTCTTCCCTTTGCCTTTCTTTCCTCCTGCCACCAGTGCTACATCTTCATCCTGCTCAACTGGCTTGGCTGCCCCAAGCTGACCTTTCCTGATCTCTGTCTGAATGCAATCATCCCAAAACCTCTCCCATGTGGGAAGGGTCTCACGTGCACAAACCCCATCAGCAAAGTTCAACCATGAATGGGGGAGGCCATTCACTGCAATCCACACCAACTCAGTGGGTGGAATGGCATCTCCAATCGTTGCCAACTCATCTCTCACATTAGTAATCTTTGTGAGATATCCAGATGCACTATCATTACCCATCTTAATGTTCTTCAGCTTCTCCTTCAGGACCATCTTCAGGTTCTCATTGGTACTCTGGTAGAAATTGGACAATGTTGTCCACATCTCATGGGCATTGCTCTTTCCTCTCACATGAGGAATGCAATGGTCTTTTATTCCATATAGAATCAGCCTCTTACCCTTATTGTTCTTTTTATTATAAGCTGTCAACTGAGTAGCATCAGTAGGCATAACAACATGGTTCTGTGTGGTATGCACCATGATATCCCAGACTTCTGCCTCCTCAAAGATACTCTGCATTCTCTCCTTCCAAACGCTATAATTTATATGCCCATCCAGCCTATCCTCCACCCTCAATCCCAATGACATCCTGCTGTCCTAAAAATGAAAAATAGCACTGCTGTAGTAAAGATAAAACTGTTGTTTATGAAAAAATCAGCTTGCTGGAATTTTCTGAGTGAAAAATCAGCAACTGTAATTTTTCCTTTTGCTGTCCCAAACTGCCCTTCAGCACTCAAGCTCTGATACCATGTAGAAATTTCTGTTTTCCCACCCTGGTTTTCAGTTTCTCCTTATTTCTCCCATATAGTTAAATGCCCTTTCCCATAACCATACATTTAACAAGCTAAAAAAAAAAAAATTTGCTTAAAACACAAATTCTGGAAATTTTACAGAATGCTGGAAATTGCAGAAATAAAAATCAACAGTAATAAACAGACATTAAAACACATTTAAACACTGATATTTTTGGTCAATGTGACCCTGGAAAAACCCCCTACAACTCTTGGGGAAAACCAGTTTGAGAGCTCTTCTTTATTTCTAAAAATTGCCTTTTACAGTGAGAAATATTCAGCAAAAAATCAGCAAGCAAATTTACAACTTATCTCCTTTCCCGTGCCTCACAGCAATCTGGAAATTATAGCAAACAGGACATCAATAAATGTTGTACGACCTCCATTTTGTGTGCAGAAAAATCAGCGAACTGCTCCTCGATTTTTGTGCAAACCACTCCTAAAAAATTGTGCCAAAATCTGCCTTTCACTGTGTGCTGAATCAACTGTACAAATCTGCTCAACTGCTGCCTTGGAATGTGTGCCAAGCTGCTGTCTCTTTCTCCTCCCTGCTCAGAAATCTCTCTTGCTCTCTTGCTCTCCTTCTCTCCTTCTCCCAATCTGCTCATGAAAGAATTGAATCGAATGTGATCTTTTCCTCCTTTTCCTCCCTTAATATAACTCCAAATGACTTTTGGGTGTCTCAAGTGACTTTTGGGTGATCTCTAAATCCAATGGCTTAAATAGATTTAGATCAATGGCTGAAATTAAATGCTCATTTAAATCTCATTTTTTATTTTTTAATTCACCCCACTTTAATAAAGACCCACTTAGTCATTTATTTCCAAAGTCACTTTTCCTTTCTAATTTTTCATTGACTTTATAAAAGTCACTTTAAAATTAGACTTAGTAACTTTATCATTTAAAGTCACTTTTAAATTAAATTTAACTTTATATAATTATAAAGTCACTTTAGGAGAAAAATTAAATTCTTTTGGACACTTTTCCCTAGGCCAAAGATCAAAGCCTAAGGGAACCACCTGTCCTCCGGTACCAAATTTCAACACTAATGAGGCTTGGAATACCCTTAAGAGGAGTTTTCATGTAATGGGGAATAATCCAGTTGAAGATAAAGAATTTGGTGAATCCCACTATGCTCAGCTAGAAGTTGATGATGTGTGAAGAATTTACAGAAAAAGCAAAGGAGCACACAGATGTTCATGAGCACCACTGTTCACAAGTAGAAGCGAATGAAAATTGGGTGATTCTAGTAACAGATTTGTTGATAACAACTTGGTGATTCTAGCAAAAAAGCTTGTTGATTGAAATTTGGTGAATCTAGCAACAGTGCTTGTTGATGACACTGAAGCTTCCATTAGAACAGTCAATGCTATGGTGAATCCAACAATTAATATTGTTGATGTAAAAATTGTTAAATAATTGTTGGCTAATGATGAATTGTTGCAGATGATGCAACACAAACATGATATCAACATGAGGTTATATGGTGAGAGAATCCCACTAGAGTCTACAAAGCAAGTGGAAGAAATCCACCTTGAAGCAGTAGAAGAAACAGAGGCAAAGAAGGAATCCCACAAAGAGAAAGAAATAGAGACAGAGATAGAGAAAGAGGTAGAGGTAGAGAAGGAAGTTGTCATTGCAGAGTAGAAGGAACAAAACCAATGCGGTTCTGCAAATACTTTTAATTATAACATTGATTTCTAGTGTGTAGGCACACAAAATGATTATGAAGAGTTAAAATTCCTTGAAGCATGACTTGCAACATAATGTCTTGAAAATGTATGCATAGAAGCTGCAGAAATGAATGTTGAAGATAACATAAATGATGAAAACATTAATGATATTTTCATGAAGTGGAGTCATGAACAAATATTTTATTATTATAAACTTATGTTGTAGCAAATTGATGAGGAAGATCACATAACAAAAGATTGCATGTGCCAGCAGTCCACATACAAATGAATTTTTGAAGAAGTCCACGACATGCTTAGACAACCTTGAACAATGGAAGACCTGCACCAAGAAATGAAGAAAGTAGCCAACTCCATATGCATAAGTAATTACAATTTCTAACACTCCTACTTAAGTACGGCCGTATGACTCAACAGAATTCAACCTTGTCTACTAAGCTTACAATAGAAATTGTCTCAATTATCACTCAACCATGAGTGTTGTCTATGTCTCAGGTAGGCTTACAATGACTCAAGACTTTCACAATTTTGCATTTTTTTTCGCTTCTTCCAAATTGTAAATCCTCGAAATTGCTTGATTCTCTGTTAAAATTTCTTGTTGTAGGCTTTATTCACTTGTTGTTGTTGCAATTTTTCTTTGACTTATTTTGAAATTGTTCTGAAAAACAATTGGATCATGTATTCTACAACTCCCTCTTCAAATATTCGTTCAACTATACAGTGTTCCCATAACATTGCATCTTCAAACTTTCTCCTTTGCTTTGCTTCTTGTGCTTTACATTCCTGAGTTTCTTTCTGCCATATTTCTTGATAGCAGAATCTTATCTCTTCAAAAACATCCATATCATTATTTTCACTTTCATCATCAGGTACTATTGCTTTTTTCCTGTAATCTGCACACTCAAGATCATTATTCGCCATTTCATTCAATTATTTTATTCTAGTTGCTATTTTAAGGCTCACATCAATTTGTTCTATTGGTTTCTGAATCCATTCTTCGATGACCTTCAAATATGCATCAAATTTATTAACAACCTTGTTTTCAACTTTTTCACCCATGCTATTTTGAACACCTGTATATTCAAAAACAATTTTAAAAACATCTTTATTACACTCTTCAGTGAGAGCTTCCTGCTCTGCATATGCATTATTTTCAATTGCATGGAGGTTGTCTTCCACTGTTATGTTGTTAGTGGATATTCTCATAAAAAAATATTGAATCATTTTATCATGTTCTTGATCCTCAACCGCTACTAGATGACATACTACTTCATGAGCAGTTCCAATTACTTCATATCTTGCTACTATAGTGGCAACTTCAACCTTCAGTGTTTCATCAAACATTGCGCTTACCATATTGCCAAAATCAATCTCTGTTTCAAAAATAAGCCACACATAACATCAACATAATGTTCATCCACACTATGGTGGGATATTTGAGCATCCATGTGCTCATTGTCAATTTCATTGACAATTTCAACTTCACAAAATCTATCAACTCCGGCTGGATTCACCAATTCACATATAACTTTGCAGTCATCATCAACATGTGTCTCATCATAGTGGGATTCACCATCATTTGCATCATCCACGTTACAGTGGATTCCTTGAGCATTTATATGCTCTTTCTCTGCTTCACACACAGAGCCTCCTGCTTCTCTCTTTATAATCTTTGTTGCATCTTCTTCATCCATATGCATGCTTGCATAATGGGTTTCAATTTTATGGTTTTGACAACCATCATCCACTTTTTAGTGGGATTTTCCAAGCTCTATTTTCCTCTCAGAGTCTCTGTCATCTACTCTCAGATCTGTGGCTGACTTATTTTCTTGCGACATAACCTATTGCTGCATGTCACTCCCACTTGCACCAAATTCTTCTTCGTCTTTTTCTAGACTTCTGAGTTCCTCGGCTTCGGCCTGAACCTCTCTAACCATGACAATGATCTTTTCCTCTTATTTTTTTATTTCCTTTCTTAATATGCTTCAATCACACTTTACAACCCATGATTGTTGTCATTCCTTTTCTTACAGTTTCTTTGCTGATTGCATGAGGTTGTCTTCCATATCACCCCCAAAAAAGAATATATTTTTCGATATGTGCCCCGTAAGGCACAATCTTCACAACAAAAGCTGTGAGTCTCCACAAAACAACATTTTTTTTTTTTACAAGCAAACGAACTTTGACAAAACCGTAAACACGACTTCCAATAAAAAACCTTTTTCCTTTTTTGTGAAAATAAAAAATTACTTTTATGTATGAACCTTATTTTTAATAATGCTCATAAAACATTCACACTTTTGAATGCACTTAAACTTAAATACATATTCCTTCTTAAACTTCAACCAAAATAAACCTTCCAAATTTTGGGCGACTGTTTCAAAATAAAAGCCTGTCAATTAAACCTTGGCTATGCCCATTTTAAAAACTTTGACTCAATCACTCAATCACTAAATTAACTGACTATCTATGTTTAGCCAACTCCACATGCTAAAGTAATTACAATTTCTAACAATGAAAAGAATGTGAATCAAAGTACCTAATCATTTTACTCATGTGAGTGTGTTCTCTCTAATACAAGATGTAATGTTTTCACCCTTATAAACCTTGGCACAGAGTTTTATTCAATATATTTTTTTTTTCAAAAGAAAAAAAAACATGACTTTCATTACCTAAAACAAAAGGAGCATACATTGTAGCTCAAATAAGAGAGTCTCTTTGTACCATGGACAAAATGCTCCATCATTTAACATATCCAACCAAAGAAAAAACAAAGGTCACAACTACCTAAACCAAGACTACACTAAAAAGACAGATTTAGGTCTTAATCACAAAACATAGACTAAATAAATTCCTTAACCTGGAAACAGATGCTTCTGTCTGCCTCATCTATGTGATAGCCAAAACTAACAACCAGAATGGAGATGTGAAGGTCCCCCTTGCCTCTAAAACATGACATTGAGGGAGAAACCAGGCACGCCATGTATAAGAGCTGAGTAACTGATAACATCCAGGTGTGCTAGCCAACCTCTTTTGGAAAGGAGTTCAGCCTCTCTGTTCTATTTCTGATAGAGCACCAGAGCCCGAATTTTAACCATCCAGTGGAAGAGTAAGGGAGCCCCAAAATTAGAGAGACCCTGCTCCCGCTCAATCATAGTTTTAGAATCCTAAACGATGTCAATGTCTTTAAGTTCCACCCATTTGGCACATTGAAGGACACACCACAAAGCAAGCATTTATTCTTTACTATTTTTTCAAGCTCCCCTGGAATAGCTAACGCAATATGATTGTCACAGCTACAGAACAATGTAAGAACCACATCTATATTCTTTTTCAGATGAAGCTCCGTCAAAGAAGCATATCGGATTTATTGATCCAATTTATTTGTAGATACAATTGATGCTTTGTTTTTTAGGCCTCCTAGGTCCAATCTCATGAAAGAGAGCCAATATCTTCAGCCTAGTTTTCATCACATGAGGAGGGGATTGGTCAACTTTTTTTCATTTTGACACCTCCAATTTCCCGAACATATGTATAAAGGGAGAGTACATTAATAAATACATGCATCAATTGAGGAGAAATCTGGGAAAAAATAAATCTTGAGGAAAATTAATACCTCATGTCAAGTAGATACAACGAATGGGCATGGTAAGAAGAGGTGTATTATTGTTCCATTTCCTACACCACATAATGAGCACATACCATGTCCCTCAAAACATTTAAGTTTAAGGGGAACCTCCCATTTCCACATTTTTGTCACCCAATAACAACCAGTGGAGAGTTTAAATCCCTAAGAGATGTAACTATAGGTCTCCTTACCAAATATTTTTCCATCCTTCTCTCTCCCACCCCAGGTAAGAAAATATTCCTCCTTAGACAGCATCATGCCTGCATTGGTCAAGTTATGCCTATAATACTACACTCTACCTCGCGGGACACCGAAAACCCTAAATCATTAGAATTCACCCATCTAGGAACAGAGAGCAAGGTGACACGCTGGTAGGTAAGCTAACTCATGAAATGTAAACCTTTGTGATTTAAAAACTGAATTATAGGCTCACATAATAAATAACAACCTTCCATACCCTTGATGGTGTCGAGACCAACAACAACTTTGTTCCCCCTAACAACCTCCTATCTAATATTGCCACAAATCCATTGCCTAGTCAATAATAGAGTTATCCATATTTGTGAGGCATTTTTATTTTCTGGAGCTCCAACTCTGATCCATTCATGAGGATTGAAGTTACTAAGTTATTTTTCTCATATGATATTCTGCCATAATCCCACTCTTTTAAAATCTCTCCAGAGATTTGTAGTCAACAAGGCTAGTTAAAGGGGTCAGTGTCTCTAATACCCCAACCCCAATCCACCTCACCCCTGGAAATAACCTCGAGGCAGACCAAATGGAATATTTTTATTTTCCTTGTACCATCCCAAGGGAAGTTTCCAATTAAAACATCAATTCTTTTGATTATTGATTAGGGTAGTTTGTACAAGTGCATCCAGTAAATTGAAAATGTCGCGTTGGACTACTTTTACCATGATGAGTCAGCCACCTATAGATAACCATTTGTGTTCTGATAGTACAAACTTCTTTTCAAACTTTTGAAGAAGCCAATCGCAGTCCTATTATTCAATCTATATACCCAATTATTTTACTCTCTCTAACAATTTTTTCTTCCTTATAAATATTGGAACACTTCTTTATTCAATCTATATATCTTCATATTGACATTCTATCCAATTAATATTGGATATTCATATATTGAGTTAATATTAATCTATTTTACTTCATATAAATCGATTGAATAAATTGAGTGGACATTTAAAAATGTTGACATTCTCTTTTTACATTACACTCTTATACTGGATTGTAAAGCATTTAATTTTTTTAATAAATATATGATTTTTTTTCTTACTATATATAATCAATCAATTTTTTTTTTATAATAAGTGAACATTCAATATTTTGTTTATAAAAAAATATAATAAGCTCTACATATACATACATATATATAGAAAAGAAAAAATCAAATACATTTAAAGTTATTTTCTATAACATTTTACACAGAATATAACATTTTACAAAGAATATAATGGAGATATTAAATTCCTTTTAAATATTGATAGACATCAAATTTTCAAAAGTAGGTTAATGCTTTTTTTTTTTCAAAAGTATGTTCATAGAAAAAGAATTATTCTAATGTTGTTTTTCAAGGATTTTTGTTTTAAACATTTTACAAAAAGTATGATTGGCATATTAAATTCTTTTTTAATATAAATAGATAGATGATTTTCAAAAAAATGTTAATTAAAAAAAAATATTTCCATGTGGTTTATAATAAAATATTTGAATGTTGTAATGTTGTTTAAGAGATTTTGGATAGATGGTCATTGGATGAGTGGTTAAGGATCTCTTGGATGTTAAGTCACTTGTTCATTCTTCCACTAATAATAATAATAGATGCACTCTCACTAATATAGAATAATAATTGAGCAAATAAGTTTTTATGGTTAAAATATTTATTTAGTCCTATATATACTTTATATAACATTCAAAAATATAATTTAAACAACCAAAAATTACACATTATAGTATATTATGCACATAAAGAAATTTTATCCCTTCGATTCAAATAAATTTATCTCAATAATAATAATTTGAATATTTATACAAATATAAGTAAAATATATTAGATATCATTTTTTTTGGGATTCAACTGCGTTAAGTAAGTCATTCATGTATGACCATTTCCATGAGAGGTAGTCGTAACTGACTAGTCATTCATGTATGACCATTTCCATGAGAGGTAGTCGTAACTGACTAATTTCTCATGATTTTTGAATAGTTCACTTAGCACTCATTGCATCGGGTGATGCTCACAGGGGTGAAGAAGTGGGATTGAAACTAGTGAAAAGTGGAGAACGAATCACATAGCATCAATCATCACTTCCGGGGCTTGCACCCGGTACCCAGGACTTCCCAGGAGGTCACCCATCCCAAAACTCCTCTGGCTCAAGCGCGCTTAATTGTGGAGTTTTTCCCACAATCAAGCCCACTTAGCTTGCTACCCCATTTGCAAAACCTTAGCAAGTATTGTGCCTCATGAACCATTCAAGTAGAGATCCCTTGACTCTTTTTGAATTTAAGTATGGGGGTTTACGCAGTGCATTATATTAGATATCATTTTTTTGGGATTCAACTGCGTTAAGTAAGTCATTCATGTATGACCATTTCCATGAGAGGTAGTCGTAACTGACTAATTTCTCATGATTTTTGAATAGTTCACTTAGCACTCATTGCATCGGGTGATGCTCACAGGGGTGAAGAAGTGGGATTGAAACTAGTGAAAAGTGGAGAACGAATCACATAGCATCAATCATCACTTCCGAGGCTTGCACCCGGTAACCAGGACTTCCCAGGAGGTCACCCATCCCAGAACTCCTCTGGCTCAAGCGCGCTTAACTGTGGAGTTTTTCCCACAATCAAGCCCACTTAGCTTGCTACCCCATTTGCAAAACCTTAGCAAGTATTGTGCCTCATGAACCATTCAAGTAGAGATCCCTTGACTCTTTTTGAATTTAAGTATGGGGGTTTACGCAGTGCATTATATTAGATATCATTTTTTTGGGATTCAACTGCGTTAAGTGGGAAACTGCGTTAAGTGGGATTGAAACTAGTGAAAAGTGGAGAACGAATCACATAGCATCACTTAACGCAGTTGAATCCCAAAAAAATGATATCTAATATAATGCACTGCGTACACCCCCATACATAAGTAAAATATTTTACATAATAGTAAAAAATAAATTATTTTCTTATTTGCAAGTAATTTTTACAATTCAATGTAAAAATATATATGATTCTTTTAGTATTTAGTAAATCAGTAATTTATCTGTAAGTAATTCCTTTAATATTTAGTAAATAAGTATTTTATTTAGTAATTTTTACAACTCAATGTAAAAAAATATGTAAACTCATAGTATATCAGAAATTTAGAGTGACTCACGGTATATCACAAATTTATGGAGTTCACAGATGATACACGTAAAAAGAAAACCTAAGATGTTTTTGTGAATCTTTTAATTGTATTTTCCCCTTAATTTTTCAACCTCAATTAATGAACTAAGGATGTCAGGTGGACATTAATATGAAGCTGACATTCAGATGAAAATGAAGTTACAATGGTTAACGAAAACAAATCTGGCTAGCTACTCAATATTTTTTAATTTCTTTAACCCGTACTTCATTCAGTTTTTGATATGTGTTTATGGCATTTGTGAATTTAACTTACAAAGTGATTCGCTACGTCGTATTCAGATAAAGAATCCGAGCAAATGGGCTCCAAAGCGATTCGCGACACCGTATTCAGTTAAAGAGTGTGGAATGTTATGAAGATATTTAGTTAAAGAATGGGAATGTTATAAAGGGCGATTCCGCTTCAGAGTGGAGTGATTGGCAACGTCGTATTTAGTTAAAGAATGGGGAATGTTATAAAGGGCGATTCGCTACAGAGTGATTCGCAACGTCGTATTCAGTTAAAGTGATTCGGCACATCATCATATTCCCTACAAAGTGATTCGCTCTCTACGACGTACTCAATCGGAGAACTTGGGAACGTTATAAAGGGCAGTTGGGCTGCAAACTGATTTGCTACCTTGTATTGAGTTAAGGGACACTGCGTTTTGACGTTCACAGTGTCATTGGTTGCTGAAGCAAATATCCAGCACCTTGAAAAGATAGAATGGAAGGAAAGGGAACACCTACCAGTGGGGTGATCAATCTGGTGTTGGTGGGGAAGACGGGCAATGGTAAAAGTGCTACTGCTAATTCCATCCTTGGGCGCAAGGCCTTTAAGTCTCTTTCCAGATCTTCCGCTGTTACAGGCACTTGTCAGTTGGAACAAGTCCAAATGAATGGCGGCAGAAAAGTGAATGTCATCGATACGCCAGGTGGCGAACTTATTTATTTATTTTCATTTTCTTGTTGTTGAATATTTGGTTTGTTATGTATACCATTTGAGTGGGTTTAATGGTTAAGAGTATTTGTTTTCTCTTAAGAGATTATAAGTTCAAAAGAAGAGAGGTAGTATATGTATGTTTTTTTAGATTTAGCAGTTAAATCACTGCCTCGAGGTAAGTCTTTTGTTTTACAAAGAAAGGGGTCTCTAAGGAGTTATTTTCTTTAATGTTACTAGTTTCTAAATTTATCACAAGATTTAAGGTTTGTTGGTGGTCCTATTTGATGCTTCCCTCTTGTGATCTCAACATGGTATTGCATTGGGTGCGAGCATCCCTTATACTTTTCACCACTAGTTAGTGTTTATTTTTACTCCATAATTTTTTCCATCCATTTTATTTTAGGTAAGCCATCCAAAAAAATCTTTTTTAGTGCATCGTTACCTTGGAAAATATTCATAAGTGCTCCTAGCATTATTCTTTCTTAGAGGACATTGTAACATTCGAAGTGCAAATTCGGGAGGTAAGAAGATGTACAACATTTAGTAACATCAACTTTGGAGATATCTTGTGCCACTCTTTATATATTTAGTTGATCAACATGTTTGAATGGATCTTTCTTTTATACCTTTACTTGACACTACCCTCAACAAATTGTGAAATGTTAGTTGGTGTCAAAGATACCACATTTAAGGTAGAATACTTCTTTACTATATGGATTGCATTTAGTATTAAAGGGGTAAACTTTGACGCAATGCCCTCTTTCCAAGGTTCAAATTAAAGAGGGGTGGTATGCATGGGAATAACTTTATTTTGCTATGGGTATTGATAAAACCGATCACATGTATTTGGTGAGCTATATTCAAGTTGGGTATCTATAATTCCACTCACCTTTTGCACATCTTATTTGTCAATCAAATTCGTTGGTTCATTTTCTATTTAGCGAGTACCATCACTTTTCCATGGTGTCGGAATTCAATTCTATATTCCATAGTTGCACTTTGTTTGCACCTATTTAACTAAACAGGTGTGCTTGAAACACCATGAAAGCACCCTATAATTGTGCATAAAGCACACCTATTGAGAAATTTTCTATGCATAGTATTGTCCTCATCAAGGTGAAATTATATTCAAGTTAGATATACACACACTCTCTCATATTTGATTAAGTGAGTTACATTTGAGTTGGGTATCTATATTTGACCCTTAATTGTAGTCCATATTAAAATTTCAAAATTCACTCTCATAATTGAGTTGGGTATTAAAACGACCACTTACTTTTGCATTTTTTCCATAGTCAACTATATTGAATTTGACATTCAAAATCCAACTAGCATTTCTATTTCATCATTTTTCTCTATGCCCCCTATTTAACTTAAGGTGGGTTGTTCAGAATGGTGTAATCCTCCCATTTTTCCAAGACAATCTAAGACTTTTCCATCAGTTAATGTGTTTAGGCATGAGTGTACATTTTATTGTAATAATAGTAGTTTTCGGTTAACACTAACCTAGTTTACTAAAACAAGTGTGTGTAATACCACTTTGAGAGGGTGTACTACCTCTTGATTAGTGTACATATACACAGTTAAAATTCATCTGTAAACAATCCTATTTGGACATTGATCATTCTTTAACCTATGAGAAACATCTCCCTCTATTCCACTTGTGATCAACACTAATGTTTTTCTTTTTGGTTACCTTTTCTATTATAAAAAAAATTCACTATCTTGTGCACTGATAGTAGGCCATCTTTTCTCTTCAACGAGTGTGCTTCCTTAATAGTATTTTCTTTCCATTAATTTGAACTTTTGTTGTTTTATGGTGGTTCCATTTGACCCCCCTCTATTATGATTTCAACAACATGATGAAAGAGCTATAATATGCAATAAATAGTCCAAACCACATCCTTAAACCATCATATAATGCCTACAAAATAGGGCACAATAAAGATTCAAGACAAATTATGTTCCTATCTACTAAGATTTCCTCTTGCCACAAGAAACCTCTCACAATAAGAGTAGGTGGAAAGAGTTTAGGAACAAAGGAAAGAGTGCCACCATGGGCTACATGAAACCCATGCAATTGTGAAGGTTATGAAGTTTATATTACAACATTTAGAATGCCACTAGTACTGATGTTGGTAGTGTATTAGGGTAAAATCTGTGTTGCATGTTTAATTTTATGAGTACCGTAAACCAAAAGTACAATATCCAAGAGCTATAAAGCTATGATTCCATTCTCTAAACTACCCTACAATAGAATGTTCTCATAGGTCATATATGTTCTATTATTCTTCATTTATTCACCATAATAGGACAACGACATGAAGTTGTGGCACATTTAAACCAAGTTGTATGCTTGGTGTTCATTGGAGATGTTTCTCTTCACATTATGGATGGAGTTGTAGGTGATCCAACACCTCTTCATAGAATAAGTTTTCATAACTTGTCAAAGAACCCTCACCTCGAATTTATTCAAATGTGTGATAGAATAGCCATATATATTCCATCATTCTGTAGGATTCATCCTATCTCAATCTTTAGTTACATGAAGATTAGAAAAAAATTAAAGTCCATTTCTTTGGGAGCTCAATTTTCACCATACTTAATCACATTCAACTTCGTCAAGATCCATATTACGTAATGAAATCATATGGACATTCTAATTATTTAGACTGATGTGTTAATATGTCTTAATCCCACCCATACATGTTGGTTGGGCCAACCACAATGTAGAATAATACTTTTGTGTATGACATATAATAAGGAATGGAGTGGAACACTCAATGTTTAGCACACACTCAGATTGGTAGGTTGGAAAGGGTGAATTTGTATAAGAAAATATTCACTTATTCATGAACTGTAAGAAAATAGTCACAAATGAGATATGTTAGTTACACAATGTGGAACACAATATTAACATGGAAACTTTATCCGATATGTACAAGGAATGAAAAGAAAGACAAGAAAGGAAATGAAGCACACACACATAGAAATATAAAAGAAAGCATAATGAGACTGTGAAACCCCAACTTCTATTAATAAATGAAATAGTAGAGTATTTTAGAACACACACTATTTAGAATGGTGGTAGCTATCCTTGAATATAGAGAGATGGTGTCTATGCACATTAGCAAAACCTTCTACAATAGGGAAACTTAATGAGATTTTAACATAAAGAAAGAAAACTAGAGGTCCAAAACTCTAACCCTAAAAGATGAAATGCCAAAAGGTTTATGAACATTGAGCTGGTTAATTGCAACATCAAATTCCCGTGAATGCAACTTTTTCATATGAAATCTATATTAGGCACACAATAGCTAATTGGAAATAAATATTTGAGGAATACAAATTTTGGACAAGGCTAGGACATGTCATGGCAACCCTTAGCCACTAAAATTTCCAAAAAAATTGTTTAGGGCCTCAAAACAACCTTAGAAGTTTGGGACCTAAAAGTCATAGACAAACTGCCAAGAATCTAAAGAACTATTGAGATACTGGAAGAGGTTGGTGTTCACCAATATCAACCTAGATCAATCCTCTAACAATACGAAGAAATGGTCTCCATTGCATTAATTTCCCTCATTAGATGGGGTAAATAATTCTAAATTTGGCTACTAGTGAGCCACTTACCTTGGTGAATAAGATTACCTACTTGCATAACCCATTTGAGTTTTATGTGTGGCCGACAAGTATTATTTACCTTGGTTTCCATGATCCGATCCATTGTAGCATATTCAATGTAGTTAGGATTGATTTCTATGGGAGGCAATTTCGTAGTTACCTCTAAGGTGTCTAACAAACATGGGAAATATGGTTGAAGAAACTCCACATTAAATTCTAGGTGCAAGCCAAGGAAAGGAGGAATACTCAATTCTAAAGAAAATTCCTTGGAAACCCTTACAATTGAGTGAGGTCATATTGAAGTGGTCTCAACTTCCTATGGGTCCTTGTGCAATGCTCTCCATGTAAATGTAACCACACCTTATCACCAACATGAAACTTGTGTGGAGCCATATGCTACTCATGTCATTGCTTGAACATAGAGAAGGATTTTATCCGATGGATTCAAATGCTTAGAGTTATACATGCACAAGATATTCACAATATCCTTATTGAACACTTTTTTTTCCATTTATTTAGTAATTAAAGGAGGTTAATTTGGTCGACTTGGTATCTACCAAAGACCGTAGGTTGGACCAAATGGTGCTAATAAGCCTTCTATCCCTATCTAAAATAATGTTCCTAGGTAGCCCAAAATGAACCCAAATATGCTCAAAAAAGATTTTAGTAATCAATTTAGCTATGATATGCTTCTTGCATGGTGAAAAAATGGGTATCTTAGGGAATAGGTCAAAAACCACAACCACACAATCATTACCATTCTCAGTGGATGGAAAAACTAGAACAGGTCGAAAACCACAAGCACGCAATCAATACCATTCTCAGTGGATGGAAAAACTAACATGTAATCATGGAGACCAACTCCTAGGGCTTATCTTGAGTCGGTATAGGAGTGTACAAGCCCTGTTTATTTATTGTTGGGTTAACAATGGCACATATAGTGCATGATATGACATATCACTAGACATATTGTTGAATTTTTGGGAAGTAGAAATAGTTTTGAAGTAATCCTACTATCTTCTCCACACCAAAGTTTCCTACCAAACGACTGTAATGTGTGTTTGAGATCAACTTGGAATCTTTCTTTAAGGAACACAAAGGTGGCCCATGTAGCACATGAGAAAATCTTGGAGATGGAAGTATCGAACCTTTTTTTCCACAATCAACATATAGTATAGGGAAATGATATCATAGTCATTATTATATAGTTGTGGCTACCTAAAGGACTCATTCCTACAATAGTTCATGCTAGAACTTGGGGCTACTTGAGGTATTTAATGACATGATTGGTGCTAAATTTCTTATATTTGATGTTGAAATGAAAATGTTGTAGACATGTGGACCATTTTTATAGTGTATATTTGGTAACTTCCCTTATCTTTACAATAATTATAGGGCCTTGTTATAAATGTGGATGATTGTATCCTTTCCTATAAGAATATAATGGTTCATTTTCTGGTATTCGTACATGATGTGTCACGTCTCCTTTTCATAGAAGGGGTATCTCTGAATAGTATCAAGGAGTTTTTCACTATGGCAGACCACTAGATGTCTTGGTTGAGAAGGGACCACACTGATAACATAGTAAGACGTATCTATCCCAATCTCAAATAGTTTTTGCATGTCTAGCAGGGCAAGGACTGGTGTATGGGAGAAGTGGTGTGTCATACTCTCAAATGCCTTATATTGTGACTCACAACAATGAAACTTTTCTTTTTCTCCACCCTTGGTCACTTTACTTGAGGGCCAAGTGATATGAGAGAACCCCAACACAAACCTTCGATGTTAGCCAGGCATAAGAGGTTATGGATATCTATTAGAGTTTTCATGGTTTTCCAATATCAAATGAATTAGGTCTTGGTTGGGTTTATGTGCACCCCATGTTCACGCACAATGTATCCAAAATATTGAATTTTGTGCATGGAAATTATCATTTTTTATATTGACATACAACTTTTGTTACCATAAGATGCTCAATACATGCTTAGAATCTACTAAAGGTGATGACATAATCCAAATATATAACCAAAAAGAGTTTGTGAATGACTGCACAATATCATCTATCAACTTATTGAACATTGTTATAGCATTATTCAAGCCAAACAGAATGGAAAACCCCTCAAGAAGGTCTTCCTTAGATTTTAATGTTGTTTTCCATACATTAAGTTGTTCAATTAGAAACTGGTGGCAGCATGAATTCAAATCAATATTACAAAAGGTATTGGCACACTTAAGTTGGTCAAGAATATCATTAAGTTTATGGATCAGGTATCTCTTCTTAACATCAATTTCTTTCATTGCTCTATAATAAATAAGAGGTTTCCATTTCCCATCCTTTTCTACACCAACATATTTGGGCTCCCGCAAGGTGAGGATCTTGGCCAAACTTGGTTGTTTCACAAGGACAAGGACAAGGTCCATTATCTAAAGGAGAATCTATATATTTTCCCCTTAGGTCATAAAAATACATCACAAAGTTCAAGTGTGGAAACATCAGACAATACCTCATGTTTTAAGGGATTAATGCCATAAGCTAAGCAACACTATCGGCTAACATGGATGTCTCATCCATGGATAAATTAACCAATGTTGTATGGTTGGGAGTTTTACATTGCCGATAGCTTCAATATCTTGATGAAACTAATTGATATCAACTTCTTTTCGCTTACATTGTCAACAATAAGATGTAGGGGGGTCCCCTTCACCCACACCTATGAATACAAGAGGTGCTCACCCTCTTCAGACTTCTATGTCTCCTTTAGTTGGATCTTTGTAGTTGTCATCATAACATTAGGTTTTAGATTAATGATCTACTTTCCTTTATGTTGCTCAAAATCAGAATCAAAATGAAAGCATATTTCCTTTTCTTTAAGACCCACCAAAAATGATTACTCAAGCAAAATTCATTAATTTTGTGTTGCGTGCGTTTGTGGAATTCACATAAATTTTTTATGTTTGTTTTAAACTTTCCATTTCCCTTATTTGTTTGTGACTTGGGATGGCTGTATTAAGGTTAGCTCTCCTTTCTTTGTCCCCTTTTATGTGATTTTTTCCCACCTTTTCCAAACTTCTTTTCTAGTTATTTTTTAGAATCAAACTCTCCCTTCTTCTTAAATTTGTTTTTTGTTGAATTTTAACAGTATGTCAATAAGCATCTCCTCGTAAGGATATGTCCAAGAATTCCATATCAGTTTGGACATACGTATGTATACTATTACGGTACCTTACAACCAGGTGCCTTTTAGAGTCTCTATTACCTAGTTTTGAGTGGAAGGTATGGAAAGTATTGGTGTGCTCTAGCACTATCTGATCTCCCTCATATTGCATTGTTTTCCACGTGGATTAGTTATCATAATTTCCTAGAACATATAATTCCTCCTTAAGGGAATCAATAAAATATTAGAACATGGTTATGGAATTTAATATTGTAGACTCATCTTCATTTTTTCTCTCACAATAACCTTCCAACAAATCTTTGCAATGGGGAAGGGATTTTAGGAGTGCAAAGGTGATATTTTCCTTGTTAGAAAAATGTTTGATAGAGTAATATCCCTCAAATATATTTCACTACTTATTCAAATCATGTGCATCTATTTAGTCTTGAAATATGGGGATATCACAATTTAATTTTAAATTAAATGGTTTCACACCTTTGAATTTCCACTAGTGTAATGAGCCTTGGATGCTATTGGAAGCCATTGAAGGAAAAGGGAAAAATTATCCATCATGTAAATATTTTGTCGTGCAAGTGCTACCTTAAGCAACAACTTGATAGGATCTATTTCTCCATCATGTCTCTTTTCTTTTGCAATGGGAGGCCACTTTGGTTGATGTGAGTAGATGTTCCTAGGTGAAACTAGCTTGAGATCCAACTCTTTATACCCTGATCATATTAGGGACATGCACTAAGAAATAACAAAGAGAAGATTTCTCTAGTACCATTGATCTAGAATGTATAAGGAAATGAAATACTTACAAATAAATATATATGGTGAAAACCCAACTTTTATCAATAAATGAAATAGTAGAGTATTGTAGAACTCAAACTAGTTGTAGCGGTATCTATCCATGTATAGAGAGACATGACGAGTATGAGCAATTGCAAAGTGATTGCAAGAGGCCGCAAGAGTGGCCTTTTAACATAAATAAATAACCCTAGTGGTAAAAAACCGTAACCCTAGAAGATGACATGCCAAAAGGTTTGTAGGCCTTGAAGTAGTTAGTTCATACATCAACTTCCAAATGGAACAAATTTTGTAAACAATATCCATTTGGGGAACACGATAACTCACTGAAAATAAATATCTAAGGAATAAAACTTTTATTCAGCGCTAGTAAATTCAATGATAGCCCTTAGCTCCTCGAATTTCCAAAAAAAAACATTTAGGGGCTCGAAAAAACCTTGGAAGTTTGGGACCAAAAAGTCACAGAAAAAATGCCAAGAAGATATGGAACATTTGAGACACTGGAAGACTTCGATGGAAACTTAGTGACCTAGATCATAACCTTTTTGGGAGAAAACCATAAAGCTTTTTTCTATAATTCTTTTGTGGGAATATACCACCCGCTACAAAAATTTGTAGGTATTAATCTACTTGAGACACGAATTGGTAAACTTCGACGATCTTGGAATATGGGATAAAATCTTAGATCACTGATGATACCAAACCAATAATATCAACAAATCTACCCTTTAAAGTGGAATATAAACAACAATAAATCTATTAATGCACAAAATATACACAACTTTTTACAATTTTATACAAGTATGTACAAAAACCCAATTTCGTTATATTAAATCAACTGAATAATACAATAGTCTAGGAGTCCCATACTAGGGATAATGGACCTAAATTATCCATAAGTACAAGACTACAAATATAAGATAATTTGATGGCCTAGCTGATCTAGTGCACCTCACGGCTTGTTTGTCGTACCCTGTAACCTACTAGTCCTTCTGCTCTCAATCTACTCACTAGTTTCTCCTTAGTCCATCAAAGAACAACACATAAAGGCTCCAGGAGGGATGTCTGCTATCACTCTTACAAGTCACTTATGCTATAATGAAAATCTCATCGAATCCACTCCTCTAGGCTGGCCAATGCCTGAGCTACAAACTGCCTCTCGTAGTGGTCACTTTAGTCCATCAAAGTTCCACATATGCCTCCAACAACTTAACCCACCTTTACCATTCAAACCCCCTTTATGACTCCCGATCAAGGGCTACTTTTGAAATCTACACACTTTCCTCCAATAGTCCAAAGATTTCCAATACCTCTGTCAAAACTCACTATAGAATTTACTCCTAGGTTAAGGCTAGTAACCTTCCAAATTTTCCCAACCACTTGGATTCCACTAGTTACCAGATCTGTCCACACTTGAACATCTTCCCTAGAAACAATTTAACATAAAACCATCATCATACATGTACTTTGAGTTGGTGCAATTGTTGTAGGTTGTCAATATTATTAAGGCTTCTTGTATCTCCACGTCAACCCTTTCTAACCCCTTCAACAATAACCTTTTCTAACTTGGCTTGCCTCATTTTCCTCGTTGCCTCCCACACTACTTGTTACTTTGTTTTATACACTAGGGAATAGGCCTTACGACCCCTCCAACAGGCCTAAGAAAGGCCCGTGGTGCCTTTGTAATGGCTATGGGGCATGCGACCTATTGAAACATGGAAGAACCACCCTCAAGCTTGCACCAAACTACCCAGAATGCACTCAGCTTGCTTCTGTTGCACCTCGGCCTTATCAAATACACATAAAAAATCTCAAAACAACCCTTATGCTTGTTGGCCCTCACCTTCTTATGTTGTAGCTACCACAAGATATGATTTCTCAATGAATTGTTGCACATGGATATATCAAATTGTTGTAGCGGCTACAACCACCCTCGAAAATTTAGGCCTGAACCCAATTTCGGAGCCTCCGTTGAGAGTTTCACTTGATGGTTGTGCACACTCGGGTTCACTCCATGAGCTTGTGTGAGTCTTCGCACCCACCTTGCTTGATCATTTCACTCAAAATTTTTGCATGTTGATGTCAATGTCATTCTTGTGACCATGTTCTCGTTGTACTCAAGGTTTTCACTTTGTGTGTACTTGTTGTGTTCGCTATGTAAAACTTCTATCGCACTCACACACGGAGTCACATGCACTGTTGTGAAAGCATCATCACAATCAACCAATGATCATTCACAAGTGTCACGCTTGTCACTTGAAATAAAGCAATAAACTAATAATAAAACACTCACACTCATAAAATAAATATTAGATATATAGAAAAACCAGACATGGTGGAAAATGCCCCAACCTTACATCATTCCTCACATTCTCATTATTAATCAATCCAATGTACAAAGAATGATAATAGTACACATAAATACGTGAGGAAGTTAGTCTCAAGATAGTATGTCTATCTTGGACACTATGGTTGAGACAATTTCTCAACTACACACTAATTTAGGAGAACTAGTTGGAGAGAATCTCTCCTCCTAACTAAACTCCCTAGTTTGAGGAACTAACTCTCATGATTTAATTTAATTAATAATTTAATTTGGATTTATAATTTTTTTTTTTAAGAGAGTAAGGTTAACATTCCCCCCCCAATGATAAATCCAAAAAGAATAAGGAACCATCTTCCAAGTTCTCAAGTTGCTCCTCAAAAATCATTTGCCTGAAAAAATTGCCAAATTTGGATGCTGAAAAAAACTCAAATCTAAAGAGAACATGAATCAACTGTATGTTTGATTCTTCTCTGAATGGCGCTTGACAACTCCATCATGTGCCAAGCTGCAAAAGGATCCAACTGTCCTTTTCTGGAAAACAGCATCCAATGTCCACTGACATAATTTGATGAACGTCCATTGTCGTATCTGCTGATGATGATCACCTATTGGCTGAAGATCTCGAAAAAAAAACTCAATGTTTCTTTTGCTATGATGAAAGTCGCTCATTGCTACTTTTGCTGTCGATCACCCACTGGTGAGTCTGTTGATGCTCACTGCTAATGGAAAAATTCCCATTGGCTGATGAAGATGCCAACTAGCTGCTTCGCCGATGTTGCTGAGACTTTCAGTCTGACAACTGCTTGTCGATTTCATTGACATTTCCCCCCCCTTTTTAGCTGAAAGAAGAGACAATCATCTGCATTTGATATCGGAACTCACCCCCTTCAGGTGTAGGAGAGTTTCACTGTTGTACTCCCCCATTCAATTGCACGAGAGTACCATCTTCATTTGAATGTTGGCTACAATATGTGTGAGTGAATTCAATTGTAAAACTTGTACAATCTTCTGGCTATGGATGACCATTCCCAGGGATCAATCCATGAATAATTTATCTTTAATCTGGTAGGTTGGTCTTGTTTGCAGCGTTTCTCTGATGAATGATTTTGCTTGCCACAATGGTGACAAGGATGAAGATCAAAACACTGATCTTCTAGATGACTGGTTCTTTGACAATGAGAACATTTTGGTTTATCTGCAACTAGAGTTTGCATGAATTTCTGTTTGTTTTCACTTTCAGTTTGTGTGCATTGATGTCTATCTGCAACTTGCAGAGAACTTGCTGAGGTGACATGTTCAAGTAATCCGGCATTGACAAACTGAATGGGCTATGAATAATCAGGGATATGTAAGTTGTCGTCATATGCATGACTTTGCAGTTGGTTACTTCTCACCTCCCAGGACTAAACACAAAATTCCATATCACCACCTTGGCTTCATCCATCCCATCACTCGCCATTTCATGAAAGCAGCCAGACTGATCCCAAACATACAACCTCTTCCATATGCATCAAGGAAGCCAAAAGCCACTCCTACAGGGCTTGTTGTATCATTAGTGGAAGAATCAGTCCTTTCCACACTTGAAGGTCTAGTAGAAGCTATTGAACACGGAGAGGAAACTCTGGTCTTCCGACAAGGGGAACGAGACACTCTGGTGATCTTGGGATTAGATTCTGATATAGGGGGTGGAGGGGAAGGTAGTGGAGGAGGTGGAGGAAGAGATTGTTGAAAATGCAACAAGATGATGGAGCTTAGTGGAAAGGAGTCACCTTCACTAGATGGGCTAACAGGGTTTTTTTGGCGCAAAGTCTATTTTTAGACTATGTCTATTTTTAGACATATGGATCATGGTCTATGAGTTGCAGGATGCTGTTTATGGATGATTGGTCATGTTGGGAAAAATAGATGGACTTCTATTTTTGGTTCAAAGCGGAGTGATCAGAGTCTATTTTTAGATTGCCAGGCTAAAAATAGAAATAGTCAAATATTATTAGCCCTTAGTAATATTTGGACTCTAAACATTATCTTATTCTCTTGGAGCACTTCAGTTTGAGCTACGGATGTGGCACATGCAGCTGAAAAAAGGAATCACGTGGTTTCTTATGTGTTAGTTGAGCTATTGCATGGAGGACTTCAGTTAGAACTCATCCATGTGAGTTCTGTGGAGTTGGATGTGGAGTTGATGGAGTTGTGTTCAGTTTGACTTAGTTGAACTAGTTGTATTTAGTCTAACTAAAGAATACACTAGTGATGAGTTGTGTGAATTGATTGTTAATTAATTCACTAATTATTAACTCATAAAGAAACTAAAGAATACATCATTTAACTCAGTGCATGTCAGTGCATGGATAGTTCAACAGAGACAGGTGTTAGAGGTAAGTGAAAGGGTGAGCTGTGACTATCAGTTGTGCATGAGATTTGTACATGCATGGGATTGATTTTGCCAATGAGGACTGCGTAGTGTGGGCCAATATCAAGGCAATTGTAGCTTGTGCTCACGTGATTTTCACTTGGCATTGTGCAGTGGAGGCAGGCAAAGCAGTAGAGGAGATTTGAACCTGTGACTTGTTTGGATCTAAGCTAGTTTTGTGTGTAACAGGTGGAGATAGTACTGAGTACTTGTGAGGAGTATTGTACTATGTATTGTTACATGTTCTCAATCAATATAATATACAGATAGTTGGGGGTTTTCAGCTGTATGCTTTCCCCGTGATATACTGTATTGATATGTGTGATTGATGCTTCAATGTGTGCATGCAATTGTTTCTAAATACTGCAAATTGATGATCAATAGTATAGGAGGTTATGTATTATGCATGCATTCTTAAAATAATGTATAATCGGGATAATATCTGTGAATAAGTGTCATATTATTCAAAATTTCTACATGGTATCGGAGTTGGCGAATTTGTAGAAAAATTTCTACATGGTATCAGAGCTGTTGATCATCAGATCTGCTATTCAGAAAGTGTTTACATCTTATTTCTTCAGGTAGAGTCTGTAATCGGGCCAGGTAGCCTCTGGATTCATCCTTCCTCTAGAAGGTGACATATTCGGTAAAAGCCCATACAGTCAATCTCTGTACGAGAAATACTTTGTTCTCACGAATTCTCAATCAGAGGCGGTTGAGTTTTGAGCTGGTGGAATGGCACTCAAGGATAAACTCAGAAACATTAAGTGTGAGAATGGAGACAATATGCCCCAGTATCTCACGAAGTTCACTCAGTGTCGGGATGAGCTGGGAAGTGTGGGAGTGACTGTTGATGATGAGGACTTGGTGAGCTTGGCTCTCCTTGGTCTTCCAAAGAGTTGGCATTCCTATCAGGACTCTGTCAATGGTTGGGAGAAATTGCCAGGATGGGAGAGACTTTGGTCGGATCTTGTGCAGGAGGACATCAGATGGAGCACCAGAGATAGTTCTTCATGCATGCATGATGAGGACAACTGTGCCTTAGCAAGTAAGGTGAAGAAGGGGAAGGTGAAGGGTTCTCTTTCCGAATCCAGTTCTTCCAATGATGGGAAGAAGGTTGACAAATCGAAAGTGTGATGCTTTCGTTGTCATGAGGTGGGCCATTATGCTGCAAATTGTCCACGGAGGAAATCCAAGAAGGGATCCAGGGAAGGATCTGAAGGTGAGGAACTTGATTCACAGTTTTAGTTGGATTTCATACTCTTCACATGCATGGTGTCATCCATGGTGGGAAGTGGTTGGTTTCTTGACAGTAGAGCTTCTTTCCACATGACCGGTGACAAAAGTTTGTTTAGTACTTTGGAGGAGAAATATCTTTAGATACTCATAGCGATGGGTAGTGATGAGAAGTATAGTGTCTCAGGTGTAGGCATGGTTATTTTTCAGAGGGAGCATGGAGCTTGCCTTACCTTGACCGATGTTAAGTATGTACCAGGACTGAAGAGAAACTTGGTGTCGATCGCCATGTTGGAAGATAGAGGCTATGGTGTAGTCTTCAGTAAGGGAAAGGTTTTCCTTAGACACATCATCACTAGACAGGTGAAGCAGATTGGTTCACAAGTCATGAACCTTTATGCTCTTGAGATTCAAGATGCATTCAAAGCCTTGAGCAGCGAGGCAACTGATGGAGACTTGGTGGTTGAGAGGGAGCGTATATTACCGCCCAACATGCAGAGCCAGAAGAAGTCTCAGACAATTGTGGAGGAGCCACGATTGGTGCAGCAGCTTCAGGAGGTTGTGGAGCAGCCACAACAAGGGAAGCTGAGAGGAGATCGAGTAGAGACATCTACTCATGCAAAGACCTCCAGTAGGGGGAAACTTCAAGCCAGGTGGGCTGAGGGATCGCATGCAGCCATACCTCCAGGTAGGAGGTGGGGTGATGTGGATTGATCGTCCCAAGGAGGAGGGGCAGGATCCTTGAGGTACCCAACCTCTTGGATGAGACCTTGCTACAGAAGCCCCGATGTGGAGTAGCAGGAACTGACTGATTGGGTAGAGACAGATGTGGATGGAGCAGCAGAGAGAGCGACAATGTAGGGAATCTCAGGCCAGCACATGGCTAGCAGGCTGCAGCAATGCGAGAGGCACAAGTGTTTTGCACAGTGCTGGGTGGCACAGAGAGGTGTGCAATGGTGCGAGATGCATGGAAATGTTGCAATAGCGTAGATGTCAGAGTGGGAGCACTTGTCAGTAGTAGGTAGAGCTTCAGCATCAGAGTATGTTCCTAGCCCAGTAGAGTGGTCAGTTGGGAGTGTTTTTTGTTCCAAGTGTTGTTGGAGCAAATGGACCGGGCAAATGTGTTGCATGAAGAACATTCTAGAGTTGCAGGATAGGGGTTGCAGATAATCCATATCTTGTTGAGAGGGAGAGTTGAAAATGCAACAAGATGATAGAGCTTAGTGGAAAGGAGTTGCCTTCACTAAGTGGGCCCGTAGGTTATTTTTGGTGCAAAGTCTATTTTTAGACTATGTCTATTTTTAGACATACAGATCATGGTCTATGAGTTGCAGGATTCTGTTTATGGATGATTGGTCATGTTGGGAAAAATAGATGGACTTCTATTTTTGGTTCATAGCGGAGTGATCAGAGTCTATTTTTAGACTGCCAGGCTAAAAATAGAAACAGTCAAATATTATTATCCCTTAGTAATATTTGGACTCTAAACATTATCTTATTCTCTTGGAGCACTTCAGTTTAAGCTACAGATGTGGCACATGGAGCTGACAGAAGGAATCACGTCATTTATTATGTGTTAGTTGAGCTATTGCATGGAGGACTTTAGTTAGAACTCATGCATGTGAGTTCTGTGGAGTTGGATGTGGAGTTGATGGAGTTGTGTTCAGTTTGACTTAGTTGAACTAGTTGTATTTAGTCTAACTAAAGAATACACTAGTGATGAGTTGTGTGAATTGATTGTTAATTAATTCACTAATTATTAACTCATAAAGCAACTAAAGAATACATCAGTTAACTCAGTGCATGTCAGTGCATGGATAGTTCAACAGAGACAGGTGTTAGAGGTAAGTGAAAGGGTGAGTTGTGACTATCAGTTGTGCATGAGATTTGCACATGCATGGGATTGAGTTATGCCAATGAGGAATGCGCAGTGTGGGCCAATATCAAGGCAATTGTAGCTTTTTCTCATGTGATTTTCACTTGGCATTGTGCAGTGGAGGCAGGCAAAGCAGCGGAGGAGATTTGAACCTGTGACTTGTTCGAATTTGAGATAGTTTTGTGTGTAACAGGTGGAGATAGTACTGAGTACTTGTGAGGAGTATTGTACTATGTATTGTTACATGTTCTCAATCAATATAATATACATATAGTTGGGGGTTTTCAGCTGTATGCTTTCCCCGTGATATACTGTGTTGATATGTGTGATTGATGCTTCAATGTGCGCATGCGATTGTTTCTAAATACTGCAAATTGATGATCAATAGTAGATGAGGTTATGTATTATGTATGCATTCCGCAAATAGTGTATAATCAGGATAATCTCCGTGAATAAGTGTCATATTATTCAAAATTTCTACAGAGATGAACCAACGGACTCAGAGCCAGAACCATCAGATTCTGAAAGAGAGGAGGAGGATGATGAAGAAGAAGAGATGGATGACCCAAATTTGGAATGGATGACTCAGGGACCATTGGCTCTCCCTGCTGTTTTTCACAAGATTCCAAAGCGAGTGGAGAGAATGAAAATCAAGTTCAACCCTGACGACATGATGAAGATAGAAGACCATTTGAACAACTTCTACTTGCAGCTGCAGACCCTAGAGGTACGACACGCTGACATAGCTTATAGATTATTTCCATGTACCTTGGACAGTCACGTAGCTGCATGGTATCACAACCTTCCACCAAACTCCATACAGAACTGGGGTGCATTCAAACACATGTTCCTTGAAAAGTTTGTTGACGACAAGACCCCAACCATGTTACTCAAAGAATTGGGAAGCATGAAGATGGAGGGGAAAGAATAGGTAAAAGACTTCAACCAAAGGTTTACACGAAGATTGAACAAATTTGTAGTGGACACCAAACCTCATGACTCCATCACTATTGATTACTACACGTTCGCACTACTGACCAGCATTGCATAGTTCATCAAGGGAGCTGTGAAACTGACACGTTTGGAACCAGTGAAGGACTCCAAATATGATGAACCAGTGAAGGACTCCAAAGATGTGAGCAGGAAGTCCCAAGCGATGACGAGCAAGGGTAGAGACAAGGAAGCACATGATATTGAAACCCTCACTGGCCTCATCAAGAACCTGACAATGGAAGTGTCCAAGCTCAAACAATGGAAAATAGATAGATCTGCAAGAAGCCATCTACCCAGATAGAGATGGGGAAGTAGCTCATAAGGCAGCAATCGGTTCGCTCAAAAAACTAGGTAGAGCTTTGTGTTCAATGTCAAACAGGGTGCAGACCCTGAGTTCTATTCATTCCATGAAGAACATCACCTCGAGAACTTTTGTTCAGAATGGAAGTGAGTCAAAACCTTGGTATACAATCATAGATTCAATGCAGAGAGAAGTATGCAGAGCAGTTGGATGACAGAGATAATGATGAGGGTATTGCACCTGCTAAAGCATCAAGTTTTGGGCATGTGGTGAACACATATTAGTGCTCACAAGAAATGTTGAAGACAAACACCGATAAGAAACCCACAAGACAAAATGACCATTATAATCTTCGGAGTAAAGGGGCTCCCCTTACACTTGGGGAAGTACAAGAAAATATGAGACTGTTGATGAGGAAGGCTAATCCACCAGTGGCTCCAAAGCCGAAAACACCAAACAAGTCTGGGAAGACAACGACAGACAAGAATACGTCCATGAGCAACAAATTGTAGAACACTCCGTTGGACAACACGAACATTAGTCCTACCCTGCACACCTCCATGAGCCTAACAGCTATGGACTACAACATTGTAGATGACATGAAGAAAAATTGAGTGAACATTAGTTTTTTCGAGTTAGCTAAGACCTAGAGTCATTGAGACATCCTGTTGCGCACATTCGGACAGACAACAATGGACATCACAACCTCTACCAACAAGGGAGCGAGAACACCTCTCAGATCACTTTCAAATGTGCTTAACGCACTCTGGATGGAAGAAGAAAACTTAGGTTTCCCTCCATTTATGTTAACATTTGAAATTTTTAACTACAATGTCCACAACGACATGGTTGATTCTAGTGCGACATCCAAAATAATGCCACTCTCCATTGCTAAAAGGATCAATGCACAATGGAGCGAGACATCCACGTGAATCATCCAACTTGATCGAACATCAGTACCAGCCATTGGTGAACTCTAAGATGTGATCATCTAACTATCTCATGACAGTTGAGTCCACCAATGCATCGACATAGTTGTTTTGGACAAAGACTGGCCCAACAAGTTGGACGAATATTTTTCTACAGATTGGTCGCACATGTGGCTTCCATACAGGGGAAAATGCAACCAAATCCGGGTGTTATCATAGAGGTATATGAAGCACAATGTCACTCCCCTTAATGGCGAGAATGAACTGTTGGCCTTCACAAAACTCATGTTTGGCATCTACCTCCTGGAAACAACATTGGGGTGTTATCTTGCACGACCAACTCCAACCCCACCAGACACATAGTTGGGCTTCCTTCTTTGCCCAACTGATGGACATGAAACATGTATAGCACATTGTAACATTATTATTGGTAGCAGCAGTACAAGTGTCAAATGGTACGTGTACAAACAAGTTGTGGACAATGTATATTGATAGATCAAAGACACATGACGACTTAGGGGTCAGGTGCATCTTGGTCGATCCAAACAATAGAAAACACATGATTTCAATTTGCTTGGAGTTTGAGTGCACAAACAACGAAGCACTCGTATTAGGCTTACAAAAATCCATTAGCCTCAACGTGGTTGCACTCAAAGTGGTAGGTGATTCGGAAACAATAGTATGATAGGTATGTAACACCATTCATTGTTTGTCAACTCATCTCAAAAGTTACCAGCTAGAGGTATGGTGACTCATCTATAACTTCCAAGCATTTAATATCATTGTTGTGCCAAGAACGTGTATTGCAGCTACCAATGCCTTGGCAAATGCAGCTGCTAGTATGTCACTACTTAGGGATAGATGTACGGTTGAAGTTTTGTATAAGCCTTCTATCTCTGAAAACATAACTGAGCTACAAGTTTTTCGTGACGGTCGACAGATACTGCACTCCATGAACAACGTTGATGTTTACAAGGACACAACAACTGATGAAAATGAGCAAAATTATACCTTGAAAACTACAGTTGATGGCAAGAAAGGCAAATCCATCCTCAAGGGTGTGGTTTCTCTCAACAAGCTCTATGACTTGTAGAACCATTTTTAAGGACCCAAAAACAACAGAACCCAGAGGTCCACCACTATGAATGAATAGAGCAACTTGGGAACCAATTACTATTTGAAGATAGTCAGTCTCGGTACAAACTACACACTGCAGCAACAACAAGCCTTTGATTGCTTGATCAAACATTACGAGGATGTGTCCATGTGGGTATCTAATGACCTAAATACATATGACCCGTGAATGATCCAACATAGGATTACAAGCAAAGGAGGAGCCAAGCCATTGTACCAAAAGCCATTGTAGCAAAAGATGGGTAAAACACATATGTTGCTTGAACCTCATATACAGAAGGAATTGACTAAATTATTGAATGTTTGGATTACTTACAAAGTTCATCACAATACTTGAACCATTCCTGGAATAAAAACAACTACCTCGTTCCATCATTAGAGCCTATGTTGCACGCAGTAACAGAAGAAGTAGTGCCCTTTTCACCTAAAGGTCTTTTGGGATACCACCAGGTTCCGATAGTGGAAACTGATAGTATTATACTGGTCAATGAGAAGCTTGGCCCACACACATACCATCTGCAATCATTTGATGGGAGGGTTACAACCTTCCTGTCAATGGCCAATATCTCAAGCATCACTTCTAGTAGGTCGGGCCGCGCCTTGTGCCATGTACATAGTCTACTTGCTACTTGTTGTTTTCATTTTGTTTGCCTTACTTACCATCTTTGTTTTTATTTGGTCTATTCTGCTTATTATTTTAGTTTACATTTGTTTTGTTTTCTTGTAACCTTACTATTTTTGTTTTCGGAAATAAGTGCTACCAACTACTACATTCTAGCTTTTGAATAGAGTATGTGGCTGAGATTTGAAGAAACTTGTGACACTGCAATACTTGGCCAATCTTGCATCTATCTTCTCTGTGATTAGTTATAACCTTCAGCCAATAAAGTCTTGATGGAAAATAAGAGCTGTCTGCAAGGGAAGTTTTGGTCCAACCATGAACCTGTGTCCACACTGGGAAGCCCCATGCCTATACTCAACCTTCTTCTCTCTTCATTCAAGCTCATCCAACTAGTAGAAACTGAGAAGGGGAAAATCTAAATGAGCAACCCTATGTTAGAGGTCTTACATGCTTCTATGAAGGAAAAACCTCTTCTGCTCTCAATAAGTCGGGATCCCTCTTCTTCCCCAAAAGTAAATAAGTTCCTATGCACAATCCTCTTCAAAAGAAAATACAAAGGTGAAAGAAGAGAAAGGCTTCCTACGTAGAGAGGTGAAGCATGCAACTCCACCGGGGTACTGACCAAGCTCACTTGTAGTTGAGCAATGTATGTTTTCCTGTGTGACTCCTTCGGGGGACTATCCAGGCCTGCTGGCAGTGGATCAACAACAAAGATGAAAAATTATACTCTGAAAATCCTCAACCCGCGAGTTAAACTACCCTTCCCAAATTCAAAACACTCCGATCAAGCTGAACTTTTGATTATGTTTGACTGAGTTGGCAAAAGGTGAACCATGTATGTCGATGGTGTAAGTGAGGAAGCTGAAGTAACCTGCACAATGATTCAATACTCCCCGAAAGACCAAAGCCCTGTGGTATCAATGAACCAAAACAGAGAAACTGGAGTTCTACTAGTGTCTCACCAAGTGTTGTAGCGGCTACAACCACCCTCCAAAATTTTGGCTTGCACCCAATTTCGAAGTCTCCCTTAAGAGTTTCACTTGATGGATGCGCACACTTGGGTTCACTTCGTGAGCTCATGTGAGTCTTCGCACCCACCTTGCTTGATAATTTCACCCAATTTTTTTGCATGTTGATGTCAATGTCATGCTTACAACCATGTTCAGGTAGTACTTAAGGTCTTCACTTCATGTGTACTTGATGTGTTCGCTATGTAAAACTTATGTCGCACTCACACATAGATTCACATGCACTGTCACAAAAGTGTTGTCATGATTGACCAATGATCAATCACAAGTGTTTCACTTGTTGCTTGCTATTGACACCTAATCAGGATTGGGTGAATAACTAAAATTGATGTAAATAAATAATAGAGAATATGAATAGTCACTGGAGATGAAATGAACAGTCTCTTCCTCATGTATATAATAAAGACCAACCTAAATGAATATCAACAAATTGTTTTTGAGGAATTATTGTCTGGTCTGACATGGTATCAAACCCAGTGCCATTTTTGGCTTCCCTCTGCTTTGTAACTCCCTATTCTGCCAATGATCTACCTTGCATACAAAACACTGCTCTTTGTCTTTTATTCATATTCATATTCACCTGCATATAAAAGCTTTGTTACTATGCTCTGCTCTAACATATAATACGTTGCTCATTTCCCATACAATATGCTGCCCATGGTAAATGTTGTGGTAGGCTACTGATGGTGTCAGTTGCCTAAAGCCTACTCCATGCACAATATATGTTTTATTCTTCCAATGAATAGTCTGCCCTCCAAACCATTCTGTTGGGTGTCAGTATACATTTTATTCTTGCAGTGAATAGTCCGCCGTCCAAACCGTTTGGTATAGTCCACCCTCCAAACTGTTCTGTTGGGTGAATATTGCTAGATGAGCACAGTTACAGTGTCTACCATTTCATAGACCTTTTCTTCCAAATTTCTCAATTGTTCCTAGCACCACATTTCAATGGCATCTATATCGTTTCTATGTTATGTCGAATCAGCGTAGTTTGTGAAATTTGTGGTGAGGAAAATGTCGAGAAATTGCCAGAGGTGCTATCAATCTCTCCAGAGAGATTACTTCTAAATCTGGTCCTCTTAGCCCTGTCTTCAACACTTTAGGGTTGTGATTTGTATCATGGGGTGAGGGTTTCGTTCTCAGTGGCCACGGTCAAGGCATGTTCTTGTGCTGAAAATTCTCTCATCCATCCTCTATTCCTCTAGTCCTCACTGGCACCATTACCCTCACTAAGACAGAAACTCCAAATGCAGCTTCACTTCATTACATGAAAATGCTAAAATGCGTTTAATCAAGCCATTATCTTTATTTAGCCAGATTTCTCATATATAAGTGTGGTGAAGATCGTGATAATAGAACATGATCAACAAACTTAACTATAACTGTGTGCGGTGAAGAGCGTGATAATATATATTTCCCGAGACGGTGCTAGTGGCGACAACAACAGTGGTGGAGGCAGGTGTATCAGTGCGATGTCAAGGTGTAAATGGTATCAAAGCATAAAGAAGAGGATTTGAGCTTTCATGCATCTGATCACTCACTTGTGAGAAAAGCATCTGTCCAAGTTTATTTTGGAAAGTTCCGATTTACATCAGAATTCAAGTTATGATAGGTGTTCTTTTGATTTTGAGCAGTTGATATTATTTATCTTCAATTGCAACCATATTCTAATGCAAAAGAAAAATGGTGATATTCTATATGGATAGAATAAAGTTTTACTCTTTGTATATTAAAACAATTTCTTACCTAATCAAGAAGGAAGAAAAAGGTTGTATTATTCTGAAGCACATTTTTTTGCCAGTAGATGTTTTTTTTTTTTTTACAGTACAAGATTTTACAATGCATTCAATCATATCCATTGTGGGAATAGTTCTCACTGGCAAGGATAACTATCCTGAGTGGTCTCGGATGATAAAACACACCCACATTTTCAATGAGTTGTGGAAAGGAGTGTGTGTTGGAGATGGAGACAAAGAGCTAGAACAACCTACCTCAGAAAAATAGTTCGCCATTTGGGAAAATAAGAACATCAAAGCCTATGCATTAATTGCAGCATCTGTAAGAGAAGAGGTGAGTTGCCATATTTCGCCATTTTCAACTACTTTCGAAGCCTTACAAAAGCTGAAAGAACTCTATGACTCACATTTTTCACTTGAAGTTGCTCAACTCATGATTAAACTCTTCACTCTTGAATTACAAAATAACGATCCTCTTGCTCTTGCATCCGAAGTAAAATCTATAATGCATGATATCAAAGCCACTAAGGTTGAATTGGATATTCCTCTTTTTGCTTTTCTCAAGGAAATTTATCCCACTTACTCCAATTATCTTGAGTCATTGCAAGCAAATGGAAATCTCAAAGATATTACCTTTGACTCTCTTGTGAAAAAATTTGTTGAAAGAGAGAAAGCTTTTGGAAAGAAGACATCCCTTGAATCTTATAAAGAGGTTGTGTGCCTTTCTCATAAAGAAAAGAATCTTGTCCAAGATTCTTCTAGAGGAAAAGGTGGTTGAAGAGGAAGAGGAAGATATTTCAGAGGCAGGGGGGCCAAACACTCTCAAGGAGAAAATTCAGATATGCACTGTATGTGCTGCAAAAGGAATGGATCACATGATGCCTCCACATGCAAGTTACCTTGGGACAAAATTGAGTAGCAAAGAAACTAATAGAAAGGTAAAACTAATGACACAAACAAAGGTAAAGCACCTGAATCCACTCATTATACTTTGCAGACGAATCAAAAATAAAGCCATTAGGGCTTGGCATAATGAGGCTCAAAATGCTTGGTCTTCCAGACTTTATTCTACAACATGTTCTATATCTCCCACAGCTGAAGAGAAACTTGTTGTCCTTGGTCCACATCCGCCAGAAAGGTCACTCCATTCATATGTTTGATGGCAAGCTTGAGGTGAGAAAAACATCTGACCACTTGTTTCCGGGTAAACTAGTGTCATTCTGATCTGCTAGTCCCACTAAGACAGGTAGCTATCTTAGAAACAAACAATTCAAAGTAACTTGTGTTTTCCTTTATGTATGATAGATAAGAGAGAAGCAAAGAGCACCAACCTTAATCTTTTGCTTGGCTCCATGCTTGTTTCCTCTCTCCTTTGATAGAGCTTGTCACTCCTTTCTCACTTGTCCCGCTATAAAGAACACCTATAGAGACAAAGCAGAAAAACACCATCAAAGCATAGAGATCTATAATACCATAAATAATGTAGAATCAAAAGTACGTTAACCATACAATTGCAGTCACAAATACAAGATTCACAAGTACACAAGTATATGGAGGAAAACTCAAATAACTTTATTGATACTAGAAGTAGAAGAGAGGATTACAACCTAGTTGTCTGATCTAGCATCATCCTCCCAACATGAAAGCCCTCTTCACCTCATGAAAAGCAAGACCACCCAAAAATACAATGTCTTCAAAGAGAAAGCAACAACACTTCCTTCCAAATTACAAAATTCTAGCCTTTGGATCTCTGGGATGAGGGATCCATTTATAGATATTTGTAGAGGGGTGATTTAGCTTCTAGGTTTTTGATTAGTGTCATTTCACTGATAGTTCTTGGTTCCACTTGGAGATTTCATGATCTCTTACTCATCCCTGGGTTAATTCAGAGAGGCAAGTGTCATATAAGAAGTTTCTAGAAGATTGTCTAGGTTTCCACTTAGAAAACTGTCTCTGCCATTTGTATACTCTCGCCCATTGCACCCTACAGAAGGCTCTTTCAGTATGCATCACACCTGGCCAATGTAACAGCCAGTATGCATCGCACCCCTAGCATGGAGCACTCTGTATGGTCCAGTTTTCACTAGTTCTGAGTGGTTTTCAGGGAGAACTTCTGGGAAATGATGTAATCAGTTGACCTTGATCTTTTAGGGTGTGAAACAACACTTTTAGGGGTTTAACAGACCTTGGTTTATTGACATATGTGATTGAGTTTGCAGTGCCCAAATATGTCTATAATAGTTGCCCCCTAAAGCGTGACGTTGTAAATCTTTTGATGTTGGGTGAAATGCTTTATCATGAGGATTCGAGGTTTTTCGAACTGGAAGGTGACCTATATAAAATACAATACAATACATTATCTTCATGTTATTTTCACTATCTAGCTGAGGCAGGAATTCCCATGCTTAGCTTTATAAATTCATTTTCATGTACATAGGATAAATAATCATCTGATGTTGCAGACTAATGATTCTTGTAGAGCCATCATCCCTTAGCTTGGATGATCATCTTTACAGCTATGGAGTACATTTGATGTCTTTATTTTCCTGAATATATCGCAGCCCGGATGGATGAAACTAGATCCAGGGTCTTCAAAATCATTCAATATTCACCCGATGTACAAGTCGATCCATGTGAAAAGATGTTCTGAAGTCGAATATGGAAATACATCGTGTGATTACCAGCCAGTGATCTAAGCTGTTAACAAGCATGAGAGGAATCACCAATAATGATAATGACCCTCAAGGTACTACAGTACAATTCACGTGGTGTGAATCTAGGATCTGATGTCAAACACCATGCAAAATCTTTTGGCTGAAGGCCATTGATGTAAACCTGTCGCCGGAACTGAGAAACTTGCCATTGAGGCATGCAAGCTTCAAAGTACTGCAAGGGTATCTACTATGTCCAGATCGTGAAGGACAGCTCTCCCTACAGCCTCTCCGGCTGGAATGGCAGCTGCTACCCTTGGGCGCATTGTTGGTCGCACTGGTCCAATATCTGCACACATATATGAGTTTGATTAGTCTTGATAACCTTTAAAAAACACAAGAACATTATAAAAGCAATAAACAGAGATATGGTCAGATATTTTTACCTATAACACCCCACTGCTCACCAGCCGGTAATGCCAAATCCGGGTCGCCTCGGAAATCCATCCCAACGTATGGATACTCTGCGAAGACCATCTCCTGACAGTCGAACCACTCAAAGAAGGCATCAGAGAATGAAATCTGCAACTGACCAGCATGTCTGGCCATGAGATTGACCCATCTCTGCATCCGTGGTTCCCTCGGTGCTTGCAATCCGAGTGAAATGTATTGTGGCTGCATTAGTGGAATCCTCTCCAAGGCGAAAGCAGTCAAAATGGAACCATAACCAAAGTTCTTGGATCTTCCATTCTTCACCTTGGAAAGCTGTTCTTTTATAACCAAAAGTACTGCATCACACCAGTTGAATACCTTTGGTTCAAGGCATTCTAGGGCATACTGCATATAAGGCCTATTGTCCAAATGAAGATCCGTGCTACCAGCCAATCTAGAAAAGGTGAATAAAATAGTCCTCAAGGACCGATCAATGGCATTTCGAATACTGATCTTACCATCCCTGCTCAGTTGAGATCCATCTCTACAAAACTGACGAATATAATCCCTCACGAATTCACCCCCACGAGCGGATCCTGATAGTGAGAGAGGGGCACCACACCTCGATAAACCAATCAAAAAGTAGATATCCTCAATTGTCAAAGGGATGGATTTGCCTCTAATCTAGAACACCTGGTTGGTTGGATCCCATGCATCGAGAAGATATTGCAACAAATTGATTTGTTGCCTCATGCTGGATATGTGGAAGAATTTGAGCAAGCCACAGTTTCGCAATGCAGTAACCATACCTGGATTGTGTAAGGAAATCATGTCCTCTTCTTCATGCTCATGTTCACACCATATAATGACCATCTTGATCTGATGAATCTCTGAAACACAAACAAGATATGAATTACAATCCTGATTTGGGAAAAAATAGGCAAAATTTCCATGAGAAAACACTACATAAACTTTCCGTCCTGCGCCGATCGCACCCTGGCTGTGTACAGGGTGAGATGCATACTGACTGGCCAATGGCCAGCTCAGTATGCATCGCACTTTTGATGGGAAAGAAGAAGATCATATCCACGCAAATCATTAGCCACTATAGTACCTACAAGCCTAGAGTAAGCTATAAGAAACCAAGCATTACAATTGAATGGAGTTTGTATATAAATTCTATTTAGTGGTCAAGAATAAGAATGGAAACACAAACAAGTTGGATGAAATGCTTTTAGGGACACCCACACTAATGATCACATCTTTGGGATCTCTTATGCACATGGAACCTTTCACCCATGATGCACATAAAGAGGCATGCATAGAGGGACATAGGATTTCTTAGTGCATTTTGGACTACATTGTAGGAGAATATGGATAAGAAGATGAAGATATTTGTCACATTCCATCCATAAATATATGTGAAAACAAAAGTATTCAACATGAATATGGTGCATCTCTTGAGGGATTACAATAAAAAACATCCAAATAATTGTGATGAAAATCTAGTGTACATACAATATAATAGTCCACACTTCTACTAGCAAGTCCCCATTTGAAACAATTTTTGGATATTTTTCACTTCACATTTGGACATTACATATGGGTAGTAAGGAGGAATGAGTGGGGATATTACAACATATTCCTTAAGGGAAGAAAAAAATGGTTGAGAATATTAGGAATATATATATATATATATATATATATATATATATATATATATATATATATATATATAAGAGACATAGAAAAACTCATAGGAAAAATGCAAATCCATGCATGACCAGCATAGAACACATAAGTCCTTTAAGGTGGGAGACAAAGTATGGTTACAATTAAATGACAAGTAGGTACATGGTCTTTGTAAGAAAATAAATTCTTTATGATATGGTACTTTTGAGATATTGCAAAAGGTGGGATATGAAATCTATAGACCCAGTATAACCCAATACATGCAAATTTATGCAATGGTGTATGTGAAGAATATCGAACTCTATGAGTCTTACATGCTATAATAGGAAGAGGAATAACTCCTAACTTCTTTAGAATATTTGGCACTAGATTCTCAGGAAAAGTTGAGAGATGATACAATTTTTTAGAAGAGGTCCGCAACTGCAAGACATACATAACATGACCTTTGGCATATTAGACTGAAAGGATAACTCTTAGGAAAGGCTAAATGGCACATCCGAGTGAAGGTGGAAGAAATTTTTTCTCACCTAATTCATTAGAATATTTTGGCAACCAAAAGCTTTGAAAAATGTGGAGGTGTGATATAGATTTGATCATTATATTATTTTTCATCGATATATATGATTTTAAAATGGAAAATGTGGAGGAATAAACTCACATGACTATTTTTACTAGTGGGTCCCCAGTTTAGAAAATTTGGGCTTCATACCTTTCAGAAGCAATTTGAGGCAATTAAATGGATTTTTTTGGGGAGAAAACTTGTTTGCATTAGCCAAAGTATATCACTATTATACACATAGGTACCTTTCCAACATCACAAGAATCATTTCAATCGGAGTTCATATGCAATTTTGACCACCGCGATTCAAGAGGATGTCATGTCAGCCTCCATCATTCATGGAAACTGGATTAAACATGTGATTATTATGGATAAGACTCTATATGAATCGATATTGTAACTCTACTTAAGATTCGACCAAGTCAACCTTAACCACTACCATATTATTGATTTGTGCTATAACAGAGCCACTCAGAGAAAATGTGATTCCATTCTATTTGATTGCAATTTTTTCCATAAATGAGAAAACTAGACGAGTGTGTATAGGGAGTGTTATCACTTAAAGGGAAAAACCCTACAGTAACCTCAAAACTTCTTTTAGGTTGAAGTTGGTCCTTCAACCTGGAGAGGGATCTCTCTGTAAAACTCAACTACACTATGGTAACTGTATTAGAAGGTTTGGTGCAATTTTGTTCAGGTGGCCATATTTAGATCTAGGAATAAATTGGTTAGGTGATCTTCAAAACCATTGGTCATGGAGTCCAACTATTAAACAAATGATATCACAAATCCAATGAGAAGGTTGTACAAAGCATGAAAGTCACAAGTCCTTTGACTGTTTGGAAGATTTGGAAGAAAGAGGACTCGAGGAAAACATAGTTTATAGATGACTAGAATAACAAATATTAATGGTTGATGATTTAAGAGAGGAGCATCAATGAAATCCAATATCATAAACTAACATTCTCATAAATTGAAGAAGACAATTATATAACAGAGAAAATACTAACAGGGAGAAGTAACACATGAATTTCCTACTAACTGCTCATTAAACATTGTGAATATATTCAAGATTTCTTAAATATATTTAGACTACAAGTGTTTCTCCAATAAAATACAACCTCGTTTCAATATTCGTAAATTGTTTATATAGTGATTTACATAATAGTTTGCAAAATAATAGTCATCACATAATTATAGAAACTGAGATATTTTAAATATCTTTTAACTTCATGTATGCAATGATAAGATTAAAAATATTTTGTCTTTCCTAGAATAACTATAGGAAAATATGCTTGTATTTTAGAAAAATAAATATTTGGTCAAATGCCTCCCTTGAAAGTAGAACAGGGCCCTAAACTATAGTTTAGCATTTCTACTAGCATAACAAGTCCCTTTGCAACAATTCATCAAAACGGCGCCTTCGTTCTTCTTCAATTCTGCTTGAAAATTTTTAGCCTTCAAATATGGAAATTGGTTCAATATTTTTGATATTCTACCTTTGAATCTAGAGTGCCTAGAGTTGTTTTCACAAAAATTGTGAACTTCCCTTTAAAACTACCAATCCCTCTTCTCCTGTGATTCATCAACTACTGACTCATATGCTTTCAATTCTTTGTATGGTGCTATCGAAAAAATTTCCACCTTATTTTTTCACCAATACTCCTTATCCCCTTTCACTTGCTATTTTTGCCTTCGTCTTGTTATATAACTAGGCCAATGACTATCAGGTTAATTCCATATCAGAAGCCCTTTATAACATAACTTAACACGAATTTGATTTTGTCTTGGCTCCTTTTGCTTTATCCCATCCCATGTTTCTTCACCGTACGACCAAGCACTATGACCTACCGCTTAGCCTTGAGGTTATAGGAATTTTATTCGCTACTGGGGGTTGTGTTTTCTTTGATAAATTCTTTAGCACCTGAGGTTCTTTAAACTGTTGCAACCATGTGTCATCCCCAATATCAGAGACCCTCTCATCGCAACTTTCCAATCAGAAGATTTACTTTGGAGCTGCGATATTCCTCAACCTCTGATATGTGACCTTTGATATGACACCATCAATCCACGTGGCACCCCGTGAGTGGTGACACTTTTCACCTACATTTTCCCCCTTAGGACCCCTCAAAACTTCAAAACTATCTGCCATGTGTCCCTCCATATCGCCATGTCATGCTGATTTTAGATGCCACGTATCTTTATTGAAACCAATCATGTGTCACCACATTTCCTGCTAGACGACAGAGAAAGGGCCCATCCACCATTGGTTTTGTGATGAAATCCTTTGTTAACCTGTTTCAGCGTTCCCCAATAGTTTAAGACTATCAACACTTTCTCGACAGTTTTAACATTATCGGCACTCTGCATATTACACCATTCTTATATCGCAATATTTTCATATTGCAACATCGAATATTGCAACATTTGCGATTCGCCGATTGCCAATCATCGATATTAATTGGAGTTTCGATCGTTGATTGCCGAATGTCGATATGCTCTGGACTTATGATTGCACATTTTTCTCAAGCTCATTAGCACATACTAACCAACATATCACATACATGGTATTACATCCAACAAATGGCTAAAATCATTTTTCATATAAACAAGATATCATATGCAATGGTATTATAATCTGAAGCGAGAAAAACATTTGTTGGCACATAAAAATAAAAATTTCTTGTACATGGTTATGAAAGTTAATATGGAGTTGATAATAATTCCATATTAATTATGAAAATTTCGAAGCATTTTTATGGTGAATAGGTTTACCATTCATTGATTCGAACATTCATATGAGTTATGCATTTAAATATTTTTTGTAATTAGGAAAATCATCATCGACAATACCAAATATATTTTCTTATGAGAAAATTCCCCTTGATATTAGATTCACTATGAAAAATATTTTGCAAACAAGAGCCAAGAATTTATTCCTAGAAATAGTGACCCACATTTGACAAACAAATTTCCTACTATACATAACCATTGTTCTCAATGTCATTGGCACAATGATATAGACACTTTAGAAGCATGGGTTGGTAAAAAAAATTGTGGAGGCATTAAATCCCTTTCGAGCATCTTTAAGGGTATGTAACCAACTATATACAAAACCAAAGTAGGAAATACATTGAAATCTAGATAACAATGAGATTATACTAAATAGGTACAAAATATCCTCAATTCTATCAATACTTCTTTCATCAACTCCAAATTTAATTTCCATTTCCAGCTCTCATTGTACCAACTAATTTCCTTTGAGTTGCACTCAAGGAAACCTTATTTCCTTGATATACCAGATATGTGTGGGCTCATATTTAATATTGAGTGTATAATATAATCATCACAGGTTTTACTACATGCTACAAAACAACTATAATAGTAATACTATCTCCCTTATAGATCCCATTTACCATTCTAGTTAATTAATTTTTGCTAGGAAATATTTTGCAGAATTTCTATACAATCCAGGTTCCCACTACCCTCATGCACCTTAACTATAGTTTCCCATTTACTTATAGGCCCATTGAAGCTAGCCACCTCACCAACTTCATGTAAAATTAAGAACTTATTTATTTTTCGTATTCCTTGTTATTCATTTCCCCTATCCTTTATTGCACTTGGCTTATTAGATTTCATCTTCTATCAGTTCACACCACCTACCTATAGGTGCTAACAACAATTGACAACTCACACTTGTTCGTAGCACAAGTATTTATTTCATGATCCAAACATATATATATATATATATATATATATATATATATATATATATATATATATATATATATATATATATATATATATATATATATATATATATATATATGATAATGAGCTTACCGGTAAATATTATTAAATTCATTATGATTATCAAGTATATTCCATATGTCACATACATGTAGAATAGTTAAAAACATTTAGTCAATCCTCATATTAATCTCTTAATCCTTCTCTAAGTAGAGTTAGCAAAGAATGGGAACTACACATAATAGCATTCAAATTGATAAATTATCCTAGATTCACCTTAACTTCATATATACCAAGAGCTTACAGATATCATATCTTTTAGCAATTTAAAAGGCATTTTCACCTCAAGAGATTTGATCCTCTCCACGCTTGGTAGATTTGGAGTTAAAATGGACTTGTTTATATAAATAAATAAGATTGTTAGTTTTCAATTCTACCATCAATACATAAAAACATTAAAAAAATATAACCAAGTTAAATGTCATTTATTCCAACTTTGAAGTCATAGAGAAGAATTCATCCCGCATGATTACCTAGCATCATAAACCTTATTTTCCACAAGTATATCCTCTATAAGTCTGTGTGAACATTACAATGAATCCATTTATTTTATATGCAACTCTTTCTAGTGGTAATACTGTCACTTCACTTAGGCTTGAATGGATTAGGGCTCAAATAAATTATATGGTTTACATGTAAAAGTAACCTCTCTCTCTCCCCCCTCACTCTATTCTCTCCCTCACTCTCTCTCCTTCTCTTTCTCAATTAGTCTATTTCTTCCTTCCTCTCTCTCCCTTTATGTTCCACTGGTTTACATCTAAAAGTAACATCTCTCTCTCTCCCCCCTTACTTTGTCTCCTTCTCTCTCTTAATTCCTCTATTTCTTCCTTCCTATCTCTCCCTTTATGTTTCACTTTTCTCCCCCGCCATCTCTCTCTCTCCCTCTATCTCTCTCCTCCTTCAACTCCATCTCTCTCCCTCCCTCTGTGTGTGGAATATCTACAAAACATTTTTAGTATTGGCGAGGATATAGGGTTTAAATATATATCAAAAGTAATTATAAAATTTTCTCTTTTATATTTAATTTAAAAAATGTTATAAAATTAAATTATTTTTGAAAGTAATTATAACCTTTTCTCTTTTAGATTTTATTTTAAAAATGTTATAAAATTAAATTATTTTGATTGTGAAATGAGTTATGGTTTTTGGGCATCTGGTATTGATAAAGCATGGTATTCGCCCATGGTATTAATCGTATTTACAAGTTAAAAATAGCCATGGTAAAGTGGGGGTGAATATCCATCATTAAAAACCTTGTTATATCATAAGTTTACTGTAATTATTATGTTTGTATGTCCTTATTAATTAAATTTAAATATGGTTTTCGCAATATGGTATTGATAATCCATGGTATTGACCCATGGTATTGTAACAAAGCTTATTTACAATTTAATAGTATCCACATTAATGTGGGTTAAATATAGTTGTTGGCAATTTGGCATTGATAATCCATGGTATTGACGCATGGTATTGTAACAAGGCCTATTTCCAATTTAATAGTAGCCACATTAAAGTGGGGGTGAACATGCATGGTTAAAAATATTTCTATATTATAAGTTTATTTTGATTATTATGTTTTTATGTGTTTATCAATTAAATTTAAACATGGTTACAAAATCATTATTTTAATTTATTTTATTTTATGCTTTCCATTTTTCATTACATTTCACATTATATTTTACATTATACATTTTTCATTTTAGCTTTAACATTACAGTTTACATTTATATATGTTTTAATTTGAATAAGAAACCAACACTTACTATTTTACTAGATATAATTTTGACAACATTTAATAAATATTATAAAACTTACTTACATTAAACACATCTCCCCTATATTGGGTTGTAGAGTGCCTCGCGACTCAAAAAAAATTTGGCCAATAGCTTCATATGTTCCTCCTATATGTAAACCATAGAGAAAGAAGAAATGAATCTGACCATATCTTGTAATGGATTGGAAGGAATTACCACTCCTCAAACTTTCAAGATAGAAGGACATATCAAGAAGATAAAGGTAATAGTATTGATTGATTCAGGTAGTACCCATAATTCTATTCATTGTAAGAGAGCCAAGGAATTGAATTTCTTTCTATATCCATCATTAGAGTGTCAAGTGATGGTTGCAAATGGAGGAACTATAAATTTCTCTAGAAAGTGCCATAATATGAAGGTAACCATGGGGTGCTTTCCATTCCAATGGGTGGTGCTCATTTTGTACTAGGAGTCCAATGGTTACAATCTTTGGGTACTATAGCTTTAAATTTTCAAGAACTTCTCTTGAAATTATTTTGGGAAGGAAAAAAAGTTGAATTAAGGTGTATCGTAGGGAAACCAGGAAAGACAATTAGCTCTAATGGCATGAAAAATCATGTAAATAAAGAAAAAATGGGGCGTAATTTCACAATTATGCTCACTAGAGGTTCAAAAATCGATATCATATATTTCTCCTGATCTACAAAAAGACTTGGGAAATCATTCCAAGGTATTTGAGACTCCCACTGGCCGCCAACCTATTCATGATCACGATCCAAGAAGTGTTCCTCCAAACATCAGGCCTTACAGATATCCCTATGCTCAAAAGAGGGAAATTGAGCGTATGGTTGCAGAAATGCTAGAGGTCGATATAATTCAACCTAGTCAAAGTTCTTTCTCTTATCTAATATTATTGGTGCATAATAATGATGGATCATGGCTAACGTGTTCATATTATAGGTAGCTCAACAGGCTTAGTATTAAAGAAAAATTTACCATTCTTGTCATTGATGGATTTTTGGATGAATTACATGGAGAAATTTACTTCACCAAGTTGGATCTTTGTTCAGGATATCATCAAATTAGAATCAAGACTAAAGACATTCTGAAAGAAAAATTTATAACTCAAAAGGATCATTATGAATTTTTGGTCATGCCTTTTGGCCTTACTAATTCACCTTCTACATTTTAAGGTTTAATGAATTCCATTTTCAAACTCTTCTTTACAAAAATTGTGTTAGTATTTTTTGATGATATACTAATCTACAACAAGTCTTCAAAGGATCATGTTCCACATGTTGACAAGGTGCTCAAACTATTGGAGGAGAAACAATTATATCGAAAAACCTCCAAATGTTTCTTCGGAGTATATGAGGTGGAATATCTAGGTTATATTGTATGTCATGAGGGTTTCAAGGTAGACCCTAACAAAATTAAAGCCATTAAGGAATGGAAAATCACCACAACCATAAAGCATCTTCAAGGATTTATTGGGTTGATAGGGTATTATCGCATGTTTGTTAATAATTATGGGAGAATAGAAACAACTCTAACAACATTATTGAATAAAGGTGCATTTTCTTAGACACCAGAAGCAACTAAGGTCTTTTAAGATCTTAAAGAGGAAATGTGCCAAGCGCCTGTCTTGGCTACGCCAAAATTCAAAAAATCCTTTATTGCAGAACGTGATTCTTGAGGAAATGGAATTTATGTTGTTTTAATGCAAGAAGGAAGACCCATTATTTTGAAATTCATTCAATCAAAGGAAAGTATTTACATAAACCTATTTATTAGAATGAAATGTTGGCAATACTACATGCACTAAAGAAATGGTGAGCTTAACTAATGGGAAGACACTTCAAGGTAAAAATAGATCATGATATTCTTAAATACTTTTTGGAAGAAATATTATCTTTAGAAGAGTCAGCAAAAATGGGTCACAAAGATAGTGGGTTATGACTTTGAAATCATCTACAAAAGAGGGAAGAAAAATGTTGTTGCAGATGCACTGTCAAGAAAGGATGAGGATGTAGAAGAATTCAATTTCACCATTTCTATTATCAAACCAGGTTGGATAACTGAAGCAAGGGATGAATGGAAGAATGACAAAGAAGTGTGCACACTCACTCAAACATTGCAGCAATATCCCAGTACATCTACTATATGTTTAACTAGAAAAATGATTTATTATGGTACAAAGATCACTTATATCTTTGTAAGAATTCCCAACTCAAACAAAATATTCTTTTGGAATTGCAAACCTCTCACTTAGGAGGGCACTCAATATTTTGAAAAACTTACCATAGGGTCAAGAAGGGATTTTTTTGGATGGCCTTAAATATGATATTCAAAATATTGTGGGAGAATGTTTGGTTTGCCAACAAAATAAAGTGGAGACAATTAAGAACTTGGGTTTTTTACAAACTTTAGCCATTTCAAGTCAACATTGGGAGGAGGTTTCAATGGATTTTATCATAGCTTTACCCAATTCCAAAGGAAAGAGTGTCATCATGGTGGTAGTTGATAAACTTATCAAGTATGCACACTTTTGTGCATTATCTCATCCATTTAAAGCTAGTAAAGTTTTTACTGCATTTATGGAAACACTTCAAATGATGCATGGAAACCCAAATATTATTGTAAGGAATAAAGATCCCATTTTCACTAGAAAGTTTTGGACGAAATTATTTTCTTTTCTTGGTACTCAATTAGCTCATAACTCATCTTATCATCCTCAATCTAACGGGAAAACTGAGATAGTGAATAAATGTTTGGAATGATATCTTTGTTTCTTTGTATCTGATAAACAAACACAATTGGTCAAGTGGTTAAATCTAGATGAATGGTGGTATAACACTTCCCTCCATACTACAACAAAAAGACAGGGGCTTCACTCAATGAACCTCCGACATAGCACGTGCATTGATGACATACTAAACAATACCCTTAATTTGACTACATATTGGAAAATATCTTTAAAAATCACATTGTTTAACCTCCTACCAATACAAACCCAATATACCTTCCCAATTTAAAAAAACCCTACTTTCACTAGATATTGTAGGTATCCATTTTTTCATTAACATTTTTTATTCCCCTTTATATTTTTCATTAACTTTCAGCTCCATTTTTTATACCTGCCAATATAAAAACCATTTACCCCGTATTATATGATCAATCTATTATGTCATTTTTTACTCAATATATATCCCCTTAATGCACGTGGTATGGTATTGCTCCCCCAGTGAAGGCCCTGTTAGTAAAAATGACCCCATTTATGGAACTTTATGTATATCATCCACCGTCCATCACATCATCTTTATGAGAAAATTGTAGGTTTCAAATAGTGGAAGATCACATCGAGCATCAATAAAAAGTTCTCCAACTCTTAAAGGATATTCTCACTTTGGCATACAATCGAATGAAACAATAGGCAAATTACCATCGCAGCGAAAGAAGTTTTGATGCAAGTGGCTAGGTATTTTTACGACTACAACCATACAAACAAATTTACCTCAAGCAACCTAAGAAGGATGATAAATTATCACCAAAGTAGTATGTTCTTACAAGGTCTTGCAAAATATTAGTATTATGGCATACAAATTGGAGCTTCCTTCATCTTCCCGAGTGCACCCAGTTTTGCATGCTTCATGCTTAAAGAACATTATAGGTGACAAGCTCCTAATTCAAAAAATATTTCCTAAACTTGATGAGGAAGGAAAAATCATATTGGAACCTAAAGCGCTCATGCAAGCAGGAACCCGAAAACTAAAAAATCAATCAATTTGAGAGTATATCATCAAATGGAAGAACTTACCCACTGAAGTTTCCACATGGGAGGATCAAAATTTTATATAGAAGCATCCAGAACTACTCAAGCAGTGAGGAAAACACTTTTTTGAAGGACAAGGGCATGTTAGGTCCCTATAATACTAGTGTAGATCTTCATAGTTATTGTTCGTGTAACCCCCTTATTGGTATTGTTGTACCCATGTAGCCCCCTTATTGTTATTATTGTGCCCCATAGAAGCCCACTATTGTTATTGTTGTGTTGTTAGGTTATTATTGTTATCTAGGATCTGACTATGTTGTGGCCCCTTAGACTCCTCTATATAGAAAGGAGGTCTTGTCATTTGTATCATACAAGAATATTTCATTTATGTAATGTAAAGGAGGTTGCCCCCTCGAAGAGGCTAATTTTTAAGTTGCTGATCTATCTTTTCATCTATTTTGTGAGCTGGTTCCATAACGCTATCTCCACATATGACCTAAGGTACACAAATATATAAATTCATTCTCAAATACATGTTTTAACTCAACCTTCCAAAGATCAAACATATTTTAAATTCTCAAACAATTCCAAATACCACTAAGAGATGAGTAGACTAATGATTATTAACCACACAACAAAATTTCTTTCAGTGTAGACTCACCCAAAGAATAAGTGCCTACATTATTTAAACATGAATCTTATGTAAAAAATTTCCCCATAATAATGCTTCATTTCTTCCAACATTAATTATAATGGGAAAATACTATTAGAGAAACCACTCTTAGACAATCAAATATTAGAGGGAAGACCTCAAGAAATCACTAGCCAAACCAATACCTACAGGTTGTAAGACGCCCTATCAGTATAAATTTTCTAATAAATGAAATAATCAGGCCTTAGAATTGAATGTCACTCACATAAGTTTAAGAACTAGACTAAATTGATGATGTTTACCAAAAATTGAGTAGAAATTATGAGTCATGTAGAAGAAGGGGGTTCTCATAACTCCACTCCCATTCATGTCAAATGTGTTCTATCTGGACAACTCTTTTTGTTGGATGAGGCAAATTACATGCATCATGATGGGTTTATCAACAAGGAAAGGGGTGTAATTAGAAGTAAGAGATTTCTATTCCTTCAAAAAGCTATAATTAGCATCCCATAAATTCTATCACTATAAAATATTATTTTTGTTCAACAAATGAGCTTATAAGCAAGGAATGTATGTGATATACGTACCCTAAAAAATCCACTTTAAAATTAGCTTTCAAACTAGATCACACCCAACAAAATTGCTCAACGAATACCACCTCACCAAATTGCACATTTTTGTTTAAGTGGTTCATATAACCATGAAAATATAATTTCCAATGATACAAAAAGGTTGGGGCACTAGAACAACGTCACATAATCCAAAATTTTCCCAAATATTTCTAAGAAGTTGTGTAATGTGTAACCTATGTTTCAAAAAGAATATTGATGAAAGGAAATTTCGAGGTATAGCCAAAATCCCTTTCCTTATAAATTCGATCCTGAGGCGTGTGGGTTATGGCCTACAAACCCCATCAGAAGTGTTATTTAGGCCTTAGCCTTAAAACGGGACCATACAACACTTTATCAGATTTTCCTTTTAAAAAATAGGACCATTCATTATATAGGAATACAAATGGGAAACACAGGATTACACAGGAACAACGTGGCCGAACACATAAGCCAGACTTCAAAAAGAATGAACCCACATTCATAATCGTTGGGTCCGCACCTTCTAGCCCTTCTATAGTGCTACTCCTCCTCTGATCTCTAATCTCCGATTGGCCTGATCTCCAATCACCGATCAATGCTTATCGCTATCAACAGACCGCAATGTTGTACATCACGATTCCACTGCCATTGTCATTTGACTTTCCAATTTGCGATCAATGATTAGATCGTGACCATCGATCCTGACTCTGGATCCGAAAGTTGACGATTAATCGCAAGATCGCAATTGTAATGTTTCAAGGGTCGGTTCTGATAACTCCAGAAGGTTTCCACCGATGCGATAAAGTGCGATCGCTCATCGCGATTAGATCTCGACCATTAGTCTTCCAGATCCAATGGATCCTATGCATCATTTCTCCAACCTCCTCTTGGACTCGATCTTTGCTGCGATTCATGGATTTATGCCTTTCTCAGGTTTCCTGCCCTACTCTGTTCTAAACACACGACACTCATATATTCATATCGTTTGATCGCCATCGATCCTATAGTGATCGATGGTCGATCAACAATCTACTAACACAGGATTCAAGCCATCAATGCATATATGCATAACAGAACTGAATAGACATAATACACAAACATGCGGAAATTCACAGAACACACACTTCTATATTATACACAACATAGTTACATTCTAAGGCATTTCAGCCTTAGGCACAAGTTCCCCTCTTGTCTACATCGAATCTATCTTTGTTACACAATTTCCATCTATTGCCCTCTATCTCATTCTGTCTGTCTCATGATCGATATATATATATATATATATATATATATATGAAAGGAAACATTGGATCGGATAACCAAAAGGATCCTATCAATTCTCTCCATGATTTCCTCTAATAAAAGCCTTAAAGCTCGCTATATGCATACATATGTCGCAGATTACATTTAATTAAGTCTCATCGAGACTTTATTCATTCCATCAATTTAGGTCTGTTTTAACAGATTTGTCCCATGTTTTGCTTCGATGGTCGACATCCTCTTCCTTGCTTCACTTCAGATTCCTTCTTTAGTTATGAGTGTTCAGATGCTCCTACATCAGACTCCCGAGGCACAAAAATTTATGGCCTCCTGGTCATATGCTTCTCCTTGTCCTTAGCAATTCTACCCAATTCTTAGTGGAACTACCTTCATGATCTTCTGTGAGCTACAACCAACCTCTGTAGTAACAGTCTTCCTCTGCTACACGATATTTCACCAAGCTTTCTCCTCTGAGCTTAGTCTTCGACATCCTTCTGGTTCTCTCTTCTACAACCAATTGAGCACACCTTGCTCTAGGTTGCTACAAGTCTTCTCACCTTCCGCTGTCATTCGTTGCACGAAAGTAAAGACCATAACTCTCCAGTCTTCAACACAACTGTACCTCTTTCTTCTTCTACTTGCCTTCTTCCTTCTTGCAGGAATTCCTCTCCCTGCTATGATACCAAATGATGAAAGGAAATTTTGGGTTAAGGCAAATCCCCTTCCATATAAATATTTCGATATGAGGCCTGTGGGTTATGGCCCACAAACCCTATCGAAAGTGTTATTTAGGCCTTAGCCTTTAAACCGGGGCGATACAACACTTTATCGAATTTTCCTTTTAAAAAATGGGACCATTCATTATATCAGAATACAAACAGGAAACACAGGATTACACAGGAACAACGTGGCCGAACACATAAGCCGGACTTCAAAAATAATGGACCCGCATTCATAAATATTGTCGGGTCTGCACCTTCTAGTGCTTCTACAATGCTGCTCCTCCTCCAATCTCTGATTGGTGATCAACACTTATCGCTATCGACAGATTGCAATGTCGTACATCATGATTCCACTGCCACTATCATTTGAATTTTCGATTTGCGATCAACAATTAGATCGTGACCGTCAATCCTAACTCTTGATCCGACGGTTGATGATTAATCGCAAGATCGAAATCACAATGTTTCAAGGGCTGGTTCCGATAACTCCGGAAGGTTTCTGTCGATGCGATAAAGTGTGATCACTCATTGCAATTAGATCTGGACCATTGATCTTCCAGATCCAACGGATCCTGTGCATCATTTCTCCAACCTCCTCTTGGACTTGATCTCTGCTACGATTGATGGATTTATGCCTTTCTTAGGTTTCCTGCCATACTCTGTTCTAAACAAACGACACTCATATATCGATATCATTTGATTGCCATTGATCCTACAGTGATCGATGGTTCATCAACAGTTTACTAACACGAGATTCAAGCCATAAACACATATATGCACAACCGAACTGAAAAGACATAATACACATACATGTTGAAATTCACTAAACACACACTTTTATATTATACACAACATAGTTACATTCTAAGGCATTTCAGCCTTAGGCACCGTTAGTGTCGGTATCTTCATCTCTCCATCAGTGATCAAAATTCTGTTTTTGCATGCATTTTAGCTGTCCCATCCGATCAGTTGCATTCCATTAGGTCATGGATCAATTGATGGTAGTGGTTCATTATCAAATTTCCCTCATGGTCTTTACCTGCTGGCCTATTTTCACAAGTTCAAGTCACTTACAAAGCATCTTTTGTCATTACATTTGCAAAAGCCATTTTTAGGGTTTTAGGTCTCATTAGGTCTAGGGTTTGCCACCATAGTCTTGTCAAAGCTCAATAATGGTCAGAAGGCACATGAGGAGGTCTAATAATGTCTCAAGATCAAAATTTCAATGATGATATACTCAATAAGTGATTTTTTAACAGAGTTTTTATTTTCTATGTATAAAAATTTCATGTAATTTTAATTTTCCTATATGTAATAAGCTCAGAGCTGCTGCCCTTGTTTCCCTTGCCATCTCCAGCCACTGCAAGCAAAAACACAAGAATCAATGGATCAGTTTGTCAAATGATTAAGAAAAGTCAATTTCAATGGAAAAATAGAGTTCAAAACCAAAAGTGACTTTAACATCAGAAAAGTGGGTTTGAGATCAGTGAAAAATTAAAGTCATTCATATTTAAAGTGAAAAAGGTCCTTTTGGTCATTTCATTGTGCAGATTTACTCTTGGAGAACAAAAATCGCAATTTGGGAGTCAAAGAGGAAAAAAACCCTATTTTCAAGGCAACTTGGCCTGGCGCTGCGCATTAGAGGTAGTGCGCTGTGCATCAGGCAGGCGTTGCGCATTAGAGGCAGAACTGCAGTGTAAATTTGAACTGGTGTTGCGCATCAGGAGGGCACTGCGCATTGGGCCCAGTGCACTGCGCATCAGGAGGGCACTGCGCATTGGGCCCAGTGCACTGCGCATCAGTCTAGTTTTCTCTAAATCATCCCAAATCGTGCCATAACCCTCAAGTTTGCTACATTTTCCCTCTACAAGTAAGTAATCATTCTCCTAAGGTTGAATTTGAGGTCATATTGGTGTTTTTCATAGATTTTGCATGTGAAAAATGAAACCCTAGTTTCTCTTCATTGTTTGCCATCCAATTGTGCAATTTTCATCCCATCTTCACAAAAACACCATCAAACTAATTTTCACTCTTTATTTATCCTAACACACTTCATTCATCTCATTTTCCCATACCCTACTCCCCTAAAGAAAATATTTCCCTCACCAAACCCTAAACCCCTCACTAAACCATAATTTCCAAAAATGATTCCCTTCACTCCCCAACCTCATTTCCCAAGAGTAAAATCTCTTCATACTCATCACCATTGTCCTCTTTCAACACCATTTTTCATCATACCTTCATCTCATCATTTTCCCTAAGACAAGCACAATGGAAAGAAATAGTGACTCAAGCTATGAGGAAGAAACACAAAGTGATAGTTCAGGAGACAGAAATGTACGGCCTAGGAGACCTCACAAGGGTGGGAAGATCATTAGAGAAGAGCCTATTAGCATTGTTGAACTTCTTGCTTGCCCTCTTGCCACCACTTGTTTTAGATACCAATCTTGCTTTGAGTTTTCTGAGCTAGTTGAGAGGGTTAAGTATCATCGTGAATTGGCTAGACAATTTGTCATAAACATGAAGGACAATATGGTACAACTTGCTGGCATCAACTTCACTCTTTCACCAGCCATTATTGTAGAAGCAACTAGGATGCCAGATCTGGGGGGAAGATGGAACAAGAGACAAAATATCAGCAAATAGAACTATGAACCCTACATTAAAGCCTGATATCATAGTCAATTGGGTACGGTGTTTCCTTTCAAGTTTTTGGAGGACCGGTATGTACCATTAATGAAACTCATCATTAAATACTTCACATGTGAGGGAAGGTTCTCAAGATTCTATGCTTATCATATCAGGTTGCTTATGCATTTTACTAGGGTTAGAATGATGAGCATACCATACTTCATTTGCAAAAACATAGAGAGGATGACTGTAATTGCAAAGAGGAAACCATACCCACAGCAGCTCAATAGCATTTATCACTTTGTTGTCATTAAAATTATTGTTATGCATCAGCTGAATCAATTGGGAGTGCCATGGGAAACCTTTATTGCCCATGAGGTTTTCAAGGGGCCTCAAATGTTTGCAGAACCTCAAGAGGAAACTGGACCTTCTGGGCAAAAAAAGAGCATGAAAGAAAAACTGAAGAGGCTCAAATTCCTATGTTTATCACTTATGAAAAGGGGACAAGAAGGTTTTTTGCAGCTTCCAAATGAGTATTATCTCCAACAGGGGTGGAAGGGGTCTCGTTCTCTTCATCGAACAATAGGAAAATGTTATCTTCACCTAGGGTGAAAGGGGCTTTGCCTTCCTCTTCAGCAGAGCAGGTACAGGATAGAGGAAAGAAACCATTGCATGATGAAGGTCCTTCTGAAGGCCAAGACAGGGATTTCATTCTGATTGAGGAAGAGGACACTGATTTGGGCTCCCAAAGCTCAAAACTCAAGGATGAGATCATCAAGGAGAAGGAAGCTAAGATCCAAAGCCTATCACTTGACCTTGAGAGGGCTAAATGGGTCATTAATTACCTTGAGCAACAGAGCAATCAATTGGAGGACAAACAAACAATCATGGAGCTGCAAACCATCAGGGAAAACCAACAAATTGCAAAAAGAAGGAAAGTCAAGCTGACTTCACTAGAGCAAGAAATAGAGGCTGACTGAGAATCATGGTTGGAAAGAGTGAATGTCCACCTTGAGAAGATTCTTGACAAGGATAATAAGGAGAAGAACATGTTGCGACACATGGCTTATCACTATTTGGCCCGAACAAAATTTGTAAGACGAGAATAAGAAGCCTAAAAGCCAAGTTAGGGAGAGCCTTAAAGGGAAAAAAGGAGCAAGAAAAACTTAGAATCTTGGCTGAAGCTTCCTTGGCTCAGCTTAGAAATTGATAAGCTTGCCTCATGCCAATTTTGAAGAAGTTTGGGGAAATTTTTGCAATTTTCAAATTTTTAATTGCAATACATAGAAATTTTCCTCTGATGCGCAGCACCACTGTCGCTCCGCATTGAGATGGTAAGGAATTTTGAGGAATGGATTACACTTTTGGATTCCTCATGAAAAAATATTGAAACCCAGAAAATTTCATGAATTTTGGAGTAGATTTAGGTCACCTAAAGGGCTAAAAACACCTAAACAATTCCATTTCTGCCACTTTTTGGACCCACATGAAGCAATGTTGGGAGAACTGATTTTTGGAGGGGTAAATTGACACCAAATTCAAAAATTCGACTTTTTCTAGAAAGTAGATAGATAGGCCTTTCCAACAAGCCATCGTGAAAGAACTTTGGGGAAGGGGAAGGCCTCCAAATTCAGCTAGGAAAAGGCTCTGTGCATGAGGCAGATGGCACTGCGCATCAGGCACAATTTGCTCAATTTTGCTCAAAACTCAAAATTTTCACCTAGTTTTTTCTCAGCTTGACTTTTTCTCTCTCATGGTCAAACTAATGATGTAAATTGATGTACTTTGATGTAAAAATGATAAAAATTTGCTCAAGGAGGTACATACATCATGTATAGGTGGTTTTGAACTCAATGAATCAATTTCCATAGTTTTAGAGGAAAGCTGTTCCCATGCCTATTTTTTAGTTCCTAGTTTAGATCTTGTTGAAACAACCCCTAGACTCATGGATTCAACCCCTAATGGCTAGCATGGGTGGTTTTCTGCCTATATCTTGTACTTTCTTAGTCATTTGTCAAGGTTTGACTCTTGTGGATGCATTAAGCACTATTGTACATCACTTCTGTAGTTTGGTAAGGAAATAAACCAGGGTTTTGCAACATTTTGTGGGATTCTTGTGGCAATGTGAATTAGAATTGTGTTCTTCTCTGTAATTTCAGTTGGTTTATGTTTATGTGTGCCATCATCTCTTTCTTTCTGCATAGCTAAATGAATCAAGTTTGAAAGGTGGAATTCATTGGTTTTTCAGTGCTCTACCTTGGGGTTTATTTTGTTTTATATGTTTTATACTATTTGAAGAGGACACATGACACTTGCATGCCCTCTCCAGCTCATCACCAGTCTTTAGACTCACCATTACACCCATTTCAAAGTGCTAAGACACTTTCCTACCTCGCCCCATAGAAACCTCTGCAAATCTGTGTTGATTTCCCAAACCCAAAGCTGCCTTCCCCATCTGATCCAGCAACCAACCCTTAAATTCAATCAAATTCCTCTGAACAAGCATACATAGCCTAAAATTAGTTTTTATATCAGTCATCTCAAGCCTTACTTGATAAATTTTCATTGAGATTGACAAGGAGAGAGCCCTCTCCCGACTTGGTAGGGCTAGCTATTAGGTTAAGCATGGTTTGATGTTACCCTAGACCTGCCTTTCTAAGCCTGAGGTAGATTTAGGCCCTAACATAGTGGCGACTCTGCTGGGGACCCAAAATTTTATTTGTTTGTTAATGTTCTTTGTCTTATAAACTACAGACGGAGCCTAAAGTTAGCTAGGTAGCCTTCGAACTGCTCTTGCTCTACAAGTTCATAAGTAGATGAATGCTGCTTTAGTCCATCTCCAGTTTAGTTTTATACATTGGACATCTGACTTGCAAATTGCCCCAGTGCATTACCTAATTCTAGACTTTTGGATGATGAGTCTAGAATTCAGTAGGCTGACAAGATTGTAATGTCCATTTTATTTTTGGGAATAATTCAACACACTGGCTTCCAGACGATACACCAAAGCCAATCCTGATCTTGATCCTCCTCCCGTGTATGAAAACCCAAATCTCATTCAAAGAATTCTCTGCCAAGAAAGTTTTGTGATTCTTGTGTTTAGATCTCATTAATGCCCTATTGTTTTTTAATATCTTGAAGATGTCCAATTTGATGAACATTTTGATCTATCATTGTTTGAAACTAAGTCTGAAAGTGCGGTTGGTGCTACTATTCTAAATCCAGAGTTTGTGCAATATCTTGAAACTGAAAGAGCAAATAGATCAATTGATTCTTACATTCTAAATATTTAAAATTCAATTGTGGCTACTAATATTCTCGAGTTCTTAGAATCTGCATCTGCTACTCCTGGTTCATCCGTTGTTGTGTTTGGTTCAGAAATTCCTACTGAACCTCCTTTTATTCCCACCATTCCCGTGTAGCCCACCATATCTGATCAGAAATATGAAGTCTCTTCTCCCCCATCAACCCCTTCAACACCTCAAACATAAAATATTTCTTCATCCCCTTCGACACCTCATACACCCATCACATCAAATGCTATTGTTGTTCCCACTCCTCCTACATCCCCAAGGCCAGTTGTAAATCCACCTCGAGCAATGGCTGCCAGATATGCACCTCTTGTTTTGCCACAAAACTTGGATGCTATGCCTGCTGATTACCAAAGTAAAATGTCATTGTTTTATTCTTCCCAAGGTGTCATAGCAAAACAGCATGTTGATAGGATGAGTGATTTCTTTGATCTCCACGAGATAGATGCAGAGAATGTGACTATGAGATTATTTGTGCAAACTTTTGGAGGCAAAGTGCGAAAGTGGTTCAGAGCATTGCCTGCTGGAACTATCAATTCATTGGCGGCTCTTCAAAGACAATTTCTAGATCGTTGGGAGGTAAAGAAAAATCCACTCCAAATCCTTTCCGAATATGAAAACATAAAGAGAAATGTTGGTGAAAGTGTCTAGAACTGCTGTGTTTGATTCAACACTGTTTATAATGCCATTCCAGCTGATATCAAGCCACCTATGGGGCTGGCTTTGATCAAATTTCCCGATGACTTTGATCCTGACATGGCATATCAATTGAGAGAGCTACATTGGAGGAAATGCAGAAAGTCGCAGTAAGTGTTTAAGAAAATCTGCTAGCTAAGAGAGCTACGACAAAGACCAAGAAGAAGTTGACCGTAAAGGAATAAGCTTCTTCCTCGGATCATTTGCTCCGTAAACTTGAGAAGATGTTTGATAGATTCGCCATTGCAAATAAGCCCAAGACATAGGTCAAAAATCCAAATTTTCATGGTCAGCAGCAACCACAGTTTAGAATCAAGCAATAGGAGAAAAGAGCACCGAAGATGAAGAGTATTCAAAAGGCCCAGCTATAAAAAAAGATGAAGATTTTATATTGGCAAATGAAACAATCCTAGAAGAGGAATCAAAGGAATATAAGAGAGGATACATGAATGCATTGACAGCGCAGCAAAGACAACACTCACTTAGGAGTAGGGATGTACTGATCAATCCAATTCAGAAGTGAAAGGAAGCAACACCACCAAAGAATGATTCTCCAAATGTGCAGAAAAAGGGAAAGCAGCCAGCAAATCCTACTTCTAGCAAAGTACAATCAGCAAATGAAAAGTCAAATCAGCCAAGTGCAACAAAGGAGAAGACTGAAAAGAAGGATGATCCAGTCAAAGAGGTAGAGAAAAATATAGCCTTTAGCTTAGAAAATGAAATTGCTAAGTTAAAAGTGTCAATAAATTTGACTGAATTAATGAAGAATAACAACTATAAAGGTCAAGTGGCAAAGATTTTGAATATAGATCCTTTGTCTGAAATGGTTAATGTGGAAGATGAACAACCCGAGCTTATCTTTGGTTAGGCATTAGAAGGCCAATCTGAGGATAGTGATGTAGCTCCTTTTTACATTAGCCTTAGATTGCATGATTATGTTTTGCACAATGTCATGTTTGATTCAGGAGCCTCTCACAACATGATGCCAAAGGCACTTATGGAAAAATTGGGTTTCGATATCACTCGCAAGTACCATGATCTTTATTCCTTTGATTTGGGTAGGGTAAGATGTATTGGTCTTATTAAAGATTTGGTTGTGACTTTGGATTATATTCCAACAAAAAATGTTCTTATGGATGTAGTTGTGGCCGACATTCCCCCTATATTTGGCATGCTTTTATCTAGGTCATGGGGTGTAAAACTCAAAGGGACATTACAATTAGATTTCTCCTATGCCACTATTCCCGTCTTTGGTCAGTGGAGGAAGTTATAGAGAGAGAAAAAGATGAAGTATATGATCACGAGCAAGGAGAAACCTATGATTCATCCAAATAATTATGTACATACTGATTTAGAATCTTTTGTTCTTTATTTGACAGTGGTTTCAATGATGTAAATAGTCAATTAGTTGAAGTTGACGATATATCAGAGATTACAGAAAATTTCAGAGTTGTAATTGATCAAGAGAGACAAAGGCTTGAAAATACCACTGAATAGTCAACATCCCACTAGCAGCAAGAAATTGATGGATAGTAACCAAAGGTAGAAGAGCGGGAGAAATTCCAGCACTTGGAGGAAGAAGCCAGTTTGTGGAGTATGGACTTTGATGGAGCAGTAGGTAAGGAAGGTGCTAGAATTGGTATTTGGATACGCAGCCCTGTTTTCCTACCAAATAAAGTCCCGAGTAATGTAAGAGTTTGTTCGTATAAGTTGGCTTTTGATTGTTCCAATAATGAAGGCGAATATGAGGCACTAATTGTAGGCTTCAAAATCCTTAAAGAGTTGAATACAAAGAGAATTTCAGTTTATGGCGACTCTGAATTAGTAATCAAGCAAGTCAAGGGTGAATACAAAGCCAAACATCCTTGAATGAGGCCTACCATAACACGGTATTAGATATTTTGAGGTTGTTTCCAGATTACACACATGTGTTCCTCATGCACAAAATGTTATTGCAGATTCCCTTGCTATAGCAGCAAGTAACTTTAATATTCCGATGAATTCAAACAATAAGTTTGAAATTCATGTGATACAACGCCCAGCTCTCCCTGATAATCTAATATATTGGCAAGTGTTTCAGGATGACAAGGAGATTGAAGAATTTCTGCAAAATGAAGGTAAATATCAAGACACTTCTATAGATGGCGAGCAAGATGATGGTGAACTAGACATGGAAGTAAATTAGATGGAAGTTTTGTAGCTGAAGGACAATGTCATCCCTAAAGGCCTTATACCTTTAGAGGAATTATTTGACCAAGATGATGTAGCCCGAAAGCCAAGTTTAATGCCGACTGAAAAGGGAGTTGAAGATGTGAATATCGGAACAACAGAAAATCAAAAGATGGTGAAGTTCTCAAAGGCATTATCTCCTCAGGTAAAGGCAAAGTACATTAGTTTATTGTCTTCATTTATTAATTTATTTGCATTGGACTATTCATATTTGAAGGGATATGATAAAATTATAATTCAGCACATCATTCCAATCAAGCCAAACCAAAATCCATTTCGGCAAAAGTTAAGAAGGATCAATCCAAAGTTGCTTCCATCAATAGAGAAAGAGGTGAACCGATTATACAAGGCTAGTATAATCATTCCAATAATATTTTCAGAATGGAATTCCAATTTGGTGCCCGTGCGGAAGAAGATAGGTGAGATTAGATTATGTATTGATTTCAAAAATCTGAATAAGGTGTCTTCGAAAGATAATTATCCGTTGCCAAAAATGGACCACATACTCCAAAGAGTGGTTGGGGCATCTCATATGTCACTGCTCAATGGGTATTCTGGCTATAACCAAATTTTGGTCCATGAGGATGATAGGGACAAAACAGCATTCACCACTCCATGGGGGACTTTCCATTATGCCAAGATGCCATTCGGTTTAAAGAATGCTGGTGCAACTTTTCAGCAGGCTATGGATATCACCTTTGCAAATGAGAAATATGTATTTTTAGTAGTTTATCTTGATGATTTGACAGTTTTTTCCAATTCAGATGAGGAGCATCTTTACCATCTGAAGATTGTTTTTCAGCGGTGTAGAAAGTATGGCATATCTCTTAATCCCAAAAAGAGCTTGTTTGCCATGGATGAAGGAAAACTTCTTGGTCACATCATATCCAGGGAGGGCATCTGCATCGATCCTGCTGCAGTGGAATCCATTTAGAAAATTGATTTTCCTCATAGTAAAAAGGAGATCCAAGCATTCAACGGTAATATGAACTTCTTACGTCATTGTGTGCCAAATCTAGCTGAATATTTGAGGGAGATTACAAACATGTTGAAAAAAGATAGTGTGGTGAAGTGGACCAAAGAAGCTATCAAGTCTTTCAATTTGGTAAAGTTGGCTCTTGCTTTAGCTCCGATCTTAATCAGTCCAGATTATTCTCAAGATTTCATTTTATTTTCATTCGCTTCAGAGCATACTATGGAAACAATCTTAATGCATAAAAGAGACCAGCTTGGGAAGCCAATTGCCTTTTTCAGTAGGACAATAAGAGATGTAGCCTTAAAATATAATATTATTGAAAAGCAAGCTCTTGCCTTGGTGAAAGCTTTGAAAGATTTTCGGGTATATATTTTGCATTCTCATATTCTTGCTTATGTCCCTAATGCAACCGTCAAAGATATTTTGGTACAGACAGATCTAGAAGGGAGACGAGGCAAATGGATCACAACTTTGTTAGAATATGACTTGGAGATAAAGCCAACAAAGCTCATCAAGGAGAAAGGTCTAGAAAAACTGATGGCGGAGTCTAATTTGCATGCCTTGGACATAAACTTGATTGCTTCTATGTCTGAAGAAGATGAAGACAGCTCACTCATTCAGGTATCTGAAATTTTTATCCATTCTTCTTGGTATTCAGATATTGTATATGTGCTCCAACACCTCTCACCATCACCGGGAATGGCTAAAAACAAAAGTAGAACTCTAAAATTAAGGGTTGCTAAATTTGTATTATGAATAATGCATTGTATTGGAAAGATCTTGGAGGTATGTTGCTGAATTGTTTGGTTGAGGAGGGAGAAAAACAAGTCATGGATGATTTTCACAAGGGAGATTGTGGAGGTCACCTATCTTGGAAGACGAAGGCAAATAAAATTTTGAGAGTAGGGTACTATTGGCCTAGCCTCTTTGCAGACGTTTATAAAACTGTTACAAGCTATCACGAATGCCAAATTTTTCAGGGAAGGAGAAAATTACAACCACTACCTCTCAAGCCAGTTGAAGTAAGTGCTCTGTTTCAGTAGTGGGGCCTAGATTTTATTGAAGAGATTCATCCTATATCTTCATCTCAGCATAAGTGGGTCTTAACAACAACGGATTATTTTACAAAATGGATTGAGGAAATCCCCACTCGGCAGGCCACAGATGCGGTAATAGTTCAGTTTCTCAAAATTAATATTTTGTCACATTTTGGTTGTCCTAATAATCTAATCACAGATAATGCAGCAACTTTCAAATCCAAAAATATGATTGATTTTTGTAACAAATATCAAATTACCTTGGGGAATTCTACTGCATACTATCCGCAAGGTAATGGATTGGCGGAATTTTCAAATAGTTCATTGGTTAACACCATCAAAAACCTACTTAAAACAAACAAAAATAACTGGCACAAGAAATTGGTTAATGCACTATGGGCGGAGAGAGTAAGTCAGAAGAAATCAATTGGCATGTCTCCATTTGAACTAGTATATGGTGTTGACATGATGTTCCCGACATCTCTCGCATTCCCGGTTGTAGAACTTTTGCAGGAAGCTGGCAGCGAGGAGGATCATTTTCAGCAAAGAATAAACCAAATGATCCATTTATAGCAGATGAGAGAGGAGGTTTTTTAGAATACCTTTAGGCTGCAAGAGAGAATCAAGAAAATCTATGATTGGAAGGCAAAGGCAGATAAGTTTCAGATTGAAGACATAGTGCTCAAGTGGGATGCTAGAAACAACGACAAAGCCAAGCACGGAAAGTTAGAGAATCTATGGAAGGGACCATATAATTGCTGCATATCGAGGTCAAAATGATTTTCTCCTCAAAGAAATGAATAGGGAAGATTGTCTAGGAGGGCCGGTCAATGGTCGGCTGCTGAAACGGTATTATCTTTGAGAAATTTTCTGCTGTCATAATTTGTCACTGTACATACCATTTTATTTCCTTTATTGGAAAGTGTGTACTACTGTCATTCATTCAGTTTGGGGCCCAAAGTGAAGGCTATAAAACTGAAGGTCTGATGTCAGTTTTTGATTACTTAGTGTGGATTGTTTGAGTCATTTTTGAGTCAATTTTCATTCTTGTAATTGAGTCAGTTTTGAGTCAAGATATTAGTTTTTTGTTTGCTGAAGTTATTGACTCCATTTAGCCCAATGGAAGAGGCACTGTCTGCTTTCCAGAGATTTGTAGTTCTTGGCACCTCCCAGGAGCTACCATCCCCATGGGAGCCAATGTTAGTTTCAGTATCTTCATCCCTCCATCAGTGAACAAAATTCTCTTTTTGCATGCATTCTAGGTGTCCCATACAATCATCTGCATTACATTAGGTCATGGATCAACTGATGGTAGTGGTTCATTATCAAATTTCCCTCATGGTCTTTACTTACTGGCTTATTTTCACAAGTTCAGGTCACTTACAAAGCATCTTTTGTCATTACATTTGAAAAAGCCATTTTTAGGGTTTTAGGTCTCATTAGGTCTAGGATTTGCCAGCATAGTCTTTTCAAAGCTCATAATGGTCAGCAAGCACATGAGGAGGTCTAATAGGGTCTCAAGATCAAAATTTCAATGATGATATACTCAATAAGTGATTTTTTAACAAAGCTTTTATTTTCTATGTATAAAAATTTCATGTAATTTTAATTTTCCTATATGTAATAAGCTTAGAGTTGCTGCCCTTGGTCACCTTGCCAGCTCCAGCCACTGCAAGCAAAAGCACAAGCATCAATGCATCAATTTGTCAAATGATTAAGAAAAGTCAATTTCAATGGAAAAACAGAGTTCAAAACCAAAAGTGACTTTAACATTATAAAATTGGTTTTGAGATGAGTGAAAAAATAAAGTCATTCATATTTAAAGTGAAGAAGGTCCTCTTGGTCATTTCATTGTGCAAATTTACTCTTGGAGAACAAAAATTGCGATTTGGGAGTCAAAGAGGCAAAAAACCTTGTTTTCAAGGCAACTTGGCTTGGCGCTATGCATTAGAGGCAGTGCGCTGCGCATTAGGTAGTGTGTTGTGCATCAGTGAAGCACTATGCATCAGAGGCAGAACTACAGTGTAAATTTGAACTGGTGTTGCGCATTAAGAGGGTGTTGCGCATTGGGCCCAGTGCACTATGCATCAGTCCAATTTGCTCTAAATCATCCCAAATCATGCCATAACCCTCAAATTTTCTACATTTTCCCTCTACAATTAAGTAATCAGTCTCCTAAGGTTGAATTTGAGGTCACATTGGTGTTTTTCATAGATTTTGCATGTGAAAAATGAAACCCTAGTTTCTCTTCATTGTTCACCATCCAATTGTGAAAATTTCATCCCATCTTCACAAAAATATCATCAAATTCATTTTCACTCTTTATTTACCCTAACACACTTCATTCATCTCATTTTCCCATACGCTACTCCCCTAAAGAAAATATTTACCTCACCAAAACCTAAACCCCTCACTAAACCCTAATTTCCCAAAACCATTCCCTTCACTCCCCAACTTCATTTCCCAAGAGTAAAATTTCTTCATACTCATCACCATTCTCCTCTTTCATCACCAATTTTCATCATACCTTCCTCTTATCATTTTCCCTAAGACAAGCACAATGGCAAGAAATAGTGACTCAAGCTATGAGGAAGAAACACAAAGTGACAATTCAGGAGACAACAATGTCAGCCTAGGAGACCTCACAAGGGTGAGAAGATCATCAAAGAGGAGCCTATTAGCATTTCTGAACTTCTTTCTTTCCCTCTTGCCACCACTTGTTTCAGATACCAATCTTTCTTTGAGTTTTGTGAGCTAGTTGAGAGGGTTAAGTATCATCATGAATTTGCTAGACAATTTGTCATCAACATGGAGGACAATATGGTACAACTTGTTGGCATCAACTTCACTATTTTTCCAGCCATTATTGCAAAAGAAACTAGGATGCGAAATGTGGGGGAAAGATGGAACAAGAGACAAAATATCAGTAAATAGAATTATGAACCCTACATTAAAGCCAGATATCATAGTCAATTGGGCAAGGTGTTCCCCTTCAAGCTTTTGGAGGACCAGTATGTGCTATTAATGAAACTCATCATTAAATACTTCACATGTGAGGGGAGGTTCTCAAGACTCTATGCTTATCATATTAGGTTGCTTATGCATTTTACTAGCGTTAGAATGATGAGCATACCATACTTCATTTGCAAAAACATAGAGAGGATGACTACAATTGAAAATAGGAAACCATACCCACAACAGCTCAATAGCATTTATCACTTTGTTGTCATTAAAATTGTTGTTATGCATCAGTTGACTCAGTTGGGAGTGCCATGGGAAACCTTTATTTCCCATGAGATTTTCAAGGGGCCTCAAATGTTTGCATAACATCAAGAGGAAATTGGACCTTCGAGGCAACAAAAAGAGCATGAAAGAAAAACTGAAGAGGCTTACATTCATGTGTTTATCACTTATGAAAAGGGGACAAGAAGACTTTTTGCAGCTTCCAAACGAGTATTATCTACACCAGGGGTGGAAGGGGTCTCGTTCTCTTCACCAGACAACAGGCAAATGTAATCTTCACCTGGGGTGAAAGGGGATTTTCCTTCTTCTTCAGCAGAGTAGGTACAAGACAGAGGAAAGAAACCAATGAATGATTAAGGGTATTCTGAAGGCCAAGACATGGATTTCATTCTGATTGAGGAAGAGGACACTGATTTGGGCTCCCAAAGCTCAAAACTCAAGGATGAGATCATCAAGGAGAAGGAAGCTGAGATCCAAAGCCTATCACTTGACCCTGAGAGGGATAAATGGGTCATTAATTACCTTGAGCAACAGAACAAGCAACTGGAGGAAAAAAAAAAAATCATGGAGCTGTAAACCATCAAGGAAAACCGGTAAATGGAAAAAAGAAGGAAAGTTAAGCTGACTTCAATAGAGCAAGAATTAGAGGCTGACCGAGAATCATGGTTGGAAAGAGTGAATGTCCACCTTGAGAAGCTTCTTGACAAGGCTAATAAGGAGAAGAACATGTTGCGACACATGGCTTATCACTATTTGGCCCGGAACAAAATTTGTAAGACGAGAATAAGAAGCCTAAAAGCCAAGCTAGGGAGAGCCTTAAAGGGAAAAAAGGAGCAAGACAAACTTAGAATCTTAGCTGAAGCTTCCTTGGATAAGCTTAGCAATTGATAAGCTTTCCTCATGCCAATTTTGAAGAAGTTTGGGGAACTTTTTTCCATTATCAAATTTTTAATTGCAATACACAGAAATTTTCCTTTGATGTGCAGCGCCACTGGCGTTGCGCATTGAGCTGGTAAGGAATTTTGAGGAATGGCTTAGATGTTTGCATTCCTCATGAAATAATATGAAAACCCAGAAAATTTCATGAATTTTGGAGGAGATTTAAGTCACCTAAAGGGCAAAAAAACACCTCAAAAATGCCCTTTCTGCCACTTTTTGGACCCACAAGAAGTAGTGTTTGGAGAACTGATTTTTGGAGGGGCAAATGGACACCAAATTCAAAACTTCCCCTTTTCCTAGAAAGTAGATAGATATACCTTTCCAACAAGCCATTTTGGAGCAAATTTGGTGAAGGGTAAGGCTTCCAAATTCATCTGGGAAAAGGCACTGCGCATCAGGAAGATGGCACTATGCATCAGGCACAATTTGCTCAATTATGCTCAAAACTCAAAATTTTCGCCTAGTTTTTTCTCAGTTTGACTTTTTCTCTCTCATGGTGAAACTCATGATGTAAATTGATGTAATTTGATGTAAAAATGATAAAAATTGACTCAAGGAGGTAGATACATTAAGTATAGGTGGTTTTGAACTGAATGAATCAATTTCCATAGTTTTAAAGGCAAGTTGTTCCAATGCCTATTTTTCAGTTGCTAGTTTATATCTTGTTGAAACAGCTCCTAGACTCATGGATTCGACCCCTAATGGCTAGCATGGGTGGCTTGTTGCCTATATCTTGTACTTTCTTAGTCATTTGTCAAGGTTGGACTCTTGTGGATGCATTGAGCACTATTGTACATCACTTTTGTAGTTTGGCAAGGAAATAAACCAGGGTTTTGCAACATTTTGTGGGATTCTTGTGGTAGTGAGAATTACCATTGTGTTCTTCTCTGTAATTTCAGTAGATTTATGTTTATGTGTGCCATCATCTCTTTCTTTTTGCATAACTAAATGAATCAAGTTTGAAAGGTGGAATCCATTTTTTTTTCAGTGCTCTATCTTGGGGTTTATTTAGTTCTATATGTTTTCTACTATTTGAAGAGGACTCATGACACTTGCATTTCCTCTCCAGCTCCTCAATAGTCTTTAGACTCACCATTACATCCATTTCAAAGTGCTAAGACACGTGCCAACATCGCCCACAAAAACCTCTACAAATCTGTGTTGATTTCCCAGACCCAAAGCTGCCTTCCCGATCTGATCCAGCAACCAACCATTAAATTCAATCAAATTCCTCTGAACAAGCATACCTAGCCTAAAATTAGTTTTTATATCAGTTATCTCAAGCCTTCCTTGATAAAGTTTCATTGAGATTGGCAAGGAGAGAGCCCTCTCCTGACCTGGTAGGGCTAGCTACTAGGTTAAGCGTGGTTTGATGTTACCCTGGACCTGGCTTTGTCAGCCTAAGGTAGATTTAGGCCCTAACAAGCACAAGTTCCCATATTGACTACATCAAATCTATCTCTATTACACAATTTCTATATATTTCCCTCAATCTCACTATGTCTGTCTCACGATATATATATATATATATATATATATATATATATATAAGGAAACATTGGATCGGATCATTGGAAGGATCCGATCAGTTATCTCCATGATTTCCTCTAACAAAAGCCCTAAAGCTCGCTATATGCATACATATGTGGTATATTACATTTAATTAAGTGTCCTTCAGACTTTATTCATTCCATCAATTTAGGTCCGTTTTAACAAATTTGTCCCTTGTTTTGTTCTGATGGTCCACGTCCTGTTCCTTGCTTCGCTTTGGATTCCTTCTTTAATTATGAGTGTTCGGATGCTCCTGCATCAAATATCCATGTGGTAGAGCCCTATAAGTATTTCCACATTGATTTAGCTACAAAATTACTCCCCTAACTTTCCACATCAATAAAACCAAGACTACCTTTATCCTTAATAAAATTAGGCATCCCATGTCATCAATGACAATATCTCAACTCCAACATGTTTAACCCACGAATATGACTATAATATTAGATTTGTCACATTGTGAAGGTGATCTCTATTAGGTAACCAATAATATAGTTAATATATATGGGAGTCCTAGAGTAACTCACTTACACTAATCAAATTTCAAACAAATGGGAAGCATTTATTATGCTAGTAGAGGCACTTGCATTGCAAAAGTTGCAAACACCAATCTAACATGGAAACTAGAGAAAGGTCCATACCAAAAGAAATTATAAGATATATTAATATAACTTCTAGATGTACAAAATTACAAGTTTGGGGAATCCAACATTGACTATCACAAAACCCACCAACAAATAACTAGTTTTGTGATCATTAGAAATTTCCCAAAAGGCGTCACCAGAAAAATAAAATAAAAAAATATGTAGAACTATCCACCATAATCCTAATCAACATAAGAAAAAGTAATTTAATCATCTAAAAAATGGTTGTCCACCATTTTTGGACATCAAGAGAAAGAAAAAAATCCCTTTTTGTTCCCACATGTGAGTAGCTTCCGACAACTTGCCTAAGGAATCTTATACCAACACATAAGTATACGATAATAAATGATACCCTTATTGAATAGATAGATGAAAGATAATATGGGGATACATTGATATATTCATTAACACAAAGGTTGAGGCATATGGAATGATTCAAAATAGATCATTATAGATTTGTTCATCTATTTATGTACTTTCTAGGTGGAAAAGCTGGAGGAATTAGTTTGTAGGGCCTAATTTATGGGTATATACCATTTTCGAGATTGGGATTTGTAATCCTCCATTACTAGTTTGAGGCATCAAATGGAATGTTTTCAGGCCAAAAGTTTGTGAGCATATCTTAAAACATCTTAATTTTACTATACACATTACAAACTTTCCAATGGTGTGATAGTAAACTCAACTAAAATACTAATACCGTAGTTACATCTCCCATAAGTTAACCTACCTTATCAATAACCATGTCACCAACTTGATGCTACATCAAACCAATTTATCACACATGTGGGATTCATTTGATTTGATTCTTAAGGAGGCTTACCATCTAAGTTTGGATGTGTAAGTCTTTAAGTCATATTTTTATGTAAAAGATAACTTAATAAATACCTAAATGGTGAGGTAAAATCTAATTAAATTTGACTCTCTAAAAATGACACATTGTAAGAAGGTAATAAGAAGAGAGGGAAGGTTGGGAAGGATTGGTCATAAAATTTTCCTCATTGCATGCAATGGTTTTCCTTGATCAAATCCTTCTTCTCCAACTATCTCTCTCTCTCTTGTCATATCTTTTTTATGTATTCCATTATTTAATTTTTAATAATTTTCTTGTTATTAGTTTCATGGCATATTTATGTGTTTTCTCTCATCCTATGTTGGAATTCAATCCTTCTAGATATTTGTTACAAGATCTGCATGATTGGTATCAAAGTAGATTACCCACTCCATTGGAACTAGGGTTTGAATAATATTTTTCTTATAAAGCTTTGCAGCGATATCCAACCTTGTTTTGTAACATTTGGAGTCAATTTTCTAGACCATACATTATAAGTTTCACCATCAAATGATAATAATTATAGGGTTATCTATACTTAGATATTCATTCAACACTATAGGTGTTATCACTCAAGAAAAAATTTCTAAATTGTTCACATCAGTTCGGTTGTTTGCCAAAGGGTTGGTGTCAATTTTGGGTCTAGTCTTTTCATCTGGTTTTAGAGTCTAAATAGTTTGAATAGGAGTCTTGTTAAGAGTATTGTTGGTATGTATAAAGGGTCAATTCTCTGTCTTAGTCTATCATTGGTCTCACATCTCACATGGATATCATATGTCCAAACTCGTTTTCTTGAGCAGAGGTTGTCTAGGTGATTTCGTAGCGCCTGTGATCATTTTAAAGTGGTTTCGCAGCACATAAATCCCTTTATCAGTTTCGCAGCGCAACATGTTTTAGATGATTTCGTAGCGCATAATTCATATTTTGCACTGGCTGCGCTACGAAATTGGGGATTTGTTCGAATCCATAGCCATTCTTTCACAGCTGTCATATCCATCAAAATCCATAAACAGTTGTCAGCCTATACACTTCGTCTATCATATCCGACCGCTTATCCTCATCATTAGGTCATTAGGTGTCTTGGTACTGGTACATGTTTGCAGTTGTATTTTACTCTGCGGTTTTGGTCGTTCAATCAGGCTTTTCAAAATAGTATCAGAGCAATCGGGGAAATGTTCTTCTAGGTTTTGCTTCTATTCTTTGAATTTGGGGCAGTCTGAAACTATTCCTTGTAAACAATCTTGAGCTCAGTTTTTAGGGATATTCTCATTGTACTGGATATTCTGTTTTCTGAGATTTTACGCCCAGTTGAAAGACGGTTGATGCCCAAAGAAAGAAAGGCAAAGCAAGTTTGCGTAAACTTGATGAACAACCTGAATGGTTTAAAAGAGGCACACGAGGCATATGCTGGAAGCATTAGAAAAGAAGTTGGTTTGGATAGTTTAGCATCTTGGTCTGGTGGTAAGAGGGTAAAGTGGGGATTGAAAGATGAAATTCGTATTGCTTCTGTTGTACAAGATGGTATAAATCGTGGTGCACATGGTGTGACATCTTTAAAAGATACAATGTCTTTTTCCAAGCATCAAGCGTTTTGGACTGAAGTGACTAGAAAATTTAAAGAGGAGATTGGGCACTATCTATCAACAGATAAGCTGTTTCAAAAGTTTAGGAGCATGAAGTACAGGTACTTGAGTATTAAGCAGAGTGATATCCAAGAATTCAACAAGCATGATAAGGACCTTTTCAATCTACTTGAACAGGTTTTTGGCAATGGTAGCTGTGTCACTTCTGATTCAGATATTAAAAGACAAGACAAATCTGGTGCTCCTTTTTCAGGCAATGAAATTGAAGATAAGGTATACAAACAGAGTAGAGTCGAAGACTGTGTTTTTGAAATTACACAGCAGTTTCGTAGCGCGCTACGAAACTGCTGTAGCTGCATGTTACAATTGAGTTGATCAATTATGATTGACAAAGCAACAAATCTTTTTGAAAGGTTTTGTCATCACACAGGTACATGGGAAAGGCTTACAGCACATCAAGGACGTGGCAGTCTGCTCCATTTTGGGTAATTAAAGGATAAAGGACGTGCTTCTTTGGATTCGAACATTTTGAGGCAAACCAAGGACCGACAAACAGGGGCAGTTTCCTATGTTTCAGGGTAATGGAAAAGATGTGTCATTGAAGATCAAACATGAAGCATTAAAGGTCCATCACAGCCACCACCAGAAGGGAACCAGATGTCAGAGAATGAAAATGATTGTAGACCAAGGCTATTATAGAGTTAGAGTCATAGTTGATTTAGATGTCTAAAAACTCCAGTCAACACTTTGTTGTATTTATTAGTTAGTTAAAGGGTTAATAGGTGTCATTAGAAGTAGTTTTTGAATTCCCTTCATGCTGGAGGAGGAATCTCGATCAGTTAGAATAAGAGCTCTATATATAGCTGAAACAACAATGTAATCAGGGTTGGAAAATGTTAGAGAAAAAGACTACTTTTGTAAATGCTATGCAGGGATTGATATATACAGAAGCAGTTGGACTTTTCTGAAGCTGAGATTCTTAGTGTACTTCAGTGAGCTTCATCTTTTATCTTTGAAATGCTTTACTTCCATAGTCTTAATGCTTATTACTCAGGATTCATGAAGGATTTTTTATGTTCAGAATATGTGATGTTGTCCTTTCCTTAATTCTTACAGTGGTATGGATGTATAATCACTCAGAATTCACTGAATGTGCTCTGACTTCCTGTATACATTTATAAACTGTGTGGTCCCATATGAGTTTATGTTCTGAATGTTTAAATGCTGAATGCCCTGACTTCCTTTAGGTATTAAACTATGATCTATCACTTTAAATTCTTTCCATTTGAATACCTTGATGTATCATTACTCAGAACTCATGCCCACATGGTCTGACTCCTATGAACTTCAAGTTATTGAGACTTTCTTGAATGTGTCACTCTTTCATTGAAGTATACACAAGCCTCAGTTTTATAAGAAGAGCTATTTGTTATCCTTATCTCTGTCACTGACTCCATAGCCCAATGGTAGCAAGTCTCCATCTTCCAATCTACAAACATATAAAATCACAAACCATAGAGTTAGCCATCTATCCATATCTTTAATCAATATCATTAACCCTTTGAGAGAGCCCTCTCGGGCTAAGGAGGCTAAGCCTTAGCTAAAAGATTGGTTTGAAATAGTTACACTGAGATAGTCTGATCAGCAGCCTATCAGGGTCCTATTTTGGTGATAACATTTTGGTGCGTCTGCCGGGAGTCTGAAGATTATTCATTCCCGAAATCAAGAGACTGAACTTCTGAAGGTAGCAGGAGCTCAGAAATCTTTTTGAGGCTGCAAATCTACCTTGGCGACTCCATTGTTGAAGAATTCGAAATTCATAGATTCATGGTGATTCCACTGGAGTTATGAAGGACCCAGATGCTACCATTCTTATTTCAAGGTATGCATGCATAAATTTTTCAGGAATTCATGGTTTCCCAAATCATTTTCCCAAGGATGCATATTTTCTAAGGAATGGTCCAAAATTCAATGGAGAAGATTTGAGTTTAACTTTGAAGCATATATCAGATTTTTGTGATTTTACAGAGCTTCTTAGAGTTAAACATGAGGATGTTTGCATTATGTTGTTCTATGATTCATTTCAAGGGAAATGTAAACAATGGATTGAAAGCTTTCCTACCAAATCCATTAAGTCATTTGAAGACTTTTGGCTTATGTTTTTGGAGGAATGGATGGATAGATCAGATGCGGTGGCAAACTCTCCTTCAATTCAAGGTTTCAAACAATCGAATAATGATCATAGTAATGGAGAAACAAATGAAAATTTTTCTTTGTCCTTGTCTTCTTATCTAAAATCATTTGACTACAAGGCAGAGGATAAGATGAAATTTTTGGATGAATTTGCCAAAGACATTGAGAAAGATATTGAACGTTTACAAGGTCAAATTCAATCATATAGTCTTCGTGGTTGTGATCATTCTTTTCAAAATATTTTTATGGCAGCACATAAGGAGAGAGTGTTGCTTCCTTTCTCTTTCATGATTGAGGATGAGTACACTGTTGTTGAAGATCAGTTTGCACAACCAGAAAGTTACAAGAATCATCAAGCTGATCATGTATTCTGGGATCCCATAGCAAAATATATGGAAGAGTTTTATTCTCCAGTGTTTCAGTTTTTCTATGAAGATCAGAGGCAATTTCAGTGGCAGTGGTCATCACAATATCATAGTGGCTCTGAACTCCGATGCAGTCAAAGAAATCAAACATCAGATAAGATAAATGATTGGCTACATTGGAAATTTCACATTGATTGAGCTGAAAGAAGTTTGAAATTGATAGGGAAGGTAGGTAGGAAATTGCAAATAAGCTCAAGGTGGACTGAGCCTTTTTCAATAGATATAGATTTCTTTCTCCTACAGTGATCATCAATTTTAAGCCCGTGTTGAAGGCCCAAGATGCTGGAAAGGGATGTTTGTCAAGCAAATTTCCGTTTGTAATAAAAAAGATAAAGCACTGGACCTACGAGTTCTTAGTGTACTACAGGAGCACACTATCCTAAGTGGAGCCACTGTTATCACTCAAGAAAAAAATTTTAAATTGTTCACATCAGTTCGGTTGTTTGCCAAAGGGTTGGTGTCAATTTTGGGTCTAGTCTTTTCATCTGGTTTTAGAGTCTAAATAGTTTGAATAAGAGTATTGTTGGTATGTATAAAGGGTCAATTCTCTGTCTTAGTCTATCATTGGTCTCACATCTCACATGGATATCATATGTCCAAACTCGTTTTCTTGAGCAGAGGTTGTCTAGGTGATTTCGTAGCGCCTGTGATCATTTTAAAGTGGTTTCGCAGCACATAAATCCCTTTATCAGTTTCGCAGCGCAACATGTTTTAGATGATTTCGTAGCGCATAATTCATATTTTGCACTGGCTGCGCTACGAAATTGGGGATTTGTTCGAATCCATAGCCATTCTTTCACAGTTGTCATATCCATCAAAATCCATAAACAATTGTCAGCCTATACACTTCGTCTATCATATCCGACCACTTATCCTCATCATTAGGTCGTTAGGTGTCTTGGTACTGGTACATGTTTGCAGTTGTATTTTACTCTGCGGTTTTGGTCGTTCAATCAGGCTTTTCAAAATAGTATCAGAGCAATCGGGGAAATGTTCTTCTAGGTTTTGCTTCTATTCTTTGAATTTGGGGCAGTCTGAAACTATTCCTTGTAAACAATCTTGAGCTCAGTTTTTAGGGATATTCTCATTGTACTGGATATTCTGTTTTCTGAGATTTTACGCCCAGCTGAAAGACGGTTGATGCCCAAAGAAAGAAAGGCAAAGCAAGTTTGCATAAACTTGATGAACAACCTGAATGGTTTAAAAGAGGCACACGAGGCATATGCTAGAAGCATCAGAAAAGAAGTTGGTTTGGATAGTTTAGCATCTGGGTCTGGTGGTAAGAGGTTGAAATGGGTATTGAAAGATGAAATTTGTATTGCTTCTGCTGTACAAGATGGTATAAATCGTGGTGCACATGGTGTGACATCTTTAAAAGATGCAATGTCTTTTTCCAAGCATCAAGCGTTTTGGACTGAAGTGACTAAAAAATTTAAAGAGGAGATTGGGCACTATCTATCAACAGATAAGCTATTTCAAAAGTTTAGGAGCATGAAGTACAGGTACTTGAGTATTAAGCAGAGTGATATCCAAGAATTCAACAAGCATGATAAGGACCTTTTCAATCTACTTGAACAGGTTTTTGGCAATGGTAGCTATGTCACTTCTGATTCAGATATTAAAAGACAAGACAAATCTGGTGCTCCTTTTTCAGGCAATGAAATTGAAGATAAGGTATACAAACAGAGTAGAGTCGAAGACTGTGTTTTTGAAATTACACAGCAGTTTCGTAGCGCGCTACGAAACTGCTGTAGCTGCATGTTACAATTGAGTTGATCAATTATGATTGACAAAGCAGCAACTCTTTTTGAAAGGCTTTGTCATCACACAGGTACATGGGAAAGGCTTACAGCACATCAAGGACGTGGCAGTCTGCTCCATTTTGGGTAATTAAAGGATAAAGGACGTGCTTCTTTGGATTCGAACATTTTGAGGCAAACCAAGGACCGACAAACAGGGGCAGTTTCCTATGTTTCAGGGTAATGGAAAAGATTTGTCATTGAAGATCAAACATGAAGCATTAAAGGTCCACCACAGCCACCGCCAGAAGGGAACCAGATGTCAGAGAATGAAAATGATTGTAGACCAAGGCTGTTATAGAGTTAGAGTCATAGTTGATTTAGATGTCTAAAAACTCCAGTCAACACTTTGTTGTATTTATTAGTTAGTTAAAGGGTTAATAGGTGTCATTAGAAGTAGTTTTCGAATTCCCTTCATGCTGGAGGAGGAATCTCGATCAGTTAGAATAAGAGCTCTATATATAGCTGAAACAACAATGTAATCAGGGTTGGAAAATGTTAGAGAAAAAGCTACTTTTGTAAATGCTATGCAGGGATTGATATATACAGAAGTAGTTGGACTTTTCTGAAGCTGAGATTCTTAGTGTACTTCAGTGAGCTTCATCTTTTATATTTGAAATGCTTTACTTCCATAGTCTTAATGCTTATTACTCAGGATTCATGAAGGATTTTTTATGTTCAGAATATGTGATGTTGTCCTTTCCTTAATTCTTACAGTGGTATGGATGTATAATCACTCAGAATTCATTGAATGTGCTCTGACTTCCTGTATACATTTATAAACTGTGTGGTCCCATATGAGTTTATGTTCTGAATGTTTAAATGCTGAATGCCCTGACTTCCTTTAGGTATTAAACTATGATCTATCACTTTAAATTCTTTCCTTTTGAATACCTTGATGTATCATTACTCAGAATTCATGCCCACATGCTCTGACTCCTATGAACTTCAAGTTATTGAGACTTTCTTGAATGTGTCACTCTTTCATTGAAGTATACACAAGCCTCAGTTTTATAAGAAGAGCTATTTGTTATCCTTATCTCTGTCACTGACTCCATAGCCCAATGGTAGCAAGTCTCCATCTTCCAATCTACAAACATATAAAATCACAAGCCATAGAGTTAGCCATCTATCCATATCTTTAATCAATATCATTAACCCTTTGAGAGAGCCCTCTCAGGCTAAGGAGGCTAAGCCTTAGCTAAAATATTGGTTTGAAATAGTTACACTGAGATAGTCTGATCAGCAGCCTATCAGGGTCCTATTTTGGTGATAACAATAGGAACACCTTTACATTGATTCACTACATGCATTGGTTTGGAACAAAAAGATTCCATGACCTCTATAATAAACCATGTTTCTTACAAACCACTGGCATCCTTTTTGGCCCTCTACACTTTGTGTTCTCACACTCGCAATTATTACAAATATATACAACCATGCCATAACTTAAAAAAATATCTATGCTACATCTAGAAGCTTTGGTTACCTCATTCCAACCATTTCTTAGATATCCAATAGTGGCATGGATTCCTGGAAGCACAATATTGAATGGAAAGTAGTGGAGAAATATTTAGCAAACTTCATGTAGCTTCCAAAACCTCCACAGAGAATTTCAGAGGGTGCATGATAAGTCATTTTAAATTATTTCCCATTAGCCCAAATGGGTTTTTTACAAACTTTTATTTCAATTTCTCATTCAGATATATCCATGATTGAAGTTATACATGTTTGTAAAGTAGTGTGTCTACTTGAACATTTTGTTTAAAGAATGATTTTATCACACCAAATATCTTCAATACCTCAATTGGGTCTTCAATAGAAGTTGATTTCATCACTTGTAACAAAAGTTATCAACAAAGTTGGAGTGAGAAGTCTGTTGCCAAAAATTCAATGAAAAAAATGAAGGTTATGGATAATCCACAAACTCATGGTTATGGGTAGACCATATAAAACCCTTCTCCAAGCTTTCCATTTCCAACTTGGCTATGGGTCATCCAACAACCCACGATTATGGGTTATCCACATAAAACCACTCTTTGCATTGGCATGTGTCACCTTGTAATCGTGATGGTTATGGGTAATCTAGCAACCAATGGTTATGGGTGAACCACATAAACCATTCTCTTCATTTGCTCGTAACAATTGTAATCATTATTTTACATTAAACAAAATGGGGTTACTTCCTTTTTAACATGGATAAATTATGAGGACAATTATTTTATAAAGGAGGGGGGGGGATCAAACCAAAAGTTAGGGAACTTCATAAATATGTAACTCACAATGTGAAAACCTACTTAAGGTTGACTCCATCAACAAGACACCTTATAAGAAGGCAATATGAAGAAAGTGAAGGTCAGGAAGGAGAGGTCCCAGACTTATCCTCATTGCATGTAATGGTTTTTCTTAATGATATCCTTCTCACCCAACTCTCTCTCTCTCTCTCTTTCTCTCTCTCTCTCTCTCTCTCTCTCTCTCTCTCTCTCTCTCTCTCTCTCCTTTCATACTTTTGTGATGTATTTAGTTCTTTCATTTATATCAATGTAATTACGATTGGTTTCATGGTAGATATGTATTTTTTCTCTCCTCCTCTCCTCACATTTAGGCCTTCTAATTCATTTCCCCCAATATTTTTATCACAATTGCATGTCAATATTCAAAAATATTCTAAAGGATCCAAAACACCGACAATAATCAAATGTTCAGGGATGCAAAAAATCATAAACTTTACCATAGATGACTATTAATATATCTTAAATAAGTGGCTACTAGTGATATAAGGGGTTCCTTTCATTTAGTATTGTGATTATTCCATAATTTGGTAGAGCATATATCAATGGGATGTTGAAGAATAATAGACGAGGTAGAATATTTTCTAGTAGTCATTCTATCCAAAGTGTCGATGGAAACTCAATAGTGATTGCCCCTTTCTTTGTACTTACATTTCGTAATTAAGAATAATAGAGTATGGCACGGGCCTCACCTTCTATATATGGTTTCTCTCATATTAGGTTTTCCATGTCACATATTGTGTTCATTCGTTTCTATGGTATTCTCATTTTCTTATTTCTCTCTTTTTAGATTTAATGATTTCCATAATTTTTAGCACTACACTTTTAGGGATAAATATGAGATTTGAAATAATATATTTCATACTAAAATATTTTCATAATATTTTAACATTTTTGTAGTGGAATATACATGGCACTTTACATATTAGATTGGTATTAGAGCACACATTTTGGGGGGTTTTGTGGGATTTTGTTGCATCCAATAATTGGCTTCAGAGGAAAAATCTCAAAACCCTAGCCATAATAGATTGCATTAATTGCAACAACCCTCGAAATGAGGCATCTGAGAGATTTTTTAATTTCGATGAAAAAGTTGGTAGATCTGTCAAAATAGGGACTTAGCCATGTATGCACTAGTGAGCAAGTCTATACCTTTTATAGAGGTTAATGGCTCTAACTTAAAATTTGGATTGGATAAGAAAATGTGAGATAATGAAGACCCTGAAAATCGACTAAGAAAGGAGCGCAATAAAGAGTAACAATGTTCTAGTTCCATCACTTCTTCTCACTATTTATTTAAAATGGAAGCGAAAGTGAACATCAAGTCCTCTCAAGGTGAGATTGATGTTACCAAGTTGAACCATTAGGTGAAAGTGTTAAAAATTTATCTTATTGTCCATAACATAAAATACGTGTAAAATATTTTATTTTCCTAAATCAAACTAGAGGGCTATGCCCTAACATTATGGGAAAGAAACATAGAGATACTTAGGCTAGAGAATGATCCACTAGTAACTAAATTGTATGTGTTTAAAACCCTTATCAAGTCTCATTTGGACCTTATTAGTTATGTAGAGGACCTCTAGATTCATTGGTATCACTTTAGGAAAAGGGAAGGAAATAGTGTGGAAGCGTGAGCCACTAGGTGAAAAATTAGTGATTATGTTGGGTATATCTCCGAAGTGCCTATATGCACTCCTAAAGTATTCAAGGGTATACATATCCATTCATAGAATAAAGTGATGCTATGTGAACCTAGGAAGGTTGATGAGGTTAATGTGCAAACATAGGACATAGAGAATATGGTTAAAAAAAGGAAAACTAAGTGGTTCCAAATAGAAAGGCCATAAGTATGCTTCCATTGATGGAAAGAAGAAGTGGAAAGCAATTGAAAATAATAAAATAGACAATACATAAATACAAGGATGAAAACAATGATTCGAACCATTTTAAGATTGATTATAACATTAGAGTTAAGTATTGCAAGCTATATGCAGAAATAAATCCTTTGGATTTTAAGGAGGCAAATAATAACAGCTTTCTAACCATGGACTTAGGAAAATTAGTGGAGAGTAGCCCATATGTGGATGAAAATATTGTCAAAATATAGTGTATAAGGAGGTGAACTTGAGTATCCTTCATCATAAGGAAGAGTATGATATGACTTAACTCTTCCATCTTACAATATAGGTCCAGAAGAAAAAGGTGCATGATCTATTTGGTTACAATTCATGCATAAACCCCATACAAGAAAATAAATTCAAAAATAATGGATTGGAATTTCATGATCACCCTATCCCATATCCATTAGGATGGGTAAATAAGGATGTACACATCAAGGCCTCTAAACAATGATTTTTTTTGTTTGTTATAAGTGAAAAATATATTGATGAAGTGGAGATATATTTAGTACTACTTTATGTCTATGGTGTAGTGTTTTGGTTCTCCTAAATTTATATGAGGGTTGAAATCTTGACAAGGAGAGAAAAAAATGATCACTTATACCAAGATGGAATAATTTCGTCATTAATACACATAAAGGTATGCCAAACGTATTTTGCGTGAGGGTTAGCCAAGTGAAGAGATTGATCATTTCTTGTAGCATGTTTGTGATTTATTTCTTAAGAGAGAAAAAGGTTGCTAAAAAATCAATAAAAGTAAAGGAATCTCTGCTGATATGTTATAAATAGGAGTTAATTAGAATAGTTGTTATGGGCACACAAAGAAGTGGTTCAGAAGAATTAAGGGTTACCACCTAAGAGTGATGTGGAGCATGAAACACATTTTCTACCTAACTCCCTAGTGCCAAATATTGGGTTTACAAAAAATCCATCATAGAAGTAGATGAACTGTAGAATTAGTACTACCAATTCCTACAATACAAGCTAATTTGACCAAACACCTCATCTTGTGTGCCATCTATCATCATAGTACCCAAGAAGCATGGAACTTAGGAAATGTGTATCAACTACATAATTTTGAGCAAGGCCACTCTCAAGATTCGGTGACTTCCACCAAGGATTGACATATTTGTTAAATCCATTGTGACCTACCAAATACTTCACCAAGTTAGATCTAAAATAAAGGTACCAATAGGTATGAGTTAAAGAACAAACCTTGAATAATACCTTCAAGACAAGGAAATTCCTATATGAATGGATAATAATGTCTTTTATTTTATGTAATTCACTAATACATTCACACATTTGATGAATTATGGATTATGTCTATTTCTAGATCCATTCCGATAGTGTATGCAGATGATATATTGGTCTATAGATCTACATAGGATGAGAAGATCTCACATCTCATGTAGGTATTAGAGAATTTGAAAAATCATAAATTGCTAGCTAACCCTAAGAAATGTGAGTTTGGTTAGCAAACATTTGTGTATTTTAAATATATGATTGTTGTGAAGGAATTCAAGATTGATATCGTGATGATGGAGGTAATTGCCACATAGTTAGTTCTTACAAATGCCATTGAGGTTAGGAAATTTATTGCCACAATATAGTACCTACAAAATTTTATAGCACCCATTCTAGCTATAGTTATGCTACTTCATGCCATTGTAGATAGTAGTAAGAGCTTTTAGTAGGAAATAATTAGTAGAGAGCTTCCAATGAGGTGAAATTGAGGATCCATCCAACACTAGTTCTTGCACTACTTAATTTTTAGAAGCCTTTCAAAATGAAGAATGATATAGGTTGATATGTTATGGTAATGATACTTTTGCAAGGACACAAGTAAATATGATATCATTTTGAAATGTTTCATGGTGCAGTCCTAAACTACACCATGTATGATAATGAACTCTACAACCTAGTTCAAGTTGTTAAGAAGTGAAAGCATTATCTAATGGAAAAGGGAACCATTATTCACATTTATCACTAGCCACTATAGTATTTCATGCCCAAAGCAAGATTCAACAAACCAACCACTAAAAGTGGAAGTGGTTTATGTACAAATTTCATCCTCTGATGAAATATAAGAAGAGAAATGTTGACATGTTTGCAAACATGCTTTCAAGGCCACCCATATACAAGATTATAGATTTGGGAATTCATATGCACTCGCATCCTTTTATTGATGATGTATACATGTAAAACATGGGAAATTTCAAATATGGAAAATTATCTTGAAGTTTAAAAACATTGGCGAATCTCACTAGTCCCTAATATGAAAACTATAAAATGTTTATTGATATATTTGTAAAATTATTAAAATTTATAATGATTTTATATATAGTCTCTATATAATGTTGGTGATTTTTAAGGTAAAATTACTTTATATCATAAAACTTGGGCAAACTATTTTTATAAAAAATGGAAACTAATCAATTGTTTTTATTGAAAAATCATTCAAAATTAGCCCACCTACGAATATTAGCCCCTAAAATTTTCCATGATGGAAATAGAGATTATAAAGAAGTGTTTAAATAGAAATAGGGATAAATATAAATAAACAAAGGTGATGGTAAGGATGAATTTCATTTCTATAATGGGTTGCTCTACAAGCTAAACAAACATGTGTTCCTATAGGTGAAAAAATGTAGCTTATTGGAGAGGCTAACACATCCAAGGATGTAGGATTTTTTGTTGTTGAAAAGATAGTTTCCAACTCATATAGGTATGTGTATTTGCCTATGATGCAACAAGATGTATCTCAATTTATTATCGGATGCATATTATGTTATACTTAAAAGTCTAACAATAAAAATCAAGGTTGATGCAATCCCTTGTAAAATGTAAGATGCACATTCTTATACCTCATTAAAGTCCCATTAAAGGGAAAAAGGAAACAAAATGGTGCTTAAAAAGCTCTAGTTGCACTTTGGGACAGCAAGGACCATCTCAAATAGGGAGACCATATTTCTAAATGACTTTTGGACTATTCTTTGGAAGAAGTTGGACACCAATTTGAAGAAATCTACAACTTTCCATATGCAAATTTATGGAAAAGCATAATTAATAAATAAAAAATTGGGACATATTTTGATGGGTTAAGATAAAACACATTAAAATATGTAGGATGAAAATTTGTGTATGTTCAACACTCTTATAATAGAGAAATCCACAAATTACTACTAAATCCCATTTTGAAACTTGTTTTCGGTATTTTTCACCATTTCCCTTGGATGTTGTATATATAAAACAAGGACAAGTGGTGAAATACATCACATAAGAAGCATTTGAACTAAAATAAATTATTGAAATGATTATGGAAATCCGTTTGCGTGCATAACAAACGTTGAAGAAGTCACCAAAAACATATCAGGCCCAACATGATTAACACAAATTTGAAAAAAATTCAAGGTGGGAGGTAGAATTTGGTTGCATATGAACAAGTAAAAGGCTAAAAGGTATTGTCAATAACATTAAGGATCTATAGTTCAGTTCTTTTGAAGTATTGGAGAAGGTAGGTAATAATGCTTATAGAATTAATCTACCCTTATTTATGCTAATTTACTCAAAAGTAACAATGGAAATTCTAAAACTCTATGAACCTTTCTAAATGACTTCTGGACTATGCCTTGGAAGAAGTCGGACACCAATTCGAAGAAATCTACAACTTTCCATATGCAAATTTATGGAAAAGCATAATTAATAAATAATACATTGGTACATATTTTGATGGGTTAAGATAAAACACATTAAAAGATATAGGATGAAAAATTGTTTATGTTTAACACTCGTATAATAGAGCAATCAAAAAATAACTGCAAAATCCCATTTTGAAAATTGTTTTTGGTAATTTTCACCATTTCCCTTGGATGTTGCATATATAAAAGAAGGACAAGTGGTGAAATGCATCACAGGACAAGCATTTGAATTAAAAGAAATTATTGAAAAGATTGTGGAAATCCATTTTCATGCATAACAGACATTGAGGAAGTCACCGAAAACATGTCAGGCGCAACATGATTAACACAAATTTTAGAAACATTCAAGGTGGGAGGTAGAATTTGGTTGCATATGAACAAATAAAAGGCTGAAAGGTATTGTCAAGAACATTAAGGATCTATGATTCAGTTCTTTTCAGGTATTGGAGAAGGTAGGTAATAATGCATAGAGAATTAATTTACCCCTATTTATATGAATTTACTCAAAAGTAACAATGGAAACATTAAAACTCTATGAACCTGTGATGTTGAATCAAGAAACTAAAGAGTAGGTCCCACTTACCATAGAGAACTGAGCACTAGAAATTTACACAGAGTTGGCAAAAGATACAATTTTGCAAAAGAAGTTGATAACGCCAAACAAGGAAAAAATGAATTTTGGTAAGTTAGGTTGAAACAACATCTTCTAAAGAAGGCCAACTGGTACTACGGGGAGAAGATAGACAGAAATTTTTCTTCACCTCATTCAACAAAATATTTTGGGAATAAAACCTCCCTAATTGGGGAGATATGGTCCAAAATGGGCCATTATATTATATTTCCTTTATCTTGGCACTTTTTGGGTGGAAATTTAATAGGAATTATGTTATATAACCCATTTAGGCGTAGGCCTTGAATTTGGTAATTTTGGGTTTGGAACCTTTCAGGGTCATTTTGAGTCATCAAATAACACTTTCGAGGGTCAAAACATTGTGAGCTTATCTTGCAATTATTTTGGGGTTCAAAACTTTATGAGCATAGCTTGTGGTTCTTCAATGTTGTTCCACGTGTCAAAATATTTTTGGTGGCACGAAAATGACCTCATTCAGAGTTAGTATGTGGAAGTTATTCCCCTCATAATTTGACCTACCTTGTTGAGCACTAGGGTACCAAGTGGAAGCAATGTCAACCCTAATTACTTACACATGTAGGGCTAGTCACACATGGACTTTCAAGAAGATTTAAGATGGTCCAAAAAGCTAACATTAGTTGAGGGTTGATGCATGCAAAATACTTAACGTTTTTTCCAAAAAAATATTCACCAATTTCCATTTTTTCTAAAAATTATTCCCTCACATTTTATAGTATAATATTATCTTACTTTTAAAATGACCTAAATTTTATATAGACTAATATAAAATCATTAGAAATATAAATATTTTTACAAAAATATTACCAAACATTTTACAATTTGCATATTATGGATTAGTAAGATTCTCCAAAATTTCTAAACTTTAAAATAAACTTCGACACTTAAAATTTTAGTTAATGTCCCTAAAAACTTAATAGTAAGTACCTCTTTCTTTATACTTACATTTTATAATGTTTTTTATTACCATGTGAAGTTCCTTTTACGAGTGTTTTTGTTTAGGAGGCGTTTGCGTTTCTATGAGTGTTTTGTTTAGGAGGCGTTTGCGTTTAGTGTTAGGATTTCCTGCACGATTTGATGCAGTAGTGTGGAGGTTGGACTATGGGTGTGTTGCGTTAATGAATAAAATATCGTAGAATTGGCAATAGACTAAGTTAAGAAGCCTTCAAGTATAGGTCTCTTCGACCCTAATATCAAACTAGATTTTCTAATGTTTGTTTCTTGCACCTTACATTCACCCGAGATATTTTGATTGGGGACTCTTCATATTTTACGTCTTCGTGTAATTACGATAACTTCTGCCCAGGAATAAAGATTGGTTTAGATTTTGCATAAATGGCAAGTTAGATTAAACTGTATCCGTAAAATTTGTATTAAGGTCGTTTCCTGAAATTGCGTATAACTCTGCCTTATACTGCGTTTGATCAGGTATAACTAGAAAAATGTTTGAAGACCAGTTGGCAGCCGAAAAGATTGCACGTGAACGGATTGAGAAAGAATGAGTGAGCTTAATCAGAAATTGCAGAACACGCACGCCTCCTCCTCAAATCATTTATGTGCCGCAACCGGCTCCTCCTCCTCCTCCTCGTTTCCCTCCTAAAATTTGTGTCATCCTCCTCCTCCTCCTAAAATTTGTGTGATTATGTAAGGTGAATAACTTTGTTTCTAGAACATACAACTATGGTCCAAAGGATTTCGACGTCTTGTAGGTACCTATTTTCAGTGGATTAAAATGATGATTTTAAAATCATTATTTTTAAAGCCAATCCTTTCTCCTTTGAGATTGGAATCTCATTATGCATCGGGCTTGAATTTTATAATTATGTTGAACCTTACGACTATCACTATACCACAATTTTATTTCACATATACTTTTATGTTAGTGTATTAAATTTTGTAATTAATGTCTATGACTTCATATTAACTTCTTTTAATTTAATGGTGAATTGTATTTTGAAATTATAGATTATTTGCAGAGTCCAAGATATATCATGGAATTTTCAAAATATTATCGTTGTTTTGATTTCAAAAATTTATAAAACAGTTATCGATATTAGATGATCATTTATTTTATTTTATTTTCGATATATGAATTTTGAGTATTCTTTTTTAAATTTGCTAATTATTATTTTGCTCGATTAATTTCTTATATGAAATAATCAAATTTATTTAATTTTTTTTAACATAAGAATATGTGATAAGTAGTGGACTTCCATGATCAAAAGTAATAGATGATTTGTAAAATATTTTTTTTTGATATCAAAATATGTAAAATATTTTGGTGATTGAATTGGTTCTAACCTCTATATCCAAGATCAAGATTTTGCACTTTTTAATTTGCTTCTAACTCAAATTAATTATATAAAATAAAATAAACACATATAATACATACTTGAAACATTACATAGAATCTTAAATAGAAATTACACCCATGGAGCATTATGGCATTTATTACGTTTGAATTTCATAATTACTTAGAATAAACTTAAACATCTATATAAGTTGTTACCCAACAACTATCCAAAATGAGAAATTTCAATATTATCCAAAAGTTTTTGTAATGTATTCTAAACGTTATTACTAGATGTTTTTTTTCTCTATTAGCCTTATTCGTTTCTTTACACATATGGTATAACTTACAAAGTTCTAAAAATAAATTCCATGACTTAGTATTTTTTTGAACAAACTAATGTGCCTTTTTCAACTATAATAATTATAAGCGATGGAAAATATTTTGATAAATTTCATACTTACAACATGTGTTATCTAACATATTTTAAAAAATTAGTAAACACTCCTCGTGGTCATTTTCTTGGAACATGTCCTTGAAATCTCACAACACTAAAAATTCTTCAATCCTAAGATCTTCATCTCTAATCTTAACAAAAAATGCAACAAATTGAAAATGTTTTTTGAAGTGTTTTTGGAAGCATTGCTTCAATGGAATAAATGCAATCTACCATATAATCCTAGGAGTGCCTTAAATAGTTTTCATGTTTCCTTCATCGCTGTTGCAACCAAAACATTCATTATAACGATGGTGCCACATCCATTTCATTACCACAAATTCTGTAATGTAATTATGAACATATAATGTTCAGTTGCCAACATTGATGTTATGATGTCAAACTCTATTATATGATGTAATGTTTATATTTACTAATAAAAATCATAGAGCTAAAGAAATGGAACGACCAATAGATTATGATGTCTTCAGGACCATGAAAACTTGACTTAAGAGGAAAAATATACCTTGGGTGAAGATTTCCATTTGATTTGATGGTCAATCTTTCCAAGAAATTGAAATGTTGGGAAGATGAAGGGTCAAGCTATGATTATAAAATTAAGTGGGAGGAGCAATCAAGGTGTTCTTCCTCTTGGTTCTTAAGCTTCCAGTTTCTCTTGTTTCTATTAAACCCATACATCTCACTCTCTCACTTAAAAAATTTCAATTGGAAAAAGGAATTGTGACAGAGAACTAATTGTTGTATAGTTGATAAATCACCTTGTGATGCTTGTTGGATAGCTAATAAACCACCATGTTGTGCTTCTTGTATAGCCAATAAACCACCTTGTGTTTCTTTCTATATAGATTGTAAACCATCCTCTGCTGCTTGTTGTATAGTTGATAAACCACTCTATGGTGCTTGGTGTATCGATGATAAACCACCCAGTGGTGTTTTTTGTATAGCTAATAAACCATCCTGTGGTGCTTTATGTAGAGTCGAGAAAACACCATGTGGTGGTTGTTGTATAGCCGATAAACCACCTTGTGGTGCTTGTTGCATAGTTGATAAAACACATTATGGTGTTTGTTGTATAGTTGATAAATCACATTATGGTTCTTTCTCTACAATAGATAAACAACCTTGGTGCTTTCTATTAGATGTAAATTAAGAATGGCCAATGGGTTCCATATTTTGATTATTTAACCAAGCCTTTGGTGTGAAATCATCAAGTTTAGTTATTTTTCAAGGCATCAAAAGTTGACTCAGGGGTGGCCAAGCATAGTTGACCCTATGCTGCGGTGGAACGTGGGTCACCCTACCTCAACTTCTAATTTTTTTGGGTACAATACATGCATATTTATTTCTTGCATAGATGGTTTAGTGACATGCATTATTATTTAATTTCTCTCTCTAGAAAAATTATATGTACATGCATTTAGCCTTTCGCAAATTTATCATGGAAGTAGCTATTATATTGTTTTGTTTTAGCTTTATATATATATATATATATATATATATATATATATATATATATATATATATATATATATATATATATATATATATATATATATATATATATATATATATATATATATATCTATATATATTAAATATTGTAACAACATAGGTTCACAAAGATATGCTTATTAAAATCTTCTTTAATCACGTCTTGTTGGCATTTCTGTTATATCTTTTCTTCTAGGAGGTTCTAGAAGATGAAACTTGAACCATAGTGAGGGGAAATCTCATTGATCGTCTAGTCCAATTTTCAGATTTGGCTCTCAAAGTTTCACAAAATATGACCAGAGGAAGTTGGACTTCCTAAATTCTTATTTAAAAAGGTCATATTGGATTTTTTCCTATCAAAATTTCTTATTGGAGGTTGTACAAGAAAAAACTTAGACCATTGTAAAGGGAAATCCTATTGATCATCTAGTACAACTTTTAAATCTTGGGTCACGACGTTTTAGGAAATATTATTAGAGGAAGTTTTTCTTCCTAAATTCTTATTTAAACATGTTATGTTGGCATTTATTCTATAACATTTCTTCCATGGGGGTCCAGAAGATGAAACTTTGACTATAGTGAGGGGAAATCGCTCTCGTAATCTAAACCAAGTTCTAAATATTGGTCCATGATATAGGAGATATGATTGGAGGAAGTTGATATTCTTGGATGCTCTTGAAATAATGAATCAAACAAGTCATGTTCACATTGATGCTATACATTTTCTTATTGGAGGTTCCAGAAGTTGGAACTTGTACCATAGTAAGAAAAAATCCCATAAATCCTCTAGTTTAATTTTAAGAACTTGGAATGCTATAATTTAGTATATATGCCCTGAGGAAGTTGCTATATTAGTGTGCATGGAAAGTGTTTGGAAAAATGCCTGAATGGTCTAATGATCCATTACATACAAACTATTTAATGAAATTCCCCAATGTCAATGTTGATTTTTGGATGGGGATAATATTGTTTCATGTTAACATTGTAGATAATCTATGCATATTTGCATGCAAATCATTTGAAGAAATTTGTTAAGAGGGGTTTTATTAAAATTTGTAGACAAACTATTTGGTAAAATACCTCAAAAGAAAGAAATAAATAGTTACATGATTGAGTGGTATATTTTAGTTGGTATGTTATAAGTGGAAAATCAAAACAATGTTTTTTATTTGATTTAATGCAAAGTGTTTGCAAAATGTCTAAAAAAAAGGACTACTTAATTGGTTGTATACACAGAATTAGAAGAAAGTTTTACATGTAAAGTGTTTGATGACATGTATGAGTGATGAAAATCAAGTCTTGCAAGTGTAGTCAAAATTTTATTGATTAATTTGGTTTGACCTTTGTTTGCAACATTTACTTGCTGAAATTCTAAGTGTAAGGGCTTGAGAGTCTGGTATGGAATTGCATCATTTCAGTGAAAATTCTTTCTAAGGGAATAAATCCTCACAGAATATAGGATTTTTTTAATTGGAAAATATGATGTTCCCCTATATTTTTTTTTAATTGAGAGGTATTGATATCTAAATGACTATCCTCAGGTCCCTCGTCTATGCCTTGTATAGAGAACTCCCCCATAATCTCGATGAATCTTTATATTTCTTGGTCATCCTTAAAAATGTTTAACACTTTTAGGGATGGAAGGTCAATACAAGACCTCAATCTCGTATTGCAATTTTGATTTAGTAGGCGGGATAAAGGTCCCCGCAGGTATGGAAAAAGCATCAGCTAATTGTTTTTTTAATCAAGGGATAACGGTAAAATTTATGGCCGAGAAAAATTTATCGATTAAATCCCACACCTAATTCCAATAAGCTCTTAATCGAGGATGTTTTGTTTGACAATTATTCGTTACTTACTTAACCACTAATTTAGAGTCATCGAATATGGGTAAGTTTTGGAAATTAAACTTTCGAGTCGTCTCAAGTACGAGGACCAGAGCTTCATACTGTAAAACATTGTTTGTGGTTTTAAAATGCTACTTGAAAGGGAAGGTTGCATTTTGCTGATTTAGAGGAATTAAAATGATTCCCACTCTAAATTTAACTTTATATGATGCAATTTCAAAGAACAAGTTCCAGATAGAATTAGTATATGTGCGTATTTTCGGTATGCATTCTTTCATGTGCATCAAATCTTTCTCTTCATCAGATAAGGTTAAGACAAAATTTCCTAGGTTATCATCATAAGCATAAAAATATGCAACAATTGTACCATTATAAGTGAGTTGGGATTCTCTATATAGGCATCGAGTACCACCTCCAAAAATAGGAATAATAGCATAGGATAGATCTAGTTATAGAAATCCACCTAATTTATCTCTCCAACTTCTCAACAGATGCATATCGTAGTTCGGTGGGACATCTACCATTACCACATCTATGAGTATGTTTTTTATTGGCACCTGGGCTAGTACTAGCACTACGTATTTAATCACCACTACACATTTTACTCTCTAAGAATCAAAAGAATACAAATCCTTATATTCTTGGGAAATGTCCAATCCTAATTTATCCATGATTTCTTTGGGTAGGAAATTATGTTAGGCCCTAGAATCCAACATATAGTTATGAAGGGTCCAATCATGTATTTTTAAACTAACATAAAATGGTAGGATTGAATTGTCTTCTTTCTCTAGATGTGGTCTAATGGTAATATTTTGTGTGTCATCTTGTATATTGATCATATCAATGATTTCTAATTGATGAACAAGGGTAGTGGTACTTTGAAAAAATCTATTAATTTCTCGCTTGTGAGTGGGCACTTTCATAATTTGAGTTAAAATCATATTGATTTTAATTTAGTTAGCTCATTTCGGAAACTGAAATTAGGGACATTTCGAGGGTTTGTGTCATGGAGATTATATTCCTTTGTTCTATCATGAAATTTATCATATGGAGGAAGATGTTTGTTCAGTCTCTCATCTTGGACTACATGATCTTTCCTAGGTCTCAAATTATAGTTATTCTAAAAATGAGATTCCAAATGTTCTTTGAAGCCTTCAAGCTCTAGTGTCTAGAAACTATGTTCAATATTATGGGTACGTTCTGAGACAAAATTAGCTTGTGGTTTGACACAGATAATCAGAGGGTGTTCCTCCTCTTCGAGGTTCATTTGTTGACTAGGAATTTCATAATCATAATCTCTTAAAAGATTAGCATTATTTCTCAATGGAGGTTGGATGGGGGGTTTGTCTACCCATTATCCCCTTAGAAAAATATGAGGATTATAAGGGTGAAAGTAGGGAGGTTGGTTTCTTATGGGAAAATTAAGGTTTCTATTAGGAAAATTTTGGACATTAGGTGTAACACCCTCCTCCAACATTTACCCAAGTTAACGAGTCCGTTGGGATAAACATGTGAGAGAGGCTACTCTGATGTGATTCAAATCTCCATGTACAGTTAAGGAAGTAGAACTAACCAAACCAAACCAAACTGACCTCCCACATATACTACAGAACATTCAAGAGCCAACCAACACTTCCAGGTGACCAACCCTTGAGGAAAATTGTCATATTACTGATATGGACACTCAATTTCCCCCATGACAAGCCACACATGTGACTGAGGCATTCTAGTTGCAGTATTTACAATGATCAACCGGTTGAGAAGCAAACAAACATGAAAAACATAACAACATAAAAACCATAACAACATGACACCCATATTTCTTATTGGAGTTTTATAACATAGCTCATGGAAGTATTTACATCCATATACATATGTACATATACCAAAACATCACACCAAATCATATACCAAAAACATTCACTCAACCGGTGAATATAGAAGCATACATAGCTCGCATCTGATTTTCCATCTCCCATGTAGCTTCATCGAGCCCAAAGTGCTTCCACTGCACTTTAAACTACTCAATTTCTCGGTTCCGAAGAATGATCATCTTTTTCTAGAAAGTACAATGTGGTGTTGGAAATAATACTGAGAAGGGGGGGGGTGAATCAGTATTAGCAATTTAACAATTTTTCATTTCCGTAAACAAATTGATATACGCTACTTCTGTTAATTAAACATCTGTATATACGCAATGATGTTTAGAGAAAACCGCATATATCTTGCAGAATTCTAATTTAGTTAACTAATCTTAATTTGTGTATCAGAACCATAAAATAGTAATCAAGTCGAGTAAACAGTACAGGCAATCACACACATGAACACAAGATATAAGGTGGAAACCCAATGTGGGTGAAAACCACCTATTGCAATTCATCTCTATCTTCTTTTAATAAGAAACTTCTTTTCACAATATTTCTGTACTGGTGCAGTCTTATATCAATATGTAGGCTTCGACCTGCAGAAGGCTACAACCTTCTTTCATTATCTAGCTTCTCCTGGAAGGGAGCTACAACCCCCTTATCTCTTGTACCAGCTGATTTACTAGTACGTAGGTGTTGACCTACAGAAGGTTACAACCTTCTCTTTTCTTCCAGGGACCACGTTTCACAAATTTTCAGACTGCATCCATTAATAACATCAATCAAACATCAAATATATCTCCATCAACCAATCTCCTTTGCACCAACCAAAAAATTGAATCAAACAATCAATTCTCTGAATGTTGTAACCAGAAGTAATAGTACAAGAACCCAACTAGAACCCAGAACACTGCAACAGTAAACAGAAGTAGCTAAAACATATTTTATGAGATGTATATTACTTCAATATGTATAACCTGCGTGCATATGCTGTTATATTAAGGCAAACCTACATATACGCCTTTTTGAATTACCGAACCAGCGTGTATACGTGCCTTTTCTATGTTGAACCTGCGTACAGATCTATAAAAGATAATTTACCCTTTTCAAATATTAAGACATCAGTTATACCCAGATCATCAGTTTTATAGATCAAGTCATGTGCCAAATATAACAGATCAAAATCACACAAAGATACTTCTTTTCAAGCCTTAAGATCTTGACCCATCAATATAACTTATCCTTCTTCTAGCGCTTAGGTTCCTCCTTGATTCAGATCCAACTATGCACCATAACCCAATGACCAGTATTCTAGATCTTGCTCTTCATTAGATATTCAATCCTTGAATGTCTTTGCCTAATGGTCTCCTTCCCTTTTATAGTATTAGGCCTTACTGAACACCATGGTCCAAAACCACTTAGAACCAATACCTGGGTCCAAATACCTGGGCTCAACACTTCGGACGAGATACCATGGTCCAAAACAATAGGTTCAAATACCAAGGACCAAAAACCAAGTTTTCCAAATTGTACGCACTTTTTTGTGCATGAAAGTGCGTGTATACGCATATGTGCCTTTTCGTCTGTGAATCTATGTGTATGCGTGGCTTGGTCAACGAGAACCTGCATATACCTCCTTTTCCTTTATTCTAAGAGCCCATGAGCCTGAATTGTCATCTGAGTGATTTTCCGAGTGAGTTGCCATCAAGGACAATACCTGTGCCATCAAGCCTGTGTCATAATGTCAACAATCTCCCCCTTTGGACTTGATGGCAACCCCAAGTCACTCTCCCCCTTTGTCATCAAGGGCAAAGGGTTATGCTCCCCCTGAGTACATGCTGAAATCTCTGCTCTGCTGAAGTGTGCTCCCCCTGACTGTAAGCAAGGTTTGCAAAAAGATGTTCTACAAGAAGAACATGACTCTATAAATCATAAATGACCTTCCTATCACCAAAGACTCATACATACATCCATCTCCCAACCAAGTGGGGATATACCAAGATTGACTCATCCACCCAACCAAGTGGGGATACACCAAAAGTTTATACATGATAAGACAAGAACATTACATCATCCATCCCAGGCATAGTGGGGAAACAAGATAGGTCATTACATGACCTTGATAATAAAAGAAATACATGACATAGAGACCAAATATCTAATACAAGACTATGATAGTCATCAGCATCATCTGTCAATCACCATCAAGACCATCAACCATGATCTCCCTCTAGACCTGTTCCACTTGAATCAAAAACAACTATAAAGTTGTACCAAGATCTTCTAAGATAATGCCAACAATGCATTATTAGAAGTATATGCTTCCCCTGGACCCGTGCTAGATGGTCTCTGTTAGACCCATATCAGACTCTTTTCATCTTGAGTCTGGCCCACTATTTTTCTTTAAACCAACATATACGTCACTCTATCCATAGAAATAAGCGTATGTATGCGGATGCTCTTCATGAGACTCGCATACAACCATTTTTCTCTGACATAGATAAGTGTCAACAGCAAGACGATGCATCAACTACTCCCAGCATATGCCTGAGGTATTCAAATGTCTCCTTGGGCAGTGGTTTGGTGAATATATCAGCAACTTGTTCCTTGGAGGGAACATACTCCAATTTGACCTTTTGTTCAAGCATTTGTTCCTGGAGAAAATGATACTTGATAGGTATGTTTTTGGTCTTTGAATGCATGACCATATTCTTTGAAATAATGATTGCACTTGTATTATCACATAAAATGGAGATAGGTGGAGTACAAGTGGTTTGAATGTCTTGCAATGTTTGCATCATCCAAAGGATTGTGTCCAGCAAGATGCAACAGCCACATATTCGGCTTCAGCTGTAGATAATGCTATTGAAATTTGTTTCTTGCTAAACCAAGATACTAATCTGGAGCCCATAAAGAATGCACCACCACTGGTGCTTTTTCTGTCATCCATGCTTCCTGCACAATCTGCATCTGTATATGCATGAAGTGTGAGATCTGTATCTCTAGGATACCATAAGCCATAGTTTTCTATTCCTTGAAGATATTTGAAAATCCTTTTAACTGCCTGAAGGTGTGCTTCTTTTGGATTTGCCTGGAATCTTCCAACTATTCCTACTACATGCATGATATCTAGTCAGGTACCTGTTAGATAGAGCAGACTACCAATCATGGATCTATAGGTTGGTTGATGTATTGTTGCTGATTCATCATTTGCACTAAGGCTTCATCCTGTTACCATAAGGGGTACATACTGGTTTCGAATCTTCCATGCCATATTTCTTCAAGATCTGCTTGAGGTACTTGGTTTGTGGTAGAAAGATACCATCTTTGTTTCGTTGGACTTTTAAACCAAGAAAATATGTGAGCTCACCAAGTAGGGACATTTCAAATTCTTTCTGCATCACCAAAGCAAAGTTTTGACTCATGGCTTCTTCATTGCTACCAAAGATGATATCATCAACATACACAACAAGTATTAGCAATTTATCGTTGTCAATTTTTATATATAAATTGATATCTGCTGATCCTTTTGAAAAACATTGTTGATGGAGGTATTTGTCCAGATGATATTACCAAGCCCTTGGAGCTTGTTTAAGACCATAGAGAGCCTTTCTGAGTCTACATACAAGTTTTGGATCATTTGCGAGGATGAATCCATCTGGTTGCTCAATATACACTTCTTCTTCTAAGTCTCCATTTAGAAAGGCAGATTTCACATCCATTTGATATACTTTGAACTTTTGAAAGCTAGAAAGAGCAAGGAACATTCTTATGGCTTCAAGTCTAGCAACAGGTGCAAAAGTTTCTTCAAAGTCTATACCTTCTTGTTCAGCGTACCCTTTACAAACAAGTTTGGCCTTGTTTCTAATAACATCTCCATTTTCATTCAACTTGTTTTTGAATATCCATTTGGTCCCTATGACATTCTTATCATTAGGTCTAGGAACTAATTCCCAATTGTTATTCTTTTCAATATGCTCAAGTTCCTCATTCATGGCCTTGAACTAGCATTCATCTTTGCATGTTTCACTTATATTTTGTGGTTCAATGGAGGAGAGCAATGCTAGATAGCTTGAAGCTTCTTTAATAGTTCTTCTTGTTTGTACACCTTCCTCTTTCTGCCCCAAAATTTGAGTCTCTAGATGGTTCTTTTGGACATACCGGGATGGAGTCTTTTCTTCTACCCTTATCTATTCTTCTGGTGCCTCATAAGTTTCTTCTTCAACATTAGTCTGATTTGATTTTGAAGGATAGTCCTCATCATCTTCAAAATCTTCAGTTTTTATCTACTTTGTATTGTTGCCTGCTTCATCAACCACCACATCAATACTTTCAACAATTTTTCCAAGTCTTTTATTATAACACTTATATCCTTTACTTTGGGAAGAGTAACTGAGGAGAATGTCTTCATCTTCTCTAGGTTCAAACTTGCCAAGCTTTTCATAAGTCCTTTTGATGTAACATTTGCTTCCAAAAACTTTGAAGTACTTTACAGTAGGAGTCTTACCATACAAAAGTTCATGAGGAGTTGAGTGTTGTTTACTCGGACGTTTGTTTTGTTGAGAATAGTAACGACAACAAATGTAGCTTCACCCCAGAAGGTTGCAGGAGTTCTAGACTCATCACGCATAGCACAAGCCATTTGTTGAACCATTCTGTTCATCCTTTCCACCACACCATTTTGTTGAGGAGTCCTTGTAGCAGAGAATTCCCTTCTTATTCCATGTTCTTCACAAAATTTGAAAAATTCATCAGAGGTAAATTCCCCTCCTCGATCAGACCCGAGGCATTTGATTTTGCGATTTGATTCATTTTCAACCAATGCTTTGAAAGCTTTGAACTTTTCTAAAGCTTTATCTTTATGCTTCAAAAGTCCTATCCAACAAATCCTGGAAAAGTCATTAATGAACAATATAAAGTATTCTTCTCCACGAGGTTACTTTTTCCTTGATGGACCACATAAATCAGTATGGACAAGTTCAAGTGGCTTACTAGCTAATCCTTCCTTCTCAGGGAAATGTGTTCTCGTTTTCTTACCAAACTGACATGATTTGCATATTGTATTGTTTGGAATTCTAATGTCAGGAAGATCATGAACAACCTGATATTTGCATGGTTTCCTTATCTGAGGGAAGCTTAGATGCCCCAATCTTCTGTGCCATAACCAATGTTCATCATTTTTTCTTAGATAGCATTGTTGTTGTCATCCCTTTAGTATGTATAGATTATTTGGAGTTCTTATGCCTTTGATCACTGTTTCTCCTATATCAAGCTCATGAACAATACATCCATTTGATCGAAATACTACCTCATTTCCTTGATCACACATTTGACTAACACTCAATAGATTATGCTTTAAGCCATCAACATACATAACATTTCCAGCTTTGACCTTTTCTTTCAAAAGAACAGAGCCTTTACCTTTTATGAGTCTAGGGGTGTCATTTCCAAATCAGAACTTCCTTTCCTCTTCTAAGGCACTATATGGCTGAAGTTTTCCTTTATCACATGTCATATGTTTCGAGCATCCACTGTCAATGTACCACTAATTTTCTTGTCCTTCCACATATAAGGCTATACCACATGTTACACTAAAATTTGTCACCATGACTATTTGCAGTCAGTATGGCTCCATCAATAACCATACTGTCCTCCTTGGCAAGTCTTATACCTCTGCTCCTCATGTCAAACTCCAAAAAAGAGAGAAAGCCTTTAAAAGTCAATATAACTCTGGTTACGCAGTTTCTCTTACTCTTACCTGCGTGTACGCACCTCAAGTACATAATACCTGCGTACTTGTACCCTCTGTCTGTAAAGGGGTGGGTGTGTACTCCTGTAAAGGTCAAAAGGCGCAAGTTTTACTTCAAAAAAGTTACTGTGGTCGAATCTAGAGCATTCTAGAAGATGGTTTGATGTGGATTGAGCGCCTCCAGATGGTTCATGCATCCCAATGAAAGAGAAACTTATCCCATCAAGAGAGGAGCTATCCCATTGAAAGAGGGGCTTATCCCATTGATGGTGGACCTGTTTAACTTCCTCCAAAGCATTATAAATACAGGCATTGGGCCAGAGGCAAAGGAGGTTGAAAGCTAAACATTCCTAAGGGTAGATGCTGCTGAAATTAGGACTCCCTTATAGAGCTTGAGAGGAGAGATTCCAATCCTTTCTTAGCTTCATTTGGAAGTGGGTGAGCTGATCAAAGTAGAGGAGAACTCTTGCTGGACCCTGGGAGGGACCTGCACAACACCAAGGCACTGGTTGTAAGGTTTCTTTTGTTTCCAATTAATACAATTAAGTTCATTTTTCTCAACAAGTTGTTATATATAATTTGTTTCATAAACTCCTTGGTCTTTATGATGAATATGTTTTATTATATGAGTTATTCAGGTGCTATGTAATCGTTTTTTTGTTAGTGAATGCAGGCTTCAAGGAGAAGGAGCTCATCTGGATCGAAGAGGCTTGGCTGCTACAAACAGCGTTGGACTAAAGGTATGCCTTAAACACCTGGTTGCTTTTATTTTAAATGCATATTTAGGGAAAGATAGTGCTTGATTGTTTTGTTTGTCACTAGAAAGCCTTAGCTTCTAGGGAGGTCGGTTTTGTCCGCAAAATTGACTCTTTCTGCATGACAAAATGGCGACTCCGCTGGGGAATCCATGGATTTGATTGATTTCTCTTTTGATTGATACTTTGATTTGAGAAACGTTGATTTCTTTCTAGTTTTTGACTGATTGACTGTGAATTTGAGTGGAATAGCTTAGGATTGAGTTAGTTTTTTATTTTTCTTGTTTTTGAGAGCAGTACGCACCCTCTGCGTTAAGCACAATGCGTACCTGTACGCACTTCTGCTTTGTACACAGAGCGTGGCCGCACCTGTGCAAACTGGCTTCCTGCGTACCCTATCAAAAGTTTAGAAAATTTCCATTTTTTCCTTTTTACCTTTTAGATTTTGTTTATAGTTTGTTTATTGCTGCCCAGATCCACTGGTTACCTGTCAGAAGTTTTCATCTAAGATTGTTTCATTAGCATCAAGGGTTTTAGTGAAGTTCATAGAAGTTCTAGCCCTAGGTTTGATTTTTGTATTGGTCTTGTAGTGCCTCTGGCTTTAGAAGTTGTAAAAACCTTGGATATCCCTGGTCTTTTCAGTCTTCTTAGGAGTCTGACCTTTCGTAAAATCCACCTTTGTGAGAAACCTACCGTTGTGTTTTCTCTTTGCGGAATTTCGAGAAGGCTTGTTGGTAAAACTGTGAATTTCATTCTTAAGAAAAAGAACAAAAGATTTTTATTTTTGTTTTTGACTGATTTATGATCTGCATGAATTAGTCCTTGGTTGAATTGTAACCGAGTAAAACATCCTGGAATTATATTTTGTAGGCTTTCACCTCATTAGATTTCTTTTTAGGTAAATTTCTCTTAGATTTTCATAGATCTTAAAATTGTTTTTTGTTAAGTAGTTTTACATGCTTTGTTAAAATAAAAAAATGGTTTGGAATTGATTTGCATTAGTTTTTCTTGATAAAATTAGTGCATTAGAGAATTTGTTATATTTTCTCTTAGTGATCAATTTCTTGCATTGTTGGAAGTGAATGGAAACTCTCTCCTTACTTTAGTTAGGATTCATCGAATTGAAAAGATTACATTATCATATTCAATTGCATTCAGTTGAGTCGAGTCATAACACCATTGGTTTCGTATCCATTTACCCATTTGAGTAATAAAAGCCTTAATAACACAGCGCTTAATTAAAATTCATCTAGTAACTTTTACATTTCTAGGGCTCTGATACACCAACATAGCTTAGGCTAGTGTCTTGGAGTAGGAGAGTAATTAACTCTCCAAGGCAGTATAACAAACAAGTAGCTGTATCTTGCGGTAGGAAGAAATCCAATTGTTGCATTTATACTCTGGGAAAGCTCCTCTTAAAGGAGAAGCACGAGATCATATCTGAACCAGTGTGGGAATCAATCCTTCCTCATTGGGAACGATAGAAGATATTCACGTATTAAAAACGGTAAACCTCGGATTAACCATTGTCGAGGAGCCTGGGGTCACTTGTTGGTAAACCTTGGATTATGTCAAGGAGCCTTCAAGGGGATTGAGCTTGCTACTCTGCCCTTGCGTGCGTATCGGATCGTAGACTGTTCCCCCAAGGTATACTTGTTTCAGTTGGTAACCTTAGTGGCCATATTCTTTAGGATTCTTCCTAAGGTGACGGTGGAGGGAAGATCCCACTGTACCTGGAGCAGACGTCGGCTAGACTCACTTGGATTTTCTGGGGGGTTCACTTCACTCGAGATGGTTAAAGTGGAGGAACTTGTGCCAGTCTATTCATTAAGTAGGTTGCCGGGGTAACTGTTCCACTCGCCACTTCTGTACTGAATTCTGCGATGTTGGATTTCATCACCAACTAGTGTTTTCGGTCCGGAAGGTTACTGTTTGTGTGTGGTTTGACTCCTAGATTTGATAGCGCATGTTAATTTGTTTGTTTTTACGTTTAGAGACCATAGGTGTGAATTGTGAATTTTAATTGTTAGGTGTGAATTGTGAATTGTTAATTTTAGTTTTAAATTGTTAATAAAATTCACTGAAGTTGAATAATGGCAAATGTTCCGGAATTTATCAACCTAGGAACCCCTCCTAATGAGAATCCTAGTACTTTTCCTTACTTTGGAAATGTTGGTCCTCCTTACATGGCTACTTTGCCATTACCTGGATTTACAATAGGTTTACCGATATGGTTATTTTCAACTTCGTTGGCCCCAAATACTCCAATTGTTCCACCTCAACCGAATGCTTCACCTCAACAGAGTTCACCATCTCAACATCACCAACCTTCTGTTGACCCTTTACCTTCTTCGCCTAATTTTTCTTCCTCCATTTCTTCCCCTTCACTTGGTAAAAGCCTTGACGCTAGTAACCAGGTGTCTAAAAATAATAAGAAAGGGAAGAAGAAAAAGAAGAAGAAGAAGCAAGATAAGAAGGAAGTCAACCAACCGAGCATGGCTGTAAGTGTTAGTTGTGTTGAGGAAAACTCCGACATGCATCGTAAACCCAAATACCCTTGCAGGCTTTGTAAGGGTGACCACTTCCTTGTCAATTGTCCTGGTATTCCAAAGGTCTTGGAAGTATGGTCAGAAAAATCTCATCAATTTTCTATTGATCCATCAACCAGTGATAGTTAGGTTCTTGGGAAAAAGGGTAAAGTTAGGTTTCCTTGTAAGTTATGTAAAGGGAATCATCAAACTCACATTTTCCCTCACATGGATGAAGCCTCAAAATTGTTGGAAAACCTTATTGTTCCACAGCAAGAATTTCCAACTGGTTACCGTAAACTTTCTCCCAACCTACCGTCAACTGACGGAGTGATTGATCAAATTTCAAGTACGGTCAATCACACTCTTCCATTGGAGAGTGAAACTCATGTCACTCAGGTTGATGATCCATTAGTTGATCAAGTGGTCGATTCAATTTCACATTCGGTCGATCCCACTTTCCCTTTAGAGAGTGAATTTCATACCACTCATGTTCTTCTTGTTACATCAGATTCTTCTATGCCGGGGGGCATTTCACCTATTTCTACATAACCCCCTCCAAGTACTGAGGTCTTTTCCTTTGATTGGAATAGACTGACAGAACCTCGTCTTCCTTCCTCCATCCCTTTCCAAATCATTGTCAAGGCTGGTGGTAGGGACATACATCGTACTCAGGTAGATGAAGGTGCTTCTGTTAGTATTTTATCCTCAACTGTTTGGAAAGCTTTGGGTTCCCCTCAGCTTGCGCCTATTACACAGAATCTGAAAGCTTTTAACAGAACCAGTAGTGAACCTTTAGGGATCCTTCCTAAGTTTTCTATTACCTTGGAAGGTAAAACTGTCTGTATTGATCTTATGGTAGTTCGAGGTCCCTTGGATTTCAATTTACTCCTTGGAAGAGACTATGTTTATGCAATGAAAGCTGTCGTATCGACACTCTTTCGCGTGATGTCTTTCCCTCACAATGGCAATATTGTGACTGTAGACCAGCTTTCGTTCCCTAGTCTTGTTTCAATTACCAACAATATGACACCCCTAAATATTCCTGATTCTAAAGTGGTATCTACCCTGCCACGGGTTAATTATGTGGCAACTGGTCCCATGTTTTCAGTTACCGATGTAAGTGAGCCTCTCACTGTTTGCTCATCTTCCTTTGATTTAGATCCGGTAATTGACATGGAAAACTCTATGGGATTACTTGAACACGATGTTCTTATCCCTTTTGAGTCCCTTGACATGTGTTCCTTCCAGAGAAGTATTCTTCCTTCTGATGAAGACCTCTTGGAAGCCATGATCAAGGTGTGTCCATTGACATGTCTTTCTTCCAGTTGGAAGCCATGATCAATGTTACGAGGAAAGTTCCTTTTACTGAGTCAACCTCGTTAAAAAATGAATCAGGTATGAGGACAGTTCTTTTCTTGTGTCAACCTCATTAAAAAATGAAACAACTCCCTTTTCAAGTTAAATATTTAAAGTAAACCTTCATTCCATCCACCTGGTTGAATGCAATGAAGCCTGGGGGGCATGTACCTCGCTTTGCATCATTATCCTGGGGGCATGCAAACTTCTTGAGCATAGTTCATTGTCTTGTGTCAAGCTCGTTAAAAAATGAAATAAGGAGTCTTGGGCATAGTTCCTTGTCTTGTGTCAAGCTCGTTAAAAAATGAAACAAGGAGTCTTGAGCATAGTTCCTTGTCTTGTGTCAAGCTCGTTAAAAAATGAAACAAGGGTAGGTTAAGTAGGTAGATTGTAGAGAGTAGTCATGAGCATAGTTCCTTGTCTTGTGTCAAGCTCATTAAAAAATGAATCAAGGATTTTAGAGCATAGTTCCTTGTCTTGTGTCAAGCTCATTAAAAAATGAATCAAGGTTTTTAGAGTATAGTTCCTTATTAGGTAGATTCTAGAAAGTAGTTATGAGCATAGTTCCTTATCTTGTGTCAAGCTCATTTAAAAAATGAAACAAGGGTTTTGAGGATAGTTCTTTTCTTGTGTCAACCTCACTAAAAAAGGAAACAACTCCCACGAGTCCTTCCAAGATTTTGAAAGTAAACCTTCATTTCATCCACCTGGTTGAATGCAATGAATCTTGGGGGGCATGTACCTTGATTTGCGTCATTATGCTGGGGGCATGCGAACTTATAACAAGCATGGTTTTTCATTTCAAGCTTGCGTAAACATGAAACTGAATCCGAGCATAGTTCTTTTTCGGTGTCAAGCTCATTAAAAAATGAAACAAATCCTCCTCTAATTGAGTCGAGAGTTTGACAAGATCTCATAAATGTTAAGTTGTATATTTAGGTTAGTTATTTCAGTTTTTTGCATAATTTTCTTACAGTTTTAGGTCAAGTCTTTCAAATGATCTCGTACATGAACCTTCATTCCATCCAGCTTGTACTTAGTTGAATGAAATGAAGCTGGGGGGCATGCGCTCTAGCAGTTACGCTTAGGGGGCATCAAGCACAATTTTCTCTCTGTTTCAAGCTTGTGTAAAAATGAAACTACTCTGAAGCATATTTTTTCTCTGTTTCAAGCTTTTGTAAAAATGAAACCTATCTCGAGTCAATTTCAGTTATTTTCAAGACTCGTTAAACTCATGAAAATCCTGAGATTATTTTGCTATCTTTCATTCTCGTAAAACAAATGAAAATGCCGAGTTCTTTCCGTCTTTTCCTGCTCGTAAATTAAATTGAAAGTCGGACATATGAGTACAATTTTATCATTTTTTCGAACTCATTAAAACTTACGAAAAAGTGAAAACCATGAGTACATTTTTATCATTTTTTCGAACTGTTAAAACTTACGAAAAAGTGAAACCTTAGAGTCACTTTTAAGCTCTTTTCTGACTCCTAAAATATGAAAAGATTGCCGAGTTTTCTCTTTTTAAACTCGTTAAAACGGAACTAAAAAGACGGTCCTCTTACAGCCCTTTTCTGACCGTAAAAACATGAAAAGATTGTCGGATTTTTGTCGTTTCAAATTCGATATTGGAAATAAAACGACGTGTCCTTGATCGCTTTCTACTTTTTAGATCAGAGACACTAATCATGAAAGTACTCCTTGGTCGTAAAGATCAAGCGGTTCTCTCAAGTATTATTTTATACTTTTTCGGGCTTGGGAGACACAAATTTACGAAAAAGGTCAACCCTGGAGTCTTCTTAAGTTTTTCAGACTCTCTAAAATTGAAAAACGCCGAGTTTCTCCTATACTGGACTCGTTAAAATTTCACAGTAAAGGACCTGTTCGATTACAAACAGGAATGGACCACTCCTTCTTAGGGTTCGAATCTAAACTAAGTTGGACTCATCCGAAGGATGAGCTTATAATCAAGCAAATGTTATCCTCAAGCTTGTAAAAAAATAAAGAGGTACTTGCCAGAAATGGTGGGGGAAAAGAGAGAAAAATGAGCCTATTTGTTATCCTCTGTCTCAGAAAAACCTTATCACCACTCTTGAACACGACACATTTTCATTCACCTGGGTTGGGAAATCCTTTACCTAACAGTTGATCAAACCACATTGAAAATCTTCAGTCGGTTTCTGGGTATTAACTTTGGGTCAATTGTCACCAAGCCATCTGTTGTGTCGTTATGTGTTCAAGAGGTCACTATAAATAAACCATTCATCTGCAAAATACCTGTCATCCATCTTAACCATCCCTGAGTCAGTCCTTACAGCTACATTTCTTCAACTTGATTTATGATTTCGTGTTGTGGGCTTGCCTGCAACAGGTCGCTTTCTATCGACATCAACACATTATCTAGAAAGATGATCTAGAAATCGTCAGTACCTTGAGATCTGCATGCCTCAATGGCAGGTTTCTCGCCTTTGACGACAGTTTACATCATTGACTTTCGATCGAAGGATTCCGTGACATGTTCGACATCAACACATTCACTCACATCTCATGGATTGTACTGGGTACTTTAAGAGCCATTGACATCACTGGTGGTTTCTCTCACACTTGTTAACAGTTTACATCATTGACTGGTAATCAAGTGGTTTCTACCATGTTCGACATCACTCATTTATTCGCATGGATAGAATCGTACTATTTCGGGAAGCAGAAATGAAGACCCTAGATCTAGTTTCTGCCATCCAGGCTACAAGGAGTTTTGTATTCATTATACAGTAGACTAATCATAAACAGATGGCTGCGTCAATACTATATCTACATGTGTCTATGATTATGATGTATTGCGAAATCATTCCTATATCAGAGCAGTAGTTAGTTTGTTAGTTAAAGTTTTTGATCTGAGTATGGGAATGCCTACCTCAGCGATGATATGATCTCATATATGTATTTTGTGTTGAATATTTGCAGGTTCCTACTGGGCTCTCCACAAGATAATCCTCGAAATGATAAAGTGCTTCACCCTTCCTAGATGATATGAAACCCTAATCTACTACAGACTTCGCACTTTAGGGGGCAATCTGTTACACTAAAATTTGTCACCATGACTATTTGCAGTCAGTATGACTCCATCAATAACCATACTGTCCTCCTTGGCAAGTCTTATACCTCTGCTCCTCATGTCAAACTCCAAAAAAGAGAGAAAGCCTTTAAAAGTCAATATAACTCTGGTTACGCAGTTTCTCTTACTCTTACCTGCGTGTACGCACCTCAAGTACATAATACCTGCGTACTTGTACGCTCTGTCTGTAAAGGGGTGGGTGCGTACTTCTGTAAAGGTCAAAAGGCGCAAGTTTTACTTCAAAAAAGTTACTTGTGGTCGAATCTAGAGCATTCTAGAAGATGGTTTGATGTGGATTGAGCGCCTCCAGATGGTTCATTCATCCCAATGAAAGAGGAACTTATCCCATCAAGAGAGGAGCTATCCCATTGAAAGAGGGGCTTATCCCATTGATGGTGGACCTGTTTAACTTCCTCCAAAGCATTATAAATACAGGCATTGGGCCAGAGGCAAAGGAGGTTGAAAGCTGAACATTCCTAAGGGTAGATGCTGCTGAAATTAGGACTCCCTTATAGAGCTTGAGAGGAGAGATTCCAATCCTCTCTTAGCTTCATTTGGAAGTGGGTGAGCTGATCAAAGTAGAGGAGAACTCTTGCTGGACCCTGGGAGGGACCTGCACAACACCAAGGCACTGGTTGTAAGGTTTCTTTTGTTTCCAATTAATACAATTAAGTTCATTTTTCTCAACAAGTTGTTACATATAATTTGTTTCATAAACTCCTTGGTCTTTATGATGAATATGTTTTATTATATGAGTTATTCAGGTGCTATGTAATCGTTTGCTTGTTAGTGAATGCAGGCTTCAAGGAGAAGGAGCTCATATGGATCGAAGAGGCTTGGCTGCTACAAACAGCATTGGACTAAAGGTATGCCTTAAACACCTGGTTGCTTTTATTTTAAATGCATATTTAGGGAAAGATAGTGCTTGATTGTTTTGTTTGTCACTAGAAAGCCTTAGCTTCTAGGGAGGTTGGTTTTTTCCACAAAATTGACTCTTTCCGCATGACACCACATCTTTCTGGTTGTGGTTCTTTCTTTCTCCATGTTTTCGGACCCAATGAAGCTTGCTCCTTCTGAGATGTTTGCCAAAACTTACTCCTACATTTAGAATCTTCATGACCGAAGTTGTTACAAATAGAGAATTTATTTCATTTTCAAGAGCAGAAAAGTTATTGTAGGTTCTCTTCATGATCCTAGTCACACTCCTTCGATTTCGTTCCTCTCTAGTCATGATGGTCTTGTAGGCAACACATTGAGCAACTTTGTGTCCAAAGTTATGACATGAGAAACATTGGCCATTAAATAAATTCTTGCGATTATCAAATCTAATGACCAGGTGATTGTAGTTTCTATTGACATTCATTCTTCTGGAAAACTGAGAATGATTTACCCGCGGTTGGTTGTAGCTTTTTTTCATCCTTGAAGTAGATTGACCCCGATTTACCTGGTGATCCAGTTTATGCCTTTATTGACGATTGTCAACCTGTTCACTTCTCCTTGCTACATCAAGATAATTTTTGGAGGTGGATGGCTTCTGTGCTTGAGATGCTTCTTCAGTATATCCAAGACCTGTCTTGATTAGAGAAGAACGCTGCACTTTGATAATCTCACCTAAAGTTTCAGATCCTTTAACAAATCTAAGATTAAGAGATTTTGTTTTCTCAATATCTTTTCTAAGCCCCACAATTTCACATTCTAACTTTTCATTGTGTTTTTTTCTTTCAGCAAGTTGGAATGTCAGAGTATCTATAATCATACTCTTTTCTTCTAAACAAATTTTAAGTTTAGAAATTTCTTCATAGAGACCATCTTCATCTATAGCATCCAAGAAATCATCATCTTCAAAAGCCATCAAAAGTCTATAATCATTACCATGTTCATCTTCATCACTATTTGAAAATCCATCGCTGTCTTCATGTGTATAATATCTCTTCTTACTTATGTTCTGTTTTATGTTCCATTTAACTGGTTCCTTACCTTTATCAAGCTTATCTTTATGAGGACATTTGGCTGCATTGTGACCAACTCTTCCACAAGCAAAGCATTTGAAAGGTAGCTTACCTATGAATCTTCTAGAACCCCGTTGAAGGTTCTTGACAAAGTTTGATTCTTCCACTCCTTCTGACGTACGTCCTGACTCATTGTATTCTCCTTTTCCTAAAGCTTTGAATGCATCTTCTCTCATGTCTAATGGACCCCCTTTTCTCACTTCGAAAGCAGTTAGAATTCCATGCAACTGTGACATGGTAATACTCTGAAGATTTTGTTTTTCTTTTATGGTAGAAACTTTTGATTCAAACATAGAAGACAAAGATCCTAGAACCTTTTCAACTAAAGTAACTTCTTTTATCTCTTCACCCAAGTTTTTCATGCAATTAACAATCTCATCTATACGTAAGAAATAGTTAGCCACACTTGAGTTTCATATTGAATTATGAGAGATTGTAGTTTTACATGTTTTACCTGATCGTCTCCTTCATAACTTAGAATGATCTTGTCCCATATTTCTTTGGCAGTTTTAAGCTGCATAACCTTGACGAATTCTTATTGAGATAGACTCCCCAATAGAGTATTGACAGCCTTTGCATTTGTTTCATACTGCTTTTTACCAGCTGTATCTGTAGGAGTTGCTGAAAGAAATGTGTATCCTCTTTCCACGATATCCCAAACTTCTGTGCCAAGAGACTGAAGATAGGTTGTGGTTCTTACCTTCTAATAGACGAAGTTGCTCCCATCAAATATTGGTGGCCTAACGGATGCCTCTTTTTCGTAGTTGCTCATGATGATAGATCTTCCTTCAAGCGATCAAGCTTCTTCTGAAGGACTTGCTCTGGTACCAATTGTTGGAAATAATACTGAGAGGGGGGGGGGGTGAATCAGTGTTAGCAATTTAACATTTTTTCATTTCCATAAACAAATTGATATACACTACTTCTATTAATTAAACCTGCATATATACGCAACTGTGTTTAGAGAAAACCGCATATATCTTGCAGACTTCTAATTTAGTTAGTTGATCTTAATCTGTGTATTAGAACCATGGAAGAGTAATCAAGTCCAGTAAAAAGTATAGGCAATCACACACATGAACAAAAGATATAAGGTGGAAACCCAATGTGGGTGAAAACCACCTGCTACAATTCGTCTCTATCTTCTTTTAATAAGAAACTTCTTTTTACAATATTTTTGTACTGGTGCAGTCTTATACCAGTACGCAGGCTTCTACTTGCAGAAGGCTACAACCTTCTCTCATTCTCCAGCTTCTCTTGGAAGGGAGATACAACCCCCTTAGCTCTTGTACTAGTTGATGTACTAGTACGTAGGTGCTGACCTACAGAAGGCTACAACCTTCTCTTTTCTTCCAGGGAACATGTTTCATAATTTTTCAAACTGGATCCATCAATAACATCAATCAAACATCAAATATATTTGCATCAACCAATCTCCTTTGCACCAACCAAAAAACTGAATCAAACAATCGCTTCTCTATATGCTGTAACTAGAATACAGTAACAGTACCAAAACCCAACCAGAACCCAAAACACTACTACAGTAAACAGAAGTAGCTAAAACATATTTTATGAGAAGTACGCTACTTCAATATGTAGAACCTGTGTGCATACGCTGTTATATTAAGGAAAACCTGCGTATACACCATTTTGAATTACGGAACCAGCGTGTATACGTGCCTTTTCTATGCTCAACATGCGTACAAATCTAAAAAATAAAATTTACCCTTTTCTACTATTTAGATATTAATTATACCCAGATCATCAGTTTTATAGATCAAGTCATGCGCCAAATATAACAGATCAAAATCACACAAAGATACTTCTCTTCAAGCCTTAAGATCTTGACCCATCAATAGAACTTATCCTTCTTCTAGCACTTAGGTTCCTCCTTGATTCAAATCCAGCTATGCACCATAACCCAATAACTAGTATTCTAGATCTTGCTCTTCATTAGATATTCAATCCTAGAGTGCCTTTGCCTAATGATCTCCTTCCCCTTTTAAAGTGTTAGGCCTTACTCAATACCATGTTCCAAAACCACTTAGAACCAATACCTGGTTCCAAATACCTGGGTTCAACACTTCGGACAAGATACCATGGTCCAAAACCATAGGTCCAAATACCAAGGACCAAAAACTAAGTTTTCCAAACTGTACATGCTTTTCTGTGCATGAAAGTGTGTGTATATGCATACGCAGCTTTTGGTCTATGAATCCGCGTGTATGCACAGCTTGGTCAATGGGAACCTGCATATACCTCATTTTCCTTTATTCTAAGAGCCTGTGAGCTTGAATTGTCATCTGAGTGATTTGTCGAGTGAGTTGCCATCAAGGACAATACCTATGCCATCGAGCCTACGTCATAATGCCAACATGTGGTTATGGTTGTAATTCTCCTTCTTGCTCCACCTTCAATGCATACCATTTAGTAACATGATAAACATCTTTAACATACTTATTAAGAAATGACACATGCAAACACATGATGGACTTTCATTGTCAAAGGAAGTGCAAGTCGATAGGATACTGGTCTAATCCGTTCAAGAATCTTGAAACAGATCATATTTTTCTACAAAGTACAATGTGGTTATGAGGGAAAATTTTAAGAACCCCCCCTAAATTTATAAATATAATAAATGGGCGAATCTCCATGGTATATAGGAAAAATGGAAGGAGATTTTATCAATAATATAATATGTATATATAATTTTTTGGCGAATCTCTCACCAGGCATGGCGAATATTTTACTCAATTATAAAATCTTGTAAGATCTTGGCAAGTCTTTCACTAAATAATAAAACTTTGTATGGATCTAAGATGATAGAATTTCCCCTTTAAATAGTCTATGCTCACATGAATACCATGGTATTACCATGGGTCAATACCATGGGTTATCATAAACCTAGAGCTTAAAAATTACTATTAGTAATTTATAAAAATTAATAAAATTAATAGTTGATTTTTATTTTATTTTTTATTTTAACCAAGCTAAAATGTTTAACCTACATTAAATTACAACATCCATTTTTACTCTTGACCAAGCCCCAAGAGGATCAAATATTTTTCACTCTATGCTAGTTTGCATATCACGATATTTGATACCTCATCAATTTTTATTCTTGACCAAGCCCCAAGAGGATCAAATATTTTTCACTCTATGCTAGTTTGCATATCACGATATTTGATACCTCTCGGGGTTAGTAGATCCAGAGTAAAGATGGATCTATGTTGGTTTAATTCCCCCATTTAAATAGGCTACATTCCAGGTGAATACTATGGGTCAATACCATGTGCCATTTTGGTGAATACCATGGGTCAATACCATGTGCCATTTTGGTGAATACCATGGGTCAATACCATGTGCCATTTTTATTTTTATTAATTCTAATATTAGGGTTAATAACGGTTTTTTGCATGGTATTAATAACAATTTAGTCCATGGTATTTGTCCCATAGTATTTTGCCCATAGGTTTCACCTAAATATAACCCATTTTTTGAGTGTTATAAATATAAGGTGACTTATGGAGTAAATATAAAAAAATGTTTTATTTGTTTACCATACCTCTCGTTTATTTATATTTTTATTAATTTACCATACCTCTGTTACAAATATGGTATTTGGCCCATAGGATTCACTTAAATAAAACCTCTTTCTTGAGCCTTCATAAATAGAACGGAGGGTTATGGACTAAATATAAAAAAGGGTTTTATTTATTTACCATACGTCTAGTTTATTTATATTTTTATTTATTTACCATACCTTTTGAGTAAGTATAAAAAGACGTTTTAGTTATTTACCATACCTCCACTTTACTTATATTTTTATTTGTTTACACGTGACTTATGGAGTAAATATAAAAAATGTTTTAATTATTTACCATACCTCTCATTTATTTATATTTTTATTTATTTACCATACCTCTTTTATAAATATGGTATTTGGCCCATAGGATTCACTTAAATAAAACCTATTCTTGAAAATGGGCGAATGGATTCACTTAAATAAAACCTATTCTTGAAAATGGGCGAATGGAAGGTTGTAACTCCTAATTTCAAGGGCTAAATTTACCTTTTTTACCCTCTTCCTTAAAATAAGGTGGGCTATTTGAGGTGATTTGTAAAAATGTACTATGATACAAAATATTCGCCCACTAAAAATTTAAAACCCCTTAATTTCGCCAAAGGGCGAACATTCGCCCCTAAAATTATCCTTGTGGTTGTAATTCTCCTTCTTGCTCCACCTTAAATACATACCAGTTAATAACATGATAAACATCTTTAACATACTTATTAAGAAATGACACATGCAAAATGTCATGGACTTTCACTATCCAAGGAAGTGCAAGTCAATAGGCTATTGGTCCAATCCATTCAAGAATCTTGAAAGGTCCACAAAATCATGGTGTCATTCTGGCACATCATCCAATCCTCAAGGAGCTCTTCATGGGCTTGATGTGTAAGTACACATGTTCCCCACCCTGAAACTCCTTAGAAATACTATTTTGATCTGCATAAATTTTCTACCTATCCTCTGTTGCGTTAAGATTCTTCAAGATTACTTGCATTTCTTGTCCCATATTTTGCAACATATCCAGTCATATCAACACCATGTTCACTGTAGCACTCCAATTGATGGGAGTATTACAACTCTGCCCATAGAGCACCTCGAATGAACTCATCCTAAGTGACTCCTGATAACCATTTTTGTAAGAAAACTCAAGCAATGGAAGGTACTTCTTCCATCCCTTCTAATGATGCATCACATACATCCTCAACATGTCCTCCAATATCATGTTGACCCTCTCTATTTGTCTATGTGGATGATAAGTTGTGTTGAAGGCCAAATCTGTCCCTAAGCCTACAAATAAATATTTCCAAAACCTAGAAGTGAAACTTAGCATCCCTATATGGCACAATATTCTTTGGAATACCATGTAACCTTACCACATATCTAATGAATACCTGTAGCACATCACTAGTTGAATACGTATATTTTACCAGAATGAAGTGTGCTACCTTTGTCAACCTGTCCACCCAACCATGATGAAATCATGTTGTTTATATGTCCTTGGAAAACATGTAATGGAATCTCTAGAAATGACCTCCCACTTCTACTCTAGAATCAAAATCGGCTATAATAATCCATCTAAATGGTTACACTCTATTTTAACCTGCTGATGGTCCAAACATCTAGCTACAAACTCTTCCATGTCCTTCTTTAGATTCGGCCAAGGATAAAACTTCTTCACTGCTATCAATGTCTTCTGGTATCATGGGAGCCCTAAATATGATTTTGCATGAACTCTCGCAAGATAGTCTTCTTGAGCTCATTGTTGTCTGGCAGATATATCTTGTCCCTAAATCTTATCAAACCATCTATTGTAAGGTGATAGTCCTACATCCTTCTCACCTGCACCCTATTGTAACCTTGCCTAAGCTCCATGTACCTTCTATCATGTTGTCCTACTTGTAAGATATTATCTTGTAAGTCTCTCCCATAAGAACTCATAGCCACTCTATGATTCACTTGTATCCTCCTACTAAGAGGATCTGCAACCCTGTTCTCTTTACCCTTGTTGTACCTGATCTCATATTCGAACTCACTAATCATGGCCAATCATATAGCTTGCTTATAGTTTAGATTCGGTTGGTCAAATAAATACCTCAATACACTGTGATCACTCATCAATACAAACCTCTTGCCAAGAAGATAATGCCTGCACATCTTCAATGCGAGGATGACCATTTCCAACTCAAGATCATGTGTCAGATAATTTTGTTTATTCTCATTCAGTTTTTGTGACTCATAGCATACTACCTATCCTTCATGCATAAGGTATCTTCCAAGTCCTCTCTTAGAAGCATATGTGCACACCACAAACTCTTTTTTTGAATCTGCAATCTTTAACACTGGAGCATTCATCAACAACTACTTTAATTATTCAAAACTAGATGCACATTCCTCTGTTCATTCAAATTTCGTACCTTTCCAATCCGAGAGAAGTTCTTGATGAACATCTTATAATAACTTTCTATCCCCATAAATGATCTTACATCATCCACATTTCTAGGATTCCCCCACTCCATGATAGCCCATATATTTTCTAGATTCACTCTTATACCTTCCTTGGAAACAACATGTCCGAAGTAATGTACCTTTGTCTGAAAAAAACTACATTTACTGAGCATAGCATACAACTCATTCTTGCCCAACAATCTTAATAATTATTCTAAGTGTTCAACATGTTCTTCCTCATCCTTAGAATATATCAAGATGTCATCAATGAATACAATTAAAAACATATCCACATAAGGGCACAACGCACTATTCTTCTAGCACATAAAGGTAGTTAGAGAATTAGTCAAACCAAATGGAACTAAAACAAACTCATAATGCCCATACCTAGTTAGGAAAGTTGTCTTGTACATATAATCTTCTTTAATTCGTACATGATGGTATCCTGGTCTTAAATGAATCTACAAGAATATTGCTACTTCCTTCAACTGATCAAACAAGTCATCAATTCTCGACAACGAATATTTGTTCTTGATGGTTACCTTATTCAACTGCTTGTAATCAATCCATAGCTTGAAAGTACCATCCTTATTCTTTACAAACAACACTGGTACACCCTATGGTGATACCCTTGGCCTAATGTATCTCTTGTCAAGCATTTCCTTCAATTACAACTTCAATTCTACTAACTTTGGAGTGTTCCTCCTGTATGGTGCCTTCATTGTTGGTTTTGGCCCTAGTACCAACTAAATAGAAAAATCCACTTTACTGTGAGGTTGTAACTTTGAAACATCAACAGGAAACACATCCTAAAATTGCTGTAATATTAGGTACTTGTTTAATACCTCAACATTGTCATCCTCCTTACCTTTATCGCTAGAAATAACCACTACAAATAACATACACCCTTTTGTACGATTTCACTTTTCCTACATATCTTTCACCATTCTAATTGATGTTGCCTTCTTCATACCTTGCAATATCCTTTGTTCTCTATTTCAATCTAAACACTCGATAGATTTGTCATAAAAATTCACCTTGGTCCTATGAAGATATATCCAATCCGTACCCAAAATCATACTATATGATCCCAATGGTAATAAATTCAAATGCACTGATGTAGGCATGCCATTCAGCTCAAATGGAAAAGCTCTTACCCAATGATGAACTCTCTTCTTTGTACCTATATTCAACTGAACTAACCAAGGTTTTGCATGCACTTCTTTATTCAAACGACACTTATCCACCAAGTCAAGGTTAACATAACTATAATTAGATATATGATCAATCAAAATAGAAACAAATTGATCAAAGAGGTTAATGTTTGTCTCGGTAATAGATTCCTGGTGTTTTTCTTGCCTATTATCCAATGTTGCACATATATGAGGAATTCTTTGTCTAACATCTCCAACTTTCTGTGCCTCGTGTGAACTTTAGATCTGATACCTACCATGCTGATAGTGCAGACACTCTCTCTTGAGATGCTTCTCACCACATATCCAACACCACAATGGTCCCATACCATCACCCCTATTCTTCTACCGTCCAGGCTATGACCCATGTCCCTTTCTAACTATGTTGAACTTCTTGGAAGGTGCAACATTTTCCTTCTCACCTACATCATGGCGTCTTGTTCTTTTCAGCTTCCATTTACCTTTAGCTTTGTCTTTTCCTTTCCAACCATGTTGCAATTTTATCTTACACTTTGACTACTCATAACAATGTTTCAATTTCGCAATAACTTCCTCAAGTGAATAAGGCTCATTATACTCAATACAATCTCTAAATGTTAATAGTAATCCATTGAAAAACCTCAAAAATTTAGACTTTTCATCCTAAAGATATGGTACATACCTCAATAACTCCACGAACTTGGTTATATACTACTCATATGTCATCGATCCCATATTTAGATCATATAATTCCTTAGCCTTGTTATCATAGTACCTCTCTGAAAAGTATTTCTTCCTGAAGAGTCTCTTTAAATTCATGCCAACTCAAGTATTTTTTCCTAATGTCTCTAACCCATTTCTCATCTTCCCACCATATGTTTGCTTTCCCTTTGAGGCTGAAGATAGCTATTCTGGACTTCATATTCTCTATGTACTAATGCAACTCAAAGAATTTATTCATCCCAAGTAACCATGCCTCTCCGTCGTCTGGCTTCTTCAAATCCCCATCAAAGCTAGGTGGTGTCTCTTTCTTTAACTCATTTGTAAAATATCCCATGTCACTCCTCCAGTAAGGATGATAACAATGACTATCATAATGCTTGTCATAAGTAGAACTAGAATAAAACTTGTGTCCATCGCTTCTCCTATTAAGAGTTGATCTAGGTGGATATTGGTGGCCACTTGCCAAGTCCACCTAGACCCCCACCATTATTTCTCTTGGAATTTTCAGTTTCCTTAATTGTAGCACAACTTACTATTTTTAGCAAGTTTTCGGGTCCTAAACTTCCGGAGCCATTTTGAGGCCCTAAACGACGTTTTTTGGGAAATCTGGGGGCAACATGGGTCCATGGACCGATGTTTCCCTACCCAAAGTTGTAGTGCTTGGATAGATCTTTCTAACAAGCTATTGTACCCATCAAATGGAGATTGTATGCCAGAGTTACGACCCCAGGAAGCTGATGTACCAATTTACCCAAACGGGGCCCACAGTTTGGCATTTCATCTTCTAGGGTTAGGTTTTGGAATGTTAAGGGTTTTCCATTGTTTCTCAACAATAAATAGGCCTTCAAGCCTCATTGTAACATAGTTTAGAGGCATGTAGCCACCACACTTCTCTTCTCAGAGATAAGCTACCATCGCCCTAGCTGGTTTACTTCCATTACTGTTTGTAAGCATATTTTAGTATTTTACATTAATGAAATGAAGTATTATTTCCGCTGCATATATGTGTTTATGGTTATCTCTGTAATTTGTTGCATTCCTATTTAAGTCCGGATCAGTGGTATCAGGGCGGTCTGCTTTTTCTCTGTTCTTCTTTGCATGTCCCCAACGAGGTCAGGATATAAGGAGTTAGGGCTTGAACTGGTCAAACCTTTGCAAGACTAGCCTCACAAATCTCGACGGTTGCCCATGGTGGATGAGAAGAAAGACGAGGGGGTAGGAGATCCTATCAAAATCTTGCTCAAAGAAGCCCTCGAGCAACAACGGAACGTGATGATGGAAAACTTTGCCTAGATCCTTCAGCGGCTACGCAGAAGTGACACATCGGCTTCCAGCAGCTACTCTGGAAACGCCACGCCCTTTAAGGTACAAGTTAATTTTGAAATCCCCATATTTGAGGGTCAGATAGACGCAGATGCCATAGATAAATGGTTAAACCTGCTAGAGGGTTATTTTTCTGTTCATGAATTTTCGAGTCGGGAAAAGATTGTTTTCACTCTTCTCAAAGCAGCCCCCCACATCAAGGACTAGTGGGAAACCTACTGCGAGTAAAAGGATGAAAATACCGGCTCACTATTTTCAGCCATACCCACCTGGAATTCATTCCAGGATGCCATCAAGGAGCAGTACTATCCTGTCGGAAGCTATGAGGATGAATACATAAAGTGGACCATGCTGCGACAGGGAAGGGACCAAGACATGTTGGAGTTCACCAATCTTTTCCATACCATTCATACAAAGTTGGGTATCAAGGATTGGGAACAACTTTTGATACTCAAATACCGCAGCTGCCTACACAAGTACATCCAGGAAGAAATAGAATTCCTAAACATCTCCTCACTCGGCACAACATACTGATACGCCGTCAATGTCGAGCAGAAGTTTAGACAAAAGAAGCGAGACTTTGGATCTGTGAATCTGAAGCAAGGGAAAGGTGCCCCTAAACCATAGAACAAAGGACAAAGCCAAGGCAGGGCAGCCCAAGACAACGCCCCAAAGCTGCAAGAAAAGAACAACGCCGTGAAGCCGAAAAAGGACACGAGAAAATGGTTTGAGTTCCATAAGAGCTCCACTCACAACACAAGTGAGTGTCGGGCAAAGCAGTCACTGGTGGCTGAGTTAAAGGTTTCAGAATCAGATGCATGTTCTGACTTTGAGTCAGAACCCAACAAGGGGAATGAAAAAGGGAAGCAGTTCATTGATGCGGATCCAAACGCCACTGTTGCTACTGCCAAGATCCAGAAAAATGAACCTGAAGATCTAGAGGAGGAGGAGCGTCTCTTCCACTACTAGATGTGGGTAAAGGGCTCCCAACTACAATTCATTGTCAATAGTGGGAACCAAAAAAACCTCATTTCGGCAGAGGTCGTAAAGTAGTTGGGCTTACCGACCATAGCACATCCACAACCATACACCATCGAGTGGCTTCACCAAGGATGAGATCTTCGCGTGAGCCAGTAGTGTCGCCTTCCATACAACATCAAGCCCTTCACGAATGAGGTATTGTGTGACATTTCTCCCATTGAAGTTTGTGATGTATTATTAGGACAACCATACTTGTTGAAGTGACATGGTGTGTATGAATCAAGGCCCCGTGTTGTTATTATTACATTGGGAAATAAGTTGTAGAGGATACTAGAGGTAGCACCGCCTACCGCCATCTCTTTGATTACTGCAAAACAATGCAGTAAGCTCATTTCCAAAACTGGGAAATTTGTTTTCCTAATGATACGCCCTCAAGGAAAGAAGAAGATGGTGGCCACAGCCTCCAGACAAAGCCCCTCCACACGACAACTACAAATGGACAAGATCTTGGAGGAGTACGAGGACATCTTCACCTCCCCCGCACAGGTTCCTCTACACTGTCAGGTCAAGCACTCCATCGATCTGAGCCTAGGTGCGCCACTACCCAATGTACCAATTTATCGGTGCTCCGTTCTGGAGAATGATGAAATCAAGAGGCAGATTTAGGAGTTGTTGTGGAAAGGTCACATTTGTCTGAGTTCATCACCTTGTGGGAGCCCGATCGTGTTGGTACAGAAGAAGGATGGGACTTGGAGACTCTGTATTAACTATCGAGCACTGAACAAGATCACTGTCTGTAATAGGTACCTGATCTCGCGGATTGATGACCTCCTGGACCAACTAAAGGGGGAAAAATATTTCAGCAAGATTGATCTGAAGTTAGGATATCACCATGTACCAATCGAACCCTATGATGTGTGGAAGACTACCTTCAAAGCCAAGGAGGGCCTTTTCGAATGGTTGGTTATGCCTTTCAGATTGACGAATGCTCCTGCAACCTTCATGAGGCTAATGGATGACATCTTGTGGCCATTCGCCAACTCATTTGTAGTGGTATACTTGGATGAAATTCTGATCTTCAGCTAGAGTTGGGAAGAGCACCTCCACCACATCCGACAGGTTCTCCAAACACTACAGCAACACAAACTATGTGCTAATTTGGAGAAATTCACTTTTGGCATGACCTAGGTTCAGTATCTAGGATACATTATTGATGAACAAGGGGTGCATGTGGATCCAGCCAAGATCCAAGTCATTCGGGATTGGCCATCTCCAACCACTCTAACAGAGCTCCACAACTTTCTAGGTCTTGCCAAATTCTACCGTAGGTTCATGTTGGGGTTTTCTCATATCACTTGGCCCTTGAGTCAAGTCACCAAGGGAGGAGCGAAAGAAAAATTCTTTTGGTCTGAATCTCAACAGAAGGCATTCATAGAGTTGAAAGATCGCCTCTACATGGCACCAGTGCTCGCATTACCAAGTTTACAACAACCATTTGAGGTCGAGACAGATGCCTCCGACTATGCTATTGGGGCAGTCCTTACTCAACACAGGCATCTAGTGGCATATCACAGTGAAACACTTTCAGACACAGTGTAGAAGTATCCCACTTATGATAAAGAGATGTATTCCATTGTGCAAGCCAGTCGACAATGGAAGCATTACATTTTGGGGAAGGAAACGGTGATCCACACAGACCACCGACCCCTGCAGTTCATACAGACCCAAGGGAAATTGCAGAATGATCGCGATCAGAAGTGGTCTACATACCTGCAATAGTTCCATTTGAATATCAAGTATAAGAAGGGTAGCACCAATAATGTTGCAAATTGCCTCAATCGACCACTGATCATGGCGTTAACCACCGTGCTCAACTCTTGTGGGCATGAGACTTCTGATTGGCCACTTCTCTACAAAAGTGACCTAGAATTTGGCCACACATACCAGACACTCTTGGTGGGTCAGCATGTTCCAGCTTTTCACCTCTAGGATGCCCTATTATGCCACCTGGGTCACCTTTGTGTTCCTTCAAGCAAGCGTGCCAAGATGATTTGGGAAGCAGACTATAGTCGGGCTGTTGGGCATTTTGGGGTCGAGAAAACAGTGGCAGTACTGCAAAAGTATTTCTATTGGCCTAATCTTCGACAGGATGTCAGGAAGTACATCAGATTATGTACTACCTATGCCATTGCCAAACCGACCATCAAGAAGTAAGGCCTCTATACCCCGCTACCTACCCCTAGTCGACCTTGGGAATCCATCTCCATGGATTACATGTTAGGCCTTCCTTCCACTAAGCATGGAAATGACTGTGCTTTTGTGGTCATTTATAGGTTCTCGAAGATGGCCATTATGGCGGCCTGCAAGAAGAATATCATAGCAGAGGCCACTGCTAAACTCTTCTTTGAATGAGTGTGGGTGCACTTTGGGATCCCACAATCTATCATCTTAGATCGGGACAGTTGGCTCCTTAGTACATTTTGGTCCAGTCTCTAGTCAATGCTAGACACCAAACTCACTAAGTGCATAGCCTTCCATCCTCAAACTGATGGCCAGACAGAGGTTGTCAATAGGATGATTGTACACATTCTGGGCATGTACAACTCAAAGCATCCACGCAGATGGGACGAGAGCCTCCCCTATGTTCAGCACAACTCGACTAGCCACAACCCCTTTCGGATGGGCTTGGGATTCTATCCACTATGCCCCATTGATGTGGCCATGCCACTTGCAGCTACTCACATAGATTCGGCTCATGTCTAGTCCGAAACAGACAAGGCAACCAGCTTCATTGAGCACATCCAACATATCCACCTGTAGGTCCATGAAATTCTGGATAAATCAAATGCCAAGTACAAGTAGCGACATGATCAAGATCGGGTGACACACAAGTTTCAGGTGGGCGACAAAGTCTGGTTGCATTTGCAAAAGGAACGCCTTATTGGAGCCTATCGGAAACTGAGACCAATCCGCTATGGTCCGTACACCATTACTAAGGTTGTGGGAGACAATGCATTTGAGCTCAGCATGCCTCCATTCCTTTGCCTACACCCAGTGTTCAATGTGGACCGCCTTCGGCCATACCTTCCACCATTGCTAGACACATCCGACATTGTAGAACAGCTCACACCCACAAAATTAAATCCAGATTGCATGGAACAAGCTGTAACTGATCAAATCATGGACACACATATCAAGAACACTTGCCAATAGAATATCCAACTGTATAGAGTTGTCAAAGTAGGCCAACTCCTTCACCAGGGAAAGTGGCTCACCAGGGACCAAGTTCAGCAAAAGTTTCCTCATCTCATGGAGGAACTCAACGCAATGGGGACCATTGCTTCCTAATGGGGGAGGAATGATCCAGGTGGATATTGGTGGCCAACTGCCAAGTACACCTGGACCCCCACCACTGTTTCTCCTAGCATTTTCAGTTTCCTTAATTGTAGCACAACTTACTATTTTTAGCAGTTTTTCGAGTCCTGAACTTCCGGAGCCGTTTTGAGGCCCTAAACAACATTTTTTGGGAAATCTGGGGGCAACATGGGTCCATGGACTAATGTTTCCCTTCCCAAAGTGGTAGTTCTTGGATAGATCTTTCTAACGAGCTATTGTACGCATCAAACGAAGATCATATGCCAAAGTTACGACCCCAGGAAGTTGATGTACCAATTTACCCAAACGGAGCCCACAGTTTGGTGTTTCATCTTCTAGGGTTAGGTTTTGGAATGTTAAGGGTTTTCCATTGTTTCTCAACAATAAATAGGCTTTTGAGCCTCATTGTAACATAGTTCAGAGGCATGTAGCCACCACACATCTCTTCTCAGAGATAAGCTACCATCGCCCTAGTTGGTTTACTTCCATTACTGTTTGTAAGCATATTTTAGTATTTTACATTAATGAAATCAAGTATTATTTCCGTTGCATATATGTGTTTATGGTTATCTTTGTAATTTGTTGCGTTCCTATTTAAGTCCGGATCAAGAGTATCCAAGAGCCTACCATATCTGATCATGTCATCTCTATCTGACCAGTTGCCCCCATCATATCTACTGCCATATGCCCCATTATCCCTATCATCATTCCCATGGCTGATCCGAGGTGGTCCCTAACTCTACAATTATGACAGACTCTGAAGGATTAGTGCATTAACTTCTACTACTTTCTCTTGTGTCTGCATGATTCTATCATTATCCAACTTGCAACTTCTTGTTTCCACCTTCAAGCTTCTCAATCTATTTACTAAGTAAGAAGAATTATCGCCACTAGGCTACTCATCTTACCCACGGGGAGAATTTTGTGAAATGTAGTCTACCATCTTGCTAGTCATCTTTGATCTCTTTCCTACAAGTATACCATGTCAGCTAAACCAAAACATAACATACTCAACATACATCATTATAGTTGAAGGAAGGGTATCTCATCTGCAAGATCAACTAGATTAGCATGATACATGTATAATCATAATCATAACAACATATACACATCATTTCAACCATTATGTAGTTATTAATTCATGACCATACCAACCACATACCATTACCTCATGCACGACAACTATCACCATGTCAATGCATGCATAACAACATACGAACATTAACATGCATAACCAATGCATAACTGACATATACTCATGACAACCACATTCAATAATAATACCATCAGCTTTCACAATGGCGACACAACGGCAACCATGACCTCCACCATGAATACACAACAAGCACATAGACCAAAATCATAAAGAACACATATGCAACTGACATGTTTGCATGACCAACACATTGCCCATCCCATTGAAGGGGTGAACCATGCTCTGATACCACTTTGTAACACCCTCCTCCCACATTACCGAAGTTAACCAGTCCACTGGGGTAAACATTTGATGAGCGGGTACTATGATGTGATTCAAATCCCCATGTATAGTTAAGTAAGTGGAACTGACAAAACCAAACCAACCTGACCTTCCACACTTGCTATAGAACCTTTTGGAGCCGACCAACCCTTCCACGTGATCAACCATTGAGGAAACTTGTTATTTTATTTACCTCGACCCTTAGATGCTCCTCTGACAAGCCATGCATGTCATTTAGGCCTTCCAGTCACTTGCACAGTAAGGCATGCCAACAAATGTGAAATTTTCTAAGCGGTTTTAAGCCAGTGACCCTAGATCCTAAACCCGGTTTTCAGGGCTAGGTCTCTGGCCAATGTCCAGAACTCCATGAAACCTTTAGAAATTATAAATAACAATCGAACAAAGATAATAATGCAACCACTAGTACAATTACTTGATCTTACCTATACTATCCATGACACGCATTCTGTCAAACATGTCACAAATAAGTAATATATAGGTCATAATAACATATCTGGGTGTATGGGTCTCATAATTATCTGGGATTCATAAATAAGCATTGTTTCCATATCACAATTGTTGCAATATCATCTATTAGGTCAAAGATTAATTGTACATTCATTTCCTAATCAAAAAATGATGAGAGCCATACATCAAGCCTATCATAAAACATACTCATAACCAACATATAGCCAACAAAAATGACAAGGATTTAATAGCCATAAAAATCTCATAGGAACCAATATATTTACAAATGAAATACCAAGGATAATAACTCTTACTAACATATATAGAATGGAACCAGGTCTGGGACTTTCATGTACCACCTGACCATAGATTGGGCTGAACCAAAACTTTCTTTCAGCCAATAACCCCCATGTCATATTCTAAGCATGAGTGTAGGACTAAAAACAAAACCAATAGGGCTTCCTTCAGATTTTCTGCAATCCCCACTGAATCACTAGGCCCCAACCCTCATCAATACAACTAGGCTTTACCGCAATCCACACTGATCACTAGGCCCTAAAAAATCATGGATGCTTCTGAATCTCTCTACCTAAACTGTGAGTAATTTGTTCATCTCAACCTCTCAAATTTATTATGTATCCCACCATTGCCATCAAGGAATTCCTAGGCCAGTGAGGTCTCCACCCTATGAGATTTACTGCGTATCCCTCCATCACTGCTCAACATATTCCTAGGCCCAATCAAGGGTACTCCCCTCTGAGATTTACTGTGTATCTTGCCATTCATAAGTCAATTATTCCTAGGCTCAATCAAGGGTATTCACCTCTAAACTATATCTTGTATCTCATCATTCACTAGTCGAGGTTCCTAGGCTCAATTGAGGTGTTCACAACCAAGCTCTACTGTGTATCCCACCCCAGGATTCTTAGGCCTTTTGAATAACCTAAGACCACCCCACTTAGCTTCGAATCAATCTAGCAATATAACTCAACCAAATACAAGAGAACCCACCACACCATGGCTATCTGGAAATGGAAAGGAAATGTTGAAGAACACTATCACACCTAGAAAAAGCCATGCCAATGATATTGTTGGTGCATAAACAAATTGAGTACGCATTCACTGAGGACTAATTAGTCCTCCCACTCTAGGTGTCACTACTCACCTCTAGCACACCAGAGGGGGTAACGATGGAATCTAAAATATTTAATTTTCAATTGGAAAATAGAATTAGGAAAGATGAAGATAATAAGTCATTGTAATAAATGATGGCTTTAACAAAATAGAGGAACGCAACTTAATGGATTTGAATTTTGAGATCCTAATCCTAGCAATCAGAAAGGGTAACTGTAAATTTGGATTGAAGTAACAATAATGGTCATTAAGAAAGGGAAAGAAAGAAAGGATAAAATAAGAAGATACAAGCATGGATATTGTTCACCAAGTTTAAACCATAACATGTGCATCAATTACAAGCATATTCATTATTTTTCTTTACTTTGTAAACAAAAACAATTAATAGTTAATATCGCGACTGGAAGTGCCAACAAAAAAGAAAAATTTCTTGATTTTGGAGAACAATGAAGACAAATTAATAAATTGCATTTAGCAAAATAAAGAACAAAACAAACAACTTTGCAATCACAATGGAGACAAGAATTATGTAAAATGAAAGTTCGACCTTTAGCTAACCATATCTCATGGCTGATCATTTAGTGTTTACGATGATAGTATAAATATCAGAACATGAAAACCAAACAATATAATATCTAAATGAGGGAAAGCCTCAGATTTAGTTCTTTGTGATTGTAAATTAAAATAACAAGAAAAAGAAACATGATATCACCATAATATAATTTCATATTTGAAAGTAAAAACTGTGTAACATGTACAATCATGTTTTGTATAAAAAGAAGTTCTCGCTTCTGCCAACAACCCCTCGTAATGGGAAATAGGGACTTTTATAATAGTATTGAAAATATAACTATTTTTGTAACAATGTTTACATAAAAAACTGACATTTGAATTGAATAAACTTAAATAAAATAAAATGAAACATTGGGAATAAAATAATTAAACATTTTGGCGTCATCGTGACTTTAAAGCTTTCACTCTCTTAGTGAGTCCCATAGGAAAGAGTGTGTGTCCCCCCCTCATCCTCACAGTTGGCGCATGTGTTGTAATCAAGGGGATTTTATCCCAATCCTCAGGTTGGTCCATAACAAACTGCATATACTAAATGGGCTTAGCAGAATGTGAGGTAGTAGTGAGTTGTGTTTGAATCTATTCTTTAATTTAGCAGCTTGTCCCATTCAACAGTAGGTTACCAAGGCACGCTTTTGTATTTTGTACTACCAAACATGACCTTATCAGTTACCTAGTAGTGGGCAAGTTTTACATAATTTTGTTTATCCTAGCTAAAATAGTAAAGTCTCGGCAAAGAGAATTGACAATTCTAGAAGGGTTGATTGTCTCATCTCCTAGCATGTTCAAACCACCTAAATCCTGTTGTGTTAATTTCAGTTGATCAGAGAAAGTATGGCAGGATATCGCCCAATTTTATTTATTCTAGAATGAAGGCATGCCAAATCTTCCTAGGTGGTTCCACTCGGTTCTGAAATGATCTATGTCCTTGATGACTTTATCAAATTCATCTTGCATAACCTAGAAATAAATCCTGTTTTCATTTAACATATAGAGAGAATAGATGTATTTATCCCTACTAGGTATTTCCATTTGCTCTAAGGAAGCATATTCTAAGGTTATGAACACATCTATAATGGCATCAAGGTGCTACTATCTTTTATCTAGAGCTTCATTTGTATATTTTGCCTCCAGTTTATACCTTTGTATTAGAGCTTTCTCGGAATCCCCCAAAATCTTCACGTATTCCTCGACCATTGTGATCTTCTACCAATTTTCTCTCCATAACTCATATTTGGCCCATGCAAGTATAGTCTTTCTCGTCACAGTGACGGGAAGCACTTATTGCAAATATTTGACCTCGTTATGTTTGTCTTTTAGAGCAGCTTGATTTTATGATTCTCCATTTCGACATTCGTTCGCCTTACTGTGTCTTTGACCCTACGATTCACCTGTGCCTTTTCTTCTGTGAGTGTTCATAGATCCATCTCTAATTCAATGATCTTGACATGCAGTAAATTAGGATCGTCTGACTCAATAGTCAGGGCTAAACTAAGGGCTTTGTCAATTTCCACCTTATACTTTGTCAAGAGCTCCAAATATCGCTATTATTTTTCATGAGATTCTATCTTGAGTGTCTCTAGCTGTTTGAAAGCATCTTGTCACTCGCCTTCCTTAATCCACAAGGAAACCTCCATTTCTCAGAGATTGGTTTCGATCTCATCCCTCCTCCCGAAAGCTTGTATCAGGAAATCAAGATCGAGGTCAGGTATTTTAAGGATCTCCTATAGTTCTTTGATCTCCTTATCCCTTTCCTCTAGTAATTTCTTTAGACGAGCAGTATCTTGGGGCTATCTAGATTATCACATGATGATATCTTCCAATTCTATGATATGGTTGGTTTTGGTATGCAGGCCTATCCAAGCTATATGTAACTGTTTGGAGACCTTTTCGAGCATAGCCTGCATTTTCTTGTTTCTTGTTGAGGAGTCTAGCAATCTCTGCACCACTATTTCACCTACCTCTCTATGTAAATTTATCATCTCAGTTTCTAATACCTTTCCCACGTTTATAGTTAGGGTGGCAGTCTTGGCTCTAAGAATTTGTTGGTTCTCCCCTATCTCGGCTCAAACTAATATTAGATTCAAGAAGTTTTCCTCAAAATTAGTAGTAAGATAAAATAGGGACCGCTTACATGTAAGACTTCTCTAATTTTTGAGGTATCTATGGATGGAGATTGCTTTGGAACTACGTTCAATAGTCTCCAGAAGATATCACTTCCCTCTCCTTCATGAGTGAGTGTTGGATGTCCAAGGCCTATGCCCCCGATGTTATAGCTCCAAATCTCACTCTTATGGTTTGTGATGCTGTACTCATGGCCTAGGGCAACCCCTCCTTCCAGACATGGTCCTAAAATTTAAAAAACAGTGTTTTATCCCTTATACGTGACATTTCCCTGAGTTAAACGCATGTATACGTGGGTCTGTGTATAGCCAACCCGCGTGTATGTATTAAAACACTTAAAAAAATATAAAATTCCTTCTTTTCGGGAAGAGATCGCGGGTTTTACCTGCTGATCACCTGTTAGTGCCCGTGGCCCAACTGTTCCCAACCAACTCCTAACTAAAAAACTACTTTGGAGATGGTATAAAAAGACCTCAAAGGGAAGGCCTAAGGGAGAGAGGAGAGAGAAAGGTTATTATGCTGAGATTTTCCCCTTGACCAGGTCTGAAGTCCCTTGTGCCTTCTGCACTTTCCCCATTTTGTATAGGAAACCTTTGTTTCCTTGTGTGTTGATGTTCATCCACCATTTATGACATCATGGAGAGAGTCATGGAAGGAGTTTTGTTAGAGGCTTGAGGCTGGAACGGATCCAGAAGGAAGCTTTGCTTGGAGCCTGCTGAAGGTGACTTAGGTGAACATATTCCTTTTTATGTACTTTATTTGTCTATAATAAAAGAAACACATGTCTTGGTTCCCGAATTGAATCTTCTTTATGTTAATGATATTCATGTTTTGAACTCCTATGTAAATGGTTGTTTGGATTTCATAACTAACTACCTTTCTTTATAACATAAAGATGGTTTCTTTATAAGTTTTTGTCCATGTACTTTTGCATTCTTTGAATTGTTTGTTTTGCAGGACAAAAGTGAAGAAGGGAACTCCAAGAAGGGTTTGGACCCTAAAGGCCTTCTCAAACGTAGGACCGAAGGTATGTACCCTTATCATAGAATTATCTTATAATAGCATAATGGCTGTATGAATGCATGTTTCTTTGAATAGACAACTTTTAGTCTGCTAGGGTTTCACCCAAAAAGCCCTAGGGGAGTAATTCCTCTACCAGAATTGGCGACTCCGCTGGGGACAACCAGGAAGGGGAAAAATCGTCAAATGTTTTCATGATGGGTTCTAACGTCCATGTGGCTACTCGATCACGTGATTATGGTGAAGCCGAAACTTCCAAGGACAAGACTGTTCCTGGAAGTACTGACCTTCATATTGAGCGACCCCCAGTTGAGACTATACCACAGATACCGAAAGGTTCCGCTAAATGCGCGACGATTAATCCTAATGCTAGGGCCGCCCAGAATTACTCCATTGTGGAGGATCTGGCTCAGAGTCCGTGCGCCATGTCCGCTTTAGAGGTTCTCCAGTTGTGTCCGGCTCAGATAAGTGCTTTACTCTCCGCGATTGGAGCAGTCGATCCAGCTAACTCTTTAGTGCTCACTTTTGACATGTTAAATGTCAAAAAGCGACTCCCTCATCATATGGATTTTCAAATAAAGTCTACATACCGGAAAATCATTATTTTTCACACCGTAGTAGATGAAGGAGCTTCCACATGCGTTATGTCGATGTCATGCTGGAAGGCTATTGGATCACCTTCGGCTGTTCCTTCACCCACCGTCTTGACTGCATTTGACGGTCATTCTCACAAGCCGCATAGGATTATCCCGGCCTTTCCTATATGTGTTGGGGGAAAGGTCGTCAATATTGAAGTAGAGGTCATAGATGCTAACCTAGACTATAATCTCCTATTAGGAAGGAACTGGGTATACGAGATGGATGCCATTGTTTCGACTCTGTTTCGTGTTATTTGCTTTCCTCATGAGGGGAAAATCGTTAAGGTTGATTAATTGGACTATTGTCCAGTTGATCCTCAAGCAAGCTCTGACTCTACTGTCCCTTTAGTGGATAACCCTCGCCCACCGACTGAGAATATAGGAGTAGGGATGTATTCCTCATTGATGGGTACATTTGATCTTCCCTCTCCTTTCGCTAAAATTAATGCTATTTCATCATCTAAGGAGTCTCCTCGAGAAGAGTTCTTCCGAACTCATTATTTTTCAGACCCTTGGACCTTGCCTTCACCTACGACCACATTAGTTGAAGGACAAGTAAATGGAATGGCATTCCCTATATCTGTAGCTGAGCTTAGATATCAGTCTATCGTAGACTCTGCAGACAACCATTCTACTCCTTTTTCCGAAGAGGAGTTAGATGGTCATGTGGCCCTGGCTTGGAGCCTTGATTCTACCTCTGCCTTGGACTGCTTAGATTCGGTTCTGCCTTCTAAAGAAGCAATCCCCGAAGTAATGATGGGTATAGATCGACCTTGGGAAGACTTACACCATCGTTCATACTTTCTTCCTCCATTGCAGGAAGTAGAATCTAGATTCTCCGAGCTCTTCACTAGTGATGTTTGTACGGTGTCGAACCCTTTGGCTCCAACACACGTTCGTGCCGAAGGTAATATGTTGGTAATTTCAAAAACGATACCTATAAACATCTCTAGGGACCCTAACGTCATCGAAAATATCTTCATCGGAATTGAGTGTTCCCCTGAAGAAATTCAAATTTACACCGACCTATTCAAGGAATATCGTGATGTATTTGCTTGGTCTTATGAGGAAATGACTGGCATTGATCCTTCTATAGTTCAACATGAGATCAAGACGTATGAAAACGCGAAACCAGTCCGTCAAAGGCTTCGGCTGGTTAACCCTAGGAAAGCAGCAGCTATCAAAGCTGAGGTTGAGAAGCTGCTAAGGGCGGGTTTTATATACCCTGTTCCTCTTACTGACTGGGTTTCTAATCCAGTCCCTGTGGACAAAAAGCAAGGAACAATCCGAGTATGCATTGATTTTAGGGACCTAAACAAGGCTTGTTCGAAAGATAATTACCCCACGCCATTCATTGATCAGATTATCGACGAGTGTGCGGGTAATGAAATTTTTTCCTTCATGGATGGTTTTTCGGGTTATAATCAAATTTCTATCCGTCCTGAAGATCAACATAAGATAGCTTTTATATGTCCCTGGGGTACCTTTGCATATAAAAAGATGCCTTTTGGTCTTAAAAATGTTGGAGCCACTTTTCAGCGGGCCATGTCATACGCTTTCCACGACATCAAACATGTCATCGAGGCATACTTGGATGATCTCGCTGCTCGCTCTCGAAAGAGGACTGATCATCCTAGTCATCTTCGATTGGTTTTTGAACGTTGTCGTTTTTATAAAATCCGGTTGAATCCCAACAAGTGCATTTTCGCGCTTACATCCGGTCGGTTGTTAGGGTTCATAGTGTCCAATGAAGGGATTTGGGTTGATCCCTTCAAGGTTGAGGCAATAGTTCAGTTGCCTCCCCCGTCCTCAATTCGTCAACTTCAAAGTCTTCAAGGGAAGGCTAATTTCTTACGACGGTTTATAGCAAACTATGCCGAGATTACTAAAGGGTTCATGCGTTTGCTACGGAAAGGAGTTCCATTTGTATGGGACGACTTTGCACAGCGGTCGTTTGATGCTTTGAAAAATGCATTAGTCTCTGCCCCGCTTTTGAGTCCACTGGATTATGGTAGAGACTTCCTTTTATATCTCGCCGCAGCAGAATCAACCATTGGTATGGTTCTAGTTCAGGAAGATGATGCTCTCACCGAGCACGTGATTTATTATTTGAGCCGAGGCTTAATAGGTCCTAAACTCCGCTATTCTCCGGTTGAGAAGTTGGCCTTGGCAGCTGTCCACGTTGTCCAGAGGCTCCGTCATTACATCCTGCTACGCAAAACTTTTGTCTTAGCGGCAGTCAATCCATTTCAATTTGTCCTCAGTAGGTGAGTGATTGGGGGCAAATATAATAGATGGATGGTCATTTTGCAAGAATTCGATCTCGAGTTCTTGTCTACCAAATCTAAGCAATCCATGGTTTTCGCGGAGCTAATTTCTGAGCTTCCTTATGGAGAGGATACTATTTATGAGGAAAGTTTTCCCGACGAATATTTATTCCTCATCTCTTCACTCGACCTTTGGTATGGAGATAACATTGTTTATCTCCAGACTTCGAAGTTTCCCTCTACTTTCTCCAAGGATGAACGTCGCAAGTTACGTCACCTGGCTAAAAACTATGTTATCATTGGTGACACATTATACCGTCAAGGGGTTGATTCAATCCTTCGGCGCTGTTTAACCTTAGAGGAAGCAGAGTCTGTGCTTAATGATTGCCATAGTGGAGCTTGTGGCAGTCATCTATCAGGGCTTGCTACAGCCCAGCGCATCTTACGTGCCGGCTATTTTTGGCCTTCACTCTTTAAAGACTGTGTGGAAGCGGTCAAACGCTGTCACCCGTGTCAAATTTTTACTCGTAAGATGCGCGCGCATCCAGCTCCCCTTTTTCCCGTTGTCACCGTCGGTCCCTTTACTAAGTGGGGTATTGATTTTACAACTTGTAATCCGCCTTCAGCGGCGAATCACAAGTACATTATCGTGGCTGTAGACTACTTTACGAAGTGGGCCGAGGCCATGCCTACTTATAAGAATGACAGTGACACGGCAGCTTTGTTTCTTTTCAATCAGGTTATCTCAGGATTCGGTATTCCAAGAGAGATTTTCACTGACCATGGCAGTCATTTCCAGAATCAACTAATGTCCGAATTGGCTCTTAAATTAGGTTTATGGCAAGAGCATTCGTCCCCTTATTATCCTCAGGCCAATGGACAGGTCGAGGCGGTCAATAAAGCTCTTAAGACGATACTCCAATGGACAATCGATAAAAATCGATCCAATTGGCACATTATGTTGTATTCGGCTCTTTGGGCATACAGAACCTCCATCAAAACGGCTACTGGTTTTACTCCTTTTCAGTTGGTTTATGGGATGGAATCTATCTTTTCGGTCGAATGTGAAATTCCATCTCTGAAGTTGGCTGTTGAGCTTCTTCCTGAGACTTCGAGTCTCGAGGAGCGCCTAGTTCACTTGGAACATCTCGATGAGCAGCGTCGAGATGCCGCCACGATGAATGAGGCCCATAAGAAAAGGGTTAAAATGCAGTATGATAAGTCTATCCATCCTCGAGTCTTTTCTGAAGGTGATCTTGTCCTGGTCTACGACCAAGATAAGGACGCCTTGGGGGCAGGCAAATTTAAGCCTATGTGGTACGGTCCTTTCATTATTAAACGAGTTTTAGAAAAAGGATCGTATGAGTTAATTGATATCGAGGGAAACAAGCTAGCGAAGCCTCGAAATGGGCTCTATCTAAAGACGTACTTTTCTTAGTTTTGGCCAGGCAATGGCTTCTTTGTATTTTATGTATATTTGTACATATATCATCAAGAGTTCTTTGATATCAACACTTTTTGGTCTGCTTTGGCAGGTGTTGATGGATGATTTGGTTTATTTTGGGTTTGCCGATGGTGCTAGTCAGCACACTCGGAATCTTGCTTCCGCAGCTTGGGTACTCTATTATCCAACTGGTCAATTGATGGCATCAAGAGGCGTGTGCATTGGTCCTGCTTCAAACAATATGGCCGAGTATACTGCTGTTATTAATTTATTATCCGAGGCAATCTCTCATGGGATCGACTCGTTGGTAGTATATCTTGATTCTCAATTGATAGTGTCTCAATTAAATAACATTTATCGGGTACGGGATCCATCTTTATATCGCCAGTATTTAAGGGTGAGGTTGTTGCAAAGATCATTTACTTATATTAATTATTTGCATATTCCAAGATCTCATAATTGGTTAGCTGATTCTATCGCTAATCAAGCATTAGACTGGCATATTAATCATTCATCACAATAAAATCAAGCATCAAAAAGTCAAACTGTATATATATATATATATATATATATATATATATATATATATATCGTAAAGCGTCTCGAGTGTACATATGTGTGTCCAAAAAATATACAAAATTGGGACTCAAATGCCCATAATCATGTCCGACATATTTAATGCCTCGGCTCAGGATGAGCGTCTAAATATGTCACTATAGCATTGGCCACGCGCCGAAACATGCGAACCCAGTCACGTGGCATGCCAACCACATGACGCTGCATATCCTCAAGAAGGTCCTCTATGATGGCCATCGGTACTCGGCAGCTCAGTCTTGCCAAGTGTCGCTGGACGTTGTTTAGAGTCTGTTCTGTATCAGCAGCCGCCTCTTCGGCTCCTCGACCACGCCGTCCATGCCGCGGAAATCCATCTGGTCGCACTGGCCCAATGTCTGGAACATGATCATCATATCAGTCATTTGAATCTCATCAAAAAATATTTTTCAAAATTCATCATTATATTTGAAAAATCCAGAAAATCATAAAATCAAAAAATCTTACCGATCTCGCCCCATGCTGCATTTGGTGGTAACGCTAAATCAGGATCTCCTCGGAAATCCAGTCCAGCATAGGGGTAGTCATCCATAGCGATGATCTACTGATCCCACCAGGTGAAGAAGTCATCATCGAAGGCAGTCCTTGGGACCTCCCCACCCCCCAGACGTTTCATCAGATCAGCCCACCGGCCCATGCGTGGATCACGTGGGGTGCTGATGGAAACTGCTACCCTGGGGCGGAGTGCGGGAACCTTCTTGAAAAAGAAAGTACACAAGATGCTTCCATAGCCAAAGTTTTTAGTCTGACCCCTCCTGATAGAAGTGAGCTAGCTCTTCATGTTGGCTAGAAGAGGAGTACACCAGTCGAACACAGTAGTGAGACAGTCAACTGCCACGCTCATGTTTTGCCATGATGCCTGATGCAGAGAGGATGATCCGTTCACCCGAGCCATGGTGAACAGGATTATCCTAAGTGACAAACTCGCTACATGTGTGACAGAAATCTGGCTCCCAACCTTCTGGGGATGTCCAGGGTAGTATATCTGTACATAGTCCTCTATCGAGAGGGCACTCTGTGACCTGCCCCGGGACTGTACTACCTCTCCCCTTCGGGAAAGGCCCGTGATAAAATAGATGTCCTCCACTTCTACCCTGAGCGGCATCTGATCGATCATAAAAGCTTCCTCATCGACATCCCAATAATCAATGAGCATCTCAAGCAATTGCGTGTTCGCTTTCATATTTGGTAATTTGAAAAATTTAAGCAAACCGCATCCCCGGAGTGCATCTAATGCTTCTGGACTATTCATAACTTCATTGTCTACCGCTGCATGTTCTCTTTCACGCCACGTGATAGGCATCCTGAGAAAAAATTGAGTTTAAACCGTTAGTTTTTGTTTAAAATGATTCGCGGCATATACGCGGGTCCCTTTGCACACAGTCGCGTGTAGGGCTCGCGTATACGCGGGTTCAATATTACCAACCCGCATATACGCCGCGAGCGAATTTTTGACAAAAGTTCAACGGTGAAACCTCAATCATAAATCTTAAAACCTGTCACAATCAATTGCAAGCTAAGTATAAGGGTTACCTGGAGGTATTCGACGAATTTGAATGGTTGAATCTGGCTGTGGGAAGTTTGCTCCTTTGCTCCAAATCTTTTGCTCTCAAACTCAAATGGTAAAAATGGTGAGTCCAAAATGCTTTTTATAAGTTTTAAAAATGCAAAATTTTTCCAAAATTTTATTTTGTTTGGCCTCATGGGACTTTTAACTTGGGAGCTTGGAATGTCGAGATTGGTTTGTTTTTCAGGACATTTTGGACGTTTTTCGGCAGTTCGAGACGGTTCCATGACTGCTGACCCGTCATGGCAGGTATCGTGTTCTCACTGGCATATAGGTTAGGGACACCATTTTTCCGTTGCATTATGCATACTAGCCTCCATTTGACTGATACATCTGCCATAGGGTCGATCCCATCATGTTATGGTTCGCAAGCCATCTTCACTCGCCAATTATTTAAATCATGACATGATGGTAGAGCCATCCTTTACATGGGCATCCTAGTTAGCACCTCACTGAAATTTGTTGCCCATGCTACTCCGATTTCAGTAGGCTCGGGAGTCCTCTATAGTCCCGCCATGACTTATGCGTTGAAGACTCATACCTCTTAGCTTCTCCGCTTTGTTCTGGCTTTTTACCCCAGAGGCTCCTTTGTGTTGAGTTGTACTACTGCATTGCATGTTGACCACTTGCACCTTTTGGCCTAGAGCTGGCTTCACTTGGACTCGTGTTTAAGCCAACTTTTGATCATGACGTCTGCAAAATCAACCTTGCATACCTTTGACTTCTGCAGCTTGACACACCTTGACCCGTGGAAGGAACATACCTTTGAGTGTCACTGACCAGTTTTCACCTCCCTGCATTGAGCATAGGAACGTTCCTTTCCCGGGAACTAGATCATTTGTTTCACCGACAATCGTTCTTTCCACTGTACCATAACATTCTTTTATTCTTTTTCTGGCTTAACAGAAAAAGACAAAAAAATTAAATATTCCAAAAAGAGGGGGAACGGGACATTATTTCCATTTATTGTTGGCAGTTAGAGTCAGTCCTGTCGCCCTTGAACAAAGCACTCAAAACAAAGTCTCCTCCGCATGGGTGGGATTTAGTTTGACTTAGGTATGCCATAACCTTGTTGTTGAGTCAGTTCTCCCCCGATTGGTTATCTCTTCCAATCATATGGAGGGTTCGTTCATGCCTCCTACATGACGAACTTATACAGAATCATCATATGCTGCCATATAGTCACATTGAGTCGTGCTTTTGTTCAAGGGAAGTTAGCCTGAGTCGGCCTCTCTGCGATGTCTCTTGACTCATTTTTCAGTCGGCCATCCCTGGTTTTCAGTGTCATGTCTATCATCACATCAGTTATATTGGTCCTTTACTCGTGCCGGTTTGAGAAGGTCCCGATTGACTTCTTGCTGGCGGGTCTTATCCTTATCGACGACGACATCTTGCTCTGAGGACAGGCCTAGAGCCTCACCATGGCCCTATTTTCATTATTGATATGTCACCTTGTGCTCAGCATCGATCAGTATCATGGGTCTTTGACTGAGTGGTTTCCCTTGTGTTCGACATCAACTTACATTATCACACATTGGGATTCATGCAGTACCGTGGTTTCCATTTGACCCTATTGGTGGATACCTCGCCTCTGTGTCAGCTTTCATTATTGGTTGGTTCAGAGGGTTTCTGCCGTGCGCTAGCCACATCTTTTGTACGTCGGAAACGTACTTCGGTTGGGTTACTACATTTTTTTCGTCCGATTCCTTCCACATTATTGGCCTACGGGTTACACTCGCGCTAGATTGATGGAGGATGCCTTAATGCCTTCCTTCTAGTGGATCTTTCCCTATCGACTCCGACTCATTGCTCTGGGGCAAAGATCTAGAGTCCATTTGGCAGTACCTTGGGGTTTGCAGTCATTAGTGGCAGATCCTTCGCTATCGACAGTGGGAAACCATCATTGTCTCCTGATCGATAGATTCTTACAGGTGTTCGACTCCAGCTCATCTATTCACACTTGTTAGATTGTACTGGGTACCTTGACACTCATTATCATTATCGGTGAGTAGTCTCGCATTTGTTAACGGTATAAATCAATGACTGGTAATCAAACGATTTCTCACATGGTCGACTTCAGATCATTTATTCCCATGGTGTAGAAATGTACCACGGCGGTCGGTGAAGACCTCAGGTTGTATCAGCATTCATTGGTTCACTTGACAGTTGCTCCTGTTGTTGCTAGTTGATACCACTCCACCTTATATGTTGCAGTCAGTCATGGCAACATTCTATATGCTGGCACCTGAGTTTGCAGTGTAGTACCATCCTATTCCATCATGTTCAGTTGGTACCTTTTGGGATCAATCTTTGATATCAGTGATCCGTTGCATCTTTCAGCATCATTGACAGTCTTATATGTGATATTCAGACATGTACTTGTTCATTATGATCAGATGATCCATTATGTATCTTTCAGTCATTTATACTTATATACTTAGTGGGTCCGCTTGTACTTGATATGCGGACATGCTTTACTTTTTCTGAGCATGGGTATGCCCGCCTCAGACAGTGTTTCTTTCTGATCTCCTTTGGTGGCTTGGCAGGCTGAATTCTGGTGAAGTCCTCCTCGGTTTTTGACAGACTTCCTTTCCATGTACTCACATAATACATTTCGGCCATCATGTACCCCTTCTGACCTCATATATTAGGGGGCATCTGTTATAGCTCCAAATCTCACTCTTATGGTTTGTGATGCTGTACTCATGGCCTAGGGCAACCCCTCCTTCCAGACCTGGTCCTAAAATTTAAAAAACAATGTTTTATCCCTTATACGCGACATTGCCTTCAGTTAAACGCGTGTATACGCGGGTCTGTGTATAGCCAACCCGCGTGTATGTATTAAAACACTTAAAAAAATATAAAATTCCTTCTTTTCGGGCGGAGATCGCGGGTTTTACCTGCTGATCACCTGTTAGTGCCCGTGGCCCAACTGTTCCCAACCAACTCCTAACTAAAAAACTACTTTGGAGATGGTATAAAAAGACCTCAAAGGGAAGGCCTAAGGGAGAGAGGAGAGAGAAAGGTTATTATGCTGAGATTTTCCCCTTGACCAGGTCTGAAGTCCCTTGTGCCTTCTGCACTTTCCCCATTTTGTACAGGAAACCTTTGTTTCCTTGTGTGTTGATGTTCATCCACCATTTATGACATCATGGAGAGAGTCATGGAAGGAGTTTTGTTAGAGGCTTGAGGCTGGAACGGATCCGGAAGGAAGATTTGCTTGGAGCCTGCTGAAGGTGACTCAGGTGAACATATTCCTTTTTATGTACTTTATTTGTCTATAATAAAAGAAACACATGTCTTGGTTCCCGAATTGAATCTTCTTTATGTTAATGATATTCATGTTTTGAACTCTTGTGTAAATGGTTGTTTGGATTTCATAACTAACTACCTTTCTTTATAACATAAAGATGGTTTCTTTATAAGTTTTTGTCCATGTACTGCTTTCTTTGAATTGTTTGTTTTGCAGGACAAAAGTGAAGAAGGGAACTCCAAGAACGGTTTGGACCCTAAAGGCCTTCTCAAACGTAGGACCGAAGGTACGTACCCTTATCATAGAATTTACTTATAATAGCATAATGGCTGTATGAATGCATGTTTCTTTGAATAGACAACTTTCAGTCTGCTAGGGTTTCACCCAAAAAGCCCTAGGGGAGTAATTCCTCTACCACTCGAGTCTTTTCGTTTGAAATTCTTTAAAGTCTACCCGATTCTTGCATCCAACTTCTCGACCTGTTGGTCAAACACAATGGCATCTACATCACTTTCCTTGGGCTTCACCTGTTGAATCATATAAAGTTGAGTCATGCCTTTGGATTTTCATTTGATGGAAGAAACAATAGAACATGACATCGCGGGTTTGATTTCTTTGCCACCTCTTTGAATTTGGGATTGAATAGAATTAATTTGTGCAACTATCTCTGTCGTCCCTATAGATGATGTTAGCTACAAATTTTCCTCAGCTAGTATTGGTAAGTTTTCCATATTTTCCAACTCAGGCCTTCTTTCGTGAATGTAAGATGATAACCTATCTTGCTTCTTAAGTCATAAAATAACACCCAAGGGGTCAGAGTGCCAACAGTCATCCTCCATGAATCCAAAAGAAGAGATCTCCCTTTCCAAAGTATTAATTGCATTTTGATTCTTAGCAATTAAAGGAGAAATAACATAAGGATAATTAACCAGTGCTCCTTTCCTTTTGGAAACAAAATGAAATTCATTAATAGCAATTTTTTGCCTCCAAACTTCATAAGCAAACAATAAAGGAGAAAAATACTTAGGTAATAGACAAGGTGGCTTATCAAATGCATACAGGTATAAAACTATATAATCAGGAAATACAAACTAGCTCCTGATACATTTCTGTTCAGTCAATCTTAGAATTTTGGTATTCTCTTCAGAAATTATACACACATTTGTTTCCGTTATTTTAGCCTTAAGGGGGTAAGAAAAAAGATAAATATATTGAGAATAAGATAAAAGGAGGTGCTTAGGGTAGATTGCATTTTTCCAATATAATACCTCATTCTCTTCACTATCCATGTCAGTGGTGCTCAGAAGAAGTTTAAGACTCATGAAATATGCAGGGTAATTGTAAAGGACCAAATGTACAATGTAAGAATATTGGAGGCAGGAACGAAAAGGAAGGGTGGTAGATAAGTGTATTGGAAGGGTGCGAGCTAAGTATTTCAGAAAATGTATGGTTTTCTAGTTAGGATGAAGGGTGATAAGATGAATGGCCAAAAATACTGACTCGCCCAACTAGGAATCATCAACAAGACCAAAAATGACAGAAATGAGGGAAGTCAAGGTTTGGTAGAAAGGTTTAAACAACTGAGTAGAAATGGGAAAGAGTAATTTCAACTTAGGGTTAGGGGATTCGAATAGGGTCTTAAGGAACTGGAGCTTGTCCTCTTCAGCCCAAGTGATAAATTCCCTATTTAATACTTTTTCCGTTATGTCCGTACATTGGGCTGGGATTCCCAACATCTTAGCCAATATCCCTTCGTCTACCCTAAGAAACAATGCGTGACTACTTTTAAAGTAAATCGCTTGTTAATGTGATTCAAAATGCTCGATCAATAGCATAATTGAGTCAGGGTCGAAATGGGCTAGAGGGAGAGCTGCATGCAAAATCTTGGTTTTGAGCATGCATGGGTCGTTAGTCATCATGGCGGTTGAAGGGGTAAGGGTCTAGTTCAGCGTCAAGATATCGGTTAGCCATACCTTACCGTCTTGAACCCCAACCAAATCATTCAGGAGGGCTTCCTTGTTCGGTGCCTCAACCATAGATGTTAGTAGGGTCAAATTGTAGTTTTAAAAACAAGTAAATAGAAGGAATGACTTATCAGCCAGTAATGGTGATTGCGTCGACCAAAGTGTTGCCATGCAATTTCAAAATGACCATGGTTGTGCTTCATGAGAGAGCATGCAGAAAGCTAAACCAATGAGGAGAAATGACAAAAAGATGGCGACCATGAGGTTTAAGGGTAAATTAGTAACATAATTAATGTGGCGGGTAAGTTCCCTATTCTTATTGGTTGAGCCACCAACTTTAGAAGGCAAGTCCCACTCATCGCATGGGAGCTGATTGTTAAGTAGCACGCAGTTTCAAGTGTGATGACCATTGATTTGGAGGTGATCAACGACTATCACATCCTCATTTCTACATGGTAACGTAAACTAGCGGGCATGTGTGAGTGCAATAGGCCCAAAAAGTCGTCGGATCAAAAGGCATCGAACGGTGGAGGATGATCCGGTTAAACAACCACGTTTAATGAATGTATTATTCATGCTACGAGGAAGCCTATGAGATGTTATATCAAGTCTTTGCGAATGATCGATCATGAAATTGAGAAAGTGTTAAAAATGTTGGGGATTTTTGGGAAGGGAAATAATGCACTAGTTGGGATGTGATGGGAAATCGCTAGTCATTGATATTCAATTAATCAAGATTCACCTTGTATACTTGATCACTCTTTCCAAAGGGTCTCTTACCCTCATATTTAAATTCTACAGAGAGGAATACTTAGAAATATTTAACTAGGGGGTGAGATTCTATCCCAACATTGTCTCCATCTAGGGATGGCTTCTTGATGCAAGGAGCAAGGAATGTGGGCTAGGTACCTTTTCTGGTTGGGTTGTGGAGTCGCAACTAATCGACAACATAGGCTCTCGACAAGGGAGTTCCATATAGATACGATACAAGGGTATTTTTGATGTGATTGATTAAAGGGGAAAATTAATGAAGAATCGACGAGATTTAATTAAAGGATATAATCACCACCATAGGGAAAAACAAAATTATTCCCTAGACCATCTGCAACAAATAGCTAGCTGTAATGGCATGTTTGAAAAGTAGTAACAAGGGTCATTGGGAAACTCTTCAGGACAAACTGGATAGGGTTATGCACTTTCTAACAATGTTGGAGGCACATATGGAATGAATTTGAGGTCAACTATCACTGCTACAAAGAATTTATCAAGGAATGGAAAGTATCTGGTCACGGGAGACAACTGGAAGTGTTCATATTGTAGGATCTTCCAACCCAATTAAGGAAAGAATTCAGGTTTCTGATAGCTAGTTCTAATAAGGTAATCAACTCTATTTTGACTAGATGCCCACTAGAAGTATCATTGTGTACAACTTTTAAGTATTGCAGAGCACGAAGGATTTGTGGCTATGTTTGTGGACTAAGTATTACTCATATTTATATAATTAACCTTATGAAATGTAGCAGTCTCAATTTTATTAAAATGAAATGGTTAATTCTCAATTTTAATTTCTTAAAATACGTCGGATGGAAAGGAAGCTTGAGATGCAACCTTATATTATCGTTTCAATTTCTTTTCAATGTGCTCGGACATAAATAATTATTTAATCTATTTTAAGGTATATTTATTTTTCCCTTATATATGTGTATGCTGAATGAAAAATGATTTTGTTATAGGTAGCCCCAGAGCCCTTTGAAAACCAACTTTTACATGTTAGGTGATGAAACACAAAATCTGAAGAGATAAAAGGGGATATGAAACGCGAATTTTGTCTGCCTGAGATTTGATAAAAGTTTATGTAACATGATTTCCTGTGAGGTCACTGTCATATTGTAAAGATATAGATATCGAGATGAGGAAAAAATTAAGACACAATATTTTAGGACACCCATGTATGGACGTTAGTATTGAAATTCACTCTGCTACCAGCAAGTGTCTATAGCCCCGACAGAGTCATTCTTTCCCTCACTAGTAAGACTTACCTTTGCTTCTTATTTGTCCAAACTGTTAAGGTCTATCATATTTTCAACTGATTTATTTCATAGATTTCCATTTGTACGAGACAGTGGGAATAACCACATTGGATATTTCCAATGCCATTGATGTCGCTCCGCTACTAGCGAGCATCTATAGCCGCAGTGGAGTCATCAACATACCCTGCTTTAACCAAAATGTAGAGAATGGGTAGGTTGCACTTTGAATCCCTCTATGCCACTGACCTTGCTCTGCTGCCAGTGAGCGTCTATAGACCCAACGAAGTTATCAGTATACCCCATCTTAAGAAGGTAGCCTAAATATTAGTGAGAATAGAATGTGACAATTTTTTTTTCGTATAGGAGGAAAATATTTTTATTTATCGACTTGTGTTATTGATGTTTCCAACATAAAAGGGTCTCAAAGGACTTACAAATATGCATACGCATAAGGTGATCTCTGGGGCATGAGGCAAGGGATCAACTGGGATCCAGATTAATTTTTTTGTGTAAAAATTACATAGCCTTAAAGTTGGCTGTGTTTAAGAACCACCTAGGTAACCGTGAACAGATCAACAACAAAAAATTCAACACTTAATTACTTCTAAATGGGAAAAATAAAACTCAGATGATTTTAAAAATTTCTCTTAGTATTTTTCAAATTTTATAAGGTTTACAGTTTCATTCCTACATCTCAACTATTATTAGTTAAGAATTATCTGATTATAACTATTTCATTTCCTAGTTATTTCTCATTATTGTATTTAATTTGGTTTATATACGCATTATATCATAATATATATGTCATGTATTACTAATTCTTTCTTGTAGTTATTATTACTATTATTTTTTATTTTTATTTCGTATATATATATATATATATATATATATATATATCCATTTATTTATTTATTTTATTTTTTTTAAAGGAAAAGCTTTACTAGGTAATGTAATGTTTGAGGAATTGATCGTTGATGGAGAATGAGTTTTCCCCCTCAACTCTATCGATAACAAATTGTCCTATCCATAGGTTATCAAACTTCCCTTGTTTCCTGGGCTCTTCATTCCTCTTGTCCCATTTTAGAACCCAGTCGTGACGGCAAAAAAAATTGTTCTTAGCCTATTTGTCAAAATATTGTTTGACTCTATACTAGTGTTGATTTATTCATTCAAAGACTAGATCTCTCTCTCTCTCTTGCTGCCGCTAGATCATTTGATTAATTTGTCACTAGAAGTCATTTGCTTCCTCATTAATCATTTATAGTATTTTCATAACTTTATTACCTAGGTACAAGGGGAAGACATCATCTAGCTAGTAAACAAGCTAAAAAGGAGAAGTACCAACGGAATTTTTGGTGTGGATCCTATCAGCCCAGACTACATATTTAATTCCCACATGCAAGTTGCAATTTTTTTTAATGCAAGGACTTCCTCAAAATTTTAATGATATTCTTATTGGTGGATTCAGTGAGCCCATTCCCCTTAGGGTACTAAACTATCGAGTGCCCCAATTTAACTTTGTAGTTATTGAAAAAATTATGAAATGCGGCTAAACAAAAGGGCTTAGCATTTTCAGCTATAATTTTCTGGGGGCAGCCAAAACGAGAGAAGATATTCTCAGTTAAAAAGTCCATTACAGCCTTATCATCAATCTTTCTTAATGATGCAACTTCCACCCACTTTGTAAAATAATCGGTTGTAGTGATGATCCAATGGTGCTGAGCATTAGAAGGGGAGTGGAATTCCAAAAGGAAGTCTAGACCCGATTACTGGAAAGGCGCCTCATTTATGATAGGCTTAAGGGGCAGTGCCGCAAGGTTTTGCTTCCCTACAAAAATCTACCATTGGTGGCAATACCTTACTTTTCCATTTACATCACAAAAAATGGTGGCCAAATAAAGGTCACTTCTTAAAATTTTATGGGTCATAGCCTGCCAAGCATAGTGGCCACTGCACACCCTGTAGTGATGTTGAGCAATTATATAATCGACCTAAGACGAGAGAACGTAGTTTAACAGGATACCTAATGGATCTTTTGAGTATAAACTGCCATCTATAATATAATAACTAATAGATTTTAATTTAAGAGAAAACTTCACAGCTTTTCTCAAGGAATTAGGCAACTGCATAGTCTGAAGGTAACTAATAATATCCTTGTACAACTTTTCTTAGGATGAATGGTAGTAGGATGTGGTTGAGGTAGCAGCAACCGTGACTTCTTATCTTGTTGACCTTCCCTTTCTGCAACCGAACTCTTAAGAGCATTAAAATTGATGCGGAGTGCATCAAAGTTTTCCTCCATTAGTAACTTAGATAACCTATGTAATTTGATGATTTTAATAGGTTTTAATTCTAGATCTTGTTATTGGGTTTTCGCAATCCATTTTTCCCTTTGCCCATCAGTGTCATGTTGTAAGAGTATATCTTTTATAGCAAGGTGAGGGAGATATACTATCGATTCAGCTAGCATAATGTATTCTTTGAATTCCTTAAGGGTTTTTACAAGGGCGTAAGATTTATTTTCTATAATATTATATTTCAACTCAGCATTTTGGAGGGACGTACACAAAAAGGCAACAGGTTATAGCCAAAGCATCAGCTAATTTATTTTGTTCGCGGGGACCGTAGTTGATTAATTGCTAAGAAAAAATTAGCGACTAACTCCCAAACCTGATTCCTATATGCATGCAAACGAGGGTGTTTAGTCTGACATTTGTTTTTCACCTGTTTAATTACTAGTTAGGAGTCACAAAATATAGATAAATTCTTGATGTTAAGTTTGTGCATAGTTTCTAATCTGAGGAGAATAGCTTCATACTTGGCAATATTATTGGTTGATTCAAATTTTAGTTTAAAAGAAAAAGAAGCATTTTTCTTAGAAGGTGGTATTAGGCTTAGCCATTGAAGGCTGAGGATTGATTTCCTTATGAGGTAGTGGCCCCTTCTTAGGACTAAGATTATATTTATGCTAAAATTGAGCCTCCAACTATTTTGTAAATCATCGAATATGGGGATCCTAGAATTCTGGTTCTAGGTACTCAGGAGAATCGAGGGATGCAATGTCAAAGGAATTAATAGAATCTAGATTGGGGCATTCTCCTTCTTTCATGTTCATTAGCTGGCTTATTATGTCATCATCATATTATTCAATAAGATTAGCGTTATTTCTTCATGGGGGCCGAATTGGGGGCCCATGAGGCTTTTGTCCTCGCTACAACATTTGTTGTGGATGAGGATGGTTAAAAGGAGCATGGTTGCACTAGGGAAAATTTGGATTATGATTCCACGGATTGGAATGGAAATTGGGTTGAACCAAAGGATTTGTAGGTGGAGGGGGAATAGGTTTGTTCCCACTTGTAAGCCTTGAATCTTATTGTTAAGGGATTTAATAAGTTTCCACATTTCATCAAGCTTTTTTTCTTGTGAAGAGGAAGAGGCAGAAAGATGCTGGGAGGCATCCATACCATTTTTCTTACCTTCAGAGTTAGTATCCAGGGACAAAATTTTTCCCATAGCAATGAGATTTCCCTCACAAGCGCAAGATTCAACTTATGCATCAACTAATGTCGCAATCTCTCTTCCTGCTAGAGCATATGACAGGTTGTCGTCTAGCATAGTAGTGAACGCCATGACCGCAGAAGTATCAGAAGGGAGAACTAAAAGTGGGAGGTAGTTATAACACAGTAAATATTTTATTAATATCAGACACAGATTCATCTAATCTCAATTTTAAAGCGAAAATTTTGTAATTCAATGTTAATTACTCTTTTTAACCCCATATTGTTGTATAAACAATGAAACCAAATTACCCATGGATCTAATGCTATTTGGAGCGAGTATTCTAATCCACTTGTGAGGTTCCCCTTCAAGGTTTTTTACAAACATTCTCATGTAGAGATCATCATATTCAACCCCTAAATTTTCACAATAATATTGAAAATTGATTACATGATCCTTGATAGTTCAATCACCTTTTTTATCAAACTATGGGAGGTTTCAATCATATTTTGGGGGAAAATAGTGTAAACCCCCTTGACAATCAAGGGGATGATACTGGGCATTAACCTAGGAATTCATAACTGGAAGTGGTGGAGGAACAAGAGGAATAGGAGGAGTTGAAGATTGAGACAAGTTAGGGGGAGGAAGTGGACTATTCAAAGGCTTGGATGGTGCAAGAGAAATCACAAAATCAAGCTGAGGGGAAGATGATGAAATTGCAGCTTGACAACTTGAACTCGAGGGGTTAGAAATTCCAATCGCCCAAGGATTAGGGGAAAATGGGTAATTATGTTTGAATTTGTCAAGACGTTTCATCCTATTTGTGATAGTAACAAGCACTTTGGGGTGATCTAATAGAGGGCCATTGATCTCAGATGTCAATCTGGTTAACCATGAAGGAGTATCTACGTTTAGAAAGAATAAAAAGGGAAAACAAATCATTTTTTAAACTACATCCATTAACAAACCAAATTCTAATTAATTCATAAAAAATACAATCATAAATCTAATAGAGTACCTCACCAGTGACAAATGTGCACTTCAATAGAAACCTTCAGACTCTACAAGGTTTTCGTTGTCCAGGGACATTGGGGTTTGGTTAGGCTCATTCGCCTTTTTGTTCTAAGACCTCCTAAGGTTGTTGTAATTCTAGATGATTATGGGAAACCTGTAACAATAGTCCATATAATCCATATAAGGACATTTCGTTGATAAGCTAAACCAAATAAAATATGTGGTTGAACATGTTAGAATTAGTCATCCAAAAACTTATACTAATATTCCCCAAAATGGTGCCAAAAGAATGTTGGTGCTTAAATCATTCCCACACATAAACAACTTAAGTATGCATTCACTGAGGACTAATCAATCCTCCCACTCTAGGTGTCACTGCTGACCTCTAGCACACCATAGTGGTTAACCCAGGAATATGAAATATTTAATTTTCAATTGGCAAACAGAATTAGGCCAGATCAAGATAATAAGTTGTTGTGATAAAGGATGTCTTTAACATAAGAGAGGAACACAAATTAATGGATCTCAATTCTAATATCCTAATTCGAGCGATCATAAAGGGTAACTATAAATCTGGATTGAAGTAATAATAACAATCATTAAGAAAGGGAAAGAAAGAAAGGCTAAAATAAGAAAATACAAGCATGGAGATTGTTCACCAAGTTTAAACCATAACATGTGCATCAAGTACAAGCATATTCATTATTTTTCTTTAGCTTGTAAATAAAAACAGTAAATAGTGAATATCATGACTCTGTTAGAAATACTGAGAGGGGGGGTGAATCAGTCTTTCTTTTTCAACTATTGTTTTACCAGTTAAAACATTTACATTCAGAAGACAAGATGAACAACAAGAATAAATGGTTTTATTAATATAATCTTTGCAGCAAAATAGATACAATATATAAATGGTTGCAATTAGTTGCCAAACACCAACTTGGACTTTTGTGAGGCTCCAACCTCCAAAGCACCAACTCTATTTTTGTCAAGGCACCAACCTTGGACTTAGGAGCAATTATGAGGCACCAACCTCAAAGACACCAATCCCAAGGACACCAATCCTTCCAACTTCTAAGACACCAACCCCAAGGACACCAATCCTTCCTACTTCTAAGGCAAAAACCACAAGGGTTCCTACCCAATCTTGTCAAGGCATGTTTGATAGTAAAGCTCTACTCTCAGAACTCTTCTTTACTGAGTTCTATTGGTTTACACCTTCACTCCAATATCCATGCTACAACATTAATGACAACCAGTCTTCTTATGAAGGAGTCTTTACAACTCTTCATACTATCCACACAAAGTTTGTAATAGCCATGATGATCTTTGATAATATCTCCACACAGCTTAGGTGAGTCTACCATTAGCGCCACTAAGCTCTACACAAGAACCAACTCTCTGTTCAAGCATCTGTTCTCACTGTCACAGTAAATGCTTCAAGATGACTACTTCTCTACTAGCTACTTCTCCCCTTCGAAGGCCTCGTGTCTTGTTGGTCCTTTGGCCCTTTTCTATTCTATTGGACCCTACAACTACCTCTTTTTCCTCTAGCGTTTTCAACAACACTTTCACTTTCCTTATTCTCTATTTTTATATCTTCCTGATGCCTTTGACCATCGGTTTCCTCTTTCGGCTTGCTCTTTGGCTTCCTCCTCGGTCATTGTAGTTTCCTCTACCTCACTTGATCCTTCGGCTTCCCTCCTCAGTCACTGTAGTTTCCTGTACCTATTCGTATTAGCCAATGCTTCAAGGACACGTTAATACAAAAGAGAATTCCAAATTACAAAGGAAATGATGTTTATTAAATTATATCAGAGAGAGGTCCCTTTTTTCTTTACTAACATTCATATACAGGGCTTTACTATTAACGGAGAGACTGTACGAATCAAGAGGCTCCACCTGCCACGTCACCATTGCAATCAAAATCGCCATTGTTTAGGCCTGTTTCACTATCAGAACTGTTATTTATGCATTTTGGCCTCCAAACCCTGCACAATACAATTATTTGAAATACGCATGAATATATGGAAAAACCCGACCAAATTCTTAAGGCCAGAATTCAAATTCATTATACCCACATCTATAACTTCATTGGGTCCGTTGTGTAATTGCAATCGGCAGTCGCAGCTTCTGGAGGTCTTGTAAAAGTTGAGCCCATAACATCGCAGATGTCTGATGGCGTTGCTGGACACGATATAGTATTAAGATGGGTTACAATCAGACCACCGGGTCCGCAACATATATCACAATCAACACTTTCAAAGTGGGAAGGCCTTAAGCACTTGTGATATGTCGGATGTAACATCGAATTAAGTCATATTGTAGTGTTTAGGCGGGTCCACATGCTTTATCGCAATCTGTGCTTTGCGAGGTCTGATAGGTGAATGTGATATGATATGAAATAGTTTTTAATACATCTGTTGGGTCCATAGTGTATCGCATTTGACGGTTTTCCATTTAATTTTATTACAACCCTCGTATATTGGAAATATACACAAACACACGGGAACTTGCATTTTCCGCTTATCCATAGTCTTGGTGGATTTATCAATGCTTACCTTTCTCCAGATCAATCCTACCCATAGATCCTACCATCCCATCTGACGGTTGATATTTCACCTGACAAACAAAGCTACTCAGTGATCCTGCACGATAGATCAAAACCGTATTTGATCCAATGCTCGATAATGATATCATGTGAGCTACATGCATGAGGATTACCCACCCAATAAGGTGGTTTCCTCTCTCCTTCTCCTGCCATGTGTCTGTCGATGAATGGTAATGGTTAATCAACCCTAAATACCACTTACAGCCTTTAGTCTACCCGAAAACCACTGCCACTATTACAAACCAGCTAGTTAGCTGTTGAACACGGATACGATGTCATATTAAGGATTGTTGCTATAACCTGTTCAGGTCCATGTTATTATATCGCATATATATATATATATATATATATATATATATATATATATATATATATATATATATATATATATATGCTACCTCTGATAGTGTATATTGCATATGTATATTATATGCTACTCCGCCGCTACCTTTAGCCTTTATGTCTTTCACATATATATGTATTTCACTCTTCTTTGGCTCTTTGGAATATATTACTCCTGATATATCTCTGGTAGCTCTGATAGCTCCGATAGCTATGTTTTTCTCCTCTGATAGCTCTCTGATAGCTTTGTTTTGCTCCTTCGATAGCTTTGCTTTGCTCGTTCGATATGCTAACTCCTCTCGGTTCTTCTTACATGCGATGCTCCTCCGATGTGGCTCCTCTTGCTCCAATATCTTCCTTTGGCTTTGCAATGTCTTTCAATGACCTTCTCTGATACCTTCATACCTTGATGGCTTCTACCTTTTCGGATATGCCTCCTTTGTTAACTCCTCAGTTAACAGACTCTTGCTTATGGCTCTGCTATCCTGATGGCCTTCTACTTCCCCTTCATGGATCATCTAGTATCTAGAATATTGACATATTGACATCAATGACAACCTAGGTCAACAGACTCACAGTGCTAATAGAAAAGAAGAATTTCATGATTTTTGAGAACAACAAAGACATACTAATAAAACACATTTGCAAAATAAAGAACATAATAAACAACTCTTGCAATCACAATGGAGACAAGAATTTTGTAAAACAAAAGTTTGATGCTTGCTTATCCATAACTCATGGTTGATAATTTAGCATTTATTCTGATAGTATAAATATCGGAACATGGAAACTAAAAAATCTAATGTCTAAATGAGGGAAAGCCTTGGATTTAGTTCTTTGTGGTTGTAAATTAAAATAACAAGAAAAAGAAACACTAGATCACCAGAATAGAATTTCATATTTGAAAGTAAAAAGCATGTAACATGCACAATCAACTTTTGTATAAAATAAGTACAACCCCATCATAATGGGAAATAGAGATTTTTATAATAGTCTTCAAAATATAACTTTTTTTTGTAACAATATTTACGTAAACAATTGACATTCAAATTGAATAAAATAAAATAAAATAAAATGAAAGACTGGGAATAAAATAATTAAACATTTTTGAATCATCATGACTTTGGAGCTTTGGATTTCTTAGTGAGCCCCATAGGAGAGAGTGTATGTGCCCCCCGTATCCTGATAGTTGGCGAATGTGTTTTAATCAAGGGGATTTCATCCCAATCCTCAGGTTGGTCAGTAATAGACTACATAGGCTAAACAGGCTTAGCAGACTGTGAGGTAGTAGTGAGTTTCTCTACTGTGATGTTGTGTTTGAAGCTATTCTCTAATTTTACTAGCTTGTCCCACTCAATAGTATGTAACCAAGGAACTCTTTTGTATTTGGTGATCAATACTACCAAATGCAACATTATCTTGTACCTGATAGTGGGCAGATTTTTAATAATTTTGTTTATCCCAGCTAGAATAGTAAAGTCTTAGAAAAGACCATCGACAACTATGGAAGTGTCGATTCTCTATTCTCCCAACATGTTCAAACAACCTAAATCACGTTCTGTTAATTTTAGCTTATCAGAGAAGGTCTGTCAGGATATCACCCAATTTTATTTTTTCCATAATGAAGTCACATCGAATCTTCCTAGGTAGTTCCACTCAGTTTTGAAATGATCTATCTCCTTGGTGACTTTATCAAATTTGCCTCACGTAACCTGGAAAGCAATCCTTTTTTATTTTAACATACATAGAGAATAGATGCAGTTATATGTAGTAGGTAATCCCATTTTTTTTAAGACATCATCTTCTAAGGTGTTAGCCACATCTATAATGGCATCAAGGTTCTCTTGTCTTTTATCTAGAGTTTCTTTTTATATTTGGCCTCTAGTATAACACTTTGTATTAAGCTTTTTCGCAGTCCCCTGGAATCTTCACGTGTGCCTCAACCATAGTGATATTCTACCAAATTTCTCTCCATGTCTCCTTTTTGGCTTGTACGTGTATATTATTTCATGTCATAGTGGCATGAAGGATTTCCTACAAATATTTTTCCTCGTTATGTTTATCTTTCAGAGCAACTTGAAGTTTCTCAAGTTTGACATTCTTTCGCCATACTGTGGCTTCGACCCTACGATTCACCTATGCCCTTTCTTTTGTGAGTGTTTATAGATCCTTCTCTAATTGCGTGATATTTACATGTAGTGACTTGGGATATTCTAACTTAGAAATCGGGGCTAAACTAAGGGCTTTATCAATTGCCTCCTTATACTCTGTCAAGAGCTCCAGGGGTCGCTCTTCCTTTTCATGAGATTCTGTCTTGAGAGTCTCTAACTATTTGAAAGCATCTTATCACTCTTCTTCCTTAATCCGCAAGGAGACCTCCATTTATTAGAGACTAGTTTCGATATCCTCCCTCCTCTTGAAAGCTTGTATTAGGACATGAGGATCATGGTCAGGGATTTTAAGGATCAGCTATAGTGCTTTGATCCCATTATCCCTCTCCTCCAGTAATTGCTTTAGAGGAGAATTATCTTGGGGCTCTCAAGATTGATGCATGATGATATATTCCAATTCTATTATTCGGTTAGTTTTGGTAGGAAAGGCTAACCAAGCTAAATGAAACTGTTAAGGGACCGTTTCAAACATAGATTGCATTTTCTTGTTTCCTACTGAGGAGTCTAGCAATCTATGCGCCACTATTTCACTTGCCTATCTATGTAAATATGTCAATGCAATATCTGATACCTTTCCCAGGTTTATAGTTAGTGCGTCAATCTTGGCTCTAACCATCTATTGGTTCTCCCCCACCTTGGGCTTAACCACTTTAAGATTTAAGAATCTTTCCTTAAAATTAGTAGCTGAGACAAAACAAGGACCACTTACAGGTAACACTTCTCTAAATGTGTGGTATCTGTAGATGGAGATTACTCTTGAACTATGGTCAATTATGCTTGAGAAGCTATCACTTCCCTCTACTCTGTGAATGAGTGTTGGATTCCTAGGGATAGTTCCCCCGAGTCTTTTGGTTTGACAGACTTAAAAATCTGCATGATTTTTGCATCCAATTGTTGGAGCTGTTGATCAAACACATTGATATCTACATGACCTTCATTGGGTTTTAGCCACCGAATCATATCAAACTGAGTCATGCCTTCAGATTTTCGTTTGATGGAAGAAACAATACAACATAATGCCATGGGTTAGATTTCTTCAACACTTTTTTGAATATGGGATTGACTAGAGTCAATTTGTGCAACTATCTTAGTCATCCATGTAGATGACGCTAGCTATAAATTTTCATTAGCAAGTACTATTATGTTTGCAAGCTTTTCCAACTTGGCCCTGCGTTTGTGAATGTAAGTTGATAACCCAACAATCTTCTTAAGTTTTGAAATGAAACCCAAGGGGTCATAGTGCCATCAGTAATCCTGCACGAAATCCAAAAGAAGAGATCTCCCTTTCCAAAGTATCAATGTCACTTTTATTCTTAGCAATTAAAGGAGAAATAACATAAGGATAACTAAATAGTTCTCCTTTGATTTTGGAAACCAAATGAAATTCATTAACTACAATTTTTTGCCTTAAAACTTCATATAGAAATATTAAAGGAGAAACATACTTGGGTAACCAGTAAGGTGGCTTATCAAATTCATACAGGAGTAACATTGTATAATTGGGAAATAAGAACCAGTGCCTAGTGCTTTCTTTTTAGTCAATCTTAGAATTTTGTTCTGCTCTTTAGAAATTATACCCACATTAGTTTCCGTTAATTTAACCTTTAGGAGGTAAGAAAAACAATCAATATACCGATAATAAGCTAAAGGGAGGTGTTGAGGGTAGATTTCATCTGTCAGACAAAATACCTCGTTCTCTTTACCATTAGTGTCAGTGGTGCTGAGAACAAGTTTAAGGCTTATGAAATATGTAGGGTAATTGTAAAGGACCAAATTTAGAAGGTAAGAACAGTGGCAGGAGGAACTGAAAGAGAGGGCATTTGATAAGTCTATTTTAAGGGTGTAAGATAAGTATTTTGTAAAATCTATAGTTTGCTGGTCAGGATGAAGGGCAATAAGATGAATGGCCAAAAACATCAACTCTTCCAACTAGGAATCGTCGGTGAGACCAAAAATTATAGAAAGGAGGGATCAAGGTTTGGTACAAAGTTTTAAGAAACCGAGTAGAAATGGGAAAGATTAATTTCAGCTCAAGGTCATGCGTTTCAAAGAGGGTATTAAGGAACTCGAGCTTGTCCTCTTTAGCCCAAGTTAAAAATTTAATGTCTAATCCTTTCTCTGCTATGTTAGCACCTCGGGATGGGATAGCCAACATCTTAGCTAGTATCCCATCGTCTACCCTAAGAAACAGAGCACGACTATTTTTAAGGTAAATCACTAGTTGTTGTGAGTCAAAATTCTTGACCAATAGCATAATCGAGTCAAGGTCGAAACAGATTGGAGGGAGAGCTGCATGGAAAATCCTAGTTCTGAGAAGGCATAGGTTGTTAGTCGTCATGGTAGTTGAAGGGGTAAGGGTCATCTTCAACGTTAGGAAGTTGATCAAGCACACCTTAGTGTCCTGAACCCCTGTTAGCTTGTTAACTAGGTCTTCCTTTCTTTGTGGCTTAGCCATAACTATCAGTAGGGTCAAATTGTAAGTGTAAAAATAAGTGGACAGAAGGAATGACTTATCGAGCAACAGTGGCGAGTGTGTTGACCATAGAGTTTCCCTGCAATTTCAAAATGACCATGGCCACATTTCATGAGAGAGCATCTAGAAAGCTAAAGTTGTGATGGAGAATGGAAAAAACATGGTGGTCGAGAGGTTTAAGGCGAAATTAGTAAGATAATTAATGCATTGGGTAAGTGTCTTATTCTCATTGGTCGAGCCACCAAGTTCAGAAGGTGGGTCCCACTCATCGCATGTGACCCGACGATTAAGTAGCGCACAGGTACAAGTGTGACGACCATTGATCTAGAGGTGATCAATGAATGTCACATCATCGAGTCTATGTGGTAACATTAACTCGCAGGCATGTCTGAGTGCAGCAAGCCCAAAAAGCTGTCGAATCAAAATGTATCAAATAGTGGAGGATGATCGGGTTAAAAAACCATGTTTAGCATGCATGTTATTCATGATATGAGTGCACCTGTGAGAGGTTAGATCAAATCTTTTCTGACAATGGATTGGGAAATTGAGTGAAAATTAAACACGTCAGGGATTTTTGGGAAGAGAAATAACGCGTTAGTTTGTGTGCAATGGGCGATTGCTAGCCATTGATCTTAAATTAACCGAGATATGCCTTGTATACATGATCTCTCTTTACAAAGGGTCTCTTACCCTACAATTTAAATTTAAGAGAGAGGAATACTTAGAAAAAATTAGCTAGGGGGGTGGGATTTTATCCCAACAGACAACAAGAGAACCAAACCAAAGGTGCATGTACCATGCATGCCAACTCTAGCAAGGAAATCACACATGTAAATGGATATTTGCAAGTTGTTATTTATTGTAGCATTGGATGTGTTCTAGCCACAAAATTTTGTGGAGAGGGCAGAGTACATGAAATCTCCAAAACCCAGAAATCATTTCTGGAAATTCCACCTAGAAGTGTCTCAATTACATTATTAATTGATTTTTAAATATTTCTTAATTCTAGACGTAGGGAATATGGTTAATTAATCAGTATTAATTGAGATAAGGTGATCATAGTCTAAAAACTCACATATATCGATCCATAAATGATCTGAGCCATTGACTAATATTTAATCTTGGCCATTGGAATCCCAACAGGAAGACATAAGAAGGGATCGATTATGGTGATGGAGAATGTACCAGAGTCACTTGGAGAATTCAATTTTCTAGTGTAGTAGCAATCAGTTGCAAGAGAGTTCAAGTTTCAGTGACGCAATAGAGATAGTGAGGGGTAGGGAATGTGATTTGGAAGAAGTTTTCCAAATCCAGAGAGGATACAACAAGAGGGCTGAGTTATTCCCACTGAGGGAGTGTAGAGGGTTGTGCAGTTTCTTCAGAAAGGTAGTTTGATTTAAATGAGAAAAAAATCATTCTTAGATCCAGAGGCCAGGCAAAGTGTCCATAGTGTCCGAGAGACAATTTCCTCAGTAGAGGCAGGAAGAATGAATTCATCAGAGATTGGTTGGAAGTTTTACATCTTAAGGTCTATGAAAAAGCAACACAGAGGCTAATGCAAAGGGTCCAAGAGGCCAAGGTTTATCAAGGGAAGTTGTGCTGGGATTTCTTGTGGAGGAAGGATAGTTCCCTTAGATAATTTTTCCCAGATATTTTTTTCTTTCCGTGGATTCCTAGTTTTAGGTATCTAGATTCTACTCAAATTTTCACTGGTGGATAATAATGAAAACCCTCATTGTTGCACCAATTCTCCCAAGTAGGGTTTTTTTGAGGACAATTTTCAAAAAATAATGGTGTCAATTTTATGTGTGTGTGCTAGTATTTTATGAGTTTTGAGTGCTATTTATTTTCCATAGAATTTTATTTGTGAGTGTTGTAGTCTGTTTATTTCAAATTTTCCATAGAAATAAACTGAATAATTAATTTATCGATTAGAAGAATAAAACCACTTGTTGCAATGGGATTTTAGTTTGAAATTTTCACATGGTATCATAGTGAAAGTGATTAGATAAGAAGCTTAGAAGCGGATAAGGGATTTCATTGTTTAGTGAGAGCAACAAATCAAAATTCCTAGGGATAGTGTAGTCCATTGACAGGCAGGCCAAGTTGTTGGGGAAACAGTTTGATTTTTAGTTGTAGGATGGCAAAAAAATTGAGTTGTCCATATTTGTGATTCTAGTAATGAGAAGGAGCAGATGCAACTCTAATTTTCACTGAGCATTCCTTGGTTGGAAACAGAGGGTTTTGTTGTAGGTTGCAAAAGCATAATCTGCATCAGGTGGAAGGGAAAAGCACAAATAGTGAGGGAAAATTTTCTTGAGGGAACTTTGTGTTGCGAAAGTTCAAATTTCTAGTTGCAGATTAGAAGTAGCAACTAGATAAGTTACACATTATAGAAAGGAGTGTGAATAGAAGAACAACAACCAATCACATGGAAAGAGGGAGTTTTCAACAAATTTAGAGATGGACACTATGGGACTTAAACATCAGGATAGGTTATATGGAGCTTCCAACTATGTCATCTGGAATGCTAGGATGTCCTTTCTTCTAGATGAATATGGCCTGAAAGACTACATTGGTAATGTAGTGGAAGTTCCTCAGGATGGAGATCAACTAAAGGAATATATGAAGGAGATGGAATGGGTGAAGCGATTGATCCTAGATGGATTCCAAAACCATATATTCTCCCATATAGTGGCCAAGGGAATGACCAAAGAGATGTGGGATGCTCTCTCCATGTTATAACAGGGTACTTTCGAGCAGTGAAACATGTTGCTTGAGGAGAACCTAAGATGCATTGAGATGTAGAAGGAGGAAGGCATATGTCCCTTCCTTATCAAGATTGAGGAAGTCCAAGACCAGATGTTAGTTGTTGGGGTAGCGCTTCAACCTTTAGATCTAGTACGATTGGAGCTCAACAATGTCTCTAAGGATTGGCAGGTCTTCATCCAAAGTATATTGGGCAAAGACATGCTACCAGGAAGGGACAAAATGTTGGTCAATTTGCAACAAGAGGAGTTGAGATGATCTCTATTAAATATCTCCATCAGTGGAAGTAGTAGCAGTGGACAAAAGATGGTAATGGAGGAGGAGAATGTGGCTCGCACATCTAAGCATCCTGGTCAGGGGAAAGGGGAGAAAAGAAATAAGAATGATGACCTATCGAAGGTCTACTGCTTTAGGTGTGGCAATTTTGGCCAATATAGTACCCAGTGTCCTCTTAGGAAGAAGGAAAAAGAGAAGAAGCGGGACCAAGTGGCACCTCATGCCGAGAAAGATAGGTTGTCCTCCAGTTTAGAGGAAGACTTCGCTATGATTTCCCACATACATCCAAGAGTGAGGTGGGGTGAATTGGAGTCGTAGACCCATAGAGCTACAAAGTTTGGGTAGGGTCCTTGAGGAGTCCACCTCTTGGATCATTACCTAGCTATGGGGGGCCCACAATTTTTAGTAGCAAGACGGATCAGTGGTAGTTGATGTAATAAGATGCCATAGTGACAATTGTAGAGACTAGTAGCAGTCTGATGCTGGGGAGTGCAGTGCAAGAAGTAGTGTAGATGGCACATTGCTGAGTCAGGAACAATGCATATTCTTCAACAATGGTGCAAATTCTAGTAGCAATCATATTCTCAGATGACATATGCATCATACTTAACACCATTGATTCAATATTTTGGATGTTTTTCTATTGCAGTAGCTACACAGCTGCAGTGTAGATGCAGTTTTGGTGGTAGTATATTAGAGTCAACAACAACACATATGTAGCTTCATATTTGTGCAGTGATTTATGGGAATTATGGACAGAGATCAACATCATGCCATAGGATGGTACAGTGACATAGTGTTGTGATAGGATGTACAACACTAGAGCACATTCCTCGCTAAGAGAGAGTGTTAGTTTTTGTAGCATCGTATGTGTTTTAGCCACTAAATTTAGTGGAGAGGATAGAATACATGATATCTATAAAACTCATAAATCACTTTTGGAAATTCCAGCTATAAGTGTCTCAATTAGATTATTAACTGATTTTTAAATATTTCCTAAGTCTAAACTTAGGGAATATGGTTAATTAATTAGTATTGATTGAGATAAGGTGAGAACAGTATAGAAACTAACATGGATTGATCCATAAATGATCTAAGTTATTTATTAATATTTAATCGTGGATGTTGAAGTCCCAATAGGAGGACATAAGAATGGATGAATGTGGTGATGGAGAATGCACTAAAGTCACTTGGAGAATTCAATTTTCTAGAGTAAAACAATTAGTTGCCAGAGAGTTTGAGCTTTAGTGAGGCAAACTAGATAGTGAGGGGTAGGTTATGAGCCCTAGTATTGCAACAAGAATGTTGCAACTCCAAAGGCTACCAACTTAAATTATCAAGTCGGGATTCATACAAACTTAAGAGGTGTCGACACTAAATGTATTACTAACATGAAATGTGTCCTTCTTTCATTCATTTGATGCAATGAAGTGAATATCATGAATTCTAATCGAAACTTATCATAGAAATGGAAATTCTACCTTCTCAAATGCAACACTAATCCTAATTATAGAAATGGAAATCAAACACTAGTGTAATTGCAGGATGTAAAAGTTGCATGGAAAAGTTAACCTACTATTAACTTAAGAATAAAGAAAGTCAACTAATATAGCATGAATGAATGAAAGTAAAAATATTTCATGTATTAAAAAAATAATAATAATATTAAATTAATGAATAGTATTTGACCTATGGACCGTATGTCAAAATTAGCCGTTGGTCGATTTAGCCGTTGGAGTCTCTGCTCAGACTATTTAACATGCTAAGCTGGATCTGTTTCTTCAACTTGTCCTGACGATGAACCACACTGGTTGGTTCGAAACGCGTCGACAAATGGTTTCTCATGTGATTTTCGCCGAAAAATCTCTCACAAAGAAAGATAATGTAATCAATCACTACATTCAAAAGTGGTTAGATCCATTGAAAGAGTTCATTATATACTTCATGTCGCAATCAAGGAAATCATTATTATGCTATCTAATTCATAAATTTGTCTATTAACCCAAATTGTTGAGATGTGTTCCAGGGGAAAAAAGGAAAATCCTAAGGGGTATTTAGTCTTCTCCAATCATTTATTTATATCCTAGTGGTCATTATTCATCTAGAAAAAGTCAAAATTGCAGTGGGGATCAAAATTGGTGAAGGAAAAGGATGCTACATGTTTGCTACAGGTGATTGCTACAAGAGGCTTGTAATTATACAAGACCGAGAATATTGCTAAATTCCCAAGTAATTCTATAGCATGGAATTTTTTATTTATTAATTAGGATTTCTTAGGTCTCCATCTCAAGTGGAACTCCAAAATACCCTTGTTAGTACGTGCTAAAAAATAGCTTAAAATTACTACTCTAAAAATTGGAAATTCAAGAACTAGTGAGCTAGTTAACCTATCAAATTCCTAACATAATCAAGTGAAAATGCATTGGGTTAAATTTTGTTATTAAATTAAATTTAATTATGTCCCAATAGAAGTGGAATCAACTCAAATTAATCTCATTAAAATATTCTAAAAAATAGCATAAAATTACTACTATTTTGCTATAAGGGACTTCCAGAAATTCTAGATTTGTGAATTAGTAAATCAATCAAAGTAGCTCAATGATGAATATGAATTTTCAAAGTTGTTCTACGGATGGATCATGCTTTTGAATATTTAAATAGCCTACAAAATAACTTAATTCAGTCATTTAACCCAATCCTACAACAAAATAAGCATCAATACTAAATGCAGAAATAGGAAAAACAAGAATAAGAGATGTATGTGAATAAGGAGTGAAAAGAAGAAAAGAAAATTATAAAAAAGGGCCCTGAGGATCCTGGGATTGCCAAGCCAAAGGATACTCAAATTCATATGAAGGATACCAATGTTTAGAAGTTGAAAATGACACCAAACTTCATTATTTGAATCAACGCAAGTACATCCCTGCTAGAAATGAAAGTGGAGTTGCAAAAATACATGTTTTCTTTACAAGAAGTGTAAGAAATACCTACCTCTAGAGGAAATTTTGAATTGGTACTTATACAAAACGATGAGGAAGCATTATTCTTGAGAATATTTCCCCTCGAAAATCCATCAAATAGTGGATTTGGTTCCCAACACTACGAATCTGCATTAAGTGATAGGGAACACATTCCTATATTTTCTCAATCACTGGAGCTACAAAATTTGTCAATCATTTCATGATATTTTGTTCATTTATTATCCAATCTTGATCCTCTTGTAGTAGGGAGCAAGCACCTATATCATCTCCTCCAAGTCTTTGTAATTTGCCCTATATTCTCACAATATGTTTGAAAATAAAATTGTTAGGCACATAATATGTAATCATCTCTAAGCCTTCATAAGAACATATTAAAGCAAAAGAAAAAATTATTAAGTGTAGAAGGAGAAGTTTAATATAGCCTTAAAGTTCCTAAGAAAGGTTAGATGGACCTTAATTTGTGTCTAATTTAGAGGCCCATCAGTAGGCACAATGATCTAGTGGAAGTTTTCCAGATCCGGAGAGGCAGCAGCAAGATGGTCGAGTTATTCCCAATGAGGTAGCACAAAGGACTATACATTTACTTCATAAAGAAAATTTGATTTATTTGAGAAAAAAATTGTTCTCAGCTCCAAAGGCTGAGCATAGGATCCAAAGTGCTGAAGAGATGATTTCATCAGTAGAAGTAGGAAGAACAACTTCATTAGAGACTGATTGGAGGTTTGATGTCATAGGGTCTACACAAAGAAGCGCAAAGGCTGACGCAGAGTGTCTAGGAGGACAAGTTTCTTGAAGGGAATTTTTGTCAAGATTGCTTGTGGAGGAAAGGTAATTCCCTTGGATAATTTTACGCATATTTTTTTTCTTGTTGTGGATTGCCAGTTTTAGGCATCTAGATTGTACTCAGATTTGCATTGCTCCATAATAATAAAAGCCCTTACTATTGCAATGATTTTCCCAAGTTTTGTTTTTTGAGGGGAAAATTGTCCAAAAATAACAGTGTCAATTTTATGTGTGTGTGCTAGTGTTTTCCCAGTTTTTAGCAGTATTTGTTTTCCATAAAATTTAATTTGTGAAGGTTTTGGTGTGTTTATTTCGATGTTGCCATAGAAATAAATTGAACAAGAAATTTATTAGTCAGAAGAAATAATACAAGTTGTTTTAATATGATTTTACTTTTAAATTTTCACACAAGTAATCCCGCTATAGTTGTTTGAACCTTCTCTTCCTTGGTTGATATTTTCTTCCCTTTTCCCTCTTTGTCCTTCCTTTACCTTTCTTGATCCAATGCTAGAGTTCTCCATGAATTTTCTAAGTGTCCAAGAGTGTGAGAGAGAGAGAGAATAGAGAGAGCTCCAAAACTAAATTGACAAAATGGTACCAGCTCATCCTCAGACTCCTTTTTATTAATGAGGCCTGTATTTACTTCATTTTCCATTATTTTCCTTCAGTTTCCTCCTCAAATGAACCCTGTGACCTTTCACCTTCCGTTTCACCTATTTTTCATTATTTTCGTAAATAAATGCTAATTAATGTCTCATGCCTTTTCCATTACCTTTTCCAATTTCCTTAGCCATAATAAACCAAATGAACACCCACATTAACATGATTTACCAACATTCATCTTGGGATACATGCCCCATGACCTTGGTTATTATTTTTCCTTATTAACTTTATTTACATGAGTTTTTTACCAGGGTTGTTACATTAGGATGGAAATTTTGTTGTAATGGTAGGTTTTGAGGAGTAAGAGCTAATGCCTTATGTAACAGTCCTGGTTAAAAATCCATTTTAAAATATATAATATCACAGTCATGGTAAACATATTCCAAGATGAATGGTTGGAAAAACATCCTAGTGGGTGTTCATTTTGGTTATTATGGCTAAAGGAAACTTGGAAAGGCAATGGAAGAGGATTTGGAAAGGAAAAATGACATTTTGGCACATTTCTTTATGAAATTAATGGAAATTAGGAGAAAAGGAAGGTGAAAGGTCATAGGTTTCATGCGAGGAGGAAATTGAAGGAAAATAATGGAAAAAGAAGAAATACAAACCTTATTGATAAAAAGGTTGCTTAGGATCAAATGATACCTTTTTCAGTTCAGTTTTGGAGCTCTCTCATTATTCTCTCTCTCTCTCTCTCACTCTTGCACACTTAGAGTTTTCATTTAGTACTTTGGTATTAGATCAAGAAAGGAAAAAGAGGCAATAGAAAGGAAGGAGCAAGCAAGAAATAACAAGATCAAGAAGCTACAACATGATTCTTTATAGGCATCGATTTGCATGTGTGTTTTCCTTGATATATTTGGCATACATGGTATTGCATGTGGTTCTTTGTTGTTACGACATGGGTTTTTCTAGGTGTGATAGTGATTTCAGCCTAGCCTTTCCATTTTCAGATAGCCATGGCATGATGTGGTTCTCATGTTTTGGTTGAGCTAGAATTTCAGATGGATTCGAGGTTGAGTGAGGTGGGTCTCTTAAATAAAGAACACATGGCCTAGTGATCCTCGAAACAAACTAGGGAATGAAATAAATCCATTGGCCTAGTGACCTCTGAACCAAACTATGGGTTGTGGTAAAGCTCGATTTTGAGTTTCCTCGGTGGACCTAGGAATCCTTGACCCATGAATGGCATGATATATGATAAAGCCTATACGTGGTTGCCCTTGATTAGGCCTAAGAATCCTTGCCGATGAATGATAGGATATATGGTAAATCCTAGAGGGTGTAGTCTCAGTTTAGGGCCTATTGATCACTAGATTATACTATTGATTGTGGTAAAGCCTAAGAGACTAGGAGACAAGAAAATCCCTCACGATGTAGGTGGAGAAATATGGTGGCGTCCATTCTTGTTTTGGCCTAGTGATTTGGTGGAGATAATATTAAAGCCTGTTATTACATGTTTATTTTTTCGCTTAGTGATCCGGTGTGGATTGTGGTAAAGTATGGTTTCTATTGATGAGGGTGGGGTGGTTTAGCCTTAGGATGCCCTAGTTGATTCTTTTGGTTTGAGTCCCACATTCGTGGTTGGAATATGGCATGGGGGTGATTGGTTGAAGAGAGATTTGGCTAAGCCAATCTATGGTTGGGTGGAATGTGGTAGTCCCATATCGGGTTGGCTTTTGCATTCCTTAATAAGAGGTTCTTTCCTTGATAACTTATGTGTAAATGTACTGGTTTATATGTGGGTTCTATGGTTGATGTATCCTTGATATTTTTGTTGTTATTATGTTGGTTATAAACATGTATTATGACAGTGATAATGTATCGCTCTCATCATGTTTTGATTTGTAAATGAATGAACAATGCATACATTACCTAATAGATGATAATGCAGCTAATGATATAAGGGAGCAATTCTTCTTAGCGATTCTCAGATAAGTATGAGACCTCTATGCTCAGATATGTTGTTTCAACATGCAGATTACACATTTGTGACATGTTTGACGAAATGGTTGTCGTGGCTAGTAAGGGTCTACTTAAGTTCTTGTTCAAGTAATTGCATTTGAATCCTTATTCTATTATTATCTTTCAGTTTTGAAATTGTCATTGAGTTCTGGGCAATGACTTGGGCTCTGGGCCTTAAAAAGTGGCTCAAATCCAATAGACATGGGGACAACACTGGGAAAAAAGTCCCTGGACACATGCATTCCCATGTTCTGGGAGCGTCTGAAGCCTCTTGTACACATGATTTCCCAAATGAAGCGAGTCTCAAGGGGTTTAATTGTCTAAAACTTCGGTTGGTCTCAAGGGCTGGTTACCTGAGTGGTCGAGTTCACTCTAGGGAGTTCTGTGGTTGATGTCGAAGGTATGTGTGGTGTCTTTTCATCAATTCCCCTTCCTGAAGGTCACCTAGGAGTTTGAATCCAATTATAGTAGCCTCTCATCACATGTTTACCCTATTTGACCGATTACTTGGGTAGATGTGTGATGAGGGTATTACAGAGTGGTATCAAAGCCAAGTTGCACTCTCTTTGGGTCATATCTAATACCACAAAATATTTTCAGATTGGGCTCCTTTCTCTTTGGGGGATGTCTAGTTTCATTCTCTTTAGGTGGTATTTATTTTATGTTCACTTTGGGTGTTATATATCACAGAGTTGTATCAGAGCATGGTTCACCCCTCAGACTGGATGGGCGGTGTGTTGGTCATGCATTCATGTCGGTTTCATGTGTGTTCCTTATGCTTGTAGTACATGTGCTTGTTGCATTTGCATGGTGGTGATCATGGTTATAGTGATGTTTCCATGTGAAGGTTGATGGCGTTGTTGTGGGATGTGTCATCATGAGTGTATGGTTGTATATGCATTTGTTATACATATTGGTGTCTATATGTTGTTATGCATGCATTGTCATGGTTATGGTTTTGCATGTATATTAGGTCAGAGATCCATTTCCAGGTCATTATATGCAATTAGGTCATCATGATGATATTGGTATGTTATGATGCTATTGTGTTGGATGAGATAGAGTAGGAGATGAAGATCATTAAAGTGAAGTTGCAACAATGGACTTTGGGGATAAGAGTAGATCGTCATATAGGTATTATGTGTTTGGCATGCACATATGTAGGTTAAGGATTGTTACATGCATTATGGTTATGTGTATGTCTTTCATTCTATTGATGTTATGGTTTCATACATGATATATGTTAGTTGATTAGTGCAGCCATATGCTCATGTGTCGAATAGTCATGAATGATAGTAACCTGTGGTGGTATGCATTACTATTGTTGTTTTAGGTAAGATAATTTGATGATTATGTTATATGTTATTGATGAGTGTGTTATAGGTTAAGTTTCTTTTGTTATATGATATTTATTTTGATGATTAGGTTATACGTTGTTAATGAGCATGATAAATAACTTCTTGTTGTTATACACTAGTAACATGATGATTATGGTTGTTACATTAAGATCATGATATTATATGTATCATATTAAGTTGGATTGGTCTATCCAAATGGCTAGAGTTATGAAATTCAGGTATGAGTTAATGTGGTGTGATATTATGTGGTAGTAATATAGAATGACTGTGCAAACTTGATTATTATGTACAAATGATAAATTTTTATGAGTTTATGACATGAACATGTTAGCTAGTGACTATTATGGATATCATGACCTTATTTATGTTTGAGTTGATATGTTGTGAAGTTATATCGTGCTAATCTAGATTGATCATGTAGACAAGATAGCCTCCCCTGAGATACATCAAGTTATGATTTTGTTTATGTCGTATACTTGGTACTTGACTATTTGATTATGTCATCTATTGGTGTGTGAGTGTTTTATTATGTCATCTAGGTGAATTATCTAACATGGTGAGTTAGTGTTTGTTTGAGTTTTGATTAAATGCATGATATGAGTATGTGTCTATAAGATTTCTTTCCGAAAAGATATTGTTTTAAGATGGTTATACTAATACATATGTGTTAAAATAGATGATATGTACTTGAGTGTAAGTAGGTGATAATTGTAGCATTATATATTATGACTGATGAATGTGACTTGTTTGTTGAGTATGACATGGTTGTTAGACTTGGTAAAGGTTGATTTCAAATTAATATATAGGATGTCTTGACCTTTGGAACATGATACTGACATGTGTGAGCAGTTGCAAGGAAACATGCTTGGTATTAGCTTGACAAGGTAATAGTTGATGTGTTTATATAACTAACAGTCGGGTGATGTGTCAGTGCATAGTAAGATTCAATTGTCGTAAGGAAAAGGCAAAATAAAGGAATTGGGTGAAAATTCCTTTGGATATGTTCGGAAACCACAATTCCAAAAGAATGATTTATTTGCATATAGGAATTCTTATTAACCTTGAATTTGTTTGACATTATGAGGATATGTGTTATATTCATAAATATGTATTTGACAGGTATAACATCTAGTTCTAGTTATGGCTAGATTAGTCAAAGGATTGGAGTCCCTTGAGAGATGGCATGGATGTGTTTAGTTGCAAGAAACGTGCTTGGCACAACAAGATAAGGTAAATGATGTAATTTTATGTTTATTTATGCACTCACAGCTATGTGTTTATGGAAATATGATGTAAGGGATTGCATGGTAAAGAGATTGCCATGAAATTTTGAAGAAGGCTCAAGTTGAGCTTTCATTTGGAAGCACTGGGAACCATGGGGATTGATTCATGGTGTCTGTTGAGAGTCTTGCAATTTTGATTCTTTGTGCTTGATTTGCAACTTTATTTATTTCTAGTGTATGGCCATACCACTTTGTTTGTGGTTTCATATTTTTATTATTTTTCATGGTTTTATTATTGTTTGTATTTTTCTTTCCTTTTATGTATTGAGGGCCTTGCGAATTTGTTGGGAAAGAGGAAATTTAACGAATCTTCGGGAGAGCTAAATGAAACTAAACATGTAATGGATGACTCTGAATAATATGTTTCATGTGTAAGGGAGGATAAAGGTAAGAGTATGATAGTCGGATAAGTTGTTTGGGTCCATTAGTGTAAATGGATGGTGGTAGTACAATCATGAGAAGGGTAATAGGAAAGGTGAAGTAATTGGATTTTAGGTATCAAAAGCCTTGACTATGTTGGGAACGATTGTTCTGAATGCTGTACATGGTGTGCATAGATATAGAGAGGTCTCTTACCTTGACCTTATTCTATCTGGTAATTATGTTATGATGATGATTATCCTATTGTTTATATATGTATACATTTATCTATGTATGTATGTCATGTTTGATAGGTTCATCATGTATCATGGTTGTTTAATGTTAATGTTTATATGTATATATATATATATATATGTATGTATGGCGTTGTCTGACAAGATCGTGATTGTTTGATGCTAATGTTTATGTATATGTATGTAGTATACATGCATCAATGTCACTATCCAACAGGGTTTTTAGGGACCATTCTTGTGGAGGAATGATTTCTTATGCAAGTGAATGGCATGACAAGGTTCATAGCCTTATGGGGAATCAAGTGGGGAGAGTAGTCATGAAAAATATACAAGGTCAGTATCATGTTGATATGAATTGATATTGTATGCTTTTATTATGCCTATGTTTATGTTATGGACAAGATAATGTTGAGAGATACATCAACGGCATGAAAACAACGTGATCTGTGACATGCTAGGATAAGAAAGGATGGCAGAGAGATGTTAGAAGCAAGTTTTCCTAGTAGAGACAATGTGGTTTTGGATGTGCAGTACTACTGTTGTGTATATGTTGTGCATGTTGCATATTCAATGATTGTATCTATGGTGATGTGCACATGTAATATATGTAGTGTTGTGTACATATGATGTTGTGTGGCTATTGTATATATGTTGTTGTGTCTAAATTGAATATGTAGTGCTAGATATATACAGTGCTATGTACATGTTGGATATGCATTGTTGTGTACATAGGGTGCTATATACATGTTGTATATGTAGCGCTATGTACATATGGTGTTGTGTGCATGTTGTGCTATGTACATATGGTGTTGTGTGCATGATTGTACAAGTGGTGTTGTGAGCATGTGGTGTCATGTACAAGTTGTACATGTGGTGTTGTGTGTAGGTAGTGCTGTATACAATTTGTGCGTATGGTTTTGTATACATGTGGTTTCACACATAATTGCATGTGGTGTTGTGTACATCTAACATTGTGTACACATTGTACAAGTGGTACAATGTACATGTGGAATTGTGTACACATTATGCAAGTGGTTCTTTGTACACGTAGTAGTATGTACAGGTAGTACATATGGTGCTGGTGTACACGTGGTATTATGTGTATGTTGTACATGATGTGTTGCGGCCATGCGATACTATGTATGTGCATTGTGTAGTTGTGGTATCATGACATGTGTATTCATTGTGTTGTACTTTGTGTACATGCATGTATTGTGTGGTGTCGCACATTGTGTATGGATGTATGTGTGGTGATGTACATTGTGTATGTGTATGTGATTGAAAAAAAAAGGAACTCGGTGTAGGTGTATGCATTGTATGTTAGGTGTAGGTACATGTATTGCATGACATTGTATGTCATGTGTGGTTATATGTGTGTGCTTTACACTATGTGTATGTGCATATGGTTGAGGAGAAGAAATTGAGTATCTTTCGGGTGTGGCAAGTGATACGATATGCATACATAATAAGGACAATGGTAGAAGATAAGGATTGATTAAAGGATGAGTATTAGTATTTTATTTCAGTTCTATTATGCATGTCATTTACGATTCTGGTCTATGATGATTACATATTATCTATGATTCTTGTTTTTGATGGTTACATGTGATTTACGATTTTGATCTATGATGGTTTTGTTTTGAGCTAACCTGAAGTGATATGTTTATTGATTTTAATTTGGTCAAATATGTTAGTTGACTTGTTGTGATAGGAAGCGAACAAAATTGCAAATGTACCTTGTTGATGGGCCATCAATGAGCTATGATTTGAAGTTATTTCAATTTCTTTTGAATCTAATGGAAATTATGTGCTTGGTATAGGAAAGCATGGAATGCTTGGTTGCGTGGTTGAAATCGACGTGAAGCATTAGCAACAACAACAAAAGGAATTTGAACAGGAAAAATTATGATGGTAAAGCATTCAAGTGTAGGGCCATTATGGGACATTGGTACCCAACAATGTCCATTGATTTCCATGAGCATGCTATGACTGGTATGATGTTTTTAAGGAAGGGATATGGCTTGCTTTTTGGAGCTTCTGATGCGAGGAAACTTTGTCGAGGGATGGACTTCCTGGGATGGGGGTGCCAGCGGAACAAAGAAGGTGTGTCATTGTATGGAAGGGGGTGATCGTATTTCCCAAGGGGCTATGTAGGAGATATGGGAAATCCTGGGATATATTTGTTTTGGTAATTAGTATTTACAGATGAAATGAAATGCACATTGGGAGTCTGCCCTGGAACAATGATCTGGTAACTATTCACTGAGATGAAAAGCCACTCAAGATTATATCTCTAGACATTGGATGCATTTTGTCTTGGACATCGATTATGTACTTCCTGGGAAGGAGGTGAATCCTAGTATTACTTTGGGGGTGTTGGTGTCAGCCCATGGATTCCCTTCTTGTGGATGGAGGCATCGTATCCTTTTATTTTCTAGTCGAGCAAATGGGCATATGTGTATATGTGTGTATTATTGTAAAAAAAGTAATGAGATATGTTATAAAGCTCTAGTACACGATATGTTTGTTATGTTTTAGTAAATGTTCATTGTAAATACTGGAACGAAATATGTTATAAAGCTCCATGGGCAATATGTTTTCTTTTCAGTGATTTTACGGAGGTATAAGTGTGGTTGAACACTAAGGATAGTGTTCCCCCAGGAGGGGTCCTTTAACAACCCTCATTAAAAATCCATGTAAAAATGTATAAGACCATAACCATGGGACACATATTCCAAGCTGAATGGTGGAAAAAAAATCCTAGGGGGTGTTCATTTTAGTTATTATGGCTAAAGGAAAATGGCAAAGGCTTTGGAAAGGAAAAATGGTATTTTTGACACATCTATTTATGAAATTAATGGAAATTAGAATAAAATGAAGGTGAAAGGTCACAGGTTTCATGTGAGGAGGAAATCGAATGAAAATAATGGAAAATGAATAAATAGATCCCTTATTGATAAAAAGGCTTCCGAGGATCAACTGGTACCTTTTGTGATTTTAGTTTTGGAGCTCTCTCATTATTCTCTATCTCTCTCTCATTGTTGGATACATAGAGTTTTCTTGGAGCACTTTGTCATTGGATCAAGAGAGCCAAAAGATGCAAGAGGAAGGAACAAGCAAGCAAGGAAGAGCAAGATCAAGCAACTACAATAATATTCTTTGCAAGTATCGATTTGCATGTTTGTTTTGCTTGCTAGATTGGGCATGCATGGTATTGCATGTGGTTCTTCGCTGTTATGTCATGGCTTTTTCTAGGTGTGACATTGTTTTACCATGGTGATGAGTGATGAGGCCCATCAATAGGTAAATTATGGGTCACAATGCCACTCTCCAACTTATTGAATTGAATTTTCTCACATTAATTTACATATTTTGTTATATTTTTCTTAGTGAGAAGAGTAAAGGTGAGTTACTGTGTCATGTGGCCCAATGTGTGTTAAATGCAGGAATTGGAGAATTTTTGGGTTAATATAAGTGTAGGAATTCAGAGTAAGCAAGCAAGAGATATTTTAGGAGTTGGTCTCCCTCCTTAACTCCTCAAACCATTCGAATACTCGTCCACCATATCTCATCATCTCGGTGTCATTGGCAACAAAGCAAGCCGAGTCCATTGGTAGCCAAGCCAATGACAGTTGAGGGAGATTTATTCTTGAGTTAGGGAGCCAAGCCTCTCTACTTTATATGGATTTGTATGTAGAGAGAGCCAAGGGACTCATTAGGATTCGATTGCTTGTTCTAGCCAAGAGGCCATTTGAGTTGAAACATTGTCACTATGATTGTTATGTTATACTTAAAATTTTGATGATAATGAGAAATTATACCTTAACCTAGCACTGAGTTGCCTCAAAGGGCTTAAGCTCTTGGGTTAGGGCCCAAATCTAGCAACATAAGTTCCTATTTTTGTAGATGTATTTTCAACTTAGAATTATAGTTAGTTGTTGAAGTTTATCTATGTTTTTTGCTGATTAGCTTAACAAGTAATTAAATTGTTGTTCAACCTTGTTTCCATTAGTTTGGAGAGGTAGATTAGTGTTGCATTTTAGTAGAGAAATTATACCAGAAAAGCTAGTGATAGTGGTCCCTACATCATCTCCCTCATGGGATCATGACTAGACGACCCCACTCTCACAGCCCCAAAAACCGAGTCGTCTTTTGATCATTGCACATAATAGGTTTCATCCTTAGCTAGACCATTGTTTATGATTTTTTGGAAGCACCTACAGTTGTTATATTATTTTCTTAAGTTTTTTGTAGCTTGAAAAGAATTCCATATCACAAATCTAGTCCTTAACAGTAGATAGATCAACTTCCTAAAATTCAATTCATCTTTTGCATGTGGACATGTAGTGATGCGTAAATGAGAAGGGAAACATGTTTTGTTGTAGGGATTTTTGGTCTTCGGGAAGGGAATCATCCATCTAGCTTCACCTAAGTCTTCTCCAGCTTATGCTGAGGCATACTAGCCCATAATCTGAACCTCTATTTTCTAGCCATTATGAGCAACTACCTTAGGAATATCCAACCTCCTTGGAGTGTTGGGCTTAGCCTTGGGAAATGTGAACCTTACTTACACCTTCTAAAACTGTCATACACACCACCAACACCTGATATCACTATTATTACCCTCAAAAAATATCCAACCAACTTCCTGTAGCAGTTCAAGACATCCTATAGCAGATTATGACATCATGTAGTAGATTAGGACATCTTGTAGTAGTTTCCTGTGGCAGCTACAGGATTTCCTGTAGCAACCTGGTTTGACCATAAATGATAGGATAACCTAGTATAGGAGTAGGTTAACCTGTTAACTTGGATTCCACTCCCATCAGTGCTGCCTAGGCCAGCCTTCCCATTCATTTTCCTCTTGCAATAACATATAAAATTGGTATTTATATTTATAAAGTTAGCACTTAAAGAATATTCTTCTTTACAGATGTAAATGAGATAATTAATGCATGCATGTGTGAATTCTGAGATGGTAGAGTAACATTCCATTTCTAGGTAGTCCTAATAGTTAAATGATCAATTGCAAGCTTAGCATAGTTTCCTTTCTGCAAAGTGATTTGTGCCATTTCATAGCTAGATTATTTATGGAATTACATAACATTTACCATTTGGAAGCTTTCATTTCATGAATAGAAAATAATTTACTTTCCTACATGAGAACTAGCTTTACATTCATTGTCATCATTCAGACTCCTTTTAGTCAATAGAGGACTAGTCTGGAACGATAATGGTCAAGTAGCCTAGTTGAGAAGTGAAATGAGTAGAATGATGCATCTGTTGTGTATGTGGAATTGTCAACTCACAATGTGTATGAAACCTATGGTTGATAAAGTAAAGTTGGTAGCCCTAGGAGTTGTAGCATCCTTGCCACAATACTGAGGCTTATCACTTTTTGTTGTTGTTGCCAGGGAGGTTTCTAGGTATATGTAATTTCTTATTTTATTTCTACTTTTAATTTAGTGGGTAGATGTTCTTCTTCTTTCCTTTTTGTTTTTCAGTTAATTCTAAAAAACACATTTAAAGAAAAAAAAGTATTTCATGTCTCATAGGAGTAGAGAAAATTTAGGGAAATTATTGCCAAATACCCCCACACCATCAAACAGTCAACCTTCCCTCTTCTTCAATGACTGCCAGCTTCCCTCTCTGACAACAGGGGAACTAGAGGACCCATTAGGTGAACAGCTAGAGATCTTTGAAGATCCTATTGGGGATGAAGAAGAAGAACCATTCCATACACTTACACCATGACTAAAAATAGAAATGGGACTAAAAATATAAATGATGGTTCTTTTCCAATTAGAGATACTACTAGAGATGTTAGGATGAAAAACATAAGCCCCTCTTCCATTTCCCACTTCCAAGGCTTAACCTCAGAGGACCCTGATATCTTTTTGTTTTCATTTGTTGTCATCTGCAGAACTGATGATTGTACATCTGAAAACCAAAAGTTGAAGTTATTCCCATCCATCCTTAAGGATTCAACCTTATGCTAGTTCATGGGTTTACCTAGGGACAAAATCACTACCCGGGCTAAAATGCAAAAAACCTTCAACAACAAGTACAGGGACTATTATAGGTCCAAACACACCAAAGAGAAAATTTTTAGAATGACCTTGGGACATGATCAATCCTTGTATACCACGGGGCGGAAGGTGGGGTTGAACAACTCTGTTATATCAATCAAAGGAGGCATTAAGTACCTCGACCATATCAGTAGGGCATGAAAAGTGTGTCCTACTCCTACTACAATCCTAATCAGAATGCATCCCTTCCCCAATGGTGTTCTCTTGCTCATCCTTCATGGTCTACACCTTATCCTTTGTATTATGCACCTCAATACCCTTCCCAACCTACCAATCAGTCATTTCAGCCATATGCTCCCCCACATCCTCATTGAAATACCCCATCACAAGGTTGGAGGCCTCCATTCAACCAACCTCTAGCCTTACTACCTCCACCTCAGTCTCAACCACAACTTCTTGATGATGTTCCAGCTAACAAACCTCAGATGTCTTCTCAACCAAATCCGAAGCCGAACAACAAACATGCATAATAGGTCTATTGTGGAGAGAAATCCTACCCTACCTATGCTATGGAAATTAAATAATTCAACCTCAGGTCTTGAAGATTCCTTCCAAATAACCAACTTCCATCTCCACTTGAGGAGATTGAAGGGGAAAATGAAGAGAGTGTTCCTAAAGCCAATTCACCTCCTTTTCCTAAAGATCTATGCATCCTAGACAAGACACTCCATAAGAGACCAAACTTTTAGGATAATTGAAAAACTTGTGTGCTAAAATCCCACTCGTCTAAGACATCAAGGATGTCCCCATCTACAATAATCTAATCAAGGAGAAATTCTTTAAACATTGTGGGAGGAGAAATAAAGACACCACTACCATTAGTGTCATTGGAAATTTGTCTGACTTAATTCTTGGGAGAGTGATTTTACCAAAGTATCTAGACCTTAGAAGTAATGTGGTAGATGTGCAAATTGATGAAATTATTGTCCCCCACACCTTGATTGGTCTTGGGGTTGCCATCAATGTGATGACTAAGGAGACCATGCTCAAACTAAATCTCCAAGGGTCCCTAAGAAAGATGACAATAGAATTGCAACTTGAAGACAAATCCACGGTAGCTCCCAAGGGAGTTGTTGAGGATGTGATGGTCTCTATTGATTCCTGGGAGTACCCTACTGACTTCTTAGTTCTCCATCCCAAGACCAAATGATGAGCCCTAGTATTGCAACAAGAATGTTGCAAATCCCAAGACTAGCGAATTTAATTATCATCCCAGGGTTCATACAAACTTAAGAGGTATCGACACTATATGTGCAGCATAAAATGTGTCCTTCCTTTATTGTGATGATGTAATGGAGTGCATGTATTGAAGTCAAATCCTAAACTATTTGCAAAAATGAAATGCTCGAAATGGAAACCTCAACCTATTGCAAGAATGAAAGTACAAGGAAAGATACCTATTCTAATTACATAAAGTAAATATCATGAACTAAATTTTAACCATTACATTTTAAAGAATTTGTATCCATTAACAAAGTTCACTCGATGTGGCAATCAATAAAATCATCATTGTATTACCCATTTCATAAAATTGTACCTTAGCCCAAATTGCTCAAATGTTTTGCATGGGTAAAGAGGCAAGTACTAATTGGTCTTTACACTTCCCTAATAATTTATTTAGAGGCTAGGGGTCTTGATTCAACCCTAAGGGATAATAACCAAGCTTCATGAGCAAAATTGGGCAAGTATATTCATGTTGGAAGGCTACTACAGGGTTTCGTGTAGTACTACTAGAGGAAACAACAGATTTGCTAGAAGGAGTTATAATTAATCAAATTACCAACCAAATAAAATAAAAATTGGATGCGATAAAATTTTTTATTGACTAGGATATCTTAGGGCTCCATTCCAAGTTGAATCACTCGAAAAGTCATATACATGCAGAGGTAGAATGGTTCAAAACCATCACACAAAAAGATCATCACGCTCCAATTACTTTAAGGGATATTGTTTTGCTTGCAATATGTTTGGTCACAAAGCTATTGATTGCAATAAAAGGAATATGAAACATGTAAGATATTACGTGTGTAACAAGTTTGGACATAAAGTAAAGGAATGCAGGAGCAAAATTCGGACTCTAAACCAAGAGGAGCATACATCATCACAATCTCAGGTATTGAAGAAGACAGAATTATTGTCAGAAAGATGTGGCATAACTCAGTTTGTAGACATAATAGACCCAAGGGAAGGTGAAAGTGTAAAAATTCAGTATTCTGATTTTCATACGTAGCTTTTATGAAGAAAAGTTGCGTATATATGTGAGTTAGACGTTGAACAGACACGTATATGGTGTTCTGAAGACAAAGCAGTGGGACAAACTCAAGAAAAGGAGCCTGATGATGGTTGGAATAGGTTCAGGGGGAGCATATGCTTCAAATAATGCATTGTTGGCATTATGGTTAGAAGTCTTTGGTGATGATGCTTATATGGCTAAATAATACATCATGCTACTTATTGTTGGTTGGTCAAGAGAATGGTATTGCATGTTACAGTTCTGGATGTTATTGACAGATGCTTATGGTGCAGATCATATATGATGCATGGTCTTGTTTGGGTCTTTGGTCTTTCTCATGTATTTCTTTTAAACATCCATGAGTCATATGATGTAATTTGTAACCCCACTTTGCATGGGAAGGATGATGTAATAATTTCTATTTCATTCGTGTATAAACATTTGGTATATCTCCACTTGGTTGGGTGGATGAGTCAAATTTGGTATATCCCCACTTGCTTGGGAGATGAATGTATGAATCTTTGGTGATAGGAAGGTCATTGACAATGTATGTATAGAGTCACGTTATTCTTTTGTGGACCTTGCATGTGTTCAGGGAGAGCATGGACGATTTAGTGCATCGTAGCATGTACAATGGGGGAGCTCAATCAGAGACTTCAGCATGTACTCATGGGGAATATGGACAACATAATGTATATCAAGGGAGAGAATATCTTGGTCTGCCCTTTGCCCTTGATGTCAAAGAGGGAGTGTAACTTGGTGCAGTTGTTGCCATCAAGTCCAAAGGGGGAGATTGTTGGCATTATGATACAGGTATGATACAAGTGTTGTCCTTCATGGCAACTAACTCAGATGACAGATCATAGTGCAGCAGGTAAATAACAAAGAATTAATGATCAGAGAGAGGTATATGTAGGTTCACTATGACAAAGGAACGTATACACGTGGATTAGCAGAACACTAGGCACGTATGTCATATACATGCACTTTCACATAAGTAAAGTCGCATACATGTTGGAAAACTAAGTTGATCAATCTCTGAATCACCCAACAACTCTATTATTGAAACCCTGTTATCAAAATACAGTCACCAGAACATAAAGCAGAACCCAGAACTCTACAAAACCCACTAGAGCCAACAACAAACTCAAATATCAAATCTCATAATGTATATGCTATTTGGCTATGTTGAACCACCATGTATATGCCCTTTCACCAAAGGGAACCAGTGTACAGATCTGAAAATAATTACTTATACCTTCGCTGCAATTTTCTACTTCAGATATACCCAGATCATCAGATATAAAGGATAAGACATGTGTCAGTATTCAGATATGAATTTTTCATGACCATACCATATAATGATAATGCATTTTAGTCTTCCTTATCTCGTTCCATCAACCTTTATTCACTACATAGGTGCATCCTTAGCAAAGTATCACATACCCATAACCTGCATACTAGATCTCACACTTCATCAGATATTCATCACTTGCACACTTTCGCTTTGGCCTAATGATCTTCTTCTCCCTATATAGGTTTAGGCCTCTTTCAATACCATGGTCCAAAACCACATAGGACCAATACCTTGTACCTAATACCTAGTGTCAATATCTCAGACCAAATACCATGGACCAAATACCACGAACCAAAACTTAGTTTTCCAACATGTATGCGACTTTACTTATGTGAAAGTGCATGTATATGACATACGTGCCTTTTGTTCTGCTAATCCACGTGTATACGTTCCTTTGTCATAGTGAACCTACATATACCTCTCTCTGATCATTAATTCTTTGTTATTTACCTGCTGCACTATGATCTGTCATTTGAGTTAGTTGCCATCAAGGACAACACTTGTATCATACCTGTATCATAATGCCAACAATCTCCCCCTTTGGACTTGATGGCAACAACTGCACCAAGTTACACTCCCTCTTTGACACCAAGGGCAAAGGGCAGACCAAGATATTCTCTCCCTTGATATACATTATGTTGTCCATATTCCCCATGAGTACATGCTGAAGTCTCTGATTGAGCTCCCCCATTGTACATGCTACGATGCACTAAATCGTCCATGCTCTCCCTGAACACATGCAAGGTCCGCAAAAGAATAACGTGACTCTATACATACATTGTCAATGACCTTCCTATCACCAAAGATTCATACATTCATCTCCCAAGCAAGTGGGGATATACCAAATTTGACTCATCCACCCAACCAAGTGGAGATATACCAAATGTTTATACACGAATGAAATAGAAATTATTACATCATCCTTCCCATGCAAAGTGGGGTTACAAATTACATCATATGACTCATGGATGTTTAAAAGAAATACATGAGAAAGACCAAAGACCCAAACAAGACCATGCATCATATATGATCTGCACCATAAGCATCTGTCAATAACATCCAGAACTGTAACATGCAATACCATTCTCTTGACCAACCAACAATAAGTAGCATGATGTATTATTTAGCCATATAAGCATCATCACCAAAGACTTCTAACCATAATGCCAACAATGCATTATTTGAAGCATATGCTCCCCCTGAACCTATTCCAACCATCATCAGGCTCCTTTTCTTGAGTTTTTCCCACTGCTTTGTCTTCAGAACACCATATACGTGTCTGTTCAACGTCTAACTCACATATATACGCAACTTTTCTTCATAAAAGCTACGTATGAAAATCAGAATACTGAATTTTTACACTTTCACCTTCCCTTGGGTCTATTATGTCTACAAACTGAGTTATGCCACATCTTTCTGACAATAATTCTGTCTTCTTCAATACCTGAGATTGTGATGATGTATGCTCCCCTTGGTTTAGTGTCCGAATTTTGCTCCTGCATTCCTTTACTTTATGTCCAAACTTGTTACACACGTAATATCTTACATGTTTCATATTCCTTTTATTGCAATCAATAGCTTTGTGACCAAACATATTGCAAGAAAAACAATATCCCTTAAAGTAATTGGAGCGTGATGATCTTTCTGTGTGATGGTTTTGAACCATTCTACTTCTGCATCTGGCTACAACATGTCCAAAATTATGACATATAAAACATTCAACATCATTCCTTGAAGATAATAACCGACTATCATTTCCACAGTTAGGAGTAAAAGGTTTTCTTTTAAGAAATTCTTTCCTTGCTAGTTGATGGGGTTGTCCTCCCATCTCCTTGTTGAGCATTTCAGATTTCTCATTAGATTTTCTTGCCTCACCTTGTGAGCTAGATTCCCCTTCAATAGATTCATGAAAACAAAGACCATTTTTGATGGTAGGAGACCTTTGACTACTAAGAATATTATCCAAAATCTTAGTACTGTCTTGAAATCGTAACAGTTTATCCTTTTCTTATAACTTCTCTTTTAAGAGATTTACATCAACCTGATGTTATTCTTTAGATTTTCTTCCTTTTTCCACTTGTTGCCTTAATTCGAGAACTTCATGTTCTTGTTCTTCGAGAGCTTCTTCAATCTGCTTCTTTGATTCTTCAAGTTCTTCCTTTAGAGAGAGGATCTTAGATTCAAGCCTCTAGATTTTTATGCTCTGATCATTTATTTCATTTCTTAATGATATCACTACATCCTGCAGTTGCTCCCTTACTTTGGTTGCTGTCTCCTGTTGATCTTTTAATCTGGTAACTTCTTCTTTTTCTACGTCATTATTTTCATATGCCATAAGAAGTTTAATTTCCTGATTATCTTCATCACTATTGGACAAGCCATCACTATTATCATGAGTATAATAGCTTCTATTACCTTCTTCAGACATCTTTCCTCTATTATGAGGGCATCTAGCAGCGTAATGACCAACTCTACCACAAGAAAAGCATTTCAAAGGTAGCTTACCTTTGAACCTTCCAAATCCCCATTGAAGCTTCTTAACAAAATTTACCTCATATTATTCTTTTGACATGTATCCTGATTCATTGAGTTTTTCTTTTTCCTTTGTTGATACTTTAAATGCGGCTTCTCTCATATCTAATGGTCCTCCTTTTCTCATTTCAAAAGTAGTTAAGATTCCATGAAGCTGCATCATAGTGATTTTCTATAGATCCTGCTTTTCTTCTATGGCAAATACTTTGGGTTCAAATTTAGTAGACAAGGATCTCAAAAATTTCTCAACTAAGACATATTCCTTAATTCCCTCACCCAGATTCTTCATGCAATTGACAACCTCATCTACATGTAAGAAGTAACTAGCTATGCTTTCATTACTATGCATCTTAAGAGTTTCATACTGTATCATGAGAGTTTGAAGCTTAGCACGTTTTACCTAAGAGTCTCCTTCGTAGCTCAGAATGATTTTGTTCCATATTTCTTTGGTTTTTTTGAGCTGCATGATCTTGACAAACTCTGATTTTGACAAACTTCCCAATAAAATACTAACAGCTTTGGCATTGGTTTCATATTACTTTCTACCTACCGTATCTGTAGGAATTTCTGATGGAAATGTATATCCTCCTTCCACGATTTCCCAAATTTCTGTTCCAAGCGATTGTAGATAGGTTGTGGTTCTTATCTTCCAGTAAACAAAATTTCTCACATTGAAGATTGGTGGTCTGATGGATCCCTCTCTTTCTTGATTACTCATCATGATGGATCTTCCTTCAAGCGATCAAGCTTCTTCTGAAGGACCTACTCTGATACCAATTGTTGGAAATAATACTGAGAAGGGGGGGGGGGGGGTGAATCAGTATTAGCAAATAAATATAACTTTTCCATTTCATACTCTGATTCATATACGCTACTTCAGTTAAGGGAACCCCCGTGTACACACAACTGTGTTTAATGCAACTAGCGTATATCTAGAAAACTTATGATTCAGTTAATCCATTGTATGTTGATCTTTAATTAGTGCATTAGAACTTCATTAACCATATAAATTCTAAACAGGTGTTGTAAAACAAAATAGATCATCACACATAAGAAACACACATGAACACCATGATATAAGCTGGAAACCTAATGCGGGACAAAAACCACCTACTGCTATTTTCTTTAAGATAAGAAAAACCTGTTTACAATCTTGTACTGGCACAGACTCATACCAGTACGTAGGCACCCACCTGAAGAAGGCTACAACCTTCTCTCGTTCTCTAGATTCTATTGGAAGGGAGCTCCAACCTCCTGGCTCTTGTACTAGCCAATATATTTACTAGTACATAGGCACCGGCCTACAGAAGGCTACAACCTTCTCATTTCTTCCAGGGACCACATTTCATAAATTTTCAGACTGCATCCATCAATAACATCAAAGCACAAAATCAATTACCACTGCAATACAACCATTAACTATATCCGCATCATCAATCTCTGAATCACCTAACAACTGAATCACTGAAACCCTGTTATCAAAATACAGTCACTAGAACACAGAGCAGAACCTAGAACTCTACAACAACCACTAGAGCCAACAACAACCTCAAATATAAAATCTCATAATGTATACACTACTTGGTTGTGTTGAACCGGCGTGTATCTGCCCTTTCAGCAAAGGGAACCAGTGTACAGATCTGAAAATAATTACTTATACCTTCCCTGCAATCTTCTACTTCTGATATACCCAGATCATCAGATATAAAGGATAAGACATGCGTCAGTATTCAGATCTGACCTATTCATGATCATACAATATAATGATAATGCATTTTAGTCTTCATGATCTTGATCCATCAACCTTCATTTGCAACATAGGTGCATCCTTACCAAAGTATCACATGCCCATAACCTGCATACTAGATCTCACACTTCATTAGATATTCATCACTTGCACACTTTCACTTTGGCCTAATGATCTTCTTCTCCTTATATAGATTTAGGCCTCTCTCAATACCATGGTCCAAAACCACGTAGGACCAATACCTGGGGTCAATATCTCGGACCAAATACCATGGACCAATACCAAAATACCATGGACCAAATACCACAGACCAAAACTTAGTTTTCCTACATGTATGCGGCTCTACTTCCATGAAAGTGCATGTATATGACATACACACCTTTTGTTCTGCTAACCCACATGTATACGCTCCTTTCTCACAGTGAACTTGCGTATACCTCTCTCTGATCATTAATTCTTTGCTATTTACCTATTGCACTATGATTTGTCATCTGAGTGAGTTGCCATCAAGGACAACACCTGTATCATACCTATATCATAATGCCAACATCCTCTCCCTTGATACCTTCATTCCATTTTCACTCATTTTTTCAAAACTGTTTGTGAATAGAAAAAATCAGAGTCTTTCTTGAGACCATTAGCCTGCCTTCTTCCCCTTACTCAAGATGGGTTCTTGAATATTTTTAAGTTTGGGAAGGTCTTCCAAATCCTTTTCCAACCTTCTACTACCCTTTTCCACCATTGGCCACATCTAAAACCTTCAAAATGGCTTTAGCTGAGAACTAGGACATCTTGTAGTAATTCCTATAAAAACTATAGGAATCCTTGTAGCAATTCCCACAGTACTACAAGAAACCCTGTAAGAGTTCCTGTAGTACTACAGGAAACCTTGTTTAAACCTATTTTCAGTAGAAATGATAGTCTACCTAAGGTAGGCCCTTTACTTGACTTCCATGCATTTCTCCTATTTCTATAACATCTTTTAGGCCTTAGAAAAAAGCTAGAAAGAGATTAGAGACCTCTTGGAAAACCTCTTTACATCACTACAATTTGATTTCTATTTTGATGGTGAATGCCTTTTTGTCTTTTGTTCTCTTCTTCTTATATTTTGTGGCCTAGATGATTACCTAATGGCCTTGGAGTTCTCTGTTTTGATTAGGTCTCTCTTAGGCACTGCCATTTTGGGCTTTCGCACAATTTCTTCCTTTGTTCCTTCTTGTAGCAGTCATTCCTTCTTCCTTCGGGGTCTTCTAATTGTATGGGAGTGATGGGAAATGATGTAGAGGGGTTAGAGGATGATGCTAGCGCTCAAAGGGAGTAGTATAGGTTTGTGAAAATAAAAAGGATGTGCTCTATGTGTTTTTTTCAAGAAATTTTCAGGGTGAGATAGAGTGTACGGTTTGTTCTTGAAAAATATTAATTTTTTCTTTATGAAATGAGATGGATGAATGATGGATGGATAGTGGATATGAAGTGTATATAGGGCTTGGAGTGCTTTGGTGACTTTGCCTTTGCACAAATTTCATCTTTTAACTATTATCCCCATTCCTCGAAATCATCACCCTTCATAATTTGGCTTTTCCACATTGCATGAGTGAAGGAGAGAGCTGCAATTAACTAGTTGAAGTCAGCTGAGACTATTGACCCATCCCTAGCTTATAAAACCTCATCTCTCATGCATTGAAAACAAATTTCCAACTATAATAGGCTCAAGAGAAGAGGTCAAAAATATTGCATACATGTACCTACTTGATGGTTGGTTGAGAGACATGCATGTTGCTGTTTAGTTGATGATTGATCCATAGTACTCTGGAGGTGATAATTTCCTTTGTTTTCTTCTGCACAAGTCTACATATCTTGGTGATTCTAAACCTTTCTCTTCCAGTTAGCATGAGCAAGATATCCTAGTCAAATACAACCTCCTTGGAGCGATGGGCTTGTCCATGGGTGATGTTCACCTTCCCTATACCTTATTCCACCATTATACACATTTCCCACACTTCATTCTACCTTTCCTACCATCTCCTAATCTTTCAGCCTATTTCCTATAGTAAAATAGGGCAGCCTATAGTAGAACTAGGACATCCTGTAGTAGTACTACAAGAAATAGTAGATTTTCCTTATTTTGTCCCTATCTCCCAAATAGTAGAATGGATTGACCTTAAATTTTCTGAGTATGTCGCCATCATCCTTATTCACCTCCCCATAAAAAAAATAAAAATGGATGAAGTTGATGCAAGTCGTTTTCTTTGAAACCATGCACTATAACTTTTTGAAATTTCTTGGGCATGTTACCATCATCCATGTGCCTCTCCCCATGAAACATCTTTTTAAATGGCTGCATGAATACCGATAAAATTCAAAAATGGATGTAGGTGATGGAGGTCGACTTCTTGAAAAATGTGCACTGGAATTTTCTGAAATTACTTGAGCATGTTACCATCATCCATATGCATTTGCACCTGAAATATATTGGAAAATGAATGTGTGGTTTTCAAGATATGAAAAAAACAATTTTTTTCTCTATGTATTTCTGTTTCCTGGTGTAAAACAAAACATTCCCATAGTATTTTAGGACAACAAGGAAAATGAGTGGTAAAAGCTTGGGAATGATGAGTGGATGCTAGAAATAGATGAGGGTGATGGATTTTCATGGCCTTGGTCCTTCTGGAGCATCTGAGGAAAGGAGGAGAAAGTCCAAATTTGACTTCGTTTGACTAGAATTTTGACGAATTTTTATTTTCTTTGGTGCCAACTTGTTTTTGTTGCTTGCAGATGTTGGAGAGAACCTAAATTAGTTAGAAAGGTACACGGATCAATGGTTTTTTATGTTTTCTTTTTTTTCTTCTAGGCCTACTAGCTGCCTCAATGAGGTTTTCAACTTGTAGGTTTGTCTAAGCACCTCAAAGGAGGTTTTCACCTAAGATCGTTTCTTTTTCTCTTTTTTTTTCTTTTTTTTTTCCCAACCCATAACTGCACCATGGAGGTTTTCAATCAATGAGCCAATCTCAGGTGCCTCAAAGGAGGTTTTCAATTGAGGTTATTTTTTTTCTTATTTTCCATTTTTTATTTCTTTTCCTATCCTACTCTACTTGAAAACACAAAATAATTTTCAAGTTTAGGAATAATTCCAATGAAGCCAAGTGCACATCAAGATGACATATCAACAGATGTGTAGGCTCGAAATTTATTCTTTGACATGTACCTAGATGTAAAAGACTGAATGCTTTGACTTTGATGATATCAAACACAATTGAAGAAGAGAGTATTGCTACAACTTAGTGACTGTCTCGAACCATATTTCAATATAGTTGAGATGCCCCTGGTCAACTTGCTGATTTGGATCATCTTGAATGTCTTCTTCTTCCATGAAATTCAAATATTCCTCCTTTTGTTGATTATTCTCTTGAACACATGGAGGATTTGATGGTAACCATGAGGGAGCTTTCTCAATATCTTATTTTGATGTATTCTCTTCATCAAATGAAGCCCATTATCCTTTGGTATTCTCACTTGAATCTTCTTCTTCTGCATGTGGTCCTTCAATGATATCAAGACAATATACTTTTTGAAATACTCTTCATGAGCTGAGATGAATACCATTAAGATCAAGAGGAGATATTTCAAAGTGTTTTACCTCAACATTGTTTGTGGGCTGAGGTAATTAATTGTGTGGCTTTGGAAATGGTGGTATAGGTAGTTGAGTGGGAGTGCAGATTTGGGATGGATGTGGTTAAGGTTGTGGTTGTGGTGGAGGTGGATGGTAGGGATAACATAGAGTTGGGTATGAAGGAGATTGAGGAAAATATTAAGGATATTGTGGATGGCTCCCAAAAGTTCCTTTCCAACCTTGTTACCAAGATTGGTTTTGGGGTTGAGATGGACAATGTTTCCAAGGAAAGGGTGTGTTCCAATTACTTTGACGTGGATATGCATAACCTTGAAATTGTGAACTAGGCTCTTTCATCATACTAGCTTGACTAGGTTGCCATGGTCCTCTTGGAGCTACATAACATAGCTGCATTGGAATTTGAATTTCTCGATTTTCCTCTTGGTAAACTTCCTTCAATCTTGGTAATGAGGGGAAATATTTAACATCATGTGATTATGCATGGACAACACAAATATGAACATCTTATTCATCTTGAATTCTTAACATTTCTACTTGTTTGGTTAGATTGCTAAGAACTTGTGTTTTAAAGTCATCAAACAAATTTCCAAGTTTAGCTTGACTTACCGATCTTGACATTGACTTACTTACTCTTTTCCTTCCTCTTTATATGTGTTTTCATGTTTCACAAATTCCTTCAAATGATAATTGGTACACATATCCTCTACTCATGAGATCAATTCACTCATCCCTAATTGTTCTAAGTAAGAGGGTTTTTAGTGTGCCAGATCCTAAATGATGTAGTTTTTCTCTCTTAATAGTATACATGAACCTCTCTATTAGATCCTCAAGGCTCTTATATTTTTTATTCATTCTAAAGATTTATTCTTTAACATCATGATATTTATATTTTTCTAGAAATATCTTTTGCATCTCACTCCACGATCTTATTGAATTAGTCCCTAAACTCATGAACCATTTAAGATCTCTATCCTTCAATGTTGCCAGAAACAATCTAATTTTTTGAGTGTTTAATAATTAACCATAAGTTCTACAAAGGATTTCAAATTGAAAGAGAAAGGTTTCCAGATCCTCTAACCTTAGACCATGAAATTTTGGAAGAAAAAATGGAGGGATGTTCTTCATGTGCATAGTACCATCAATATCTTGAATGGGAAATCTGAGAGGATCTTCCTCATTGTCATCATCTCCATCCATTTCTTCTACATTATTTGCCATATCTTATTCTTATACCTGGAAAAGTGTATGGTGATGTGGCTCTTACTGCACCACATGATCAAATGGGGTGGTGGGTTGGTGTTGGAGGATTTTTCTTTTTTTTATGATTGAATGAAAACACTAATCCAGTGAAATTTTCTATTTTTGAAATGAAAAATGCCTAATGATTTTTTTTTATTTTTTTAGAAAGTAAAAGAAATGAATCAACTAGGGAAGAAAACAATTCATACTTTGACACCTCCTCGGAAATGACGCCAAAAAATGTTGAGCCTCGGTATTGTAACAAGAATGTTGCAACTCCCAAGGCTACTGACTTTAATTATCAACCCGGGGTTCGTAAAAACTTTAGAGGTATGAGCACTATATGTGTAGCATACAATGTGTCCTTCATTTCCTGTCATGATGTAATGGAGTGCGTATGTTGGACTCAAATCCTGAACTAATGCAGAAAATGAAATGCTCGAAATAGAAACCTCAACCTATCGTAAGAAAGAAAGTAGAAGGAAAGAAAACTATTGTAATTGCATAAAGTAAAGATCATGAACTAAATGTAAACAATTACATTTCAAACACTTTAGATCCATTAACAAATTTCATTGTATGTGACAATCAATAAAATCATCATTGTATTACTCATTTCATAAATTTGTCTATTAGCCCAACTCAATAAAATGTTTTGCATGAGTAAAGAGGCAAGTCGTAAGTGGTCTTCAGTCTTCCCTAATCATTGAATTAGAGCCTAGGGGTCTTTATTCAACCCTAAGGGACAATTAACAATCTTGTTGAGAAAATATGGGGAAGTAAATGCATGTTGGAAGGCTACTACAAGGTTTCCTATAGTACTACTACAGGAAACAACTAATTTTCTATAGGGAGCTGTAATTCATAGAATGACCAACCAAATCGAATCAAAATTGGATGTGAAGTTTTTTTGTATTGAATAGGATTTTTTAGGTCTTCTTTCCAAGTGGAATACTCAAAAATAACTTTGTTAACCCACGCTAAAAAATGACAGAAAATTACTAGTCTTAAATCTAGAAATTCGAGAACTAGTGAGCTACTAAATCTATCAAATGCCTAACCTAATCAATTGTAAATGCAATCGGCTGATTTTTCTTATTAACTAGATTTTTTTTTTATCTAATTCAAGTGGGAAAAACTTGATTGAAGCTCATTAGCATGTCTAAAAGCTAGCATAAATTTACTTTTATTTTCCACAAAGGAGTTCCAGAAATCTAGATTTGGGAATAAGAAAACTAATCAAGGTAGCCCAATGATTACTACGACCTTCCAAAGATTTTCCAAGGATAAAATGATGGTTGTGATCCTACAAAAGGACTTACATCAACCACTTAACCCAATCCTATAACAAGAAATCATTAATACTAAATGCAGAAATAGAAAGAAACAAGAACAAGAGATGCATGTGAATAAAAAGTGAAAGGAAGAAAAGTAAATGATACTAAAGGTCTCTGAGGCTCTTGGGATGGCCAACCCCAAGGAAACTTATATTCATATGAAGGATACCAACGTTTAGAAGCTGAACATGAAACCAACCTTCATTATTTTCATCAATAAAATTACATCTCTGCAAGAAATGACAGTGGAGCTACAAAAATACAAGTTCTCTCCACAATAATACTAATAAAAATCGATGCCCAGAGGAAAATTTGACATGGTACTTATAAAAAATGATTAGGAATCATTCTCGATGAGAGGAGGAATATTTCCCCACCAAAACCCCTTGATTAGTGGATCTGGTTTCGAATACTATGAATCTGCATTAAATGGCAGGGAACACATTCCTATATTTTCTCAATCATTGGAGCTCCACAATCTATGCCATAATTTTATAATTTATTGTTGATTTATTATTTAATATTGATCCTCCTATAGTAGGAAGCAAGTCCCTAGATTATCTCCTCTTCCAAATTTCCATAATCTACCCAATATTCTCCCAATATTCCACAAAAATAAATAATATTAGGCACACATATGAAATTATCCATCAACCTTCCTAATGAACATATTAAGGCTAAAAATGCTTTATCTAATGAAAAGAGAGAGGTTTAATGTGCTGAGGGATGGTCATATGGGCCTTAATTGATGTCTAAATTAGAGGCATGGGCCTTAATTTATGTGTAATTTAGATTCCCATCACCAAATTCAATGGTTATCCACTCATACTTGGAAGAGCATGTCTAGAAAATTTTGATGCTTACAAAAGTTTTAGAGATGGGAACACGACCATTAAGAATGGGCATTTTTCTAAACATTTGGTGATGTACCCTCCTGCTCAACCATCCCTAGAGCATGACTTACCCTTACGCTTGGAAGAGGAGGATGAAGATGAAGTATACCATTCCACATCCTACCCAATCTGTACCCTATATGCTATTATAGGAGGCGGAAAACTTGATGAAGATTACCTCATTGATCAAATCCTCTAGAATTGGCCCCCCAACACCATGTCTCCTGATCAGCGGGTGAATAAATTTGAATATAACCCTTGGAATGATTCGTGCCTAGTTAAATCAAGTCCTTCTCATACCAAAATGGAAGAATTTGGTCCATGTAAACATTTAAAATCAACCCCTCTCTCTCAACCCATTAGGAAGAGAAGTTGTGCAAATTGTTGAGAGAGAAATTGGATGCTTTTGCCTGGAGCTATAAGGAAATCAAGGGAGTGCATCCTTCATTGTGTACTCACCACATCTAAAATAAGGAAGGATGCAAACAAGTGCGCCAACCATAGAGGAGAATGAACCTAGCCATCAAAGACATAGTCAAAGAATAATTACAAAATTTGTTGGATTTAGGGTTCATTTAGCCCACCTCAGATAGTGAGTGGGTGTCCCCTCTAGTTTTTGTCCCAAAGAATAATGGAAAGTGGAAGATTTGTGTGGATTATAGAGAGATAAAAAAAGCCACTGAGAAAGACCATTTTCCTCTACCTTTCATTGATCAAGTCTTGGATGGTCTTGCAGGGGAGAAGTTCTCTTCCCTCGATGGATTTAGTGGCTATAATCAGATCCAGATGAGCCCAAAGGACCAAGATAAAACCACCTTCACTTGTCCTTTGGGTAGCTTTTCTTATAGGGTCCTTCCTTTTGGATTATATAATGCCCCCGCCACTTTGCAAAGGGCAGTTATGAGCATCTTTGCTGAGCTAGTCCATGACGTTGTAGAAATCTATATGGATGATTTCACTCCCTATGGGTGTCATTTCCTAGAGGCTTTATCTAACCTAGGGAAAGTATTAAATAAGCTCATTGAAATGAACCTATCACTTAGTCCCAAGAAGTGTGAATTCTTGATGAATGCATGGACTATTTTGGGTCAATCAATATCCTAGTAAGGACTACAAGTGGACCCAAATAAAATTCCTATGATAAAAAGGGTCCCTACTCCTCAAAATCATAGGGATGTTAGCAGTTTATTAGGATTAGCTGGATACTATAGGAGATTTATCAAGCAATTCAACAAATTATCGTCACCATTGTTTGAACTGCTGGCCAAGGACTCTGAATTTTGTTGGTCAGAAAATTGCCAAGAGGCCCTCGAAATATTGAAGGACAAGTTGACTACTACAACCATACTCAGAGACCCAAATTGGGCTCTTCATTTCCACATCCATGTTGATGCATCTGAAAAAGATACAAGAGCATCTCTAGACCAGAGAGATGACAAGTTGCCTTATGCCATTTGCTTCATTAGCAAAAATTTGTCCAAGGTTGAATTGAACTACACCGTGACTGAAACAGAACTCCTAGTTATTGTCCACTCCCTGAAAAATATTTAGAAAATCCATCATTGGTTATCAAACCTTTATGCATACTAACGATGCTGCTATCAAATACTTAATGAATACACCTAATGTGAATTCTACAATTATTAGATGGTTTCTTTTATTACAATAGTTTGATTTAACTATAATTGATAAGCCAGGTAGAGAAAATGTAGTTGCATATATTTTGTCTAGACTTGCTTTGCCTACAAGTGAGGAAGGAATGGTTGAGGATCAACTGCCAGATGAGCATTCATTTACTATTTCAGTCCTGTCTCAATGTTTTGCTGACATGTCTAACTACCTAGTTTCTGCAAACTTCCCTCCAAATCTATCATCGAGGGAGAAGAGAATAATTGTAAGGAAGAGTACCCCATTCACTTGGATTGGGGTAAATCCCTTCAAGTTGGGCCCAGATAAAATTTTGAGGAGGTGTGTTAGGGAGGAAGAAGTCTTTGACATCCTTATAGCCTATCATGATGGGCCTTATGGAGGTCACTTTGCAGCCAAGAGGGAAACTTTGAATGTACTGCAAGTTAGCTACTACTGGCTCACTCTCCACGAAGATGCAAGAAGATACACTAGTTGAAGTGATCAGTGCCATAGAATGGGGAACATTACTCCCAATAATGAAATTCCATTTCAACCTCAGGTGAATCTAGAGCCATTTGAGAAGTGGGGCATGGATTTCATTAGGCCCATTGATCCACTATGATGGAGAAAAAGTACATAATTGTATCCACTGGTTATTTGAAAAACTAGGTTAAGACCAAGGTTGTCAAACTAGCAACGTAGGTGAAAGTGGCTGAGTTCTTAAGGGAGAATGCATTCTACAAGTTTGGGTACCCTAGGGAACTAGTCACCATTTAGGGAGCTCAATTCACATCACATCTGATCAATAATTTTTTGGGGAAATATAGGATAAAACAAAGGCAATCAACTTCCTATCATCCTCAGACAAATGGACAAGTAGAGGTCACTAATAAAGCATTGGAAGGCATCCTCACTAAGGTTGTGAGCAGTAATATAAAATATTGGGTTGATAAACTAGTGGAGGCCATATGGGCCTATCATACAACTTGCAACACAAACACTAGTTTCACCCCTTGTGACTTGGTCTATGGAAAGAAGGCTCTACTCTCCATTGAGTTTGAGTACAATAGCTTGAGAATGGAAGAACAATTAGATTTGAATGTTACAAAGCACAACCAGAGAGGCTGGTCTAGATGAGTGCAGGATGTAGGCGCTCCTACACAATAAAGTTATCCAAGTATAGAGGAGGGTTTGGCATGAAAGAACATCAAGGACATGGTTTTTCAAGAAGGGGATTGGGCTATGATATATGACTCTAGGTTCAAGGACTTCAAAGGCAAATTGATGACCAGGTGGTTAGGCCCATACTTTATAGAGAAGTGCCATGACATTGGGGTTGTTCAAATCAGGACCATTGATGAGGATGGTATTCCCTTTCTTGTCAATGTATATAGATTGAAAGCGTATAAAAGACCTCTGTGCAAGGACGAGTTCATCAACACCATTAGTAAGGAGTTAAATGTCATTGGAAGTGTCTTAGCTTCCAAGTCACACAATTTTTGAAGATTGTTTTTTATTTGTGTGGAAACAAGTAAAAACAAAAGAAAAGGAAAATAATAAGAGGCTTTGGTGAAAACCTCTATGAGGCATCTGAGGCCAACACTTGGGTTGAAAACCTCCTTGAGACAACCAATGAGTGAAAAAGAAAAATAAAAAGATCCCTAGGCGAAAACCTCCTTTGAGGTGCCTAGTGTAGGAAGACAAGGTGAAAACCTCTTTTGAGGCAACTTGTGTGTCTTTAAGAAAAAAACAAATACCATGGTAGCGACCTCAAACCTGTCCACTAATAAATTTTGTGATTTTTGAGGTTTTAAGGCAATAAAAGATGCAGACATATAGGGAAAACATGCCAAATTTCATCTCATTTCATCTCATTTCATCTCATCCATGACTCTCATTTCCCTACCACTCATATCCATTTTCAGGCATCAAAAATCATTTTGTTTGCATTTTCTGGCTTAATATGGGATCTCTTGTAGCTGCTACATGAAGATCCTCTTGCACTACAAGATTTCCTGAAATGCTACAGAAAGGGGTCCCGATAGGAAAATCATCAACTGTGTCTATTCTAGGTTGATTGGGGACCCTACACATCATCAAACCACTCACCCATAATCCATGCCTCCCTGGTCCAAGTCACCATACCCATATCTAGCTCTGTCTCACGAGAAAAAAAACATAGGAAAATGTCCAAAACTTAAAAGAAAAAGGACCAAATGATATGTCCTCCATTTTCCAAACCATTCACTATTCCATCAAATCCCTTGCATCATTCTCCAAACCATACACCACTATCCAGCTTCTCTTTGAGAAAAATCATTGAAAAGGGAAGAAAAGGCAGCTACAAGATTTCTTGTATTAGCTACAGGATTTCTTGTAGCAGCTACAGGATCTCCTATAGCAGCCTATGGCATCACTACAACCAACCTGAGCTTTAATTTTTATTCCCAACCAGAGAAAGGGGGAGCACCATAAACTCTCAATACCTTGTTTCTCCTAGCCAAAGCTCCACAGTAGAAGGAACAACAATAGAGATATATCAAGCACCTGTACACATGGACCAACAAGCAGTCGACTATACAAGCAGGAAGAAATACACAAGAATAGAGCAAAGGAAAACTTCCCTGAGTAGTAGAACAAAAGGCCAATCCTCCAACATGAATCGATCATCAAAGGTAGGCACTGGTATGGAAATTCACTTAGCTCTTCCCCGAGTACGATATGATGGAAAATGTATAAATGTTGAAAAGGATATTTTTATAAGCTAGAGGTTGTCAGTTAACTTGGCCACCCTCATCTCATGATCAAAGGTGAACTTCCATTCAGCATGCCACATTAGAGTGTCAAACCAATGGGAGCCAATTAACAAGGTGGTCGATTAAATTATGTGGGAGTGGGTGATAATTACGAGGAGAAAGTGCATGATCACCAATGGTTAGACAATGGTCCCAATTAGGATATTTTGTACCACTTCCACCCATCACAATGCTCCAAGCCTTGACCATAAATGGCATAAAAAACCCAGACTTTTATGTAGATGTTTCTCACTTCAAAATAAAAGAGATAGAGACCAGCTTGGGAAGCCATCAGAAAGATGAACCCTACTCTAGCCATCCTACAAGAAAAAATGCTATAGGAAGATACAGGAAACTTAGAAACCTATAGGAAGCTACATGAAGCACTAGAATTCCATCAGAATTTTGCAATGAGCTGCCTAGGTTTAGATTGGTCATCAATTATCATAATCTAAAGCATCAAAGTAAGAAGTAAGTGGCCCATCTCTCCTCTGTTCATGCTTTGATAAGTGAAAGAAAACTCTGCAATCTTCTAGTAATTACAGTGAGCTTGAGAATTAAATAGGGTTTGGGAACAATATAAGGAAATTATGTGGCTATAAGAAATGGTATAAGTTATAGTCATCTGCTAAAAATTTTAAGCTCTCAGCCACCCTGAAACCCATACTGAAGCTCACCTACAAAAAATCCTCCATTTAGCTATAACGAGAGAAGAGAAATGGGAGGGGGATTCAATATAAGAGAACCCACAAATACATCAAGGACTCACCTTCATCCCCCGGTGGTAGATATCTTTAGGAGGCACCACTAGTTAGGATTCTTTGAGTTTCTCAAGGGATATGATGATGATATAGTCTATGACTTTGTCACAATGCTAAACCCTCAAGCAAGAACAAGTGCTACCATTATGGTGAGAGGGATTCCCATTACAATCAACCATACTGTCATGAGCAGAGTAACCACACTTCCTCTAGGGATACAATGGAGAAGAGAGGATAAGGATAGCAACACTTTTGCTAAGAAAAACTTCTTCTTAAATGATGAAAAGCCAATTGAAGATGAAAACTGGGTGAGAAGGGAGAGCCTTCCCTATCCCTCTAAATCTCAACTCATGGAGCAGTCTAAATTGGCAGCCATAAGCCAAAGGCCTAGTGTTCATTATTTCCTTTTACAATCCATTATAGACATGAGTGAGAAGGTGAATGTAGGGAAGTACCAGCAGTTAGCACACCATGGTCTCATCAAGCTAATAATGGAAGATGCCTTAAGCCAATTGAGAATTCCTGTTCTCTGGTCCACATTTAGGGACATGGACAAAGAAGCCTTCCTTGACGCTCGAAACCTTGAACATGGTGGGACCCCTACCTCTAGTGTTGAAGAGGAAGAAGACGAAGAACAGGAAGAGGAAAAAGATGAAGAAGAAATAGAAGAAAAAGTGGAAGAAGAGACATACAAAATAGAGGAAGAAGAAAAGGAAGAAGAAGAAGAAGAAAATGAAGAAGATCAACCAGAAGAGGAAGAAGAAAAAGAAGAAGAGGAGTAGAAGGCAGAGACTAAACCTGAGAAAAATACAACAAAAGGGGAGATATCCCCAAGATTGTCTACTAAACCCACTGAAAAGGAGGAAAATATTTCCTTGGATTCCTTGAGTACACCCATCAAATCTAAGAGGAGAAGGTAGAGGTAGACTCCCCTCTATTTTAGAACAAGAAGGAGCACCAATATCAAGAAGGGGAAGCCACAAACACCTACAAAAACTCCCATAATAATTGAAGAATCACTGAATAAGGAGGAGGATCTAGGTCGCTTGGGAATGAAGGTTGACGAAAGAACATTAACATAAGCAAACCCAAAGGCTACCATCACCTATGTGAGGAATCCTGTCACCGAATCAACATTATCTAAGCAAAATAGGGCACATTTCACCCTCCAACCAAAAGGAAAGGGCCTACTATAGGATCCCCAAACAGTGCTATATGAAACATTGCCACTGCTATAGGAAAGACAAAAAGAGCTACAGGAAGAACAACAAGGGTAGAAAAAAGGCGAGGAAGCCATCCCACGAATACTGGAGGGGGCAACTTCTCCAAAGACATTTGAGGGATATTTTCCAAAGTTGTAGGAGCCTAGCCCACAGCCAAATCTAAGCTCCTACTACAAGATCATTGAGGGACGAAAATTAATACCATAGAATTTTTCAATGCCTCTCTTCTTTTAGCATGAAAAATAAAGAGGAAGGACACATCACTAGATGCAAATTGCTAAGTCAAAGAAAGTAGTGGGCCATATGGAATAAAAAATCCTAGAGATGGGCAAGGAGTTGAGTGAATTGAGAGACAAAGCACACACAATAAAAACACAATTATAGGTAGAAAAAACATGGATGAGAAGGCATTTTCAAGAAAAGGAGAGCCAATTGGCCACCATTGTAAGTCTCTCCATGGAGGCACTTCAATGCAGGCTACCATCCAAATTGTATGCACTATACCTCAAAGATCAATGGATGTAGTTTCAAATCAAGACATTGGCACAACAAGGGACCATGCCAGTCCAAGATTATAGGCACTTCATCGAGCTATGTGAAAAGATAACCCTTGAAGACAAGGCCAAATTATTTGAATTCTACCTACACAACCTTTCCTTGTCAAACTTGAATGTGTGGGACCCCAATGAGAAGTTGGTAGATTTGCAGCTAATGGCTCTTACATCATGGATGTGTCATGAGGAGGCCAAGGCTAAGGAGGTGAAGATTATAGTAGAAAAAGAGGAAAAAGATCCCCTCTACACCAGAGCAGAACAAATAAATTCCATGATTGTTATTAGTAGCCACAAAACCATTTCCAACGATGCTCATCTTGCACCAAGATACCTGGTTAAACAAGAAGAGGCCATATCCCATTTTCAGAACACTTTAAGATTGTTGGGGAGTGAGAGCTAAAAAGCATGCCATATTATATGGAATAACATGCCACATAGTCTTTGGATCAGGGAGTATCACTCTCCTCGGAGATTGAGAAATGCATTACCAAGGACACGCCTGTATAAGAAGGCCATGCAAAGACTAAAGATCAATTGGATTGGACTAAATCTCGGTCCACCTTTTCTTTCCGGTTTTCTGGAAGGTAGGAAGGGAGAAGAGGAAAGAAAGAAGTGGGAAGAGATAGAGAAAAATGCAGGGTTCTATCTTCAAGAAGAGACACCGTCCAGAGAAGCCTGGGATGTCATAGAGGCCACTAGGGCTATGAAAGATATGGATATAGATTACTAGGTTGCTCAAAGGATGAGAAACAATTTTAGTAGGGGGGAAATCATGAGACTCATCAATAGGTAAACTCTATTGGTCATAATTCCACTCTACAACTTACTAAATTGACTTTTCTCACATTTATTTACATATTTTGTTATATTTTTCTTAGTGGGAAGACTAAAGGTGGCTTACTATGTCATGTGGCCTAATGTGTGTTAAATGTAGGAAGTGGAGAACTTTTTAGTTGACCTAAGTGCGGGAATTCTGAGTAAGAAAGAAATAGAGATTTTAGGATTTGGTCTCCCTCCTTAACTGCTCAAATCATTCGAAGATTCCTCCACCATATCTCATCAGCTCGGTGTCACTGGTAGCCAAGCAAGCCAAGTACACTAGAAACCAAGCCAGTGATAGTCAAGGGAGATTTATTCTAGAGTTAGGGAGCCAAGCCTCCCTATTTTATAGGGAGCTATTGGTATATCGAGTTTTGTATAAATAAGAGAGCCAAGGGACTCATTAGGATTCAATTCTTTGTTGTATCCAAGAGGCCATTTGAGGTGAAACATTATGATTGTTATTGTTAATTTATACTTTACATTTTGACGATAATGAGAAATTCTACCTTGATCTAGCATTGATTTGACTTAAAGGGCTAATGCTCTTGGGTTAGGTCCTAACCCTAGTACTAGAAGTTCCTCTTTTTTTGTTGTATTCGTAGCTTAGAATGATAGTTAGTTGCTGAAGTTTATTTATGTTTTTTCCTCATTATCTTAACATGTACTTAAATTATTGATCAACCTTGTTTCCATTAGTTTGAAGAGGTAGATTAGTGTTGCATTTTAGTGGATAAATTATACCAAAAAGTCTGGTAGTAGTGACCCCTACATCTTCTCCTTCATGGGATCATGACTAAACAACCCGACTCTCATAGCCCAAAAAGTAGAGCTCTCTTTTGGTCATTACACAAATTAGGTTTCATTCTTAGCTAGATCATTGTTTATGATTTCTTGGAAGCACATGTAGTTGCTATCTTATTTTCTTTAGTTCGTTGTAGTGTAAAAAGAAGTTAATGTCATAGATATAGTCCTTCAAAGTAGATAGATTAGCTTCCTAAAATTCAATTCATCTTTTCCCTGTGGACATATAGTGATGCATAAATGAAAAGAGAAATAGGTTTTGTTGCAGGGATTGTTGATTTGTAGGAAGGGACTCATCCAACCAGCTTCACCTAAGTATTCTCCACCTTCTGCTGAGGCATACCAACCCATAGTCCGAACCTCTATTTTCCACCCACCGTGAGCAAGCACCTTAGGCAAATCCAACCTCGTTGGAGTGTTGGGCTTATCGTTGGGAAATTTGTGCCTTCCCTACACCTCCTACAACTATCATACACCCCTCGCACACCTCATCTTACTATTCTTTCCCTCCAAATTCCTCTAGCTAAATTCAGGGAAAATTTTAAGGATGGAAGTTTATTTTAAATTTTAGAAACTTTGGTGAATCTTACTAGTCCCTAATATGCAAATTGTAAAATGTTTGGCAATTTTTTTGTAGAAATATTTAGATTTCCAATTATTTTATATTGTTAGATATAATATTTTGGCGATTTTTAAGGTAAAATAATGTTGTACTATAAAATTTGGGTGAATCATTTTAGAAAAAAAAAGGGAAATTGGAAAATCTATTTTTTAGAAAAAAACATGGAAAATTAGCCCACGTGTGAATATTACCCCCTAAAATTTTCCCTAGCTAAATTCATGTAGCAATTCAGGAAATCCTATAGCAGATTAGGATATCCTATAGCGGTTTCATGTAACAACTATAGGATCTCCTATAGTAGCCTATTTTGACCAGAAATGATAGGATATCCTAGTGTAGGATTAGGTTAACCCCTCAGATTTGATTCCACGCCCATGAGTGCCACCTAGAATAGCCTTCCCATTCCTTTCGCTCATGCAAGAAAAAATAACATTGGCCTTTATATTTTTGAAGTTAGCACTTAAAGACTCTTCTTCTTTGCAGATGTAAATGAGATAGTTAATGCATGCATGTGTGAATTCTAAGATGATAGAGTAACTTTCCATTTCTAAGTAGTTCTAATAGTTAGATGAACAATTTCAACCTGAGTATAGTTTCCTTTTAGCAAAGTGATTTGTGTCATTACATAGCTATATGATTTATGGCATTACATAACATTTACCATTTGGCAGCTTTCCTTTCCTGAATAGACAAGAATTTACTTTCTTGCATTAGAACTAGCCTTACATTCACTATCAGTAGTGGGACTCCTTTTAGTCAATAGAGGATTGGTCTGGAACCTAATGGTTAGGCATCCTAGTTTAGAAGTGGCATGAGTAGAATGATGCATTTGTTGTGTATATAGCACTGTCACCTCCAAGTTTTTATGAAAACCCATGTCGATATAGTAAAGTTGGTAGCCCTAGGAGTTCCAACATCCTTGTTATAATACTGAGGATCATCAATGGGGATCTCATATTTTGTTGAGATGGATTTCTATATGGATTCTAAGATGAGTGAGGTGGATCTCCGAAATAAAGAACACATGGTCCACTGACCCTTGAACCAGATTGTGGGTATTGGTAAAGCCATATTTTGTGTTGCTTTGGTGGGCCTACGAATCCTCTACTGATGAATGGTGGGATATACAGTAAAGCCTAGAGGTGGTTTTCCTTTATTAGGCCTATGGATCCTTTTCAGTGATTGGTGGGATATATGGTAAAGCATAGAGGGTGGAGTCTTGGTTTAGGGCCCAGTGATGCCTGGATAGGACTGTGGATTGCAGTAAATGCTGAGAGACTATGAGACAGGAAAATTCCTCACAGTGTAGGTGGAGAAATTAGGTGGCATTCATGCTTATTTGGGCTTAGTGATTTGGTGAAGATCATTGTAAATCTTGTTATTACATGTTTATTGTTTTGGTCTAGTGATCGAGTGTGGTTTGAGGTAAAAATTGGTTTCTATTGACGAGGGTGAGGTGGTTTAGCCTCAGGATGCCTTGGTTGGTTCTTTTGGTTTGAGTTCCACATTCATGCTTGGAATATGGGATGGGTGTGATTAGCTGAAGAGAGATTTGGCTCAGCAAATCTATGGTTGCGTGGAATGTGGTAGTCCCATACTAGTTCTTTCCTTGGTAACCTACACTAGTAGAAAATGGTTAATTAGTTACTAAAAAAATGACTAGAATTTTCATATAAACGACCATTTTCCAGTTGGGGACCAATAGTAGCTAATTTATAGTATCCTATAATGTGACCAACTTTTAGTCATTTTTAGCTTAGTCATTAATTAGTTGTCTTAATTTTATCATCTAGTAGTATATTTAGTCATATATTTGGTCATTAATTTAATCATTAATTTCCACAATTAATTACCAAATATACAACAAAATATATTACTATATGAACGCCCAAGAAAACCAATTAATGACCAAAGAAATATGACCAAAATGTTAGTCATGTTATAAGACATTGTAAATTAGCTACTAATAGTCATATATATGCAAATTTTAGTCACCATTTGAAACCAATTAATGACCAAAGAAATGTGACTAAATTTTGGTCATGTTATAAGATACTATAAATTAACCACTAATAATCGTATTAATGCAAAATTTAGTCGTCATTTGTAATCACAAATTTATCATTTGTAGTAGTCATTTATATTTTTTTGGTAGTTTCATATTCATTATATAAACGACTAATTTAGTAGTTTATATTAATTTCATTTACTTTCATTAATAATCATTATAAACGACTAATTTAGTCGTGTATTCATTTTATTTGTGTTCATCATTAATCAATATGAACTACTAATTTAGTAGTTTTATATTGATTTTATGTGTTCATTATTAATCAACACAAATTAATTAGTATGATTTTGTGACTAAATAAAAAAAATGTCATACAATGTGCATATTCATCTAGTATGAAAACACAAAGTTACATATGTTAATTACAATCTAAATAATATCATGTGCAACTATAAATAATTTGAACCATAAATTATATTATATAAAATGTTAAGTATTACAATATGATTTTCCAACTTAATATTGGTTGGAGTACAATTTAAACATGCAATATCGTTTCATCATTTCAAAACATTATCACTGTGTTTCTAAGATATTGCAAGTGAATTTACCAACTTTGAAGACTTGAGCATCAATATCTATCTATGTGTCTTATGTGAGATATTGGCTCTAGGGATATCACTAGAACGGTTCTCTTCTTTGTCCTTTTTCATTTATCACTCCAGTGTTATTTTTCTCCTATTTCTTCAATTCTTGATTCTTACCATCAATATTAAGTTCCTCTTCTTAAAATGAAAGAAGATACAATGTAGAGTATAAGACATGAAATACGATGAATGTTTAAATATAAACTAAAGCAGACTATAAAATATTTATACGCCATATACCTCAACATCAACAACGTCAATGCCATTATTCTCCATAAAAGCTAGAAACTCAAACAATTTTTCTCCAATTGGGTCAGATAGTGGACACTATGTGGTTAAATGACCTGTATAAATAATGAAATTCAAATGTCACCTTAGAAAATAACAAATTAGTAACTTAGTATTCAACATTTAGAGAAATCTTATGCATAATCGAGCCAACTAAGTTACATGCTAAAAAGCTTAGACTGTAGATAACTTGTGAAAACAAATAATCTGAGGTGTGATGTCTAATCCTTGTCATTTTATTCACAACACATTTCATTCTCTAACACATGAACTTGGTCAAGTATATAGACAACATGTGCTCAAATAACAACATGAAAGTAAACTTTTCTAATAGTCATGAAATTTTCTTAACACAAAATATCTAAAAGGATTTCAATTAATATCATGTAATACTAATCTCATATTCAAGCTTTGGATGTTTAAATGGACATGATACCAAGTATTTTCAATTTCATGGTTAAAAAAAAAACAAAATCAAAGGAAATGTTCAAAATACAATCAAACAATAAAGACGAGATATCATGGAATGCACATTGCAATTATAAAATATTTGTTTACCTGTCCACTTGTGTCTTGTCTAGCATTCCTAAAACATATTTTTTTCTCAAAATATCCATTATGTGAAAGAATCACAACATTAAAAATCATAGGAATCCCTACTAGAAACATTTCCAAAGCTGCTGACACAAGGGCTTGAAGGATCTCCAACAACAAATGAATCATATCCAATACATGCTCTACATTGTCTCCCCATCCTTTTTTTAATCTCATTTCCTATAACTTGCCCACATCAGAGTCAAGTAACAATCAAACAAAGGAATTGACCATTTTTTTATCTTTATATCTATAAACTTTGAATCTGATTTGTTTAAGGAACATATTAATTCATATTTAAAGTCTTCCTATCATGAGAAGGTATCAATCAAGTAGGACAAAAAAAAAATCAACCTTAATGAGGTAGGAAAAAGAACATATATGCAAAATAAAAAACCATATATTACTTATGTTCAAACTTTGTATATGGTGTATTCTTAGACAGATTTTTAATATGTTCCTGTGCCTTTACCAAAGCATATTGTAGCTTGTCTAAATTCTATATCCTTTCACTCAACATCAATTTTTGCAAAATAAATGTCACATGTTATTATTTTCCATTTCTCAAAGTGCTACAAATGATAAACTGAAATTCACATAAAACCAAGAGAAAATCCTTTTCTAACCAAAACAAACAAACGGCACATCTAATAAAACATTACACCTCAGAAATTACTCTACCATGTACTTAGGCTAAAGGTGAGATTCTTTGAATCATCTTTAGGTAATACTTAATGGGATATTCATATTTTTACCGTGATGTAAATTTGATGTTAAAAACAATATATAAATCCAGGTTATTATCATTTCCACTATTGGTCCATTCTTAACTTGTTGTACCCCATAGTATCATTTTCACATGTTATCTCAACATACCCACCAAAAATATCAAATATGGTAAAAAAATGGAATTTTGAAATTGTTTCTAAAACTATGTTGTATACAGACCCTTCCAATGTATCAGACCAAATGTACTCACTTGAATTTCTTCTTTCATATTTATTTACATCCTAAAAAATATCCATTTCAACAACCAAGACAACCCCAATATCTTCAGACCCTAACACTCATCCATATATGCTAAAAAAACCATAGGAATTAGTAATCTCTTACAATTAAAAGTGTTAAAGTATAATTGTTTGATGAAGAATAAAGAATGGTAAGAGAATAATAATTCTGTCACAAGTAATTACCAAGATTAGAAATTCAACTTGCAATCGAATTTCAACACTCATTTGGAACCAATGATATGAGTTGTACTTTCAACATTCTTATATATAAATAATATTTATATGTAAATATTACTTGTCCTATTATGGATATTACCATATTCCATATATTTTGAATATCTGTGAGTATATGAACCTTGTATGTTACACACTCACTACAACCTACCAAATATTCAAGAGAATTAGAAACTCTTTGGTGATAGCATCCAACTTTTTCATCATGGGGATACCAAAGAAACATTTCTCTATTGGATTAATTATACGGGGACAAAGAATGATATATCAAGGCTCTCAATTGCAGCCTGACTATATATATTTGTTCTAGGTTGGATGCATACAAATTCCAAGCTGAGTTTAAGCTTCATATTTCTCTCTTGCAATTTTGGTTGAGTAAATTATTTGTCCTTTATGGGCCAGCAAGATTCTACAACCTTATCTATGGATTGTTACTTAAATGAATACTCTGAAATTTATTAGCTTTATTCAAGAAATATTACACCTATTCTTTAAATTCAAAATCTCTTCATCGATTAGTGTTAGTGAGGGTGTATTTGTATACAACTTACCACTACTCTTAACATTAGCTACAATGTACAATATTTTTAACTCGATTGGGTCTGACATTGTTTTATTTTCTTCACAAGTTGTGTCTATAATCCTGTTTGAATTCGCTGTTTTAGGTCGTACACTAATTGTAATTGGCAGTAGAGGAATTAGCTTCAAGAGAAGAAACTCATATAAAGAAGAGACATTGAGTTTGAGAAGAAGTGAAATGTGGAATAAACCTTCACTCTTTTTACTCTCGAGGCAAATTTTTATTCAATCTCAATTTGCTAAGGAGAAACAAGAAGAGAAATTCATGCTTGGAAACTAGTTCACATGAATTGCTTATGGAGAATAAACTAATTTAACTGTGCCTAGAAGGTAAATAGGATGATAAAATGAGGAATTTATTTATCTCTTTATATTCAAAGATATAAGATTGAACATATATGAAGAAGGCTTTCTTGAATTTCAGTCACATGCTAAAGATGTAAACAAATGAAAAAAGTGAGTTTAAGATGGACATAATGGCTAAATCTGAACTATAAATTTCTATAGAGTTTGAAGAATCCATACAAAATGTATATCCTTCATGTGAGAACACTTGCTTATAGGACGATTTTCTTAGTAGTTAGGCAATAAGCCTAAATATTTTGTTAGAGGTATAAGCAATGTTAAAGTTTAGGGAGCTCACAATTGTTTGTTTCCTTCAACTCTATTAAAATGAATATCATCTACTTGCACAGAGCATAGTAGGGATGCTACACCACACTATTTACCATCAATGTAATTGAATATCTTATAGTGGGGCATGACTACTTTAATAACAATTTGTACCTTCATCAAAGTCATGCTCCTCTCATTGTTCATGTAATTGTGTAGTTGTAAGAATGCAAAGAAAGGGTGGGATGGATCAAATCGTGGAAATAAAGGATGGAGATGGTATCGAAATCAACTGGCTGAGAAGGGGAAAAATTAAGGTAGAAGACAACATGGCCTGAGATGAGTGGTGGAAAATCTATGAAATGGGAATCTAACAGCTAGGGGATAAGGAAAGAGGTAAGGAGAGGGGAAATAATCCAATAAAGTTAAGAAACATAAGTTATTTATCCACAAATAAGTAAACTTGAGCAAATATAAATGAGAAAGTCTCAGTTATCACATGGAAAAGATCAAAATAAATGAGTTTAAGATGGAGAAAATTTACCTGAGATTTGGCATTATGGATTGCATGTCCATGGATATCTTCTTGAAAAAGTCTTTGTTGTTGAATTAATGAGACCTTTTGAATGACACATTTGATGTATAACTATCAAGGCTCAGTAAAACTAATTCCAACCTTCATATCAAGGTTGTGATGGATGAACCGGGGAATCATCTTCCTTATGTGTTTGACTCCCTAATGAAAGAGGGAGTTGGCTGCTAAAATGGATAAGAAGAATCTTGGGTTTATGCCCTATTTGGAACTGGAACTCTAAAGTTTCCATTGGGCAAGGGGAGAATGATATCAAGATTCTATTGCAGGTCTATGATCATCATGTGTTAGTAGCCAATTGGGTTGCAAGGCTTTTCTGATTAACTTAGAAGTACTGATGATAGAAAAATCACAACCAATGGTTAGTTTTGGCTCTCCTATGATGAGAAGAAATCAATCTTCTAAGGCACCTAGTTCTACTAAGGCAAGGTGTATGGCAGGGGTAGGGGACTTGCATTTCATCGATCATTGTCTACTTATCTCTTGTAACCATGATTGGGTGTATAGCCATTTTATTTAGACCTTCTATGACAACAATTTCCTCCCTTTTAAATGGATTAGAGTCATCATTAAGTTGTGCTGCTCTCACTGATCATTCGGTTTATTAATGAAAATATGCGTCGAACAAATCGATGAACATATTGAAATTCAACCCTGAAACCCTAACTACCAGTGAATCACTGGAAAACATAGAACAAATATGTGTGAAAATGCAGAAAAAATCTGTAGCTAAGGCATCAAAGTTCAATGGATTTGAAGAACGGGCAGTAAAACGACTTTTGTTAAAGTTTAAATTTGACCAATACATTTCAATATGCTTTGTGGGTGATAAAATGATTCTGATCGTGCCTCTGCAAGAAAAATAGTCTGATCTGCCCACAAACAACTGATACGCTAATTGAATGCCTGGACTTAGTAACCTTGAAAACTAAAGTTCCATTATTCACACCACTTAAATCCACTCTATTCCACACAACTTATGATACCAAAACCAAATTTAATTCATCTAGGCTGACAAATCCATAGCTATGCTGATATATCTTGCCAGAACTTCTAGTATGACCAAATGTTGAAGTTATTTTCATGAAAAAATAGCTTGTATATATGTATATTTGATATGCATTGGAAGGGGAGGAGGCTAGCTGCAAGAACTAGTGTGGTACACCCACATATTTCATTGTGGATAAGCCAGACTTGGGGTCATTTACATTGCTTTTGAATGATGTCTGTGCGAGGCAAGATCGAGGTGTTGTCCAAAATCACAATATGAACATTGAGAAGCATTAGCATCACCCAAATCAACATCATTAGCAGCATGACCATCAAATTTTCTCTCATCAAATATGAGGCTTTATGAGAGAAAGTAATGCAACTCACCTTTAAGAAAGGAACCAACTCCAGAAGTGTGATATTCCTCTAATTTAGAGTTTTCAAGCAAGGCTAGAACAAAATCTCAGAGAGACTGGACTGCAAGATAATAATGCATTAGATCCCTAATTGCACTTACCCTTTCACGTCTAATGCTACTGGCCATTTTTTTTAGTAGACTTACACATCTGGTCAGGAAGACATGAGTGTCTCGAAAATATTCTTTCAAATTACTGATACAGTAGCATTATTTTTGTGAGCTCACAGGCTAGTACAATTAATAAGAGATTATACTACAGTGCTTAATCCTTATATATATACATGGGGGGATTAAAATTCAGGAGGGTAACACTGCAAGGAAGGTCCCTTAAAATACAAGTGATACTAGTATCACATACAATCTTATTACACTGGACATGATTTTAAAAATAAATATGTATCCACTTACCTCTCGCTTGCTCATTATGTACTGCTGCAAAGCCACAGCTTGTCTGATATGGAAATAGTGTACACCTCATAAAATCATCTTCCCGCTCTTCTATGTTAATAGCTTTCGAAACCACGGTTTACTAACCAGAATTCAGGAACATTTTCATTCCCACGAGAGAAACTTGTTGTAGTTGTTGAGGAGAATTAGCAATCACCCTCCTAGTAACATAACTATTAGAGCCCCCCATTAGGTGCCCATATTTTTCTTTGTATTTTACCTCTCTAGAAAATGGTGGAATTTTCAATGGAGACAAATTGGGTGTGTTAAATCCTCTTTTTTCTTCATAGTCATAAGGTGTTGTATCTAAAGGGAATTGGGCATATGAGAATTTCATTCTATTGTGCTTACCCATGCTATACTTTTTTGCATCTATAACATTTGATGATTGAAAATACTACCCTGTTTGTCTACACTTTTATACCCCATGTTCTTCAGAGGAGAAACTTTAGCTTCAGTAGTTCCAGGTCCAATGCTTACTCCTGGTCCTCTGCCTTTGGTGAGGAAAGGTCTACTTTCAATAGAGCTACCATTTTTGTTTGCTTTGGAAGCCTTCAATGGGCTCAGTATACCTCTTTCATACCTTGGGCCTGACAAACTCTTCAATTCACTCACACTGGCACATATTTTCATCATATCTTTGTTGCGTCATTTCTTCTCATTCATACTGTTTGTAGATAGAGAGTAGTTAACTTGTACATAAGAAGAAAATTGATTGCAACTATTTTTCTTATTTTGATGTTGTGCATAAGAAAAAGATCCTGACTTTTGATAAACTGAAGTGAAACCAAAACTAGATTTCCCCGGAGAGGGTTTGGTATTTTCCTTTTTAAGATCTGTAAAGTTGGGAACAGATCTAGCTAATTTGTTTTTAGCCATACTAGATTGATTCCTTTTCTTATTTGAAGAAATAGAAATGGGAGTTGCAGTGAGATAAGGGATTGGTTTGGATGTTCTTGTTTTCCTTAGCAGGTCCTTAGAAGATGGAGGAGAAACCATCGCAGCAAGAGCAGAATTTTTGAATGTAACTTTCCTACTCTGCTTGTTACCTTTGTGTTCCTTGAATAAATCATTGGTTTCCTCTTCTCCATCCTTTGCAATTTGGGTCAGAATGTTAAATGGATAGTAGGATTTCTCTTCCCTTTAATGTTTGCTTTACTCAGTTCTAGGAATTTCTCAATCACCATAAATTTTGCGTCATTCTCCAACCTTTTTGAGCGCTCTTCCTCCCTCAACTTTTCTTCTTATTTCAACATGTATATGTCATAGTGTTTTCCTCTTAGATCCTGGGAGCAAAACCATCACCCAGATGCACCTGTTTTTTCTTGTTTTCAATCATTTGTTCAAAAAGTTGTAGATTCAAATCCATTGAACTTTTGAAAATTACAAAATTATCATCTATTTTCTTCTCAATGGTTAGTTCTTTCAATGCCATACCTTCAGAATGTTCAACATTGATGTTCATTACTAGAGCATTAGGCCCATCATGGATTTTGAATTTGCTAGCGGAAGGTGCTTCAAGTTTTCTGGCCTTCTTCCTTATCTCTTCATTCAACTAAAGTTTGGTGTTGTAGTTTTCAACAAACTTCCTTGGAAATAGAACGGGTTCATCTACCTTCAGCTGCAATTGCATCTTGGTGTTTTGAAGAACATAATTCTGTAGACAAATATGTTCTTCATTTTCATTGTTGGTGGACCGTTGCAATGATAAATCCATGCTCATGTCACTCTCTCCACTCCATCTCCTTGAACTCATTTCTCCCATAGACAATAACGTTTGATTTTCTGAATCTACAATATTTATACAACCTTCATTTGAATCACTTATGTTGTTTTTCTTGTTTTCAAATAGACTCATTGTAGCTTGAATGCTCAGTCTTCTAGTGACCGCGTCATAATTATTACTGTTTTCATGACTTGCAGATTCCATATTCAAACGTTTGTCTCTGTTAAGGGGAGTGAATGGTTCTATTTAAAACTTCCTTCTTTTGAAATTTAGATTCCCAACTTCTCTCGTCTCTACCCATAAATTCATTGGTTCTAGCATTGGGTTCGTTTGTGACTTGAGAATTTTTCCATTCCCTTTCAAGCACAATCTTACCATAATCATTAAAGTTCTTAGTGTTAGCATTATCTTAGGATTGTTCATGTCTATTTGGTGCTCCTCACATCTAAGATGAGCCATGAGGTACAAGTAAATTTGGTCTCTTCCACTACCTGAATTGGTCAAGGGAGAATGTCAGATCATGGTTATGTCGATTTTGAGAAACCTTGAGCCATGTTTATGATATATCCTTAGCTATAGTATGCCAAGACTCAGGGCAAGGAGATGAGTTTCAAGGATGTTCTGAGACAAAACTCAAGTCATCATACTCTCGAGAATATAACCTACAACTCATTGGGAATATTTATCAAATTAGAAGAGAAGATATAATCAATTAAATGCAAACATCATTCCCAGTGCAAAATGGAGTTTGACAATTTTGGAAGCTTGGAGTAGGAGAATTAATGTTTTTTTCACAACAATACATAAATTTATTATCAAAATCATGACATCATCACAGTGATGACTATAGATTATAAATGAATTATCTTACAAGAAAGTACAGTGAAATCTGATACAACAAAATGCCATATGCCATCGACTTGTTATATCCATTACTAACAAGAAGTGCCTACGAAAAAACCACCTTTTGGTGTCAGAAAACCACCTGTTTCATGGTATCCTAACAAAGAATTGTTATTTTCATAGCCGTGTGAAGCTTTATCATGCACCCTATTGTGATTTTCGTGCAGAATGGGTAGAGGTATTGGACAGATTGGAAATGCTATACAACTGTTTTGTGAGCATTTAGTTTGGTGAATTTGAGTTAGGATTTGCTAGAATCTCTCCTGAGAGGGTAGTTTCTATTGATGGTCTCTTTAGGGATGTTAAAATTTCTAACTCAGTGCAAGAGGCTCGATACATAAAAGTAATGAAGACTAGAAAAATGATTTTGATGATGATCTAAATGAAGAGTCTTCAGAGAACCCTAATAAGAGAGTGTAGTGAAATCTAAACATTCTCTTTATCACACATGTATGCATTTTTGATAAAATCCCCTATTCTCCTTGGTGCAATCGATAATTGCACCCAACAAAATTAACATAGTCCGTCAAGAAAATGCTTACCTTACCTCTGAGGGATGAATCCACATAGACATGATATTTGCAAGGGTTATGATGTTGTTCAATCCCTTTTTCTTTGCCCTTAGATTGAATGTCTACGTACCATTAATAATCTGAGAGAAATGGTCGGTGCATTGGGAGACGATGCATAAAAAAATGGGCGGCCAACCATAAGTCCACTACTGGATACCACATCGGAGAAATCCATTGGGGAGACTATCATTGTACCAAAACTATGCACTGTATATGCCTTGAATCCACATAGACATGATATTTGCAAGGGTTACGATGTTGTTCAATCCCTTTTCCTTTTCCCTTAGATTCAATGTCTACGTTAACAGGAAAAATCTAAGAGAATGGCCACTGCATTGGGAGACGATCCGTAAAAAATGGGTGACCAACCCTAAGTCCACTACTAGATACCACAATGGAGAAACCCATTCGGGAGCTTATCATTGTACCAACACTATGCACCGTATACGCCCTGAATCCACATAGACATGATATTTGCAAGGGTTACGATGTTGTTCAATCCCTTTTCCTTTTCCCTTCGATTCAATGTCTACGTTAACAGGAAAAATCTGAGAGAATGGCCACTGCATTGGGAGACGATCCGTAAAAAATGGGCGACCAACCGTAAGTCCACTACTAGATACCACAATGGAGAAACCCATTCGGGAGCTTATCATTGTATCAACACTATGCACCGTATACGCCCTGAATCCACATAGACATGATATTTGCAAGGGTTACGATGTTGTTCAATCCCTTTTCCTTTTCCCTTCGATTTAATGTCTATGTTAACAGGAAAAATCTGAGAGAATGGCCACTGCATTGGGAGACGATCCATAAAAAAATGGGTAACCAACCATAAGTCCACTACTAGATGCGACAATGGGGAAACCCATTCGGGAGCATATCATTGTACCAACACTATGCATCGTATACGCCCTGAATCCACATAGACATGATATTTGCAAGGGTTACGACGTTGTTCAATCCCTTTTTCTTTGCCTTTGGATTCAGTGTCTACCTTAATAGGAATACTTTGAGAGAATGGCTGCTGCATTATGAGACGATGGGTAAAAGATTGGGCGACCAACCGTAAGTCCACTACTGGATACCACAATAGAGAAACCCATTCGGGAGCCTATCATTGTACCAACACTATGGACTGTATACGCCCTCCAACTCCATCTTTTAAGTTGTTCGCTTTACAACAGGATCTCAGGAATTTCTCCTCCACAAAAATGCTTTGACACTGGCCATCCATATTCAATAGTGAATTTGCCAAGTTGGGTTTCTCTCGCCTTAGCATGGATGCAATGATATAATTTAAAGAACCAAGGAAAGTTCCTCAGCATGGATTCAAAGGATTTAATTAAAAAACCCAAGAAACATGGATTTAGAGGATTTAATTTAAAAAACCAAGAAATCACCTCACCATCGATGCAGAGGATCTGATATGCTGGCACAGCAAGGCACTCTGGCTTACTAAAAATGTTTTCTTCATAGTTGTTCCTGATACTGTCCACATCCTGGAAGATCTTCTCCATTGCATGAAAGGAGAAGTCCATATTATTTGGGTGAGTGCTATCCCTAATATTGTTGATCTTGTTCATCATTCTACACAGGGCTTTCTTTTTTATTTTCCATTCGAGAAAGCTTTTCTTTGTTGGAATGATAGGCACCCGATGAAACAACGTGAGGGACATAAGCTCTCTCGTTTTTTGGCTCTTTGAGGAAGTTGGGAACTCTAAATATGGAAATAACGAACTACAATCTGGGATCAACATAACATTCTTGTGGAATATGAATATGAAACTGCCTCAACATGGATGCACAAGATTTAATTTAAAAAACTGAAAAACATGGATCTAGAGGATCTAAATTAAAAAATCAAGAAAAAACTCACCGAGATGCAAAGGATGACCAAGAAACTGCAGGCTCTTAGGAATTTCTCCTCCAGAAAAATGCTCCTAGTGGCCATTACTTGACGATGGACAATACCCAGATCCATATTGGTATGGCCTGTTTCTCCCAATTTTTGTGCAATTAAGGATCTATACTGCCACCTCACCAAGAGTGCTGAAAATATAATTTAAAAAACCAAACAACTTTGAACATCAATTTACTGGAATTAAATTTCTAAAATCAAATTGATTCCTCTCTCATTCACATAATTTTAATTTTATTTTCAGCCCACAACCCATAATCAGAGTTATCAATACGAAGAGTTTAAAAATAAATTTCCCAGAATTCCTCATTTACTTGTGATCGAGTCATTTGAATTCCTCAGTTAACATTGATCCTTGGGCATAGCCACTGAGGAGCACATCCACACCTTCACCATTTTGTATAGGCTTCCACTATAATCGATAATCAAACTGTCATGGAAATCCAAGGTAGTGACACTGATGCATTTGATGGGACCACTGTGCCCCTCCACAGCAACACAACATATTTCAGTGCTGTCCACTGGCCTTTTCCAAACCCTAATCATCATATCAGCTGAGCCACTGAGGAGGAGATCACCAATGGCCTCCAGATAGAGAACATAGTGAAGGTGGCCTCTAAGGAAAATGGAGTAATGCAATATTCATTCTTCCTCCCAGTAATGAATATATCCATCGTAACATCCCTCTTACAAAATGGGCGAATCATCTAGACCGAGGGCGAGTGCTTTCATGGGGATTGTTGCATGTTGAGAGTCATCATTAAGTTGTGCTTCACTCACCCATGATTCCATTTATTCACGAAAATAGGGGCCGAACAAATCGATGAACTTTTTGAAATTCAACCCTGAAACCCTAACTGTGGGTGAATCACTGGAAAAGGTAGAACAAATCAGTGTGAAAATGTAGAACAAATCTGCAGCTAAGGCATCAAAGTTCAATGGATTTGAAGAACGAGAATCGATCTAGATATCCTAAAAATTGATCCAGTGACCAGTACCTATTTCCATATATTCCCAGTGAAGATTGGAGATTCATATTGCCCTGCCGAACTATTGTTCTCACCTTTGTCTTTTTGGTGGGAATTAGATCATGGTAAAATATGTTTAACCACATGCCCAATTTTGAGCAATATGTGTTATGTGTTAAATTATGGGATGGATAGATATATTTGAAAGCACTCAATTTTGAGCAATCTATTTTAAATTTATTTGAATATTTTCGACATTTTTCATTTTTCTTAAATGGTGTGGAAAATAAAAACTTTTCTTCATTGTGAAATGTCCCAAAAGTATGTATGTTAATCATTTTGGAGGTCAAAAGTTTCTAAGAGCTTAAATATTTGAGATGTAAGAGTGAGATACTTGACACACTGAGTTTTTACATCTTGGATAAGATTTTTGTTTCATTTTATATATTAGAATTTTCCGATGGGGACATTATGATGTTAGTAGTGTTTGGTAGCTTACAACAACATATTTTTCATTTTTTTTCATAGCATAGGTTTTTTCATCCGCAATTGAGTAGGGTTGTATTCATATGCTCGTGCACATCATTGAAACCTTGGTCATCATATCATTTTTAGTAGCGCTCACAAGTTTAGTGATAACCTATCTAGTAGCAATTGCACATTCATAGCTCCATCACTAAATAGAGAAGAAAGTGGGGAAAATATCCATCTAAGCTGGGAGGACCTAATATGACACATTAGGCCATGATCGTCAAGGAGCATCAACACTGGTAGTTCACCTCCTATGAAAGGTCCCTTTCTAGATCTTAAATGCTAGTCTGTTAGTTAGTTGCATATTTTGTTGTTTCTTCTAGCATTTAATTTTTATGCGTGCCAAATTTAAGGATTGACTCTTCAATTGGTGATTTTTTTATAAAACTATAAAAATTCCATTGCCAAATTAATAAGAACTAATAATTTTTCTTTGGGGTTCATTTATGGTTTACTTTCTCTATTCTTTGGGTATTTTTTTTGCATTTCGTTTTAGATGTTTTAGATAAAGATCATTAAACCTCATAACTTATTATTGTAAATGAAAATTTGCTAGGTTTTGACAACACACCCATAAGATGATGAGTGACATACCTAGACCCTTATTCTAAGGCATGTTACCATAAATTGAACTTTAATACCATTTTGAAATAAATGAATGTATGTTGTCTGACCATAGGCTCATGTGATTGTCCATGATTTAAAATTCAAGAATGGAGATGAATTAATCATGCACAACATAAATTGAATGTAACATTTACATATTACATAACAAAGTGATTGGAATATTTATCCTTATAAATGTTTTACACAACTAGCTACAAATGTCAAATAGTCCATCCAACCATAGTTATTTTTCAACTAATTCTCCCTATAATAGGCCACCCCTATTCTAGGGCTATGATTACACAAAGGTGAGATTCTCCTATGGATGTCTATAGTCAACACTAATAGATCAATACCTACTAATTTAAGAGTGGTTTGATCCCTACAATAATTCCTACAATAATATTTCACAATCTAAGGATGATATTTATTTCTATGTATCATAGTCCCTTATACAATCTCCATCCCCTCTAGAGCTCTAACATAGATTGGTAAGGAGCTCTTAGTTTTGGGATTTAGGAAATCTAGCTACTAGTGGACAATGGATATAGAAATCATGTTGGATATCTATGTTCTTCCTTTACCATCTAACATTACGTGCGTTTGGCTATGTAATCAACCTAGTGTCCAATACTTTTCTCGTACCCTAATGTCCAACATATGGCGCATCACACATTTCTCTAATCAGTAAATTTCTCATTTCTTGAGAATTAGGAACATAAACTTGTGTTCCTTTGCAAGAGGATTCTATCCTCTTCTAGCATGTAGTCGTCCAATTCTTGGTGTGAATTAACTCATTCTATGCCTTGTTTAATTTGTAAATAGTGTTAGTTTGATCCTAATCTTCCAAAATTATTATTTTTATGTCTATGTTGTATATTCTAATAGTTATAGCATGCATTACATGCACCCTCTTAATGATAAGTGCACTAACCTCTTTATTCTCTTTTCCCTTAATGTTGTTGATGTCAAAGTCAGATTCACTAGAGCATTCCAACCATCTAATTTGTCTATGTGAGAATTTCAAACTTCTATGGTATATTTTCAACTCAAAATTTCATCCCATAAGATAATGTTGACTTCACATTTTCAATGCATGGATAATAGTTGTAAGCTCCAACCCATGGCTAGCATAACTTCTTTCATGTTATTTGATTTTCTTCAATTCATATGACATGCCTATCTTGGATAAGGGATCCACCAAGTCCTTCTTTACATGCATTTATGCACACCAAAATATCCTCATTTGGATCTGCATTCTTTAGAATAGGTGCATTGGTTAATAAATATTTTAGCTATTGAAAATTATCTTCACAATTTGTAGTCCATTCACTCTATATTCATTTTTGTTGCACTGAAATAATTGAATGTACAATATTATAGAAACCTGCAATAAATATCATGTGGTAACTAAGTAAACCCATAAACAGTCTCATCTTTGAAATATTCTTTTGGTGATGGCCAACCTTTGATGGATTTCATCTTCCCTAGGTCCATTGCCATGCCCTCCTCTAAGACATTGTGAACTAAATCATGGATTTTCCTTTGATAGAAAGTGCACTTTCTCAACTTTGCATACAATTATTGCTCTTGTAACACCTATAACACCATCCTCAAATGTCACTCATGCTCCTCTTTTGTCTTGGAGTGTATAAGAATATCACCCAAGAAGGTAATAACAAATTAGTCTATATAAACTCTAAACACTATATTCATCAAACATATAAAACTAGCAATTGCACCACATGTTTCAAAGTAAACATTGTAAGGTGGCAGCATAGGAAACAATAACATAGAAGAAAGAATTTTTTTAATGCAATTTTGTTTCTTTTTTTTAATCATATGTTGTATTTCATGGAGATTTCAACTAGGCCAATATTCTAGAATATGTTCAAAATGAAGGTAATGCACAACATCTAAACTCCAAAGGATTTATGAAAATGCTCTTCATTAATATTCATGAACTATTATAAGTAAATGATTTAAATCAAACATTTCATAGCACAAGTAATCTCATATCACCTTTTATTCACAATGCAATGGATAATAGTTTTTGTTATAAGGGATTTAAGATAACGTATGTGCATTTTCAGTCATTTTTATGTCAAATTTTGTTATGACTAGAAAATTTTAGTCATATTGAGTCATTTTTATGTACTTAATATTGCAGATGGATTATGAGAAAATCTTAAAGGGGTCTCTAAATTTTAACACTGCAAATGGACTCAAAGACCCCTTTTTCTCTAAATTTAACACTGCAAATGGATTCAAGGAAGGGGGTCTCTGAATCCATCTGTAGTGCTTAACTTTAGATACAAAAGGGTATTCATAATTTTAACACTATAGATGGATACAGAAACCCCTTTGCCTCTATATTTTAATAATGCACACGGATTCAAAGACCCATGTAGTGAAATGTAACAATTCAATATCAAAATTGCAACTTTCCATTTCTGGAGTGACATAATTACAAATTACTAACATAAATGAGTAATTCATATACTTCTTGTACCTTTTATTTCATCATATTTTTATTCTTGGACTATAGTAGTCATTTAAGTTAATCATTATTAGTTTGATCGCTTATTATCCAATAGTATTTTTTAGTCCTAGACTAAATTAGTCATTTAAGTTAGTCACTTTTAGCTTGATCACTTATTATCTAGTCATATATTTTATCCCTAGACTAAATAGCCATTTAAGTTAGTCATTTTTAGTTTGGTCACTTAAAGTTGCTCAAATTTAGTACTAATTCACTTGAAATAATTGCGGTGACTAGTTTTTTTAGTCACCTAGTCCCTAATTTTATCATTTTCTACTAGTCTTATGCATAAATGTGTAGGTTGATATGTGCATTATATGGCACATGTATCCTTGTTATTTTTGTTGTTATTATGTTAGTTATAATCATGTATTATGACAGTGATGATGTATTTCTCTCCTCATATTTTGGTTTGTAAATGAATCAACAATGTATCTATGACCTAATAGATGATAATGCAACTTATGATATAATGGAACAATGCTTCTTAGCGATTCTCAGATAAGTATGAGACCCCTATACTAAGATATGTTGTCTAAACCTATAAATTACATATTTGTGACATGTTTGACGAAATTTCTATCATGGCTAGTAGGGCTCCAGTCAAGTTATTGCTCAATTAATTTCTTTTACATCCTTATTATGTTGTTATCTTTTAGTTCTAAAAGAGTGATTGAGTTATGAGAAATGACATGGGCTCTCAGCTTGAAAAAGTGGCTCAAATCCTGGAGACACAGGCACAACACTCGAAAAAAAATCCTTGGATGCATACATATCCATGTTGTGGGAGTGTCTAGAGCCTCCTAGACGCATGCTTTCCCATATCAAGTGAGCGTCTAGGGGTTTAATGATATAAAACCTCAGTTGGACTCAAGGGTTGGTTACTTGAGTTGTTGGGTTGGCTCCTGGGATCTTTGTTTCTGATGTGGAAGGTCTGTATGCTTTGTTTCCATTGATTTCACTTCCTTAAGGTCACCTAGGACATTGAATCCCATTATAGTAGCATCTCGTCACATGTTTACCCTAGTTGGCTAGTTACTTGGATAGATGTGGGATGAGGTTGTTACACCCTATTCCCAATTTCTAATCTTTGGATTTTATCTCTTACATATTTGATAAGTTTTTCCATCTCTAGAATCTTCTATTCATGGGAAGATGAAGAACTATGAAGCTGAGGGGTAGATTCAATAATTATTTTCTTTCGCTTAGCCATACTTTCTTTAACACCACATTTCCTAGTGGCTATAAAATTTCCCTCATAGGAGCAAGCCATAATTTGAGAATCTAAGAGAATAGGAGGTTCTCTTTCTCTCAATATTATTGAGAGGTTATCCTTGAGAGAAAATGAATAAGCGACTATGGCCACAGTATGTGATCGGGGTACATGAACTTGAAATTGATTATAACACTTCAGAAAGCTATTGTTAACTTCACCAAGAGACTCATCTAGTCTAATATTTAAGGCTACAAACATAGTCAACCATAATTGGTTGTTTTTCTTGACACCAATCTACTTAAGAAATGATTCTACTAATCTCTCTGTAAAATTAATAGTGTTGGGACTTAACGTTTTAAAGCACTTTTGTGCATCACCTTCAAGACTATACACAAAAGGTCTCATATAGATATCATTGCATTTGACACCAAGGTTTTTTTAATAAAACTGAAATTTTACGACTTGTTATTTTTCCATACATTCACTCTCATTGTCAAACTTAGGGAGAGATTTGTGATATTTTTTCGGTATATCATGTATAACCGCCTCCTCCCACATTTACCCACTTTCACCACTTTTCCAGGGTAAACATGATTTGAGGGTCACTACGATAAGACTCAACCTCCTATATGACCTTAAGGAAACATAGTTGACAACTTATGACCTTATTGACCTTCCTTGTAGTATGCCTAGGGGGAATATTATAGGGTACATAGGAGGTACCCAAGGGAATAATGTAATAATGTGATGGGCCATATTTTATAAATGAAGTGTTTAACCCACATTATGCAAGGGACCACAAGTAGTTAAGGAATAATGTGATAAGGCCATTCTATTAGATGTATGGTATTGATATATCCATTGTAATGACCCATGGTATTTTATGTATGAAGCCTATATAGAGGCTAAAGACTCCCCATTGAGAGATGTCAAGTATTATTTTATTGACCAATTTATTTATTAAATATAGACCATAACATTATTACATTATTCCCTTGAGTACCTCTCTCTATATCCCATAATATCCCCCCTAGGTACACTACATTCCTCAGGTGCTACAGGACCTCTAGGGGCTACCCAACCCCTACAGGTGTCGAACCCCTAAGTTAAATCTCTCTTTCACCGACCTAGAGCCTTTGTGCCTCCCTTTTCAAGGCCTCCATGTGAATATATCCCTCCTGTCACTCTAATAGGACTTCTTCACAATGACTACGTACTTTTCCAGTCAATTCTATGCCAACAATCCTGAATTTTGAGCCATGTTTTCAGGGCTAGGGCTTAGGCCTCTTCCTATAACTCAATGATACTTGTAAAAATGATGAATACCATGGAAACAAACCTTCCAAACCAAAACTATAAGAAGGATTTGACCTGAACCTTCCCAACTAGGACTGACATTATGTCAAACACATGATGAACGTGCAACTTATAGGTCGTGAATGCATATCTTAACATATGGATATGAAAACTTATCTAACGTTTAAAAGGAAGGATTAATAACCTCTCACAATAACTATCATAACACCAATTAGGTCATGCATTCATTAACCATTTGTTTAGAAGTAAGAACATGAGAAGATCCATAATTAAGATCTCACATAAAACCATTCTTATAACCAACATATAACTAGATAGATAGAAATGATAACACAAACATTAAATCCACATGGTAACAAGTATAAATACTCATCAAAGACAAGGGAAACTTAGCTCTTACTAACCGTATGCAAGATCCAACCAAGTCAAGGACTTCCACATACCACCCAACTATATATTCGGTTGAACGAAATCATTCTTTCAACCAATCACCCCCATGCCATATTCCAAGAATGAATGTGGGATATCATGGGATAAACCAATACGTAAAAAACTAAGGGAATCGATATGTTAAACCACCTCCACCCTCATTGTACCTTGATCTCACCTAAACTAACCCCGAGATAAAAAAGCCAAACCGACCTTGGATACCACAAAATTCCTTCACCATCCCTTGAGGAATTTTCCTGTCTCCACCCACTTGTTGAGGGCTTATCAAAGAAAACCATCTCCACCACCAACCCTTTGGATTTTCCTGATACCCCTCACCCGGATCCAACACCTTTGGACCATCCAAAGCTCAACCAGGAATGAATTCCAACACACCATGGCTATCTAGAAATGGCAAGGAAAGGCTAAAAACCATTGTAAAACCAGGAAAGAACCATGCCAATGACAGGAAATGAACCAAACAAACACATGCATATACCATGCATACCTGAACCAAACAAACACATGCATATACCATCCATACCAAAACCATCTAGGAAATCATACATGTAACCTGTCACCTACAAGTAATCCTACTGGAGCTGCTTGATCCAAACTTTCTTTATTTGATCCTTTCTTTCCTTTGTCTTCGTTTTCCTTCATTGTCCTTCCTTTTCTTCCTTGTCCTCCCTTTTCTTTCCTTACTTCCTTTCTCCTCTTCCTACTCTTCTCCTATCTAAAACCATTTATAAAAATAAATTGACAAAAGGATTTGAATTGATCCTCTGATGAATTTTCATTATTGATGCCTCTAGTTTCTTTATTTTCCTATATTTTCCTTCAATTTCCTCCTCACATGAAACTTCTGACCTTTCACCTTCATTTTCTCAAAATTTCCTTTATTTTCATAAATTAATGCCTCAAATACAATTTTTTCCTTTCAAATTCCCTTGCCATTTCCTTTTCCAATTTCCCCTTTTCCGTAATAAACAACAAGTGATGCCCACTAGGATATTTTTTCCAACATTCAACTTGGAATACGTGTCCCATGACCTTGGTGTTATTTTTCCTTTATTAACTTTATTACATGAAATTTTAACTCGGGGCTGTTACAGATGCCTACCCCTTAGGGGAACATTGTCCTCAGTGTTTTATGACACCTACAACCAAAAAAACCACTGAAAAGAAAAACATATTGATTATGGAGATTTATAAGTTATCTCGTTACAATATTTACAATTAACAACCTGCTCAAAAGAAAAACCATCATGAAAAACATGACAACATGATAGCCATACTACTTATTGGAGCTATAGAACACATCACATTTCAGTATTTACAATATAAACCATACATAAATATGTAAAGATACTAAAACTCATTTTCCTCCACTGACAAATAATGAAGGATATATAGCCGTCATCTTGTCAACCATCTCCCTTGTAGCTTCATTGGGCCCAAATTACTTCCATTGCACTTTAAGTTGCTCTATTGCTCCATTTCAGAGTATGGGTTGTTTCTGTTGTAATATGCACTGAGGTCCCTATTGGAATTATCCTTATGGTTCTACCTACAATACATACCAGAAAATCCCATGATCAACAGATTTCACATATCTTTTAAGCAGTGAGACATGGAAAACATCATGGACTTTCACTGTCGGAGGTAGTACAGGTATGTAGGCCAATAGCTTAATCCCCTCAAGGATATCAAAAGGCTCACAATACCATGGTGCCAACTTGGAAAATGATCTAATCCTCAAGGATCTCTTCTTGGGCTTGATGTAAAAATAGACATGCTCCCCAATTTGAAACTCCTTAAAAGCCCTGTGCTAGTCTAGATAACTCTTCTTCCTATCCGGTGCTACCTTAGATTCTACTTTATGACCTACATTTCTAGTTCCATGTCTGCCAACATGTCCTATCCTTTCGATACCTTGTTCACTGGATCACTCCAGTTGATGGGAGTGTTACAAATTCACCCATAGAGTGCCTCAAACAGACTCATCCTCAGTGACTGTTGACAACCATTATTGTATGCAAAATCAACCAGTTGAAGGCACTCCTCCCACCTCCTCTATCAATGCATGACATACATCCTCAACATATGCTCCAACATCCTATTAACCCTCTTTGTATTTCCATTTTTCCGCAGATGATAAGTTTTACTGAAGGCTAACTCTGTCCCCAAACCTTGAAATAACTCCTTCCAAAACATGGAAGTGAACTTAACATCCATGTTCGACATAATATTCTTCAAAACGCCATGTAATCTCACGATCTCCTTGATGAAGACCCATGCCACCTCACTAGCTGAATAAATAGTCTCCACTAGAATAAAGTGAGCTACCTTTCTCAATATATCGACCACAACCATGATGGAATCATGCTGGTTTGATTTCCTCAACAGACCTACAATGAAATCCATGGAAATTACCTCCCATTTCCATTATGGAATTGAAATAGGCTAAGGCAACCCAAGTGGAGGCTTACACTATGCTTTCACCTGCTGTCAGTCCAAACATCTGGACACAAACTCTACCAATTCCCTCTTCAAATTAGGCCAATAGTAGAAATTCTTCACTTCTTTTAACATCTTTTGATATGCTCGATGACCTGAATATATGGCTTTAAATGAAACTCCCTCAAGATAACCTTCTTGAGTTCATTGTCATCTAGCACATAGATCTTGTCTTTGAATCTCACCAAACCATCTTCTGTACGATGATAGTCCACATCCTGATTAACTGTACCCTAGTATAAGCTATTTATAATATCCCTATACCTATCATCATGTGTTTCTTCCTGTAAGATCCAATCCTGCAAATTTTTCCCATATGAACACATAGTTGCAACATGGTATAATTGTATTTTCCTATTGAGAGCATCTGCAACTCTATTATGCTTTCCTTTAACATATATTATCACGAATTCAAACTCACTAATTGTGGCTAACCACCTAGCCTACATGCCATTTATATTTGGTTGGTCAAACAAATATCTCAACCCACTGTGATCACTCATTAATACAAACCTCATGCCAAGAAGATAATGCCTCCACATCTTTAAGGAATGAATAATAGCTGCCAACTCAAGATCATGAGTTATATAGTTCTACTCATGCTCATTCAGTTTCTTGGACTCATAGCACACCACCTGTCCCTCCTACATCAAGACTCCACCAAGTCCTCTTTTGGAAGAATCTATACACACCAAAAAATCTTTGTCTGTATCTGCAATCTTAAGAAATGGAGTGTTTATCAAAAATTGCTTCAACTGCTCAAAACTGACTACGTATTCCTCTTTCCATTGAAATTTCTTACCTTTTCTCTGTAATGATGTAATATGATATTCAATGCATGAGAAGTTCTTGATGAACCTCTTATAGTAACCTGCTAACCCCATGAATGATCTCACTTCATCCACATTTTTAGGAGTTTCCCACTCCATTATATCCCTTATCTTTTCTCGATCTATTGTTATGCCTTCCTTGGAAACAACATGTCCCAATTAGTGTACCTTTGTTTGAAAGAAGTTGCATTTACTAATCTTGATAAACAATTGATGCTCTCTTAGCAATATCAACACTACTTCCAAGTGTTTGACGTGCTCCTCCTCATTCTTAGAATATATCAATCTATCATCAATGAACATAATAACAAACTTGTCAAGATAAGGACACAATTCACTTTTCATCAAGCACATAAAAGTAGTTGGAGCATTAGTTAAACCAAATGGAAATACAACAAAATCATAATGCCAATACCTGTTCCTGAAATAAATCTTGTAGATGTCGTCTTCTTTCATATGTACCTGATGGTATCCTTATCTCAAGTTAATCTTTGAGAACACTATTTCTCCTTCAACTAGTCAAAAATGTGATCAATCCTCAGCAACGAAAACTTGTTCTTGATCGTCACCTTGTTCAACTGCATGTAATCAACGAACAACTTGATAATACCATCCTTCTTCTTCTTGAACAACACTGGCGCACCCTAAGGTGATACACTTTCACTAATATATCCCTTATCGAGAATTTCCTTCAACTTCAGCTTCAACTCTACTAACTCTGGAGTGTTCATCCTGTAAGGTTCCTTTGGCGTTGGTGCCAATCCTAATACCAACTCAATGGAAAAGTCTACTTCCCCATGGTTATGAAACTATGGAATCTCTGCTGGGAATACTTCCTAAAACTGCTACAAGATTGGATACCTCTTGAATATTTTTGCATCCTCAACATCATTACCCTTATCACTGCAAATACGAAGTGCAAATTGTTAGTGTCCAATAGTCACAATGATCAAATGTACTATGTCCATGTTGTTGATAGAGTCTTACGTCAAATTATTATATTTTAAAATAAAATTTGACATCTCTCTTAGTTTTCAAATGGTCCTAAGTCACTGTTTAGGTGTCATTCCTACACCCTCGACTTATTCAAGGTCACAAAAAACAATCATGGTCATGTCATCATTTCCTATCATAAGTCATCAAATGAGTTAGTTAGTCATCATACTGGTCATAGAATCATAAAATGTATACTTTGTGAGTTAAAATTCTAATTCATGGTTAAGGATATGCATTTGATGGTCATGATTATCTCAGTCATCAATATCAATTTAGAGATTCATGTCATCCATTATGGTCATCATCATGGGAGTTATCAATTAGGGAATAAATTTTTCAAAAGAGAATAAAAGTACATCTACATTGCATGGATATGTAACATTTCCTATTGAAGAAAACTCTAGGGAAACAGAGAAAATCACAAGAAGACCCTCTATCAGGAAGAAAAATAGGTGTTTTGACAGCAAAGGATAAAGGTAAAGAAATCATTGATGTAGAGCAACTAGAGGAGAAGAACATTCAAGTACAACCTAGGAGACCTAAAACTAGAGCAATTCCTAGAAAAGAACAACATGGAGAGGATCCATCTCTTCCTTAAGCCCACAAAGACATAAATGACACCATAGCTACTAAGTTTGAAAAGGACAAGGAATTTTGTCTCGAGAGGGTAAATGAAAACTTGGGGAAGCTGTTGAAAAATGCAAACAAGGATAGATCCATGCAAAGAAATATGGCAAGGAACTACTATGCAAAAAACATGGTTTTCAAAGTTAGGGTTAAAAATATGAAGAAGAATCTCAAAACAACCCTAAGGAAACTCAAGAAGAGGGAAAAACTTGATGTATTAGATCACTAGTAAAAATGGCTAATTAATTACTAAAAAAATGACTAAAATTTGCATATAAATGACCATTTTTCAGTCGGTTACTAGTAGTAGCTAATTTACAGTATCTTATAATGTGACCAACTTTTAGTTGTTTTTAGCTTAGTCATTAATTGGTTGTTTCAATTTTATTGTCTTGTAGAATATTTAGTCATAAATTTGGTCATTGATTTAGTCATTAATTGCCACAATTAATGACCAAATATACAACAAAATATATTACTATATGGTCACCTGAGAAAACCAATTAATGACCAAAGGAATATGACCAAAATTTTGGTCATGTAGATACTGTAAATTAGCTACTAATAGTCACATATATGCAAATTTTAGTCATCATTTGAAACCAATTAATGACCAGAGAAACATGACTAAATTTTGGTCATGTTATAAGATACTGTAAATTAGCTACTAATATACATATATATACAAAATTTAGTCGTCTTTTGGAATCACAAATTTATCATTTACGGTAGTCATTTTTTTGTAGTTTCATATTTATTATATAAATGACTAATTTAGTAGGTTATATTCATTTCATTTCATTTCATTAGTAATCATTATAAATGACTAATTTAGTCGTATATTCATTCTATTTGTGTTCATCATTAATCAATATAAACTACTAATTTAGTAGTTTTAGATTGATTTTATGTGTTCATTATTAATCGGCCTAAATTAATTAGTATGATTTTGCAATTAAATTTTAAAAATGTCATACAATGTGCATATTCATCTAATATGAAAATGAAGAGTTTCATATGTTAATTACAATACTAAACAATATCAAGTGCATCTATAAATAATTTCAACCACATAAATTATATTATATGAAATGTTAAAGTATTACAATATGAGTTTCCAACTTAATATTGTTTGAACTACAATTTACACATGAAATGATGTTTCATCACTTCGAAATGTTATAATTGTCTTGCCAAGGCATTACAAGTGAATTCACCAACTCTTAAGACTTGACCATCAGTGTCTATGTGTGTGTCTTATGTGGGATATTGAATCTAAGAATATCACTAGACCGCTTCTCTTCTCTCTCCCTTTTTGCATTTGTTGCTCCAATGTTATTGCTTTCTGCTTATTTCTTGAATTCCTCCTTATTATCATCACTAATTAGTTCATTTTCTAAAAAAAAAGAAGATACAATGCAGAGCATAAGACATGAAATACAATGAACAATAAAATATAAAATAAAGTAGACTATAAAGAGTTTTTACGACATATACCTCAACATCAGTAATGTCAAATCCATTTTCCCCATACAAGCAAGAAACTCTAACAAGTTTTCTTCAGTTGGGCGATAGTGGCCACTATAAGGGGGGCAGATGACTTGTATAAACAAACAAAATAAAATGCCACCATATAAAATAACACCTTAGTATCTTAGTATTCAACCTTCAGGGAAAGATTAGGCACAATCATGCTAAGTAAATTACATGCTAATGTTCAAGTTGTAGGTAACTTGTGAAAATAAATAAACTAAGATGTGATGTTTAATCCTTGTCATTTTATTTGCAAAAACATTTTATTTTCTAATGCATGAACTTGGTCAAGTATATAAACATGTGTTGAAATAACAACATGAAAGTAAACTTTTCTGATAGTCATGGAAATATTTTAACACAAAATAGTTATAAGGATTCCAATCAATATGGTGTAATGCTAATTTCATCTTCAAGCTTTGGTTGTTGTTTAAATTGACGTGATACCAAGTATTTTCAGTTTCATAGTTAAAATACAAAACAAAATCATAAGAAACATTCACAATAGAATTAAACAATAAAGAGAGGATACCATAGAATGGACATTGCAATTATAAAAAAATTGTTTATCTATCCATCGATGTCTTGCCTAACATTCTTAAAACATTTTCTTTCCCAAAATAACCATGAGGTGAAATAATCTAGAAGCTCAAAAACCGTTGGAATCCCTACTAGAAACATTTCCAAAGTCGATGGCTCAGGTGTGTCATGGACCTCTAATAACAAATGAATCATATCCAATACATGCTCTGCATTGTCTTGCCATCCTTTTTCCAATCACATTTCATGTAAAATACCCACAACAGAGTCAAGTAACAATCAAACAAAGGCATTTAAATTTGTTTTTATCTTTTATATCTATAAAATTTGAATCTAATTTGTTTCGAGAACATATTAATTCATATTTAAAGTCTTCTTGACATATAAGAAGGTACCAATCAAGCATGACATAAAAAAAATCGACCTTGATGAGGTCCTCAAATAGTTTCTACAATATATTCTTCTATGATATCTTGGGTATAAAAAAGAACATATATGCAAAAGAAAAATCCATATATTACTTATGTTCAAACTCTGTATATGGTGTATTCTTAGGAAACTTTTAAGATGTTCCTCCACCTTTACCAAAGCGAACTGTAGCTTGGTTAAACTTGGTATCCTTTCATTCAACATCAATTTCTGCAAGATAAATGCCACACATTATTCTTTCCCATTTCTCAATATGCTACATATGATAAATTAAAAGCACATAAAACCAAGAGAAAACCATTTTCTAACCAAAACAAACAAACAAATAATGCCTCTAATAAAATTTCATTCTAATATCAGCAGATGAAAAGAGAGTGGACCATTTTTGCCGCTTGACTTTGCTTGCTTTTGTTATGAAAGTGCTTGAACTTCCGGAACCAACATGTTATGGATTTTTCTAGCACCTATAGCGCGAGTGCTTCAGGGGACATAGAAAGCCTCCTAGAGATAGCCTCTGGGTTGATTGTAGAGCAGTGCTTAGGACATCTTAAATAGAGGAGTGCATGGCAGATTATCTGTGAGGGGTTTGTGCAACACTCCAATTGTTAGGTAATTAAAAAGGAATAAAGGGGGCTTGGTTCAATATCCATTCATTAAGGTAGACTCAAGCCAACACATGGATCCAAATGCGGGGGGTATATCAGAGAAATCTCAAAGAGAAATGTCTTCTTCTGATGACTGGCACACAACAATGAGATAACTTAATACTGAAGTTGTAGTGAAGGTAGAAAGGAGGAGAGGAAGGAGGTAAATAGATGCGTAGGGTTTTAAATAAACGAAATCATCAGCAACCATGTTCTAGCAAAAATATAGAAGACGGGGGAGGTGAAATGGTAGAAAAAGCAAAGTGCTAATTAAGGTTTTAGGCCAGACATAACATGGGTACTATTATCTACCAACATAGTGAGTAAAGCTGGGCTAATACAAGTACTGTAGGTTAAACCAATAACACAAATAAATATGAAATTACTACAGGTATTGTAGGCTATTGAATAACATGAGTAAATAGGTAATATAAAGAAGGTGTTGTTCTCTATTTAGCAGCCCAGATAAATCCATGAATTAGAGAGAAACCAACAACTTCATTATACTATTTCAGAGAAGGGAAAACAAAAATGAAATTAGATTTACAAAGAGGAGACATACTACACATTCATATGCTTGGAATCACCACGGAAGTTTCATTAATACTTACAAGGTCCAAATAACCAATCCATAATATTCAACACAACATCAGTCAAGTCCCCCATGAATAAGAAAATAGAACCAAAGTGGCATCTCAGAATTTAGACCCTACGGGTGAGAAATTACGGAACCTTTGTTAAGTCTTTCTCCCCCCTATTTACAGGAAGAGGGGGGAGCTTGGTTTACAGTTACAAAAATATCTTCCCTAGAGCTCCAGCTGTCTGCTAGACTAGCTGTCTCAACATGCAAGGCTTTGTTTCCCAAAATGATTATTGTTGGGATCTAAACCATTCATGGAAACAAACAAAAATTACAAAATAATACAAAGAAAGAGAAATACTGAAAGGTGATGGAGGAAGTGCCCCCCTTTCTATTCCTGTAAAAGGCCTCTAGTTAAGCCACGTCTCAGCTATGATGTGCTTCTCCTGTTGTTCGATTTTTTCCTGTCACTTCCACCTTAACTGCCTTAAAAGCTCGTTCTTTGGAGTAGTGAGTGGGTCAACTGTGACTGTTTGTCACAAAGTAGAAATGAAGCCCCTCCCAGCAGGCGTTTGTTGTGTATAGGAGTGGAGCACCATGTCGTGCCATTAAATCTTCGTGAGACCCCCATATTGGTTTACCACTTTGCCACTACTTCATTCAATGCTACAATTGCTGACCCATCCACCTTCAATGCCCTGTACCATGCTATGAGGGCCTTGTTGTAATCATGACTTTTCCTCCTAAACGAGTGTTTATAGGGCGTGACTTGCCGATACACTTTAGCCTGTTAACTTCAGTCCCCTTCTATGATTTCCTTCATATTACCGAGGGATTGGACCAGGCACTTACCCTTCAGTTGATAGAGCCTTTAGACTCCTGTCCGAGGAACTTTTTCCATTGTTAATTGTAATCCTACACACAGACATTTTATAGTGCTTGCCTTTGATAACACCCCCTAACACTTGCGATCACCGATCTACGGGACTGGGCCCACCCGTGGTATCCCAATCACAACATAGGAGAGGGAGAGACCCATCCACTTCTTTTCATAGTGTAGGCCGACTGTCCAGACATGGGATCATCATAAACTATAGTACATAAAATATCGCATCTGTGAGGATCCCTCGCATATCACAATTACAACCCTGGAGGGATTACAACGAAGGAGGGCCTTGACTTGTGCGATCATCAATTTTCGATTACGATGGGTGACATGATCACTACCATGTGTCACCTTATGAGTTTTGACACGTGTGACCTGGAAATGCCCCCTTATTACCTTGAAATTATTGAACCTGCGTGACATGTGTTCTCCGTACCACCACATAAGCTCCGTACTGCCACATCATGATGATGTAAGTTAAAATGTCATTTATAAGGACCAATGGTAGTCTACCACGTGGCCCCATACACGAGAGAGAAAAAGGCCTGCTTGACCTTGGCTTTTCTTTAAATTCCATTGTTAAATGATTTCGGCCTTCCCCGACGCTTTAACATTATATCCGTGATTTAACACTTCTTAGCCTTTTAACACCAGTCCTATCCGGAATCATCGATCGTTGATGTTGCAAGGAGTGTGATATGCGAGAGCTTTAATATCCTACCATATGGCTCCTAGGAGGAAAGAAAAAGGGGTCCGACCAGCCGATGCTTTAGCACTAAATGTCAAATTTCTGGCAATTCCTGCAATATCAACATGCAACGATGATTTTGGCCCTACGATGGTGTGCACCCCTTTGCACCTACGATTGTCGATTTATGATATCGATGCTCTACCTAATGAACTATCGATAAACTGTAAGCCTGTGCCCGAGACCACACTAATAACCGATTTACAATAAAACTGAACCCGCTGATTGCGATTTGTGATATCGTTTGATCGCTAATCTTACCACCTTCATTTGCTACAGAAGGAAGCTCTGGTTGAGATTTTTCGATGAGCCTTTTCCTTTGGGCTATTTCCCTTATTTTTCTAGTTTTCCAAGGGTAACTTTAAAATTGCTCAGACTTCTGATCCAGAAGTCCCTTTTTGGACTTCCATATACCGTTTGAAAGCTTATCATGAGCACTATGTAATGGAGAGGGACTGATTAAACTCTAAGAGATTATGTGGCTTGAGAAATGGAATCAAATTCACTGATATTTCTCACCCTTTCCAAAATTGAAAGCACATGTAGTAGTGAGTGAGAACACAACAAATTTGAGGGAAGTTGTAAATGTGAAAAAAATTATGTTGACCTATGTAGACTTCTTCAAAATGATGTGAATGATGCCAATTTCAGATGTGCTAAATCTCATAATAAGAAATGGCCACATTGGATGCAGAGATTAAATATTAAAACTTGTGGACATTGCATGTATTCTAATAAATTTCATTGCAATGACTACCATGGGCCTCCATGGGTTACAACTCCTTAGCATGTTACTCTTGATGATGAAAGAGAGATGGAAACAATAAATATGGTGGTCCTAGTTTGTATGGTTGATATCTTCAAACGAGGGTCATCATCTTAATGAACCTAGGTTCTGACATGGTAAACTGGATCTAGTCCTCCCCCATGATATTTCAAGTATATGTTCACAAGAGTCTCGTAATTTATCCAGTAAATAAACAGTTAAATTGTATATTCAAACAAATCGAAGTGAACTACTCAAAATCCTTTTAGGTGGGTTGTGGTCAATGTTGGCATTATGACACAGGTTTGGCACTATGGTATAGGTTTTGTCCTTGATGGAAACTCACTCAAAGGGCAGATCATAGTTCAGGCTCTCAGAATGAAAGAAAATGAGGTATACGTAAGTTCCTCTTAACAAAATCACATATACACATGGGTGTACCGATCAAAAGGCGCGTATACGTATGCATGCATTTTCATGCAAAGAAAAGCACGTACATGTGGGAAAACTTAGGGTTGGTCCATGGTATTTAGTCCGACATATTTGAACCTATGGTTTTGGTCCTCGGTATTGCATCCAAAGTGTTGAACCCAGGTATTGAGTCCCTAGTATTGGATCTCTATGGTTTTGGACCATGGTTTGAGTAAGGCTTAAGTCTATAAAAAGGGAAGGAGATCATTTGGCAAGAGAATCAACTGAAGCATTGAATATCTTATGAAGAGCAAGATCTAGAATATTGCCATTGGATTATGGTGCATAACTAGATCTGAATCAAGGAGAAACCTGAGCTCAAGGAGAAGGATAAGTTCTATTGATGGGTCAAGATCTTAAGGCGGTTTGAAGAAAAGTATCTTTGTGTAATTTTTGATCTGTTATATTTGGTGAATGACGTGATCTATAAATATGATAATTTGGGTATAACTAATGTCTGAATAAGTAAAAAGGATAAATTATCTTTTATAGATCTATACGCAGGTTCAGTGCAGCAGAGGCACGTATACACGCTGGTTCACTAACTTAGAACAACGTATACACAGGATGGCCTTGATACAGAAGTGTATGCACGTAGGCTCCACACATTGAAGTAGCGTATATCTCATGAAATATGTTTTAGCCACTTCTGTTTATTGCTATAGTGTCTGGGTTCAGAATTGGTGTTTGGTTACTGGTACTGTTTTTTGGTTACAACATTATGAGAAGTTATTGGTTGATTCCGTATTTGTTTGTACAAAGGAGTTTGGTTAATGCAGATATACTTGATGTTTGATTCATATTCATGGATCCAATCTGAAAATTTATGAAACTTGCTCCCTGGAAGAAAAGTGAAGGTTGTAGCCTTTTGTAGGTCAGCACCTACGTACTAGTACCTCAGCTAGTACAAGAGCAAAGGGGGTTGTAGCTCCTTTCCAGGAGAAGCTGGAGAATGATAGAAGGTTGTAGCCTTCTGCAGGTAGTAGCCTGCGTACTGGTATAAGACTGCACTAGTACATAATCATTGTAAAAGGAAGTTTCTAATTTAAAAGAAGATAGAGACAAATTGCAGCAGGTGGTTTTCACCCACATTGGGTTTCCACCTTACATCTTGGTGTTCATGTGTGTTGATTATGTGTGATGATTTCCTCTGCTTTACTACTCCTGTTTACTGATCATATGGTTAAATAATGTTCTAACGCACTCATTAACAAGCAACTAACTGATTTATAAGTTTACTGCATATACGCTGGTTGCATTATACACAGTTGCGTATACATGTTGTTTTACTTAACTGAAGTAGCGTATATGAATCTGAATATGGAAATGAAAACGTTTTATTGATTAGATAATACTGATTCACCCCCCCCCCCCCTCTCAGTATTAGTTCGAACAATTGGAATCAGAGCAGGTCCTTTAGAAGAAGCTTGATCACTTGAAGGAGGATCTATCATCATGAGCAATTACGAGAAAGAAGCATCGATCAAGCCACCAATTTTTTATGGGAGCAAGTTCCTCTATTGGAAGGTAAGAATCACAACATATCTTCAATCTCTTGGTATAGAAGTCTGGGATATCGTGGAAACAAGATACACATTTCCATCAGAAACTCCTACAGATACGGCTGGTAAGAAGCAGTATGAAACAAATGCAAAGGCTATCAATACTCTATTAGGGAGTCTATCTCAATCAGAATTTGTCAAGGTTATGCAGCTCAAAACTGCAAAAGAAATATGGGACAAGATCGTTCTGAGCTATGAAGGAGATGATCAGGTAAAACGAGCAAAACTACAAACTTTCAGAATTCAATATGAAAATCTCAGAATGTACAATGATGAAAGTGTGGCTAACTATTTCCTACGTATAGATGATTTTGTTAATTGTATGAAAAATTTGGGTGAAGAAATAAAAGAAGCTGTTTTGGTTGAAAAGGTTCTAAGATCTTTGTCTTCTAAGTTTGCATCAAAAGTTTCTGCCATAGAAGAAAAACAGAATCTATAGAGCCTTACCATGTCACAGCTACACGGAATCCTAACTGCTTATGAAATGAGAAAAGGGGGACCATCAAACAAGAGAGAAGCCACATTGAAAGCCTCAGGAAAAGGAGATTATAATGGCTCAGGACATATGTCAGTAGAAGAGGAAGAATCAAATTTTGTCAAGAACCTTCAACAGGGTTCTAGAAGATTCAAAGGTAAGCTACCTTTCAAATGTTTTGCTTGTGGAAGAGTCGGTCACTATGCTGCCAAGTGTCCTCATAAAGATAAGCTTGACAAAGGTAAGGAGCCAGTTAGATGGAACATAAAACAGAATGTAAGTAAGAAGAGCTATTACACACATGAAGACAGTGATGGACTTTCAAATAGTGATGAAGATGAACAAGGTAATGATTATAGAATTTTGATGGCTTTTGAAGATAATGATTTTTTGGATGCCATAGATGAAGAAGGTCTTTATGAAGAAATTTCTAAACTCAAAATTTTCTTAGAAGAAAAGAATATGATTATAGATACTCTGACATTCCAACTTGCTGAAATGGAGAAACACAATGAAAAGTTAGAATGTGAAATTGTGGGACTTAGAAAGGACATTAAGAAAACAAAAGCTCTTAATCTTAGATTTGCTAAAGGATCTGAAACTTTAGATGAGATTATCAAAGTGCAGCGTTCTCCTCTAATCAAGACAGGTCTTGGGTATACTGAAGAAACATCTCAAGCATAGAAGCCATCTACCTCCAAAAGTTATCTTGAAGCTGTAAGGAGAAGTGAACAGGTTGACAATCGACAGCAAAGGCACAATGAATATCACAAGGTAAATCAGGGACAATTTACTTCAAGAATGAACAGAAATCACCAAGTAAATCGAGGGCAATCTACTTCAAGGATGAACAGAAGCTACAAACAACCTCAGGTAAATAATTCTTAATTTTCCTCAAGAACAAATGGCTATTACAATCATCTAGATGGAAGGTTTGATGATCACAGGAATTTCTTCAATGGCCAATGTTTCTCTTGTCATAACTTTGGACATAAAGAAGCTCAATGTGTCACCTACAAGACCATCATGACCAGAGAAGCATGAAATCAAAGGCGTGTGACTGGAATCATGAAAATAACCTGCAATAACTTTTCTTCTCTTGAAAATGAAATAGAATGTTCTATCTGTAACAAATTTGGTCATGAAGATTATGAATGCAGGAGTAGGTTTCAGCAAACAACTCAGAAGGAGCAAGCTTCATTGATCCCCAAAACATGGAGGAAGAAAGAACCGCAACCAGAAAGATGTGGCATAACCTTATATGCGGAAGGGCAGGAAAATCAATGGTACATCGATAGTGGATGCTTGAAACATATGACAGGTGATAAAGAAAAACTTCAATCATATAGTGCCTTAGAAAAATAAAAGGAGGTCTCATTTGGAAATGAAACCCCTGCATACATAAAAGGTAAAGGTTCTGTTCTTTTGAAAGAAAAGGTCAAATCTGGGAATGTTATGTATGTTGATGGTTTAAAGCATAATCTATTAAGTGTTAGTGAAATGTGTGATCAAGGAAATGAGGTAATATTTTTATCAAATGGATGTATTGTTCGTGAGCTTGATACAGGAGAAATAGTGATCAAAGGCATAAGAACACCAAATAATTTATACATACTCAAGGGAGGACAACAACAATTCTATCTAAGCAAGAATGATGAACATTGGCTATGGCACAAAAGATTAGGGGATCTAAGCTTCTCTTAGATAAGGAAAGCATGCAAATATCAAGCAGTTCGTGATCTCCCTGACATCAGAATTCCAGACAATACGATATGCAAATCATGTCAATTTGGGAAGCAAACCAAAACTAATTTCCCTGAGAAGGAAGGATCAGCTAGTAGGCCACTTGAGCTTGTCCATACTGATGTATGTGATCCATCTAGGAAAATGTCACCTTGAGGAGAGGAATACTTTATATTGTTCATTGACGACTTTTCCAAGATGTGTTGGTTAGGACTTATGAAGCATAAAGACGAAGCTTTCAAAAAGTTAAAAGCATTCAGAGCCTTGGTGGAAAATGAATCAGATCGCAGAATCAAATGCCTCAGGTCTGATAGAGGGGGGGAATTTACCTCGAATGAACTTTTTGATTTTTGTGAAGAACATGGAACAAGAAGAGAATTCTCTACTGCTAGGACTCCTTAGCAAAATGGAGTAGTAGAAAGGATGAACAGAATAGTTCAACAAATGGCTCGAGCAATGCTTGATGAGTCTGGGACTCCTGCAACCTTCTGGGGTGAAGCTACATTTGTTGTCGTCAATATTCTCAACAGGAAAAACGTCCGGGTGAACAACACTCAAACTCTTCATGAACTTTGGTATGGTAAGACTCCCAGAGTAAAATACTTCAAAATTTTTGGAAGCAAATGTTACATCAAAAAAGCTGATGAAAACCTTGGTAAGTTTGAACCTAGAGTAGATGAAGGCATTCTTCATGGCTACTCTCCCCACAACAAAGCATATAAGTGTTACAATAAAAGACTTGGAAAAATTGTTGAAAGTATTGATGTAGTGGTTGATGAAGAAGGAACATTCCAAGGCAAGTAAAATCTGAATATTTCGAAGATTATGAGGACTATCCTTCAACAACAAATCAGACTCATAATGAAGAAGAAACCCATGAGGCACCAGAAGAATACATAAGGATAGAAGAAAAGACTCCATCCAGGTACGTTCAGAAGAATCATCCAGAAACTCAAATTTTGGGGCAAAAAGAGGCAAGCGTAAAAACAAGAAGAACCATTTCAGAAGCTTCAAGTTATCTAACATTACTCTCCTTGACTGAACCACAAAATGTAAGAGAGGCATGCAAAGATGAATGCTGGGTAAAGGCCATGGAGGAAGAACTTGAGTAGATTGAAAAAAATAACACTTGGGAGTTGGTTCCTAGACCAAAAGATAAGAATGTCATAGGAACAAAATGTATATTCAAAAATAAGCTAAATGAAAATGGAGATGTGATTCTAAACAAGGCTAGACTTGTTTGTAAAGGGTATGCTCAACAAGAAGGTATAGACTTTGAAGAAACTTTTGCACCAATTGCTAGACTTGAGGCCATAAGAATGTTCCTTGCTCTTTCTAGCTTTTGGAAGTTCAAAGTATTTCAAATGGACGTGAAGTCGGCTTTCCTGAATGGAGACTTGGATGAAGAAGTATATATTGAGCAACCAGATAGGTTTATTCTTGGAAATGATCCAAAACTTGTATGTAGACTCAAAAAGGCTCTCTATGGCATTAAACAGGCTCCAAGGGCTTGGTATTATCGGTTGGATAAGTACCTCCATCAACAAGGTTTTACAAAAGGATCAATAGATAGCAATCTATATATAAAAATTGACAATGATAAGTTGCTAATACTAGTGGTGTATGTTGATGATATCATCTTTAGTAGCAATGAAGAAGACATGAGTCAAAATTTTTCCTTGGTGATGCAAAAAGAGTTTGAAATGTCCATGCTTGGTGAGCTCACATATTTTCTTGGTTTACAAGTCCAACAAAACAAAGATGGTATTTTTCTATCACAAACCAAGTATCTCAAGAAGATCTTGAAGAAATATGGGATGGAGGATTCAAAACCAGTATGTACCCCTATGATAATAGGATGCAGCCTCAGTGCAAATGATGAATCAGTAGTAGTGCATCAACCAACCTATAGAGTCATGATTGGTAGTCTGCTCTATCTAACAGGTACCCGTCCAGACATTATGCATGCAGTGGGAATAGTTGGAAGGTTCCAGGCAAACCCAAAGGAAACTCATCTTCAGGCAGTTAAGAGAATTTTCAAGTATCTTCAAGGAACTCAAAACTATGGTTTATGGTATCCTAGAAGTACAGATCTCACACTTCATGCATATACAGATGCAGATTGGGCAGGAAGCGTGGATGACAGAAAAAGCACTAGTGGTGGTGCATTCTTCATGGGTCCTAGATTAGTATCTTGGTTCAGCAAGAAACAAAGTTCAACTGCATTATTTATAGCTAAAGCATAATATGTAGCTGCTGCATCTTGCTGCACACAACTCCTTTGGATGATACAAACATTGCAAGACCTACAAATCACTTTTACTCCACCTTTCTCCATTTTTTGTGATAATACAAGTGCAATCCGTATTTCAAAGAATCCTGTCATGCATTCAAAGACTAAGCACATGCCTATCAAGTATCATTTTCTCCAGAACAAGTGCTTGAACAAAAGGTTAAATTGGAGTATGTTCCCTCTAAGGAACAAGTTGCTGACATACTCACCAAACTACTGCCCAAGGAGACATTTGAATACCTCAGACAGAAGCTGGGGGTAGTTGATGCATCATCTTGCTACTGAATCTTGTCTGTTTTAGAGAAAAGTGGGTGTACATGTGTTTCATGAGGAGGATCCACGTACATATGCCGGTTTATGAAGATACAATCACGTATATGTTGGTTTAAAGAAAAACAGTGGGCCAGCTTCAGGATGAAAATAGTCGGATATAGGTCTGGTAGAGACCATCTAGCACAGGTTCAGGGGGAGCATATACTCATCTAATAAAGCATCGTTGGCATTTTCTTAGAAGATCTTGGTTTACATTCACAGTTGTTTTAATTTCAGGTGGAACAAGTGCATGAGGAAGAGCATGGTTGCTGGTCTGAATGATGATTGAGGGTTATGATGATTGATGATTGACAGATGCTAGTCTTGCTGTAGATATTTCGTCTCTATGTCATGTATTTCTTTTCTTATCAAGGCCATGTAACGGCCTATCTTGGTTTCCCCACTATGCCTGGGATGGATGAAGTAATGTTCTTGTTGTTATCATGTGTAAATTCTTGGTGTATCCCCACTTGGTTGGGTAGATGAGTCAGTCCCCACTTGGTTGGGAGATGGATGTATGTATGAGTCTTTGGTGATAGGAAGGTCATTTATAATGTATAAAGTCATGTTTCTTTTGTAGAACATCTTCTTGTAGACCTTGCCTACAGTCAGGGGGAGCTTGGATAGCACAGCAGAGTAGAAATTTCAGCATGTATTCAGGGGGAGCATAACCCTTTTCCCTTGATGTCAAAGGGGGAGAATGATTTTGAGTGACTTGGGGTTGCCATCAAGTCCAAAGGGGGAGATTGTTGGCATTATGACACAGGTTTGGCACTATGGCACAGGTGTTGTCCTTGATGGCAACTCACTCAAAGGGTAGATCACAATTCAAGCTCTCAAAATGAAAGAAAATGAGGTATATGCAAGTTCCTCTTAGAAAAATCACATATACACGTGGGTGTACCGATCAGAAGGCGCGTATGCATATGCACGAACTTTCATGCAAAGAAAAGCATGTACATGTGGGAAAACTTAGGGTTGGTCCATGGTATTTAGTCTGACATATTTGAACCTATGGTTTTGGTCCTTGGTATTGCATCCAAAGTGTTGAACCCAGGTATTGAGTCCCTAGTATTGGATCTCTATGGCTTTGGACCATGGTTTGAGTAAGGCATAAGTCTATAAAAACGGAAGGAGATCATTTGGGAAGAGAATCAACTGAAGCACTGAATATCTTATGAAGAGCAAGATCTAGAATACTGTCATTGGATTATGGTGCATAACTAGATCTGAATCAAGGAGGAACCTGAGCGCAAGGAGAAGGATAAATTCTATTGATGGGTGAAGATCTTAAGGCGGTTTGAAGAGAAGTATCTTTGTGTAATTTTTGATCTGTTATATTTGGCGCATGACGTGATCTATAAATATGATAATCTGGGTATAACTAATGTCTGAATAAGTAAAAAGGATAAATTATCTTTTATAGATTTTTACGCAGGTTCAGTATAGTAGAGGCATGTATACACACTGGTTCACTAACTTAAAACAACGTATACACAGGATGGGCTTGATACAGAAGCGTATGCACGTAGGTTCCACATATTGAAGTAGCGTATATCTCATGAAATATGTTTTAGCTGCTTCTGTTTATTGCTGCAGTGTTCTGGGTTCAGAATTGGTGTTTAGTTACTGGTACTATTTTCTGGTTACAACATTCTGAGAAGTTATTGATTGATTCAGTATTTGTTTGTACGAAGGAGTTTGGTTAATGTAGATATACTTGATGTTTGATTCATATTCATGGATCCAGTCTGAAAATTTATGAAATATGGTCCCTGGAAGAAAAGAGAAGGTTGTAGCCTTTTGTAGGTCAGCACCTATGTACTAGTACCTCAGCTCGTACAAGAGAAAAGGGGGTTGTAGCTCCCTTCTAGGAGAAGCTCGAGAATGTGAGAAGGTTGTAGCTTTCTACAGGTAGTAGCCTACATACTGGTATAAGACTTAGTAGAGAATCATTGTAAAAGGAAGTTTCTAATTTAAAAGAAGATAGAGACAAATTGCAGCAGGTGGTTTTCACCCACATTGGGTTTCCACCTTACATCTTGGTGTTCATGTGTGTTGATTATGTGTGATGATTTTCTCTACTTTACTGCTCCCATTTACTGATCATATGGTTAAATAATGTTCTGATGCACTCATTAAGAAGCAACTAACTGATTTATAAGTTTACTACATATACGCTGGTTGCATTATACACAATTTCCTATATACACTATTTTACTTAACTGAAGTAGCGTATATGAATCTGAATATGGAAATGAAATTTTTTTATTGATTAGATAATACTGATTCACCCCCCCCCCCCCTCTCAGTATTATTTCCAACAATCAAGTGTTTAAGTCAAAACACTTTCAGTGCACAAAACTAAGCTCCGAACCAGCTGAAGACATGTTACTGAATTAATATGGCCAATGAAGTTATCTACCTCATCCAAAAGTGGGTGGAAGTATTAACAACCTTGATGGCCCATGGTTGTGTTTTGCCTCAACAAATGGGGAAAGATGCAAGTATTGGATGAATTTAATGTGGCCAACGGAGTTATCTACCCCATCCAAAATTGGATGGAAGTCTCAGCAACCTTGATGGCCCATGGTTATGGCATATCTCAATAGACGAGGAAATATGCAATATTGAACGAATTTAATGGAAGAGATACCCTTTTCCATGGCCTCTAAGAAAAGGTAGACCCCAATTCCTTAACAAATTTCCATTTTCCAACTGCAAAAGATAATATCACAAGATCCTGAACTTGATGGGAAAATACCTTTGTGATTGAAGCCATCAAGTCATGCATGGAATGTGGGGCCTAGATGATTCAAAGAAAAATGCTTCTTTAGTCTTTTCCATGGCACTTACATAGAACTATACAAAATTACATTAAATCAACTTTGAATATTAGATGGAAATAAAGTGAAAATATCAGCTATGGTGTTAATATTAGTCCCAACAAAAAAATATTATTCCCTAAAAATGAATGTGTTACACACACAATAGTGCCAGCTCCTTTTCTTGTAGAAAAAATACAACCAATTGGATAAGTTGAAGGTCGAGTACTGATGCTAACTGATTTCCAAGGCATGTTTGGGTAGGGCAACACACCCTCAAATTATTAATTCAATCAAAATGGGAATGTCTAAGCCCTCATCCAAATGTTGAAACAATATGAAATGAAAGGCCTGAAAAAAACCCCACCCATATCAAATACTGAAGAGCTTAGTTAATAATGTTACCGTTACCTAAAACCAAAAATGTTTCATCTTTTAAACCAGATTGAAGCTCCGAACAACCATGTTTGGCAACACCCATTTTCAATATAATATTCCTTATAAAATTTACAACATCTCACTCCACAAAACTATATTTCTAATTAAGTGAAGGTGTTGATATACTTTGTGCCTCAAAAGAAAACACATGAACTAAAATAATTATTGTGAAAGGAAAAACTCAAAAATTCTAATCAAAATTTGGCACAGACCTTCACTTAAATCTGTACCAAATAGTGCATATCCATGACAGATCCCTCAAGTCTTCAAAACCAGAGATAACCCCACCTTCACATGCTTGTTAAAGGATTTGGTGTCCACCTCACCAAAAAGAGTAACAAAACTTTTATGCCTCTACTCATGCTGAAGTAGTGCATTTGTCGTTCCATAATTATTGAGGCATCCCTTAATTGTTGTTGGTGGGTCCAAAGCATGTTGAGTGCCTATGGTGAACATATTCTTGTTTCTTGAAAAGATATGTGATATCTCTACTGCAACAATAATTTTTTTTAGAGGAATAACATTATGAAGGTAATATGCCTTCAAGGTATCACCCTTACCAGTTTTGCAAAGCATGAGTCACTTTCAGTATGACACCCAAAATTTTCTATGCAATGCTTCATAATTTTTTTTTGCAATTTCCCTTAAAATTTACCAAAAAACCCACTAAAATTCACTATTTCAATTTACAACAATTGCAAGGACCAAGTCTTACAAGTTCAAAGAAGAAACAAAATCAAGCTTTGAAATATTCAAGCCTTCATCACATTTCAAGAAGTTTCCTGATGCAATGTAGAAAGAAGCTTCACCCCCTACAGAAATATTCTCATTTCCAATTACTCTTGAGAAATGTGTTATTGGAGATGGTGTCAATACAATGCTTGTACTGACCCCTACATAATCATGCATATATTGAAGCTCAACCTGTAAGATTTATAATATATAATGTAAGCAAAGTTAAAGTGTAATTGGTGTCACAAAAAAATTACAAAATTATTTTCATCACTATAAAACATGAAGAATTTTTTAGGAATTGTGTTTACCACAACATACGAGCATGAAATTTTACCATGTAGATAACCATGTGACTATTGATGATCAAAATTATGGGGCATGTTGAAGCGTGAAGAATACATATGTCTCAGTAAATGTCTACAATATTACAAAGAAAGGCTCCAGATAGAAACAAGAACAAGATGTTTTGTTACAATGGTTCTCACAAATAAAACCAATAATTATTTTTCATGTCCTTCCAAATGGCTTATTTCAAACTGAAGAACTAACAATTTGATCCCTTCTCAAGTGAGACCGAGTCGAGGAGCACACCACAGATGAAAACTACAACATATTGCAAATATATGCATTCAAGAAAATGACACAATTGACATAAATGTCTAATCACCTTGATTGTCATGTATTTCTAAATGGTAAAAATGAATGCCACAATAACTGAAAGAATGTTTTAACTTTTAGAATGTAACAATGTCCCAATTAATACAAAGTACTGCACATTGTTACTTTACAATAAAAAACCTATATTAAGCATGCAAATTGTTCAAAGATAAGTATGATGTCAAAGATAGATTTGATTGTTCAAATCCTACAATTAATAGAGATAACATCTTGCACAACTAGGTTTTCTCTCTCAAGTTATCTATTCTTAGGTGTAGCCCCGACTTCCCTAAGGTGGGGTGGATCTCTCTCCTCCTTTGGTCCAACCTTTGAGGTAGCCACAAAAGCTTTCAAATATCTTGTGGCAACTTTTGTCTCAAAAGAAAAGGAACCATAGAATTAACCAATTTATGGTTTGTTAAGAAATGGAATAAGTGCTTAAACTCATTCCATCAATCCTAGGAGAAGAGAACTTCATTACTACCTCTAAAATCTTTGCTTTGAAATATAGATTCAATTATCAACTATAAACCCCAAAGTTACTTGACAACATCACCCACTGTCCCCTTGGTGATCATCCTTCTCACATAAGGCTAGCTCTCCTCCAACATAAGGGAGGAATCCATGATAATCCTACAAACTTGTCCTTCAAATGCTAAAAAAACATATTTTCAAAATGATATTGTTTTTGTCTTTTAAGATTTGAAATGGAAAGCTAGGCAAGACATAGTGCCTGGTCCTTGGGCTATAGACTGTATGCAACAAACAAAAATTGAAGATTGATGAATAAGATGTGAGTCATGACAAAACAACCAAACAACAACTGTTATCAGTGAAGAATAGATCCAATAAATATGTAACAGTGATATCTCCTAATAGATGGAACATTTGAAGACAATGTGCTCCCCCAACGCGATCTCTTGTAAGTCACATAGCTGAAAATTTCCTTTGAGGTGTGTGATGCAGTGAGCTATCTCAAACCAAAGCTAGTGGGATCCCACTCTGAATGAACCAAGGGGAATCCTAAGGTTGTGCAGCCAATCTCTATTAGTCTAGATAGGCCTAACAATAAGAGTCACTTAGCTACATAAAGCACTCAAAATAATAAAATGGCATATTCAAGCTAACACCCTCACACCTAGTCAAGTTTCCTATCACTTTTTGGTTGGATACCAAAATGGAAACTTTGTACCTTCATATGAGTCAAGTCTAGTGTCTCTTGGTCCTATCATAGTTACCAAGGAGTTTTCCTCTAAGCTAACAAAAAATAATATTTCTTCCTTTCTCATCAATGTCATTGTCGAGGAGAAGTATCTATCAGGTGAGGATATCTCGAAATTGGTGGAAGAAACTCTTTCGGAGAAATTTCCATCATGTAAGGGAAAAAGCCATAAAAAACTACAATAGATTACTGGAAGTCCAAGTGCACAAATTTCATGTCAGGAAGGCTTCCTGATTTGCTAGAGGAAATTTCATTCTAATAATGTGATGGAATATTGCTCTTAAATATTGTTGTTTGCATTCATCTATTTTTCTATGATCTATGACCTCTGCAAGGCTAGTCAAATTCAAGATGCAAACAACCAATTGAAATAAATTTTCAATTGGGGTTTGTTTCTAAGTTGTAATACTTATGGGGCATTCATAGGAAAGATGGAGGAAGGTGAAAGGTTGGTAAGGGAACGGTAGTTAGCAATTATTGTCAAAAATTATTTCTACTGTGTATCATAAACCATCACTGCTATGAGTAATACTTACTTGATGCTTTATTTAGTGCCAGGTACAAAATGATGGAAAACACTTGCCTCTATACCTATCTCAATCAATTTGGTGTTCTACGGATCATACAAAAAGTTGTTACAAAGTTTCAAGTTTTTAATAATGTTACCAAAGTAGAGGGTATGAAAAATGATCACAAAATATGATTGCATATAAGCTTTGTAGATCCTTATTTTATAGAGCCTACCATCTTATGCACTTATTGTGAATTGCATATTGCCACTGACATTGCATACTGCAAAAATTCAATGAAACTATGCTACTTCTACCATTAAAAAGATGCTTGTTGAAATAATTATTCTTGGAATCAATCCATTCACTAAGAGACAACAATAGAGTTTGTTGATAAAGTGTTTGGCATAAAGAAATAGAAGCACAGATACTATTACGATTATTTGGGCACATTTCTTGCCCAACATAGATAAAAACAAAAAAAATAAAAGGACAATTATGATTAGGATCACACACACAAAAATTTACAAAAAAAATTAGATCTCTATGTTAAAAAGAAATTTGGCACTCACCATTACAAATGCATAAAATAGAGTAACAATGACAGCATAAAGGTTTTATCTCGATGCATTCATGGAATATCCAATTCTTAAATATGAAGTAATATGGTATGAACATTTTGACTTGATTGGAATCCCTTTTGAAATTGTTTCTAGTTAGTAAGTATAACAATTGATACATTCCATTACTTATGGATTCCTTTGAAGTATATATTGACCTTTACTTGAAGTTGTCATTGTTTGAAACTCATGGTTAACCAGGCAAGCTTGTATTCCATATAATGGGTTGGGTGCAGTTTGTATCATTTAAGGGCACTGTTCAAAATCCTACATCTAAACCCTACCCCCCCAACAAAAACAAAAAACACTATCCCTGTTCATTGTTAAGTGATCTCGTAAATTTCAAGTTTTTCTAGGTTAGTTATTTTTTTATGTTTTTTTTTTTTTTCAATGTGAGGGGGGTGGGGGTTAGTAGAGATTATATTAAAAAAGCTATAGCCATACGATACAACTTCATTTTACTAAAAATATATAGTCTTGGGAAACTATAACCTGGAATCCCTAGTTAAGGATGAACCGGTCAAAATACTATGGAGGCCTACTTGTATCTGCTTCTTAGATTTCCACATCTATACTGCTTAATATACCAGCATAATAAAAACGATACTCAACAAAACATACTAGGTTACAAAAAAGGATGTAAGAAATGCAATGGCAATTGTGGGCTTTAATTACTTGGTCCACATGACATGCTAGGGCTTCATATTTCACAACTCTGGAGCCAGTATCAATGTAGATAGATAGATGACTATATTCGGTGGGGCTTTCCAGTAGCTTCAAGATATGACCACTTAGGGTGTATCCATAGAATGAGGTGGGTGAGAGGAGGTAGAGTCTACAAAGGTGTTTCTTAAGTTGAGAATGGGAGATCACTTAACCTATAGGTGGAGGTTGAAGTGAACCAATGTGCACCCAACCATAATTTATAGAGACTCCATAATTGAAGCCATTTTCAATTGGTTCCATCTAAAATGGACATGCAGGCCCAAGGTTCAACCTCCTATTCACTCAAATTAAAAATATGATTCAATGTTTCTAGCATGCATTATATAATTGGTCTTGGTGTATAGGGCTGTTGATGGCAATTTGGGGCAAGCATTATCATTGAAATAGGTCCTATAATTCAATTTTTTTATGCCACCATTGTCAATAATGAACTAGCCTAAGAGAAATTTAATTTGATGGCTCTCATTAAATAATGCCTCACTATTTATGCACGAGTAGTCATTGATCATGTTTAGAATGACAATTATTAACCAATTGTTTGGTCTTGATTCATCTCTTCCTTCATTGTCACAATGAGTTCAACCTTTCACACCTTTCTAGATTTATACATTCTCCATGGGTGTTGAGTCTCATTTTCTAGTATATTACTAGCAATAAGTGAATTGTTTCCTGCATGGAGAAATAACTAGCACATAGAAGAAGTAAAAGATTTCCTCTTTAGGAAAATAAAAGATGCAAACAGGTTGGACAAGGAAGAATTGTATGCAACTACAAGACAACATACAACCATCTTCGAGGCATTGGAAATACCGACATATCTGCATTACTCTGGATAATTTATTGTGGGAATATTAATGGTTTTGAGGTCTTTACACCAATCATTTTTCCATCCTTGCAAGGCCGGATGTCCCACTTGCCAGGCTTCAGGGTATAAGAAGCACCAAAATACAGAAGTCAGTGTGCCAGTGCAACTATCTGTACATAATTACATCGCTTATACCATCTTCTTCTTAGGATTCTTTCCAAAACATTCCATAGTTGATTTTAGACATGACTATTCTACGATTGGGTGTGTAATTGGTCTTGACTACCACTTAAGGAAGTTTTATTTTACCCTACTCCATAAAGGTTTACCAAGGAACATCACTGGCTATGGGGTGGACCATTTGTAGAATGATTTTTGAATTGAAATAATGTCCAAGGTTTGTTTCTGAGCTGACCTTATTGCTGTAGCTTTTATAATGATGTGAAATATATCCACATGGATACACTTTACTGAAAATTCTTCACTTTGTACCTTCTCCTAACATCTCTTTCACATCAGCAAGAGCAGATACAAAATTGCATCCTGTGGACCTTTACACACAGTACAAATTTCTACTTTATGGCAGCACTCATATTTTATCATCCATCATATGGAAAATGAATTATATGAGATATTAACCAAGACAACATATAGTAACAAGGAAAAACCATTTTTTACAAGAGTTGTGTCCCCTGTTAGGTCTATAATCATGATTTAGGGGTGCTTACAGCCTACAAAAATGACATAAAAAGTTAAAGAAGTTACCTTCTTTGGATATTGGTGACAATATGCAGAGGTGTTAAGGGAACCTTATCATTGCCTCGATATGATGATATTGGAGGGATATTGTTTTTAGCCAAAAGTTATATCAGAGCACCAGTTTAGATCTAATTTCTATACCCATATTTGAAAAGAACATTTTCATGAGGTTGCAAAGGCATAACTCATTTTTGAAAGTTTCTTATTTTTGATGGTTGGCTAAAACTCGGAAGGACCACATTATAGGAGCACTCCATCCCGTACACATGGATCACTACTTTAATGCACCTCTTTTGGAGCTTGGAGGTGACCACATTTTGAGGAAGTTGTAGCTTGCACTTGAGATTCTTTTTATGAGGAGTAGATTAACATGAAGAAGAATACCCAAGCTTTAAGGGATACAAGGCAGCTGGCATATTCTCCAAGGTCAAAGAGTTAATAAGAAGTAAAGTACTCCATGCCTAAGGGATACAAGGGTAATTTAATATTAGTATATGATTACAGTTTTTAAAGGAATTCCCTAGATATAAGGATGATTGTAACGTTTTTTAATTGTTAGCACAAATCTAAAGAATTTATTCCTTTTAAATGCCATAAATAAGTTCAAATAGTGTTTAAGAATCCTAAAATGAAATTTAAAATGGCACATGGAATTTCAAGGCAAAACGGGCACATCTCAATCTGGTTTAACTATGTTCTGATAGGCAAATTGACAATAGGAACCCACCCAAGTGCTTTAAATTGAAATTGACATAAATTTTGACACTAATTTCACATTGAATAAGCTTCTAGAAAACCCTTACACCATTTATTTGTCCTAAACACAATTTACCACTTATTATTTCCTCACATGTTCTTCCAGACTGTTTGAGCAAAGGTATCTACTACACAAACAAGAAGCACTTTTGTTGTGTGTGAAGCATTGTGATCTAGTTTTATAGTCACAACCAGAAGACAGTTGTGAGCAGCAACATTGTTCCACACTTCATTTCTTCACATGTTCTTCAACAACTTTTAAGCAGAAGTATTTTCTACAACTACAACATGCATGCTCTATGCATTTTGGGTAGAATGGATATTATTGGAGGCTACATTTAAATTTTCTTACTCAAATATCCTTTATTCTTGTGCTATTTTATATTTATCGACAGACAAACAGATATTGTTTCCCTATTTCAATTTTTTTTTCCTTTTACTTTTTTGATGGGGGATGAGGCAGGGATTATGTTTCTAGTATGTACCCCTCTCCCAATACCATGCAACTTCGCTTCAAAGGGTTCTTGAGATAGAGACTCAAAGGCTTTCTAAGATAGCCCTCAATCAATCTCCAAGGCATTTGTCACACTTAAAAAAATAATTCCAACTCAGAGTGACTTTTTAAGTAAAATTGAGGCCCTTCTGGGTTGATTAGAAATGGGCTTCTAAGATGTTCACTTAAGGATTCCTCAACTAGGGATATTTATTCTAAAATATTAACATAACAATAATTCTAATAATGTTGATGAATCACTAGGATAACAAGATTAACACATCAAAATCCTTTCCACAATTTACATTGAATTGAAACTCAATCAAGAAGGTATTTGACAAAATCAAGAATAAAATTCCCCAAACACTACCAAATCTCATATTTTTTCTTTTTGATCGAGAATTAGTGGGGGAGAAGTAGGGGCCATGTTTCTAGTATGTACCCCTCTCCCTACACCATGCAACTTCACTTCCAAGGATTTTTGAGATGGAGACTCAACTTAATGTCTTTCTAAGATAGCCCTTAATCAATCTCCATGGAATTTGTCATATTTCCAGCTCATAGTTACTTTTTAAGTTAAAATTAATTCCCTTCAGGGTTGATTAGAAATGGTCTTCTAAGAGGTTCATTTATGGATTTCAAAACTACATATCTTTATCCTAAAATACAAACATTGTAGGTTTTAGCCCCGTACAAAAATTACCTGCATACGAATTCTAAAATAGAGAAAATAAACAATGTGAGAGCATAACACATAAAACACATATACACAGAGATTTTCCCCTGGATCCCAAAACCGGGACTACCAGCTTGATTTTCCATTATTTCCTTTCAATGCTACAATACATATTTATACATGCCAAAGCCTCCAATACCATGGACTGAAAACCATCACATCTAATACCATGCACCGAAAACCATCGCATCCAATACCATGGACTGAAAACCATCGCGTCCAAAAAACATGTGTGAAAATCATGCACAAAACCATAGGTGGGTCCTCCCAACCTAACATAGGGTCCAAAACCAAAATTTTTCGTGGCGCTGCCTTGGACCCCATAAAGTGGGGTTACGGGTGCCCTTCAAACCCCCTATTAACTATGTGGAAAGAATAGAACACAACCAAACATTCTCCCACTTGTTGTTTTCTTTCCACAGGGGGCCACAAGAGAGCTTAGTCATTTTCCCAGTGAGAACTTCTCAGAGCTCACAGATTTTGTCAATGCATATGCAGTGTTCTTCAAAGTGCCCACCTTTACCAGCAACACATTTTTGTATTCTATCATATCCCTCACAAAGTGATATTGAACATCAATGTGCTTTGTCTTTGAATGATATGCAGGGTTCTTTTCCAAGAAAATTTCACTTTGGCTATCACAGTCTATCCTTATAGCTTCCTGTACTAACCCCATACTTGAACACAATCTCCACAACCAAATTGCTTCCTTGCTTGCATGAGTGATTTCCATGTATTCTGCCTTTGTAGTTGATAATGCCACTACAGATTGTTTCTTACTCATCCAACTGACTGCACCTCCAAATAGGTTAAACACATACCCACTTGTAGACTTATTTGATCCAGATCTCCAGCCCAGTCTGCATTAACAAAGCCATGAATATCTAACACTCCATCCAATCCTAGTCTTCCTTGGTAGCATAGACCATAATCACTACTGCCACGCAAATACCTAAATACCTGCTTCATTGTTGTCCAATGCTCCTTTCCTGGTTTGACATAAACCTACTCAATACTCCCATTGCATATGCAATGTCTGGTCTAGTACAGACCATTGCATACATCAAGCTAATGACTGCACTTGCATATGGAACACGGGACATGTCCTCTTCCTCTTCTTGTGTCTTGGGACACTATTTAGTAGATAACCTCACACCTACAAGAATAAGAACCTTCACCGGTTTACTATCCTACATATTAAACCTCTGCAGTATTGTCTCGACATACTTCCTCTGGTTTAACCAGAGATTCCTCTTTGCCCGATCTCTTTTAATTTCCATGCCCAAAATATAGTTTGCAGCACCAAGATCTTTCATGTCAAATTTGGAGGACAATTGGGTCTTCAAATCTTGGATAATTTCTTTCTCATTTCCAACCAGCAACATATCATCCGCATACAAGACTAGATAAATAACATGGTCACCAATTAATTTAAAATACACATAGTGATTTGCTTTGCTTCTGGTGAAGCCAAGTCCCCATATAAATGTATCAAATTCATGATACCACATCCTTGGTGACTGTTTTAACCCATACAAAGACTTATTTAACTTGCATACCAGTTTTTTCTTACCCTTCACCACAAAGCCTTCAGGGTGTTTCATGTAGATCTTTCTTCCAGATCCCCATGAAGAAATGGTGACTTCACATCCATCTGTTCTACCTCAAAATCAAAAGCAACAACAACAGATAAAAGTAATCTAATAGAAGTTACCTTGGCAACAGGAGAAAAAATATCACCAAAATCAGTTCCCGGCACCTGGGAATAACCTTTTGCTACCAACCGAGCTTTGTATTTCTCCACTTTTCCTTCTACATTTGTCTCCTTTCTAAAGACCCATTTGCTGCCAATGGGTTTCCTTCTAGCTGACAACTCCACCAGATCCCAAGCCTCATTTTTGTGCAAAGATGCCATTTCATCAACCATGGCCTCTTTCCAGAGTTTTCCATCCTCTGAATCCACTGCTTCCTTCACAGTTCTGGGATCATCGTCAGTAATAGATAAAGCAAAATTTGAATAGAAAGCAGATGGACTATACCTTTCTTGCTACCTTCTTTCTTGAACTGATATTCTTACACCCGGAGTTTGTGGCTCTTCAGCTTTTGATTCCTCCTTTGCTGTAGAGTCTGATTCTTCCTCCTTTAGCTCAAATGCTATCTTCTCACGTTCCTTTGGTTGGACTTCATGTTTAATAACATCTTTCACCTCTCTGAACACCACATCTCGGCTGTACACAATCTTCCTTGTTACTAGGTTCCAAAGCTTATAACCCTTCAAACCATCCTTATACCCCATAAAGATGCACTTTTCAGATTTACTATCCAACTTGGTTCATTTCTCCTTTGGAACATGTACATATGCATCACATCCAAATACCCTCATATGTGAAAGAGACGGTTTCTTACTAGTCCATACCTCTTGTGGAGTCTTATCCTCCAACGTTGATGAAGGTGACCTGTTGACCAGGTAACATGCAATATCCACCGTCTCTACCCAAAATTCCTGTCCTAACCTGGCATCGTTGAGCATTCTTCTTGCCCTTTCCATCAATGTCTTATTCATTCTTTCTGCAACTCCATTTTGCTGAGGTGTATATGGAGTAGTCTTCTATCATGCTATACCACACTTCTTACAGAATTCTTCAAATTCCTTACTGAAAAACTCTCCACCATTATCTGTTCTCAACACCTTTATCTTCTTCTCTGTATGGTTTTCCACCAGAGCCTTGAATTCTTTAAACCTGTCAAAGACTTCAGATTTCTTCTTAAGGAAATATATCCATGTATTCCTTGGGAATTCATCTATAAATGACACATAGTACACAGACTTACCCAGTGATGGAACCTTCACAGGTCCAAACACATCACTGTGCACAAGCTCTAATATCTGTTTCACCCTCTTACTTCCAGAGGGGAAACTCACCCGATTCTGCTTCCCATATACAAAATTTTCACAGAAATCAAAATCCAGAGAGCTATTACTCATACCTTCTACCATACTTTTACCATGAAGTATTTGAAGGCCCTTCTCTCCAATATGTCCAAGCCTTTGATGCCATAGCATGGTCTTCTCTCCAGAGACCACTAGATTTTCTGCTCCACTTTCAGGAACCATAGAACTATTGCACCCATCAATAACAATGCTACCTTGCAGCTTGTACAGAGTTCCAATCCGAACTCCCTGCATCAATACCAGTGCTCCCCAAACCATTTTGCAGGTATCCTTCTCGAACACTGTTTTCACACCTGCATCATCTAGCTTGCTTACAGAAATTAGATTTCTGGCTAATGCGGGAATATGTAGAACACCTGGAAGCATTCTAACCCTTCAACCTTGCAACTTCAACTTTAATTTTCCTATCATCCCCCAAGAAGACACCACCACCATCATATTTCTCACACTCCCAGAACCACTCTCTATGGGGAGTGAAGTGAAAGGATGCACCTGAATCAATCAACCATGCCTCATGATCTACATGTGTACTTGAAGAAGCCAAGTACACATCCCCACCTTCAGCTGAGGTAGTTTTTGCCTCTGCAGCAGGAGCCTCATCAGATCCCTTTCCTTTGTGAGGAGCTTTAGATTTACAGTCCCTTTTAAACTAGCCTTCCTTTCCACATTTCTAGCACACCACCTTTACAAGTTTTCGTGGATATTTAGATCTCCCTCTAGATTTAGATCTCCCACTCGATGACTTATTTTTGTTTCTTTTCTGGGATCGTCCTCCTAAAGTCAAGGCATCACCATTCTAGCTCTCCATATTTTTTCGTCTCATCTCCTCTATCAACAAGGCTGAGACTATTTCATGAAACTGCAAGGTAGTTTCATTGCTACCTGTTGCAATAACCAGACTATCCCATGAATCTGGTAGAGAACACAACAAACTGATGCACTTATATTCATCTGAAATTTTAATATCAACAGATGCTAAATGACTTACCACAATATTAAATTCTTTCAGATGCTCTATCACCAAGTCTCCATCTTTCATCCTCATGTTATACAGCTTTTTCTACATGAATAGTTTATTCACCAAAGACTTAGATTGGTACAAAGTCCCTAACTTGTCCCACAAAGCCTTCGCCGTAGCTTCCCCTGATACATTCAGAAATACTGAATCTGAGACACACAATCATATTGTGCTCTTTACCTTCCGATCCAACTGCTTCCATTCTTCATTAGACACTCCCGTTGGTTTAGTACTCGGATCTATCGTGATCCACTGATATTTATCCACCAACAGATCCTCCATCTTGAGTTTCCATAACTAAAAACTCTGACCATTAAATTTCTTGATCTCTATCCTTCCACTGCTCACCATCTTCTTTCACCACCAAAATCGATCTCGTAGATCTCCCACTGAACAGGGTCTACCATAGGCCTGAGCGAAATCCCTCAGCAACAAAGCCATCCCCTTGAAGCCAAATCTGCTCTAATACCAAATGTAGGTTTTAACCCCGTACAGAAATTACCTACATACGAATTCTAAAACATAGAAAATAAACAATGCGAGAGCATAACACATAAAACACATATACACAGAGATTTTCCCCTAGATCCCAAAACCGGGGCTACATCCAATACCATGGATCAAAAACCATCGCTTCCAATACCGTGGACCGAAAACCATCGCATCCAATACCATGGACCGAAAACCATCACATCCAAAAAACATGTGTGAAAATCATGCACAAAACCATAGGTGGGTCTGCCCAACCTAACATAGGGTCCAAAACCAAAATTTTCTGGGGCGCTGCCCTGGACCCCATAAAGTGGGGTTACAGGTGCCATTCAAATCCCCTATTAACTACGTGGAACGAATATAACAAAACCCAACAAACATAACAATACTTCTATAATTTTGATGCATCATTAGGTTAACAGTATTGAAACATCCAAAGCATTTCTCCAATTTACACTAAACTAAAACTCAATTAGCATGAGGTATCCATTACTTTTATATAGTCTTGCCAACAATTTTCATACTAAAAAATTTTAGTATAATATTAAAGATTTTCTCAAATAGATACCAAAAGGAGGGAAAAACTAAAATTAAATTAGAGAAGAGAATGTTTTTCTTTCCACATTGATGGTGAGAGAAATTTTTCCTTACAAGAAATAATGGAGTAATTACTTTGAAAATATTCGATTTCATTTTAATTTAAAGGTACAAACCATACGATGCCTAAAAAAATTCATGTTTACTGACATTCTAGGTCAGAAACTATTACATAATCTGGAAAACCATCAAATTGAAATTAGCTTATCTAAAATATCGAGAGTTCTTTGTGCTAGAAAGAAACAGAGAAGTTAGCCATTGCTCTAAGTAGAATTGTTCATTTAGTATTGCATAAAACACTAATTTGTTTTCAATTTCAATAAGCTTAGTTACATAACCTAAGCACCATTCAAGTAATTTGTTCATAATTTACTAATTGTGGTTTCCTTATGGGGACGATGGTGTCCTAATAAGTTTCATTTTTTTAAGAGCTGATTGCTATCATTAGAAAAATATAAGTTCATGTTAAAAGTTTAACTTTCCAAGGCAGTATCTCTAAACCTGCTAATTTGGAAGTAGTTGATAGTTAGGAATTCCATAAACATAATGGAGTTTCTATTTGTCTATTGTGATATCATACCTCCTACAAGTGCACTTAATAGTGAAAGCCCACAAATATAATCTATGTTACTCTCGGTTCCATTAAGGCAATGCAAGATTATGAATCTTGATAATTGACAATTATAAAGTGGATGACATCAATCCGAATCTAAACGAGCTAGAAAAAATGAAAATGGATTTTCACTTCTCCTTTGTAGAGGGATTTTCAAATTTCAAACTTCATTAGGTATGTGGTGGACAAAATAACACCTATATGAAGGGAAAGAAAAATTACATCAGTTATAAGTTTCTTTGAGGTATAGGCTCAACAAAACCAAAATACCTCATGTTATGCCCCTATACCATTAGGTGTAATAAATCATGATTGACTTCATTTAACTCTGAAATATGTTCATACCTTTGATTATTGCAAATGTTTTTCATATTCGTGAAAAACAAAAAATTAAAAGATGTAAAGAGGGTAAACCTAGAAAAAGAATAAAAGGGTAAAAAGAATAAAGAAAAGGTCAAAAAATGAAAGAAAATGAACCCCAACAAAAAGAAAAGACCATGAAAGTGTGCAAGTTTAAATGCCACTACTATTTACTTTATGCATAATAAAGATTGTGTGAAACTTGTTACTTGTGCCACAATTCATGGTAACCAAATAGTTTAATCTTGGTTATTCCATGTTTTGAATTTCATGCTTAGAGAGAGAGAATAAAATCTGACCAAACTGTTTAATCTTGGCAGATAAGTAGATAGGTAGAGTGAATAAAGGAGCTCAATAGTTTAATCTAAGCTCTTGGATGTAATAAATGTAGATTTAGATAGCTATGACTATGTAAAAGAAAAGAAAGTGTGAAAATGGTTTGCCAGTCTAAGTGCACCCTAATAAAGAAGTGAAAATGCTAGGATAAAGTAGGTAGGGCAAGTAGTGTTGTGTGTGGAGCATGATTGTTCAGAGGTCTTTGTTTTAGCCAGATGTATACCCCAGGAAGTTTGTACACCCCTCCATGCGGGGGGGTGCGAGGGGGGACTTTTCCCCTCCGTGGGGGTCCAGGGGGGTTGATCCCCCCTACTGGGGGGTCCGAGGGCCAGCGGTCCCACACCGGGGGCTCGGGGATAGTGCCCTCGAAGCTAAAAACAGATGTAAAATTTCCTTGTAAAAGTATAGTAATTTCTAGTTAATCTGGGCCGTTCATTAGGTAGATGATCTAACAGTAGAACTTATGTTTAGTTTAGGGTTTTTTTCCCTAGAAGACAACCCCTCTCTTTGTATGAGGGCATTGTATTGAGTCTGTGTAATATATGTGTATTCTTCGAGCGAGAAACAGAGATGTGAGACTGTGAGAGAAAACAAAGGATATTACAGCGGATCTTTTGTAGGTTGTGTCTCTTCATTTTGTTGGATAATAGAAAGGAAGGATTGGCTGTTCGAGGTGGACGTAGCCCAAATTGGGTGAACCACGTATATCTGTGTCTCTCTTGTTTTATGCGTTTTCTGTGTTTATATCTCTGCAATATTTTATGTGTTCCATTGCTCCATAATATATAATTTTCTAACAAGTAGATGATGGTTGTAGAATAAATGTGTGGTGAATGGTTAAGTTTAATGCTTAAATCTTGTGCTTTCATCACTTGGACAAAGCACAACTCACATTGGAGACAGCACATCAAGGAAACAAAGTCAAATTAATTAACTTCCTTACTCCATTTTTCCCTAAATTCGCTAATTTCCCCCAAGTGCTAAAGGTAACTATAAACAAGTTAGTGGGGCTCAGAGCATTTCTTTGACTTTTGGAGGGACCGGACCCTCAACCCAATAATTTGGAATGCCTAAAGTACTTAAATCCCATTCCTTAACAATTACCCCTTCATAAAGTCACTCATTCCCTTTATAAAACATTTCCTAAGTAAAATCCTATTTTACTTAGGGAAATTGAAACACTAAACCCTCATATTAGCCTAATTAATGTTGTATGATGAAATTCTTTTGGAAACATTCTACTTAGCGCACTTCATACTCCATAATCATGTTAAATTCTAACTAGTATTATTATCTAAATCCCGAAAAAGAATTACCCTTTCCCCATATTATTATTAAAAATCCCCAAAAAATTATATATCTCGCCCTTGGTTGCAAAAAAACCTTAATAATGTTTGAATAAATGGGATTAATTAGTCAACCTGTGACTAATTAAGAACCCCGACCCCTGCCATGCTAAATAAAGGATTAATTAATCCTCACAATTAATTAATAACTTTTTGACCAATCACATTACCCCCGATGTAATTAAAAGTTTTTAAATTAGCATTAGGCCCCCTCCATTAAACACCAGACGCTTACAAATCCCCAACCACCGTCTGATCAGATCTTCCATATCCAACGACCATCGCTCATATCGCGCAGGCCTTTCGTTTGGACATTATATGCGTGATATGAGGGTTTTCCAAAAATCGTTGATGCTACGTGTCAGTGGATAAGTGGAATCACACGCCCCCAACCCCCCCCCCCCCCCCCCCCTCAATACCACCTACCTCCCATAAGTGGTGTGATAAAACCCACTTACCGCCTCCCACAAATGACAAAACGTCACATCATTAAGTTGATGTCACCTGTCCTTGTCACTAAACCCGCCAAAAAATTGACTTTGCATAAAAAACAAAGGGTAATCCATTTTGCGTCCTTTATCCAGAACAGTTCCATGCATGCACGCAGTACATCCAAATCAACTAGTTCGTCCCCAAACTGTCAATCACATTGAATGCTACCCTTCAACACTGCTCTAGTCTACTATGTGCATCCTGCCAACATGAACATCCTTGCTAGTTGCCTAGAAATAGGTATTTACCAAACTTTCTCCCAGAAACCCTGTTATATACTCAAAATTCCTCTAAATTGCTTTAAAACAAAATTTTTTTAGTATATTTGAGTTGCTAAGCTTAATTCAAAACTCCCAGACACCTCTGTTTTCAACAATTTCATTGGAAATCCTAGTTTCATCCCTAAAAACACAAGAACCAGGATGGAAACCCCCGTGGCCCTCAATGTACCTCCAGTCAATGCTCCCCATAAAGACTTGGATTACCTTCCATTAGCAGATAAAGACTTCCAAATAAAAGACCTTGAACTTGATAAAATCCCCTTGAAAGTATATTGTCAATGCCAAGATGATTACATGAACAGTTCGGATACCATAGGACTTTGGGAATCAAATCTCCCAAAGTACCTATTCCCTTCTGTGCACATTTTACCGGACATTATCCATCAATATCATGCCAATTATAATCCTAACCTTAGAGCCATAATGTCCCCCGACTAGTCAGTTATATTTACCATTACCGCTGATTCAATTAACAAAATGTTACAGCTTTAGCCCGGCCAGAACCTCACCCCCATTTCCATTGGCGAGTTACTAGAAAAATCCACCAAAATGTCTACTTCTAAACTCAGCCATATTTTCCATACTTTCATGGATAAGAATCATATACCCAAAGATCCCCCTCCCTACCTAACATGTTTCTTCACTAATATAGGCAAATAAGTTGTTAAAATGATTGCTGCCATTACGGGTTTCAATACTAGTGAGTTTGTTGATGAATTGACCCTAGTTTTCATGAGTATCTTCACCCCTGGTCAGCCGCCTGCTATCAAATATGACTATGCTGCATTCATTGCTAAAAAAATCCATGAACAATTAATGAGGGTAGAAAATGAGAGAGTGTTCAAGTATTCTATAGTCCTATATCACCTCTTCCTTTACTACCAAACTGACAAATTCCCATTCTCTGTGCATAAGCTTGACACCAAATGTATCCCTAGGTCAGTCGTTTTCTGGACCTCTATTTTTCACCACTCACCCTATTCCGCCTATTCATATATAGATTTCATTGATTAGTTTTTCCATCTGTAACTACCATGCTGACAGGAAGTTCTCCTCCTAGAATCACTGATGATATCAAAAGAATCCTTCCATTGTCAAAGTAGTATAGGATAAGTGACTGGTACTTATACCAGAATCATACTGAGATCAGAGTTTATGGGTGTGAAATGCCTCCGTTCAAATTTCCCAAATATGTCCCCATGAGATTATTTGCCTTGAAGTACTACAGGCAAATAATCAACTCTGATCAAATCCACTTCATGAAAGCAAAGAAGAAATCCCAGCTAAGGATCAAAGACCACTTAGGCCCATTTGTGTGTAACAATAGAAAAGCAGGGCAAGCAACAGAAGAAATCATAGAAACAAAGATGCATTTAAAGAAAAGTTTTGTTTGGGCATATGATCCTCACAGTTTCACCTGGGATAAAAGGTTAAAACATGAGTTGCCAACTTACATCTATCACAGGATCCCTGAAATAGAACAATATGTGAATTTAAATGAATGGAAGGAAGGGACATTGGAAGAACAAGATAGTGATAAAGTTGAAGTTGAGAATGTGATGAAAGATTTGGAGAAGAGACTTGACCTGAACTCCTTTGTACATGTGCCTGTAGAGTCTTCCCAAAGGCCAACCCAGGAATCCAGTGCTCCCATAACAAAGCCTTCACAGAGGTAAACTCAGGAGCCAAGTCCATCTACATCAGAACAACTAGAAACAACAGAACAACCAGAGAAATCAGAGCGGCCTAAAATATCTATAGAGTTAGATCCACCACAGCCACATCCAACTCAAACTAATATGGTAAATCCTCGAGTACTACAGACTCCTCTTAATGAGGAAAAGAACTTGAAAAGAGACAGAGAAGTAGCTACCCCTCCAAGCATACCCACATATCAACCCTTTGCTAAGAGGCAAAGGATGAATCCATATTCAGAGGATGAATTCATTAGAGAAACTATAGAGAGCATGAGAAAAGAAGAGACAAACAGTTTACAAATGTTCCCAATAGGTGGGACACCCTGAAGTTCACATAGGCAAGAGCTAGAAAGACAACAGAGCATAGAAGTTTCATCCCTCAGGTCTTCTTCTGAGAAAATTATAGATATAAAGGGGAAGTTTAAAGAAATCAAGGCAAAGAATGAGCAACTAAAGACCTAAGCTTATGCTTAGTACTTAAATATGGCCCCTACAAACCAAACCAGATTGATGTCAGCCTTTGACATCAAAGAAGGCAAAATCAAAATGAGTTTCCTTAAGCCCACAGTGCTGCAACCAAAATCCTTGGCAGGTTATCTCATAACTGACTTTGAAGTCATCACTAAAGACATCCACCCTGTTGATCAGATTGAACTACATAAGCAAATAGGTGAGATGGCCTACTCAACACTAACCAACAAAGCAATGATGGCTCATAGATTGCAAAATTCATTGAGCAACACTACAACCCAATTGAAGCTGGAGAAAGCCTCCTCACAGGCAAAAGATAACAGGATAAAATCACTGGAAGAGTTAGTAATTGAGTTGGATCATGACCCGAAAGATGTTAAGGCAACAAGAAGCTTAATTAAGAAAAATAATGAAGACATAGCTGCACTTAGAAAACAATTGAAGTTGCCACCACTAATTCACCCTCACATTGCTGAAGTGATAGAGAAGAAAAATGGAGAAGAACAAATGGACTTGGTCCTTAAGATAAACGAGAAACTAAAGGAAACAGAGCAGGAATGGGAGAAAGCAGCGCAGTCAAGGTAGAGTGAGTCGACCACACAACCTCAAACTGTAGTGCCAGTAGTTTCAACAGTAGCCCCAAAAATTCCTTTGGTAACAGCTTCGCCTGTAGAGGCAACAAGTACATCACAGATAGGTACACCTACACAGAGCATAGAGGACTTGATTAAGTCAATGGAAGAAATGAAACTCCAAGTAACAGAGCTATAGAAAGTAAAATAGAAGTTCACTACTTCGGAGCAGAAATATGATATATCAAAGATGAATTATGCAGAAGAAATAAGGAAAAACAAAGGCATGAAATAGCAGATTAAAGCATTGGAGAAGGATCTACCATCTAAAAAGCCATTGACAAAAATCAGGAGAATATTGTGGACCAATATCATTGATTCCATCAATGATATTTGGTCATAAATTCAAAATATTTTTGAATAGATTGATTTAGTAAAGCTTACTCTTGAAGAAATTGAGAAGAAGAGAGAAGAGCTGGGTAGGAAACCTGAGGAAGCTATCAGATTAATCAATTTTCTAAACAGTAAAAGTAGGCAACAGTTAGAACAATTAAACATTAAGGATAGGACTACTACCATCCTCAAACTAAAGAAAGTTTTGACAAAAAGTAACTTAATGTAAGGCCTACAGCAAAGATGTCAAAATATACAGGAAGACATAAATGAGTTCATGAGAAAGTTTGACATCTTAAGGAGTAAAGGACTCCCAAGCCCTTTAGTCACCAATGATAGGCTAATGGTTCAGATAGACTACATCAACAAACTACATCAGCAGGCTGATTGTTAGGCTAGTTCATACTCAACCAAGGCATTACCAACAAGAAAAGTGCTTTACGATGGTTTAGAGAACCTCTTTTTTATTTAACATGAAGTAAAGAACTTATTCCTAGTACAACTGAATTTTGTGAAGTATACAGAAGTAGATGAAATTTACAGGAGGCTGACAAAAACAAGAATACCAAAGGATTATTGGTGGACCAACATGACTGACATCCTATAAATTACCATGGTAAACAGTGAGGTAAATAGAAATAACTACCATAGTAAATCTTGGTAAAAAAGATGAATGCTGGTAAATAGGTAAAGAGTATTAGTTACAGGTGAAAGAATATCAGTTGAAAAGATCAAATCAAATGTCCAGCACAGAGTTACTAGGGCAACAACAAGATGCAATTTCGTAGAGCATGCCTCAAGCTCCTTCAACAAAAATAGGGACAACAACAATCAATTCACTTTTTGTTTCTATATTCGAGACCATCTATCTCTATATTTGTGTAAAAAGATATTTCATATTCCTAGAATAAATCTCATTTAGTTATGAGATATTTTGATGTAAATTTTGTATAAATACTTCTTTATTTGAAGTATTAGGGGTGGATTCTACAACATTTCTATAGACATTTTCTTCTGGAATTGAAGTGCTATTGTACCAACATTTGTATGGCTTGCTGGATCAAGGAATAAAGCTAAGGCAGTTTATAGGATACTTGTGTCAAACAGAAATCAAATAAGTATTCTATATCTCTTGTGTTTTACTATTTCCATTCTATTTATTAATAATCATATGTGTTTTCATGAAATCTGAAAGATAAATGAAATAATGATATTTCAGAAGTTGCTTTGATGCAATCTGTTTTAAAAGGTTTATCTTTCTTGATGTTTTGTTCTAGACTATCATAGTTAGGGAATTCTTAAATGCTCCCTTGCTTTCATAGTTCATCACAGTGAACCATTTAACAAAGAATACTTAATTGCTCCTTGATAATGAGTACCTTCTATTCTGCATATTAAACATGGTTAAAGGATTCTTCGTTGCCCTTTCTCCCTATTTAATACCATTTCATCCATCTATCTGAACTTGGCATTTGCCTTTTTTTTTACTACCTTTCCTTGCGAGTTTTCCCTTTAGTAAATGATTTGATCCAGTTAAGCTAGTATTCTATTGACTCCATAGCCCAATGTCTTGTAGGCCTTACTCTATCCATCTGTTCCCAAAATTCCACCACCCAACCAAAAATCCCCTACAAGCTTTCATAGCTAGCATAATATCTCACAAAACAAAGCTAAATCATAAAGAGAGAGCCATCTCTGAGCACAGATTGGCTAGATTATGTACTTAAAAGATTGGTTTGTGGTTACCTCAGAGGGTCCCTTCTTTTGATAACTTCTAAGGGAAAATCTGAGTGATAACATAGTGGTGACCATACTGGGGAAGACCAATTCCTCAGTCAAAACAAACCTTTAAGAAACCGCAAAATTTGATTCTAAGCATCTTAAAGAATTCATAGAAGTTATTTTGATATCTTTTAAGAAAACAAAAAGTAAAACCTGAAATTTGGTTTCAGAAAGAACTCGGTAGACTAGGGCTAATCTTGACCCTAATCCACCCTCAGCGTTTGAGAACCCCAATCTGATCCCCAGAATCATTAGAAGACAAGAAAGCTCTATTAGCCGTCGACCCATATTCAGATCCCAATCCTGTCCTATCAAGTGGCTTTACCTAGAAGACCCATCCTTCGATGAGTGCTTTGAAACCTCTTTGTTTCAGACTTCATCCGACTTTGAATTAATAGACCTAGTCTAAGACCCAGAGTTTATCAGAGAACTCGAAATCCAAAGAACTAATTTGTCAATTGACCAATATTTATAGAAGTCATCTCAATATGATCTTATCATTGAAGGAACCCCTAACCCTTCTGTAGTCACTTCTTTTTCTGCAAGGTCCTAATTCATCCCTCATATCTCTCAACCTCAAACCACTCCATAGTTGACTTTAACCCCTAGTCCTCCATCCACACCTCAAACATCCACTGTTACCCCAACTCCAGTCTTTGTTTCAACACTACCTACAACAATGGCTAACAGATATACTCCTCTTGTGCTGCCAGCTAATCTAGGTGCAATGCCTCCTGACTATCAAAGTAAGATCACATCCTTTGATGGCACTGGAACCTACACAGCCCAACAACATACTAGGAAAATGACTGATTATTTCGAAATGTATGAGATAGACACTGCTGATGTGAAAATGAGAATTTTTGTGCAAAGCCTTACCGAAGATGTTAGAACTTGGTTTAGAGCATTAACCCCTCAAAGTATAGACAGTCTTAGAACCCTCTACCAATAGTTCCTGAACAGATGGGAGAAAAGAAAAGACCCCCTTCAGATCTTATCTGAATACGAGAACCTCAAGAGGGGACCACAAGAAACTGTTCAAGACTATTGCACTAGATTTAATAGTGTGTATAGTGCCATTCCCCTTGATCTTAGGCCTCCACCTGGTTTAGCCTTAATCAAATTCCCTGATGGATTTGATTCTGATATGGCTTTCTAGTTGAGAGAACGAAACCCTCCTACATTGGAAGATATGCAAAGCATAACAGTAAGCGTCGAAGCCAACCTGCTCTCTAAAAGATCCAAAGCTAGGAGTGAAAGGAGGATACCATTAAAAGAATAGAGCTCACCCTTCGAACAAAAGCTAGATGCCATAATTAAAGGAATGGATAGACTAGGAGACAGAGTGGAGATAATTGAAAGGAAATCTCCTTGGGATAGCCAGCAAACTAATGCAGGGAGAAATCCTAATTTTAGGAAAAATCAAAACCAGAACACTCGAAAGAATGGTCCTGACCAAAACATTAGACCCCCTTTCCAGGAGAACTATGCAGAAGCTTCTCACTTTGAAGGCCTAGAGGAGATACTCAAATCATTTTGATGGGGCTTGATGATGAAGAAGAAGTTTTCTTTTCCCAAGATGATCAAGAGGCCAACATACTTAAACAGTTCCAAACCCAATCAAGAGAATCCTTCGACTTTAGACAGGGATATGATTCAGCAATTTTTGAGGTAATAGAGTTTAGGCTTCTGTGATCCATATTAAGTTAGAGAAAGATTTCGGCAAAAATCACATGGAATGTCATTTGTCGACACGTTTCGAACCAACCTGTGTGGTTCATCGTCAGGAACCACACTGGTTGGTTCGAAACGCATCGACAAATGACATTCCATGTGATTTTCGCCGAAATCTTTCTCTAATTTTTGAGGTACATAAGAAGTACAACTTGAGGAGTAGAAAAAATATTGATAACCCTGAAACAAGCAAAAAAAAAAACTCCTAATCAACCCAAAAAAGGCAAAACAAGATCAGTGACAAAAATGCTTCAGATCCTTTCAAGAGCCAATCAAAACCCTTCCAGCCCCCCCATAGAAGATGTGTCTAATAACCAACCCATCAATAAACAACCTTCCACTTCAATTAACTCTAATGAAACAGTGGAAGAACCTCCAAAGTTTGATTTAGGAGGATCAACAAATCATGACTCTAATCCTGAAAAGGAGAATGACATAGAAAACATAGTTGTTCAAAATCCAAGAGCCCAAATAGAAAAGTCCTTTAATCTAGAAGAAGAAGTTGGCAAGCTGAAAATTTTAGTTCCATTATCTGAATTAGCTAAACATGATGTTTACCAGACTCAAATGAATAGATCACTGAAAATTATTGGAACTGAAGACTCAGTTAATCTGTATGATGATCAACCCGAGTTAATCTTTGGCCCAGAAGTGAATGGGAAACCATTAGAAGGAGGAATTCCTCCCTTCTATGTTAGCCTAAACATAGATGATAAGATTCTTCACAATGCTATGTTTGACTCTGGTGCATCTCACAATCTTATGCCCAAATCTATCATGGAGAAACTAGACCTAGACATCACTAGACCATACAAAGATTTGTTTTCTTTTGGTTCCAACCCAATGAGATGTTTAGGATTGATAAAAGACTTGTGCATTCATTGGTTCAATATCCTGCAAAAGAAATAGTAGTGGACATAGTGGTAGCTGATATACCACCCAAATATGGCATGCTATTGTCAAGATCTTGGGGTGCTAAGCTTCAGGGATCTCTTCAACTGGATATCTCATATGCCACTATATCGGTCTTTGGACAACCCAAGAAACTATATAGAGAAACTTTGATTAAATATGTAGTAAGTAGTCAGGAAAAACCCCGAAATTTCCCCATCTACTCAGTACACTCTGATATGGATTATTTCATTCTTTACAACACAGAAGCTAGTCCTTCAAATACTTTAGATCTTTCAGCAGTAGAACCACAAGAAATTGAAAAAGAAAAATCAACTGTTCATATTTAGGAAATATCTAATAAGAAAGAAAAATTAGATGACAATGAGAACCCAAATACCATGGTTATACAAGTTCCCTCTACCCTAGATACAAATTATGAACATGAAATCCTTTGGCATTTAGAGTTTGATGGCTCGGTAAATAAACTAGGAGCAGGAGTGTTACACAGTAATTTGTCACCGTTTCTCACCGTCCTAGTTACCCCTCTCCCGCACTTTGGAGGACTCATTCCGGGACCTGTGAGAAGTGACATGACTTGAAAACACTTGCATCACATTCCTCTAAGTATGGACTTCACATGCCCTGAAGACATCTCCTGCAAAAAACCCTTAAAAAATCCCCTTTTTCCATTAGCGCGGTTTCCCAATGTACTGCCCGCGCCAATGGGGGAAAACCAACAAAGAGGGCACGCCAGTTGGTGCTTTGTCTCAGTGTCGGACCCGCGCCAACCAAATTTAGTAAAGTTTTTAACAAACAAGCACGGGAAGGTTCTTTCCAACTCATGGACTCTATCTGAGAACACTTCCCGAGGGTAAAGCCAACTCGAGCGAGGATAGATCCAACTCGATCGATGTTGTCATTGATCTTATCTCCTGCAAGGATGAAGCCTATCCCATCTCCTTTCCTGATCTAAAAAAGCTTGTCCTGCTGCCTTCGACAGGCTAATGAATGGCTAATGGGAGAAAGGGATAGCGATAGCTCTGGTCCCGGTTCCAACAGAAGGAGAATCATACTTTCAAGGCTAAGAGATTGTTGCAAGGGATAAGGAGATTCTTGTGATCAAAGAGAGAGAGGCTTGTTCTCCATCAAGCTTTACAAGGCATGTGTACCTGGTCACCCAGCCAAAGGAGGATTTGACGTCAGAACGATGGTTGTATTCTTCTTTGTTGATTATCAATAATAGATGACTATCATTATGGTTCCACTCTCATTGTTCATTATGATGATGTTTGAGTTATATCTTTTCTGACCGATATATAGTTGCATCTATTGGTTTCTATGCTTGTTTTCGTGTTGCTCTTTGCATGTGCAGGTGTCCATTCACAGGGATCGTGAGGATCGTGATCGGTCGGAGCAAAGGATCGACTCTTCCACAACACTAGCATTGGAATCCAAGTAAGCTCTTATCGCTTACCTGTAGTTTGCAATTAGGAACCTGCGTGTTAGCATTGTTTGATTGTTGCTAGACCCGATCTGGGCTAGTAGGGATCGCCTCTGTCCGTAGAGGGGATTTACCTTCACAACAATTTGGCGACTCCGCTGGGGAGTGACTGTTTGTTGTTTGATTTGTAAGCTTTGGATCTCCGATTTGGTTTACAAACCGAATGATTTGGGGTTTGTCTTGTCTCTTTGGTTTCTCTTGTTTCTTTGCTGGATCGACCTTCTGAGTTGATTTCTTCAGCTGTCTGTTGCTCCCTGGTTCATCTAAGCACTGTTACCCAGGTCCTGGGCCACTTATTTTTATTTTTGACTGAGCAAACACGATTAGCGCGGTTTTTGGCCTGACAGTCGCGCCAATTGGCGCATGTTGCACACAGGCAACCCGCGCCAATCCCAGAATAGCGCGAGTTGCAGCCTCACAGTCGTGCCAGGGCTGTGAAATGTTCTTGTTTGCCTGTTTGTCAACCTTCTAAGCCTGGATCTGGTGCCTAGACATTTTTTTCAATCACCTGGGTGTGTTAAAGCTTTGTTTGACTGGTTGTTGGCCCTCATCCTTCGGTTGTTCGCTTGTTTCCATTGATTTCACATTGTAGCCCTAGGGCATCTAGGGGCTTTGTGCATCAAGCCTTCCACAGGAGTTTCGGTCTTCTCTTGGTCCAGTCAACATTTTGGTTACTCTTTTGCATCTGTTTGGTGGTTGTTAAAGCTTGTTATTGGGTTATTCAAGCAATTTACTTCTTTTTTGCTTGATTTTCATTTGGCTTCGTTTTGAGCCTAGATCACATGGTTCATTGAGGTCTTTGGCATTTTCTTGTTTTGAAGGACTGCCTTTCTGTTTGGAGATCTGATTGTCTTCCCATTGAGTGAAATTTTTTTTTGCTCTTTGTTATTGTTTCTCAAAATTTGTTAGTGTGCTTTGCCATAAAAAAGAAAATAAACAATCTCTCTTGCTTTGTATTAGTTAATGAAATTGAAGCTTTTCGTTGTTATTAGCGATTAGTAACTTTGGAGAAAAGTTTTGTTAATTGTCATTAGCTGCACTAGAGTATTGTTGATTGTTTTTGGTCATTTTGTTTGTGTGAAAGTTCTCAACCCTTGTGTAGCTAGCGTTCATTGAATGAAATGATGTATTTTGGCATATAGCTTGCATTTAGGAAATTGTGAGAAATTACATATGGTAAGGCCTGAAAATCGAAACCCAATCCAAGATCAACCGTAAAATGAACCGAATAAATCTAACAATGCATTTGGAACTTAACGCACACATCTAGAGGTCTAGGCTAGAGATGTGTTTCGACGTCGTTAAACTTAGTCACTATTGTTTCACATTACGATTGGGTGATTCCTCCTTTTGTGACTCGATAGTGGTCTAACACGGATTTGCGCTCCCACGTACTGTCGAGTATATGGGGAGACCCCACTAGGTTATCATCCTTTATCCACAGGAAGCTGTGTCTGCCGCCTTACAAGCCGTAACACACCAAACATAGCATTCAGGAAGATTGACTGCCATACGGGAAGTCCTTGGTTTTCATCTGATTGTCAAGGTGTATATGCAGTTTTACAGATTGTCTGGTAAACCCTTTGCCTAGTTCTCCACAGTAGTCACTTTTGATCCTTTTCGGACTCCCTAAAAGAAAAGGCTCAAATGAGCATTTTGTCACTTCGAGCTCATTAAACATTCGAAGGAGACTAGAGTCACCTTTTGGTCCTTTTCTCGACTCTTAAAACATGAAAAGGTAAAGTTCAATTCCTGTGTCTTAAAATTTATTCGACCATGATTCACATTTACCCGATTAGATCTTGTTTGCGTTAGTTTGAGTAGGGTCCTTTCTCGTTAGCTTCCCTAGGATTTTGTGAAGTTTTCATCCTGGCGGAATCACCAATTTTGTCCCCTGTTCCAGGTGACCAAGGGTCTCCGTCCTTTGCTACTCCCGAGATATCGGTTGCAAGCGATACTCTTCCTGTTATTCTGAGTATCTAGCCGATTAACTGCTGTGCTCCAGGCGACGAGACTTACAACGCTCGTTGGAATCCCATTTGGGAGAATCCTAAAGACGATACTCCTGTTTTGGAATACACTCCTCCTAGTTTTTCAGCCCCACTGTCTCCTTCCGACATGGAGGGAGGGTCTCCTATTTTGACTGAAGAATCCGTTGCGGCGAGCGATGAAATTCCCACTGCAACGGAACCTACACCTGTTAGTAGCACCCCTACTACTGAGAGACTACCTGCAGGCTACCATGCATTAAAGGATATTATGTCTTCTAGGACCCCCTCCATGAGTTCTATTTGGTCACGAATCATTGCTCCCACCACGGAGCCTTTTCCTCCACAAGGTCGCAGTACGTCTGTTACCTCAGCCCCAACCATTCCAACGGTATGTGTAGCTTCTCTGACCCCTGTTGTTAGTGGCCCATCGGCCTCTATATCTAGAGTTGTTGATTCTACATAAAATGTCCCGCTTTCTCCTGGTTCCATTCCAGCAGAGGGACCATTAGACCAGTTGTTACGAATACTTCAATATGATCCCTCTCAACCTTTTGGTAGGCCTCCATCGCCTCAACCGGTTGTTGAGGTGTCGGTCCCGTTGTCGATTGGTTGGGCCGCCACCCATTATCATGGTGGCCAAGCAACGTCTGCGCATCTTCAAGGGCCACCTAGTCAAGACCAACCGTCTGGACAGTCTTACCCAGGGCAACCTGGGGGCCAACAAGGACAACCCTTTCAGGGACAACCTTCGGCCTCTGGTGGTCCGTCTTTCACCTATTATACTCAACCTTCTGGTAACTCAGGCCAATCCTCTGTTCCACAAAGCCAGCCTGGTATCCAGCAAGGTTACCCTACTGGACAAGTTAGTCAGTCGTATGTTCACCCAAACCAACTTAATGTCCAGTATGGTCAATCATCTGGGCAGGTGGGTCAACCTAGTGTTCAGCAGAGCCAACCCACCGTCCAGTATAGTCAAGCACCTGGGCACGTTGGCCAGCCTCAAATCCAATCAGGTCAACCAACTGTCCAGCCCACTTGGCCGTCCAGCCAATCAGGACAACCCGTAGTTGTGCAAAGGCAACCCCAACCCCAGCAAGTTCACCCTTCTGGGTAGGTGGGCCAACCTCAGTATCAACCAGGTCAACCTTCCGGCCAGATAGCCCAAACTACAGGACATCTTTCTGGAGCTGCTCAACCCGGTATTCAAATGGTTGTTGTCTCACAAGCTCAACCCGGTTTTGGGCCCCAGGCTGGACCCTAGACTCCATCTGGTTTTCAAATGCAGGGTGGCGTCCAATTCTATCAAACCTCGCCTATTCCACAAACTCAGTTTGGAGTCCAGCCGCCTTATGGTTACCAGCAACCCCAAGGGCAAACTTCCTTTGCCCCATATCAAAATTATCAACAACCACAGGTAAGTCCTTACCAGAATTACCAACAACCGTATGGTGCTCCTGCAGGACAGTTTGGTAATCAATGGAACGCTGGGGGGCAGAACCAGGGTCCCTACGGACAAAATCCCTACGGACAAAACCCTATGGGGCCGAGTCCGTCCGGACAAAGCCAATGGGGGCAACCACCGGCTGGTTGGAACCCTGGTACTCCATCCTACTCGCAGCCCCAGATGCCCTTTAATCCTCAGGTACCCTTCTTAGCAACCTTGGAACTACCGGATGTGTCCAAACTAACCAATGATCCTATTTTTCATCATCCGTATTGGCCTCCGGTTCCAACCAAGATTCCAGGTGACTGTCCCAAATTCGAAGGTAAAGCTAATGAAGATCCTCAAGCTCACGTCATGACCTATCACCTGTGGTGTTCATCCAATTCGTGGCTTGATGATTCGATTCGGCTTCGACTTTTTCAAAGAACTCTCACTGGCTCTGCAGCTAAGTGGTATATTGGGCTACCTCGCGGATCCTTCCAGGATTTTAACTCGTTGGCTATGGCATTTCTCACTCATTTTCAGTTGCCCATTCGATATGAAACAGGCACACACCTCCTGACATCCTTGAAACAGACAACGGCTACGCATATCTCTGATCACATCCATGAATGGAGACGGCGTCGACGTTTGATCAAGTTTCCGATTCCCGATCAGCTTCTTACCGACTGGTTTACGACTTCCTTCGTCAGTCCAATAGCACGGGATATCGCTATGGGGGCATGTGTAACTGAAGAGCAAGCTATCGCGCGCGCTCAGTACCTTGACTTGGTTTACTCCCAGTCTGGTACATTGTATGATTATTTGCCTGATGCCCCGAGACTAGGAACATCCAAAGCCCCGCCAACACCATCTGTTGACGGTATTATTGGTTCCGTTAACTCAACCCTGAAGAAGAATTCTGCAAACCCTAGGAAGCAAAAATCAAATGCTTCGAATGAAAATACTTCTCAAGTTACCTCCCATCCGAGTAATACTTCCGAGGTCAATGCCGTCCAGTCCACCATGGCAGATAAAGCCTCGAAAGGAAAAAAGAAAGGAAAAGGTAAGAGTAAGCCGGATCAACCGAAGCCGGACTCCCCTAAACCCTCGAGGAAAGTGCCAAACGCAAACCCAAATACCCTTGTCTTATCTGCGATGAGGATCACTTTACCAGAGACTGCCCTAGGCGGTCCGAGGTTAGTCGTTTGTTGAAAGGTGCTCCTGGGACTCCTGCGGTGCTCAAAGAACCTTTTCCCTCACAGCAAACTCAAATGGTGGCTAATCCCGATCAATCCTCATCTTCCTTCGGTTCTCAAGTATTTATGGCTGGGACGATTCCCATCCACATCAGCACTCGGACAAAGGATTATCCGTCGTCTGCCGGGAAAGAGCCTGAGATCCCCTCTAGTGCTCCTCTGTCCAGTTCGGGCCCGCTCCACATCGAGCGACCTAGCACTGAGACGCCCATACGACCCCCTCCAAAAGGCGTACTCCGGAAATCTTCTTACAACCCAAATGCTCGTGCTGCACAACACTACAGCATCGTTGAGGACTTAGCTCAAGCTCCATCAGCTATGTCTACCTTAGAAGTACTCCAGAGCTACCCTTCTCAGAGGAAGTCCTTGCTATCGGCCATCGGTGGCATCGACCCGGCCGACTCGGACCTGATTACTTTTGACTTGGGAGGCCATACGCCGAGATTACCTCACCAAATCGCATTCCTCATACAGGTCATCGTCAATTCCAAAACGATTCATCGTACAGTCATTGATGAAGGTGCTTCAACTTGCATCATGTCTGTTGCCTGTTGGAAAGCTATTGGTTCTCCGACGTTGAGCCAGTCTCCCACAACCTTGGAAGCTTTTGACGGAAGAGCGTCCCGTCCCATAGGTATCCTCCAACATTTTCCCATCTCTCTGGAAGGGAAGACGGTCGAAGTAGAAGTTGAAGTTGTTGACACCAACCTTACCTACAACCTCCTTCTAGGACGTAGCTGGACCTACGCGATGCAAGCTGTAGCTTCATCATTGTTTCGTATCATCCATTTCCCTCATCAAGGAAAGATTGTTACCGTAGACCAGCTTGCATTCTTCGCTTCCTCTTTCGAAGGCAATATCCCTTTTGTGGAGCATACCTCCAAGTCGTATGAGAGTCTGGGAGCTGGACTTTTTAAAGATCCCTCCCTCATGGGTGCTTTTCCACTCCCACCTCCTAACTTCGCTTCCATCAATATGATTACTGTTCGTCCTGATCCGTGGATCCTCCCTCCCACTGATCAAGTAGAATCTTTGGGCGATGAGATGCCATTGAGTCCTGCCGAGCTCAACTACGTGGAAATCGTTGCTGCATCGGCTCCCTCTTCTGAACCTGATCCTTCCAGAAAGGTTCCCGACTCGTATGCTCCATCCCCATGGCTTGGAGATGCAGCTTCTTCGGATCCTTTAAAGGAAATCTTCCCCTCTCACGAAGCCATTATTGAGACATTGTCTCTTGAGGAACCTCCTTCGTGAGATCACCACCATCGTTCCTCGTTTCTCCCTGCCCATCAGGATATGCTTACTTGTCTCACACGGTTTGCTCCTTGTCTCCCATTTCAACCCCTTCAAGCACCTATCCAAATCTATCAAGTATCCTCTGAAGGCAATATGGGGAACATCACGCAAACCCAACCTATCGACATTGTTACACTAAAAAATGTCACCATGACTATTTGCAGTTAGTATGGCTCCATCCACTGTCATACTATCCTCCTGGGCAAGTCTCATGCCTCTGCTCTGCTTGTCAAACTCCAGAAAGAAGAGAAAAGTCATTTAAAGTCAATTATCTCTGGTACGCAGTTTCTCTTAGCCTTACCTGCGGGTACGCAGCTCAAGTTCACAATGCCTACGTCCAAAGACGCTCTGTATGTAAAGGGTGGGGTGCATACTCCTGTAAAGGTCAAAAGGCGCAAGTTTCATATTAAAAAAGTTACTTGTGGTCATTTCTAGAGCATTCTAGAAGCTTGTTTGACGTGTATGAAGCGCCTCCAGATGGTTCATGTACCCAAAGAAAGAGGGACTTATCCCATGAAGAGGGGAGCCTATCCCTTTGAAAGAGGGGCTTATCCCATCGATGGTGGAGCTAATTAACTTCCTCTAGAACACTATAAATACAGGCATTGGGCCAGAGGGAGGGAGGTTGAAAGCTGAACATTCACAAGGGTAGATGCTGCTGGAATTAGGACTTCCTTGTGAGAGCTTGTGAGGAGAGATTACCATCTTTACTTGTTTCCATTGGGAGGTGGGTGAGCTAATCAAAGTAAAGGAGGATTCTTGTGGACCCTGGAAGGAGCTTGTACAACACCAAGGCTCAGGTTGTAATGGTTCCTTTTGTTACCTTTAATACAAATTAGTCCATTCTTCTCAATAACTTGTTATTTATGAGTTGTTTCATATACTCCTTGGTCTATATGTTGAATATGCTTTGTTTTATGTTATAATCAGGTGCTATTTAATGGTTTGATTGTTGGTGAATGCAGGTTTCGAAGAGAAGGAGGAGCTCATCCGGATCAACGAAGCTGGACTACTACAACAGCGTTTGGTTAAAGGTAAGAGCTAAACACTTGGTTTTTCATATTATAATGCATATTTAGAGAAGGATTGTTCTCTTTTGTCTTGTTTGTCATTAGAATGTCTTAGACTTCTAGGAAGGTCAGTTGTGTCCGCACCATTGACTGATTCCGCGTGACAAATTGGCGACTCCGCTGGGGATCAAACCCAGAATCTCTGGTTTCGCAGACCAGAGATTCTTCTCCGGTTTTCGTCACTACATTCTTCTCCGCAAAACTACAGTGATCTCGGATTGCAACCCTATGATCTATATTTTGACTAAACAATTGCTAGGGGGCAAGTACTCCAAATGGATCGTTATCCTGCAGGAGTTCGATTTGGAGTTCGAGAAGTCCAAGTCTAAGAAATCTTTAGTTTTTGCCGAGTTGATGTGTGATTTCCCGCATACTGATACAGAGACTGTGGCAGAAGAGCCCATTGCGGACGAATCTTTGTTTCTTATCAGTACTTTAGATTCGTGGTATGGGGATATAATCGTCTATCTCTAGACCCAATCCTTTCGGCCCGAAATCTCAAAGTCGGAGCGTCGAAAAATTCGATTCCAGTCCCAACAATACAAAATTATTGGAGACACTCTTTATCGTCGTGGGGCGGACTTGATTTTTCGACGTTGCTTAACTCATGAGGAAGCTGAGAGGGTTTTGAATGATTGTCACTCTGGAGCGTGTGGCGGTCATATGTCGGGGTATGCCACTGCCCAAAAGATACTGCGCGCTGGTTATTTTTGGCCATCCTTATTTAAAGACTGTATTATTGCGGTCCGAAAATGCCACAACTGTCAGGTGTTTGATCGAAAGATGCGCGCGCCACCTGCTCCTCTCCACCCTATAATTGTCGTTGGTCCTTTCGCCAAATGGGGTATCGACTTTATTACTTGTAACCCTCACTCGGCCGGGGGGCATGCGTATATCATCCTTGCGGTTGATTATTTTACTAAGTGGGCCGAGGCGATGCCTACATTTGAGGCAAGCGGCAAGACAACAGCAATTTTCGTATTCAATCACATTATTGCTAGGTTTGGTGTCCCACAAGCGATAATCACTGACCATGGGCGCCATTTTCGAAACGTTATGATGACAGAACTTACAAGCCAGCTTGGTTTACGTCATGATAGTTCCACTCCTTATTATCCCCAAGCAAACGGTTTGGTTGAGTCTATCAACAAAGTTCTAGTCATCATGATCCGACGGATCATTGGTATCCATCGGTCGAATTGGCACAACATGTTATTTTCAGTGCTATGGGCATACCGAACCTCAGTAAAAACATCAACAGGGTTCACTCCTTTTCAACTAGTTTATGGTTTGGAAGCCGTGTTACCCATTGAATGCGAAATCCCGTCACTGCAAATGGCCATCGAATTACTCCCAGCTACTTCCGAAGAGGAGAAGTGTCTGTTATACTTAGCGAAATTAGATGAGACTCGACGTGAAGCTGCTTTAGCAATCGAGACTCACGCAAAGCGAATGAAAGCTTAGTATGACCGGAATGTGACCCCTCGAAGCTTTTCAGAAGGAGACCTAGTGTTGTTATATGATCAAGCTAATGATAAACTAAGCGCTAGAAAATTCGTTCCTATGTGGCATGGGCCCTACATTGTTAAGCGAAAACTAGCAAAAGGGGCCTATGAGCTGGTAGACTTTGATGGGGACTCTTTGGGTAAACCCAGAAATGGACTTTACCTAAAGAGGTATTATGCTTAAAAGATGGGTATGGAGATCTTAGTTAGTTTAGTTTTCTTTTCTAGCCAGTATGTGTGCTTAGTTTAGACAGTGTGCTTTAATCTAGAAGAGTGTGTTTTCGTCGTTATTCTGGCTTATCTTGGTTTTGCTCTTGATATTGCAGATGTCGACACCTCTCCAAACATACATTGGATTTGCTGATGGTGCTTGTCGTAGTACACGGAATATCTCTTCCGTAGCTTGGGTTATCTATTCGCCCTCTGACGAGTTAGTTTCTATGCATGGGGTAAGCCTTGGTCAAACAACAAACAACATTGCAGAATACAGTGCAGTGATTGAATTATTATCTGAGTCTATTTCATTTGGGATTCGGAGTTTGATAGTGAGGTTGGATTCTGAACTCGTTGTATTACAGCTTAATAGAGTTTATGCCATTAGAAATCCAGTGTTGCTGAGATTGTTTTTGAGGGTGCGTCTCTTGGAACGTGAATTTGATTACATTGAATATCAACATATTCCAAGGTCTTTAAACACATTAGCAGATGCAATGGCGTCTCAAATGTTAAATAGACATTTGTAAACAATCATAAATGCAAATTTATAAACATTTCGTCATACATGTTAAACAAAATAAGCCGGTAATAATGATATATATATATAGATAGGAGTGTGTCAAAAATATACATCGTCTTCGATCATAGGTTTAAAACACCTTATGATCGGCAAAATGATAAGTACAAAAAAGTCAAAATGTCACATGTGACTACAAAAGGTGACCATCCAGTCACTGGTGATGATCTCTGTAAGACACCACTGCACGGGCTACCCTACATAAAAATCTCCTAAAGGACCCCGGGACTGCGACTACATAGCGCTGCAGTCTGATAGGAATGTCATCTATGGTCGTCTCCGGTATGTCCACTGTCAGACGCTCTAGATCCTGCTCCAACTCAGCTAGCATCTCTGCGGCCGCATCCTGTGGGGCCGGTGCCGGTGCAGGTGGATGTCTCCTCTCAAAAGCCCGGAGATTGGCTGGACGCCGTGGGCCTACATCTGCATTTTGAACATTTTTACTATCAGTTTGAGGCGATATATATAAAAAACAAAAAAAAATAGATAATTTAAAAACTTGTGAAAATGAAGTACCTCTGTCATCCCATTGTTCTCCCGGTGGAAGAAGCATGTCCGGATCATTCCGAAAATCCATTCCGACGTATGGAAAATCCTGAATAGCAAAGACCTGGCCCTCTAGCCAATGAAAGTAACCATCAGGAAATCGAACCACTATCGTGCCCTCATCAGGATGCTGGGCCATCACTGTAACCCATCTCGTCAACTTAGGCTCCCGAGGAGCCCCAACTGGAACAGTAAACTGCTGAGGGATCAACATGGGAACTCTCTCCAGGGCAAAGCTCACAAACAAAGGCCCATACCCAAAGGTCTTTAGCTTCCCGGTCTTTACCCTAGTGAGTTGGGCCTTCATGTTGGCCAACACAGCTTCACACCAGTTGAAAATGGTGCCTTGGTAGCAATCTATCGCGATCCGCATTTGGGACCCGGTGGCAATATGCAAAGCGGCTGCGCCGCAGAGTCTAGTAACTGTAAAAGCTATTACCATAAGTTCAGGCACGGATATATACTTGATTTCTATCCCTTTCTCCTGGTTCTGGTTGTTACACCACTCTAGCCGGAGGCTAGCAAGGGATTGGCCACCCGGTCTAGTCCCGGAGAGAGTCAGTTGTTCGCCCCTGTTGGGCAAACCAGTGAGAAAATATATATCGGAGGGCTCTATCTCGAGCTGGTGCTCTCCGATGTAAAAGCATTGCTCCTGAACGTTCCACCTCTCGACCAGCCACTCCAAGAATGGCACCTGTGCCCTCATGCCAGCTATGGCCCAGTATTTGTATAGCCCGCATGCTCTCAAAGCATCAATGGAGGGTTGACGATTTATTGCGGCTAAATCAACATCCTCGTGCTCTCTCTCGCGCCAATCGAGCATGGTGTGCTACCTACACATCATTGAACATCATTTAGAATTCACAAAATGCAAAAATTTTGGTTGGTTTTGGAGATTTAGGGTTTTCAAATTGCGTTTTGCGGGGTACGCACCCCGGCCCTTAGGAACAGAGCGCCTGGACGCAGGTTCCCTTAAGGCCGGGTGCGTACACCCCGTAATTTTCTCATTGAGAAAATATCGGGGGACGCAGGTCAGCAGTGCATGACCTGCGTACCCCGAAGTGCGCATATTGAAACCCCAAGACCCCCAAAAAAATGAAATAAAAGCCTAAAATTGAATTTTAAACGGATGAAAAGCAAGAGAGGGGTGTTGTAGAATACCTGGTGAAACGGCATTCGATTCTGACGGTCGGATTCTCCACAATCTTCACGGGAAGTTTTTTGCCAAAAGCCCTTTTCTCAACCTCAACAGTAAAATGGTAAAAATGACATGGTAAGAAGTCTTTTTATAGGTTTTTTGGATAAACGAGTCTTAAATTTGTTTATTTTTCACCATAAAAGGGTATTTTTCGATGTATTTTTGCCAATCTTAAACAGGTATGAGTAATGTGTTGTTTTTGTGCAGGACAATGGGACTTTAGGGTAAATTATCATTTTTCACGCCAGAGTCATCTTTTAAGCCCTTTTCTGACTCCTAAAACATGAAAAGATTGCCGAGCGCTTCTTTCACACTCGTTAAAATGGAATTGAAAGACGGTCTTCTTATAGCTCTTTTCCGACCATAAAAACGCGAAAAGATTGCCAGGTTTTTGTCGTTTCGAACTCGATATTGGAAATAAAACGACGTGTTTTGATCGCTTTTTACTTTTCAGGTCAACAACACTAAAATATGAAAGTACTCCTTGGTCGCAAGATCAAGCGGTTCTCTCAGGTATGATTTTATACTTTTTCGGGCTTGAGAGACACAAACTTACGAAAAAGTTCACCTTGGAGTCTCCTTTAGTTTTTTCAGACTCTCTAAAATTGAAAAACACCGAGTTTCTCCTATACTGGACTCGTTAAAATTTCACAGTAAAGGGCCTGTTCAATTACAAACAAGAACGGACCACTCCTTCTTAGGGTCCGAATCTAAACTAAGTTGGACTCATCCGAAGGATGAGCTTATAATCAAGCATATGTTATCCTCCTCAAGCTTGTAAAAAATAAAGAGGTACTTGCCAGAAATGGTGGGGGAAAAGAGAGAAGAATGAACCTATTTGTTATCCTTTATTACAGAAGAACCTTATCACCGCTCTTGAACACGACACTTTTCATTCACCTGGGTTGGGAAATCCTTTGCCCTAAAAGTTGATTAAACCTCTTTGAAAGTCTTCAACCGTTTTGGGTATTAACTTTGGGTCAATCGTCACCAAGCCATCTGTCGTATCGTTATGTGTTCAAGAGGTCTCTGCAAATAAACCATTCATACGCAAAATACATGTCATCCATTTGACCATCCCTGAGTCAGTCCTTACAGCAACATTTCTTCAACTTGAACAATGATTTCGTGTTGTGGGCTTGCCTGCAACGGGTCGATTTCTATCGACATCAGCACATTATCTAGAAAGATGACTTAGAAATTGTCAGTACCTTGAAGTCTGCATGCATCAATGGCAGGTTTCTCGCCTTTGATGACAGTTTACATCATTGACTTTCGATCAAGGGATTCCGTGACATGTTCGACATCAACTCATTCATTCACATTTCATGGATTGTACTGGGTACTTTGAGAACCATTGACATCACTGGTGGTCTCTCTCACACTTGTTAACGGTTTACATCATCGACCGGTAATCAAGTGGTTTCTACCATGCTCGACATCAACTCATTTATTCGCATGGATAGGATCGTACCAATTCGAGAAGTAGAGATGAAGACCCTGGATCTAGTTTCCACCATCCAGGCTGCGAGGAGTTTTGTATTCATTATATAGTAGACTTATTATAAACAGATGGCCGCGTCCATACTGTGTCTACAGAAGTCTATGATTGTGATGTATTGCAAAATCATTCTTGTATCAGAGCAGTAGTTAGATTGTTAGTTAAAGTTTTCAATCTGAGTATGGGAATGCCTACCTCAGTGATGATATCATTTTATATATGTCTTTTGTGTTGAATAATTGTAGGTTCTGACCAGGCTCTCCGCAAGATACTCCTTGAAATGATAAAGTACTTCACCCTTCCTAGATCATATGAAACCCTAATCTACTACAGGCTTCGCACTTTAGGGGGCAATCTGTTACACTAAAAAATGTTACCATGACTATTTCTAGTTAGTATGGCTCCATCCACTGTCATACTATCCTCCTGGGCAAGTCTCATGCCTCTGCTCTGCTTGTCAAACTCTAGAAAGAAGAGAAAAGTCATTTAAAGTCAATTATCTCTGGTACGCAGTTTCTCTTAGCCTTACCTGCGGGTACGCAGCTCAAGTTCACAATGCCTGCGTCTAAAGACGCTCTGTATGTAAAGGGTGGGGTGCGTACTCCTGTAAAGGCCAAAAGGCGCAAGTTTCATCTTAAAAAAGTTACTTGTGGTCATTTCTAGAGCATTCTAGAAGCTTGTTTGACGTGTATGAAGCACCTCCAGATGGTTCATGTACCCAAAGAAAGAGGGACTTATCCCATGAAGAGGGGAGCCTATCCCTTTGAAAGAGGGGCTTATCCCATCCATGGTGGAGCTAATTAACTTCCTGTAGAACACTATAAATACAGGCATTGGGCCAGAGGGAGGGAGGTTGAAAGCTGAACATTCCTAAGGGCAGATGCTGCTGGAATTAGGACTTCCTTGTGAGAGCTTGTGAGGAGAGATTACCATCTTTACTTGTTTCCATTGGGAGGTGGGTGAGCTGATCAGAGTAAAGGAGGATTCTTGTGGACCCTGGAAGGAGCTTGCACAACACCAAGGCTCAGGTTGTAATGGTTCCTTTTGTTACCTTTAATACAAATTAGTCCATTCTTCTCAATAACTTGTTATTTATGAGTTGTTTCATATACTCCTTGGTCTATATGTTGAATATGCTTTGTTTTATGTTATAATCAGGTGCTATTTAATGGTTTGACTGTTGGTGAATGCAGGTTTCGAAGAGAAGGAGGAGCTCATCCAGATCAATGAAGCTGGACTACTACAACAACGTTTGGTTAAAGGTAAGAGCTAAACACTTGGTTTTTCATATTATAATGCATATTTAGAGAAGGATTGTTCTCTTTTGTCTTGTTTGTCATTAGAATGTCTTAGACTTCTAGGAAGGTCAGTTGTGTCCGCACCATTGACTGATTCCGTGTGACAGACATCTCTGTGAAACCAGGGATTGTTGAGCACATTCACATTGGAGTTACTTGTACTCCGGAGGAGATTCAGCTGTACAATGATCTTTTTCGCGAATTTCGTGACGTCTTCGCGTAGTCTTACGACGAAATGTCTGGCATTGATCCTAGCATAGTGGTGCATGAGATACCCACGTATCCGGGTGCTAAGCCTGTTTGTCAATGTTTACACCCCGTGCACCCCAGAAAGGCTGCAGCTATTAAGGTAGAAGTGGAAAAGCTTCTCAAAGATGGCTTTATTTACCCCATTCCACTTACAGATTGGGTCTCCAACATCGTGCCTGTGGATAAAAAACAGGGTACCGTCCGTGTTTGTGTTGATTACCATGATATCAATCGGGCTTGTGCTAAAGATAATTTCCCCACACCATTCATTGATCAACTTATCGACGAGTGTGCTGGGAGCGAAATGTACTCCTTTATGGATGGTTTTTCTAGGTATAACCAGATAAATATTTCCCCCGCTGATCAACACAAGACCGCTTTTATCTATCCATGGGGCACTTTTGCTTATAAGAAGCTCCCTTTCGGTCTAAAAGACGCTAGGGCTACTTTCCAACGTGCCATGTCTTACGCTTTTCATGACATTCGTCACATTGTACAACCATACCTGGATGATCTACCAGCTCATTCAGCCAAACGTCAGGACCACCCTATTCATCTTCGCGATATCTTTCTTCGCTGTCGACACTACCGTATCAGGCTCAATCCTCACAAATGTGTCTTCTGCATTGAATCTGGCCGACTTCTCGGGTTCATCGTCTCCCGAGAGGGCATCCGCTTGGATCCCCTTAAAGTCGAGGCTATTGTGAATCTTCCTCCCCCTGCTTCTTTGCAGCAATTGCAGAGCCTGCAGGGCAAAGCAAACTTCCTGAGACGATTCATTCCAAACTATGCCGAGGTGGCTAAAGGTTTTACACGGTTGCTAAAACGAGACGTCCCTTTTCATTGGGATACTGCTGCTCAAGAGTCTTTTGAGCGTCTCAAGGGTCTCCTTGTTTCTGCTCCATTGCTACGTCCTCCGGACTATCATCGCGACTATACTCTTTACTTGGCTGCCGCCGACACCACTATCGGCATGGTTCTCGTTCAATCGGACGATAATGACATCGAGCATGTTGTATATTATCTCAGCCGCAACCTCCTTGACACGGAAACTCGATATGCCTATGTCGAGAAATTGGCCCTGGCCGCCGTTTGTGCCGTCCAACGCTTCTGTCATTACATCCTGTTGCACACTACCACCGTGGTTTCGGATTGCAACCCCATGACATACATTTTGTCACGGCAATTGCTGGGGGGCAAGTACTCGAAGTGGATTGTCATCCTCCAAGAGTTCGACTTGGAATTTACCACTGCCAAGTCTAAGAAATCCTTGGTATTCGCTGAGTTAATTTGCTCTTTGCCATCTTCTTCCACGCCCTCTCATTCAGAGGATCATATCCCGGACGAGACCTTGTTTCTCATCAGCACTCTCGACCCTTGGTACAGGGATATAATCATATATCTGCAAACGTCCTCCTTTCGCCCCGACGTGTCCAAAGATGCTCGGCGAAGGATTCGTCACCAATCTCAACCCTACCGTATCATTGGGGATACTCTGTACCGCCTCGGTGCTGATTCTGTTCTCCGTCGATGTTTAACTCTGGAAGAAGCTGAGCGTGTTCTAAATGACTACCACTCTGGTGCCTGTGGTGGTCACATGTCCGGATATGCTACTGCCCAAAAGATCCTTCGTGCTGGCTACTTCTGGCCCTCCATCTTTAAGTATTGCATTCTCGCCGTCCGCTCTTGTCACGAGTGTCAGATATACCAGCGAAAGATGTGGGCGCCTCCTGCTCCATTGCACCCTGTTGTCACCGTCAGCCCTTTTGCAAAGTGGGGCATTGATTATACGACCTGTAACCCTCGCTCGGCCGAGGGGCATGGGTATATTATCGTTGTCGTCGATTACTTCACTAAGTGGGCCGAGGCGATGCCTACATTAACTGAAGACGGTCACACAGTGACGCAATTTTTGTTCAACCATGTTATTTCACGATTCGGCGTCCCTCAAGCCATCATCACTGATCACGGGAAACATTTCCGTAATCATATGATGACGGAACTAACAACCCAGCTAGGCTTACGGCATGATAGTTCGACTCCATACTATCCTCAGGCCAATGGCCAGGTTGAAGCCGTCAACAAGATTTTGGTTACGATGCTTCAACGTACTGTCAGAATGCACAAGTCCAACTGGCACTTGATGTTGTTCCCTGCCTTGTGGGCCTACCGAACCTCCGTGAAGGATGCCACCAGTTTCACTCCATTTCAACTAGTTTATGGACTAGAGGCTACCCTTCCAATCGAGTGTGAAATCCCTTCATTGAAATTGGCCGTCAAACTACTCCCCAACACTACTCCGGTAGAAGAATGCCTCCTTTACCTGGAACGGCTGGACGAGACCCGTCGGCTAGCCTCTTTAGCTATCGAAGCGCAAAAGAAGAGAGTGAAAACTCACTTCGACCACAATGTCCATCCGCGTTCTTTCGTTGAGGGAGATTTAGTCCTGCTTTACGATCAAGCAAACGATAAGCTGGGGGCAGGAAAACTCGAGCCTATGTGGCTGGGCCCTTACATTGTCAAGAAAGTTTTGCAAAAAGGGGCCTACGAGCTAATCGACTATGAAGGAAACCCCCTCGAGAAGCCCCGAAATGGGCTGTACTTGAAAAAGTACTATGCATAAACCCCATACACTTTGATTTGTACATATGTGTGTTGTGTGTGTGTGTTTTCATCTTTTTGGTTTGGTGTGACGGCGTGATTACCGCTTATTGTGTCTTTCGCTTCTTGTGCAGATGTCTGGTGCACCTTACGTTGGTTTCACTGATGGTGCCTACCGCAGTACTCGCAACTTGTCCTCTGCGGCGTGGGTGATCTATGATTCTCATGGCGAGTTGATCGATCTTCAATGTGTGTGTTTGGGTTGTACCACCAACAATGTCGCCAAATATAGTGTTGTAATCGAACTATTAGCCGAGGTGATTAATCTCGGCATTCGTGCATTGGTGGTGAACCTAGACTCTCAACTTGTCGTCCACCAGCTCAACGGGTGATATTCCGTCAGAGACCATCGCATTCTAAGGTTGTATTTACGTGTGAGATTGTTAGAAAGGAATTTTGATTTCATCACATATCAGCATATTCCAAGACAATTAAACACATTAACTGATGCATTGGCCAATCATGTATTAGATAGACATTTGCGTAATAGATAAAACATCATACAAGAAAGCATATAAAGTGCAATAACACCATAGAAATAGGCATATGTATATATATATGTGTGTCGCAATGTTTGCACCACGTGCATCATATAGTTCAAAAAATAATACATGTCCATCCTGATACATCCGGAGACAACATGTCTCTCAAAAAATATGCATGAAAAGAAACCTAGAAGTCTAATCACGGTGGTGCTCATGATAGCATGTCACCGCGTGCACCAAACGTCTCAGTAGACGGTGGATATGAGTAGGCACCCCCACAGTGTGCCTCTGGTAGGCAAAGGGCACGTCCGCCAATCTGGCATAATCTGGGATCCCTCGAGTGAGTCCCTCGAGGTTCTGTACTAGCTCTTCCCCCACGGCACCCTCTATCTGAGGGTCGGCTGCAGGCTGTACCCTCCGCGCTATGGGAGACAAACCAGCTGGTCGCTCTGGGCCAACATCTGCATATACATACAACCGTCATCAGAACATGCATGTATTACAAAAAAAAATCAAATACATAAAAACATCAAAACAAAAAGAGTTCTTACCCAGCTCCTCGTCCCAGTCTTCTCCCTCAGGCAATGGGAGATCTGGGTCTCCAGTAAAGTCGGTGCCCGCATAGGGCCAATCCTCCACTACGATCAACTGGCGGCGGAGCCATATGAAGAACTCGAGCCTCCAAGCCATCTGTTGGCACCCTCCTCCTCTAGGCATCAAAGCTGCCCAGCGAGCCATCCTAGGCTCTCGTGGCAATGGATCTGCCACTATAGCTCCCTGAATCTGGAAAATGGGTAATCGTTCCAAGAAGAACGATACTACAATCGAGCCATACCCGAACTGTTTCACTCCTCCGCGCTTACACTTTGTAAGCTGTCTCTTGATATTGGTGGTCACCGCAGTGGCCCAGCCAAAAAGGGTGGGATTGAGGCCTTCTGTTGCTACCAGTAGGTGATTCTTGCTTACCTCATGTGGTGCCTGTACCCCTGCTGTGCGAGTGATGGTGAATAGTATCACCCTGAGAACTAAGTCTGGTATGGTGGCGATATCCACCTTGGCGCTGTTTCTCCCAAACTGCGCCCCTGGACACACTCGGTCCATCACTTCACCCATTTTCTCTCTGGAAGGCCTACTTCCGGTCAAGATGGGCCTCGCCCCTCTCCGTGATAGTCCGGTAATAAAGTACATGTCAGACACGTCCAGCTCTAATGTTTGGTCCCGTAGGCGGAATACTTGGTCATCAACATCCCAAGCATCCACTATAAACTGCAATAGCTCAGGTTGAGCTCGCAGGTAAGATGTGAGGAAGAACTTCTTGAGACCACAGTCTCTCAAAGCATCCATGTAGCCCTCATCCTCAAGAGCCAAGGCATCTACGGCATCATGTTCCCTCTCTTTCCATTCCACCACCATTCTGCCTGTTTTCCTGCACCCACAAGGATGAATAGATCATCATTAGATCACTGGTAAATTCCCAATCCAGACAAATTTGAAAAACAATGGGAAATTTCAAATAAAAATTTAGGTTGCACGGTTGGCGCGACCCCTTTAGAGAAATCACCCCATTGGCGCGGATCCGTGCCGGATACCCACGCCAATGGGCACAACCCTAGTTTTTCAAATCCTCCTTGCAGAAGCTTAATCAGGGAACCAAATGCATAAAAAAGTGTACGGAAATGGAGCAGAGAAAGAGGCCTCTTACCTGACACTGACGGCACTTCGATTGGTCTCCCGGATCTATCACAATTGTCGCTCAAAGATCGCACACCAAAAGCTCCAAACGTCACTCTCAAAGGGTAAAAGTGAAAAGTAATTTTTGTTTTTACTATTTCACCCATTTTATAACATTTTTTACCCACAATAGGTTAAAATGTCATTGCATGAATATTTTTTATGAATATATTTGTGTCAAAAGTGGATTTTACCCCGGTTTTTGTGCAGCGACAGGTGTTTGTGCGGCTTAGGCGACGAAACGAGTTATATTTTACACTTTTTCGGACTCAGTAAATACACGAAAAAGTCGATTTCAGGTCCACTTTTAGCTCTTTTCCGACCATTTAAAGACGAAAAGATTGCCGAGTTTGCCCTCTTGACTCGTTAAATGGAAATAAGAGGCGGTTGTCTTTAAACTCTTTTCCGACCGTTTAAAAAACGAAAAGATTGTCGGGTCTTTGTCGTTTCAGGCTCGTTAATGGTTACGAAAAGACGTGATGTCGATCGCTTTTTTACTTTTTCAGGTCGACGTCACTACACATGAAAAGTACTCCTCGATCGTAATGATCGGGCGGTTCTTTCGAGCATTGTTTTATACTTTTTCGGGCTCGCGAGACACAACTTTACGAAAAAGGACCCCCCTCGAGTTTTCTTTTTGCTGTCTTTTCAAACTCTCTAAATATGAAAACACGCCGAGTTTTTCCTTTGTCAGGCTCGTTAAAATTTGATGACATCGGATTCCGTCGAAATGACGCCACACAAGCATATGCTATCCCCGTCAAGCTTGTTAAAAATAACTGGGGTACTCACCAGAAATGGTGGGGAAAATGGAACCATAATTATTGTCGTGTTGGCAGTATGTCGCTCTTGAACATGGCACTTATTTGCATTCATGTCTGGGTGGGGACATCTCATCTCGTTTTTCACTTGCCTCTGAGGGTTTGGGTGATCCTGTTTGACCTCTCATCTACTCATTGCCTCGTCACCATGACCTTTGATCCCTTGATGTCGAATACTGCCAAATCCACCGTCGTGCCACCGATATGTTCAAGAGAAGTTGACCTTTTTAGAATAACAACCTCCCTCTGCTATCTCACATAATCCTGATTCACAATATTCTCCCTCTGTCTCGTGTCGATGATGTGGGAAACACTATGGCCCACCTTCGATCAAGGTCACTTCCTGTCGACTTCAACTCACTATCCAGGAAGTTGATCTAGAGACTCCTTTCCGGTGCCTTGGAACCTGCATGCCTCAATGGTAGGTTCTTCGTGTTCGACGCGAGGTTTTCATCATTGGCCTCTGATCGAATGATTCTACGGGTGTTCGACACCAGCTCACTAATTCGCATGCCGTAGATTGTACCTATAGTACCTTGAGGACCATTGTCATTATTGGTGGTACCTCTCGCGTCTGTTAACAGCTTTCACCATTGGCTGGTAATCAGACGATATTCATGCATGTTCGAATTCAACTCCTATATTTGCATGCTTGAATTTGTACTGTTGTTCGAGTCGAGATGGAGCGCAAGACCCTGGATTTTATCTGTTAGAATCCAGGCTGTGATTTTATGCATTATCATGATTGTTACATGACTCATTCATTGGATGGCTGCGACCATACCTGAGTCTATTCGTTGATCCTCACTGGATGGCTGCGCCCATTCCTTGGATCTAGATTATTATGTACTCTGTTATGGATGGCTGCACCCATACCACATATATCATGTACTTCAGATATCAGTTGTACTTCTCTATGCAGGTTCTCCGGCGGCAACGTGTTCAGTTGCGCATGTTCTTGTAAAGCATTTCACCCCTCTCTCTCTCTCGGGCCTCATGATTTAGGGGGCATCTGTTACACAGTAATTTGTCACTGTTTCTTATCGTCCTAGTTACCCCTCTCCCGCACTTTGGAGGACTCATTCCGGGACCTGTAAGAAGTGACATGACTTGAAAACACTTGCATCACATTCCTCTAAGTATGGACTTCACATGCCCTGAAGACATCTCCTGCAAAAAACCCTTAAAAAATCCCCTTTTTCCATTAGCGCGGTTTCCCAATGTACTTCCCGCGCCAATGGGGGAAATCCAACAAAGAGGGTGCACTAGTTGGCGCTCTGTCTCAGTGTCGGACCCGCGCCAACCAAATTTGGTAAAGTTTTTAACAAACTGGCATGGGAAAGTTCTTTCCAACTCATGAACTCTATCTGAGAACACTTTTCGAGGGTAAAGCCAACTCGAGCGAGGATAGATCCAACTCGATCGATGTTGTCGTTGATCTTATCTCCTGCAAGGATGAAGCCTATCCCATCTCCTTTCCCTGATCTATAAAAGCTTGTCCTACTGCCTTTGATAGGCTAATGAATGGCTAATGGGAGAAAAGGATAGCGATAGCTCTGGTCCCAGTTCCAACAGAAGGAGAATCATACTTTCAAGGCTAAGAGATTGCTGCAAGGGATAAGGAGATTCTTGTGATCAAAGAGAGAGAGGCTTGTTCTCCATCAAGCTTTACAAGGCATGTGTACCTGGTCACCCAGCCAAAGGAGGATTTGACGTCAGAACGATGGTTGTATTCTTCTTTGTTGATTATCAATAATAGATGACTATCATTATGGTTCCACTCTCATTGTTCATTATGATGATGTTTGAGTTATATCTTTTCTGACCGATATATAGTTGCATCTATTGGTTTCTATGCTTGTTTTCGTGTTGTTCTTTGCATGTGTAGGTGTCCATTCACAGGGATCGTGAGGATCGTGACCGGCCGGAGCAAAGGATTGACTCTTCCACAACACTAGCGTTGGAATCCAAGTAAGCTCTTATCACTTACCTGTAGTTTGCAATTAGGAACCTGCGTGTTAGCATTGTTTGATTGTTGCTAGACCTGATCTGGGCTAGTAGGGATCGCCTCTATCTGCAGAGGGGATTTACCTTTACAACAAGGAGCAAGAGTTTGGGTCTAAATTTTAGAAAATGATCATGCTGAAGGCCATGCCTACAGATTAAATTTTAGATGTAGCAATAATATGGAAGAATATGAGGCTCTCTTGTTAGGTCTTAAACTTGTTAAAATATTAGGAGCTATAAGTGTGTCCAACATGGGAGATTTAGAATTAATAGTTAAACAGATTAAAGGAACTTACTCAACTAGGGATCCTAGACTAGGATATTATAGAGGAACAGTCGTAGAAATCCTCGACACTTTTTTGGAAACCCATCTTGCAACTATTCCTAGAAAACACAACATGCAAGCCCACAGCCTGGCCATGTTTTCCAACAACTGCAAATTACCTTTTCAACCTAATCATCAGTATAATATTGAGATTAGGCACAGACCAGCCATCCCTAATAATCTTAAGAACTGGCAGGTTTTTGATAGTGATAAGCATATTAATAATTTTTTAACTTTAGATGAGGAATTTTCTAACCTCAAAATAGATGTTGATACAATTACTAGTTCTAATCAAATAAATGAGGTAGAAATTAACATTTCGAAAGAGAATTCAATAAATGTGCTTCACCCTACCAAATTCACCCAAAAAGAAATTCAAGACCTCAAACAAATGGACCTAGATGAGATAGTTGAAGAAGAAAGAGAGGTTATAAATCTGAAGGATAATCATTTACCCAAAGGATTAACTCCTTTGGAGGATTTGTTTGACTCTAATGACATTCCAAAAAAACCTGAAATGGAGCCTTTAAAAATAGACATCGAAGAGTATATCTTAGGAATACAGGATAATCCCAAATTGATAAAATTGTCAAAATCTTTACCTCCTGATCAGAAGCTAGAGTATGTTGAACTTATGAGGGGATTTCAGGATGTCTTTTCCTAGAGTTATGAATATTTGAAATCCTATGACACCTCTATCATTCAGCACACTATACCTCTGAAAGAAAATAAAAAGCCATTTAAACAAAAACTCAGAAGAATTAACCCTGTGCTATTACCATCAATTGAGAAAGAAATCAAACACATGTATGAGGCAGGGATTATTGCCCCTATTAGATTCTTAGAATGGGTATCTAATCTCATACCTACTAGAAATAAAATAGGTGAAATAAGATTATGTGTTGACCTAAGAAATGTGAACAAGGTCTCTCTTAAAGATAACTATCCTTTACCCAAAATCGACCATATACTGCAAAGGGTAGTTGGTTCTTCTAGAATCTCACTTTTAGATGGGTTTTTAGGTTATAACCAAATCTTAGTTCACCCTAATGACCAAGAGAAAACATCATTTACAACATTATGGGGTACCTTCATGTACATTAAAATTCCCTTTGGACTAAAAAATGCAGGAGCAACTTTTCAAAGAGCAATGGACATTGCCTTTGAAAAAGAAATTCATGATTTTCTTATTATATATCTTGATGATCTCACTGTTTTTTCTAAATCAGATTAATAGCACTTGGAGCATCTCAGTCAAGTCTTTTTAAAGTGTAGAAAATATGGTATTTCTTCGAATCCAAAGAAATGTCTGTTCGTTTTGGAGGAAGGAAAATTGTTAGGTCATATCATTTCTAAGGATGGCATTCGAATTGACCCCTCCAGGATCAAAGCTATTTTACAAATTCCCTATCCCAGAAACATTAATGAATTATAGGCATTTTTAGGAAAGACTTAATTTTTAAGGAGGTTTATCTTTAACTTAGCTGAGCTCATTAGATCATTAAATAACATGTTAAAGAAGGATTCAACCATTAATTGGACAATTGAGGCTAAACAATCATTTGAAGAAATTAAAATAGCCTTAACAAGAACACCAGTCCTCACGAGCCCACAATTTGATAGAGACTTCATCATTTTTTCTTTTGCATCAGAACACACCATAGTTGTAGTTTTACTACAAAAAGATGATCAAGGATGTGAAAAACCCATAGCATTTTTTAGTAAAGCTCTTAGAGATGCATTGTTAAAATAAAAAATAATGGAGAAACAAGCTTTTGCATTGGTAAAAGCTCTTAAAGATTTCAGGGTCTATATTTTGTATTCTCATGTAATAGCTTACGTTCCTAATGCAGTAGTCAAAGACATCCTAACTTAGGATGGAGTTGATGGAAAAAGAGGAAAGTGGATAGCTACTATCTTAGAATATGATATAGAGATAAAACCCACCAAGCTAATTAAAGGTCATGGATTGGCTAAACTCATGGAAGAAACTAATTGCCAAGCCCTAGACATAAATCTCATTGCAGAGCTAGATAACGAGTAGGAGATGGTGACTCCACAGATCAGCCAGGCATTTTCAGATTCACCTTGGTATGCTGATATTATTTATGTGTTACAAAACCTGTAGACTCCTCCAGGGTTGTCCAGAACCAAGAATAGATTTTTGAAAATGAAGTCTTCAAAATTTTGCATGTTAGACAATTCTTTAGTTTGGAAAAATCATGAAGGCATTTTGTTAAGTTGTTTGTTGAAAGAAGAAGCTGACAAGGCTCTCCAAGAATTTCATGCAGGGGACTGTGGTGGACACCTCTATTGGAACTCAATTGCTGACAAAATTCTAAGATTTGGATTTTATTGGCCATCCTTGTTTGTAGATGTAAAGAAATTTGTAACTTCCAGCCACAAATTCCAAATATTTGAAGGAAAAAGAAAATTGTTACCTTTACCATTGAAACCCATTTCCACTGAGAAACCTTTTCAACAATGGGGTCTTGACTTCATTGGGGAAATTCATCCACCCTCTTCTGGCCAACATAAATGGATACTTACTGCAACTGACTATTTTACTAAGTGGATAGAAGCTATTCCCTCCAGAAAAGCCATAAACACTATCATCATAGGATTTTTGGAGGCCAATATTCTGTCTAGATTTGGTTGCCCCCATAAAATTATCACAGATAATGCTACAACCTTTAAGTCAAGGAAAATGATTAACTGTAACAAGTATCATATCACACTGGGTCATTCCATGGCCTACTATCCTCAAGGGAATGGACTTGAAAAATCTTCCAAAAAAAGTCTAATTAATATTATCAAAAAACTATTGGAAGAGAATAAGAAAACTTGGAACAAAAAAATGATCAATTCTTTGTTGGCAGACATGCTTACAACCAAAAAATCCATTGGAACTAGTCCCTACAAGCTAGTATATGGCATGGAGGTTGTTTTTCCCTTATCTTTAGGGGTTCCTGTCATGAAAATACTCCAAGAAGATCAGGTTGAACCAAATGATATACAGAGAAGGATAAACCAGACCATCCATTTGCAGCAAACCAAGGAGGAGGTGTACCAAAGATCACAAGTGCTATGAAAAAAAAAACAAAAAAATCTTTGACAAAAGGACCAAAGCAGAAGATTTATATCTGGGAGAAAAAGTATTAAGATGGGATTCTAGGAGGGAGGAAAAAGGAAAACATGGTAAGTTTGACATCTTATTGAAAGGACCATATATAATATATGCTTTCAGAGGAAACAATGCATATTTTCTTAACGAGTTATATGGTGCAGAACTTGAAGGAGGACTAGTCAATGGTCAGATGTTGAAACATTACTTTGATCCCAGTTTTTAACTCTGATTAGATTTCTAATTGTACATAATATATCCTTTATAATGTTTAGTGGTGATTGGATGGTAAAATTGTGAAGTTGAAGCTCGAAGAGAAAGCCCTAATCTTTAGAATTATTACTGTCATACATATAAATAATGCATCAGGCAAGAGGGAGATTGCATAGCACAATCAAAGTTGTTCAGAAATCCATTGATCTATTGTTCTTGACTTTCCACCACGGAAAGCCACCCCCAAGTGGAGCCACTATTATGCCCCTATACCATTAGGTGTCATATATCATGATTGACTTGGTTTAACTCTGAAACATTTTCATACCTCTGCTGTTGCAAATGTTTTTAATATTTGTGAAAAACCAAAAAATTAAAAAATGTAAAGAGGGTATACCCTAGAAAAAGAATAAAACGGTAAAAAAGAATAAAGAAAAGGTCAAAAAAATGAAAGAAAATGAACCCCCAAAAAAATAAAAGACCATGAAAGTGTGCAAGTCTAAATGGCACTACTATTTACTTTATGCATAATAAAGATTGTGTGCAACTTGTTACTTATGCCACAATCCATGATAACCAAATAGTTTAATCTTGGTTATTCCTTGTTTTGAATTTCACGCTTAGAGATAGAGAATAAAAGCTGACCAAACTGTTTAATCTTGGCAGATAAGTAGATAGGTAGAGTGAATAAAATGAGCTTAACAGTTTAATCTGAGCCCTTGGATGTAATAAGTGTAGGTTTAGATAGCTATCACTATGTAAAAGAAAAGAAAGTGTGAAAAGGGTTTGCCAGTCTAAGTGCACCCTAATAAAGAAGTGAAAAGGCTAGGATAAAGTAGGTAGGGCAAGTAGATGATGGTTGTAGAATAAATGTGTGTTGAATGGTTAAGTTTAATTCCTAAATATTTTGCTTTCATCACTTGGACAAAGCACAACTCACATTGGAGACAACACATCAAGGAAACAAAGTCAAATTAAATAACTTCCTTACTCCATTTTTCCCTAAAAATTCACTAATTTCCCCTAAGTACTAAAGGTATCTATAAACATGTTAGAGGGGCTCACAGCATTTCTCTGACTTTTGGAGGGATTGGACCCTCAGCCCAATAATTCGGAATGCATAAAGTACTTAAATCCCCTTCATCAACAATTACCCCTTCATAAAGTCACTCATTCCCTTTATAAAACTTTTCCTAAGTAAAATCCTATTTTACTTAGGGAAATTGAAACACTAAACCCTCATAGTAGCCTAAGTAATGTTGTATGATGAAATGATTTCGAAAACATTTTTACTTAGCGCACTTCATATTCCATAATTATATTAACTTCTAACTAGTATTATTATCTAAATCCTAAAAAAGAATTACCCTTTCCCCATATTATTATTAAAAATCCAAAAACAATTACATATCCCACCCCCGGTTGCAAAATAACCTTAATAATGTTTGAATAAATTGCATTAATTAGTCAACCCATTACTAATTAAGGACCCCAACCCCCACCATTCTAAATAAAGAATTAATTAATCCTCACAATTAATTAATAACTTTTTGACCAATCGTATTACCCGTGATGTAATTAAAAGTTTTTAAATTAATGTCGGGCCCCCTCCATTAAACACCAGTCACTTCACAATCATCGACCACCATCAGATCGGATCTCCCAGATCTAACGGTCGTTGCTCATATTGCATGAGCCTTTCGGTCGGACGTTATATGCATGATATGAGCGGTTTTCCAAAAAGTGCTGATGCTACGTGTCAGTTGATAAGTGAAATTGTGTGGCCCCCCCTCAATACCACCTACCTCCCATAAGTGTTGCAATAAAACCCGCTTACTACCCACCACAAATGACAAAATGTCACATAATTAAGTGGACGTCACTTGTCCTTGTCGTTAGCCTGCCAAAAAATTGACTTTGCATAAAAAGCAAAGGGTAATCCAGTTTGCGTCCTTTATCGAGAACAGTTCCATGCATGCACGCAGTACATCCAAATCAACCAGTTCGTCCCCAAACTATCAACCACCTTGAATGCTGCCCTTCAACACCACTCTAGTCTACTATGTGCATCCTGTGAACGTGAACATCCTTGCCAGTTGCCCAGAAACAGGTATTTACCAGACTTTCTCCCAAAAACCCTGTTATATACTGAAAATTCCTCTAAATTGCTTTAAAACCCAAAATTTTCAGTATATTTGAGTTGCTAAGCTTAATTCAAAACTCCCAGACACCTCTGTTTTTGACAATTTCATTGGAAATCCTAGTTTCATCCCTGAAAACACAAGAACTAGGATGGAAACCACCATGGCCCTCAATGTACCTCTAGTGAATGCTCCCCATAAAGACTTTGATTATCTTCCATTAACATATAAAGAATTCCAAATAAAAGACCTTGAAGTTGATAAAAGCCCCTTAAAAATATATTGTCGATGCCGAGACGATTACTTGAACAATTCAGATACCATAGGACTTTGGGAATTAAATCTCCCATAGTACCTATTCCCTTCTATGCACATTTTCCTGGACATTATCCATCAATGTCATGCCAATTATAATCCTAACCATAGAGCCATAATGTCCCCCGACCAATTAGTTCTGTTTACCATTACTGCTAATTCAATTAACAAAATGTTACAGCTTCAACCCTGCCAGAACCTCACCCCCATTTACATTGGAGAATTACTAGAAAAATCCACCAAAATGTCTACTTCTAAACTCAGCTGTATTTTCCATACTTTCATGGATAAGAATCATATACCCAAAGATCCCCATCCCTACCTAAATGTTTCTTCACTGAGATAGGCAAAGATATTGTTAATATGATTGCTGCCATTATGGGTTTCAATACTAGTGAGTTTGTTGATGAACTGACCCTAGTTTTCATGAGTATCTTCAACCCTTGTCAGCGTCCTGCTATCCAATATGACTATGCTACATTCATTGTTGAAAAAATCCATGACCAATTCATGAGGCTAGAAAATGAGAGAGTGTTCAAGTATTCTACAGTCCTATATCACCTCTTCCTTTACTACCAAACTGAAAAATTCCCATTCTCTGTGCATATGCTTGATACCAAAGGTAACCCTAGGTCAATCATTTTCTGGACCTCTATTTTTCACCATTCACCCTTTTCTCCCTATTCATATATAGATTTCATTGATCATTTTGTCCATCCTGTAACTACCATGCTGGCAGGAAGTTCTCCTCCTAGAATAAGTGATGATATCAAAAGAATCCTTCAGTTGTCAAAGTAGTATAGGATAGGTGATTAGTACTTATACCAAAATCATACTGAGATCAGAGTCTATGGGTGTGAACTGCCTCCATTCAAATTGCCCAAATATGTCCCCATGAGATTATTTGCCATGGAGTACTACATGCAAATAATCAACTCTATTCAAATCCACTTCATGAAAGCAAAGAAGAAAGCCCACCTGAGGATCAAAGACCACTTAGGCCCATTTGTGTGTAACAACAGAAAAGTAGGGCACGTAGTAGAAGAAATCATAGAAACAAAGATGCACTTAAAGAAAGTTTTGTTTGGGTATATGATCCTCACAGTTTCATCTGTGATAGAAGGTTAAAACACAAGTTGTCACCTTACATCCATCACAAGATCCCTAAAATAGAACAATATGCCAATTTAAATGAATGGAGGGAAGGGACATTGCTAGAACAAGATAGTGATAAAGTTGAAGTTGAGAATGTGATGAAATATTTGGAGAAGAGACTTGACCTGGACTCCTTTGTACAGGTTCCTGCAGAGTCTTCCCAAAGGCCAACCCGGGAATCCAGTGCTCCCACAATAGAGCCTTCACAGAGGCAAACTCGGGAACCAAGTCCATCTACATCAGAACAACCAGAAACAACAGAACAACCAGAGAAAACGGAGCAGCCTAAAATATCTGTAGAGTTAGATCCACCACAGCCACATCCAACTCAAACTAATATGGGAAATCCTCCAATACTACAGACTCCTCTAAATGAGGAAAGGAACTTGAAAAGAGACAGAATGTAGCTACCCCTCAAAGCATACCCACATATCAACCCTCTGCTAAGAGGCAAAGGATGAATCCATATTTCGAGGAGGAATTCATTAGAGAAACTATAGAGAGCATGAGAAAAGAAGGGACAGATAGTTTACAAATGTTCCCAATAGGTGGGACACCCTGAAGTTCACATAGGCAAGAGCTAGAAAGACAATAGAGCATAGAAGTTTCATCTCTCAGCGCTTCTTCTGAGAAAATTATAGATATAAAGGGGAAGTTTAAAGAAATCAAGACAAAGAATGAGCAAATGAAGGCCCAAGCCTATGCTCAGTACTTAAAGATGGCCCCTACAAACCAAACGAAATTGATGTCAGCCTTTGACATCAAAGAAGGCAAACTGAAAATGAGTTTCCTAAAGCCCACAGTGTTGCAGCCAAAATCCTTGGTAGATTATCTCAAAACTAAATTTGAAGTCATGGCTAAAGACATCCACACTATTGATCAAATTGAACTACACAAGCAAACAGGTGAGATGGTCTATTCAACATTGACCAGTGAAGCAATTATGGCTCATAGATTTCAAAATTCATTGAGCAACACTACATCCTAATTGCAGCTAGAGAAAGCCACCTCACAGGAAAAAGATAACAAGATAAAATCACTGGAAGAGTTAGTAATTGAGTTGGGTCATGACCCAAAATATTTTAAGGAAGCAGAAAGCTTAATTAAGAAAAAGAATGAAGACATAGTTGCACTTAGAAAACAATTGAAGTTGCCACCACTCATTCACCCTCAGACTACTAAAGTGATAGAGAAGAAAAATGAATAACTTATGGACTTGGTCCTTAAGTTAAACAAGAAACTGAATGAAACAGAGCAGGAATTGGAGAAAGCAGTGCAGTCAAGGCAGAGAGAGTCGACCACACAACCTCAAATTGTAGTGCCAATAGTTTCAATAGCAGTGCCTTCTACACTAGCAACTGTTTTAGCACCAAACATTCCTTTGGCAACAGCTGCACCCATAGAGGCAACAGGTACATCACAGGCAAGAACACCTACACAGAGCACAAAGGACTTGATTAAGTCAATGGAAGAAATGAAACTCTAGGTGACGGAGCTGCAGAAAGTAAAAGAGAAATTCACTACTTTGGAGCAGAAATATGATATATCAAAGATGAATTATGCAGAAGAAATAATGAAAAACAAAGGCATGACACATCAGATTAAAGCATTGGAGAAGGATCTATCATTTGAAAACTCTTTGACAGACATTAGGAGAATACTGTGGACCAATATAATTGATTCCATCAATGATATTTGGTCATCAATTTTGATCATATTTATTTAGTAAAGCTTGCTATTGAATAAATTGAGAATACCAGAGAAGAGTTGGGCAGGAAACATGAGGAAGCTATTAGATTAATCAATTTTCTGAACAGTAAAAGTAAGCAACAATTAGAACAATTAAACATTGAGGATAGGACTACTAACATCCTCGAGCTGAATAAAGTTTTGACAAAAAGGAACTTAATGCAAGGCCTGGAGTGAAGATGTCAAAATATGTAGGAAGACATAAATGAGTTCATGAGAAAGTTTGACAACTTAAGGAGTAAAGGACTCCCAAGGCCTTTAGTCATCAATGATAGGCTAATGGTTCAGATAGACTACATTGGCAGGTTGACAGTTAGGTTAGTTCATCTTCAACCAAGGCATTACCAACAGGAAAAGTGCTTTACGATGGTTTAGAGAACCTCTTTTTAATTTAACATGAAGTAAAGCACTTATTCCCAGTACAGCACAATTTTGTAAAGTATACAGAAGTAGATGAAATTTACAGGAAGCTGACAAAAACAAGAATACCAAAGGATGATTGGTGGACAACATGACTGACATCCTATAAATTACCATGGTAAACAGTGAGGTAAATAGAAATAATTACCATAGTAAATCTTGGTAAAAAAGATGAACGCTGGTAAACAGGTAAAGAGTATCAGTTACAGGTGAAAGAGTATCAGTGGAAAATATCAAATCAGATGTCCAGCACAGAGTCACTAGGGCAACAACAAGATGCAAATTAGTACAGCATGCCTCCACCTCCTTCAACAAAAATGGGACAACAACAATCAATTCACTTTCTATTTCTATATTCGAGACCATCTGTCTCTATATTTGTGTAAAACGATATTTCATATTCCTAGAATAAATCTCATTTAGTTATGAGATATTTTGATGTAAACTTTGTATAAATACTTCTTTATTCAAAGTATTAGGGGTGGATTCTACAACATTTCTATAGAAATTTTCTTCTGGAATTGAAGTGCTATTGTATCGACATTTGTATGGCTTGCTGGATCAAGGAATAAAGCTAAGGTAGTTTACAGGATACTTGTGGCAAACAAAAATCAAATGAGTATTCTATATCTCTTGTCTTTTACTGTTTCACTTCTATTTATTAATAATCATATGTGTTTTCGTGAAATCTGAAAGCTAAACGAAATAATGATATTTCAGAAGTTGCTTTGTTGCAATCTGTTTTAAAAGGTTTATTTTTCTTGATGTTTTCTTCTAGACTATGATAGTTAGGGAATTCTTAAATGCAGTCCTGATTTCATAGTTCATCACAGTGACCCATTTAACAAATAATACTTAATTGCTCATTGTTAATGAGTACCTTCTATTTTGCATATTAAACCAGGTTAAAGGATTCTTCATTGCCCTTTCTCCCTATTTAATACCATTTCATCCATCTATCTGAACTTGGCATTTGCCTTTTTTTTTACTACCTTGCCCTGTGAGTTTTCCCTTTAGTAAATGATCTGATCCAATTAACCCAGTATTTGATTGACTCCATAGCGCAATGGCTTGAAGGCCTTACTCTATCCATCTGTTCCCAGAATTCGACTACCCAACCAAAAATCCCCTACAAGCTTTCATAGCTAGCCTAATATCTCAGAAAACAAAGCTAAATCATAAAGAGAGAGCCCTCTTTGAGTACAGATTTGCTAGATTCTATACTTAAAAGATTGGTTTGTGGTTACCTCGGAGGGTCCCTTCTTTTGATAACTTCTAAGGGAAAATCTGAGTGATAACACCTCACAAGAATTAGATCTCCTTCAAGGTAGTGATTCAATTGTGCCTTCTAGTACAACTAACTCGTTGCAACTTCACTCTAGTTACTATATATGCCTTTGCTTTTCATTCCTTTCTCTTAAGATAAGGACTCATGGCATGAAAGCAATAGTTGGAAGAAATTGTGGTAAGGTTAATTTCCTAATAAGAACTAAACTAAAATTGCAGATTGACACCAAGAGGGTGTTGATACACTCAGGTAAGTTATAAATTTACCTTCTAACTTAAGTAACCATGATTAAATTTCTTAAATTGTTCTCCTATGGGAATAACTGTTCCAACAAATTTCCAAGCTAACCATCCCTATGGGCTTGGTTTTAAATATCCCTAAACCAAACATCACTATTGGGTTTCTACTGGTAGGATTGGAAACTTTTGGAAACCCACGAGCCAATGCAACTTCATATAGTGCGTCCAATGACATATAAATGGTGGAGATAGACTTGATTTCTTATTCAATGCTACAGGAATCTCACTCTTCCTTTAGTCACGACACACCACTTTGCTACAGAGAACCAAATAGAATGGCAGCTAGTATTATTTAGCTACAATGTTATTGCACTATATTTTTGTTATCCATTAGAATGTATCTAGAATTATTTTGTAGATGGACATATCAAATCTATTTTCTTTTAATCAGATACCATGCAGCGTGAGTTTGTAGATAAACATATCAAGTCTGCTTTCCATATAATGAGATTGATAGTGTGTTTAGTTTTCTGCCAAGTTTCCACTCTTGCTGGTCTACCGCACCCAAATGGAACAAGTCTCAAAGGGATGAGGCTGAGTCCAAGTGAATTAAAAAAATTGTGAATTAATAGGGTCCAAAGATGACAATATTGAAAAGTGTTAAAGATCAACAAGAGTGCTTCAAGAAAATTGCCAAATTTTAGAGTTACATTACAAAACTCAAGTGTCAAGGTCAATAATAATGCTTCAAACATGAATCAAGAGAGCGAACCATGTGCCTTTTTTGGGGAAAGAGGGCCAAAACTTCAACAAATGCCCCAAGAAATATATGCAACATGATTGTCTTCCCATTATAAAGTGCACATGTACAAAAGAAGCTAAAGAAGTTGGTATCAAAATTTGTCAAGACAAGGACTAAATAATGGTTAATTAATCTATATGTTAAAAAAAATGTTCAAGTCAACACTTTATGTTTGTGGACCCAACAAGAACAACTTACAGAGTATCTTCAACTAAACAAGTTACTTAGGAAAGGAAACCCTTTAATGGAAAACTTCGAAGTAAAATGAAGCTCAAGATGTCAACAAGGCTTGTTATGAAAATAATGAATGGAAAGGATACTGAACCAACTTCCCAAAACAATCAATTCCACGAAAAGGGAGACTGTTTACAGACATTATTGCCAAAATACCACCAATATCTCTTCAAATGAAATTTGTAATTTGGAAAATAAAGTCTCTTCCCTCCAATCAAAATAATCACGATCGACAAATAGTGCAAATGCCAATGGAAACCCTCTAATGGAAAACTTCAAAGTAAATGAAGCTCAAGATGTCAAAGAGCCATGTTATGCAAATAGTCAATGGAAAGGATACTGAACTAGCTTCACAAAACAACCAATGGCACCAAAAGGGAGTTTGATTGTAGAAGTTATCGCGAAAATACCACCAATAACTCTTTAAATGGAATTTGTAGTTTGGAAAAGAAAGTCTCTTCCCACCAATCAAAATAATCACGATCGACAAACAATGAAAATGTCAATCATACAAACGAATGTCATGTGAAGCACCACCTAGATTCGTATTTTAAAATAGCAGAAAATATTTAAAAGAACACAGAACATGCTCTTTAGGGAATAAAGAGTATGGGCTCCAATCGGGGGATTGAACAGATTAATATGAGTAGTCGATATAGAGAATATCTCTAGCAATGTGTTTCAATGACATAAGAAGATAGATGCCAAAGTTTGAAATTTTGAATCAAGGATGGAAATAAGGACAAACAAGTAGTGGGGAGGACATAAATAATAATCTAGTAGAAAGTAGCAAATGTGAATATCGAAGAATAGCCAATCTCCGTTGGGGTTGAGGTCTTTATTTATCTTATTCGCATATTGCCTGCAGATGGAAATGGTATTATTAAGGCCTCAATTATGGTTTGATGTGTGGTGTTGATGAAAATGTGGAGTGCATCAATACATACATACCTTCACACCTTGTGTTTTCTACAACATGTTCCCTTGTAGGGGGTTTGGCATTCAATTAATTGACTGAACATTGGGTTTAAGGAGTGGGTTATTACAAATGTTAAGGGATTCCTCCCTCATTTATACATGGTTTTACCTATTGGTTCGAAATTGTTTCCTAGGTTAGCCAATACTTTTCTACAAAACACGGGGAATTTTTATTAAAGAGGGAAATGATCTTAATCCCAATTTCCTCTCGTATCTTCACCCCATTATTTTTGTGGTGCAATAGAACCGAAATAGGATCCAAACGTGTGATAGCCTACAAGGTTGTTGCATTTAGTGGTAGTATTTACATAGACATTTTTTCTACAATTCATAGTTATTAAGTCCTATGTTAGCCTCCCACAACAATCACACTATCACTAGTCATCAGCAGAGTCTCAAATAAAATGACAATGTACATGGGTGTTAAAATTGCATTCAGGATCTTCACCTCTCTATTTAACAATGTCTTTATATGTACAATAATTAGATAGATTGACCTAGCCAACTGTCACATGTCATGCACAAAAAACATGCAAAATAAAGAGCTTCTTTTCAATTACAGGTAGTATTCTTCACTACCATAGACACCAATGTGCATGTTCATACAATTGAGCACTCAAACTCTCATTTTGATACCATGGTTAAAAAACAACGGGTATATAAGGTAGATAATTAGTACCTAAGAGATGGTTTTAACTTCTTGACCAATGCTCAAATGAGGGGATAATCTCCCCTATATATGGAAATTAATACAAGAAACTAGTCACTTATTTTATGGCCTATGCATAAACTGTGGGAGTGACATCACCAAGACTTGCTCCATGCAGTAGTTGTTTAAGTTGCAAAGAAACACTAAAATATTATAGTATTTATGGTAGTCATCATACGAACACAATATTTTGGAAACCAACAGACATGCTTGCCATATCTACTTAATAATAAATGAACTAGATATCTTGAAATATTTGAGTTCACTATGCAACGTTCATATTTCTCTTGTATATATTCTACATATGTGATTACAATGTACATATTCAATTCTATAAAAGTATCTCTCAGGTCACATTTCTGCCTATAGCGTTGATAAACCAGTTTTCCATTGACTCTATCCATTAAATAAAAATATATATCCATCCAATTCTTCCATCCTTTATAGACAACAAGTAGAGCTTCAAGAAAAACAACAATAGGTTAATTTTCCTGCCTTTCCTTTTCTCCCACACAAGGGTCAAAGAAGAATCTTCCATTGTTGGCATCCTACACTACGAATTACAAAGGAAGAATAAAAACATGACATGCAGGCTTGAAACCAAGTTTCTAAACATGATAGTGATTCAACATTGAAATATAATATATTGGGCTACCCAATGTTGAAGCTTTCTTTCCAACAAGTATTTCCATATGTCATTACTGGATGATTTTCCATTAGAAGTTGAGCCACACTGGAAATACTTCATGCTCTCTCATAAATACCAATATTTTCCTTCCCCATAATAGTTCTAGCAAATTTTGCAAAAATGTCAGTTCAACACATAGCTCTGCATCTTTAGCATAATCATAAGATAGGTTGTCCTTAATAGAGTTACAAGATATGTTGCGAGTGAGAACTGAGACATCAACAAAATGGTAACTGCTCTTAATTGAGAAGTGAGTTCCTCAATTTTTTTGTTGAGTTCAACAATTGGAAAAAGATATCCTAGAGCATTGACTACAACAAGATATAAATAAGGGGCAAAAGGCAACCCTATCCAGTGGACTGGTGAAGCAGATCCACTACTGATAGTTTTCCATTAACATAAAGTAGTAGATGCATTTGAAGAACGTGTTCTGATTGCTTCAACCATTATATCATATCAAGAATGGAACCCCACTAAAAATTTTCTTTATGCGCTATTAGAAAATGACCTTTTACCTATTCTTGTTTACCCAATTTCTCCTGGAACCAGTATTCAAGCTATCTATTGGTAGGCCAACTATTCCATGCTTTTGGTATGCATATATACAAAGCAAGCCTATTGTTTCTTCTTTTCTCACCAAGAATTCTATGTTTAAGGTTCTTTGTAAATGTTTGGATTGATGTCAGTGTACGATGGAATTTGTTGCCTAGAATTTACAACAAGTAAGATATTTACTAATATCCAAGTGCCTAGTTGGTTGATGTAATACTCTCTTGGGAGATAAAAAGACCACCATGGATGAAATGGCCTTTGAAAAAAAAATATTTTCTTAATGGTTGAATAATTCAGGGAGTTGTATGCTTGATGCAAGTAGGCACATTAAGAAAAGTGATAAGACTCTTGACCTCGGAACTAAAAGACATACAGAATGGTTTATAGACTCAAATACCCCTCTAGGAAGTTCAAAATCCAAAAAAAGTCGTTAAATGTCTTGGTTACAAATGCCACAAGAGAGTCTATGAGGTGTCAATGATTCGAATGCGATGAATCTTCACAATCTGGGATGCTTATGGGGTTCAAACTGTCATTCAATAGTCTTGTCAGAAACTTTCCCAATCAAATATGCATTCCAACTTCTATGGATCACATGAATGTTAAAATGAATTTTTTTATGGGATTTTTCCTAACGAATTGGGGTACTATGAAAACCTACAGTTGCTTCATGTGGACAATAATTTTTTCTTTGGGTCTCTGCCTTCTAGGCTTCTTGGTTTGAGAAATCTCGAATACTTGGATGTAGGGAAGAGAAGATAAGATAAGATAAGATAATTATATTTAGGTATTGACAACAAAGTAGGTCAAATGGACTATTGAGTACAATTATGTCCATACAATGTGGGTGAACCAAATGGTCTCGTATACAAAATATAATGTATGAATATAAAAGACGCATTGTAGGAACATAAAATATACAATGTATCAAATGCCATTGTGGAAAGGATCATGAGACAATGGGTCTAAGGATTAGACTCATCTCTCTTAACATCCGATGTTGAATGAAGAACAATGAAGAAAACTCCACAAAGTCTATTGGCCTGATGAAGGGTTGGTGGAAAGTTCCAACTTTCCAACAAATCATTGCCTGGGGGAGTAAGTACGTTGTTGAGGTCTAGAGGACCTAGTTTGTCTCCCAAGAGAGTTATTCCACTAGGGATATTATTCTTGATATTTTGGTCTAATCCTAAGCCCCAAAGGTAGATCCATGCATACGTGGGGATTGGCAAGAAAACTAAATCTGTAATGAAAATTTTCGAAACTCGCTAAAATTGAGCCAGTCAACTAGTTTCCAAATACGCTATAAAAGGTTAAACCTTTTAGATATCCGAATTTAGGAGGAATGTTCCCCTCAAGTTGATTGTTTGACATATATAGAAGGCTAAAATTTTCCAAGAAACCTAAAAATACATAAATCTCACATGTTAATCAGTTGTTTACAAGATTGACATCTGAGAGGCATGGAATTCATGCAAACTCATTGGGAAGAGGCCCAAACATTTGGTTATTGCTTGCACTAAACTTTAAGAGATTCCTTAGTTGCCCAATCCATGCAAAATTCCTTTTGCTGACATGATTGTTGTCAATGTTTATATATTGCAGACTAATACAAGAGTCTAAGGGTTGCAAATTCCCACTAAAATTATTCGCAAATATAACCAACTCAAATAAAATCATCTCTACATAGATTTCTAGGTAGAGGGCCCTGAAAATAATTTTTTGAAACATCAATCTACAAAATATTAGAATGTGTACCCAATTTCTCTGGCAAGCACCCACTCAACTTGTTATTAGAAATATTTAGGGTTGTTAGGCTAACAAGCGTTTCTAGTTGTTCACGGATGCTCATCAACTTGTTATTAGAAATATTTAGGGTTGTTAGGCTCATCAATCATGCGGGCTAGTCTCATGGATGCAATGTCAAAGTATCCCCATGTTGGGCTATAAAAAATTCTGATCTCACAGTCTTTTAATTCTCTGGAAGGTTATCCTTTCTCTCCTAACATCTGAGGTTGAATGAAGAACATGGAAGAAATCCCTAAAAACTTTGTTGGCTCGATGAAGGGTTGGTAGAAAGTGTCCACTACCTAATAAATTATTGCTTGGGGGGGTATGCACATTGTTGAGGTCTTGTGGACCTAGTTCATCTCCTGGGAGACTTATTTCATTAGGGATCGTCTTCCTGATATTTTGGTATAACCCTAAGCCCTAAATCCAGATCCACGCATAGGTAGGGATTGGAAATAAAAATATATCTATAATGCAAATTCTTGAAACTGGCTGAAATTGAGCTAGATAACTGACAGCCATATACGCTATAAAAGGTTAATTTTCTTAGATATCCCAACCCAGGAGGAATGTCCTCCTCAATTTAATTATTTGATAGAGCTTAAATTTTCCAAGGAACCTAACAATGCATAAATATCACCTGTTAACTGGTTGTTTGTGAGATTAAGGTCCGAGAGGTGTGGAATGTATGCAAGCTCATCAAGAAGAGGCCCAAATAGTTAGTTATTGCTTGCACTGAACTTGAAGAGATTCCTCAGATGTCCAATCTATGCAGAAATCATTCTGCTGAACCGATCATTGTTAATGTTTAGATATTGCGGATTAATACACAAGTCAAAGGGCTGTGAATTCCCACTAAAATTGTTCACAAATATAACCAACCCAAAAAAAGTTCCTCGCTACGTAGATTTATAGGTAGAGGGCCCTAAAAATAGTTTCCTGAAACATTGATCAACCAAATATTAGAATGTGTACCCAATTTTTGTGGTAAGCACCCACCAAACTTTTTATCAAAAAGATTTAGGGTTGTAAGGCTAACAAGAATTTCTAGATGTTCATAGATAGGCTCTTCAATCATGCAGACTAGTCTCATGGATGAAATGTCAAAGTATCCCCATGCCAAACTATAAAACATTTTGATCTCATAGTATTTTCTTTCTCTGGAAGGTGATCCTTTTTTTTGAGCGACTGGAGGGTATGGGTTTGTGGTTCATTCTTTCCTTCCTTGGATGGTTTCCTATGCACAATGTAGGTCCTTGTGCTATAGAACAATGGAACCTACAAATTTATCAAATCGATCATTCCTTATGGATTATTGATATCGCACAAGACTTCTGAGTCACGCTGAATACTTTCTTAAAATGAGGTGAAAATTTGACTTGAATGGTTGAAGCTCACCCAAAATTCTGTGAAACTTGCTTGGAAGTCATTGTGTAATTTGTTTGAGTCCAACACAAATAACATTTAGCATAGGATGGGGTGAAGCCCACCTCAAGTTAAAATGTTTATAAAACTAGCAATTGCACCCAGAGGTGTAATGGAATGCTGAAATAAGCAGTCTAGATTGTGGAAGGAAACTGTCTCCTTGTCCTACATGTCAGGGTACATCATCAGTGTTACCTTATGGGGTGAACAATGCCACATTTAAGGGGAATTTTTTTTTAACATCCAGATCTTAGGAACCACTATAGTCATTTCAATAAAAAGGGCTCATGTCAATGGATGTGATCACTACTTGATTCTTATTTTTATATAGCATCAATAGGTGGTTTTCCATCTGTATGTTATGAGACCAAGTTATGAATTGGATAAATAAACAATGACAACGACTTTTTTTTTTAGCATTTTTAAGATAGAATTAAGTTTTATAGATAATTTGACTATTGCAACAATGCTTTGGACCAAGTTATCTCTTAATGAGAATAATTTGATTTTTTACCCAAAGATTAGTGTTAGAATTGAGTCAACTCAGCCCTGGAGGAGTTTGGTAAAGAGGAATTTAGAAGGCCGATATAGTGGAAGTGGGAGAAATACCTGAACTCCAACACAAAACGAAGGGGAGCTAGACTTATAACCTAAAAATATATATTTTCAAGTTTCAACCATTTTACCATAACAAAGCACCAATGGTATCAGGAGAAGAGTGGCTAAGTTGCACAAATTGGTTTTCGTTGATCTTTTTTTCCATCTCATTGGATATCAAAACGAAATGTTTGTGATGAGAATATGGTATGGTTTCCAAATTTGAGAAATAAATAGTAAGAACCAAACCTGAGCTGAGAAATGTGATAACCAAAAGGTGTCTTGGATTTTCAATCCATCATCGTGATCATCTTGGTCTAAAGTGTTGCACAATTTATCTATCCACATAGTAGAATCGCCTTCCCTACCCAATACGTTGAGTCCAATATGGCACAAAGAAATGATTGAGATCTCTCCTTCCTTGAATCCCAATTAAAAAAAGGGAAGCCTTACTGAATTTATCCACCTCCATTTCCAAGGTTTTCCCTGCAGTAGAGCTTTCACCTTTTTTTATAGTGATAGAATACTTGCGACCTAGAGCTTTTACATACTCCAAGGGACTTCAAAATCTTCGTGTTATACAACCACCACCCTCTGATGACTCAATTGCACGACCATGAGTGACTCTACCATTTAAACCAAGATGTGAGTGGCTAATGGTGTAAACCCTCCTGTACACTAAATCAATAGCCCGTTTCAAATTTGTGGACGTCTAATTCATGACCATTGTGAGAGAAATGTCATGCTACATAGTAAGCAATTGACCTGATATCTACACTAGGATTCTATATTTTTGAAATGTGACTCAAAATTAGACCCTAAAATCAAGGTAGTGTCTCTACCAATTACAATGTGTTGAAATTGATTTTAACATTTCACATTTCAAAGAATAGTTCAAATCTTCACGAGTTCCACTAAATGATACAGGAGTTCATGATAGTGCAGACTCTTATGCGTTGAATACAAAGGAAAAATATAAGAGCACAACTTGATCTTAATTTAATAATCCTCATGTCTCTAAAGTATATATTCAATGATCCAATTTGTATTGGTGCTAGATGTGAAGAAGAGGAACCTTAGTGGCATTGTTTGGCAATCAAAATTTTGGGTTGTCCTCTCTTTTGGTTAATACATGGCAATTCACAAATTTACCTCACTGTCACATGTGGTTGTCAAGCCAGTTCATTCCATTAATTTACATTCTAGAAGACACCCATGCTACATTTGTCAATTAATAAATTCCTTTCTTATGCTATCTTGAATTTACATATCACTCTCTTGAATTTATACATTCTCATTCTTTGATTGCCTTGGATTGATTGAATTTTTATGTGTTGGAGTCGTCCATCCCCTATAGTTCTATGAGATTTTCTTGTGATTGAACCTTATGAAACACAACCATGGCCCCCACATTTTCCAAGAATTCTCTTGTGGAAGGAGTTGTTATCACCACCGAGGAAGTTGTTACAGCAGAGCCTGAAACAAATGTTGAGGGGACCAAGGCTGCCAAGAAGGTGAAGGCTCATAAGGGGTCCAAAAAAAAAGAAAAAATGGTGATTTTCGATCTAGAAATAGGGAAAAAGAAAAGATACATTCAGTGGCTACATTTTCTAGATCCATGTTGGGAAGCATCTATCCTTCCGCAACCCTCCCATAGTAATCTTCATGGAATTGTTGGAACTTCCCTCTGCAATAATCTTCATGGAATTGTTGGAATTTGTTGGAACAAGAAGAAGGTGCAAAGGGGTTTTAATAATGGTGTTGGAATTTATATCACTAGAACCTGTGAGCCAACAGTTCTATATGTTTTATACGAGACATAAACAAGACTCAAAGAAGCTTGTTCCAGATGAAGGGACTAACGACAAGAAAAAGATGGTTTCCACGTGTTGAATTTTGATGGGAAGGAATGATGAAAATGGAGCGAGGAGATTAGCTGGGCTAAATAGTGTTTGACCAACCAAATCTATAAAGAAAAAGCATTCCCACGTAAATATAAAAATAGTGCTAAACATGTGAAAGATATTGTCGACAAAGGCATTGTATAAGGACCCATGTGGGGTGCTTGATAATATGCTATAAGTCTTGTTTCAAAGGAAGGAAATAAGGAAATGTTTTAGTACCCATTTCTTCTGGTCAGGTTTATGTATTAATTTACCAGAGGAACTCCATATAAGGTTTCATAGTCGCTCAAATGTCTCACATATAATTTCCCACCTCTTCTCCTTTGTTTCTTGTGAGACTATTTTTTTTGACCCAGAAACATGGAGTCCACAACTAATGTTCAATTGAACATCAATGAGAATGGTTGGGTTATTAAAATCAACGGAAGTTTTGATCGATGAGAATAAGAAGAAGTGAAGGAATGGTGAATCTGGTGCAGCTACCACAAGTTCCTCAACTACAAGGAAGAAACCTTGGTGTGGCTCGTGGTTCTCGATGTAGTCTTCCTTCTCAATTGTCTGATGTTTTATGTCAGACATGCCAACAAAAATTATGACACAAATGTCAAGAAGGTTGAATGAGTCCTAGATTCGAGTGGCACCAATACTACCCACAATTCCATTGTGAGAGATTTGATGATGCATGAAAACAATTTCCACTCTTTCTATTGCAAAAGATCTTGGAATTACAGTAGGGTTTTATATGTCGAGTAAAAAAGACTCGAAGAACCATGTATGAAGTGACTGACGAATGGTTTCCATGCATTGAATTATGATAAGACGGAATGATGAAAAGGGAGTGAGAAGATTGGCTGGGCTGAACAGTGTTTGCCCAACCAATTCCATAGAGAAAATGCTTTTCGACGTAAAAATGACACAAATCTAAGTTTTAAAATGTGAACATGTTTTTATGGCATAAGAATATTACTCTGTGAGCTCATGAGTGAACTACATATTATCACAATATATATATATATATATATACATATACATATACATATACATATTATTGGTTTTCTTATCAATGAAATTAGATAATATTATTAAAAATACAATTTAATTATTCCCTTATGGGGTGGATACATAAGTGAAAAATGGTTTCTGGGGAGGCTACCCATCACCCCATCAACTCTACATGGAATTAAAGAGGGCAGTAATGAGGCTTTCCAGCCTATGCACCAAGTGTGTGACTACAATTCTATCAAACACGTGGAATACCATATTACAAACGGTTCTCTTGCAGCTTTGATATAGTGGAGAGGGCTTATAATACACATCAATGAGAGTATTATATGTTACAAGATGAAACTGAAATCCCTCTTCCAAGTTACCTTCTCTGCGTAAAGAATGAATTATTATATTGAAAGTAAAAGCATTGTGAGGTGTTTGTCTCTTACCAATTTCAATATAGATTTCCCAACACAGAGTGATGCAACTCGACTTCAATAAACCATTTAGAATTCTATGGTAGGTAGAGATGTGAGTGTTGGGCATGGAATCCTCCCAAGCCATGTTTTGGAGCTTAAAGCCCAACTTTTGACTAAGTCCACTATAAAGACTCCACGATTTGTGGGCGCAGAGTGCGAAGCCGTAACAGAGTCATAGAGTTGTACGTCGTTGTTTTTGTAATGCAATGTACATTTGAAAGATATACCCATGGTCTGCGTACCATGGGATTGTATAAATAGAGCGACATTTTTTTGGACATTGAATTCCCCCAAGGCATGTTTTGGGGCTTAAAGCCCAATTTTTGACTAAGTCCATTGTAAAGACTCCGCGATTTGTGGGTGTGGAGCGTAAAGTTGTAACATAGTCAAAAGGTTGTCCACCCTTGTTTTTATAATGTAATGTAGGTTTGAAAGATCTACCCATCTACCCATGGTCTGCGGACTGTGGGATTGTATAAATAGAGTGAGGCTCTAAGTGTAGGAGATATCTAATAGAAGCATGATGGGTCTAAGAAATCGGTGAATCATTGATTCGAAGTGTAAGTCATGTCTTTGGGTTGTATAGTAGGAGAAGGCTCTGCAACTAAGTGTGCAAAGGCCTAGTAGTCTGCAGCTAAGTGTGCGGATCCCTGCAGCTGAGTGCACAGGGTAGGTCGACTCTGTAACCATTGGAAGAATTAATAAAAGAGATTTTTTACCATATTTCTATGTATCTTTCCCTGTTTTATGTATTATTGGGTATGAATTGCAAGTCTACTATTTATTTACTGTGTGAACTCATATGAATGTACTAAAAGAAGTAAATATCATATAAGGCATTTGTTTATGTCAAGATAACTAACTATGATAAGAGGATAAGTAAGATCTCAGGTGTGACTTAGGGAAATAGTACAGATCGCTGCTCCAACAGTGAAGAAACCCCACAACCCTTGGCTCGGGCTATGCGAAGGTGAATACATAATGGCATGAAGGCCAGGGAAATGCACGAAGTAACCTGTGTGAAGGGACTCACGGTTGGACCAAGTCCACCCCTCAGACATCTCAAGGGTGCAGAAACCTGGTTCCAGCACCCCCCCATACTACTTTGGGTGAGACCTCAGTCCGTGCTTCACAGATTGTTGCCGAAAGTTCTAGTAGTACAGGGATTTATTTGGCTAATTAACTCTAATCCTGGGTCAAGCCCCAAAAAGCCAACAAATGGTTTTATTGTCAGGACTAGGATCTGCATAGAGATGTCTGATGTCGTATCACTAGAATCCAAATAAGAAATAAATTGAATATTGTTTTTATAGGAAGATTCACAAGTTTGCAGAACATGAGAACAACAATCCATGACTATCAAAAGAAGAGTCGTTAGACTGCTACTTGTACACAAAGATCCAAGAAATTTTCTTCGCATCTTTCCCTACTGAGTTGTATGAGTGGATCGCGAAGCTAGCAGATAGCCAAGGAAGGTGCAAGCTCAATAGTCCTATTGTGTGGAGTCCAAAATTGGTGCGCAGATTGGAAGCATCGGAGGATAAGATCACATCTGTTGTTGATCACTGGCTCAATCGAAGGATAGTCGGATTCATTACTGAGTTTGCGGTAGATACTTCAGTCAGGTATAGCGAGGCAGAATGTTGTTTCCTTAAAGGACTGTGATGTAAGTAAGTTAAGTCTCTGAACACTTGGATTTAAATGCTACGATGTGAAAACTAGATTATGTGAATACTTTGATGTTTGGGGCTACACGAAGTGGGAGAATTTATAAAAATGAAGGTAGTGTAGAACTAGAAACTAGCCCCTTGATTTCACCTCTGCAAGGGAACAAGGAAGAGCTCGCGAAGGTCTCACCAAGAAGTGCGATCAATTTGATAAGGTGGAGGATTCCGTGCATACCACCCCCACCCACACCACTACTAGTTTTTCCATCTTCACCCCCATCTTTGCCCATACCACCTCGGACACCACTGCGAGTTAATGTGGCGAGCGCGATAAAGTTATCGATGTTCAAGGGAGTATGAAATGAAGATCTGGACCAGTTTTGGTTCGTGATAAAAGCTATATGGGAAGCATAGGGAGTTACAGATGACAACATAAATAAAGTGATGTTGGTCAATGCTCTGTAGGATCGTGCGTTGATCTGGTATATTAAGCATTCTAATGACAATCTAAATGCAGGGATCACAGACATCCAAACTGCATTGAATAGATAATTTAGTAGAACAAAGTCAGAGGCACAGTCGATCATTGGGTTCATGGAGATCACGATGCTACGAGGCAAGAATCCTTGCGAGTTGGATCAAATACTGAAGTGTATAATTCGTGAAGCTAATATGACTTTGATAGATGGACAACACCGTGGACAGTTTGTAGCATCGCTAACACCTCATTTAAGGAACACAGTGTCACAACAGAGGCTAACAACTTAGGCTAAGGCCTTGGAAGCCACGTTAAGGCTATATGAAACCCTGATACAGGATCCTAACCTGGGAGTTCAGTAGAACCATGCATAGTTGAAAAAATTGTGCCTTGAGATGGAGAGTCTGAAACAAGACGGGACAACTCGCCTAGAAGTGTGTCACAAGGTATGGTGTGTTAAATGTAAGGGTTAGGGTCATGACAAGGACCATTGCCCAGTGTTTGCGAATTACCTCACGGTAAGGGGACCAATTCCATTAAGATTAGAGGCATAAGTAGGACCTAGCACGGTGCCTACGTTGTGGTGCATGATTTGTCAAATAGAAGGAAAGCATGTTACGAACAATTTCCATTTATTGCAGAAGTACATAGAGAATTCGCAACAGTTGTTCTGTAATTTTTCTAGATCAGTGGGACATGATGAGCGCACCTGTAGAAGCTATGAACTAATGATTGATAGGACTCCCACATACAAAGTCTAGGCTGAAATGCGACGCCTTGACCAGAATGAAGGGATGGCATGAAACAGATTTCAGGGGCATAGACAAGGCTGAGGTGCAGGAGGACCTGGAAGAGGTCATGGAAAGTTGATATGTTATAATTGCGAAGGGCCAGGAAATTATGCCCATGATTGTACTAATCCAATGCTTCTGTCATGTCTATATTATACATTGCTTGATCATGAGAAGGAGGATTTCCCTACACTGATAGCGAGGTTGCACAAAAAGGGAGTGCTCCAACCTCCCCTGACTTAGAACTTGCAAATGATGAGGTCTAAGCTATGCAAGGAAGACCATAATGTGAACATTATGCTCCAAAGTGGAATTATGACAGTGGATGACAAAGGTAAGCAACCTGAAGATAGTACTTGGGTTTGTAAGGCTCTGACAAAAGAACCAGAGTTTGATTTGGAGCGTGCTAAGGAAACCTTCATGGAAGCTAGGAAGAGCTTCGCTGATGCCTCCACTTCAGGAAGCAAAGATAGACCAGAGTTGGAGATGGACCCCTCGATGCTCAAGATGTTCCTGGAAACATGCATGAAGCTGCTACGTGATAGCAAGGTTGTGAAGGGACTTTAGGAACTCATAAATAGATGCGCTGGGACCCTGCCAGGATGTAGGTTTTAACCCATACAGAAATTACCTTCATACGAACTCTAAAACATAGAAAATAAATAATGTGAGAGCATAACACATAAAACACATATAAATAGAAATTTTCTCCTGGATCCCAAAATTGGGACTACCAGATTGATTTTTCATTACATTCCTTTTAATGTTATAATACATATTTATACATGCTGAAACATCCAATGCCATGGACTGAAAACCATCGTGTCCAAAACCATGGACCGAAAACCATCGCATCGAAAACCATGGACCAAAAATCATCGTGTCCAAAACCATGTGCAAAAACATGCACAAAACCATAGGTAGGTCTACCCAACCTAACATAGGGTACAAAACCAAAATTTTCCAGGGTGTTGCCCTAGACCCCATAAAGTGGGTCACTTGTACCCCTCAAACCCCCTGTAACTCCCCTTGCTACGAAATCAACACAACGAAATGGGGGCTCTGCCCTGCCTCTAACCTTCTGGTTAACTATGTGGGCTAGTCATGGAAAGAATATAACACAACCCAACACAGGAGAACCACGCATAGTCCGAAAGGCTGGAAAGCACGCAACAAGGAGGGGAACAGAAATGAGGTTGGCTATGTAGATTGGGGAATATGAGATGGACCAAGTGATTCTGGATCTAGGATCGGACGTGAACGCGCTGCCAAAGTAGACATGGGAGTGCATGGGGAGGCCTATGTTGCAATGGTCTCCTATCCAACTGCGAATGGCGAACCATCAAAAGATCCTACCTATGGGAAAATCGTAGGGATTCACCGTAGATATTGAAGGGGCAAGTGCACTGGCAGATTTTGAACTGATAGAGATTGTTAATGATAGAAATCCCCACCCTGCGCTATTAGGAATAGATTGGGCCATTGACATGAACATGGTGATAAACCTAAAGAAGCGCAAGATGATTTTTGATCAAAATTCCCTGCACGGAGTTGTACATTTGGACCATGCAGAAGGATCACGCTACATGGAGCGAGTGTGTGACTATGAAAGTGATGATGGCTTGGATGACATCTACAAGATAACCATGCGACAGAAAGACTGGGTAAATTCCACTGCAGATGGATGGATCTCCTGGGAGTGTGAAAGCTCTTGTACATCGGATTTTGACGAGGAGATATAGTGATGGTAGAACCGGTTACACGAAGTAACCACATTGAACTATAACATGATGACAAGATCATTGCGCTGCGTATCGACAAAGGTAAGGGATCTGCCTACTTATGATGGGTTAAGTGAGGTTGATAATTTCTTGAAAATTATTGAAAGGGAGGTGTTAGAACAACAAGGTTCCGAGGCTTTGAAATGGGTACTGCGCATTATGCCCGTGAGGTGGTGGGGTGCGCACCAAGGAAGCTTTGAGGACTAGCATGAATGCAGGAGATTGATGTGCATACGGTTTGGGAAGCCTCAGATGCAATTAATAGACAAGTATGATGGACAAGATGATCCGCACGCGCACCTCGCCAAGTAGACAAAGGCCTATGGGGAAGAGCCACAACCTGAGTGGGTGTACCTATTCTACCATACCCTATGTGTTACACCCATGAACTAGTATATAGAGACTTAGCTCTGCCATGGGACGAGTGAATGGGAAATCTTGTGCGAAGGGTTGCTGTTAACATTCATGTTTGAGGATCGTTGGTGGGATACTGTTGATGACGCACTACAAGCAGTAAAATCAGCTATCTTTAAAATACCCTAGGAACCAATAGAATTGATTCAGCCTGAATGGGCGACTCAGCTGAGCTGCACGCTGGAGTGTTATAATGTAAAAACTAAAGAAGATGATGAGGATCCATGAAAAGTTAACATTCTAGAAACTGAAGGCCATCATGACGTTCAAGGACCACTGATCGAACACCCTGACATAACTGTGTCGGTAAAGACAAAGTAGGTAATCATTGGTACGGAATCCAAACCTAAGGATGCAAGGCTCAACGACTACTAGGATGATGCAATAGTGGATAAGGTTGCTGAGTTACTCTGTGAGTACCAGAACTTATTCCCGACCAGGATCACGGAATTAAACGGAATTGCTGGTGATTTAGGGATGATGAAGATCACATTAAAACCTGACGCAAAGCTAGTTAAGTAGAGGCCTTACTACTTGAATCTGAAATACAAGGGAAATGTCCATGTGGAACTAGACAAAATGATCATAGAAGGAATCATTGAGCCGGTGGAAGAATCCAATTGGGTAAGCCCTATGGTGGTGTAGGAAAAGAAGCAGAAGGGTGAGATAACAATATGCATGAATCTCAGAAATTTGAATGATGCATGTGTGCATGACCCATTCCCAACTTCGTTCATAGATGAAGTATTGGAAAATGTTGGTGAGAAAGAAGCATATTCTTTTCTGATGTGTTCTCAAGGTGCCGCCCAATCAAAATTGTGCCAGAAGATAGGAGCAAGACCACCTTCGTGACTAAGTGGGGCTATTTTGAATACACCGTTATGCCATTTGGGTTGAATAATGCGCCGACCATCTTTTCGCGCATAGTTGTTGTAGCTTTCAAGTAATATATCGACAAGTTCCTGGAGGTTTATCTGGATGATTAGACTGTATTTGGATTGGTTAAGCACCATGTAGCAAGCTTATGCTTGATGCTAGATACCTGTCGACGCCACCAAATCACGTTGAACCTCAAGAAGTGTATGTTCCTTGTTCCCTTTGGGAACCTGTTAGGACATGTGGTTTGCAAACAGGGACTGATGGTAGACCCCGTAAAGATTGTGGTCATTCTGAATTTGGAAGTGCCGCGAAGTGTCAAACAGCTATGCACTACCCTGGGACACACGAGGTATTACAGGAATTTCATAAAAAATTATTCCCAGATTACCACGCCGATGGAGAAGCTGCTGAAAAAGGATGTCATGTTCTACTTGAATGATGACTGCATGAAAAGCCTAGATGTCCTAAAAGAAAAATTGGCGTCTACGTCGATCCTGGTGATCCCGAAATGGGACAAGGAGTTTCATGTCCATGTTGACGCATCATGTATAGCACTGGGAGTAGTACTAACACAAAAGCGTAGAGAGGGCTTGGATCACCCTATCATGTTTTCAAGTCACACGTTGTCTAAAGAAGAAAAGAAATATTCCACAACTGAACATGAGGGATTGGCTATGTTAAACGCGGTCCAAAAATATCGGCACTATTTGCTAGGGGGACACTTCAAGATGTATACAGATCATTCCGCACTAAAATACTTGGCCAACAAGCCTATGGTGGGGGGGCGCATATGAAAATGGCTTCTATTGTTCCAAGAATATGATTTTGAGGTAGTTGTGAAGCCTGGAGACTTGAACGCGAGACCGGATCACTTGTCGCGCATTGAGACAAGAGAAGAACCTACTAGTCTGGAGGAAGTACCGCCTGATGCATAGATCTTTGATGTGCGCATAGCAAATGGACACTTTGAAGACATAATCCACTTTCTCACAACTGGAACTGCACCGAAAGAATACTCTATCCAGCAAAAGAAGGAATTGGTGGTATGCATGGTAGATTTTTCTGTCATTGTGGGGAACCTATATAAGATGGGCAACGATGAGATACTATGAAGGTATGTACTGAAATTTGGACGAAGTCAGATCCTCATGGACATAGATGGGGGCACTACAGGAGGACACTATGCAGGGCAAGCTACCGCGGAAAAGATTTTCCACGTAGGGTTGTGGTGGCCAACCCTTCATCAAGATTCAAAAGCACACTGGAAGGCCTATGATTTATGTCAAAGAAAAGGTAAACCATCACGGAGGGATGAGATGTCGTTGAATCCATAATGATGCTGCAACGCTTTGAAAAGTGGGTGATCAACTTTGTAGGACCTATCACACCTTAGGGAAAGACGAGCGTGAGATACATTATCACTGTGACAGAGTACCTGACTCATTAGGAAAAGGCGCAACTGGTAAAAGATTGCATGGCCACCACGGCTATGAAGTTTCTATTTGAACACGTATTAACATGATTTTGATATCTGAAGATCTTAATGAGTAATCGTAGTACACATTTACCGAATGAAACAATCAGTGCGCTAACAAAAGAGTTTTAGGTGTATCATCCAAAAAGCACACCGTATCACACCCAAGCCAATGGGACAGTAGAAGCATTTAACAAAATATTAGAAACTGCACTAACTAAAGTATACAACATGCAGCAAAGTGATTGGGACCTACAAGTACCTGCAGTATTATGGGCTTATAGGACAACCTACAAGGAGCTGATAGGACAAACACCTTTCCAGTTGGCCTATGGAGTGGAAGTCATAATGCTAATGGAATGTATTGTGCCTAGTCTGCGCATAGTAGCGCTCATAGGTATGACAGACCATGGAGCCTTGGAGGAGTAGCTCACGTGATTGGAGGAACTCGAGGAGGAACGGTTTTTGGCTGGATTCCATCAACAGGTACAAAAGAAGAACGTAAAGGCCTGGCATGATCAACATATTAAGTTGCGCATCTTCAAGGTAAACAATTTGGTGTTACTGTATGACAGTAAGTTTGAAAAATTCCTAGGAAACTTCAGAATTCATTGGCTCAGACCGTATGTTGTTAAGGAGGTCACAGGTGGAGGCGTGGTGTAGTTGGTAAAGTTAAATGGAGAACCTTTCCCAGGAAAAGTGAATGGCAATCGATTGAAGCCATACAGTGGTGGCCCAACAATCTGACTAGCTAAGAGGAGCATAGTATTCATTCTCTAAGTAGTTGGAAGAAGGTGTGGGACTACAAATAGATGAGGGGAAGTAGTTCGAACACCGCGGTCTCAGAACAATGTGTACAGGAGATTTAGCAGGTAGCCACTCAGTCCGTTGCCAACCTTGTAGCTATTTGAGTAGAGTTGGAGGGTCTCCATGCAAAGATGTCTGCACTGACAGAGTGACTCGAGGGCAAGTCACGATGTTTGTGTTAGGGGCTTGTTGGGTGTGGAATCCCTCCAAGGCATGTTTTGGGGATTAAAGCACAAGTTTTGACTAAGTCCATTGTAAAGACTCCGCAATTTGTGGGTGCGGAGCACAAAGCCATAACAGAGTCATAGGGTTGTCTACCCTTGTTTTTGTAATGTAATTTTGGTTTAAAAGATCTACCCATGGTCTGCGGACCATGGGATTGTATAAACAGAGTGAGGCTCTAAGTGTAGGTGATATCTAATAGAAGCAAGATGGGTCTAAGAAATTGGTGAAGCATTGAGTTGAAGTGTAAGTCGTGTCTTTGGGTCTTAGAGTAGGAGAAGGCTCTGCAGCTGAGTGTGCAGAGGCCTAGTAGTCCGCAACTGAGTGCATGGACCCCTGTAGCTGAGTGCGCAGGGCAGGTCAAGTCTCTAACCATTGGAAGAATTAATAAAAGAGAATTTTTACCATATTTCTGTGTATCTTTTCCTATTTTATGTATTATTGGGTATGAATTGCAATTCTACTATTTATTTACTATGCGGACTCATATTTAATTGTTAGAATAAATAAATATCATATAAGGCATCTGTTTATGCGAAGATAACTAACTATGATTAGAGGATAAGTAAGATCTCGGGTGTGACTTATGGAAATAGTACAGATCGGTGCTCCAGTAGTGCAGAAACCCCATAGCCCCTAGTTAGGGTTGCGCAAAGGTGAATACATTAGGGCACAAAGGCCAGGGAAGTGCGTGAAGTAACCTACATGAAGGTACTGACAGTTGGACCAAGTCCACCCTTTAGACATCTCAAGGGTGTAGAAAACTAGTTCCAACACCCCCCCCCATATGACTTCGGGTGAGACCTCAGTCCACTCTCCACTGACTGTTGTTGAAAGGGCCAGTAGTACTGGGATTTGTTTGGCTAATTAACTCCGAACCTAGGTGAGGCCCTAACAAGCCAACAGTGACGAACAAAATCAATAACTTCCATTAGCCTGAATATATGAGCAACATCCTGTGCCCTCTCACACTAGACATAAGCCTTGATGAGCATAGAAAACACCATAGGATTCTAATTGCACCAGTTTGAGGTCTCTAGAATTTGATCAAATACCTCATTGTAGGTCTCATGACCTGATATTGAGTGGCAATTTAGGGTCATTGCATCTAAAAACATTCTAGCAAAGATCAGAATATTGACCATGACGCACGAGACTTGTAAAACCATTGCTAGTTCTAATTGTGTCCTCGACAGAACCTATGCGATCGTCAATGGGGATAATGTGGAAGGCACTGAATCCTGCTGTAAGAGATCCCATCTACCCTACTTGATATCTTTGCAGATTTTATTAATGAAGTTATTGTTGTGGCAGGAAAAATGTCTTCTACCTAGCAGCTTCATTGTCTAGCAGGCTATAAAGAAATTTTGTACAAGGAATGCTTTTTCTAGTGTAAGTGATGAATTGAGCAGGGACCCAAAAGTGGCATAAGGTAATGTGGGACTGGATTTTGGGGGGTTTATATAACATCTGTTTTCATAACTAAAAATAGGTATCACTAGTGTAATTTATCTCAAGAATGTTATATGGAGGTGGCAGGAAAGAATTTGACCAGGTGTAACAATTGTGGAGGTCTTGGGGTTTTTTGAAAGAGTCCATGCATCGTCTCGGTCACTGCATTCTATGCCCTTCAAAAGCAACACATTTTGAAGGAAAATTTTATTTCGTGAGATAGTTTCAGGCAAGACATCAAGCAACTTGGATGAGTCCTAGATCCGGGTCACACTAGTGCTACTCACAATTCCATTATTCAAGATCTGATGATGCTTTAAAATCAATTGCCACTCCTTCTATTGAAAACACTTTTAAAATCAATTGCCACTCTTTTTGTTGCAAATGATTTTGAATTTGCAGTCAAGTTTTATATGTAGAGTAAACAGACTCGAAGAACCTTGTACAAAGTGATTGACGAATGGTTTCCACGTGTTAATTATGATAAGAGGGAACAAGTAAAAGCGAGCAAGGAGATTGGTTGGGTTGGACAGTGTTTGCCCAACCAATTCTATAGAGAAAATTCTGTAGGCATAATTATTATATATATAGCATTTAAAATAAAATATTAAATATGATAATAATATTTTAAAAAAATTATACATTTAATGTTTTAATAAAAATAAACACGCTATTAAGTTGTATATAATTTATTTAATATGTAAAATTTGTTGGAAATAATACTGAGAGGGGGGGTGAATCAGTATTATCAAGCAATTTACCAAATCTTCCTTATTTGATCTTTTGAATTATTCTTGCATATCAGTATCATAAAATAATGAGCATGAATAAAGAAAATAGACAGTCACACCAAAGAACACAAGATGTAAGGTGGAAACCCAATGCGGGAGAAAACCACCTGCTGCAATATGTCCCTATCTTCTTTCAAGAAATTCTTTTTACAATGATTTTGTACTGGTGCAGTCCTTTACCAGCACGCAGGCTGCAACCTGCAGAGAGCTACAACTCTCTCTCGTTTTCCAGTCTCTCCTGGAAGGGAGCTACAACCCCCTACTTCTTTTCATGAAGAATCAAATGATCAACAAGTATACAACAGATACAGTCCACTACAGATATCAGATCAGTAATTACAGAAATAACCCAGAACACCTTATGAACAGAAATATACAGTCAACAGATCATCTTAAGACAGGGACGCATATTTTCTTTCTGTGACCTCCGACTGGACGCAGTCTACCTTCCACTGTTCTGCGTGCCGACGCACTGTTCCTCTATGCTTTGCTGCGACCGGCGCACCCAGAAACACTATCGCGCCGCGTCTTTTGCTTCAGAGACGCACCCAATAACACAGTCGCGCCGCGTCCTTTGCCTCAGAGACGCACCTGAGCCTTTACTGTACTGCGTCCCGGCGCACTTTCCCTTCACTGAACCTGCGTCCCTTCAGATGTAAAAGATATGAGGACTTCAGAACCAACCCAAACACTCAGATCCACAGATCTGATCATGCGCCATAGAGATCACAGTCCATTAGAAGATTCGCCTTCATAGATCTGGACTAGATCTCACCAAAAGATATTCAACCAAGATGATACCTAATCCAAATGAACTCCTTTGCTTTATATAGGCAAGCTTCTCCCCAAAACATGGAACAAAACCACGAGCCGACACCATAGAAACACAAAAACCGTCGGCTAGATACCACACAAGAAACTCCCACGTGCTTTTCTCTGCCTTGAAATGTGTGCACTGGGCGGACGCACCTCCTGAACGGCTGGCCTGCGTCCCTGGACGCGGCCTCTGTATGGTATACCTGCGGGGACGCACTTGCTGAACATATGTCCTGCGTCCTTCTTGATTTATCACCTGAATGGGTTTGCCATCAAGGACAACACCTGAATCATAATGCCAACAAAATTTAAGTTTTAATCAATGTAATTAGTGGTTCTATGCAATGATATTTATGTGTGTCAAAGAGTATAAATTTTTTTATGCGGCCACTATTTTTCATGTATTGAGATAAATTACAAGACTCAACATTAAAATCATGTCAAGGTTTCTTCTGTTTCAACATAGACATAGAAATGTATGATAACATACCCCCTCCAAAAACTTTGACAATTATTATTTGTTTGAACTAAGCTTCCTCCTATTACAATGAGGCCAATTTCCCACATTTGACATTATGAAATGTTATGAACAATGAAGAAATTTCTATTGGGGCCTTTATCTTTACTAGTATTACCACATTTTACACACCACGAATAATTCTCAAGGCCTTTATCAATGGATGTGAAAAGGGCCTTAGACTAGGAATATGCGCATCATTACTATTCTTTCCATAATAAAAATTAGTATGGGGTAAGGAGAAAAAGGTGTTTTCTTTTAAAATGAAGCTTCTCATGCTCAAGGGCCATAAATTTGACATTGAACAACCACATAGATCTTCTTTAATGAATCTTTGGTCTTAAGTCAGTATATGGGCACCATAAGAGGTATTTATCACCACATATGGGAGTTAGTGTCTATGTTATGATTAGGAGAGGAAAGCAAGGGACTTGGTCACTAAATTAATCTTTCTCATGCTCAACTTCCATGAGTAAGACCTCTTGCTGGGAATATGGGCATTTAGTACGTTTTACATAATAAGAATAGGTCTCATGGCCTTTACTATGGCCAAGTAAGGAAATTTTATCAAAGGGACTTAAGTCCTAAATAATTAGTGGCCATTAAAAAAGCTTCAAACCACCACATTAATTATATTCTCTAAGGGATGTTCTTTGGCCTCTATGATGGATGTGTCTTCCATTAAAAGGCTTTATGCACCATGATTGGGTCTTGGACCCTCATCATTGGAAATTAACGAAATTAGGGGGTTTTTAAATCATATATGATGCTTACCAGTGTAGATTTGGTCAAAATAATAACATAAGGGGCTTAGGCCTTATTTGAATCTTTGATGATTAAGCTTTGTGAAGTAGCTCACAAAGAACCACACGCAACCTCTATAGGGGATATTAGGCCTCTATAGGGGATCTTTAGTGTGATTTGTATGTTTTACATAGTAAGAATTATGGGTCTTAGGCTTGTACCATAGCAAATGAATGGAAACAATGGCCTCAAGCCCAAAATGAAACTTCTTTAGCTTACATTACATCTAAAAGATCATATAGAATAATATAAATCATCTTTGAGGGATTTTAGGCCTGCATCTAGGATAAGGGCTCCATTATGAGGTTTTCCACATCATATATGGGAGCTAGGGCTTATATCTTGACCAAGGAATGAAAAAGGGCCTTAGGCCTAAAATAATTATTTCTAATGTTTAATGTCCATGAACAAAATATTATAATGGGAATATGAGCACAATTAGTATGTTTTGCATAATAAGAATGGGTTTTATGGCCTTTATGATGGATAGGGAAGGAAAATAAGATCCTTAGTCCCTAAACAAAATTTCTATAGTAGTTCAATGGATATCAATAAGGCCTCAAACCACCACACATATCTTGTCGAAGATATATCTAGCCTTCAAGTGTGTTATGGGTGTTATCTGAACTTTTTGCGTGCCATAGTTGGGTCTTGGGGCCTCTAAGTTTGGCCTCAATATCATTAGGAGATTTTTGCACCATGTATGGCACTTGGGGTCTTAACCATGGTAAAAGAAGAATCATACGATGGTTGGGTCATATTTGAAACTTCCCATGATCAATATTCTTGAACAAGTATTTAAGGATTATGTCTCTCTTTCTTGTCCATCCTTCCAAAGCGAGTATAAAACTATTATATATTGCAAAATTATACTCTAAATTGTATAAAATTTTTATAGTTTTAGCATTATAGATGGATTCATCAACCCCTTTAAGGGGGTTGTTGAATCCATCTACCTAAGTAATTTTAACATTGTAGACAGATTTAGAGACTATGTTAAAGGGGTCTCTAAATTTTAACACTATAGATGGAGTTAGAGACCCCTTTGTCTCTAAATTTAACACTACAGATTGATTCAAGGAAGGGGGTCTCTGAATCCATCTGTAGTGTTAAAATCTAGAGAAAAAAGGGTATTCATAATTTTATCATTGTAGATGGATTCAAAGACCCATTTGTTTGAAAATTTGACACTGCAGATGGATTCAAAGACCCCTGTAGTGAAATGTAACACTTCAGTATCAAAATTGAAATTTTCCATTTTTGGAGTGACATAATTAAAAATTACTAATATAAATGAGTAATTCATATACTTGTTGTACTTATTATTTGGTCATATTTTTATTCTTGGACTATAGTAGTAATTTACGTTAATCATTATTAATTTTATCACTCATTATCTAGTCATATATTTTCATCCTGAACTAAATTAGTCATTTAAGTTAGTCGATTTTAGTTTGGTCACTTAATATCTAGTCATATGTTTTATCACTATACTAAATTGGTCATTTAAGTTAGTCATTTTTAGTTTGATCACTTAAAATAGCTCAAATTTAGTAGTAATTCGCTTGAAATGATTCTGGTGACTAACCTTTTTAGTCACCTAGTCACCAATTTCATCATTTTATAGTAGTGGATGATGCATCATTGGTGATCTAAAGACAAGACAAAGAGAAAAGGAAAGGAGACAATTTTGAAATTTTGAAGTCTTTGTAGTCTTTGTGCACACAGCCAAAAAGTATCCTACAGAAACGTAGCAACTATTTTCTGCACCAACTTCAAGCTTGGATTTTTAACAAATTGGAAATTATTTTTTAAAAATGGAGGATTTTTGTGTTCAGAACATAACCAAAAACAATAACCTCTCTCAGGTTTTGAATATACGTTATGATTTGGGAGATATACCCAACATACAAGTTGCTATAGGAGAGTCACTGTGCTTTTGACTCTGTTTTTATCGTCATTTTCAAAAGATATTGATGACCAAATGGAGATGAAATTTGAAATCATGAAAGAGGTTTCTGTCACAAATGATATATATAACAAAAACCGCTCTCTGTTTCTGCATGGTTTTCATGGTTTGGGAAATATTAAATTATCTTTGGGGCTTATTTTCAAAAAATCAAATTCTGCATTTGTTTTCCTATTTTAGTCATGTTTTCTTGGCACCCTTTTCTAATATCTAGAAGGGAATTTTGAGAACCCCAAGGAGTTTGTTTTCACGCATGAGCCAGATAACAAAAAACTACTTCCATTTTTACACAGGTATTATGGTTAAAGAGATATCAGTTCGTCTTTCATCCCAATTGTTCACTATATTTATGGGTATAGTACATCCTATGATTTCCATCCATGTCCTTTTTAGAAAAAATCATCCTGGAAGGTCTCCAAATCATCTTGCAAAGAGTTTCTATGCTTCTGCTATACTTGCTGCGCTTCTGGTAAGTTTGTTGTGCTTCTATGAATTAAGTGGTTTTATTGCATGTAATGGTGAAAGTTCAATTAGGTTGATGTAAATGGTTGTATCATAATTTTATCTGATGTAAATGGGTTTGTTAGTGGTTACTATAGTAAATAATCTTGTAATTAATGTCTTGAGAGATAAGCTCAATCAATTAGCTAATTGGGGAAGGTTGTTTTTTATTCCCTTAGGGTTTGGTAGTAGTTAGAGAGGATCATGAAATCAGTTCTTATAGAGCAGGATTCGACCCCTTAGAGGGGAAATATTTTTTTCATCTATATGTATTCATAATCAATTCATTGAGAAGGGTTGGATACTTGAAGCTCATACATTCTGAATTAGTGTAGTTGATTTTGACAGAAATAATATAGGCAGTTGCAGCTATTTATATGGGATTCTTGTGATGTGATTAGTGACACTGTTTTCTTGAGCTTTCCTTATGCATTTGATGATTAAGTATTTCTAGCAGCCATCTATATTCTTCTTGTGTTAATCTACTAAGTTTTAAACAAAATACATTACCTCGTATGCTCTATTTTGTTTGACGTTGTCACATAAATGTTTTATCGTCTAAGCAAGTGAATTCATTATGCTCACTTAAATCCTTCTATATGATTTCCTCCTCGCCACACTATAATGAAAAAATCAATTTGTGTCACTAACTACACCTACCTTGCCTCATTTTATGACTACAACTGATCATTTGGAATAGATGGCCTAGTTCCTAAACCTTGTGCTTCTTATCCAACAAACCCTAATCAAAACCCTATTGATCTGATAACTATCCTAAAACCCTAATACTCTCCAGTCACTTTTATTGGATATGAGGTTGATTTTAGAGAGAGCCCTCTCTAATTTTGCAAGGCTAGCTTCCAAGTTAAAAGTTGGTATGTGATTACCTCCTTGGTTTCCTTTCTTAGCCTTGGGAAACTAAGGAGAACTAACACAAATATCACAAACCCTTTCCTACAACTCTGCCTAGCCTCCATAGTTGTGAGAAACCTCACTGATGTCAACTTCTTCTTTCCCTAGAAGATTCTCTTTTCCCCATTATCATCCAGGAACTCGATAGCCTTCTCATAAAAATCCACGATAGTCCTATGAAGATACAATCAATCAATACCAAAAATCCTACCATATGATCCCAGTGGTAGTACATTCAAATGTGGTGTTGTAGACATATCACTTAAATCAAATGCATGATCTCTTAGCAAATTATGAACTCTCTTCTTAGTACCTATAACCAACTGCACCAACCAAGACAATACATGCACTTCTTTTCTCTAACCACACTTATCCACTAGGTTAGGATTAACATAACTATAATTATATCTAGGGTCAATCAAAATATAAACAACTCAACCATAGACCCTACCATCGATCTAAATAATGGATGCTTGATGATCTTCCTTTTTATTTTTCACAACTGCATAAATCTGAGGAATGTTATGACCCACATCCCCAACTTTCTGCACCTCCTAATCACTATAGATATGAGTCATACCACCCTCGTACAATGGAAAAACCTTCTTACGATGATATTTTCTACATATCCAACACTACAATGGTCCCATATCATCACCTCTATTTTGCTTCTCTCCAATATGTTACCCATGTCCATTCTCCGCTGCATTGATCTTCTTGTAAGGAGAAACATTTTCTTTCTCATTTGCATCCTGAGGTCTTCCTAGCTTTGGTGGCCATTTCCATTTAACTTTCTCATTTCCATTCAAATCACACTTAGTCTAAGCTTTACGCTTTGACTTCTCATAACAATGCTTCAAATTCTGAATGGACTCCTCCAATGATCTAGGCTCATCGAACTCAATCTGGTCTCTATATTCTTCTAGCAACCCACTCTCTGAACATTAGCATTCTCATCCTTTAGGTAAGGTACATACCCCAACGGCTCTAGGAACTTGCTAGTATACTCATCATCTGTCATAGAACTCATCTACAGCTCATAAAACACCTTATCTTTGTCATGATAATATCTCTCAAATAAGCACTTCTTCTTGAAGAGTCTCTCAAACTGATTCTAAACCAACTCTTCTTCCCAAATTCCCTTGACATTATTCACATCTTCCCACCAAAATGTCTGCTTTCCCTTTGAGACTGAAGGTAGCTATATTGCTTTTATGTTCTCTAAATAGATATGCAATCTGAAGAATTTCTTCATCCAAAGCAACCATGCCTCTACATATTTTGACTTCTTCATCTCTCCATCAAATGTAGGAGGCTTGACTTTCTTGAACTCCTCTATAAATTACACACTCCTATAAGGATGATGACGATGATGACTATGTGTATGTCTCCTAGATAAGGAACTAGAATTATGTCCATACATACTAGTCCTCTTATTAGGTGTATCCAGTGATATGCCACCTCAGCTTGTGTCCCATCTATCCAACCTACATCTAAACCTAGACCTACTACCATAGGCTCCATTAGTCTTCTCTTCATGTTCTTGGTTGATCCTCAACTGTCCCTGTCTCTACAATTTTGAAAAGCTCTAAAGAATCATTTCATTGAATTCTATCTGCTTTTCCTTAGCCCTTTCAAGTCTTTCCCAGGCCTCAACCAACTTTTCATTGTCTTCTTTGCAACTTTTGTTCTATTCCTCCAAACTTCTCAATGTATCTGCTATACCAGGGGAATACTCATCTCCTTGCTGTAGGGAGAGTCATGCGAAATATAGTCTACCATTTTCCTTTTCATATTTGATTCTCTTCTTCATGCAAGTAGTCAATGTCAAATAAACCAAATAAATACCAAAATCAAAACCATACCTTATTGGCATTAATAGGAGGCTTATCTGATTTGCAAAATTAGTCCACATTAGCATGATACACATATAATCATAGTCATATTAATATAACCAAATTATACATGACCATACCAACTATATACCATGAACCCATTCATGACAACCATAACCTTGTCGACATCAGATTTTACCCATAGAGAGTGCAAACCGCTGTGATACCACCTTGTAATCACCTCCTCCCATGTTTACCCACTTTCACAAGTTTTCCCGAGCTAAACATGAACTAAGGGTAACTATGGTAAGACTAAACCTCCTAAATGAACTTAAGAAAATGGAATCGACAACTTAATACTTTACTAACCTTTCTCAGGTGCTACAGGACCTCAAGAGGCTATGAAACCCATCCATGTGTCAAACCCCTGAGTAATTTTCTCTTTCACTGAACTAAAGCCTCATTCACTCCCTTGGCAAGGTCTCCATGTGACTGTAGCCCTCGAGTTGCTCTCATAGGCATACTTCCCAACAACTATGAACTTTTCTAGTCAGTTTTATGCCAGCGAACCCAAATTTTGAGCCTTATTTTCAGGTCTATGACTTAGGCCTCTGTGAAAAGCTCAATGAAACTTCAACAAATGATGAATATCATAGAAACATATCTTCCAAAGCAAAACTTGAATAAGGAATTGACATAACCCCTCCCAACCAGGGCTCGAAATCCCTTAAACACATGATGAACATGCAACCTAGAGGTAATGAGTTCATATCTCAACATAGGTACCCAAAAACATATGTAAGGTTTAACAAGAAGGACTAATTCCCTCTTACAATAGTTGTCATAATAAGAATTATTTCATGCATTCATTAACCAATAATTTACAAGTAAGAACATCATAAGAGTCATAACTAAGATATGTGCTAAAACCATGCTTATAACCATAATATAACCAAATAGATAAGAATGACAGAACAACCGTTAAATCCACATAGTAACAAGCATAATTACTTATCAAGGACAACAAAAATTTACCTCTTATTAACCATATGCAAAATCCAACTAAGTCAGGGACTTCCACGTATCACCTGACCATAGATTGGGATGAACCAAATCTTTCTTTCAGCCAATCACTGTTATACCATATTCCAAGCATGAATGTGGGATATCATTGGATAAACCAATCCAGAGGTTAAACGCCCTCCACCCTCAACATATCGTGATCTCACCTAAACCGGCCCGGAGGTCACAAAACCAAACCGAGCTTGGATGCCTTAGAAATCCTTCACCATCCCTTGAGGAATTTTCCGGTCTCCACCAACACATTGAGGGCTTCTCGAGAAAACCATCTTTACCCCCAACCTTTGGTATTTTTCTTAGACCGCCTCACTTGGATCCAAAGCCTTCCAAGCGTCTAAAGCGCAACCAAGAATGAATACCATCACACCATGGATATCTATAAGTGGATAGGCAAGGCTAAAAACCACTTTCAAAATAGGTAAAACCCATGCCAACGACAAGAAATAGACCAAAAACACACATGCATATACCATGCATGTCAAAACCAGCTAGGAAATCATACATGCGACATGTAACCTACAATTATTCCCACTGAAGCTTCTTGATCCAACCTTTCCTTGCTTGATCCTTACTTTCCTTTACCTTCTGTATCCTTCCTTTTCTTTCCTTTCCTTCCTTTTATTTCTTTGCTTGCTTTCTTTTGCTGGTTCTGTTCTCCTCTCTCAAACCAATTCTAAAACTAATATGAAAAAAGGCTTTGAATTGATCCTCTAATGTATTTTTATTATTGATGCCTCTAATTTCTTCATTTTCCTCTACTTTCCCTTAATTTCCTCCTCACATACAATATGTGACCTTTCACCTTCCTTTTCTTCTAACTTCCTTTATTTTCATAAATAAATGCCAAAAATACCATTTTTCCTTTCAAATTCCATTTCCATTTCCTTTTCCAATTTCCCCTTAGCCATGATAAGCAACAAGTGATTCCCATTATGACGTTTTCTCCAACATTCAACTTGGAATATGTGTCCCATGCACTTGGTCTTCTTTTTCCTTTATTAACTTTATAACAAGAAATTTTAACCCATGTTTGTTACATGGTACCTGAATGTTGAGGGTATGACAATGGACATTAACCAAAAAATTCATCTCATTGGGAGAAGGAGGAGAAGGTGGCAAAGATTGGCAAGGAGAAGAAAGGAGCCTGCCTCTAGGAAAAAACAAAGAAACAATAATAGATTGAGTTACACTTTTCGAGATCAAGAGTTTGGTTGTGGTATCATACTCGGAAGTTGGGGATTTAGTGTTTTTGGGTCATCCTGTCTAAACTCCTCAAGTCATTTTCTTCTATTTGCAATGGTTAGTAGGAGTCTCATATGGTCTAAATCTAAGTGAGTTAATTTAGAGGTTGACCTAGTAATGCATTTTGGAGTATCCAGATTGGAGTCACTAATAGGTCTTAGATATTATATCATTTAATTAAAAAGAATGCAAAGGCATATGTTATGAGAGTACGTGGTTATACTAAGAATGTGTACAATCGTGAATAAGATCAGGGCCTCAAAATTTCTTGAGTTGCAGGGCGTTGGGGTTTGGTTATGCGTGCTCATATTCCTAGGCTAGGACCTCCTGGTTTCTATAGATTTCGCTAGAAGTATGGGATACCTATAGAGTCGGGTTATAAAGATTTTTTAGAATTTTGTGTTTATTAGCTAACCCAAAAATAATGTGATGTTTCAAAGGGTCTAAAATAGTCATGAAATAAAACTAAAAATTTCGCCCCTCACAACAACGCCAAATAATGTTGTTTCTTAAATTGTACCTAGACAAGAACTATTTAAGAAGATATCCATTGCGGATCTAATCTTTCTACTTTAAGTGAATAAACATTATCTCCCACACATCATGGGGGGTTTTCCCTGTATATACCTATATGAATTTTCAATCATTAAATTGATAAGGACTAGTTATTGATAGTAAGTAGAACATTGTGATAATAAATTGTCATAGACAGAAGGAATTCTAGTACATTAGAAAAAAACTTATCATCAACCAAATGACACTATTTATACATCCCAAATAAACATCAAACATAGAACAATACCTAAAGGGAGAGAATAAATATACAAAAACTGAAGAAAAGAAACAAATAGAATGAGTGTTTAAGATTCCATTGAATATTTCATCCATAAGGTAATTGTAGATAACGCTACAACAAGTGCAACTATTTCTACAATAACAAAGGAAGAATTAAGTGATGAACACCCATATCAATAATATCGATGTTTAAATAAAGGAATCACTAATGTACTACCACGAGCTATATTGACCAAGTCAAGATAATCTGATACAAATATTAAATCATAAAAATAGGAAATTAATGCAACTATAAGAAACAATAAACAACAAACATGGAACAATTAATGATTGGTCTGATAAACAAATGGGATGAAGTTTCAGAGTCTAGATAATGAAACCCCAACTTGTGAATTGTGAACAAAATTCCTTAAATACCTAACCTTTAATAATATAATATCAAAGAATAAGACAATTAGGTAAACTTGATGCTATATGAATCACGAATCAAGTCCACAATTCATAACACCATATTTTGCATAAATACACAATGCTACTAGAAAAGTAAGACATTCATTTAAAGTTTCATACAAGAGTCATTCAATCAAAATAATAGATCCGTGTAGCAAGTACATTTATATCATTCAATATCAAAATTCAATCCTTTTGTCAGCAAATCCATCAAAGTGAGAAAGAAATCCATTTATAAAAGTTACGATAATTATTGGAGATGTAACTGTCCTTTAAAATAAACAAACCTTTTAATTAAAATAACTAATCATAAGAAAGAGTTCATGGATTCTTTTTCATCTTCATGGACATATTGGTCACCTTGGCCTTTTTCGATGTGCTAATCAGTGATGGACTTTGAGCTCCTCAAATTTTGGGTTTAGGGAATTAATGAATATTAAAATGTGCTTTTGCCCATTCCCTGAGTTCATTGGTTACTGACTATATGGGTGTAATTACTTGCGTATTAGATGCAATGTGATCTAAAAAAATATTTTGGTTTAAATGCTTTTTAACTTTAGAAAGTTTTTCCTAGTCTACTCGTTGCAAGCTTGGTATCTTCTTGTATTTAGTCATTGTCACCATCAACTGAGATTTAAGATGATAGCAGGCTAGAGGGAGGGTTTTCCTTACTTTATCCAATATAGAAGATTTATTAAAATCCATGTATAAATCATTTATCACCAGCTGGGGAAAAATGGACTCTTTGTTGACTTTGGAAAGGCATCCAAGATCCTTTTGAGTGGCATTCAACTTATCTATAATCTCTTGATACGCTATTAACTAGTCATCATCCCCCCTAAAGGATAGAACCCCAAATATTCCTAAGTTGTTTTGTTCGACTCTAAATTTATCAATAACCTCCTTAGCCTTTTCAAACTCATCTTTCATCTGTAATATACACTTTTGTTTCTCCTTTATCATTAACAAAGAATACATGAAATCGTCTTGATTGGGAAATTTCATATCCATAAGTATCTCATCTTAAAGGGTGTTAGTAAAATCCATGATCTAGGCGACATATCTTAACCTTCCTTCAAGAACATGGGTGATATTTTTAGCATCTAAATTAGTGTTTTTCATCACTACCTTTTCCCATTCTGACAAAATCATGACATGCAAGTAGTATATTGAAATGTTTTGATTAATATTCCTCCACATTTCTTTTTTGGCTTGGATGGGAGCTTATATACTAGTTGAATTTTTCTTTGTAATATCTTGCAGATACATGATCTTGTATATGTTTGATAATTTCATCCTTGATTTTTGCCTATTAGACCCATCTTCTTTCAACTTGTTCTTTCTCAAGCCCTTCCTCACTCACCCTTTGTTCTAATTGAAAGGACTTAAGCTCGAAGAAATTTAGAACTTCTGCATTTGGAGTCTCTAGTGCAATTAGAGATTTAATTGTAGATGTTTTATACTCTTCAATTATATTAAGATATTTCTTTTCTTTAATGTCAAACTCCTTTCAAATTTTCATTTGATCTTCCGACCATTTAAATTCTCAATCCTTTGATTCAAGAGAACTCCACATTACGTTTAACTGGGGATTGATCTCTCCTCTTCATTCAAATATATCTAATCGAATGCTTGAATCATAGTATGGTATCTTTTCTATCATCTCAACACTCTTTATCTCGTTTTCATTTTCTTCCAACAATTTCCTAAAACAATTATTGTCTTTGCGCTATCTCGACTATTTGATTACTCTATCTCAATGTTCCTTAATCTTGTTAACTTTAGTATTCAAAGCAACCTGAGCGATGTATAAATGTTTAGAAATATTTTCGAGCATATCTTGCAATTTTTTGTTGTTGAGAGCTGAATCAAACAACCTTCTCACTAAAATCTCACCAATTTGTTTGTGCCAGTTTAACATGTTTGAATTAGCCAATTTACACATATTGATAGTTAAAGAGGATGCTTTAGAGCCTAACAAATTGTTATTCTCATCAATTTATGGCTCTACCATGGTGATATTTATGTTTTTGGTTTCAAAATTATTATATTAAATAAATATTGGCCCTATATTGGGGGCATATCATCCAATACAACCCTTTTTACCATTTGGTCTTATTTTGGAAACAACATAAACTCCTATCAAAAATTTTCTACAAATTTTTATTTAATGAAATTTTGCTTCAATAATCCTCTATTTTATCTCCTTGGTCAATTTCTCTACTACCTCCTCAAAGCCTTCAATATCAATGTCTTGGCATTTCCTTACCTTAACAATGTGCTCTGCTTCTTGTACCGATGATGAATCTAGTTTCCTTTTCATTACATTAATGCGTTATGTCACTAGAGGTGGGACAAATTCAGCACCAATAGCTTGAGTTGTTACAGGTACAATACCTTTATTTGTTCCTTCATTCCCACTTGCCTCTATTTCATCTTGTTGCGTGGTCACATGCATGATCATTTGTTTTTTTCTAGTGTGGAGTGGACACAGAATGTTAGCCATTTTTCAATCTCATTTTTTTTCATAAATGTGTGTAGATATTCCTACTTTCTTTCTTATACAAGAAATAATACCATTTGGGTCATATCCCCAATAGACACCAAACCAAGTGATAACATCTCTTTTTCAATAATGACAACTAAAATTTTATGTTTAGCAATGAGAGAAAGAATCACATATGGGAAATTAAGGAATGCGTTTTTCTTCTTTGAATCAAAATGAAATTGATTTACACTAATTCCATGCCTTAAAAAATCATAGAAAAATATTAAGGGAGTGATAAATTTGGGCAGTCAATAGGGTTCCTTATCAAAGCCATAAATCCTAATCACAGAGTAATTAGGGTAAAGGAACCAATGATATCCTCTTGGGTTAATCTTAAAATTATTCTTTGTTCTTTGAATATCCTATCTATAGCCTGCCTTATTAATTTGACTCTCAAGAAAAATGAGAAATGATCAATAAATTGAGTATATCCATATGGAATCTGACTAGGATATATAATATTCATCCATCGATAAGCTTCCAATTCCACTTAATTTTTGTCTTTAATGGTCTATAATATTTTTTTGGACATGAAAAAGGTGTGATAATTAAATAATATTATGTGTGCCAATTAAGTACAGTGTCAAGAGTATTTCCATGGACTTGTGGTACTAATATCCACAAATATAGCTTTTGATAGATATTTGGTAAAGCTAATGGCTACTTTTGTAGGATTGGCTATTATAAGACGAGTAGTTAAGAATATTCTCTTATCCATTTTAGAATCATCAACAAGGCCAAAGATCACAACAAGGAGGAAATTTAGGGTTTGAAGGAAAGGTTTTAATATGTTTCTAGACACATTAAACTCTAATTTTTAGTTTTGGATGGGGCTTTTAAACAAGTTTTGGAAGAATTGGAGTTTTTCCTCTACCCAGGTGTTGATAGTGTTGGACCCACCAACATTCAAGGTTCTCCCTGATATGTGGTCCCAATTATACCTCACATCATTTTGGATAGGAGACCCATTTGGAATATCACCTAGTTGCCAAATTCTTAAACATTTCCACTGTCAGCAAGAGAGAGAAGTGCAATTATGCCTTCGAAAAGAAGGAAGGTGTGCTTAGCGACTGTTGAGTTGTAGGCATGTCAAGGTTCTTTTACTGTGGATGGAAAGAGTAAATTGAGCCTCTAAGAGAGGTGTAATAGTATCACCATACTAGAGACACACAACTAAGAAGGATCCTTCTAACATCCAGCGGAATGGTCCACAAAACATCCGACAATCATAAGGTGAAAAACCCCTTTGCTCATACAATGAGGGTATATATATAACCAATGAGGAGGTGATGCTTCAACTTCCTTGTCACCCTTAAACTACCCTCATGATTGTTTTTCTTCCTATGAATCTTCATACTTTATACATGTCCTTTGGACTTCCACTTTATAGTACATTTTCTAAACACATATTACATAATCCACCATAATCATGTGGTATGTGAAAACCCATGACATGATACTTCTAACATGGGATTCTTGATGATGTGGCAATGTCAAGCCACTCTTTTTGTTGCTGGCTATGTGTTTTCTTGAGAATCCTCTTCTTTCCACCTCTACATGGATTAGTGGTGAGGAGTCTCCAATGAGGTCAAGTCTTGAGTTGTGGTCACAAATTTGTGTCCCTTTGCTTTATCTTAGTTGATAAATACACTTAATGAACTAAGAAGATGCATTTTCACAAGTTTCCCTTGTTTATCTCCTTCTTCATCATATTTCCATGGTATGATAATGTATCTGCATACACAATTCACTCATGATGAGACAAAGTTAGTCTGAAAACCCCTAGTCTTAGATAGTTCTTGTTCATCCATAGACTGAGCCAGAACTGGGTGACAGGTTGGGAGAGAGGCCCAGCAACTGCATAGTTGTGTAGCTCAGGTATTCAAGGGTGAATCTTTCACTTTGAGATTGCGTAATGCATAGTCCAGACTGGGATGAGGAAGAAAACTATGTAATATTGGAGTTTAGTGTGACAAGATGAGGGGATAGGCACTGGTTCAACCTATTGCGTAGTTCTGAGAGGTAGAGGAGGTTGGACCATTATAAAATTACATATCTCTAGTGCTCAAGGGTTGAGCTTGAGACTAGATATTTCATAATGTGTAGTTGAGGTTAGGATGGGGAGATGGATTGTGCAAATATGTTGGCCAAGGTATGAGCTAGAGCACTGGAACTACGCAGTGCAACAATCCTCGAAGGCACAAACTATGCATTGTGCAGTGCCGAGAGGAAATGGTCACAACTATAAGGTTGAGAGCATGCAATGCATAGTTTAGGAAGGTTGGATGAGGCTAAGTTTCTTGGTCAGGAAGTTTTTTTTCTTTGGAAATTGTCATTGCGGGATCAATGAGGTTGATGTGAACAATGATAATAATTTGAATGTGATCACAAACTTAGGATGCTTGGTGACACAACAACATAGATCATTTAGGACACATGAACAATGCATTTCCCTTAGCGTGGAAAGTTTACGACAACTTACGACAAGTGCACCACTTAATATACACTTTTCAATGACCATGACGACACTTGTTCAATAATATTTAAAACTTTGGAAATGAGTGCGACATATGTTTACATGGTTAGATAAAATAATTTACACAAATCTAACCCCTTGAAACCAACAAAATAAGCTTATACACATTTTGCAACAACAAACATGTGAAAAGACAACATTTTTTTATCTTGCAAAAGGGATGAAAACACTACAAGGAAACATGTGGAATAAGTTTCAATGTTTGTGATGACAATATAAAATACCAAGGGAGGCTTTGAAATTGAGCATAGGCCAAAGATTTGGAGGGTGTTGTAACTGTGAAAATATTTGGTGACACACTAGTAGAATTCTAGCTTCTCTACCTTGGTTAACTCTTTCATATGGTGTCTTAGTTCTTCAGGGAGTATTGATTCATCTTGTAAATTAATTTGGTATCCCCACTTACCCCATTAATAATCATGGTCCCCTTAATACCTTCCTGTTTGAACACAACATAATATTCATAATATCATAATATTTTGAATCGAAAAGGGTAGTGAAGTTCGTGAGAGTTAGATTTTCTGAGTATTATTTTCATATCTGGTGTTTCTCTATTGCCAGCACGCCTCTATAGTACCTCGATAATTCACTACAGGAAAATAAGTATTGCTCCACTACTAGCAATCCTGTTCAGTACCCAAATGGATTTGCCTACTTTACCTCTCTATGTACGAAGCCTTTCTCTTCTTTCGCCTTTATTTAGTTATTTTAAATAGGGCTTTGCATTGACACTTATTCATTTTATGGGCATCAGTGGGATTCCAGCTTATTGAGATCAGGAGAGGTTGTCCCTTTAGAGAAGAAACCTATAATTTAGGTTTCCTCACTTAAATTTTCCCCTTCTCCTCTTCCATTAATTGGATCAGTGTGAAAACACTGAACATAAAAGTTGAGTGTGGGCATAAGGTTTACTGAATACACACAAGTTCATGGTTTAACCAAAACTCTCCTCACGGGTGTATCGTATTATTTGTCAGAACTTCATTGACCGAAAGATGTAACCAACTCAAGGAAGATGAACCAAAGGTTAGCTAAATGTTGAAGTGTCAAAAAACTCTTTTCAATACATCCACACACAAAGAAGATCAAAAACATTTTTACCCACAACACTTATTTACATGACAAAAAGAAATCACAAAACCAAGAAAACAAGAAAATACTATGTACATAGCATAGGGCATAGCTCGAGATCATCATTGAAAATAATGTTTTTAAGTCTTGGCCATTAACAGGTGTTTGTTCGTTAATCTGTCATTATTATTACCACTCTTTAACACATATTTCATCTATTTCTACTCTTCTTTACCATGTCATTTATCGTGATTTATCATATAATTCCATCTTATAATGATTTATGCTCTTATGGATAAATATTATTTCTTCTCCTTTATTTTTTAATAAATTGATGATTATGCATGATTTTACTAATGATGGGGTATTAATAAATTGGTTGTAACATTACTCACAATTTTTAGCCTCCAAGATATTTTCAAGATTGAAGATTTCCTCATTAAATGTGCTAACTCAGAAATTCGCTAGAATAAGAAGCGATGATTTTGTATTGAATGTTTTGGGCAAATAGAGAAGAATTTGGAAAATTTGAAACATGGGTTTTGTCCAAAAGGGACCAAGTTAGTTTCTCAATGAGAAGTTTTCCTAATTTCGGCCCATATTAAGAGAAACAAAAGGTTCTCTGAAGACGTTTTTCTCAGATTCATTGTGTGGCTTTTTTCCAAATTATCCCAGTTGCAATGCCAAATTCGACCTATTCCTATTGAATGATTGATGGAAAGATATTTCATATATGATCTTGCTTATCAATTTGTTGAGAACAATCCAATTTTATAATAGAAATCATATTGTAATCATATCTGTTGTAACTTTTGTTTTCTCTTTGTGTATTTAATTAGAACAGAGATCAGAGAAGGGGATTTAGAAGGATGATTGATTATTCATCATGGAATAGATTATGAGAGATTAAGTCAGGGATTATTAGAGGTAGAATAGGATAGGATAGGAGGAAAGGGGGATTGCTACATTACCATTGTAATTCTCAAGGCTTTTGCTGTTGTAATGATTTCACAGTTTGATGATTAATAAGTAAAAGGGTTGTTGTTCATTCACCTTATCTGAAGTAGCCCAGTAGCATTCGCTGGTGGCTAAGGGCTTAGCCTTTGGTGGATTAAACTACTACTATGTATTATATCTTTATGATTTTTGCCGTGTGATGGTTTGATTTTATTTCTATTTATCGTAATCATATTACTTTACAGCTTGGTATTTCCAGACTGAATGAATTGATCTTTTTTATATACTGTACTTAAATTGTCTTGCTATTCATTTCCTTCTTAACAGAGATCACTACCTTTCACAAGCATATTGTTGTGCTGTTCATTTCATCTACAGAGCTTCGCTGTTCATTCCAGTAATTTAATAGTTTTCTATTCATTATAGCTATATAAGTTTGGCTATTCATTTCTAATACTTAGCACTGTTGTTCATTTACTTTTTGCAATTATTTAAGCTTGCCTTTCAGCATTCTTCTAGTTATCACAATTATATCATTTCGATTAAGTTGTAGTAGCACGATTGATTTAGTTCTTTGTAATTTCCAATTGGTTATTTAGCGTTATGTGTGAGGTCAACAACTGTAAAGAACACTGAATACTGTTGTCTAAGTTCTTAGATTGGGGATCTTATTTATGCTTGATTTAATTTATATCAATTAAACAAGGAATGAGTTATTGCTATTGTATCCTTGACTGATAATTGCTATTACTATGTCGAATAAATGGTTTAGTTTCAGAGCATTGAGTTTCCTTTAACTGCAAGCGAGTTTTATTTCAAGCATTCATTTACTTTTTCATTTTAAGCACTCCACAACAAAACATTACTCTTGAGTAAATAGCCACCTCAGACTGAGTACACTATTGAAATAAAAAATCATCCCTGGGTTGACACCTTTTATCGCTCAACATTTTGGCACCGATGCCAGGGAGAGTGTAGTCATTTCTAAGGAGTAGTGCACATCTGATGAGTGCCTGTTAGGAGAGAATTGGGTATTAAAAATGGAAGGTAAGAACCTATGTACGGAGCATGTAAAAGCTCTGCTCCCCCACCTGCTTTCCAACAGAATTGTTAAAGAACATAGGGTAGAAATAAATGTTTGAATTTCTATGTGAATGACTAAGAAAAAAATAGAAATTTTGAAAAGCAAATCTCATGATTTCACTCAAGTGGTGATGTAAGCACCACCCATTTCACTAACTGATTGACAGGAAAATTTGATGAAGGAGCCTCGAAGAAACACATGAAGAACATCTTCTATTATGGTAAGAAATGGCTCATATTTCTACTTTTGAATTCCCTATCAAAGATCTAGGAGGAGTGACACAAATGCACATAATTCCCCCATCTTCTCTACGAAATTTTCATGGTTTGAGAAATGAAGATCCAGATACATTCTTATTTGAGTTCGAAATACTTTGTAGAGGATATGATTATAGTACTAATGTTCAAAGGTTGAAAGTGTTTCCTCTTACTCTAAAAGGAACAACTCTCCGATGGTTCATGAGCCTAGGTGGGAACTACATCCAAACATGGGAGGACATGAAGAACATATTCTTGAAGAAGTACCAAGACTATTGCAAATCAAATGAAGATATTTTTGGTATGATACAAGGGGAAGATGAAACTTTGGAGGACTATGTAGAGCGATTTCAATATAACCTTCAAAAATCAAAACATAAGCATTCAGAAAAAGAGTTCTTAAAAACACTCCTTCTTAAAGGAATGAAAGATGAGTTTTTAGAACTCTTAAATCTGATAGGAAAAGGTGATGTTTTTCAATTTTCATATGATGATGTTTGTGAATTGTGCATAAGGTATTCAAGAGGAAGCTCTAAGGTTGGTAAGAATTCTAGAGAATTTTCTTCTTTCTTTTCCAAATCTGCTACAAGAACATGAGACATAAGAGCTGAAATCAATGTCTTATTTGAAAATTTTAAAGTTTACTTTATTAGCTCTCTAAGTTCAAAATTGGATTTTTTATAGGTTCAGAAAAATCAAGAAATTGAAGAAGTGTTTTTCCCTCATTGCCAAAAGGAGCATCTCATAGATACTCACTCTTCCTTATCTAGGATGGAAGTAGCATATCAAAGAGATGAGGAAGCTGCAACAAGGTCAAAACAATGGAAATCATGGCATATAGGTATGGTTTAAAACGCTTCCTCTCCATTCTCTTACATGCATAATCCATTATGGAATACTAATGTGTTAGGGCAGCCATGTCAATCCCAATATAATCACGACCAATCTTGTTTACAAGTTTGGCATGGTTCATCTTATGATTTCATGACTACTCTCCCTCATCCTGTAGCACAAACACATTCTCTATATTCTTCACCAGCTCTTCCAGAACATCGTGCTTGCCTATCAAAATCATCCACTCAACCCAATCAACTACATCATCAAAATGCTCCATTTCGTACACAATTTCCTGCTCAACTCATTCCACACCCTCACAATAATTAACCAGTACAAAATGTTTATAGTGTTGAACTGAAAAAATTACCCACCATTCCCACCCATTCCATCTCACATACACCATTTGAAAAAACTTACAATGAGATTCAGAATTTTTCAGATTCAAAAATTGTAAAAGTTATGGAAGAAAATGAGGTTTCTTCTAGTTTGCATCAACAAGTTGTTTTAAAAGCTCAAGAAATTCATGATATGATGGATATGGGAAATCAATAAAGTAAAGGATATATTTAAGATTGGTTTCACTCCATCACTTGTATGCATCGTCACTCCATACTTAAAAATTTTTGACACCATCTTTTGAAGGGAAGTTGGCTTCTCATACCCTAATATTCATTAACATGCATTTTTCAAATTTGGGTATGTGCATACTTGAAGCCTTATTTCGAAAATGAATCCACTGGAAGTACTCTTATACGTAATCATATTCATTTTTCAAGTAAAAGTAGGTTAGTGTAGAAAATAAAATAAATAAGGGAATAAATAAATACATTTTGTTTTAATGTAAAAATAGTTGTTTTTGTTGCAACACATTGTGGAAATCAACATCGGTGATAATTTTTTTTAATTCATTTGTGTATGTAGATAAAATATAATGGAAATAATATTTCTACAAATACTCATATTCATTTTTATTACCGATTTGAAAAAATGCTTAAATATCATATTTTTTGGCTTGTGGGCTTGATGGAATTTCTGAAACTACAGTCAGGACAATCATGTATTGAGGGGCCAAAATGGAATATTTTTAAAACTTATTTCTATATTAATTAGCATCTTTTTTTCTGGTTTCTAACCCAATTTGAATCACTCAATTTGGATTTGAAATGAAAAAGTTAGAACCAAAACATTGAAAAGATGTCTAGTAGGAAGCTCAGGAACACAGATGGGACAATCAGTTTTTGGAGCTAAATGACTATATTTTTAAAACCTGTTTCTATCATAAGTATCCATTTATGTCTACTTTAGAAACCAATTTTAATCATTTAATTTGGATTTGAAATGAAAAAGTTAGAACCAAAACATTGACGGGGTGTCTAACAGGCAGCTCAGGAAAAGAGTTGGAATAGTCAGTTTTTGGAGGCCTAAATGACCATATTCTAAAAACCTATTTCTATGGTAGATTCCCCTATGAATTTAGTTTACAAGGAAATTGGAATCACTCATTTTTGATATCGTATGAGAACGTTATGATCAAAATATTGACTGTCTATCGTAAATCAGTACTCTTAAAACTCTATCTTTCCAGTTGTTCCTTAGAGTATTTGACCTATCAATTCTTCTTGTATTCAAAAATTGTTTCTATTTGAGATAAATAAATGAATTTCATTTCATTTCCAATTTGAATCATTTGAATCCAACATCAAACAAAGAATCTATGCTTAAAATATCCACTGTTGTTCTAAGTAAAATTGACATATCATATCATTGAATTTTTAAAACCTATTTCTATTGGAGATATACCTTTTAATTAGCTCTCATCTGGATTTGGAATCACTCAATTTTGACAAAAAAGAAAGAAGTTGTGATTAAAACACTGCTGGTTAGTATGGTCAACCACTGCTCTCTCGCAGGTGACAAATAAATTTTACTTTGTTATTTATTCAATGGATTTGTTATACAAAGTAACTACTTGTTTTTTTCATAATTCTTGGATTAGGGGATCCCGATGACCTCTCTTTCTCCATGATTTAATTTTTTATTACAGGTAGACACTCGTTTTTTTGCAAGTCCTAGGAGAATAAAGAAGGTCAATTTATGGACGAGCAATTCATGAAAGAAATTTTAATGAAACAAGGGAATTTCATCCAACTCATTACCCAGCAGATTCATAATAGAAGAATTGATTTCCATTTGTCGATTCATGTCCTGTCACTGCTGCCAAAACATTTTTCAAAGAGATCATTTTTTTCACATAATCATAGTTGTTGTAACTTAATTTATTTATTTACATATTGTTTTTAAATAAAATGTTATTTCTTTTTTGATTTCTCTTATATTTTGTGTTTCAGGTGTTTCTTCCTGCAAATTGTAACCAATCTTCAGCATCAACGTAGTGAACAACTAATTCATTTTTTGCATGCCTGCATTTTATGATTGTGTATTTTTAATGTTCCTTTCCGAAGGAAGAATACTTCTGCATTTTTACCATTCCTTTTCTAAGAAACAACACTTCCCGATTTTTGTTGTTCTTTTCTGAAGGAACAACACTTATGTATTTTGTTGTTCCTTTTCGAAGGAAGAACACTTTTACACTTCTACATTTTTGTTGTTTCTTTCCGAAGGAACAACACTTCTACATTTTTGTTGTTCCTTTCCAAAGGAACTTCTGAAGGAACAACACTTCTACATTTTTGTTGTTCCTTTCCAAAAGAACAACACTTCTGCACTTCTGTTTTTTTGTTGTTCTTTTCCAAAGTAACAAAACTTCTACACTTTTGATGTTCCTTTCCGAAGGAACAACACTTCTGCACTTCTGCATTTTTGTTGTTCCTTTCCGAAGGAACAACACTTCTACATTTTTGTTGTTCCTTTCCAAAGGAACAACATTTTAACATTTTTGCTGTTTCTTCCAAAGGAACAATATTTTTGCATTTTTGTTGTTCCTTTCAAAGGAACAACACTTTCACATTTTTGTTGTTCCTATTTTCGCTTTTTTGTTGTTCCTCTTAAGGAACAAGACTTTTTTGTATGCATTTTTTGATTGTTCATTTTAAGGAACAACACTTTTTTCGGGTGTATTTTTTTGTTGTTCCCTACAGGGAGCAACAATTTTTCACATGCATTTTTTTCTGTTCCCTACAGGGAACAACACCTTTTCATGTGTATTTTTTCTTTTTGGTGTGCATTTCCTTTGCTGTTCCCTACAAGGAACAACACCTTTTCGAGTGTTTTTGTTGTTCCTTCAAAAGAACAACACATTGGGAGTATTTTTGAGAAAAACCCTTCCTTCTTCTTTTTGTATTATTACCAGTTCATCTCAATCACATTTTACTGGTTCCCTTTCACGGCATGAAGTACACTACTTTTATGAGGACAAGAATTATGGATTCTATTGAAGAAAATTAATATCATTCACGTTATGATCTTCAACAGGACAGATCCTTGATGATAAATTATTTTCAAAAGGGACACAATTATTTATATACTATACTGCATTGTTTTTTGTTGAACATGATATTGATTGATCATCTTAATACCATGATGGTTCCACCCTTCCTGGTTATAATCTTCTTTGTCTGTAATAAATGAGATTATGGCTATATTTTTTTTCTATTGACACGTTCAACTTCTTCCACCATCTCTGCACTTAAGGAGTACTGAGCCTCCCTCCTTTTGTCATAAAAATGTGTAATAACAATAAAATTTTGTTCACAGATGGAGGATATGGGGTCTCATTACGAGCTAGCCTACCATGTTCATAAGGCTATAAAAGAGTGACATTCCCATTATGGCCACCACACCAGGGTTATGATCCATTGGATAGCCAAATTATCCTTGGAACAAGAGGTCTCATCACGAGCCGACCTGATTACTTTTTCTACATCCCAGTGAATGGCGGTGTGGTTATCTGGTTACCAGGCCAGCACACTGATCTCTTCTGTAGAACAACATCGGAACTCCCTATTTATAAATTGAGGATCCTGGCTCATATGGGTTAAAAAGCAACCCTGCCGAGGCTATGGACACCTGGTGGCAGTAGAGGCTTTGCTTATGGTATTGAAGTTATATCTTATCGTCAATTATTACTATAATACCCTTTTCTTATTCTCTATTTTTATTGGAGAAGTTATTTCCTTAATTTTACCTATTTTGAACCTTTATGCATGATAAATTGTTTTCAAATCAATCGCATCATTTTTAGCTAGAATACTATTAGCAAAGCATCTTTTTGGCATATGGCTATCCTTTTTCTTTTTTTCATAACTATCTTTATACACTCTGCTCTCATTATAACCATACATCTTGTCGTCCTATCATTCATACGTGTAATCTGTTTCATTTACTGATGTATTGTTCATTCCCTTGCCTTGTCGTCAGCCTAACACCTTTCATAGGCTTTATGGTCATGGAATCCCATTTCCAATTGGAGGGGGGAATGTATGCATTATGGGATAGCATGCAATATGATTACTACACTTTGCCATAACTTGTTGATTAAGTATCAGTATTTCATGTAAACACAAATTTTCTGGTTGAAATTTTTGCATGCATTTTATCTGTTGCTATTCAAAACTAACACTGTGGATTCAAGAACATTGTATCCAAAATTGTGATTTGTTTATAGGAGAACAACAAGTATGGGCCGGGGGGGGAACTATATTCACAACATGACCACACTATTGCAACTAACAGATGAGGCTCGAGGAACACACGAATGCGAACCATTGTTCAGACATGATGTGCTTGCCTAGATTTCACCTTTTGCATCACTTTCCGCGTCAACTCTACCTACATCAGCTTCACGAAATGTTAGTCCATATATGTCATTCCACATTTTTCTTTTTGGAGGTAAAAGTTGAGGTAAAATAGCATAATTTTCTGATTTATTATGAATTTAGGAGAATTTCATGAAAATCCATTTTGAGCATTATTTATCATCCTTCATTCCACATCTTTACCACTTCCCATTTTTCAGCGGCATATCATCTTTCAGTTTGGGGGAGTGTCGCTTTCATTCATTTCTTTCTTATGAATATGTTATTAATATTCTTTATCATCCATTGCTATTCTTATTCATACTCAACACCTGCCTTATTCCATGTTGTTTTACACCAAGCATAGATTTCAACAGATTGTGGCAACCACCTCTATTGTTTTTCTAGCATTGCATGAGGGCATGCTAATTCTTTAGTTTGGGGGAGGCATTGCTACGCATGATGGATGTTTTCTATTTTCTTTCTAATTTAAGACATACAATTTCATTTTTACGCAGTGGAGAAATTGATTTCCATAATATTTTTAAAAACTATGAACTCAATTCTTGTGATTTCTGGAAAATATAGACGTATAATTAAAATGCACAAACCCAGATAATTTCAATTTAAATTAGTTCATAATATTTCGGAAATAATGCACTATCACCTTCAGCCATTTTTTATATCTCATGATCCGTGCATCAAAATGACTTGATTTTTGGATCATAGAAGCATTAATATATTATACATCTACTTGCAACATTTCAACAAAATCTGGTTTTTAGTTTTTGAGAAAATGGTTAATGAAGTTTGTTGTTACTTATATCATATTTTGTTGCAACTTCATATACACATAACTTGAACGTCAATGTAAAATTGTTATGCCTTCGTCAACATTGATAAAATTGAATATTCATTATTTGAGGAAGAATTAATTTGTTCTGTCTATTTCATGAGTTGGGATGAACAATTCTTTATTGCTTGGTTAACACCGAGTCTTTGGGTTGCATGAGGACATGCAATATATTCAGTTTGGGGGAATGTTGGGCCATTAATATGTCATTATTATTACCACTCTTTAATGCCTATTTCATCTATTTCTACTTTTCTTTACCATGTCATTTATCATGATTTATCATATAATTCCATCTTATAATGATTTATGCTCTTATGGATAAATATTATTTTTTCTCATTTATTTTTTAATAAATTGATTATTATGCATGATTTTACGAATGATGGGGTATTAATAAATTGGTTGTAACATTACTCACCATTTTTAGCCTCCAAGATATTTTCAAGATTGAAGATTTCATCATTAAATGTGCCAACTCAGAAATTCTCTAGAATAAGAAGTGACGATTTTGTATTGAACGTTTTGAGCAAATGGAGAAGAATTTGAAAAATCTGAAACATGGGTTTTGTCCAGAATGGACCAGACTAGTTTTGCAATTGGAAGTTTTCCCAAATTCATCCCGTACTAAGAGAAATAGAAGCTTATCTGAAGACGTTTTTCTCAAATTTGATGTGTGGCCGTTTTCCAAATTATCCCAGTTGCAATGCCAAATTTGACCTGTTCCTGTTGAATGATTGATAGAAAGATATTTCATATATGATCTTTCTTATCAATTTGTTGAGAACAATCAAATTTTGTAATAGAAATCATATTGTGATCATATCTGTTGTAACTTCTCTTTTCTTTCTGTGTATTTAAATTAGAACACAGATCAGAGAAGAGGATTCAGAAGGATGATTGATTATTCATGATGGAATAGATTATGAGAGATTAAGACAAGGATTATTAGGGGTAGGATAGGATAGGATAGGAGGAAAGGGGGATTGTTGCATTACCATTGTAGTTCTGAAGGCTTTTGCTGTTGTAATGATTTCACAGTTTGATGATTAATAAGTAAAAGGGTTGTTGTTCATTCGCCTTATCTGAAGTAACCTGGTAGCATTCGCTAGCAGCTAAGGGCCCAACCACTAGTGGATTAAGCTACTGCTCTGTATTATATCTTTACGATTTTTTCTATGTGATGGTTTGGTTTTATTTCTATTTATCGTAATCATATTAATTTACTACTTGGTATTTCCAGACTGAATGAATTGATTTGTTTTATATACTGTACCTAAATTGCATTGCTATTCATTTCCTTCTTAATAGAGATCACTGCCTTTCGCAAGCATATTGTTGTGCTATTAATTTCATCTACAAAGCTTCGTTGTTCATTCCAATAATTTAACAGTTTTGTATTCATTATAGCTATATAAGTTTGATTGTTCATTTCTAATACTTAGCAGTGTTGTTCATTTACTTTCTGCAATTATTTAAGCTTGTCTTTCAACATTCTTCTAGTTAGCACAATTATCTCATTTCGATTAAGTTGCAGTAGCACGATTGATTTATTTTTTTGCAATTTCCAATTGGTTATTTAGCGTTATGTGTGAGGTCAACAACTGTAAAGAACACTGACTACCTCTGTCTAAGTTCTCAGATTGGGGATCTTATATATGCTTGATTTAATTTATATCAGTTAAATAAGGAATGAGTTATTCCTACTGTATCCTTGACTAATAATTGTTGTTACTTTGTTGAATAAATGGTTTAGTTTCAGAGAATTGAGTTTCCTTTAACTGCAAGTGAGTTTTATTTCAAGCATTCATTTACTTTTGCATTTTAAGCACTCTACTACAAAACATTACTCTTGAGTAAATAGCTGCCTCAGACTGAGTACACTCTTGAAATAAAAAATCATCCCTGGGTTGACAATTAATGTGAAGATAATTAGGAGTTAAAAATATACCTTTTATCGCTCAACGACAGAGATGGATTTAATCTTCTTGTCTAGTGATTGTAGATGATATGTTTCTTGGCCAACCTTTTCATGAATGGTGAATGGTCCAATCCATAAGGATTGAAACTTGGTGTTTTTTCCTTCGTCCTTATGGCCTTTATCCCACTTTAAGACTAAGTCACCCACAATAAATTTATTCTTCCCTACATACTTCTTGTCGAACTACCTCTTGATATGAGTCTGGTGAAGGGAAAAAATTTCTTTTGATTTCAACCTTTCTTCCTGCAACTTATGAAGAGTGTCCTTCCTACACTGAACTAATAAACATGGCTCGCATTGCGATTCTTGTGAAAGTTGGAGGGCAAGAATGTAGATGTTAGGGGGGAGGGATGGATATGTTTCCATACACTAGGAAGTAAGGGGATGTGTTCAGAGAGTGTTTTGGTGTGACTTGGTCAACCCATAGAGAATTTACCAAAGCGGAGTGTCAATTCCCTTGTTCAAAGGAAATGGTATTTTTTATGATACAGGGTTATTATTTATGGATTCAACAAGATCGTTTCCCTGCGGATAGTAGTTAGTTAAATGTTTCAACACGATCCCATTTTCTAATGAAAAAGCATATAATTTTAACGATGAAAAATATGTTCCATTATCGAAAACATTTGAAGTCAGAATGTCGAACCTGGAAATGATATTATGCTTAAGGAAGCTAATGAATTCCTAATCATTGACTTCTTTAAGTGGAACTGCTTTTGTCCACCACGTAAATTAGTCTATAGCAGTGAGGATGTCATAGTGTGTCTTTGACGAATGTTGAAATATTTCACCAATGAAATCTAAATGCCACTATTGAAATGGTTCTTGCACTACGATAGGCTGCAATGGGGCGACTGACTTCTTGTTTTGGTTGGAACAATTTTGACAGTCCAACACTTGCGAGCATAGGCGTGAGCATATTTGAATAAAGTAGGCCAATATAAAATGTCTTGCATAACATTATGCATAGTTTTGTTACCCACAAAATTTTCCCTCGCTATTCCTTTGTGAAGATCATGGTGTACTTTTTATGAATCATGTGCTTCTAGGCACCTAAGTAACACTACATTATGGTGCTTTCTAAAAATCACCCCATGCACCAATTCATAATATATTGATTTAAGTCTAAGTGTCCTCTTCTACCATGTGGATAAGTGGGAGGGAACAATGTCATTCTCAAGGTATTGGTGCACCGTTGCATACTAAGAGTTTGTGATGGTAGTGGGGAAAACTCATTCAACATTATACATTTCAATCTCCTACTCCCATCTGGAAGGATATTCTTCTTTTTCATATACCACTTCTACTACTAGCCGACATAGACCATGGCCCTTGATTGTGTGAACTGGATTTAAATCTAAGTCGTACTCTTGTAAATCCATCATCCAATTTTCTTCTCTCTCATCCATATCTTGTTGAAAGAACAATGATCTGACTGTTGGATGCGGAACAAAGATGAAGTAATGATTTTTTAAGAGATAGGGTCAAACGTTCTTCACTACCTTATATATTGCATAAGTTTGTTTTTCAATGGTGGGGTAGTTGCATTTAGGTCCTTGAAGGCTAGCACTCATGAAAGATATTGGCTGATCATTGTTTTGATCATGCTTTTGTGTAAGCACAACGATGAGAGAAGTGTTAGAAGTGAAGGTGTAGATCAAAAAATATTTGTTAAAATCTGGGCTATATAAAGCAAGTGCTTCTACAATAGCTTTCTTAATATAGGAAAACATGTCATTTTCCTTTATGTCCCATTTGTAAATCACATCCTTCTTTACCATGTCCTATATTGGCTTCACAATCTAAGCGTAATGAGAGATGAACATATGGAGGAAGTTAATTTTCCCCAAGAAGGACTACATATCTTTCTTATTCACAAGGAAGGGAAACTGTGTAATTTTTTTAATCCTCTTTGGGTCTACCTTAATCCCACTTTTGGCAATGATATGACCAAGGAGGTTACCCTTGGAGACTATGTAAATACTCTTTTTTGGATTAAGGGATATCCCATATTTCTGACATTGTTCTAACATTTTCCTCAGGTGGCATATGTGGTCAGATATCATATTGTAAAATACCATGAAATCATCGAGACACACCACTATGATTTTTTCGATCAGTCCACAGAGTATGATGTCCTTGATGCATTGAAATGTCGCACTGGTATTGACCATCCCAAATGAAATTTTTCTAAATGTGAACATGCCCCACTTCATGCGAAACATAGTCTTTAGTCTGTTAAGCTCTGATACTAGAACCTCATTGTAATCGGAATACCCATCCAACAAAGAAAACATCTCTGGCCCCATTACTATTTGTTGTATCTATTCCATAGAAGGAACAAGGTAGTTCTCTTTATCTGAGGTGTGCTTCAAGTTGCAGAAATCAACACACAAGGGGATTGATCGAAACTTCTTTCTAACTGGGACCAAATTTGATATCCAGGTTGAATGTCAAACTTTGTATATGATCCGAGCATCCAGTAGTTTCATCAACTCCTTTTGAATCAGAGGCTCAAACGTGTGATTTAAATTCAATAACTTTTGCTAGAAAGGATTAGCCCCTTCTTTGATTCGAATCGCATTTTGGATTATTCATGTGTCATAAGTTTTAAGCTTATCTTATGTCCATGTGAATACATCTCAATACTACTTGAATAAGTGTATGAAAGCTTGCCACTATAACACCCTCCTCCCACATCTACCGAAGTAACCATGCCAACAGGGGTAAAAGTGCATCAAGATGCTACTATGATTGGATCCAACATCCTATGTGACGTTAAGGAAGTGTAATTGGAAAAAAAATAACACACATACATGCAACATCATCTCTAGGACCCTTAGGAACCAATCCAACACTTCAAAAACTTTCCCTTGTGTCCTACTAATGTTTTGACCAACTTAAGATTCCTTTGCTCTCATGTTATAGGCATGAGAACATCGAGAAGCCTAGATTCACTCTCATAGGCATGCCTGTCGGAATCTGGAATGGTAACTTAGAAGCAATAAATGAACATGGAAATAATGATGCAAAATAAATAAGTTAAACAATACCTTAATCAAACCCCTACTAGCCATGACAAGCATTTCGTCAAACATGTTGCAAGCATGTAATCTACAAGTGTAACAAATAGAATTAAACATAGGGATCTTGTACTTATTTGAGAATTGCTAAGAACCATTGTTCCCTAATGTCGTTTGCTTTCATTACAATCTATTAGACCATATATACATTATCCATTCATTTACAAGTAAAAACATGCTGAGAGCCATACATAGTTGTTGTCATAAAACACACATATAACCAGCTTAACAACAACAGAAATACTCATGAAATTGCAACCATATAGACCAAATATAATCCATCAAAATTCTCAAATACAAGGAGCAATAACCTTTCATTATTGATGTAAAAACCCAAAATCAGGACGAGACTTCCACGTTCCACCCAACCATAAAATGGTTGAGCCAAATATCTCTTCATCCATTCACCCCGTGTCATATTCCAAGCATGAATGTGGGACTCAAACAACAAGAACCAACCAGGACTTGCCAAGGCTAAACCACCTCATCCTTATCAATAGAAACCAATATTTACTGTAATTTGTGCAATATCACTAGGCCAACACAATGAATACCTCATAACAGGATTTACCATAATCTCCACCTGATCACTAGATCAAACAAGCATGGATGCGACCAAATTTCTCCACCTACACTGTAAGGAATTTTCCTGCCTCCTAGTCTGTCAGGGTTTATCACAATCAAAACCTATATCACTAGACCCTAAATTGAGACCCACCGTCCAAGATTTATCGCATATCCCAAACCCAGGATTATTATGCCCAAAAGAGAGAAAACAACCTCTTGTCTTTGCCATATATCATGTCATTCACCGACAAGGATTCCTAGGCCATCCGAGGCAATACAAAATCCAACTTTACTGCAACCCATAATCTGATTCAAGGGTTAATAGGCCATGTGTTCTATCATTTCGGAGATCCACCTCACATAGCTTCAAATCCATCTGAAATCTAGCTCAAATAAAACATGAGAACCCCATCACACCATGGATATCTAGAAATGGAAAGGTTAGGTTGAAAACACTGTTACAATTGGCAAAACCCATGCCACAACAACAAAACAACCACATGAAATACCATGCATGCCAAATATAGCAAGGAAAATAGACATCCAAATCGATACTTGTAATGAATCCTGATGTAGTTGCTTGATCCTACCATTCTCTCCTTGATCTTTGCTTCCTCTTTCTTAATTTCCTTTCTTGCACTAATGTCAAAAAGGCTCCAAGAAAACTCTAAGTGTCCAAGAGTGAGTGAGTGAGAGAGAGAGAATAATGAGAGAGCTCCATAACTAAACTGAAAAAAGGTTACCAATGGATCCTTAGAAGCCTTTTTTATGAACGAGGCCTCTATTTTCTTCTTTTTTTATTAGTTTCCTTCAATTTCCTCCTCACATGCAACCTATGACCTTTCATCTATTTTTTCTCCTAATTTCCATCATTTTCATAAATAAATGTGCCAAAAATGCCATTTTTCTTTTTCAAATCCTTAGCCATTTCCTTTCCTAATTTCCTTAGCCATAATAAATTGATCAACACCCACACTAGCATGTCTTGCCCAACATTAATCTTGGAGTGAGCGTCCCATCATCTATGGTTATTATTTTTGACTTTATTTACTTTTACTACATGGAATTTTCACTAGGGTTGTTACAAAACCCTCCCCCTTGGGGAACACCATCCTCAGTGTTAAACCACACCAATGCCTTAGTGAAAATTGAAAATCAAACATACTTCCCATAGAGCTTTATAACATAGCTCGATGTGGTATTTACAATGATCACCCTACTGAAAGGAAAACCATCATGATAAAACATGCCAAAAAGTTGACATGACACCCCTACTGCTTATTTGAGCTTTATAACATAGCTCATGGTGATATTTACATCCATATACATATGTGTATATAGAAATATCACCAAAACATTTACCAAAATATATACCAAGACATATACCATAAGGAAGGATACATAGCCCACATCTAATCCGCCATCTCCCATGTAGCTTCATCGAGCCCAAAGTGCTTCTACTTCACTTCAACTTGCTTGATTTCTTGGTTCTGCTACATAAGCACCTTTTTCTTCAATATACAACAAGGATTTGGTTGGAATTCTCCATATGGTTCCACTTGCAATATAGACCAGTCAATCACATGATCAATATCCTTAACATACTTCTTAAGCAATGAAACATGGAAAACATCATGGAATTTCCCTATTAGAGGCAGCGCAAGTTGATGGGATATTCGCCCAATCCTCTCAATAATTTTGAAGGGTCCATAAAAATGTGGTGCCGACTTGGCACTTGATCCAATATGTAAGGAGCTCTTCTTCATTTTGATGTGCAAGTACAAAAGTTCCCCAACTTGGAACTTCTTGAACAACTTGTTCTGATCTGCATAGCTCTTTTGCCTATCATGTGTTGCATTTGTGTTCTTCTTGATCACTTGCATTTCCTGTTCCATGTCTTCCAACATATCTGGTCCAATCATCACCCTATTAACTGGATCATTCCACCTAATAGGAGTATTGGAACTTTTCCCATATGATGCCTCAAAAGGACTCATCCTTAATGACTCTTGATAACCATTGTTGTACATGAACTCTACCAATGGAAGATACTCTTCATACTTCTATTTTTGGTGAATCACATACATCCTCAACATGTCCTCTAATATCCTATTGACCCTATTTGTCCGTCCATTTGTCTGCAGATGATAAGTTGTACTGAAGGCCAACTCTCTACCTAATCTTACAAACAACTCCTTCCGAAACTTGGAAGTGAAATTCGCATTCTTGTATGACACAATATTCTATGGAACACCATGCAATATAACCACATCTCGAATGAATACCTATGCTACATCACTAGCTGCTAATGTAGATTTCACTCGAATGAAGTGTCCAACCTTTGTCAACCTATCCACAACAACCATGATGGAATCATCTTGTCTCACTATCTTTGAAAACCTGTGATGAATTACATGGAAATGACCACCATTTCCACTCTGGAATCATGATCCATTGTAGCAGTCCACGTGGGTGTTTACGCTCTGCCTTCACATGCTGACAATCAAAATACCTAGTGGAAAAATCTGCTACATTCCTATTAATATTTGGTCAATAGTAAGATCTTTTCACTGTTTTGAGTGTATTCTGATAACTTGGGTGACTTGAATAATGTTTCACATGAAACTCTCTCAAGGCACCTTCTTGAGCTCACTACTATTTGGTACATATTTTCTATCTCTGAATCTGACCAATCCATCCGCTATAAGACAATAACCCACATGTGGTGCACCTGCACCTGTACTCATACTTGTAGCTATGCATGTACCTGTACTATCACTTGTACCTCTACCTACATTATCACCTGTACCTATGCCTATACCTTGTTGTAACCTATGCAAAATCTCCATATACCTGGTATCCTGCTAACCTACCTGTAAGATCCTATCATGTAGATATGTCCCATAGGAGCTCATAGCTGACAAGTGATTTACTTGTACCTGCCTGCTAAGAGCATATGCCACATTTTTCTCTTTACCTTTCATATACATTATCTCAAAATCAATCTCACTAATCATGGCCAACCATCTGGCCTTCCTAGCATTTAGATTCAACTGATCAAACAAATACCTCAACTCAATATGGTGACTCATTAGTACAAACCTCCTGCCAAGAAGATAATGCCTCCACATCTTCAATGCATGTATAATCACTACCAACTCAAGATCATGCATGGGATAGTTCTATTCATCCTCATTTAGTTTTCATGACTCATAGCATACCACCTGTTCATCCTGCATGATGACTCCACCAAGTCCTCTCTTGCAAGCATTTGTACATACTACAAACTCCTTGTCGAGATCTACAATATGTAGCATAGGTATATGTGTCAACAACCTCTTAAGCTGCTCAAATCTAATCTCACACTCCTCTTTTCATTCAAACTTATTACCATTCCTTTTCAATGACGTAATAGGATAAGTAGTCCATGAGAAGTTCTTGATGAACCTCCTATAATAGCCTTCCAAATCCATGAAATATCTCACCTTATCCACATTCTTAGGAGCTACCCATTCCATGATGGCTCTTATCATTTCTGGATCTACTGTAATTCCCTCCTTGGAGACAACTTGCCCCAAGTAGTGTACCTCGGTTTGAAATAAACTACACTTGTAGATCTTAGCATACAACCAATGCTCTCTCGAAAACCTCAACACTACTACCAAATGCTCGACATTCTCTTCCGCTTTCTTATGATATACCAATATATAATCAATGAGCACAAGAACAAACTTATCGAAATATGAACGCAACACACTATTCATCAAGCACATAAATGTAGTTGGAGCATTTGTTAAGCCAAATGGAAGAACAAAAAACTCATAATGCCCATACCTAGTCTTGAATGTAGTCATGAAGATATCCTATTCATTAATGCATACCTGATGGTATCTCGATATCAAGTCGACCTTGGAGAATATTGTTTCTCCCTTAAGATGATCGAACAAATCATGAATCCTCAGTTAATGGTACCTATTCTTGATAGTCATTTTTTTCAACTACCTGTAGTCAATGCACAATCTAAGATTACCATCTTTCTTCTTTAGAAATAATACCGGTGTGCTCCAAGTTTATACACTTGGCCTAATGTATGCCTTGTCCAACATTTCCTTCAAATGCAAATTTAAATCAACAAACTTAGGTGTGCTCATCCTATAAGGTGCTTTTGATGCCGGAGTTTCCCCTGGAACTAACTCAATAGAAAATTCTACCTCCCTATGTGGTGGAAACGCTGCAACTTACTCAGGAAATACACCCTAAAAATACTGCAAAACTAGGTACCTTCTCAACACATATTCATCCTCAACCTCCTTACCCTTCTCACTAGAAATGTGCACTGTAAATAACATACACCCTTTCCTACGGCCATGCTTTGCTTTCATAGTTTCCCCCATCCTAACTAATGTGGCTTTCTTCTTAAGTGCAAGACTCTTGGTTCTCCATTTTCATCAACACACTCAATGGCTTTGTCATAATAATCCACCTTGGTTGTATGAAGATACAACTAATCCATGCCCAACAATATATTATATGATCCAATGGTAATACATTCAAATGTGTTGTTGTAAGCATACCATTTAAATCAAATGCACAATATCTTACCCAATGATTAACTCACCTCTTTGTACCTATAACCAACTGCACTAACCAAGAATTTGCATGCAACTCTTTACTGAAACCACACTTATCCACCAAGTCAGTACTAACATAACTACAATTGCATCCAGGGTCAATCAAAATAGAATTTACTTGATCACAAAGCTTACTGTCCATCTCAATGATAGATGCCTAGCATTATGCCTACCTGTTTTCCACTGCTGCATAGATACAAGGAATATTCTTCCCTACATCTCCAACAGTTTGTGCCTCCTACACACTATATATATATGAGGCCTACCACCGTAATTCTATGGACAATATCTCTTAAGGTGCTCCTTACCACATGTCCAACACTCCAACTGACCAGTAGAAATGCCTCTATGTTGTTGCTGCAACTCATGTCCCTATCTAGCTGCATTAAACCTATTTTGTGGTGCAATATTTTCTTTCTCATCTTCATTTTGATGCCTTCTTCTCTTAGGCTGCCATTTACCTTTATTGAGGATTCTCAATGTTTCTAGAAAATCATAAGAGTTCCCCACACCATGCTGCTCATTTGATTCATAGGGAGAGTATTTGTAGTCTACCATCTTGCTAGCCATTTGATCTCTTTCCTGCAAGGCATACTATTTCAGCTAAACCAAATCACAATAAATCAATGTACTTTAGCATAGCATGGGGAGGATACCTTGTCTGCAAGATCAATAAGTCAGCATGATACATGTATAACATAAAAATAACAACATATCGACATACATAAATAAATGCATGAGCACATAAACATCATTCCAACTAGGGTTCATTCATCAATGCAAGGCCATCTCAACAATGCATGTTATGACCCCATGCATGAGAAAAACCATTATCCATTATACACATTGCCACATGCAACCATCAACATGCATAAGCAATTCCTAATCAACTACACATACACATAAACACAAGTAGTCAAGCATATGCGATCAATTCTTGTGACCAAACCTATGAGACTCATACATGTAATAAAACATATAAGAAGGTATTCAATCAATATATAATAACATGTAAGTGAAATATAAAAATATGTAAGCGACATATAATAATATGTAACCAATCATACACTCATGACGATGCAGTCTAGAAAATCAACATCAAATTCCACATGACAACATCACTACAACCATGATCAACATTATGCAAATGCGGCAAGCACATGGAATGCAAGTGTAAGAGACAGACATGAAACTGACATGCATGCATGACCAACACATAGCCCATCTAGTTCGAGGGGTGAACCATGCTCTGATACCACTCTGTAACACCCTCCTCCCAAATCTACCTAAGTAACCATACTAAATGGGCTAAACATGTGACGAGAAGCTACTATGATTGGATTCAACTTCCTATGTGACCATAAGGAAGTGGAATTGATAGAAACATAATACAAAAAAAATCAACATCAGCTTCAGAACCCTCAGGAACTAATCCAACACTTCAGATAGCTTTTCCTTAGGTCCTACTGAAGTTTTGACCAACTTAAGACTCAGTTTCTCTCATGCTATAAGCATGACAACATCGAGAAACGCAAAGTTGCTCTCATAGGCTTACCTATTAGCGTGTAGAGACTCATTTCTCTATTTCTATGTCAGTGTCCCAACAATTTGCGCCACTTTTTTATGCCCATAGCCCAGGTCACTACCCAAAATGAAATGATAGATTAGGAGAAGTAAAGGAATAGGGAAACGATGATGCAAAATCAATAAGTTAAATAAGATCTTAATTAGACCCCTACTAGCCATGACAAGAATTTCGTCAAACATGTCACAAGCATGTAATTTAAAGATGTAACCAACAAAATTAAACATAGGGATCTTGTACTTATATGAGAATGGGTAAGAACCATTGTTCCCTCATGTCATTTTCTTACATTACCATCTATTAGACCATATATACATTATCGATTCATTTACAAGTAAAAACATGTTGAGAGCCATACATAGATACTATCATAAAACACAGATATAAACAACATAATAACAATAGAAATACTCATGAAAGTACAATCATATAGACCACATATAATCCATCAAAATTCTCATAGATATACAAGGAGAAATAACCCTTCATTAATGATGCAAAAACCCAAACCCGGGATAGTACTTCCATGTTCCACCTGACCATAGAATGGCTAAGCCAAATCTCTCCTCAACCTTTCACCCCTGTGCCATATTCCAATCATGAATGTGGGACTCAAGTGAAAAGAACCAACGAGGGCATACCAAGGCTAAACCCCCTCATCCTCATTAGTAGAAATTAGGTTTTACCATAATCAGTCCCAAATCACTAGGCCAACAAAATGAACACATCATAGCATGATTTACCGTGATCTCCACCCGATCACTAAGCAAGACAAGCATGGATGCCACTGGATTTCTCCACCTACATTATGAGGAATGTTCCCCCCTACTAATCTCTCAAGCTTTACCGCAATCCAAGCCTGGATCACTAGGCCCTAAACTAAAACCCATTGTCTAGGCTTTACCGCATATCCCAAACTCGGGATTACTAGGCCCAACAGAGATCAAACCACCTCTTGGTTTTACCATATATCCTACCATTCACCAACAAGGATTCTTGGGCCATCCGATGCAACACAAAATCTGGCTTGACTACAACCTACAATTTGGTTTAGGGGTTACTAGGCCATGTGCTCTATCACTTAGATTCAATTCCATCTAGAAATCCAGCTCAACCAAAAGATGAGAATCTCATCATACCATGGCTATCTATAAATGACAAGGTTAGGCTTAAAACACTGTTACACCTGGAAAAACCCATGCCACAACAACAAAATAACCAAATGCAATACCATGCATGGAAAATCTAGCAAGGAAAATACACATACAAATTGATACCTACAATGAAACTTGTTGTACCTACCTGATCCTTCATTTCCATTGTTCATATTTTCTTCTTCTTACCTTCTTTTGCCTTTCTTGATCCAATGCCAAAAATGCTCCAAGAAAACTTTAAGTGTCCAAGACTGAGTGAGAGAGTGAGAGAGAATAATCAAAGAGCTCCAAAACTAAATTGAAAAAAGGTTACCAACTGATCCTCAGATGACTTTTTACAAATGAGGCCTCTATTTTCTTCATTTTCCATTATTTTCCTTCAATTTCCTCCTCAGATTCAACCTATGACCTTTCACCTCCTTTTTCTGCTAATATCCATTATTTTGATAAATAAATGTGCCAAAAATTCCATTTTTCCTTTCCAAATCCTTAGCCATTTCCTTTGCCAAATTCTTTAACCATAATAAACCGATGAACACCCACACTAGGATGTCTTGCTCAACATTCAACTTGGAATAAGTGTCCCATCATCCGTGGTTATTATTATTGCCTTTATTTACTTTTATTACATGGAATTTTCATGGGGGATGTTACAGCCACCCCTATGGTGTACAACAAGTACCTATATTACCAAACTTGGGACCCTATTCTATCCCAAGATTTATTTGCCCATGTGGCAATGTAGAACTGTTGGCTTTTTCATTGATTGCACCTAAGAAGTGGTTCTGCAAGTCATACTATTTTTTCATTGATTCCATTCCTTTCGCTATGGGGTTCTCTTCGCTGGCACAAGCTGCATGTTGCAACACTTTCTTGTCCTCGTCTTTGTCAATAGTTGCATCCTTGAATACATCAACGTTTTCCATGAAGTATAGTATTTTTTGGTCATCATTGGAAAGAAGTAAGTTATTGATATTGTCAGGGATGGATGGTTTATAAATAATTTCTGTAGAAAAATTGTCCCTTAGCGGTGATAACCTAGCAACTACTTTCTCCAATGCATTTGCAGTTGTGTTGCGTATTATAGGAACATAAACAATATTTAAATCTTCAAAATGCGAAATCAAACACCATACCTATTTTTGGTAAATTTATAGATGGCATCACACACAATGTATGGTATCACATACTTGTCGTACAATGATTTTTGAGTCACCTACTACTTTAAGGACTACAACATTAAGGTCAATGCCTATTTTCAAACCCAAGATAAGTTCCTCATATTCTACAGTGTTGTTTGTGCACTCAAATTCCAAGTAGTTGGAGATCAGACGTCTTCTCTGTCATGGGTCTACTAAAACAAAACCAGCTCCATAGCTCTCCTAGATCTTAGAACCATTAAAATACAATGTCCAAACATCAGACGTACAAAGACTATTTGCTACACTAGTATTACTACTACTAACTGTAAAAATGTCATTTTCGCAAGTTGAAATAGGAAGGAGTTCCAACTATGTGTCTGGTGTAACTAAGGATGGTTAAGATAGATAACACCCCAGATTAGTTTATAGGAATAAATTTCAAAAGATAAGGTCTGCAAAAACAACTATATCATTTTTTCCTTCGAAGGGAGTAACCATGTGTTTCATGTACTGCTCTAAGTTCACATAGATATGATTGTTTCTACCCTTGTACAGAAGCCATAAATGTGACCAGTCCCTAGAAAAATACCCATGTAAATTGCTGGACCAGTCTCTGCTCAAAAATACATCGTATGATTTTAGGATATCCATAAGCACTATAATTAAACATTGCTGAACTTGGTGGTCGAATGATAAGCAAATAAGGAGATTTTTGAGTTCACCAATTGCATGAAAAAATCATCTCCAGCTAAATGATCCATGCATCTATTTTGTCCCATTTCATATTGATTTTATTTGCAACAGATAAAGGAATCACATTTACAGATGCACTAGAATCAACTAAGAAATTTTCCACATTGTAGTTGAAAATTTCAAACATTAAGAGAAATAAGGGTAGAGTGTGTTTGCATTTAACATTAAATCATTAGGTACAGATTTGAGGGAACCAAATGACTGACCAGATCCGTTCTTTGAACAAGAACCATTACCTGAGGTGGATTGTTTAAGTGCACGAACAAGCATTTCCCGTTCGCTGGCGATCTTCACAAGTTTGAAGAGTCAAATATTCACACAAAATTTATTAATCTCTTCAACTATGCTAAAATCCAATGTTGGAGTGATTTGTAGCTGCATGTTATTTTTTCTATGCTAATTTCAACATTAGATTTCTAAACAAATGCTGGTCAATTGCTTCATGTGCATAGGTTCCCTTAGGGTGTTTGTGAACGCAAACAAGTAAATTTGATCAAGTTTTATGTTAACTTCATGAACATATTAAGATGAAAAAGAAGTGTTGAACATCATAAAGCAAATGAATACCAAACCATAAAGAAAAACAATTAACATAGTGTTTTGATAAAGGAGTTCACCCCTCCTGGGCTACATCTCCTTGGTCCAGCTTCCATGGCTCAGGCCTCTTTATTTGCTCAGAATGGAAAAAATACAGTTTACAATGCTCTATAGCTCCTGAAATCTATTTTAATGGACTCATAGCATGCAAAAACCCCTAAGATGACTCTTCAAGCTCTGCAAATGGACTACAACTATTTTGGGCTTGAACTCCTCTCTTGGTGGCCCTGGGCTTCCTTAAAATTCAACGTGAAAAAATCACATACAAAAGTGACTCTCTATGTATAAAACATGTTAAATTGAGTTCTGAGTGTTTAAATTAGCTAAGAACACCTTTTGTTGAGCTCAATTTGGTTGAACAATGTTCCAGTTATGACTCAAACAATTTTTCCCTAGAAATCCTCCTCCAAAATTGGAGGAACTCCAGTTAAGGTCACTAAATCCGGAGTTGGCACAAAATTTGTTGGATATTGCCAAACTAATCTTGAGTTTAATTAATGATAAGTGGGGTGAATTAACGTTAATAGAACAGTTAGCGCATAATCCACGCAATCAAGGTTAACCATTAACCCCGACAGTCTTGGTGGAGTGGTCACATGACATGGCTTTCTGACAGTTAACGAAAATGGTTCTAAAACCGTTAGCTGAAAGTTTCTACAGAGGGATCACATGCCAAACATTAAATTTCATGGTTTGTGGTTTTTTGGAGTTGGAGGTTGTGGTAACTAGAATCTCCGTGCTTGTTGGCATGTTCACATGGAGGGTTGGCCCTCCTAACTGCCCATAATAAAATAAATTAAACTTTAAATATGTATTAAATCCATTGAATGTTAAGAACTAATAGGTATCGGAGATGGTTAGGGTGTTGGTGTTGTAGAGGGGAGGTCGCGGGGTCAAACCACGACACCTCCATAAAATTTTTAGCACAACATCATAGGGGTATGTGGCAGCCTTAGGGGTTGCCATGTGTTGCCTTCCCATTGTTCCAACTCATCACAATTGGGCACATCCATCCCATCATCCAGATCAGCAATTTAGGGCTCATCAAACCCTAATTTCAGTTGCTACATGCCCTAAACAAGTCACCCCTTCGAATGCCTCCTTCCCAGACTATTTCATGACTTGAAGACATCCAGAAATAGCCTCTATAGGGACTAGCGTAGGTAGGTCCGTGTAAGTGTGCGTTGTAGAGAAGTTAATTCCATGCCAGGGTGCTCTGCAGAGAACTTAGGCTTGCCGTCACCTACCCTGGGCAAGGTTGAGTGAAATTCACATAGGGTTTAGGGAGTATTCTTATCTTTTGGAGTCATCTAGAAGGTTCACTCACTTATCAACTCCTTTGAGCTCAAAAGTGTATGAGGAAAGAATTAAGGTGCATCTTATCGCTTCATCCCTTCTTGCATGGAACTAATTCTAAGTATGGAAGGCCATTCAATGCCACCATTTATGACAAAACCTCTTCATCTTCCTATCAATTGACCACTCATCTAAGTGATCAGCGATTGGATTGTGTTGAATTGTAAGGAGATAATTTCGCTATGAGATTTGGCTTTGAAGAAAGTATTGTAATGCTACAAGTTTGTCCTACTTTTGATGTGATGTTGATGGGATCCAAGCTAGAGGAATGTATTTGAATCAGACACCAATGGTTGTAATTCCTTCTTCTATTCAATAAAGTGTTTGAGCCTTTCTCCCATATGTTTGTATTGTTTTATAATGGTATTATGTGTGAATGTATCTAATTCCTTTCACTTATATTCAATAGATATTTTGCTTTGATCGATTCTTTGTTTTCTGTTGCGTTTATAGGTACTTCTCAAGCATATTAAGTACGGGAAGGAGTGACGGGATCGATACAAAGGAGACGAGAGGAAATCGGAACTACAAGTACGTCTTCTCATCTTCTCATCTTATCTATTGCTTGTAGGAAAAGAGTAAAACACTTTAAACTGTTGCTCTAGATATGGATACTTATCTAGGGAATTACTATTTATCCATAGATACCAAATTCTCCAAAACAAATTGGTGATTCAACTAGGGAAGATCCTATTTCCTAGTATCTTATCCACCTCCTAAGACATCCTTACAGAACTTATTTGTGTTGATAGGTTGTAATTCAACTCTTTGCATTGAAAAATTGGTCAAAATTATGTCAAATTGCCTCTTGAAATGGCTAGGTGTCATGAGCGCAAGTTGGTGAGGGACACAGTGCACTGCAGAGCACCCCTGGCTTAGGGACAATGCTGTGAAGCACATTGTCTCCCATTTAGGGCTGCGTTGATCCTCCTAGGGTCAGTTTCCCACCTTTGGAATGTGTTTTTTCCAACTTTTCTCTATTTGTTTGTTTGTTGATTGATCAATGGATGTTATGTCTCAGAGAACTAGTTTCTATCTCCTTGTATACCCCTACATTGATTTGATTTATTAATGTTTCTTTAATGTTTTCTTTGTCATTATCAATCCATAATCAAAATTAGAATATAGTTGATTAATCTTCATTCGAAAGAAAGTGTCGTAAAGTCTTCTTTTCCTTCGAATCAGAACTTTTGTAAAAGTCTTCATTCTTGTGAAAGATTTATTGATTGTATGTGCATATTTCCTTTTGTTCTTCACATTAAGGAAATTGAAAAGAAATGCATGCATGTTGCATTGAAAAATTTTGTGTGTGCTCATAGGAATAGTGTAGGGAAATTGCATTAGATTGTGCTCTTTGATCGTTAAATTGAATGGAAAGAATGCTTATCATGATAGTTTCATTCCTAGGAATTTCAGAATACATCACGTGGTGAACTTGAAAGGAAAATTCTTAAGAAAGATCAACTTAAAATTAACATCAATTTACCTAATGGAGCATTGTCATTAATGAAAACAATTAGTGGTTCTAGGCTATAGATGTGTTCCGGCGTTGTAAAAAAATTCAGTTGTCGCTAACTTGTTTGCAATACATCCCAAGTGTGATACCTCATTCCACGTATGTGAGTATATCATAGCTCATCCATGTACCTTCTAGTATATAGGGTGGTGTTACAATACATAAAGTATATGGGAATCCTCTCACTGTGCGGTTTTGCATTAGACAACACTTATACGGACTGGGCCTCCATGTACATTTGGGTATATATGGGAGGACAACACTAGGTTTCTATCCATCCTTAGGTAACTGAGTCAGTTTCCTTGTACACTCTGATACACTGAACACAGCATTCAGGGAGATTCCCTGCCCATACTTCTCGGTTTGCCAAGAGGTATTCTGCAGTTCACAGTTGCTTGGTAAACCTTTTCCCTAGCTTACCTGTTTTTGTTTATTTCTTTTTTTATAATAAAATTAATCAACAATCATGGAAGAAACTCAACCCTTACCCCATCATTCACAGAGAACAACGAGTAAACTGCCTTTGCTGCTCGAAGCTACACCTATTTGGTCAAAGTAGTCTCGCTTAACAGAGTCAAGTATTCTTGAATCATCTATTCCCGTAAGTAGTGAGACTCTAGTTACTCCAACCATTTCTGGTACATCTATTTCCAAAGAAGAAGTTGTTGTGGGGAAAAGTGTCTATTCAGTTTGACCCTATCCCACTAAGGTGTGACAGTGCCTTAGCAACAAACAGAGAAAACTACTTTTGTATTCTTCTTTATGAACTATAAACGAAGAGGAATAGGATGAACCAACCTGTGTCTTGCGCTAGTCCTTTGATCCAATCTCTCTCCTCTTTGACAGCTTCCAGCTACTTGCTCCCTTACTTGCCCAGCTTCACCAAGTTCCTGTAAGATCACAGAAGAAGAAAACTACACAAAGACATGGATTTATATTCATAAATAGCTTAGGATCAGATTTAAGCTAAACATACAAATGTAACAAGCATCAATGATACACAAGCATGTAGGAGAAACTCAAATAGTTTTATTGATATAACAAGAAGATCCAGGAGGAGTTACAACCGATGATTCCTGATCCAGCATCAACCTCCCAGCAAAGGAATCCCTTCTTCACCTCCAACAAAGCATAAATCACCCAATACTCAAATATCAATCTCAAAACCAACAGCAATTCTCTGCAATGTACAAAATTCCAGCCTCTGCATCTCTGGGATGAGGGATCCATATATAGATGTATGCAAAGAGGATGAGTCAGCTTGTCATCTGACTAGTGGCTTCTCTCTGTCAGTTCTTGCTTCCACTTGGAGACTGAGAGCCTCTTACTCATCCTTGGTCGAACTCAGTGAGGCAAGTGTCATAGGGGAAGATTCTGGAAGCTTCCATTGTCTTTCCACCTCGCGGAATGGCACTGCCATTTGTCATTTCCCGCTCAACGCACCATGGTAGTGCATTTAGGTGCGTTGCAACGCACCTAGCTGCTGTACTTGGGTGCTATGCAACGCAGGTAGCTAGTGGAGCAGCTGAAATGATCCTGATTTGACTGATTCTGAGCAATTTCTGGTGGAGAACTTCTGGGAGAAGCTGTAATTTGTTGACCTTGTTCCTCTAGGGGTCGGAACAACACTTTTAGGGACTTAGGATCCCTTGGTTTATGGACATTTCATGCTTAGAGCTGTAAGGCACAAAAATCTCTATAACAGTTTCCCCCTAAAGTATGAGCCCGTTTATCGGGTGAAATGCTTTATTAGGAGGATCCGAAGTTCTTTCAATGCTGGGAGGAGACCTGTAATAAGATACAATACAATACATTATCTTCATACTATTTTTCATGATCTAGCTGAGGCAGGCATTCCCATGCTCAGCTTTATAAATTCATTTTCATGTACATAGGACAGACAATCGTCTGATCGTAGACTGATGATTCTGATAGAGCCATCATCCTTTTGGTAGGATGATCATTTGTGCTGCAATGCTGTACATTTCAATGTCTTTATTTTTCCTGAATATATATCGCAGCCTGGATGGATGAAACTAGATCCGAGGTCTTCAATCTCGTCCGATCTTCACTCGAAGTACAAGTCGATCCATGTGAGAAATGTTCTGAAGTCGAACATGGAAAGACATCGCTTGATTACCAGTCAATGATGTAAACTGTTAACAAGCGCGAGAGGAATCACCGATAATGATGATGACCCTCAAGGTACTGCAGTACAATTCACGTGGTGTGAATAAAGGACTTGGCGTCGAACACCACGCAAAATCTTTCGGTCGAAGGTCATTGATGTATACCTGTCGTCGGAAGTGAGAAACTCGCCATTGAGGCATGTAAGCTTCAAAGTACTGAAGGGGGTGTTCCTAGATCATCTTCTTGGATAGTGAGATGATGTCGACAAGAAGCAATCCGTCAAAGGAGGGCCTTAATGAATCCCACATCAATGACACGGAACGGAGCAAATGATTTTGATGGAGGTGAAAACGATCTGATGATACATGGTTCAGGATGGCGGTCATGAAAGAATGAAGTATAATGTATGGTAGTGGATGGGACACAGGTGACTTCTCTAGATGACTTCTCTTGAACATATCAGCGACACTTATGTGATGGATTGGTAGCATTTACCCCAAATGTGGATGGTATGGCGTGACCATGGTAATGTGACCGGTGAATGAAAGAACCCAACCCGACTCAGGCACGGAGTGGAAGTGTCATGTTCAAGAGCGACTTGCTACCAATAAAGGTTCTTTGAGTTTTTCCCAATTTTTCCCCAGTCATTGCTGACCAGTACCTCTTTATTTTTTTCAAGCTTGAGGAGGATAACATATGCTTGTTCTATAATTTGCCCTTCGGGCAAACCCATCGCTATGTTTTAACGAGCCTAGCGATAGTGAAACTCGTTCTCGTCTAAAGACAAGTTTGTCACTATTAATCTTTTTAACGAGTTTAACGACAAAGATAACTCGGTCCTTTTCATTTTTAGAGAGTCTGAAAAGGTACGTAAAGGTAACTCCTAAATTCCTTTTTCGTCATCTAATCCCTTAAGTCCAAAAAAGTATAAAACAGTACAGAAGGGATGAATTTTCGATAGTTTTAACGAGCCGAACAAAACAAGCGCTCGATCTTTTTGTGCAATAATCCCTCAGGTCCAAAAAAGATTAAAATCTAGAGGAGGGATAGCACTTCTTGTCCCTTTAACGAGCTGGAAGGCCAAGGACTCGGTAATATTTTCATATTTTACGAGTCAGATGAAAAGAGCTTAAAGAAGACTCGTCTTTTGAGGAACGAGTGATAAAATGGGTAGCAGATGATTCCAGGTAAGGTTTGGAATTTTCCAATCACGGCAGTGTCACAAGGATGGCTAGTGAAATCACTCCTCGTAGCCGTTCCTCAAAATGGGTAAACAATCAAATGGAGGTGAATGATCGGCCAATGGGAAAGTGGAGGGGATGGTGCAAACACGACCAAGGCTTTAATGGCTGATAAGATACATTCACGGTGGTTATTTACCGGGGAATAGTTCATTTTTTAACGAGCTTAAACGCGGGTTGAAACACTTGCTCATGTCTTATGTTTATTTTTTAACGAGCTTGAACTATGTGCTAAAACTGCTCGATGCGGGTTTATTTTTTAACGAGCTTGAACCCTGTAGTAACACTGCACGTGATAAGTTTGCATGCCCCCAACATAATAATGCAAATCGAGGTGCATGCCCCCCAAGCTTCATTGCATTCAACTCAGTGGTTGGAATGAAGGTTTACCTTTGAGATTTGGAAAGGGGATTTGTTTCATTTTTTAATGAGGTTGACACAGTAAAAGAACCATCCTCAAGACTCCTTGTTTCATTTTTTAACGAGGTTGACACGAGATAAGAACCGTCCTTGGAATCCAAATCCATTAGATATAGAAGGTTTCATATTCCACTGAGGCCACTTCTGCCAGATTACTCGGAGGCGGTAGGGCAAAAGTACCCATTAAGGCAGGGTCTTTTAGGAGACCTACTCCGATATTTTGGAGCGAATGATTACTTCCATGGATCATGGGAATGCTTCCAGTAACTTGAGAACCATTAGGGAGGAAGTTTTGTTGGTTGACGATTGTAATCCCTCCTTGAAAGGGAAATGCAATCTTTCTAAAATAGGTCGATACAACAGCTGCCATGGCATATATCCATGGTCTTCCTAGTAGGATGTTGTAATCAAGATTCCCATCGATGACTTCAACATCTATTTCTACTGTTTTCCCTCCTAGTTCAACTTTCAAGTTATTTAGGATACCATATGGGGTATATGTCCATCCATCAAATGCTTTTAATGTCGTCGAATATCGCGACAAGGTTGGAGATCCTAAAGTTTTCCAGCAACTCATCGACATAATGCATGTAGATGCCCCCTCATCAATAATTGTCCGATGAACAGTTTTGTTGAGGGCTTTCACTTGAACAAGGAAAGCTAGTTGAGATGGTAACTGAGGATCGTATCCTTTATGATCGAAGGATACAAGATTGGAATTCTTTGGGTCAATCCCACCAATGGCTGATAATAACGCCTGCGTTTGGGATGGGCAATTTTGTAGTACTTCAAGAGTCGACATAGCGGATGGCGATTGGGCCAAATCCTCCACTATGTTATAATGTTGTGCCGCTCTAGCACGAGGATTAAATGTCGACTTGTGTACTACTCCCTTTGGCGGTTTTATTGTCAATTCAGGAATGGTGGGTGTTACAACTTCTGCCGAAGTTGTTGTCGAACTACTTGGTTGATCTTTATCCTTGTTGTTCGACAGCTGCGGATTCCCGTAATCTTTGTTCCTTGTCGAAATCAAAGCATCATTCTGCTATTTTGAAATCAACAACATCAACACTTGAGATGGGGAAGCATTTCCACTTTCAACCAGATTCGTTCCTGGATTTGGAAACGGATCAGTTAACACTGCTGAGGTTTTCGAACTTTTAAAGAATTTCTTAAGCTCAGCTTTGTATGGACACTCTCTCGTCCAATGATCCTCATCACATATATGACACCCTGCAGGGGGTTTCCTATTTCCAGGAGAGTTTGAAGAAGATTTTTCCGGAGATGACTCATCCTGTTTCTTCTTCTTCCCTTTGCCTTTCTTCTTGCTTCCTGGTTGTTTGGTTTCTTTGCCCTTATCTGTCGATACGACATTTACTTCCGAAGCAAGAAGTTCGTCTTTTGCATTTTGATCTGAAATCTTACGGGCCTTCTTGGACGTAGCCTTTGTCGATTTCGCATCTGTTGTGCCAATCACACCATCGACGGCATGAGAGTCATTGTTTGATTTAGGAGGAGGAGGAATTGAGAATTCCGGTCTAGGGGCGTCAGGTATTTTGTCGTAGAGCGTGCCAGACTGAGTATAGATCAAGTCCAGATATTGTGCACGAGCTATAACTTGCTCTTCTGTTATGACTCCCCCCTTTTCCACATCTTCCGTGATGGAAAGTAGTAATGACTTGATAAACCATTTAGCTAATAGCTGATCGGGGACGTACGTTTTTACCATCCTACGACGACGTCGCCACTCATGTATATGATCAGATATGTGAGTGGCCGTTGTCTGTTTGAAGTTGGTAAGGAGTTCTGTTCCCGTTTCATACCTTATTGGTAATTGAAAATGGGTTAAAAAGGTTGTGGCTAAGAAACTGAAGTTGTCGAACGAAGCTCTAGGCAATTCAATGTACCCTTTTGCCGCTGGACCCGTTAACATCCTCTAAAAGAGGCGAAGTCTTATCGAATCATCATTTAGGGTGTTTGATGAAAACCATAGATGAAATTTCATCACGTGATTCGATGGATATTCACCCGGATTTCCATTAAATTTAGGAATATCTGATGGAAGTTTATGTGGAATCGCTGGCCACCAAGGGGTGTAAGCAATTGGATCGTTTCTTAACCGGTTTAAATCAGGTAACTCTAAAGTTGCCACGAATGGTAACTGTTGATTCAGGTTAGGTGAAGCATAGCTAGGATAAGATGGGATTGCCTGAGCAGTTGGTCTTTGCATACCAGCATAATGCATTTGATGCTAGTATGACTGATAAGGTTGGTGGACATGACCATTGTAAAATGGTTGATTTTGACCGTTTTGAATGTACGGTTGTCCACTATTCACAAAGATTTGTTGCTCAGAACCTTGGTATACTTGTTGGAATTGTGGTTGTTGGTATTGCACCAGCCATGGTTGTGAAGCCATGTGCTGTTGCGCTATACTAACCGTTGGACCAAGGTGTGGGGTAATTGTACCCGTCTGGACCTGTGTCGCCCCACTAGTTGGCAATTGTGGTTGAGTCGCAGGGTCAAGGGGCTGTTGCATCACAACCTGAGAAATATGAGGTTGGCATACAACAGGCAGCATTTGAACTTGTGGCACCGTCACAATAGCTGGTGTAATCGGGATGTTCGACATAGGTACACATTGTTGCATCGAATACACAACTCTTGGTTGTTGAGGTAGCATAGGTACCCAACCACTTGAGGTAATTCCAGTGTAACCTGAATATTGTTGTGAACTCCCGTATGGATATCCTCCCGGAGGGGGTAATGAAAGGGCATACTGCCCCCCATACGGTGGTAATCCGGAACTCAAGGGGATTGTCTGCCCTTGGGGACTGGACTGCCCAAATTGACCTCCAAATGGATCAATCTGTTGAGACTCAACATAAGAGTTTCCGGATATTATTCCGGAGGAACAAACAAGAACGGACCATACTCTCGTAATAGCCCCTGAGTGGGCTCCTTCTAGCGGCTGAGAGCTAGTCGGGACAGATGGTATGCTAGCGAACATCGTCGGAGTGATGGCAGGGAGTTCTGCTGTCGCTGTGTCAGGTGCCACAGTCGTAGATGTTGACGGTTGTTCAGACATTTGTAATCTATCCAAAAGATTACCTAGCGATTCTACAAGAGCTTCCGCTGGTGGTAGACTAACTTCTGATGAAGAAGGATATAGAGTGATCCCGACTCCAACGTGCGTTGGAGTACTTGTTTGAGGATCTTCTATAATTTCTTCAATGGCAATCAGACCAGGTGGAAGGGGAAGACCGTCAGGTCCGTAAAATATTTTTGGTGCCGAAGAAGGTGTGGAATCGACAGCGACAGATGTTTGAAGAGCAAGACTCTCCGAACCGGTTATAGATGGAACTGGTTTGGTAACACAAGTGTCTACTCTCAGACTAGGATCAGTATCACTGTCCTTCTGTGGCTGTTGAACTTCTTCTGTAGAGGCAGGGATCCCAGAAATGTTTGGAGTAACTGGAATCTCTGATGTCGTTGGAACACTTGTTCTAACTTTAATAGGAGATTTGGAACGGGTTAAACGAGTTCACTTTGTCCATACTGGTTTCAATTCTGGAGACAAAGACGGTTGACTCGTAAGCCTCCGCGAACGACGGGGTTTCAATTGACTTTCTTCCACGATTGCGGATTACTCGATCAACTAAAATAAAAAGGGGAAGTATGTTTCCAAATTAAATGAATTTTAGACGCTTTAGACACAACTTGTTTTTTCAATTTTAAAGAGTCGAGAAAAAACAAAAGATGACTCTAGTCTCCTTCGATTTTTAATGAGCCTGAAGTGACAAGTGCTCAGATGGACCTTTTCCGTTAAGGAGTCTGAAAAGGAACAAAAGGGACTACTCTAGCGATCTAGGTAGAGGGAGTGCCAAACCAATCACAAAACTGGAGAATACGTTTTACGGTACGACAGTCAGTCTTCCCGAATGCTGTGTTCGGTGCATTGCGATCAGTAGGGCGGCCGACACGGCTTCCTATGGATAAAAGGTTTTAAGCCTATAGGGGTCTCCCAATATATACTCGACGGTACGTGGGAGCACAAGTCCGTACTGGCACTTATCGTCTCACAGTGGAGGAATCACCCAACCATCAGTGAGGACAATAGTTACTAGGCTTTACGATGCCGGAATACGTCTCTAGCCTAGACCTCTATGTTGTGCGTTAAGTTCCAAAGCGTTGTTAGATTCATTCAATTTATTTTAAGTTGATCTTTCTTATGAAGTTTGCCTTTTGGGTTCACCACGAGATGTAGATGTAATTCCTAAATGCAATCTAAAGATGATAAGCAAATCTTTTATCTCTTTTCAGCAATGAAAATCCTAGCTACAAGGGGAAAAGAAAGACACAATCTTTTCTCAAAGAGCAAAGAGCACGCTGTAGATGCACTTTTCCTAAATCAAGCCATACAAACTATCAATATGCAAATGCACATGTGCATGTATTTGTTTTTCACTTTCTTAATATTGATGCCTAAAAAGAAACTTGATGTACAAGTCTGAATTTGCTTTCAAGTGAAAAACACAACAAGCTTCTTTTCGAAATCAAAAGGTAGAGATGATTACGACACTTTAAGATTTTGAAATAAATACTCGTTTCGACACTAGAAAGTCACAAATGCAAACCAAAGGCAAAAGTAAAAGCAATAGTCGACTATCAACAGCAAATAAACTTTCTCCTAAGACCAAAATCAACAGTTACGATAGATCTAAATCAAAGGACGACAGTGTGACTATTCTACTTTTGCAATGGAAAACTGTAAATGATGCCACAAACACACAAAAACACCTACAGTCTTTTTGTACAAAGGAGGCAGAATTAAGGCAAAGAAAAGGAGTTTTCAGACAGGTACACACACTGATCACAGGCTGCAAAAATCAGAGACAAAACTGGAAAAAATGAAGCAAAGAACCTCAGCTGCACAGGGCAAGGCTGATCAGCGCACCTGTTACACAGAGAAACTGAATTGCAGCGCAGGTAGCCCTCTCGGGACCTGCGTTGAAATGCAGAACCTCTTCACAGAGCCTGCGCTGGGGCAGAAATGAGAATTCTATCCGGGTTCTGGGTCACGGTTTGCAGTTTAATCTATGGTTTTTGGCTGAGTAAAAGCAATCAGTAATGTACAATCAGAGGGATGATTTAAAGGAGGTCTAAGAGCTATCACAAAGGGCAATCAGATCATTTTTGAATCAGCTATTCAAATCATAAACAGATCCAGTGAATGGTTTGAAGTAGCAGGTGTCTACTTTGCATTTGTAAATGGCAAATGCAGTTTGATTGCTACTTCTAAGTTTATGAAACAAACAACAAGAGAAACACAAACAAACTAATTAGACACGTTCCCCAGTGGAGTCGCCATTTTGTTGTGGGGAAAAGTGTCTATTCAGAACGACCCTATCCCACTAAGGTGTGACAGTGTCTTAGCAACAAACAGAGAAAGCTACTTTTGTATTCTTCTTTATGAACTATAAATGAAGAGGAATAGGATGAACCAACCTGTGTCTTGCGCTAGTCCTTTGATCCAATCTCTCTCCTCTTTGACAGCTTCCAGCTACTTGCTCCCTTACTTGCCCAGCTTCACCAAGTTCCTGTAAGATCACAGAAGAAGAAAACTACACAAAGACATGGATTTATATTCATAAATAGCTTAGGATCAGATTTAAGCTAAACATACAAATGTAACAAGCATCAATGATACACAAGAATGTAGGAGAAACTCAAATAGTTTTATTGATATAACAAGAAGATCCAGGAGGAGTTACAAATGATGATTCCTGATCCAGCATCAACCTCCCAGTAAAGGAATCCCCTCTTCACCCCCAACAAAGCATAAATCACCCAATACTCTGATATCAATCTCAAAACCAAAAACAATTCTCTGCAATGTACAAAATTCCAGCCTCTGCATCTTTGGGATGAGGGATCCATATATAGATGTATGCAAAGAGGATGAGTCAGCTTGTCATCTAACTAGTGGCTTCTCTCTGTCAATTCTTGCTTCCACTTGGAGACTGAGAGCCTCTTACTCATCCTTGGTCGAACTCAGTGAGGCAAGTGTCATAGGGGAAGATTCTGGAAGCTTCCATTGTCTTTCCACCTCGCGGAATGGCACTGCCATTTGTCATTTCCCGCTCAACACACCCTGGTAGTGCATTTAGGTGCGTTGCAACGCACCTAGCTGGTGTACTTGGGTGCTATGCAATGCAGGTAGCTAGTGGAGCAGCTGAAATGATCCTGATTTGACTGATTCTGAGCAATTTCTGGTGGAGAACTTCTGGGAGAAGCTGTAATTTGTTGACCTTGTTCCTCTAGGGGTCGGAACAACACTTTTAGGGACTTAGGATCCCTTGGTTTATGGACATTTCATGCTTAGAGCTGTAAGGCACAAAAATGTCTATAACAGAAGTTTCACAATTACTTGATGACATTAGCACTGATCCTAGTGAAACAGTAACCGAACTTGTTCAACAACAACTTGGTCCTCAACTTGAAGTTTCTCAACGAGAAATTAGTTCTAAACATGACTCAATTCAACCAGAAGTTAATCTAGAACCTATCACAGTTCAAACAGAAGTTACATATGAACCTGAAGTTGTTCAGGAACCTCTTTATGAAACTATTGTTCTTTTACCCGAACATCTGGACTTCAAACTTGAACATTCAGAAGTTGTTACTTTACCAGAAGACGATCAACCAGTTACCCCTCATACATTAATAACTACTGAAACTTCCACTTTATCAACACCAGAAATATTTTACAGACCAGACAGTTAATTTCTTCAACCTTGTTTAGTTGCTTTTGAGGAAGAATTGGAAGAAGATTCTACACCTATAACCCCATTCCACTTTGGAGGTGGGCTTTATCTTTATCCTCATACTCCTCATTTTACTACTCCGTTTGATCCTACTTATTTTCAAGTACTCGTCGATTCTTTAGGACAACTTTTGGGTAAGATAACTATGGCTGAACAATCATGAACATTCCACATTGTATCATCTGATGCAGCTACAGTAGAACCTTCTATTGCAACCTCTTTGATGTTTTCTACCACACCTGAGTTGCACCTATATGGTGAATCGTCCATCCTGGTTGGTTACCAATCTTTATCTGGAACCCACTTAGGGGTTGCTTCTACACCATGGTCATCACCCATGTCTTCAACTGGAATTCTACCTGGTTCTTCTTTAATAGGAACTCAATAGTTTGATCTTGCATATCAATATCAAGCTGGGAAATTTGGTCAATAAAGACATATGTATCTGTTAAATACTGGATTGCCACTATATGGAGAGAAATATGCTTATTCACCTTATCCTTCATATGGTAATGTCCCACAGTATTCGAGTCAACCTGGAATTCAAGTTTGTTAATGGAATCCAACAATGCCAGTTCAACCAAGGCTTGCGTATCCAACAAAACCAATGCAAACTGTGTTAGCTATTCCTACTACACTTGTTGTTACTATTGTACCACAATGACAAGTTTAAACTGTTGTATCTCAACTGATAAAAACTGGTCCTTCTACCTCGCAACCACAAGTTTTAGGTCAAGAAGCTCAAGTTTCTCAAGTTGTTGTACAACAACCACTTGTTTCCGGGGTTCAACAACAACCTCAGGTTAGTATACCCTTATCTGGACTAACCGAAGCTTACATTGGTATAGCTTATTCACAACCTAGTCAACCTTTTATTGCTAGGCAACAACAACCATTAAATCAACAACAGTTGTACCAACAACAACAATAGTTGATTCAAAAATCGTGGAAACAAAAATTTCAACAACCTCAATTCCAACAATTCCAACACCAATTTGGACTTTTCCAACAGACTCAACATGGGTTCGGATAGTATCAAGATTACCAAGTTCCTAGTCAACAAGGCTTCGCAGGTTATGGACAACTGCAAATTCAACCTGGTTATCAACAACCACCTTATGCTCAATTTGTTCAGCAACAACCTTATCAAGAATACCAAATGTAGATGCCCTATGTTGGTATGAAAAGACCTATTACTCAGGACATTCCATGATATCCTGGGTATGCTCAACCTGACTTGAATCAACAGTTGTGATTTGTAGCAACTTTGGAATTACCAGATTTAAATCGGCTCACTAATGATCCAATCTTATATGCACCTTAGTGGCAAGTGATTCTGCATAAGTTACCTTCTAACATTTTGAAATTCAATGGAAATCCTAGAGAAGACCCATCAAATCATGTCATGACCTTTCATTTATGGTGTTCATCAAACTCCTTAAATGCTGATTCGGTTAGACTCCATCTTTTCCAAAGAAAAATTACTAGTTCGACTGTTAAATGGTACATTGAGTTACCAAGAGCTTCTTTCGACAACTTTATGACTTTAGCCACCACATTTTTAACCCACTTCTAGTTACCTATTAGATATGAGACTGGAACGAAACTCCTAACCAACTTTAAATAGACTAAATGCTACCCATATATCAGATCATATTCATGAGTGGTGTCATCGTCAAATGGTTAAGACATATGTTCATGATCAGTTTTCGCCTAAGTGGTTCATAAAATCCTTGTTGCCATAAATCACCAAGGATGTGGAAAAAGGTGGAGTTGTCACAGAAGAACAAGTAATTGCTTGTGCCCAATACTTGGATTTGATTTACACACAATCTGGCATGCACCCTGACCAACTTTCACTATTCCTCCTCCTCCACAATCAAGTAAGGAATCTCATGTCAGTGATGGTGTGATCAGTTCTTCGAGGATGAAAATGGCAGGAAGACCATCTAGTCAAACTCTTGTTATTACTAATCAAACTGCTAATGCATCAGAAAATAGTCTTGCTTCCGAAGTTAATGTCGTGTCATCTGACAAAGGCAAAAATGAAACGAAGCTAGGAGGCAAGAGAAAGGGTAAAAACAAGAAGAAAAAAGATAATTCCCCTCAAGAGAAATCATCTGAGTCCTCTACTTCAGCAAGGAAACCTCATTATCCATGTCTAATCTGTAATGACGAGCATTTTACAAGAGATTGTCCAAACCGCTCATAAGTCTCTAAACTTTTAAAGAGTTCTAACACATATGCAGTGTTGACTGATTCGTTTCCTAACCCAGAGACACATTTGGTCACATTAGACCATGTTTCCACATCCCAAGTACTCATGTTATCTATCACAAAGCCACAAAATGAAGTTTTGGTGTCAACGAGAAACAAAGATTACGGAAATCCACTATCATCTTCGAATAACCAAGTCACTAATCAACCTAATCCTTCAACTTCAACTTCATCTGAAAATATTCCACCACCTATTGCACCAGAATTGACAATAAAACCACCAAAGGGATTTGTGCATAAATCGACATTTAATCCTCGAGCTTGAGCATCTCAGAATTATAACATAGTGGAAGATCTTGCTCAGTCACCTTCTGTTATGTCGACACTCAAGGTGTTACTAAATTGTCCCTCCCAGAAGCAGGCTTTATTGTTAGCAATTGGCAGAATAGACCCTATGGATTCCAATCTTGTGGTTTCTAGCCATGTGGGATATACACCATAGTTACCAACGCACTTGGCTTTCCTAATTCAAGTAAAAGCTCTCAATAAAAATGTTCATCGAACTATTATTGATGAGGGGGAATCTACTTGCATTATGTCAATGAGTTGCTAGAAAACACCTGGTTCACTGCCATTGTCACGATCATCAACTATGTTAAAAGGTTTTGACAGATGAACATATACTCCTTGTGGGATTTTGAGTAACCTGCAAATCGAATTTCGGGGCGAAATAGTTACTGTTGAAGTTGAGGTAGTTGACAGAACTCTCGATTACAACATTTTACTAGGAAGGGCATGGGTATATGCTATGGTTGTTGTGGTTTCCATGTACTTTCATACTATTGCATTCCCTCATCAGGGTGGAATCATAGTGATCGATCATCTTTCCTTCTTTGCCAATAGTTCACAAGATACAGGAATCATTCTGTTGGTACACGGACCCCCGCTGTCACTTCAAAGTGTTGGAGTAGGTCTCTTTAAAGATACTTCCCTAATGGGCACATTTACACTACCGTCACCATCTGATTTGGTAGAAGTGGCAAGAGTAGAGACTTGCAACATGATTTTCTCCACCTCATCTGATTTAAGTAGGGTTACCAAAAATTTTGAAGTTGATAGTAATATTCAGGTAATTCTGCTAAGCCCCATTGAACTAGCATAGAAATCAATTTTGTGGGCTTGTGTGGCAAACCTAAATCCGCATTCATCAATTGTATGGGTAGACCGTTCGTTAGAATATGGTACTTCTTTGGATCCTTTCTTATGTATACATTCTACAGATGAAGGAATCGTCCAATCAATGATGATAGGAGAAGAACCTTTGGAAGATTGTCATCATCGTTCCCATCTTCAAGATGACATCGAAGATTATTCAAATGAACTAAACCACCCTTTAGTTGTTGATTTCCTTTCGAATTCAGTTTTCTTAGACACAATAGAATCTGAGCAAAACCTGTCAAATATTGAAGAAACGATTTCTATTGATATTTCGACCAAGCCTAATATTGTAGAGAAAATTCATGTCAGTAAATCTGGTTCCCCATCAGAACTCGATAGTTACCATACTCTCTTTTGTGAATTTAGAGATATGTTTGCATGGTTTTACAAGGAGATGCCAAGCATTGACTCTAGTATTTGAACACGAAATCAAAATGTACCCAGATGTCAAGCTAGTTCAACAATGACTTCGACCTATTCATCCAAATAAGGCCACTGCAATTAAAGTAGAGGTTGAAAAACCTTTGCACACCAGTTTCATTTACCCTACACCTATTACTGACTGGGTTTCCAACATTGTTCCTATTATAAAAAAACAAGGGACAATTCGAGTGTGCATTGATTATAGGGATGTAAATCAGGCATGTCCAAAGGACAATTATCCTACTCCTTTTAGCGACTAGACTATTGACAAATGTGTCGTATGCGAAATATTTTCATTTATGCATCGCTTTTCCGAATACAATCAAATCGATATCCGCCCACAGGACCAATTTAAAACAACTTTTATTTGTCATTAGGGCACATTCGCATATAGGAAACTCCCATTCGATTTGAAGAATGCAGGGGCGACATTTCAGAGGGCAAGGAGTTATGCCTTCCATGACATCAAGCACATTGTTTAACCTTACCTTAATGATTTAATTGCTCAATCAGGAAAGTGGATTGGTCACCCACAACATTTGAGAGCAATATTTTTACGGCGTTGACACTACAAGATATGACTCAATCCACACAAATGTGTGTTTTGTGTTGGTTCTTGTTGATTGCTTGTATTTGTAGTGTCGAGAGAGGGGATTTGACTTGATCCATTAAAGGTTCATGAAATTATTTATTTTCCTCCTCCTTCAAATCTTTTACAGTTACAGAGACTCCAAACGAAGGCAATATTTCTAAGGAGGTTCATTCCTAATTACGTTGAGATGGCTAATGGTTTTACACATCTTTTGGAAAAAGAGATACCCTTCCATTTGGATCAGGTTGCGCAAACTTCCTTTGATGCTCTTAAAGATACCTTGATTATAGCTTCATTAATGTATTCTCCAAATTATCAAAATGACTATTACCTGTATCTCGCTGCTGTAGATACAAACATTGGTGTGGTTTTAGTCCAGGAAGAAAATCGGATTGAACATCCGATTTATTATTTGAGCTGAAATCTCAACGATACAGAAATTAAGTACTCTTATGTCGAAAAACTAACTTTGGTAGCTGTGTAAGCTGTTCAAAGACTTTGCCATTACATCCAACTCCGGAAAAAAACAGTCATTTCATATTGCAACCCTATGACATACATTTTGTCATGTCAATTGCTGGGGGGAAATACTCAAAATGGATAGTCATTTTGTAGGAGTTTGATATGGAATTCATCAAGTCCAGATCAAAGAAATCTCTTGTTTTCACAAAGTTACTTTGCGACCTTCCCTCAACCTCCATTGATTCAACATCTGAGCCATTGATTTTGGATGAGTCCCTGTTTCTGATATCATCATCTGATGCGTGGTACAGAGATATACTGATCTATCTCTAGACCCAAACTTTCCAGCCTGATACCTCTCGCTCGCAACAATGACATATTCAATACCAAACCAAAGATTATCTGATCACTAGTGCCACTCTTTATCGTCGTGGTATCGATATGATTTTATAGAGGTGCCTCACGCATGAGGAAGCCGAGAAAGCATTGAATGATTGCCATTCAGGTGCCTATGGTGGACACTTATCTGGATATGCAACCACACAGAGAATTCTCCGTGTTAGTTACTTATGGCCAACTATATTTAAATATTGTATTATTTCCATCAAAAACTATCACGCATGCCAAATATATGACCGAAAAACTAGATTACCACCTACACCATTGCATCTAGTCGTTGTTGTTGGCCCATTCACCAAATGGGGTATTGACTTTATGACATGTAACCCCACCTCGGCCGGGGGGCATGGGTATATTATAGTCGCCATTGACTATTTTACTAAATGGGCCGAGGCGATGCCAAAATTGAACACTATTGGTGAAATGACTGCTATTTTCTTTTTGAAGCATGTTGTTGCCCAGTTTGGTGTACCACAAGCCATAGTTATAGATCATGGGTCGCACTTCTGCAATCACATGATGGCTAAGTTCACTGATAAGTTATGATTTTCACATGATAGTTCTACCCCTTATTACCCACAAGTGAATGGACAAGTTGAGGCCATCAACAAAGTCCTAAAGAGGATGCTGCAAAGAATGATAGGGGTTCATAAGTGAAACTGGCACTTAATCCTGTACTCTATCTTGTGGGAATATCAAACCTGAGTGAGAAATGTAACTGGATTCACACCCTTTCAGTTGGTGTATTTTTTGAAAGCAATCTTACTGATACAATATGAAATTTCATCTCTCAAACTCACGATTGACCTATTACCCAACACTTCTGACGAAGAAGCACGTTTCGTGGAATTAATCCATCTGGATGAAACCTGTTATGATGCTGCATTGGCTAACGAAGCGCATAAGAAATGAATGAAGGAACAATATGATATAAATGTCAAGCCTCATATCTTCTCAAAAGGAGACATGGTCTTGATTTATAATCAGGAAGCTGATAAACATGAAGCAGGGAAATTTGAACCAATGTGGATGGGTCCTTATATTGTCAACGGTGTTCTAGCAAAAGGTGCCTATGAGTTAGTAGATTATGATGGGATTCCATTGTCACAGCTCCAAAACGGGTTGTACCTCAAACATTACTATGCTTAATTGAGTATAGTAAAACTCAATATTGTATATATATGCTTTCATTGCATGTGTGTGTGTATCATTTAGAGTTTTTATTTGGTTAGCAATCCACTTTGCATTGGTTGCAGATGTTGGATTCTTCGAAACCTTTTGCTAGTTACGCAAATGGTGCTAGTCATAGTACATAGAACTTGTGTTCTGAGGCATGGGCTATTTTCACTCCAAGTGGCGAGTTAGTGAGTTTCAAGGGATTTTTATTGGTCGATCGACAAAAAACATCGCTAAGTATAGCACATTGATTGAACTACTCTTTGATTCCATTTCACTTGGCATTAGCCAATCATTGTTAGGCTGGATTCGCAACACATTGTACTACAACTAACGAACATTTATATTGTCTGAAATCCAACAATTTTTCATATGTTCCTTAGAGTTCGTATTTTGGAAAGACATTTTGAACGCATTCAATATCAACATATTTGCAAAAATATGAACACATTAATTGATTCTCTAGCAAATTATGTGTTAAATAGACATTTGCAACACATGTAAAAGTAATATTTTCAATTCACATCATCAGTTGAATAGGATTGCATATAACCATAGAAAACTATGAAAGTAAAATAGATAGGTGTTTAAGCTTTTACAAAATTTCTGTCCAAGACACGTTTGTTCATCTTACGCAAAAAACTCAAAATGCATGCAAAACATCCTAAGTAGATCTAGTGGTGCTCATGGTAACAGGTCACAACCTGTGCTATCATGCGCAAAAGCCTCACCCAGTGGCTAGGAACACCAATAGTGTGGCACTGCAGCCTCATAGGTAACTCCTTGATCAGGACATCCATAATACCAAGGGTTAATCCCTCTATGCGATCCTCCAACTCTAATAAAGTCTTGGCCAAATCTAAGTCCTGGAGAACTGCTCTCCCAATGTTTCTCCGTGATGGACCACCTGCAACCTATTGGTGCCCCACAGGTCAAACAATACCAACATCTAGATGCATAAGAATGATTTTAGTTTAGTCTTGGAAACATTAAAAAACAAAAAAACATGTAGAAACTTGAAAAATCAAAAAACACTTTTGGTCAAACAATTTACCCATAGCACCCCATTGTGCTCCAACTGGTAGAATCAAATCTGGAACTCCACAAAAATCCATCCTTGAGTATGGATTCTCCTCGATGACAAGATGTTGTAGCTCGAGCCAAATGAAGAATGCAGTGGAAAAAATGGTTGTTGACTCACCCGCATGTGAAGCCATCAATTCGACCCACCTCTAGATACGTGGATCTCTAGGACCAACTACACCTAGCGATACATGTTGTGGTTGCATAAATGGGATTCTTTCTAAGGTAAAATCAATTAATATCGAGCCATATAAGAAATTCATCATCTTCCCACTTTTTACCTTGGTCATTTGTTCTTTCAGTGAAGAAAGCACAACCTCACACTAGTTGAAAATTTTTGGCTCTAGACACTCGAGTGCATACAGCATATAAGATCTCTTTTCCAGATGTAGTGTCACACTGCCAGGAAATTTTGCGATTGTCAAGAGGATCGTTCTTAAAGGAAAATCACCTACATCTCTGATTTTTATTTTCCCATCCTTGCTGCGTTGTGCACCTGGCCAAAAAAACTATCTAATATAATCTCTCAGCGATTCACCTCCACAGGAAAATCTAGAAAGTGGGATGGGGGCACCTCGCCTTGACAGTATAGTAAGAAAGTAAATATCATCAATGGTAATAGGGACCATCTTGTCCCTAATGGAAAAAATCTGATCTGTCAGATCCCATGCATGAACAAGGAACTGTAATAGTTCTATCTGTTGCCTCATTCCGGACAACTTGAAGTATTTGAGTAACCTGTAGTTTTTGAGGGCCTCAACTGTACCCAAATTGTTTAGGGAAACCATGTCTTCTTCTTCGTACTCTCTTTCTCACTGTGTAATTGAAATTCTGATTTGATGAAAGCCTGAAACATAATCATAAGCTTAGTTAGGAGCCTTTCCATGCAAAAAATAGGACAAATTTTGGAGAAAACAACTAAATCAAACTTGGGAAACTCTCCCAGCGCAGCTGAGGCACATAGACAGTGCATTGCAGAGCATGCAGGCTTCCATCTAGGTTCTCTTCAGTGGATTTTTCAATGTGAAAGCCTGTGCTGATCATAGAGTGAAAAATTGAAACCCTAAGGGCCTCAAAGAACACTAAAACTTGCATAAAATGACAAAAGAATGTCCTGGAAAGAAAGAAGAGAGGTTTAGCTCCTACCTAGTTTGGATGGCTTGAGAAATGGTTCATAGAATCTCTCGCAATCAGCTGATGAAGTTCAAGGTAAAAAAATAGCTCTGAGAAAACAATTGAATGGTAAGTTCCAAATGGTAAAAACTTGTTTTATGTTTATTTCACATTCATTAATCAATTAAACATTAGTATTTACCTATTTTTGCCTATGAAATAGGTATTTTTTAATCCATTTGGTGGTGTTTTGAGCAGGTTTTGCAACTGACTTAGAGAATTTGACGTGCTTGATTGTAAATTGTACCTTTAACCACAGAGCACACTTTTATCTCTTTTTTGAGCTCTATTAAAAACAAAAAAGAAACCCCCTCGGAGTCCTCTTTAAGCTCTTTTTAGATTCTCTAAACATGAAAATATTAGCAAGCACTTGTCCTGTCCAGCTCGTTAACAGATTGGAAATGATATCTCTCTTGTATTATTTTACGTTTTTTCGGGCTTGAGAGATTAATTTACGAAAAAGAACTTGTGGAGTTTTCTTTTTTTCCCTTTTCAAACTCTCTAAAAATTACAAGGACTGAGTTATCTATGTCGTTAAACTCGTTAAAACATCAAATAGCAGCAAACTTGTCCATTTACACAAGAATGTGTTTCACCTTTGCTAGACTCGTTAAAACATCACATAGCGATGGATTCACCTGAAGGGTGGAATTATACAACAAGCATATGTTATCCTCCTCAAGCTTGATAAAGATAAATAGGTACTGGTCATCAATCACTGGGGAAAATTGGAAAAAGGGGAAACCACTTTATGGTAGTAGGGCGCTCTTGAACATGACACTTTCACTCCATCAACATGATTATCTGGGTTGGGTTATTAGCTTGATGGTTATCACACCATTGGTCTATCATACCATTTATAACTTTGTTTTGGGTCAATGCTACCAATTCATTTTGGTGTCACTCACATGTTCAAGAGAAGTCATTAAGTCAAAATTCGTCCTTTGCAATACCATAAACCTTCATTTTCATGACCGCCATTCCTGAACCTTGTGTCGTCAGTCAAATTCCATCTTAAAAATCACTACACTCGTTTCATGTTGTGGATGTGGGATACATCAAGGCCCTCCTGCGATGAGTCGCTTCTTCTCAACATCAGCACATTATCCAAGAAGTTGACTTAGAAACACCCTTCCAGTACCTTGAGGCTTGCATGCATCAATGACAAGTTTCTCACTTCCAGTGATAGGTTGACATCAATGGCCTTGGACCGAAAGACTTTGTATGGTGTTGGACATCAAATCATCCTTTCACACCATGCAAAATGTACTGCAGTACCTTGACGATCATTATCATTATTGGTGATTTCTCTCGCATCTGTTAGGAACTTACATCATTGGTTGGTAATCAGATGGTGTCTTCCCATGTTCAACTTCAGATCACATATTCACATGGTTAGACTTGTACTTGAGAAAATGATTAAACAAGATAGAAGACCCCGAATCTAGTTTCATCCATCTGGCTAAGATTTTAGGAGTACTAAATCATATGTACAATGGCTTTACATTGATGGTCATTCTGATCATGTGTCTATATCTGTAGACAACTATTTATGTACATGCAATGAAAGTTTATATGTTAAGCATGGGTATGCCTTCCCTTATCAATTCATGTAAAATCAAATATCATGATATATGTATTGTAATTGATGTAGGTCACCTTCCACTTTGATACCTCAACATCACATCGTAAATCATTTCATTCAACATTGGCATTTTTTCGACTTCATACTTTAGGGGGCAACTGTTACAGATCCATTTGGGCACATCAATCCCATAATATAGATCAGTGATTTAGGCCTCATCAAACCCTAATTTCAGTTGCTACATGCTGTAAACAAGTCACCCCTTTGAATTCCTCCTTCTCAAATAGTTTCATGACTTGAAGACATCCAGAAATAGCCTCTACAAGGACCAGCATGGGTAGGCCCATGTCAGGGTGCGCTACAGAGTAGTTAAGTCCATGCTAAGGTGCTCTAGAGAGAACTTAGGCTTCCTTTCACCTGTGCTAGGCAAGATTGAGTGAAATTCACATAGGGTTTGGGGAATATTCTTATCTTTTGGAGTCATCTAGAAGGTTCCCTCACTTATCAACTCCTATGAGCTAGAAAATGGATGAGGAATGAGTTAAGGTGCATGCTATCCCCTCATCCCTTCCTCCATGAAACTAATTCTAAGTATGGAAGGCCATTCAATGCCACCATTTATGACAAAACCTCTGTCATCTTCTTATAAATTGACCACTTATCTAAGTGATCAAGGGCTGGATTATGTTGAATTGTAAGGAGATAATATTGCTATGAGATTTGGCTTTCAAGCAAGTATTGTAATTCTACAAGCTTGTCATGCTTTTGATGTGATGTGGATGGGATCCAAGCTGGAGGAATGGCTTTGAATCAGACACCAATGGTTGTAATTCTTTCTTCTATTCAATAAAGTGTTTGAACCTTTCTCACATATGTTTGTATTGTTTTATAATGCTTATATGTGTAAATTGTATCTAATACCTTTCACTTATATTCAATAGATCTTTTTCTTTGATCGATTCTTTTTTTTTTTTTTGTGTTTATAAGTACTTTTCAAGCATATTAAGTATGGGAAGGAGTGATGAGATCGATACAAAGGAGACAAGAGGAAACCATAACTACAAGTAGGTCTTCTCATCTTCTCATCTTATCTATTGCTTATAGGAAAAGACTAAAACACTTTAAACTGTTGTTCTAGATATGGCTACTTATCTAGGGAATTAGTATTTATCCGTAGATACCAAATTCTCCAAAGCACACGTGTCGCCTTCCCATTGGTCCAACTCATTACAATTGCCCAATGTTGCACTACCACTTCACGAGATATGACGCGTCCACCTGTATAGGAATATTTAAAGGAATATTCTAGGTAATATTCCAAGGAATATTCTCCTTGTTGATTAGACTATACCGATGCCCAGTCAGCATCCCAGTTAGCCTTTTCCAATATTTTGCGTGTTTGGTGAAATGGTCAGCGAGCTCTAACATCCTAATACAAACTCCATTTTGAGTGAAACAAGTTTCATTGGGATCATATCGCTAAGACATACGCAATCATTTAGGTTTTGAACAATTCTGCACACTTTTATTTTTGAGCAAATTTTTGCCCCTAATCTAGATTCCAATCACTCCTTCCCACTGATGGGATTTTGGACCTAGAAAAGTTATTATATGATGAAATATGAATAATCTTCTCTTTCCCAAGTTCTATCAACTGATTCTACTTGAAGAAATCTCCATGAAGACCACTTGGGTACACTGACATGCCTTTCATTGCAAATGGCTATGTCCCTGAACCACTGTTCTCCTTTTTCTACTGACCTAATCCAACACTTGTTGCACACTTTCTGGCTACAAAATACCTTTGATGTACCACATCAATCCCTCGGTGCTTAGAAAACTGATACAATCTGATAGCCTTCCCACTGAGAATCTTGGCGTCAACACACACAATGGTCTACAATGGCTGCAAATTCTTAGCATCGCGTCCACTTTCACTTCTTGTCTATATCATCCTCCAGCTCAACATGATTCTCATGTCATTATTTGAGAATGAAGGCTAAGCATGAGCATCTTTCTTAAGAATGGACCTTCCAAAAGCATGTGACATCTTGTCACAAATACAACCATTAAATGGAAAAACACATTATGCAAGAAATGCAAATCGATGACCCCTTCTTTTGCTCCTTCAAAGAAAAAATTATTACATCATGTAACATCACCATGTACTCTTGCATATTGGTATACAAACCATCGACTAACATAAGTCGAAAAAATGTTATCGACTAAAAATAAGTTGACTAAACATACTTCTTCAAGCAACTGACTTGACTTGAGATCCAAACAGAAGAATGTACAACAACTTGACAATTCTTTGCATAAACAACAATAATTTCACTTCTCATGAAACAATCTGTCAACATGTCCCTTTCATCTTTGGAGATAAAAGCGACTATTCCAAGTCGATATGACATACATGTAACAGCAATTGACACAAGCCGACACTCATGCATGTATCCAAATACAGTGAAACTAGCAAAAATTCCACTATTCATACACACACAAACTCTCATGTATGTGTACAATTCTTCAACTCTCCCTCATGTACAAACACAAGTACAATAAGCCCAAAAACATGTATGGGTACCTAAGAGCTGAATTGACAAATTTTCTTCAAATGAAGTGAGTAACATACTCCGCTTTCACTTGCCTTCTTGGCGAAAATATGAAACATCAAAAATGCATTCAAAAGAAATGCATTCATATACAAAATTGTAACCACAAATTTCTTTCTTTTCTGCATTTAAGCAAATAAAAAAGAAATCCACTTTCAACATCTTGCATCATACAAATTGCAGCATACTTTCAACAGAAAAGTAATGCATTCATAAGGCAAAGAAATGCATTTTTAAGGCAAATAATTGCATCTATCAATAAAAGAAATGCAAGACTTATTTGGATAAGAAATCAAACCAACTCTTACCAAACCACTTCCATGATGATTCTTTTAGCTGCACATCATCTTGTGAATCATCTTGACCCAAATCAATTATGGGCTCTCCTTTTCCATTCTTGCAAAATTCTCTCTCCACCATCTTCAAATGTCATGGATGACTTGTTGGATACAAAGTCCAACATTTATCTATGAGATGACCTTTCTTATGGTAATGAGTGCAAAGCAATTGCATCTTCTTTGCAACATGGTTTCCATTATCCAATGGACCTCTTGTTTTTTGTCTCTTTTTCTTTGAAAGTTTCATGTATGTGGCTATTTTCTTCCAACACCTCGAAACAATATGGTTATTCAAACCACAAAATGAATGTGTAAATTCTCTCCATTTCTTATGTGAATATTTACTATGTTTATCATAATCAAAAGAAACTTTATTAAAGGTAGATTTATACCTTGCACGTTCACCTTTGTTGCCTTCTTCAGGAGGTGAATTTGATGATGTAGTGGCTCTTTTCAAAATACCAACAATGGTTTCAAGGAACTGAGATCTTTTAGCATCCCTGTGTTTGCCCTTTCCACTAGTTGCATGCTTATGAGCATCTTCTTGCAAAGTGGGTATAAAATTTTTGCATTCCTCATGAACACAAACTTCACAAGTGAGGGTATGAACATGTAATGAAATACCCTCTTGGAACACCTTCATGTGCCTCCTTGGCTCTGGAGCATTCTCCATCATATTGTCCATAACCAAGACCCAAATACCTAGGCTTGTCCTCAGTAACAATTGGCTCAACTATGCCTTGTGCATGTGTGCCTAACCCTTTACCTTCATAGCCCATCTTCATTTATAATTTTTACCTATTCCTCTAGTGTGTCTTTCAAAAGCACCAAAACATTCATTTTGAGAGGAAACTGAATATAAACTTGAATTGAATACCTCATGTTCATGCACATACGTTGCTAGGGTTTCCTTGGCATCATGGAGTAAAATCTCCATCTGATGCATCTTTTCAAGAAGCTCTTGATTCTACTCTTTCATGGACATCAACCCGTCTTGAAATATAGTGTTCTCATTCATATATTCAATCATCTCTTGCACCATATCTCTCATGATGAAAAACTATTGCAACATCTCTTCATCAAAGAATCTTTCTAAGCAAGAGAGATTAGAAACATAACTTATTGAAGATGCCATCACACTTGTAATGCATCAATAAGCTTCACAAATATACAACCATATAGACCCTACTTGCACAAAATTCAAGAAATCAAGCAAATAAACCTTTGCTCTAATACCTACTTGATCTATAAATGAATGTTAGTTTTGTTGTGCTAATTTCAACTTCATATTTCTAAAGAAATGCTTGTCAATTGCTTCATGTGCATAGGGCCCCTTATGGTGTTTGTGAACATAAATAGGTAAATGTTATCAATTTGTATGTTAATTTCATGAACATATTAAGATGAAAAATAAGTGTACAACAAAAGCAGCTAAATGAATAGCAAGCCATCAATAAAAACACTTAACATAGTGTTTTGATAAAGGATTTCACCCCTCTTGGGCTACATCACCTTGGTCCAGCTTCCATGGCTTGGACCTGTGTATTTTCTCAAAATGGAAAAAGGTATAGTTTATAATGCTCTACATCTCTTAAACTATGCTTGAATGGACTCATAGCATGCAAAAACCCCTAGGATGCCTCTTCAAGCTTTGCAAATGGACTACAATTGTTTTGGGCTTAACCTCCTCTCCTGGTGGTCCTTAGCTTCCTTAAACTTAAACGTGGAAATATCACATGCAAAAGTGTCTCTCTGCCTCTAAAACATCTCCCATTGAGTTCAGAATGTAGAAATTATCTAAGACCACCTTTTCCTGAGCTCAATTTGGTGGAAAAATGCTCTAGCTATGACTCAAACAATTGTTGCCTAGAAATCCTCCTCCAAAACTAGATGAACTCTAGTTAAGGCCACCAAATATGGGGTTTGTGCAAAATTTGTCAGATACCACTAAACTAATATTAAGTGTAACTAATGATAATTGGTTTTAATTAATGATATTGGGATAGTTAGCGCATAATCCACACGATCAAGCTTAACCGTTAACCCTGACAGTCTTGGTGGAGTGGTCACATGCCATGACTTTCCAACGGTTAACAAAAACGGTTCTGAAACTACTAGTTAATGGTTTATGTGGAGGGATCACATGCCAAAAATTAGATTTCGTGGTTTGTGGTTTTTTGGAGCTCGATGTTGTGGTAACCATAACTACCATGTTTGTTGGCATGTTCACATGGAGACTTGGCCTACGTGCTAGCCCTCCTAACTGCCCACCGTAAATACATTAAAATTTAAATATGTATTAACTCCGTTGAATGTTAAGAACTAATGGGTAGCAGAGACTATTAGGGCACTGGTGTTTTGGATGGGAGGTCACAGGTTCGAACCCCAATGCCTCCATAAAAATTTTAACACACCATCTTAGGGGCATGTGGTGGCCTCCGAGCTTGCCACGTGTCACCTTCCCATTGGTCTAACTCATCACGATTGCACAATGCTATGCTGCCACTTTGTTAGGTCCCTATACTTCTAGTGTAACCCCTTATTATTATTAGTACAACCCCGTTATTATATTGTTGTGCCCATTTGGTCCCCATATTGTTATTATTGTGCCCCATAGAAGCCGACTATTGTTATTATTGTGCCCTTACATTATTATTGTTATGTCGGCTCTGATTATACTATGACCCCTTAGACTCCTATATATAGAAAGGAGGCCTTGTCATTTGTATCATCTAAGAATTGTTCATTTGTTTAATGTAAAAGAGGTTTTCCCCTCAAAGAGGCTTATTTCTAAGGCGTTGATCTATCTTTTCTATCCTTTTTTGAGTTGATTTCATAACATTTGCTATCAGAGTGTAGATTTTAAGGTTTTGCTACTCCGAACAGGTCATCTTGGCATTTTTGCTATAACATTTTCATTACGAAGTTTCATAATATAAACAAAAAACCCATTTGAGAAGAAATCAGTCTAAACCTCAGATCCAAATTTGACATCTTGTGTCGCTATAGTTTTGGAGATATGATCTAAGGATGTTAGGGTTTTTGCAAGCTCCAGAATTTCATCGCAAACTAGTCATTGTGGAAGTTTCGCTATAATATTTGTTCTATGAAGGTTCAGACTCTAAAAATAAAACATATTTTAAGTTAAATCTTGTTGAATATCAGGTCCCAATTTAACATCTTGTCTCACTCTATGTTCGGAGATATAATATGAGACATTTAGGGTTTCTGCAGGCTCCCAAATTACATCCTAAACAGGTGACCTTTGGAAAATCGTCATAACCTTCTCTCTGAGCATCAAATTGAAATTTCATAAGAGGTTGTAGAAAGAGGACAGACTGTAGTTTTCTGTGTATCTCATTTAGGTCTTAAGGTTGAAACAGTGTCACATGGAACTTTGTACAAGTTAGCTCTACTAAACTAGCCTATAATTGGGTCATCGTGGGAGATTTGACATAACTCTTCCTTACATAATCCAATCTTGATCATACTTTTGAGGTTAGAAAGTAGACTTAGAGGGCTACTACACAACGAAATTTCAAAACTTGAAGATATGAATTTACAAAGTTACAATCGTTTCAAGATCGAGCTCCTAAAATCAAGAAAAAGAGAGATGAGGAAGTTTGATGGCAAGGATCTGGTAAATTGGATACTATATATGGAGAGATATTTTGATCTACATGGCATACCACTATTACAAAAGGTACGTATTGCATCTAATTATGTAGAACCAGATTAATTTTTATGGTATAAAGGGATTTGTTCTCGTAAACCACTTGTTACGTGGTCAATTCTCATGGAGGAAATGATAGCACATTATGAGGATACAAAGAGCAACACCTTCTTTAGCCTATTGATAAATCTCAAACATAAGAGTTCAATTGTAGTGAACATTGAGGACTTTCAAAAATTGAATATAAGGGAAAATGATATTCCAGAGAAGCAGAGGATTGATATCTCCATAGGGACTTTAAAGGATACATTCAACATTAGGTTCATCATTGGGAACCTGATTCATTGGAGAGGGCAAGAAAAGTGCAAAGAAAAATTATGGCAACAAGGAAGTCTATCCCTCACAACTATAAAGATGGAAGTATTGTTTCTCCTATCCTTCCACAACCTACAAGGTTGACACTACAACAATTGGAAGAAAAAAGAGAAAAAAGGCTTTGCTACAATTGTGATAAAAAATACACTAAAGGTAATAAGTGTGCTAAGAAGAAATTATTTTACATAGATTATGAAGAGGAGGAAGAAAATGATTAAGAAACATCAAAAGAGGAGAATATACACCAGGAACCAACCCCAGAGAAAGAAGAAATGAATCCGGCCATATCTTGTAAAGCATTGGCAAGAATTACCACTGTTGGAACTCTCAAGATAGAAGGACACATCAAGAAGAAAAAGCTTCAAGAAGTGAAAGATCATATTGAGAAAGAAGAAATGAATCTGACCATATCCTGTAATGCATTGGCTAGAATTACCACTCCTCAAACTATCAAGATAGAAGGACATATAAAGAAGAAAATTGTTCAAGAAGTGAAAGATCACATTGAGCATCAAGAAATGAATCCAACCATATCTTGTAATGCATTCGAAGAAATTACCACTCCTCAAACTCTCAAGATAGAAGGAAATATCAAGAAGAAAAATATTCAAGCAGTGAAAGATGACATCGATCATTAACAACAAGTTCTCCAACTTTTAAAGGATAACGCCACTTTGGTGCAGAATCGAATGAAACAGTAGGCTGATCAACATCACAGTGAAAGAAGTTTTGATGTAGGCAATAGGGTATTTTTACAGCTACATCTCAAGCAAGAAATTTATAAGAAGGAAATGTTGGCAATATTACATGCCCTTAAGAAATGGTGACTTTTCCTAATGGGAAGACACTTCAAGGTCAAAATGGATCATGATAGTCTTAAATACTTTTTAGAACAAATATTATCTTTAGAAGAACAAAAAAAATGGGTCACAAATATGTTGGGTTATGACTTTGAAATCATCTACAAAAAAGGGAAGAAAAATGTTGTTGCGGATGCACTCTCAAGAAAGGATGAGGATGTGGAAGCATTGTTTTATGCTATTTCTATTATCCAACCATAGTGGATACACGAAGCAAGGGATGAATGGAAAAAGTAAAAAGAAGTGTGGCACTCATTCAAAAGTTGCAGAAGATCCCAATTCAAACGATCTTGCCAGAAATTTATGAGGAAGAAAAAATCATATTGGAACCTGGAGCATTCACGAAAACAAAAACCTGACAACTATGAAATCAATCAATTTTAAAGTATCTCATCAAGTGGAAGAACTTACCTGTTGAAGATTCCACATGGGAGGATAAGAATTTTGTATAGAAGCATCAAGAATTAGTCAAGTGTTGAGGACAACACTTTTTGAAGGAGAGGGACATGCTAGGTCACTATACTACTAGCGTCACCCCTTATTGTTATTAGTACAACCCCCTCATTATATCTTTGTTCCCATTTGGTCTGCATATTGTTATTATTGTGCCCCATAGAATCCCACTATTGTTATTATTGTGCCCTTACATTATTATTGTTGTGTCAGCTCTAATTATATTATGACCCCTTAGAGTCCTATATATAGAAAGGAGGCCTTGTCACTTGTATCATCTAAGAATTTCTCATTTGTATCATCTAAGGAGGTTTTCCCCTCGAAGAGGATTATTTCTAAGGCATTCATCTATCTTTTCTATCTTTTTGTGAGCTGGTTTCAAAACACACTTGGTGCAATATGGCTCATTCAAATATATAGGAATATTCTAAGGAATATTCAACATAATATTCTAAGGAATATTCTCCTTGTTAACTGGGCTATACGGATGCCCAATCAACATCCCAGTGAACCTTTGCCAAAATTTTGCATGTTTAGTAAAATGGTCAATCGGATCTAAATTCCTCATACAAACTCCATTTTGAGCGAAACATGTTGCATTAGGATCATATCACTGAGATGGACATGATATTTTAGGTTTTGTGTGATTCCAAACACTTTGATTTTGAGAAAATGTTTGTTCCTAATATAGATTTTGATGAGTGAGATGTTACCGAAGTCCCCAGAGGAGTGACTTGATCTACCACTTCCAGAATGGTAGACTTTAGTTTCCTATTTGTAGAAGCATTTTTTGTTGTAGTTGTATTCCCAGAAATGTTCTAAGCATTTTGAGATGATTCAATGGGTGGTGTAAGCTTTCTAAACAAATGCTCTTTCAACTTCTGCCTCACCAACTCTAGATCAGATACTAGCCCTTGGAGACTTAAATTGTATCAACTGTTTCGCTATTGGATTGTGGCCTCACTTAGAGGTTGATGTTCGACACTACTTTTCTCAACTATGAAAACACAACTATGTGTACTTAGTACATGTTTGATATTAGTAGTTTCTTCAACTGCAACATCCTCTTCCTTCTCTTCCACTAGCTCAACTTGTTGATCTGTAAGTACTACATCCATAAATGTGTAGCAAGAGCATTAATGTTGTGGTTCCATTGTGAGAATACTTTTTTCTAAATGGTATTCTTCATGAAACCTGTAATATTGATCCATACCCGTACTCTCAACATTCAGCACAACATTCGAGCTCTGTACAGACTTAGCCGATGGATTACTGTTGCTATCATCGTTGGAAACCCTTCTCAGCATTTTGAACCTCAGAGGCTTGCTACTCAAGTTGGTATCACTTGACATTTATTTCAATTCTTCCAACTCGTTGGACAAAGACTTGATGGTGTGATTCAACCTCTCAAGATCGACAACCTCTTTCTCCTTCACCTTTCTCATGGAGGCCAGAGACATTTTGCTTATGTCTTTCGATTCTTTAGCTAGTTCATCATCTACAATGACCCCAATTCCTATAGAATCAGAAGCTCATACAATGTACTAAAGCATAGGATAGGAATATACTTCTACTTTCAACCAAAAGAATCCAATAGATGGATGAAAACAATATGAACAGGGAGACAAATCAATGGCACATAACACAACAAGTTTTTGTGGGGAAAGCCACTGCTCAAAACCCCACCTATCTATATTGCATTAAATCAGAAATATGAGTGAAGATACAAAGCTTGTTCTCACAAGAACAATTTCGCACAAGTATGCTCAACTTGCTACCTCACAATCCCACTATTAGCCAACACTTAGCCAATTGCCACTGCCTTCTAAGCTCATATTTCCTTGTGCAATTCCTAGTATGAATAGCCCATATTTAAACGGAATTAATGCTTCCAAAACTGCACAATACAAACATAGGTCCTTCCCTTATTACATGCATGATATTTACAACTCAGTAAATCATACAACTGATAATACACAGTCCCTTCACTCTAGTCTCAACTAGGTCTTTCTCTGAACTGACATGCATGAGTTTCTCATGAGGGAATCTTTAGTTAACTGGAGTAACACTTGTGGATGCACCAGTCCACCAACTGACAGCTAGTCATCTATTAGTTCCACAAACAATTATAACTAATTTAAGTGACCATAAATGAGTAAAATGAGTTACCTAATTACAACACAAATAAACTCATCCAAGGACCCTCAAACTTAGGGAGAACATATACATGACTACAAAAAGAATTCCGACTTGAAATTCCTAAGCTAATTCAGTTAATTAAACTTAATTAACTATTCACAAGTTGCTATGAGAATAGAATTTTATTTTAATTCATGGTTTAATTCAAGGAGAAATTAAACTCGAATTTCTTGTTTCCATTTCTCAACACTCCCTCTCAACAAGAAAGGGATTATCTACTACCTCGATCCTGTCACTATGAAACTTGCATTTACATCTTCACAATTCCTTTGTCAAAATGTCTTCATCTTGCTCCTCCATGGGAATGTACTATAACAGCATGATCCACCTCAATACACAATCTATTAGATGATGATATGGGATATCAATGTGCTTTGACCTATCATGAAAAACTAGATTTTCAGAGAGTTTGATACAACTCTGATTATTGTAGTAAATCATTGTCAGATTCATCTACTAACCAAATAGACCAACTAGGATCTTCCTCGTCTAGATGACCTCACATTTTTCCTAACTCATAGCCGTGTACTTTGCCTCTGCTGAACTGAGTGCAACCTATCTCTGTTCCCTATTCTACCAAGAAACTGCCGCTTACCCAATACTGAAAAATCCCCCCTGATGTGATTTTTCAGTCGGATGGACTCCCTTCCCAATCTACATTGGTGAATCCTTGAAGCTTCACTCCCATTGTCCATCTATACCACAGTCCATACTAAGAAGTTCCCATGAGGTACCTCAATACATGCTTTATTGCCTTCCAATACATCTTGGTTAGCCTAACTATCGCTTGACTAAGTTGGTTAACTGCATAGCATAAATTTGATTGTGCATTCACAAAGTATATGACTGAATCCACAAACTTGTTGTAAACAGTAGCTTCCACTAACTCTCTAGATGTAGCATCCTCCTTCCTCTAGTTACCAGCTAGAGGAGTCTCCATAGGCTTGCAACTCTCCATGTGGAACCTTTTGAGTATCTCGTTGGCATAATTGCCTTGAGAAACAAATAGCTCCCCATCACCTTGCCATATTTCCATGCCCAGAAAGTAATGCATGAGCCCCAAGCCATTCATATCAAATTCTCTTGTAAGGTCCTCCTTGCAAGATTTGATCAACTAATCATTGCCTATCAATATGAAATCATCAACATAAAGTAAAATGATCAACAATTTTCCTTCCGCCACTACGTAGTACAGGTCTGCATCTGCTTCATTCTTCGTGAAGCCCAACCCAGTGAAGTAGTTGTTTATCCTAGTGTATTGAGAACGAGGTGCTTTCTTCAGAAGATACAATGCCCTCTTGAGTCGACACACATGCGACTCACGGTCGAAGGTTCCAAACTCTTCAGGGTACTCTATTTACACCTTTTCCTCAATCGTGCCATTAAGGAAGGTTGTCTTTACATCCATCTAATGTATCCTCCACCACATTTGCATTGATTGTGCCAATATAGATCTGATCAATGAGTACCTTGCAATAGGAGCAAAGGTTTCATCATAGTCAATCCCCTCCACCCGTGAAAATCCATGAAAACAAATCCAACCTTATGCTTCTCCAAACTACCATCTGCAACTTTCTTTACCTTGTGAAGCTAATCGGAGGTCACCATAGACTTATCCTCTAGTCTCAAGAACACATCCCAAACACTATTACGGAGTATGGAGTCATACTCTACCATGACATCGACCCAAACCTGTTGTTGCACTGCTTCCTCAAAGGAAGATGGCTCTATCACAACACATCCACTCATAAGAGCCATGTATCCATTATACCTATCAGGGGACCTCCTCTATCCTCATTGTGATGTGGCTGCTCTCACATTATCTCTAGCATCTGACAACAATCTATTTGCGTCTCTAGTGTACTTTCTCCCATCTCTGGAAGACTCTACGTGATTAGATGTCTTCACTCTTGGATCCTCTACATGTGGCTGCTCCACATCAATATGAGGCTCCTAAAGCTTAGGATATAAAATCTCCTCAAATGCATGTAGCTCAAGCTCCCTCTCTAGGGAAACTTGCATGGCCTTCTCCTCATTGAATCTGACATCCCTACGAACCACTGTCATCTTGTTGGTTGCAAAATACACCCAGTAGTTGTGAGGTGTATTAATGTACCCCACAAATATCCCCATCTCTGATGTCGTCTCAAGCTTCTTCCATGCATATTTAGTCACATGGCAATATACCAATAGCCCAAAATTCCTAAAGTGATCAACATCTGGCCTCTTTCCGGAATAAGGCTCCTCTAATGTCTTCATCCAAAGTATCTGATGCGAGCTACATTTCAGAACATAAACCATTGTGTTGCATTCCTCAACCCATAAGTGTACTAGGATACCCTGATCATTCAACATCGCTCTTATTGCCCCTACTATGCTTCTTTTCTTCCTCTTGACCACCCCATTTTGCTAAGGGTTATCGAGTGTTTTCAACTCCCATTTAATCCCTTCCGCTGCACAAATGTTATTAAACTCACTTGAGACATAATCACCACCGTTATTACTTTGTAGAGCTTTAAACTTCTTGCCCGACTCTTTCTGCACCAATACTTTAAAGTCAAAAAACTTTGTGAAGGGTTGATCCTTCTTCTACATAAAAATTATCCATTATTTTCAAGAAAATTCATCAACAAATATAACATAATACCTAAGTTTTTCCATGGATGTTGTCGAGAATGAGATTCACACATCTGAATGGTCTCACTCTAGAATAGCCTCTATTCGACTATCTCTTTCGTGAAAGAAGACTTGGTGTATTTACCCAAAGTACCCTCCTTGCATGTATCAACTTGCTCTAGTGTACCTTTCGGAAAACTAGTGGAGTTCCGCTGCATGATCTTCGAAGCCCCACGATGCAAGTGACCTAATCACCTATGCTAAAACTCACCAATGTCTCAACTATGGACCATATTTACTTTCATTCTAAAATAAACACAATGCTCTACCTCAAGTATATCGAGATTATTCACTCGAACACATATCTTCTTTACTTTACCCATGGCTATGTGTCGAAGGAACGCCTTTCCTTTCGAGAAGATCACATCATAGCCTCTATCATTAATCATGGAAATGGATACCAAGTTCTTCTTCAGGCCAGACACATACATAGCATTATTCAAGGTGAATGGAGACTCATGATCCCTCTGAAAAGTAACAATGCCCAATACATTAGCATTATACCTCCCATCGTCACCCATCTTGATACGCATTTGGAGACCTTTCTCCTCCATGTCACTGAATAACTCCTTGTAGCCAGTCATGAAGAATGAAGCTCCACTATCTAAGCACCTATTGTAGGGAAAACCCAATACCCCCCATTATTCGACTCAATTACTTCAAATAATGGAGAGTGTTTCCACTAATGTTTGGGAAAACCCTTTTACGATTTTCATTTAAGTTAATTGTCTTACAATTTTGCCAATTTTTTTATTTTCATCGAATTTTTATTTTGATTGGTTCATTGAATTCAATTTTTCACTAGCTTTTCATCGATACTTGTTTCACCTCATTTGGTTAAATCATTTGTAAATATCACTCCTTTGAAGTTTGATCATATTTGTCGTCTCGGTTAATAAATGTCAAAAATGTATATTATTTCAATTTTTGCAATTAAAATAGTCATTCATTGTAAATATTAACTCTTAGTTAAAATTTAACTATTTTTTTCCCTTTTCACTCATAGTCCTACAAAATTACCCAGCCAAACTATAAAATAATTGAAAAACATGTTTCAAGATCTCAATAATTTATTCCAATTTATTACTTTAAAACAAATTGTCAAACCCGAAATCTCAAAATTGCAAATTAGGTATACTTTAATTTGTAGAATATTTAATTCCACATCGCCAAATTTCACATCACACCCTCCCTATTGAAATCTCTGATTTAGAATTTCCGATTTAAAAAAATCATCAATATTCCGATATTGCATATCAACATATCAACATTTTAGTTGTGCACATATTTTTTGCAATATAAAAAACTCCAAAGTTCTGATTTGTAATTATGCAATAAAAAAAAAAAAATATATAAACATTTTGTTCACTACTTATAAATCCCAAGTTTACATCACACCCACCTCATTCTCCACTCACATCCTTATTCCTCCTCCTCACCATACCCTTACCTCACCCTCACCTCATCTTCCTTACCCCTCCATTAACACTCCTCCCCTTCATTCAATACTCCTGATGTGATTTTGATTTTGGTTTGTCATATATTGGAATATTATGGTATTAAAATATCATATATATTATAGTTTTATTATAATTAATTTATATTATAATTATAATTATAATGCTCTATTATTATTATGATTTTATTATAATTTAAATTATAATATTAATATAATATAATAATATTTTAATGAATAATTAAATTTTGTTTTTAATTAATTTAGTTTTGTTAATATTAACAACATAATTATAATTAAATCAACGTTAATTAATAGATAATTGTAATTTAATTTAGTATTAGAATGTAATTTAAAATTTTCATTTTTAGCCTAGGCAACAAAATTTCTAGAATTCTGACAGTTTTGACTCATATGTTGAGTTTTACTTGGTAAAATGAGGCCCAATATAGCTTGATGGATACCTAAAATCATGGAGATTATTTCTAAAATGGTTGAATGACCATATTTGATAATTTAATGGGTCTAAAATTCAATAGAAAATCAAACTATGATTTTTTTAAACAAAATCAATTTTCAGAGTTTTATTTTTTGCTTTCTCATTTGCCCACAAGCTCTACTGAGTGAAGATCCATTCACCTATGTTCTCCTTGACTAATTAGATACTCACAGAAATCAATAGAAAGCTCATATTTCCTTTTCATTCAATTATTTAATTAAGTTTTAATTGGATACGTTTTAAATTTCAGATTTGGTATTTTGATTTTATTTTTGCATTTTAATTTATTTTTTATTTGTTTTTGTAGGAAAATAATTGAAGAGATCAGAAGAAGAAGATATCAATCAATGATAATGCTCCAACAACAGAAGAATAATATTTTGGAGCCAATGAAAATTGATTGAGTAGAACTACTCCTCAACAAATTTCTAATTGAGAATTCTTTTTGTAAATATTATAGATAATATATTGTAGAATGTATTAGGGGATTCTCTTCTCTGCAATTCTAGAATTATTAAAAGAAATATTATAATAAGGATTTAGAGGAGATAAAATATCAAAACTGGGGATTATTGAGGGTTTTTCTTTTGCATCCTTAATTATGTATGGAGAGAAGATATTCCACTAATGCAGCTCTAGGTTTATCAACAAAAGTTCAAGCATTGTAAACGGTTGTTGGAGATCAGATCTAGAAAAATGGTTTCAATAAATCAGTATTTATAATACTATTGTTTTAAATATTGGTTTAATTTTATGATGACAGAAATGTGTCATTTCATTCGTAATGGTGCACTATTATCAATGTGAGTAATTTGATTCAATAATATGTTATCAATTATCTTTGCTCTTGTGGGTTGAATTCTGATTTATGAGTAACTATTTTCTCATAAATATATATTTTAATACTGATTTAACAAACAATAATATTCTCTCAACTATTTCCTTATATTATTGTTTAAATATTTTAATTACTGATGTAACAATAAATATCATTTTGTGAACTATTTCCTAAATGATGCTCATTAATTATTTCTATTAATAAATAGTTGAAGGGAATGTGTTTTGATATTCATACTATTAGTTAATTGAGCTACTTCTTTAGCTTGATATTCTTTATAAGTCAGACATATTTAAATCTCAATCTTTTAAATATCTTGCTCTCGGTTGGGTTAGATCTACATCTTCTTAATCGAGGTAGGCTTAGGATTTATTTCCTTTTGCTTGTATTTTAGGATAATTTTTCATTTTTATATAATTCTATATTTCTATAAGTCCTCTTTCCAAAGAGGTAAAATTTATTTGTGGCTTGGGTGAGCCCCAGACGAACTTCAGGATCACTTTCGTGCTTGATTGGCAAGAGGGTTGATCTAATGTCTCTTCTCTATTGGTAGATGAAAGTCACAGTTTAAGCCATTAGAGATAGAGGAAAGGTAACTGGACCTAGTTTAACCTATTGGAACCACCATTCCAAATAGAAAAGGAGCTGCATTAAGGTTTGTGCCGTGTGGTCTCCCTCATAGTGTTGTAGGAATAGAGTGTCAAGCCTTCAACATTTTTGCAGTAAAAGGAGGGCTTGAAAGTTGTTGTCTATTGGAGTCTTTGTACTCTAACATTTTATTTCTATTAGAATGGCTCCTCTTAAACTTTAAATTTGGAGTTGTATTTATGGATATGCATCTACCAATACTCCACTAGAAGTGGTAAGACTTTTGTCTTAGGTAAAGTTTAACGATAAGATGAATACTTCTGCATCTAATCATGCTTTACAATTCATTAAAAAAAATTCAAATCCTCATTTTCATGATATTGATGAGGCCATTTTATGCAGGATTTTTACTTGTACATTCTTGACAAAAGTCAGAAGCTGGTGTTAATCACTTCCAGTTGCCTCAATTCACATCTGGGATCAATTTTCAATATTTCTTTGTAAATTCAATGGCTATGTCTACGAACGAGTATGTGACGATTTTGAAGATTTATAAAGGTTCAAAAATGAATATTTGATTGATTTTTCCATTCAATTTCGTTTAAATTGCTTGAGATTTAAAATTAAAGTTAAAGCTTCGAAAGATGAATTATTAGATTCATTTGAATATATTTGCTCTCTTCCACTCATTTATAATTTATGTGCAATTATTAAAAGCTTTGATCAATACTCTTCAAATTCTGTTAACATAATTGATAATTCCAACATAGAGGTGCATACCAATTATGATGAAGTGGCATCAACCATGCATGATAAATTCTTAAATTTAGTATGGACATGTTATGGTATTAATTTTAATCATGTTAATGAACCAATATCGCAAAGCTTGGAAGGTTTTAGTAATCAACAACAAGAAGATACTAGTAGCAATCTTGGAGAAAAGGTTGCCTTGAAATAAGAAAATTATTGTGCAGTAAATTCAAAAAATCAGAGTGCAAACTAGAAAGTACAAGCATCAATTAAAGTTTCCAATAATATGCAATCTGCTTTACAAATTTCTGAATTTGATCATGTTGATCAAAAGGCAAATTCAGGGCATCCAAACCACATTCTTCAAGAAAACATTAATTGTAATGCCCCACTTAAATCTTATCCTACAAATTTTATTAATGTTCACATTATCTGAAAATATTGAGAAATATTGGTCTAATATAAAATTCACGATTTCTATTATTCAAATTCCCAACTTACCTTCTCAAATTGAATCTTAGGTAGGATATGGTCTACTTCCATTATTTCAAATAAAATATATATTCATTTCACATTCGCCAATGTACCCTCATATTTACTAGGGAGAAAACATGGTCCTCTCCAACTAATTTTCAATATATATATTCATCTCACATTCCACAATCTACCCTCACATTTATTATGGAGAAGACATGGTCCTCTCCATTTAATTACATCTCACATTCCCCAATGTACCCTCACATTTACTTGGGAAAAGACATAGTCTTCTCCCATTAATTATCAATATATATATATATATATATATATATATATATATATATATATATATATATATATATATATATATATATATATACCTCACATTCCCAAATGTACTTTCAGATTTACTTGGGAGAAGACATGGTCCTCTCCCATTAATTTCCCAATTTTATATGCATGTCACATTTCCAAATGTACTCCTAGCTTTACTTGGGAGAAGAGAAGTCAATTGTAAGGATGGATGAGAAGTTAATGACATTAATGAGAGGTGGTTGAGATGGAGAAGAGAGGGAGGGTATAAAAAGGGAAGGGGGAGGGAGAAAAAGGGATGTTGGTTCTTGCTTATGATTGTGTGCTTGATTGTGATTTTAGGATTTGCTGTGATTTTTGGAGACATTAGGAACCTGCAGAGGTTTCTTGGGTTGTTGAGAGGAGGGAAATATTGTTCATCTTAGTCTAGATCATTCATCTTGGACACACACACTACATCAGGTTGGACTTGGGCTCAGAGGGCTAGGGAACCTGTCGAGGTTTCTTGGGCTAGGAATTATTTTCTAGTTGGTTGGGAGGTAAATCCAGTTGGATTAGTCAAGAGGAGCATTCAGTAGGAGCAGTAGCTCAAAGGCATCTCCATCAGCCACTGGTACAGGTATTCCCCTATAGATTACTCATATAAATTTATTAAAATGAAATGTTCACTATAAGTTATAAGGATTGGAACGTAAATGGTGAAATTTTCATTGTTTAAAATTCTTGTAAGAAAGTAAGTTATTGCCTCTTATTGCATTTAAATTCTAGAGAAATAGTTCTGTTAGAAGACCCTAGGATAGGGTTCTTACACATGTTATCAGAGCTTTGGCTCAAAATTTGGACCCAAAGCCCACTAAACCCCAAATACTGATAGAAGGGCTTGAACCTCTGACCTTGTGGCTGTTATCTTTTTATACTTTTGTGGGAGATTAACTGCAATATCGTAGGGGCTCTTCACCAATTTTTCCTGCTTCAATATTTGAAAACTAAAATGTTATGATCATAACCTCTCCAAGCTCCATCTCGGTCTTCACATAACATGCCCTCCACAACATACCTAAATGGTTCTTCTGGTGACAAGACCATCTCAGCTTTGCGTTAAAAAATAAATAAAAATTAACTCTTGCAGTGCGAAGAATTTACCATTCCATTCAGGCATAGAAGCCATGCACAAAATTTTATCATTTATTAGCATATATCCTTAATAACTTGGTATCTGGGATCTGTTTAGCGTTAAAAGGAATATAATTTCTTGACATTCAATCCCCCTCAGCATCGAGAGGAATATAATTTCTTAAGATTCGAACCTCTTATTGTCCACTGTATCTGAAAATGTCCACTCTATCTGAAGATGTGTCTATGTGTTTACGTTTACATGGTCGGTTTGTAAGTAATAAGCATCTCCCTTCACCTGGGTTTCAAAGGATCTTGTTCCTTAGAGAGGTGTTGCACTTGAAATAAATTAGAGGTGGAATCTTGATTTAAAAAAATATTGCTGTGTTGTAAACAAATTAGAGGCACTATGCCATTGGGAGGCCATCATTGATGTCATAGTAAAGCTTCAACCCTGTTAAATTTATGGGATCAACATTATTTATTTTGGTAAAGGCTAGGTGTGATAAGGAAATAACCCTAGAAAATACACGTGACAAGCACTCCCAGAAAGTTGTTATGTGTTTGGTTTCATAGTAGTTATTTGATTTGATTTAACTGTTGTGTAATAGTTTACACAGTTACACAAAGGGTGCTAAACACTTTCTTAGGCTGGAAATTTATAAATAAACTAGCCTCATCCTCCACCTTTTAAATAAGGGTGAAGATGCTAGTACAGTACTAGTGCTAAGGACAATTGCCGTGAGCCCTAAGATGCTCAAGCCTCATGTAAGGTTCCTGGGCCGCATTAGCCACATCTAGCAGACCCCACAGGAGGAGGAGCACTCACCCATGATTTAAACCTAGGTCAGCTTCACAACAACTATTCCAAGTTGCCGATAGATTGTGATCAATTAGACTTAAAAACCAATTATAATCAATAAATAATATGTTCTTGAAGTGAAGTTACATTTATGCTATGGAATACGACACCGTAATGTGGACTTGTTTGCTTGAAATTGAATTAAATCATGACTGTAATTATCGCCTGATTTTCCAACCAAGGTGAACAAGGCCTTATGCACAATAGATGGTCCCTTATTTAAGTTCAATAACTTGCTTTTTTGTTGGTTGTTAAATTGTAACCAAACATTCACGCTTTAATATACCTCTATTACCCCCTTTACAATTGATTTTATTCATGCCCTTACAGGTCAAGCCAGTTATCCTTAATCTCATTAATGGAGTTACTTTCCTTGAGTCCAAATCAGCATCAACCAAAGCCTTTTGAATATGTTTCTCTAGGGATGCCTGCTTAGCTGCCTCTCATTTAGATTGATAAGTTGCAAAAACAGAAAATTGTGTGGAAGTCATATCTGCCATTATTAATTCAGGCTCAACAACATTTTCAAGAACACTATAAAGTTTTTTTCTTCATCCTTATCCTTGATCGAACCCAGTGGTAACTTTTCATTTTCTACCTTCAAAATGATATCCTCCACAATATGTGTGTGCCTTTGATTGTAGAGATGCGCTGATTAATTCTTCATTCAGGGTACCAACCCAAAAGCTTCAATCGGGAACATTGATGAGCTTCACATTTAAAAAGTTCGCCATGACTGTACCCTATCATGGTCAACAATAACGGCAGACTCTTTCACTAGTTATGGTGGGATATAGAATGACTTATACATGCGTGGATTCTCAATGAAGTCTAGTTTAATTTGTGACATCCTTTTTCCCATTAGGTAGATGTGTACAATTTCCATCTTGCTGTTTCATCAGAGAAGATGGCAGCTCCAAGCCAGCAGCTTCAATATCCTTAACGCCTCTTTTTTCATCAAAATAGGATAAGAACATGAATCACCTTTAAGCTTGAATTCATCCATCATGGACCACTGTTTCTTAAGGAACCAAGTCATTGGATCCATCTCTTGATGTTTAGGAACCTGTTGAAGGAATTGGTGTCAAACACTCTGTTCTGGTTGGGTCCCTTGCCTTGATCATGACCAATCTCCTCCTGAGGTTGACATATCTTCCTCTTAGCGTTTCTCTCTCGAGTTTTGTGACTATCTTTTATTTTATCTCTTGACAGGTGTTTTTTCCTAGGCCAACCCATGCTCTTGGCTACTTTGTCTTCTGTGGTATGTTTAAGGAGACTACATTTGCAATCCTATTTTTATTAATTACAAACTTGCATAAAATGCTTCTCTTAATACTCAAAGGAAGAGTTAATTCAGATATATTATAGGATGTATAAGGTTGAGTTTTGACAAACTTGTTATGTTTTTCTTAGTGCCTTAACACCTAACAACATAAATATGAAGATCAGAGACTTTTACAAAAATAAAAAAAATAAACACATCCACTCAACAATAAAAAAAACAATATCTATGTTCTAACACAAAACCTAAAAGGCATCAACACAAATCAAAATCAATAGCTTCAAACATCTGATATTAGAAAAAAAAATTGTACCTTAGCTATTAAATTTTAAATTATTTATCAGTCTCTACCATCCCCTGATTAAACAGAATATGAATTCCCTATAGCAGATAAAATCTAGGTAATTTATATGTAGTGTGACACTAATATCCAGAGAGTTGAAGATAAGTTCATCTAAGGACCACTTGATAGTTCAATATGCAAGCTAGGATAGAATCAAAATACATTAGTATTAGGCTATTTGCTTTTCACATTTGAAAAATAAATGTCCGGAAAGGAATACTTACGAGTGCTTTGTATATTTCAAACCTCCAAAATTGTCATTTGAACTCAAGTGCAACATAGAACATCCATAACAATGTTGATCACCATTGGGAGAAGCTTTAAGTAGCCTGACAAGTATTTTACGTTGACATATTTTTTCGTTAAATTCGACATATATGTATTATTTTAAGACTTGGTAATATTTCTAATCAAGAATCTTAGCAAACAACTGCATCCTGTAAATACAAAAGTTCACATTAAGTTATAAGGGAAATCAAATATCTGGAAATTCCACTTAGCCAGGGGCTTTGTGAAGATATATGCAACCTATTGCAATGCACCAACTCTTCACCTTCAATGAGGACAAATTTTTCAATATTTTTTTTTTTTGGTGGGATAAGATGGTACCATTCATATTAAATCGAGTTAAAGCCTGTACAGACATACAACGGCCTCAACCCACCCCGAAGGGAAACCGGGTCTGTTGGCCATCTTAAGTTTTTAATTGCCATCCAAAAACAAAATTTACTGAGTCTACTTATCCATGCTAAATAAACTATCCATTCAAAGAGATTATCACTATTTGCTATCTGCATTATGAAAAAGTAACAAAAGAGAGCATGCTCTTCAGCTTCCTAACTAGGGAGATAATAAACATATCTTAAGAAATCAGTCTGCCATTGCATCTGGCTGGTTCTTCTCCTCCTTTGCTTCAGAAGTAAGCTTCTTTATCTGTTGTTGTATCTCATCAAGCTTTCCATCCTGAATCATAAGGGTTATCTAAAGATTATTCATCTCTTTCTTTAGATTTGGAATGCCTTGGGCCAATTCTGCAGTCTCCATAGCCACCTGTTCCATTGCTTTTGCTAACAACTGCTTCATTACCCAATACACATGGAGAGCCTGTTTGTACAAGGACATACGTCCTCTGGTGTTTCCCGGGTTTGGTAGAAAATACTCCCAGTCTTCCATTTCAGATTCTGACTGCTCCTGGGTCGCCTCCTCCTCCAATTACTGTATTATCCTCCTGATATATGCATGTGTATCCTTACTGTATGCCCTCTCCGCATACTGAACCTGGCGCTTCATCGTCCTCCTGCCATGTTTGCTTCCTACCAGTTGGGGCTGGCTCCATTCCTGATTTCCCGCTTGACGTCGTCCTCCTCTTCCTTGGTGACCCCTTCCTCATACTGCAACGTCTGCATTACCTTCCCTTACCCTGCTTCCCTATCCAGTTGTGCTTGAGGGTGATCCCATACAATCATCCTCTTCTCTGCCTCTGGTTTTCTTATCTCTGATGTTAATGTTTGCTGGTCATATATCCTCTAGAGTTCTCCCTTTCCCCCTTCTGCTTCTCCTGGTCTGCGGTTGACTGTCTCGTTCTGAGTCATACATCTCCTCCATGTTTGCCTAAGTCTGTTCCTTTTCTTTCCAGTGTTCCGACTTAATTCCTTCAGTCCCCGAAGGTCCTCCTCCCCTGCTCTCAACCATTACAGTCTTCCTCATTCCTCCCTCTGTGCTCTTGCGTTGAGCTTTCCTTAATCCAAGAAGGTGACCCCACTGCTGCTCGCTCTCTGCGTTACCTCCTACTCTGATTGCCACCTTTTCACCCTTGTCTCCGCTCACCTCGAGGGCGTTTGCTGCATACTTTCCTTTATGCCTCCACCCATATCCACTTCCTCTTGCTTGACGCTCTCTCTTGTGCTGTTGCACCGTCTTCCTCTGTCACCTGCACTCGCCATAATAACCCACTCCTCCTTGGCTTGCCCTTGTGTGAGCTGGCCCTTGTCCCATCACTGTAATGCCGTCACCTCCACCGCCTCTGTCCTTCAGATTTTCCTCCCTACTACTATTTGTAATGATGCCCAGTCTACCTAACGTTCTGTCCACCTACCGTGATCTCTTAATGCAAGGTGGCTCATAATTTCCACCCCTTGTTCTTTTATTACTTGCCTGTCTCTCCGGGTTTGTCACCCCGATCGGGGGAAACTTTTTCAATATTATTAAACCAGCTGAGTTGACATAAAATTCTCATGAAGCATGAGATAATATGGGTTGTGTGGGTAATATTTCAACCAAAAAACATTGGGATTCTATGCCATTATGTAAATAATCGATAATAATAATAGGATTCTTATTTTGTTCAGGAAATCTTTCAAGCACTTGGCATAACTTGAATTGATCTATTGCTTGGGTTATCTTTTGAATATCTAGAATGTGGTAGAAAATGTTAGGAATAATGCTAATAATTCTTAGATATCATGCAAATTTTGAACAAATCAAAATGGTAAGGATGTGAAGGAGCTAAGGTCCCAAAGAGTCTTCACAAGGACCTCCTTCAAATAACCCATTACCTTCACCAGAATTGACTCTCATCCTGCGTTCCCTAGAAGCAATTTATGAGACCTTGAGAGGGTGCCAAACAAATGAAATGGAAGGGGAACACCCTCCATCAGGGTTAGGGAATCCCGAGGGATCTGGAGACTATGATAGATAACCTCTAGTTGAGGACATTACTAGGGAGCTCTAGAAGATTAAATTCCCAAAGTTTGCAGGAAGTCGTGCCAACGAGCGTGCAGAAGCCTGGTTAGAAGGAACGAGAAGGTGTTTTTCACTAAGGGATTACAATTCCAATTTCAAAGAAAAAATAACAATATTCCAACTCAGAGATAGTGCTTTGAATTGGTGGGGTAACTTGGAGCATCAACTGCACCTCACTCCAGACGCAGTTACTTGGGAATTAGTTGAGGAGAGGTTCAAGAAGAAGTACCTGCCATTGTAATATGAAGAATAGCAGGTATGAGCCTTCCATGCCCTGATACAGGGAGGTCATATTGTAGAAGAATATGAAATTCGATTTATGGAATTGGTCAAGTATGTCTCCTACATGGATATTGACCAACGCCAAGCAGATCATTTTATGTATGGATTGAGACCTAAGATTACGGAAATGGTGTAGATGTCGAAACCATCCTTAGTTGAAGAAGCTATAGAATAGGCTCGTTATGTCAAAGAACACTTAGACTTAAAGGGTGAAGGTAGGGCCATCTTTTCATGTCAAATAGGGTTCACAGGGAAGGTCCGTCATATCTTCCAAAGGGGAGGAAGTTTGAGGCTACCATCATATGGAAACAAGATTATACTTAGAACACCGACAGTAGGAATTTCAATGGTCTCTAGTGCAGCTTCACCCATAGCTTCAAGAGCACATACAAATCAAAGGCATACATGAGGAGCAGCAAGTGGGTTAGGGGTTCCAAGGGAAGAAACTCTTTCCAAAAAACTCCACAAAATTTGGTTCAAGGTCCACCATGCATCACTTGATGGGGATGTGGACGACCTCATTACCAGTAGGACTGCCCTGAGTTTCAAACCGGTAACAACAGATGAGAGGTAAAAGAACCAATAGGGAGAGCAGGTAGCCACCACCGAATCTATGCAGCAGTTGACAATCAGCAAGTTGAACACCAGTCTGCTGTGGTAGAAACCTCAGGTATGATAAACAAAGTAAAATTTAAAATTTTGTTTCATTCTGGTGCTTCAGATAGTTTCATTTCACCAGTTGCATTAGAAAAATGTGGGTTGGTAGCCTATGAGCACGATGACTTTAAACAAGTTGAGATGGCTTCAGGGATAAAACAAGTAGTAGGGCCTAATGTTGACAAATGACAGGTAAACCTCAGGGTGTGTATGACTAAGTTGAAGGCATACGTCACAGCATTGGGGACGTATGATTTAATTATTGGAATGGACTGGCTAGAAGATCATCGAGCTTTGGTAGACTGTTTCAAGAAGAAGGTGATCTGTTTAGATGATGAAGGTAGGCCAATTGAGATTTTTGGAATCAAGAGGGGAGTGTCCCTACGATAGATATCCATGATGAAGGTAAAGTCTTGTCTCAGACAAGGTTGCAAACTATCTTTGGTCGAGACTGTAAGTGACCAGAAAGGACCTTCCCTAGATCAACATCCAGTTTTGCCAGAATTCAAGAATGTTTTTCAAAAGGAACTACCTGGATTACCTCCTGTAAGAGAGATTAATTTCACAATCGACATAAAACCAGGTGCGGAACCCATATTTAAGACACCCTATAGGATGACAAATCCAGAACTTTGTGAGTTGGAGATGTAGTTAAAGAAGCTCTTAGAGTTGGGATTTATCAGACCTGGTATTTCACCTTGGGGTGCATCAGTGATTTTTGTCAAGAAGAAGGATGGTTCCTTGCGACTATGCATAGATTATAGAGACTTAAATAGAGCCACAATAAAGAATAGGTAGCCTATACCTCGAATAGATGACTTATTTGATCAAATGAAGGGAGTAGCAGTCTTCTTAAAGATCGATCTATGATCTGGGTACCACCAATTGAGGATAGAGGAGGAGGACATCTCAAAAACTTCATTTCGTACTTGGTTTGGACACTATGAGTTCGTAGTTGTTCCATTTGGTTTAACCAATTCACCAGAAGTATTCATGAGCCTCATGAATGGGGTGCTTAGGAAGTATTTGGACCAATTCATGCAAGTCTTCGTTGACGACATTATTATATATTCCAAGAATGAAAAGGAGCATGAAAAGCACCTAAGGGTGGTATTGACTTGTTTAAGGGAAAATCAATTGTATGGGAAATTGTAAAAATGTTCCTTCTTTCAGAAGAAAGTCCATTACCTTGGGTACATCATTTTAGGAGAAGGGATTTCAATTGATCTGGAAAAGGTGAAGGCCATAATGGATTTTCCAATACCAAAAAATGCCCATGAGGTTTGTAGTTTTATGGGGCTAGCTAGGTATTATCACAGGTTTGTGGAAGGGTTTTCAAGGATTGCAAAACCCATCACCACATTATAGTGAAAGGGGGTTAGGTATGAATGGGAAAATGAATGTGACACTGCATTCATAGAGACGAAGAGGTTACTAACTAGTGCACTGATCCTTCAAGTACCAGACATGAGAAAAGACTTCATTGTCTGGACCGGTGCTTCGATGTAAGGATTGGGTGTGGTATTAATGCAAGAAGGTGGAGTAATAGCTTACGCTTCTAGAAAATTGAAGAAAGCATGAAGGGTTATATGCTGACCACGACTTAGAATTGGCAAAAATGATGTTAGCCTTGGAGCTATGGAGACACTACCTTATGGGAGAATATTTGAGTTAAGAACGGATCATCAAAGCTTGAAGCATCTCTTCACTCAAAGGGATTTGACTACTAGACAAAGGTGGTGGTGCGAATTCATGAGTGAGTATGATTTTGAAATCTCATACATCAAGGGAAAGGAGAAGGTAGTGGCAGATGCACTAAGCAGGAGGCCGCGAACCTTCTCCCTAGTAGCCTTAAAGGTAAATTTAAGGGAGAGGATATTGGAGAGACTCTTTGAAGATAGTTGATATCTAAAAGTCATCCCAGCCATCTAGAATGGGAAACAGATAGAACCAAAGTTTGATGGATATGTCCTTTAACTAGATGGGCTATTTAGATTCCAAGGGAGAATGTACGTACCTAAGGAAGGGCGTATAAGAGAAACCATCCTCGGAGAGTCTCATAGAGCACTCTATTGTGGACATTCTGGGGTAAAGAAGATGTACACAGACACAAGGAAACTCTTCTTTTTGGTAGGAATGAAGCATGACATAGTCCAGTTTGTTGCCAAATGCCTTGAATGTCAGCGAGTGAAGGCTGATCATCGCCATCTAGCAGGACTCCTACAACCAGTGACATCCATACATCTAAATGGGAAGTAATTTCCATGGATTTTGTGGTGGGTTTTCCACTCAATTCATAGAGGCACAATGTTATATTGGTTATAGTTGATAAGTTGACCGAAAGTGCCCAATTCATCTTAGCAAGGGACACTTATGATGTTATGGATGTGGCGCGAGTGTTTGTCAATGAAGTTATTCGACTACATGGATTTCCCACAAAGATCATTTCTGATAGAGACTCCCGATTTACCTCTAGGTTTTGGACAAGTTTGCAATTAGCACTAGGGACTCAATTGAACCTGAGCACTACATATCATCTAGAAACAGATGGGCAGACTAAAAGAGTAAATCAGGCTCTGGAGGACATGCTTGGGATGTACGTCATGGATAATCAGACTCAGTGGGAAAGGTACTTACCATTGGTGGAGTTTGCCTATAAAAACAATTATCACAGTTCAATCGGGATGCCTCCTTAGCAAGCTCTATATGGTAGGCCTTGCAGGATGCCATTGAGTTGGGAAAAACTGGAGGACTAAGTGATAGTTGGCATTGAATTAGTTCAAGAAATGGAGGAATAGGTAAAGCAGGTTTGACAAAGGTTAAAGGAAGCACAGGATAGACAGAAGAGTTATGTTGATTCACATAGGATTGATCGCAGTTATGAACTAGGGGACCAAACTTTTATTCGTATCCGGCCCAACAAAAGCACCATTCAGTTTGGGAAGGAGACGAAATTGTCACCTCGGTTCGTAGGACCTTTTAGGATCAAAGAGAAGATTGGATTAGTTGCCTATCATCTTGTACTGCCACCCCATTTACATAAAACTCATGATGTTTTTCATGTATTTATTTTACGACATTATGTTTTTGATGAATCTCACAAACTAGATTGGTGAGAATTGCAGGTCTCGGACATGGGAACCATAATGGTAGAACCATTACACATATTGGATGGTAGGGTTCGATAGCTCAGATGTCACACAGTGGACCAAGTTAAGGTCTAGTGGGACAAGTATAGCCCAGGATCTACTACATGGGAGGATGCAGAGACTATGCGTTGTGACTACCCCTCCCTTTTTGAGCATGTGCGATACCCATTTTGACTAGACATCTATCTATGTTAAGGTTCTATATTGCAGTTCCATGCTATTTATTTATGAACATTATGTAATATCAATGCATTTGGTTTGACACATAAAACTGCTTATATGAATCAACTGATAGATTTGAAATTGATCATAGAAATGGTTGATGTATGGCCTACATGTATGACTCACTTAATGATGGATTCTCTAGTGCGTAACTTATCAAAATTACTTTGGTTCATATATAGCTCAAGTGGATATGATTTATTTAAATGAATGACTTAGTGAATTATGATTTACTTCTAGTGAGAATTCCCAGATTTACACATGGATACTAGACTTAATAATGTGATGATTATATGTCTTGTTGTTATATAAATGCATGAATGAGAGCTAATCCGTAGGGGGAAAAGAACTATATGATAGCTGAGATCTACTCTTCCATTGAGGGAAGGTCGAGACATCTCATGAGGAAGCTATAATGTACATTATTCTACTACATTTGGTATCTACTTGATATGCACTCTTATGACACGAGTAAAATGAAAATGATAGGTGGCAAGAAGATGTGACTAGATTATTCAATGACAAGTCCAATCAACTCTGTAGTGTGGTCTATATTAGGGTGTTGACCCTAGTTCTGAAGGAGGGGTGGAGGCATTTCTCACTGTGTATCCTCCAAAACCTAGAATCATGGGAGGGCAGTGGTGGACACGCTCCCCTAGATGTGTGTTGATGATTGCTAGTTTCCTGCTGGGGAAGTTAGGTCGATATAGTTGACGCTTCCACCATGTCAGTTTTATCAGTGGTTAGTATGGCCATTACCACTGATAAAGCAACAGAGGATGGATAGGGTGGGAATGGAAGTAGGTAAGGATGGATAGGGGGATATAAATTAGTTGGAGACTCTTGATGGGAAGTAATGTCATTGTCTGACTTATCAAATTTTATTGCTATAACTCTCTCTGATTTGCTATGATTTCGAACTCCTTGTATCTTTTCATTCTAACTTCGAGATGAAGTTTTTTGAAGGAGGGGTGTATGTAATGCCCCACATAAATCTTATCCTGCAAATTTTATTAATGTTTACATTATCTGAAAATATTGAGAAATATTGGTCTAATATAAAATTCATGATTTCTGTTATTCAAATTCCCAACTTAGGTAGGATATGGTCTCCTTCAATTATTTCAAATAATATATATATTCATCTCACATTCCCCAATGTACACTCACATTTACTTGGGATAAGACATAGTCCTCTCCATATACACACACACACACACACACACACACACACACACACACATATATATATATATATATATATATATATATATATATATATCTCACATTCCCAAATGTACTTCCATATTTACTTAGGAGAAGACATGGTCCTCTCCCAATAATTTCCCAATTTATATTCATGTCACATTTACAAATGTACTCCCAAATTTACTTTGGAGAAGAGAAGTCAACTATAAGGATGGATGAGAAGTTAATGACATTAATGAGAGGTGGTCGAGATGGAGAAGAGAGGGAGGTATAAAAAGGGAAGGGGGAAGGGAGAAAATGGGATGTTGGGTCTTGCTTATGATTTTGGGGTTGGTTGTGATTTTAGGATTTGTTGTGATTTTTGTAGACCTTAGGAACCTGTGGAGGTTTCTTGGGTTGTTGAGAGGAGGGAAATATTGTTCAACTTGGTTTGGATCATTCATATTAGACACACACACTACATCTGGTTGGACTTGGGCTCGGAGGCCTAGGGAAGCTGTGGAGGTTTCCTGGGCTAGGAATTATTTCCTAGTTGGTTTGGAGGTAAATCCAGTTGGGTTAGTCAAGAGGAGTGTTCAACAGGAGTAGCAACTAAAAGGCATCTCCACCAGCCACCGATACAGGTATTCCTCTATAGATTACTCATGTAAATTTATTAAAATGAAATGTTCACTATAAGTTACAAGGATTGGAACATAAATGGTAAAATTTTCATTGTTTAAAAGTCTTGTAAGAAAGTAAGTTATTGCTTCTTATTTCATTTAAATTCTAAAGAAATAGCTCTATTAGAAGACCCTAGGATAGGGCTCTTACATTAATAGAGAAATGAATAGTCATAAGTATGAAATTTGAAATGAAGAAAATATACTTGAATATGCAAACAAAGAATATTTCAAATTCATTTCCTATAATTCACATTTCTCCCTTTATCATGATATTTTTGTTGATAGCAATTTACCCTCTATTCACTTTAAAGTTATTTCAAAAAGTAGAGAGGCTGATCTAAATTAATTTCCAATTACTTTTTATCAAGATAGAGAATCAATAATTGATTATTCTTCTGCCATTAATGAACATGTGCTCCATATTTCTTCTTGTTTTGATACATCAGATGACATCGAAGGGAATTCTAATGAATGTTGCAAGGTCATTTATGTTAGTTAGTTTGAAATTGAGGATATTGATTTGTCTTCTTCTCAATTAAATCCTCATAACCAAATTTGAATCACATGTGAAAATGAAGAAGACTTTAACTCATCCATGGGGCTTTGGATTGATGGTGAATGGGTGCACTGTTAAAGCACTCCTTGTGATAGGTCACTGGTTCAAATCCCCCATGGGTGCTTACCTACCTAAAGAAAAATAAATTGGAAGACTTTAACTCGAAAATTGTTTCAAATAGTTCTCATTTTCAAACAATTAATCATACTCATGATTTCAACATTCAAGAAACCATTCCAATCTATGATTTATACGATGATCAAGCTCTCATTCCTATTCCTATTCATAATTCTCCTTCTAATTCAAAGGTTGCTATTGATAACTATTTGAGTTCCATTATTCTAGCCAATTCCTGTGAAAGGGAAATTTTCTTAAACCAGTCCCAATTTTGTTGCGACAATAATTGTAACACTAGTGTAAACTATGATTCAATTTTGTTATTATTCCTTCATTTATTTTGTTTACCTTCAAATTTCTTTTATGTTTTCAGTTTTTTGTTTTTAGATACTTTGTGCTGCCATATTGAGTAATTCAATATTGAACGTGCAATTTAAGCATTTCATGAATGGGAAAATAAATATTGAAATTATAAGCATGAACATCAAGAGTTATTTCTCTTCCAATTTCAACTGATGTTCATTTCTTATCAATTATTTCTTTCTTCTCAAAATCAGTGCCAATAAGAGAGTGTATTTTTACAATATGACCAACAATCTAATTCAATTAATAATCTTCAATTAAATCTGTCAAACTTCCATCCCTGTTTCATTGATCCATTTGGAAAATATTTGGAGAATTTTCCCACATGGAGGATTGTTAATAATTTAACACTTGCACATAACACTAAGGAATTTATGTACACCGTTGCATCTAAAAACTCATTTCCACAATCTAGCCTATTATCTTCCCTTTTTAGCCTCTCCCAATCAATAATGGAAATCCACCCATATTTCTATGATCCAATTGAAATTCAGTTGGAAAGGAAAATCCAAGAGAAGGTGATTGTAAATAAGTTACTTTTTGTAAATATGTTAGCAATAAATGTACATCCTTCTTTCATATTTAATTTTCTTAGTTTAATTATATTTGTATTCTTGTTACTAATGTTTGACATCTACATACATGCAGAAAATAAAATGCTTGCATGGTTATATTGAAAGTATGACTATACCTAGTCATGTTTCCTTCATTTAAGTTAGAAATACAAATAGATTAATTTAGATCATATTTCTTTTATGTTCACTCTTATTTCATTATTTCATATTTTTAGTAAGCAAGTAATGAATCCAACTTCTTTTGGGTGTCCCCTTTCATTTTTGGAAAAGTGGCTTAGAACATTTTAGAAGCTCTTGTAAATTCAGATCATACATATTTGTGAAGGCCTTAATTGTCTTGTTATGCAAAAATTCGTCACATTGATCATACATGAAGAAATTCCAATGATTTTCTACAACTTCACAATTTTTTGTTTTCAAGAATTTCTAAAAAGGAGCTCGTTTTCACCACTCTTGTCTTCTGATGTAAATTTGAGGCGGATGAAATTTGAAATTTCATTATTTAGCTTTTTTAGAGTAAATAAGTAGGTGATGTTGAACATATGAAAATTTTGAGAACAATTAGAGAACTTGAAGATTCATGAGGTGAAGTTACAATCAAAATTCTTCCAGGTATGTGTTTATAGGTTCATCATCATCTATTGTTAATTTTACCTTTTTTCAAAGGTTATTTCTTATTTTTGTTTTGTTTCTTTTGTAGGTATTCATTGACTCGATGGTGGAGACCTGAGACAAGCAAGCATCCAACCCTTTTGAAATCTGCAACATGTTCAAAGAACTATTATTTGTTGTTCATTAGAACTTGACTAGTGCTTAATTTTGTTTTCGTTCATTAAAACCCCAAGAGGCCTTCAAAACAATATCACAAGATTTGTATGAGAGCATTCTAATATCATAATTCTCATCATTCAAAATGTCCGATAAAATTATTCCCCGATTCAATATTTCCAATAATTGAAAAAAGGGGCCTTTTTTGTTGTTTAGAAAATGAAATTAAACCAGACACTTCATTTTTAATTAAATACTTTATGAATTTTTTGGCCCTACAAAATGCCACATCATATATCGCAGTTCACATATCATAGGTTCTCAAATGAACATACTCCAAATATCTCTGATATCCCAAATCACCATGTTTTGATAGATGAATTTTCCAATATTGCAATATCCATAAAACCCCTAGACCTGATACAACATTTAAACTCAATTTTAAAAAGATATCGCATCCATTCATAAATCACAATTTTGGTTGGGATGTATGTTTAAAAGTTTGACTTGAATCCAATATGAAACTAAAATACATATAACAAAACTATCAGGTCCTTTGTTCATTGCACATCAACATATCAACGATACAACATCCCGTACTCAAATATTTCGATCGTCAATCTCTTATAAAACCCAAAGTCAGTCCCACCAATGAGCCATATCATCTATCGCATTGCCGCTATCACAAGAATAGTATCGTCATTTCCTTTTTTTAATAGCTCTGGTTTCAGATATGACTATTGTCTGATACCACAATTGCTCCATCGTAGTTTCCCATTGTGTATTCTCATATCGTAACTTTGCTATCACAACGGTTATATCACATCGTGAAACTCAAATGATGCCTTGTCTTAAGATCCTCTTCTGCGATAAACTCTAATATGCCTCTCTGCCATTTTATTTTAACTATTATATAACACTCAAGCACATATTGGCAAAGGTGAATCTCATACCTTGAAAATTATGCATGGCAAAAAAACTTGTGACTTGACACATCTGATGAGGTGTTGTCCTGTATAAAATACTTTAAGGCACTCTTGGGAAGGAACTATGGTAAGAATGAAATTCATAAAAAAATTGGAACACGGTTAAATCATTTTAAATTTCTCTTATATTTGAGTTTTGATATATCACTCTATATTTAATATATGAAAATTGAAGAATTCTCCATCTACACATCTATTATTACACTGTCTTGGATTTGGACTTGATTCTGAGACAAATTATGAAAATCATGGAGTCAATATGAAACTTATAATATTATGAGAACAATCCTCACTACTATTCATAAAGCAACATCATTTCATTCTCATTTCTATGGATTTCCTTTATATTCAGATTCCTTAGACATAAAGCATTGCATTCTTCTAGTTCACTACTTGCTTTAAATTAAATTTAATAAATAATGATTTTGGGTCAATAAAAATTCTTAATGCTTTTAATTCTAATTAAAGGAAGAAGTGATCTTTTGTTGGAGAAAATGATACATCTTAGGTAATATTAGAGGAAATTCTCCAATGATAATTTTTATGTGCCTGGTTTCATTTATTTTCATTTGTTTACTTTTGGTCTCAATTTTGTGTTTAGTTTTTGCTCATCTTGAATTCTGTTTTTACAGGTCTTCATCAACCCTTCGCACCTCTACCAGATCAATTTTGAAGTTCATTCTATTTTGTTAAGTTTTCTTTGAAATTCTTGAAAGAAGTAGTAATGATCCTCATCAAATCAGTTAAACTGGGGAGTTTCTGAACCTTTAGTCTATTCCTTTAAGCATTACTTTTATTAGAAAATGGTTGACACTTTTTGCAGGACATTGCTTCGGGAATTTTATTTTTTTGCAGCAGACAGAAACTCATCTTTTAGCATATTATCTATCATCGTTGCTATTTACCTTCTACATTTTGAGAGCCTCATTTCTTATAACTCTGCAAGATAAAATAAAAATAAAAATAAAGAAAATAAAAATAAAAATTATCTCAACATAGGAAGGAATGCACATATGCTTATTTTTCTTTTATCTCCTTTGCTGAGAAATTTGTATAAGTAGTCTTGTTTGAGTTTATCTTTTAAATTTGGATTTTTATTTCACCGTTTGCCTTCTTCATTCTTATTTTTCCTTGCTGATTTCTTTTCTTACTTTAGTTTATGAATTATTTTCCTTTTTCTTTCATTTTTGTTTTGATTTTGGTGGCTCTACCATGATTTATGTGAAAGGACTTTTCCTCGCCAAAAATGGTTGGTGTCCATATGAAAATCTTTTAACTCTATCTATTTCAATGAATTTAATTTATCATTAAAGGCATATCCTTATGGAACCATAAAGACCATCTTGCTTTAAATATTTTTTATGGAGGAATACACATCCTTTCTAAGGGATTGAGTTTATCTTTTCAAGGAATGAATTGATTTGGATTTAATAAAATGAAGTTCTTCCCCCCTTCCACATAAAAGCCTCAGATTGATAGTTGTAGGGAACGAATTTGGAGTCAACATTATGAAAGTATTATGTCCATTAAACATAAATTTATATTACCATCCCACCTATTTCACTAAAATATATCATAAACTAAAAGATTTCAATTGCGCCTATTAAAAGGGTGATTAACAGAGGAAGCATGGTAAATATTTCTAAACTCGTCGAGGATATGGACGCTCACTGGCAGTGGGACTATGCTTGTATGTCATAAAAGACAACTTTTCCAAAGCACTATTTAGGCTCGCTGGCAGCAAAGCGATGTGAGAGACCAATCATAAAATAGATATATGCCTTATCAAAAAACTCCTATCTATACCTTCTTCTATTTTTCATATAAGGTAGCTTTAAAAATATTTTTTCCCAAATTTGGAATCATGACATTTATTAGAATCTTCTTTGAGTACTTATATTTACAAACTCATATTGCTTAATATATTTATGTGGAACCCATGGAAATGTTTTACTATTACACGTTTCCTGATTTCCATTATTTGTAACCTTTGGGTAAATTAAAGTTCATTATCTTTAACTAGAGATAATTGGTTCTTCCTAGTGTGGCATCAGTGTTGCAGGGAAAACCCAACACCCCCCATTATTTGACTCAATTACTTCAAATAATGGAAAATCTTTTCACTATTGTTTGGAAAAACCCTTTTATGATTTTCATTTAAGTTAATTGTCTTACAATCTTGCCAATTTTATTTTTTCTTAGAACTTATATTTTGATTATTTCATTGAATTCAACTTTTTGTTAGCTTTACATCGATACTTATTTTGCCTCATTTGGTCAACTGGTTTGTAAATAACACTCCTTTGAAGTTTGATCATTTTTGTCACCTCAGTTAATAAATGTTAAAAATGTATATTATTTCATTTTTTTGCAATTAAAATAGTCATTCATTGTAAACATTAATTCTTAGTTAATTTTTATTATTTTTTTTCATTTTTTACTAATGGTCCTAGAAAATGACCTAGCCAAATTATAGAACAATTGAAAAGTGTGTTTCGGGATCTGTGTAATTTACTCTAATTTATTACATTAAACAAATTGCAAAATCCGAAATCTCAAAATTGGAAAGTGGTTGTAGTTCAATTTGTAGAATATTTATTTCCATGTGACCCCACTTCATATCACACCCTCCATTCCAAAATATTCGATCTAGAATTTCTGATTTAAAAAAAAAATCATTGATATTCCGATATTGCATATTGATGTCTCATCATTTTGGTTGTGCACATATTTTTTGCGATATAAAAAAACTCCAAAGTTCTGATTTGTGATTATGGGATACGGTAAAAAAATTTAATATGAATTTTTTGTTCACTCCTTATAACTCTTGGGCCTATGTCATGCACACCTCATTCTCCACTCACCTCCTTATTCCTCCTCCTCAACATACCCTTACCTCACCCTCATGTCATCCTCCTTATGCTTCCATTAGCACTCCTCTCATTCATTCAATACTTCTCAAGTGATTTTGGTTTGTAATATATTGGAATATTATGGTATTAAAATATTATATATATTGTATTTTTATTTAAATAATTTATATGATAATTATAATATTGTATTTTGATTTTAATATAATTTAAATTATAATATTAATATAATATAATAATATTTTAATTAATAATTAAATTTTATTTTTTAATTAATTTAATTCAGTTAATATTAATAACATAATTATAATTAAATCAATATTAATTAATAGATAATTGTAATTTAATTTAGCATTAGAATTTATTTTTAAAATCCATTTTTAGCATAGGTAATAGAATTTCCAGAATTCTGACAATTTTGACTCATTAACTTTGGAGGCTCATAAATTGAGTTTTACTTGGTCAAATGAGTCACACGATAGCTCGTTGGATATATACAATCATGGAAATTATTTTTGAAGTGGTTACAAAACCAGATTTGATCATTTAATGGGTCTAAAATTAAGTACAAGATCAAGCACATAATTTTTTAAACAAAATCAATTTTCTGAATATTATTTTATTCCTTCTCATTTGTGCACAAACGCTACTGAGTGCAGATACATTAACCTATGTTCTCCTTCACCAATTATATCCTTGGAGGTATCAATAGAAACTTTATATTTCATTTTCATTTAATTATTGAATTACGTTTTAATTGAATATGTTTTAAATTCCAGATTTTGCATTTTTATTTTAGTTTTGATTTGTTTTTGCAAGAAAAAAGTTGAATAGATGAGAAGAAGAAGATCTCAATCAATGAGAATTCTCCAGAAATAGAAGAATAATATTTTGGGACCAATGAAAATTGATTGAGTAGAAATACTATTCAACAACTTTCTGATTGAGAATTCTTTTTGTAAATATTATAAATAATAGGTTATAGAATGTATTAGGGGATTATCTTCTCCACAATTCTGAAATCTTAAAATCACTATTGTAAGGAGATTTTAGAGTTGTAGGTGAGAGGAGAGAAAATCTCAGATATGGGGATTATTGAGAATTTTTCTTTTGCATTTTAAAATATGAATGGAGAACAGAGCTTGCAATCTTGCAGCTCTAGTTGTAAGAGCAAAAGTTCAAGCATTGTAAAGGGTTGTTCGTGATCATATACAAGGAAATGGTTTCAATAAATTGTTATTTATAATACTATTGTTTTAAATAGTGGTTTGATTTTATGATGACATAAATGTGTCATTTTATTCACAATTGTGCACTATTATCAACATGAGTAATTTTTCTCAATGATATGCTATTATTTATCACTGCTCTTGTGGGTTGAATTCTCATTTCTAAGTAACTATTTGCTCAAAAATATATCTTTTAATAATGATTTAAGAAACAATAATATTTTGTGAACTATTTCATTATATTATTGTTTAATCATTCGAATTATTGATGTAACAATCAATATCATTTTGTGAACTACTTCCTGGATGATGTTGATTAATTATATCTGTTAATAAATCTATGAATAGAATATGTTTTGGTATTCATAATGTCATTTAATTGAACTTATTCTTTAGCTTGATATTCATTATAAGACTGAAATATTTAAATCTCAATCATTCAAATATCTTGCTCTCGATTGGGTTAGATCTGCATCTTCCTAATTGGAATAGGATTATGATTTATTTCCTTTTGCTTGTATTTTAGGACAATTTTTCATTTAGATTTAATTTTATATTTCTAGAAGTCCTCTTCCCAAAGAGGAAAACTTTAGTTTTGTCTTGGCTGAGCCCCAGATCAGCTTAAGGATCACTTTCTTTTTTGATCAACAAGAGGGTTGATTTGATGTCTCTTCCCTATTGGTAGATAAAAGTCACACTTTAAGCAATTAGAGATAGAAAAAAGGTAACTGGAACTCATTTAACTAGTTGGAACCATCATTTGAAATGGTAAAGGAGTTTCATTAAGGTTTGGACCAGGTGGTCTCCCTCATGGTGTTGTAGGCATAGAATTTTGAGCCTTCAATAACACCATACACTTCCCATAATTGGTGACACCATGCATGGAATGAGGGAAAATTTCAATTCAAATTGAGAGGCCAAAGCCTCACCCATTAGTCATCCTAAGGACTTCTTCTTGGACTTCTTGAGTGGACAATTTGTAGAAAAATGGCTCAGCTCATGACAATAAAAGCATTTCATTTTTGTCATGTATTTCTTCTTTCCTACATGGCTAGAATCCAATTTGGAATGGGAAGCTTTCCATTTTCTCTTCTTCCCCTTAATTTCTAAGGTATGGTTATCTTCATCATCAATATTTGATGAAGAGCCATCCCTAGTGTTCTTCTTGATCTCCTCCTACATCAAATCCGACCACAGTTGTTCCCAATCTAACAGCTTCTCCCGATTATTGACTGTGATGATAACTATGCCAACTCTTTGGGATTCCTAGAAGAGAAAAACTCACCATATCATCCTCGACAATTATTATTCCAACACTTCTAAGTTTATCATGACATTGAGTTAACTTGGTCAAGTATTTTGGAATAGTTTCGCCTTTCTACATTTTGATTTTTCGCAGTTTGTCCTTCAGTGCCAATTTCCTTAGTTTGTTCTGATACAAGTCCATCAATGATTTCCACATAGCCTATGGAGTTTCCTTTCCATGGAGACTTAATACAATGTGGTCTCAAATTCCCTTAAAGATTATCCACCTTGCATTCACCACACACTTCTTCCACTAGTAGAAAATGATGAAATTAGTGACTAGGTGACTAAAAAAGTTTGTGAACACAATTATTTCAATTGATTTACTACTAAATTTGAGTAATTTTAAGTGATAAAACTAAAAATTACTAACTTAAATGACTAATTTAGTCTAGCAATAAAATATACGACTAGATAATAAGTGACCAAACTAAAATTGACTAAATAACTAATTGAGTTTGAGACTGAAATATATGATTGGATAATAAGTGATAAAATTAATAACTATTAAATTAAGTGACTACTTTAATCCAAGAATAAAAATATTACCAAATAACAAGTACAATAAGTATATGAATTACTCATTTACATTAATAATTTTTAATTATGTCACTCCGGAAATAGGAAATTGAAATTTTGATATTGAAGTGTTACATTTCACTACATGGGTCTCTGAATCCATTTGCATTATTAAAAAATTAGAGATAAAGGGGTATCTGAATCCATCTACAATGTTAAAATTATGAATACCCTTTTGTCTCTAAATTTTAGCACTGCAGATGGATTGAGAGACCCACTTCTTCGAATCCATCCGCAATGTTAAATTTAGAGATGAATGGGTCTTTGAGTCCATCTACAGTGTTAAAATTTAGAGACCCCTTTAAGAGGGTCTCTAAATCCATCTGCAATGTTAAGTACATAAAAATGACTCAAAATTACTAAAATTTTCTAGTCATAACAACATCTGATATAAAAATGACTCAAAATGCACATACATTATCTTGAATCCCTTCCAATAAAAACTATTATCCATTGCATTGTGAATAAAAGGTGATATGAGATTACTTGTGCTATGAAATGTTTGATTCAAATTATATTTACTTATAAAATTTCATGAATCTTAATGAAGAGAATTTTCATAAATCCTTTGGAGTTAAGATGTTGTGCATTACCTTCATTTTGAACATATTCTTGAATATTAACCTGGTTGAAATCTCCTTGAAACATAACATATGATAAAAAATAAATGCTAGTAAAGAAATAAAATTGTATAAAAGTTTTTATTTCTTCTATGCTATTGTTTCCTATGATACTACCTTACAACGTTTACTTTGAAACATGTTGTGCAATTGCTAGTTTTACATATTTGATGAATAGAGTGTTTAGAGTTTATATTATAGACTAATTTGTTTCTTCCTTCTTGGGTGATATATTTATACACTCCAAGACAAAATAGGAGCATGAATGACATTTGAGGATGGTGCTATAGGTGTTGCAAGAGCAATAATTGTATGCCAAGTTGAGGAAGTGCACATTCTATCAAAGGAAAATCCATGATTTAGTTCACAATGTCTTAGAGGGGGGCATAGCGATGGACCCATGGAAGATGAATTAATCCATTAAAGGTTGGCCATCATCAAAGAATATTTCAAAGTTGACACTATTTATGGGTTTACCTAGTTACTACATGATACTTATTGAAGGCTTTTATAATATTGTACATTCAATTATTTGGTTGCAACAGAAATCAGTATAGGATGAATGCACTACAAATTGTGAAGATAATTTTCAATAGCTGAAATATTTATTAACCAATGCACCTATTCTAAAGAATGAAAATACAATTGAGGATATTTTGGTGTACATAAATGCATGTAAAAAAGGACTTCGTGTACCCCTTATGAAATATAGGCATGTCATATGAATTGAAGAAAATCAAAGAACATTAACGAAATTATGCTACCCATGACTTGGAGCTTACAACTATTATCCATGCATTGAAAATGTGAAGACATTATCATACGGATGAAATTTTGAGTTGAAAATAGACCATAGTAGTTTGAAATACTGACATAGACAAATTAGATGGTTGGAATGCCCTAGTGAATTTAACTTTGAAATCTTCAAAATTAAGGGAAAAGAGAATAAAGAGTTTAATGCACTAAACACTAAGACGGTGCATGTAATGCATGATGCTATAGCTATTAACATATACAACATAGACATAGAAAGAATAATTTTGGAAGATTACAATAAAACTAACACTATTTACAAATTAAACAATGTTTACAACAAGGTAATTCGCACCAAAAATTTGAAGACTACATGCTAGAAGAGGATGGAAACATCTTGCAAAGGAACACAAGTTAATGTTCCTAATTCTAAAGAATTGAGAAATTTAGTGAGAAGAGAAATGTACGATGCACCATCTGTTGAACACTAAGGTACCAAAAAAATATTGTATCTATAAGAATCTAGTATTTTGACCTAGTATGAAAATACATGTGGTTGATTACATAGCCAAATACATGTAATGTTAGAAGGTAAAGGCTAAATATAGACATCCAACATGATTTCGATATCCATTGTCCATTCCTAAATGCAAATGACAAATTGTTACCATAAATTTCATCACCAAGCTACCAAGGATAACAAGGTGAGATGCTTCCATCATGTTATTGATGGACAAGCTTACAAAAGGCACACATATTATTTCAATTAAGTTGATTGATAAAGAATCCAATATTGTGGAAATTTATATAAAAAGGAAATTGTGAAGTTATATTTTGAGTTGGGATAACCTAGAAAGCAATGTGATCATTGGGCTATATATTATAAAAGAGATGTAAGAAGATATGTTAAATATAACTAAAAATATAAAGGATACATTTTTGCAAACAAAGGGAAAATGCATATATAATCTATATTGGTTGGGCATGTGTTTTTAACATGAAGGCTAAAAAGAGCTAACTAAAATTGGGAAGCTACTGAGAATTGGTAGCACAATATTGTGGGCCATTTGAAATCCTAGATCGGATAAGCTTGTTTATATACATTTGTACATTGCTTGAATCCATGAATATCCATAAAAGTGTTTCATGTATCTTCATTGAAAACGTACTTGCATAATCTTAACCTTGTGATTGATTAGACTATGGTCTAGGTGGAGAAAAAAGGGGACTTTTGGGTGGAGCCAAAATGCATCTTAGACTCAAAATTCAAAGTGCTCCTATACAAATCCATTATCTTGGTAAAGGTCTAGTGGACCTACTGCAATCCTGAAGATACCACATGGGAGCATGAAGAGGCTCTGTGGGAGGACTACACATAATGTTTTACATAGTTTGAGGAAATATGAATGTACATTTGTGCATAAATGACTAAATACTCCATTTTTAATAGCTAGGATTACAAAATTCCATAGCTTAGATATTTAATGTCCAACCAATGGTTGAGCCCTCAAAGGTAAGTGGGATGACCTAAAGGATTGTGATGGATATAAGGGAGTACTCTTCCTTAGATTATGTAGGTTGAGTGGAGTGAGAGTTGGGCATTTGGATTTTCTATAGGAGTTACTAAATTGTCAAATTATATAGTGCTAAGATGTAATTTTTTTTATGTATATACATGTAAACCTATATGGTGATGTGCACCAAATACAGTGTAAAAATGTAGGGGGAGAAGAATGTAACACCCTGGTTTTGATCACTAGATTATAAATGTATATTTTTAAAGATGATGAATGTGCAACTGCCAAGATATATAATATATAAAAATGTAGCCAAATATAACTAGATTTTTTGTATTTCAATGGTTCCATTATGTAATGTGACCAATGTGTGAAACTCAAAATAGTGAGGTGGAGTCATCAAAAAAAAATATCCATGTTAAGGGTTGGTGTGGTCTAGGCCTAGTGTGATCCTCAACTAATTTTTATGGCTTAAATGCCCTAGGTTATGGTTTCTTAGATCACATGCTATTCCCAGAAGTCAGGGACACAATATCAAAAAAAACATTATATGTAAAATAATAATATAAAATACATCACTAGTTATAAAATGGACAAGAAAATATTCAGGGAGGACCTATCATTCCATAAAGGAGGGGGATAAAAATGGATCCAAGGGTAGATTACACATGCCTAAAATCCCATGTTATTAGAATAAATTAACTGTCATTAACATATAATCCCCATTTGACTTATTAAAACCAATCATTGAATGCATTTTTGAGGTTGGTAGAAGAGTCATATCAATTAGTTATTGAAGCATGGGCTAATTACACTCATGAGGGAAGTGGTTTTATTGAATGCATGTAAGAGGTGGGTGAGAGAGTCATCCCACGTAGATGTGAGAACATGTGATGAATAAAATTATCTTTTGAATCATCCAAGTCCAAACATCCATAAGAAAAGGAATTTGAGTTGAGGAGATAGATAACTTTCAAAAAGAAAGAGGACAAAAAAACTAGAGTTTTGGTGCTACAAGAGGAGAAAATGCAATTTGTGTTAAAAACCAATATCTAGCGTTGATATTTATGATAAGAGCTAGCTTTTCATGTTTGTGAGGGGTTCTCATTTAGAAATCACTCAAGTGCTTGTGTAAAGGTTGTTGTAAGTGCTCCACTAGTAGCTAGATTTCGTAAATCCCATAACTAAGAGATTCCTTACCAATATATGTTAGTGACCTAGAGGGGATGGAGGTTTTCTAAGGGAATATGATACATATAAATAAATATCATCCTTATATTTTGAAAAATGATGGGAAAGAGAGTTGGTTAGTAGGAATTATTGTAGGCGTCGTATCACTCTTAATTTACTAGGTATTAGTCTCTTAGTGTTGACTATAGACATACATATGATCATGCTAACATCTGTGGAATCATAGCCCTAGATTAGGGTTGTCATATTGTAGAGAGAATTAGTCCAAAAATAACTATGGTTGGATGGAATATTTGACATTTGTAGGTAGTTTTGTAAAACATTTATAAGGATAAATATTCCAATCCCTCTGTTATTTAATATGTAAATGTTATTCTTGAATGTTATGTTAAATTTATGTTATGTATGCTTAAATGTTGTTGTGCATGATTAATTCATCTACATTATTGAATTTTAAAATCATGGACAATCACATGAGCCAATATGTCAAACAACATATATTCATTTCTTTCAAAATGGTATTAGAGTTGGATTTATGGTAACATGCCTTAGACTAGGGGTCTAGATATGTCACTCATCATCTTATTGGTATTTTATCAAGACCTAGCAAATTTTCAAGTAGAAGAATAAGTGTGATGAGGTTTAATGATATTTATCTCAAACATCCATGAAGAAATGCAAACAAAATACCCAGAGAATAGAGAAAGTAAAGCATAAATGAATCCCAAAGAAAAATTATTGGTTCTTATTCATCTCGCAATGGATATTTTTATATTTTTACAAATAGATCATGAACTCAAGAGTCAATCCTTAAATTTGGCATGCATACAAATTAAAATCTAGAAGAAACAACGAAATATGCAACTAACTAACAAACTAGCATTTAAGATCTAGAAAGGGATCCTTCATGGCAGGTGAAATAATAGAGATGATGATCCTTGGCGATCATGGCCTAATGTGTCACATTAGGTCCTCCCAGCTTAGATGCATATTTTCCCACTTTATTCTCAATTTAGTGATGGAGCTATGTATGTGAAAGTGCTACTAGATAGGTTATCACTAACCTTGCGAGTTCTACTAAAAATGATATGATGAGCAAGGATACAATGATGTGCATGAGCATATTAATCAAACCCTACTCAATGGGAAGATGAAAAAAACTATGCTATGAAAAAAAAATTAAAAATATGTTGTTGTTGTTGTTGTAAGCTACCAAACACTACTAACATCATAGTGTGCCAATTGGAAAATTCTAATATATAAAATGAAATGAATATCTTATCCAAGAAGAAAAAAATCATTGTGTCAAGTATCTCACTCTTACATCTGAAATATTTAAACTCTTAGAAGCTTTTTACCTCAAAATTGATCAACATGCATACTTATGTGACATTTCACAATGAAGAAAAGTTATTATTTTCCACGCAATTTTAAAAAAAAATACAAATCTCAAGAAGAAAACAAATGCCGAAAATATTGAAATAAATTTAAAATAGATTGCTCAAAATTGAGCTCCTTAAAATATATCTATCGATCCAATAATTTAACACATATTTCTCAAAATTGGGTGTGTTGCTAAACATATTTTACCATGATCTAATTCCCACCAAATAAATAAATACCAAAACAATAGTCAGGGACATCAATATCAATCTCAAATCATCCCTAGGAATATCTAGAAATAGGTACAGATCACTGGATATATCTTTAGGATATCTAGATCAATTCATGTTCTTCAAATTGATTGAACACTAATGCCTTAACTGTTCTACGTTTTCACACATATTTGTACTACATTTTCACATGAAATGTGACAGTCATTCACAGGCAATTATGGTTTCAGGGTTCAATTTTGATACATTGAGGGATCGGTGGATGGACGAGGATCTCTTCAATGTCTCACCCCAAAAGACATCGATTTCATCAGCGCCTATTTTCATCAACAAATAGTGAAAGAAATATGAGCAGAAGAGCTGAGAGAAGTGGCCAACATTATAACCCTAAATTATGGGCTACTTATTTCTCATCACTTTCGCTTCTCAATGTCTTGATAGGAGAGAAGATTCAATCATCTTGTTGTGGCTACAATCAAAGTTTCAATAATTTTCTTTCGAATAAATGACCATCATTTCATATGGTTATTACATTCTGTATAACTTCAAATAAAAATGGATTCTACATTTGCAAATCTCAAGAAGTCTATTTTCACAAAGGTTGACCAACTGACCCCTGTGTCATCTAGCCACAATCTAGTTGTGAAAGTGTTTAGTACATAAATTGTTCTTGGAAAAGGTCGACCTAATGCTCTGATCCTTTATATGCATATTGCAGAGTTTCTGGTAGGAGATGAAGCCAGTCTTCACAAAGTTTTACCGATTGACATCTAGGTCATCTGGGCAAAATCGAGTTGTGAAAGTGCTGAGCGCACAACTTGTTCTTGAAAAAAGGTTGACTTGATGCTCTGATCCATCAAATGCCTATTACAGAGTGCCTCATAGGAGATCTCAGGAAGCTTTCTTTCAGAAAGCTTGACCAACTAACACCTAGGTCATCTAGGCACAATTTGGTTGTGAAAGTATTGAGCACGCCACTTGTTCTTGGAAAAGGCTGACCTAATGCTTTGATCCATTAGATTCGTATTACAGAGTGCCTGGTAGGAGATCTAAGGAATCCTGTTTTCATAAAGGTTGACAAATTGACACTTGGATCATCTGGGAACAATTTGGTTATGAAGGTGTTGAGCGAACCACTTGTTCATGAAAAAGGCTGGCTTGATGCTATGATCCATCAGATGCGTATTGCAGAGTGCTTGGTAGGAGATGAAACTGGGACGATTCTCTTCATTGCGAGGAATGATCAAGTTGATATCATGAAGCAAGGAACTATAATTATGTTGTGTAATGTAAAGATTGATATGTTTAGGGGTTTAATGAGACTTGTTATTAACAAGCAGGGTAGGATTGAGGCAACCGAGCCTACATATTTGATTTTGAAGGAAGACAATAATCTTTCACTTGTTAAGTATGAGTTGCTTGATGTGCCTAAATATTAAACTTTTTGCACTGAGACAGGAGCTATCCTGGCCTTACATGTATGTACTAACGCCTCAAAGTGATATTAGGTGGTATTTTTTAATGCAAGACTCATTTGAAACATAATTAATTTTGACTAATTAATTTGCTACAATCAATTACCCATGGCGATTTACTGACATTCCATATATTAGTATCATTAATTAATAATTGGAGGTGCGAGTATCCATTTCAATAACACAAATCTAATTTGCAGGTGTCAGGATCGATTTCCATGACACAGATCTACTATGTCACTGATTCCTTCTACTCAACTGCTTTTTTCATGCCCTTAGACAAACCAATTTTCATAACATCCATACATTAGTGCCTTTGTTAAGTTCATAAACTTCGAAGAATTTTTTTTTGGCATTTACGTTGATTTGATTCCTTTGTAGTAGCACAAATTTGGGTGTAATTAATTTTTAGAAATAAAAATGGATTTTTATGCCCATCATTATGTGGTACCTTTATATTGATATTAATGAAACTTTATAAATCTTTTCTCTTGCCTTCTAACGCCTCGGGTTTCTTTTCCTTTTAGATATTCAAATTATTATTTTTTTTGAATAAAAAATATTTATATTTGATATTTCTTCGAATGAAATCAGAATATACATTGTTCAATCCTATATGGATTCAGATCTCTATTGTTCTCTACATTGTCTACCCCAATCAAAAGACTAAATCCACAATTTTAAGTCTTCTTGTAGTGTCTTATAGACAATTATTCCATCAAAACACATCAAAAAGACATCTTACTTGTCCTCTAAATTTAGAACTCACATTTTTTACAATGGATCTGAAAAACCTTTACAAAAAACTGCCATATCGTACCGAAAGAACAATTAAATAAAATTTTATTTTTGTAGCTGAAATGAGGGTTCCTCATTTGAATTAAAGTTAAGTTAAGAAACCCTCCTGCAAGAGAGAAGCTTCTCCGTACAACTTATCTACCTGTGTCTTCAATTCACCGTATACATGTGAAAATGAAGTAATTTCAAAAGAGGCTTATATCTCTCAGACAATCTTCATAATTGGGACCAGACTGAAATTACTAATGTTCCATCTCCATAGAACTAAATTTTTTGCACTCCTCTTTCCTCTGCAATTTTCAACGAAAGCCAAGCGGTACAAAATTCAAGTTGATTCTTTGAACCTTGCCCAACAACATACTTTAGCTTAAGGTAGTTCATAGAGTCAAAACAACCCTTTCTCCACATATACTATGGTTTCCTTTACTTGCTCAGTCGAAGAATCCTCAAGGCCTTTCATGCTTAATACATGGAAATAATAAGATTCTACAAGAAATATATTTGAGAAATACTTCATTATCATCTCAAGGCATTCTAACCTTGTGTGCTACCTATATAGATGTGATAACCAAATCTTGAAAAATCATCTGATTTCTGGTCACCAAAATCCCATAAGAAAATAGACATGTGAGAGCCTTATATGCTGCTATTGTCTTCTAATATAACCAATCAAAAAGCCAATCAACCAAAGTCATCTTTTCCCATTTATATTTTCCCATTGTGGCTTGAGTAACCTCCTTCAAGACTACTCTAGAATAATAATAAGTCATAGCTATGATCCATAAATTTCTCACTACTCTTGTAAAATATAGATTTGTATGTCCCTACATAGTTTCTCTTCTATTCATTATCTAAGGTGAATAGTTTATTGGCTAGGGATAACCACAAGAAAATGATGTAGATTAGACCTAGTGAAGAAATCTTGGAGCAGAAGACTTTAAAAGAAAGAGCCAAAAGAATAAAAATCCTATTCAACCCAGCCACACTAGAATAGGTGCAAAAATTATATACGGGCAAGATTTTCCATAAAATATAGGAATTACCTAATCTATTGGAAGGAAGAGGACAACATAATGAAAGGAGAAATGCATTAGCAATAAATCCAATGATAAAAAATATAGAAGAGGACATTGACATGTATGACACAAGGTCCACTAGAGAAAGGGGGAGATGTGGGGAAAGGGGAGGTATTTTCTCAACCATGAGTCTTTGGGTGAGAATGATTTGGTCCAATCTTCTTCTCGTTGAAATATGCAAGGAGGCTACTTGTGCTTGGGGATCACTGATTCGCATTGGATCCATAAAAGACTGTCAAAGAACCATGATTATATCAGGTTGGGACAAATATCTAAAGAGATTCAGAAACTACGATCAAAACCACCCTGAACCAGTGGCAATGGCAGCCAGCATGGAACGACGAGGACCTCGGTCAAACCGAGGCCCATGGAGTCTGCGCAGGAGGTCAAAGTAGCCCGTGGGAGCCCCGGATCAGGAAAAGGAGGTGGATTTTGATGCACAATTAGTACTAATTGCACATCGCTGCGCAAATAGGGCCAAAATGGAGGAGCCTCAAGCACTCAGTCGCATCGGGAATTGGAGGACCGCGGGTAGAAAAGTGAAAAGCGCTAACGTATAAAGGTGGGACCCACACCCTAGAAAACCAGCGGTATTGATTGCGGTGCCCACAAACGGTAAGGGGTTTTGGAGAAATTGGAGCGATCCCATACATCGATCAATGCGTGGCAAGCGGAGGTGAGAGAAAACTGCCATTGATCACGTATTATTAGTCAAGAAAGTCAACCGCGCAGGATGTGCATATGACGTTGGATTAAGCCCGATGGAGGAAGCGAAATCGACGAAGGAATACATCGCGTTTTAGAAGGATTTGGAATTCGTTTGACCGCCAAGGTGGAGGAAGACTTCATCCATGACGTAACTAAAGAAACGAACCAATGAAGCAGGCTGGCACCATTTAGAGGAGGACAAGTGGCCACTCCCTGAGCATCCATGATGACGCCGAACAGGGAACTCCAAGCGTAGCTGTAGAAGGAAAATCGACAGAGGCGGAAGAGGAATCGAACAAGAATTGGAATGAATGGCTAAAAACCATGAACAAAGACAGAATACACAAGTGAGAAAAAGTGAGTCAGAGCGAACCCAGAGAGGAGGACTGAACACTAAGAGATGGAAACGAGAGAAGAAGGCAGTAAAGAAAAAGCATAAAGAGATAGAGGGCCGAGCTGACCAGTGGCAGCATCGAGCACTAGAGAGCTTGAGAGATTCAAGCCATCCCATAGAGGAATCTGTCCAAATTAAGCACCACATTTGGCTCTTTCCACTTTAGACCAAAAGTTCACAGAGCTGGTAGGAAGAGCAAGAGTCTGTGTACTCCAGTGGCTTGGGGAATCCAAGAACCACCCTACCAAGAAAAACCTCCTTTCAAGAGAACTCATATTGAGTCCCTGTATTGTAATTCTCTGCTTAAAGGCACAATAAAACAAGGCCACCACTGAAATGTGGACCGGAGATGTAGCCTTGGACAATAGGGTGAACTCCTTATTAAAATTCTTGTGTCTTTGCATTTGCTTACTGTATCTCTCTACTGTCTTTCCATTTTAATGTCTGTTTATTGGCAATCTGATCGATCCGTTGCTTAAATAACACAGAACACACACCAGCACATGAGTCTACAATACCTTTGTTTAATAAATCTTCAACTAATGTCACTCATAGGGTGATTATCAGATCAAGTGGTATCAGAGCTCTAGGCTGTAAGGTTGGACAAGCTTGTGTTGGTTTAGCTGTGAATGCTCACTAGACCAAAGCTCAAATTATGAGAAGGAGAGTTGGTCAAAACTAATCCGGAAATTGGGAGAGTCTATCCTCGGAAGACAATGTCAGAGGAAGGTTCTATGGGGCCAGAGCCTCAATTCATAGAGAGTTTCCTAGCTATAAAGTCTATGGTAGAAAAAAAGTTTAGGGACTTTATAAAGCATAAGGATGAAGATTCATCAGGTTCTAAACAAGATAAAAAGAGGATGAGTCTCATTCCCATGACCACTCAAAAGGAAGAGGTAAAGAGGAAAGCTTTTTCACACCTCCTAATAACCCTGTGCATAATAAGAAAGCATCTTTGATTAAGCTAGATGTTAAATTTGATTTGTCTATATATGATGGAGAGCTAAATGCTGAAAAGTTGGACAATTGTATTAGACAAATTGATGTGTATTGCAGAGTGCAGAACATCAACTATGACAAGTGTAAGATTCAGTTGGCAAGCCTACGCTTAGGAGGCACTGCCTTAGTTTGGTGGGAAGGTAGAACCCAAGATGATAACAAGAAACATGGTAAGACCATATCTGTCTGGAGTGAATTTGTTGCTGCAATCAAGAAGCAGTTCTATCCATTGGCCTACATGAAACAAGCCATGATGAGTTGGCAAACCCTTCGGTAGTTGAAAGGGAAAAGTGTGCAAGGGTATACTCGAGAATTTAGAAAGAGAGCATTGATGTGGGGTATCTCATTAGACTCACCAGAGACTCTTTTGAAGTACATTGGTGGTATACATAGCTACATGAGGCATACAATCCTCATGTTTAATCCCACTAGTATGGGTGAGGTATCTATACAAGCTACTCATCTAGAAGCTAGAGGAAAGAATGGAAATCCAGAAGTTGGGGGACCATCCCAACACACTGCAAGCAAGAGCAAGGAGAAAGGAAAGAAGAAGTGGAAAGCAAGGAAGGCTAACACTGCACAGAAGAGAAAAGCTTCATGCACTCACTGTAAAAAGGAAGGGCATGATGATGAGCACTATTGGATTTTGCATCCAGAGCTGAGACCTAAGAAGTCTGAGGGCAAGAAGAAGAAGACTTCTGTAGCTATTTAGAAAGATTTGGGGTGAGACTCAGGAGATGAAACAATCATTGCAGCCATAGGTATAAAAGGTAAGAATTCTGAAGCATCTACTAGTAATTCTGCTCAAACTATTGTTGATGAGGAACATGAGAGAAAAAGACATGAGCTTTTTCATATTCAAGTTATTTCCAAACCTCAAAAGATTGATACTTTGTTTGATAGTGGCTCACAAGTAAATTTGATTTCTGAAGCAATTGTAAAGAAATTTGGATTAGCATCTACACCTCACAAGAAACCATACCCATTAGGATGGTTGAATGATAAAGCACAACTACAAGTGACAAGACAGTGCAAACTCAAGTTTTATTTTGGGTCAGCATTTGTAGATGAGGTTGAGTTAGAAATAATTCCATTGGATATATGTGGAATTGTTTTAGGAAGTCCTTACTTGTATGATAGGAAGGCTATCTTCTATAGAGCTGAGAACAAGTATCTACTTGTTAAAGATGGAATCGAATACTTTGTAAGAGCTCACAAGATCAAGAATAATTATATTCTCATAAATTCTGGGTACAAGAAAAGAATGATAAATTCATGCAAACAATTCTTACTAATGGTTGTAAAGGAAAAGAAACCTGATAAAACCAATGTATTTGAGGGCTGTAATGCTCAGCAGCGAGGTGATATAGAAAACATTGTTTCAGAGTATGATGTCCCGTTTCAGGAACTTAAAGGTCTACCACCCAAAAAGGAAATAGTACATGATATTATTTTGCAGCAAGATGTTCCATTTCCTAACATTGGTATGTACAGGTTGTCTACTTTAGAGAATGCTGAAATCAAGAAGCAGGTGTAGGAGTTTCTTGAGAAGGGATTCATCTAGCCTAACACATCACCATGTGGGTCACCAATCGTTTTGGTGAGAAAGAAAGATGACTCGTGGATAATACGCATTGACTACCGAGCGTTGAATAAGATAACAATAAAAAATCATTATCCCCTTCCACGCATAGATGATCTTTTAGATCAATTGAAGAAAGTTGTTTATTTCACCAAGCTGGATTTTCACAATGGATACCATCAGGTCAGAGTTGTAGAGCAAGATGCATGGAAGACTGCTTTCAAAATGAAGTAGGGATTGTATGAGTGGCTGATTATGCCTTTTGGATTGACCAATGCTCCTGATACTTTCGTGAGATTAATGAATGATGTACTCAGACCTTTTCTTGATGATTTTGTTATTGTGTATCTGGATGACATTCTGATTTTTAGTAAAATGTGGGAAGAACACTTAAAGGATGTTAAGCAGACATTAGACATTTTGAAAAGAGAAAAACTTTATGTTAAACTCTCAAAATGTGAATTTGGAAAAACATATCTAAATTATTTGGGTCATATAGTAGGGGGTGGTGAATTGAAAATAGATCCCTCTAAAGTGGCAGTCATTGTAAACTGGCCTAAACCTAAGTTTGCTACAGAAGTGAGAATCTTCTTAGGAGTAGCACAATATTGGAGGAAGTTCATTTTTAATTTTTCCTCAATTGCAGCTCCCTTGCATGCTTTGACAGGATTCAAAATGGTGTTTCAGTCGGGAGGAAAACATCAGAAAGCCTTCGACACCTTGAAAGAGAAGATTAGTAGATCACCTGTATTAGCACTGCCTGATATACAAAGACTGTTTGAAATCCAAACAGATGCTAGTAACTATGCCATGGGAGTAGTGTTGACACAGCATGGTAAGCCCATATGTTATCATTCTGAGACTTTTAATCCTGCAGTAGTTAACTATCCTACATATGATAAAGAATTGTATGCATTAGTTCAGAGTGTGAAAAAGTGGAAACATTACTTAATGGGCAAAGAGACAATAATACATACTGATTATCAACCACTTCAATATCTACACTCCCAAACTAAGTTGCAGTAATCAAGGCGTTACAGATGGTTGGGTTTTATACAACAATTTCATCTAGTCATCAGATATAAAAGGGCATACACAACAAAGTTGTAGACATGTTATCTAGACCCATTATAAATGCATCTACTATACTTAAGCATAATTATGTACTACATGAAAGTTACATTGAACAATATGCTCAAGATATAGACTTTAAAGATGTATATGCAACTTTGAGTCAAGGAAAAAAGGTAGAAGAATTGGACTATCATGTGAAGGACCGAATCTTATATCATTGTGGGAAACTCTGCATTCCACAAACCGAGAGAGTAAAGATAATTACAAAGGCACACACTTCTCTGATATCAGGTCACTTTGGGGTAAGTAAAATAGTTGCACAGCTACAAAGATTTTGTTATTGGCTGAAAATGAATGAGACAGTTTCTAGATATGTAAGAGGGTGTACTATGTGTGCTAAAAGCAAGCCCAAAAATAGAAAACTAGGCTTGTACACTCCTTTACCAGTTCCTTCTCACCATTGGGAAAGTGTTTCCATGGATTTTGTTAGAGGACTGCCTAAATCTAGGAAGGGTCATGATTATCTATAGGTGGTTGTGGATAGGTTCAACAAAATGTGTATCTTGATACCTTGTAATAAACAGATTACGGCTGAAGAAACTACAAAATTATTCTTTGAACATGTATGGGTTCATTTTGGATTACCCACTTCTATTGTATCTGATCGAGACACTTGATTTGTGGGGAAGTTTTGGTCAAGTTTGTGGGAACTGATGGACACCAAACTGAAGAAAAGCACAGCTTTTCATCCACAAACTGATGGCTAGACAGAAGTAGTTAACAAGACGGTGATCCAGTTACTCAAGGGATATTGCAGCAAACATCCTAAGCTTTGGGATGAACATTTGTGTTATGTGCAGCATGCTTACAACAGAGAAAAACACTCTTCTACACACATATATCCTTTTGAGACCTGTTTTGGTTTCACACCAAGGTCTCCTTTGGATTTTGTCTTTGGTAAAGATACCTGGTTGATGGACATAGTGATATGGGCAAGGAAACTAGGTTCATTGAACAGATCCAAGAGATCCACCAGGTAGTATAGGAACAACTGAAAAAGAGCCAAGAAAAATACAAGGTTAGGCATGACAAGCATCAGATGGAGCATAGTTTTCAAGTTGGAGACCAGGTCTGGCTATATATCAGCGAGGACAGAATGCAAGGTGAAGGTAAAAAGCTAAAGCCTATCAGGTATGGACCTTTTAGGTTACTTGAGAAGATTGGTGAAAATGATTTTCACCTTGATCTACCAGCTTACATGCACATCTACTCAGTTGTAAATGCAGATTGCTTGAGATTGTTTGAACCTTCAATGATTGAGGATCTTGAAGAGCAAAGTCAATTGCCTTCTATTGATGATCTGCTACCGAAATATCTTAATGAAATACAGGAAGACACAGTCTTGGATAGGAAGGTGAGGACAACGTGCAAAGGAGATGTTGAGTACCTCGAAATTGGACTCAAAGGTTCAAAGCCGAGCAGTGCAAAGTGGATTGATATTGGACAACTGAGACAACAGTATCCTCACTTAGTCGATGCTTGAAAGAAAACCAACTTTTGGTGGTCCAAAATATTTTTCAGTGGGAAGGCCATGATTTGAATTGGATCCATAAAAGACTATCAAAGAACCATGACTGTATCATGTCGGGACAAATCTCTAAAGAATTTAGAAACCATGATCAAAAACACCCTGAACCAGTGGCAATGGCAGCTAGTGTGGAACAATGAGGACCTTGGTCAAAGCGCGCTGACCCAGGTCCATGGAGACTGCGCACGAGGTCAAAGTAGCCCTTGGGAGCCCCAGATCAGGAAAAGGAGGTGGATTTTGATACGCGATCGAACAGGGCCAAAATGGAGGAGCCTCAAGCACTCGGTCATGTCGGGAACGAAAGGACCACGGGTGGAAAATCGAAAAGAACTAACGTACAAAGGTGGGACCCGCGCCATTGAAAACTAATGGTATTGATCAGGGTTCCCACAAATAGTAAGCGGTTCTGGAGAAATTGGAGTGATCCCATACATCGATCGACGGGTGGCATGCAGAGGTGAGAGAAAACCATTGTTGATCGCGCGTTATCGGTCGAGCAAGTCAATCGCGTGGGATGTGCATATGACATTGGATCTGGGGGACCCAGATCAGATGGCTGAGATCAAACCCAATGGAGGAAGAAGAATCGACAAAGGAATACACCGCATTTTAGAAGGATTTGGAATCCATTTGACTGCCACGGTGGAGGAAGGCTTCATCCATGACGTAACTGAAGAAACGAACCAATGAAGCAGGTTGGCACCATTTAGAGGAGGACAATTCACCACTCCCTAAGCTTCCATGATGACGCTGAATAGGGGACTCTAAGCATAACTATAGAAGGCAAATCGATAGAGGCAAAAGAGGAACCAAACAGGAATGGGAATGAATGGCTAAAAACCATGAACAGAGACAGAATACACAAGTGAAAAAAAGCTAGTCAGAGCGAACCCAGAGGGGAGGACTGAACAATAAGAGATAGAAACTAGAAAAGAAGGCAGTAAAGCAAAAGAAAAAAGAGACAGAGGGCTGAGCTGACCAGTGGCAGCATCGAGAACCAGAGAGCTTGAGAGATTCAAGCCATCCCATAGAGGAATCTGTCCGGATTGAGCACCACATTTGGCTCTTTCCACTGTAGACCAAAAGGTCACAGAGCTGATAGGAAGAAGAAGAGTTTGTGTACTCCAATGGCTTGGGGAATCCAAGAACCACCCTGCCAAGAAAAACCTGCTTTTAGGAGAACTCATATTGAGTCGCTGTATTGTAATTCTCTGCTTAAAAGCACAATAAAACAAGGCCACCACTGAAAGCTAGACCAGAGATGTATCCCTGGAGAATAGGGTGAACTCCTTATTAAAATTCTTGTGTCTTTGTGTTTGCTTGTTGTATCTCTGTGCTATCTTTCCATTTTAATGTCTGTGTATTGGCAATCTGATCGATCTGTTGCTTAAATAACCCAGAACACACACCAGCACATGAGTCTATAATACATTTGTTTAATAAATCTTCAACTGATGTCACTCATAGGGTGATTATCATATCAATCATTGAGATTATTGTGGATTCTTTGTGTTGATCACATTGGTTCTTGTTAAAGCCGTGAAACTCTTAAACATTAAATTTAAGAACCATTAATGTTTAAGTAAAATTATATGGTGAATATGTCACCAATGCAATACAATATCAATATTTATGTTAGAGGTTAAGTGGTTAAACTACCTAAGTAGGGGTGCTATAAATAAGTTACATATGATGAATGGTGTGTGTGATGGAGATGTAAGGATGAAACTTTACCATCAAATATTTGATATCCTTTGTCTATCATTGTCTTAAGTCTATGTCTATGCCTTGACCATATGGTGATGATTTCAAGTGAAGATTATTCCGTTGAGAATTTTTGTTTTGTTTAGATCACTATTTTTTTGATGATCGTGAGATTTTCTCTGACCTCTAGAAAATCCCTCTCAGTTCAAGTACTAATTGTATCTCTAAACTTCCATGATGGATTAGTGTACTGCTATGTTTGTTGTCATTAATTATTTTCCTCAGCAAATAGATACATTTATGTAATAAATATCCAAATTACAAATGTTTTTGCATGTTTATATAGATACATGATGGATTTGGCTAAAATGATAAAGAATCTTGGCACAATAATGAAGGAGATTTACACTGATCATTTATCTCATTAATGGAAGGGAACTTGCTGTAATAAAATGTTGAAAAACTAAAATTTGTCTTTCTTATCTTCTTGATGGTGAATACTATATAGGATATACAAATATAGTTCATCGTCCAACTAGTTTTTTGGCATAGTTTCCATTTGTGTTAGATATGAAGTGCCTTTCCCTATTTATTACTTGATCCAAAACCAAACTTGTATGCATTTTTTTCCTTCAAAAATGGCCTCAATTCATTATTGCATCTCTTCATTGGTTGCTTCTACTTATCCTAGTTGAGGTAATCCATCTCAAGAATTGTAAAATCTCTCTAGTGACAACATTTTAAGCCAAGGGTTGAATTCCTTGTGCATTATGCAGGTCCATGTAAGAGATATGAAATTTAGATCTTTGGACATATGTTGGTTTGTTTGACAATTTACCATATCGTTAATGTTTTGGGAATTTTATGTACAATTTTTTCCTTGCACTCATAAGGTTCCATGTGCAATTTTGAATTTTCAGTTTTTTAGTGAAAGCTTTAGAAATTTTGATGTATCTGATAAATTTTAAATTCAACTGGAAAGACAACACTTAAGTTATAGCCTATAAGCACAACTTGAACTGAAAAATGTTAGCAACATCGAGTTCAAATGGGCATGCCATACACATAATGTAGGGGTTTCTTATCAACTACTGAATGACCACACATTTTTGATTTGTCAATGGCTTACCATAATATCCACGTAGAAATAGAGGAATTTTTTAATTAACTAAAAAAAAAATTATTAACTTCAAACATGCTTATTTGACTGAAATATCCTCTTACCAGTAAGAAATTCTAGGGTCTAAGGAGGAATCGTTTTAGAACAAGTGACCTTAATTATCTACTAGTAGTTTGGGATTTTAGAAAGTTATGTGGTTTACAAATTATTTGAGATGATTTAAGAGGATCCGTCAACGAAAAAAGATAATTCTGGATTTAAAACCACTGTGAAATTCTTGTGATTCTTGTTTTGTTGAAGTAGATCCTCATCAAGAGTGTGATTTTTTGTTTTTTTCAAAAAGAGTGTAATTGAAATCTCACATTTTAGAACTTAACTGAAAACATAGAAGCAATTTCAAATAAAGTATTACACATTTTTTTTATCGGTGGACTTTTGTGTCTAGAAGGTATTGTCTTCAATTGTGAGAGTTCACATTCCACATAACCATTTCAAGAAGATGACATCTTTGATGTCTCATTTTGGTACACATTTGTGATTTGTTAATGGCTTACCATAATCTCCACGTAGAAATAGAGGACTTTTTTAATTAACTAAAAACAAATTTTATTAACTTCAAACATGCTTATTTGACTAAAATGTCCTCTTACCAGCAACAAATTCTAGGACCTGAGGAGGAATCGTTTTAGAATGAGTGACCTCAGTTATCTACTAGTAGTTTGGGATTTCAGAAAGGTATTTGGTTTACAAATTATTTGAGACGATTTAAGAGGATCCATGAAAGAAAAAAGAGAATTTTGGTTTAAAACTACTGCCAAATTTTTGTGATGCTTGTTTTCTTGAAGTAGACCCTGATCAAGAGTCTGATTTTTTGTTTTTCTCAAAGAGAGTGTAAATAAATATCACATTTGAGAACTTAACAGAAAACATAAAAGAATTTTCAAATAAAATATTACACATTTTTTATCAATGGAATTTTGTGTCTAGAATGTATTATCTCCAGTTTTGAGAGTTCACATTCCACATGGCCATTTCAAGAAGATGACTGATATCATTTATGTTTCATTTGGGTACACATTTGTGATTTATTAATGGCTTACCATAATCTCCACGTAGAAATAGAGGAATTTTTTTATTAACTAAAAAAATAAATTGTTAACTTCAAACATGCTTATTTGACTGAAATATCCTTTTACCGGCAACAAATTCTAGGGCCTCAAGAGGAATCGTTTCAGAACGAGTGACCTCAATTCTCTACTAGTAGTTTGGGATTTTAGAAAGGTATGTGGTTTATTAGAGATTTTTTGGATTTTAGAGAGGTATGTGGTTTACAAATTATTTGAGATGATTTAAGAGGATCCATGAAGGAAAAAAGATAATTTTGAATTTAAAACTACTACCAAATTTTTGTGATGCTTGTTTTGTTGAAGTAGATCTTGATCAAGAGTGTTATTTTTTGTTTTTTCAAAGAGTGTAATTTAGTGTAATTAAAATCTCATATTTGAGAGCTTAACAGAAAACATAGAAGCATTTTCAAAAAAATATTACACATTTTTTATCAATGGACTTTTGTGTCTAGAAGGTATTGTATTCAGTTGTGAGAGTTCACATTCCACATAACCATTTAAAGAGGATGACCGATATCTTTGATGTTTCATTTGGGTTATTATTTCTTTTAAGTTTAATCTTGAAGGTTTGTAGGGTTCCATTTCTAAGGAAGTGGATTTCAAATTCCATGAAATCTTTGACAATGATTTGTGGAAAATGGCATTGTTCACATATTTTGAGAATAAACAAAAAGAAGAATAAGAAAATAATATCAGCAGTGATGAAAATAGGTTCAGAAAAATTTGACAATCATGAATTGGAACAATTGTTATGGGACTTGTAGTTCAATACTACTGTAATGCACTAGCAAATACTTCTGCAACATTTGGAAATGAAGTGTTGACTTCATGTGTTGTGAATATTGGTGCTAAAGTTGCATATGTTTTGTGTATTGAGGATGGAGACGCTATGCCAACAATAGGTGTGACTCTCCCATCTGGTGGGGAAGATATATCAAGGCATCTTTGTGATCGAAATTCTCTGATGATGACCCTCAAGCAGGTTTGGTGTTATTTCTTATGTTGTTGGTGAAATAATCAATGACCCACATTGTCACATGCTGAAAAAATATAGTGTGTTGTATTTGATAAAACAAGTACCCTCAGAAAAGGAAAACCCCTTGTTACTAGTGCTAAAGTTCCATCATATATGCAAGTAGGCGAATTTATCAAAAGAGTTGCTCCTTGGTGTAATATTTAACAATAGAATCTTAACATTACCCATGCAATTATAACCTTATTGCAATCTTCTAAATTTATATTCCCATTCTAAAACTAGAGGTATTACTAAATTCCCACCAACCATAGCCATGAATCCACATTCAATGTCAATATCATTGAAGCCCCAAAAATACGTGATATTTTTTCAAGAATTCAATGCCAGATTTAGTCCTAACCATTTACACAAATAATCCAATAATCATCACATTTCCTAGAGAATTGAGTTAGGCTTCACTCTATAATATCAGTGGTTTTCAAGTAGATGTTGGATATAAATGATTCCCAAGGTAGAAAAAACTGCACCACTCTTCCACATGCAATAAAGGTTCAGATCTAAAATGATTTATTATTTTCACTATGGTTCAAACAAGATTTCATTAGATTTATATGGTGACCTCCACTTCAAACACATTCAACAAAATCGATTCAAACAGACTTGACCAATGAGCATCCATTGACAAGGGTAATGGTAGACTACATATATCACTTTCATTTCTTTTTCCAGCCACCTACAACTACGTATTTGAAGGGGCTTGGGACCAAGAATATTGCTTGATTAACTTCCAAAAAATTTGAAGCTCTTGTCGGAAAAGATGTAAGATGTTTAACTGGGATAGATATTTTGGTTGGTGACCAGAAGATAATGTTTGAGCGTGGAGTGTCTACACCTTCATTTATAGAGGAATATTTGAAGGATATGGAATAACATTCCAGAATAGGAATTTTGGTGGCTTTGATAAAAGAATAGTGGAAATGTTGGCCATTTATAATCCATTTAAAATGGAGATAGTTGTTGTCATAGAAGGTCTAAAGAAAAGTGGCACACACCCAATCATGGCTACCAATCATGGCTACAAGAGATAACAAGACAACAACTCAAGTTATTCTGCAAGAGTTGGGTACTTAAGATGTCAACGCTAAGGGCATTCCTGCTAGGTAAGCTGAAACAATTAGTTCTCTTTAGAAGGATGGAGTTTATGATATACAATGGGAATCCATATACAAATCTTGGGAACTTGATTGGGTAAACAAGAAGAACTTTGCATTCTCAGTTTCTTAGATGAAAACTTTCAAAAACTTAAAAGTAATCCACCATTGAAATGAAACAAAATAACCCACATCAATATCATCTGCTGAATATGTAAAGCTGACAAGTTTGTAGTAGTATGAAGTGTTGTCAAGTAAATGAAATCAAACGGCTTCTACCTAAATCTCACATTCACAATACTTATAAAATATATGGGTTATGGTGGATGTTGAAAAACACATCATTGTTTTAGCACCAAATAAAGCCATTTAACAAGAAATCGAGATCATCCAAATAGACATCTTAAATTGGTTTGAGCTTTAGATCAACGAAATGTAGGTCCCCTACCCGTGCAATACACCTTACCTTAGTAGAACTAGGTGCCCTAGAACATTGATTTTTTGTCATCATAGGAGAGCCAAAACTAACCACTGGTTGTGTTGTTTCTATCATCATTACTTCTAAGTTAACCAGAAAATATTTGCAACCCAATTATCTATCTTCACATGATGATCATAGACCTGCTATAGAATATTGATATAATCCTTCCCTTTCCCAAGGGGAACTTTAGGCTTCCAGTTCCAAATAGGGCATCAACCCAATATTCCTCTTATCAATTTCAGTAGCAAACTCCCTCTTTCATTGGGGAGTCAAACACATAAGGAAGAAGATTCCCAGGTTCATCCATCATAACCTTGATATGGAGGTTGGAATTAGTTTTACCGATCCTTGATAGGTATGCATCAAATGTGCTAGTTTGAAGGTCCCATTAAATCAATAGTGGAGAAGTTTTCAAGAAGATATCCATGGACATACAATCCATAATGCCAAATCTCAACAATGCTCATAGAAATTAATCAACACCATTATTTATGAGATAAAATGGTCTTTAATTCTTTATTATTTCTTATTCTACATGCTCCCTCTGAGACTAATCTCTCTCTGTTATGATTTGAAATCTTCTCATGCTTTCCATGTAATCCATATACTTTTGAAGAGGACTTCTTTTGTTGCAACTCAAGACATTGATCTTAATATTGAATTTATTTTCTCTGTATATATCTCCATTAACATCTTTATTTTGAAGGTTGTGCTACAATTTTGGAAAAGAGTTAATCTGAAGATTACATTCTTAGATTCTTTGGCATTGTTTCATGTACCTCCTATAGGCATATAGATATAGTTGAATAACCACTATTCCTCCTATCCACAGACTCAAGGGATAAGTGACAACCTTTTTATAAACATATGTTATGGATTTTGACTCGCACATTCTTTCATTTTCATGGAGAAATTTCCATCATCAAATGTTCAGTTTTGTGGCATAACATTCATCCAATATATATGCTAAATTGCATTTTCCAAATAATGTTCATAACTTCTGACCACACTTGTAGAGATGTTTAAAAGTTTTGGTGAATCTAAAATTAAAACAATACTTTATAAATGGATTTTCTTTCTATTTTCCGCGGATCTTATCATTCTTGTCCATTGTATCTATAGGTTTTGAAGAAACAATTCTTAATCCATCTACTTCTATGGATGATACATATTATATATATGTTTTACTGCCTAGGAATCACTATAAACTCCACAATCCTTTCTTTCGACGATTTGATCCATCCCACTCTTTCTCTGCATCCTTACAACTACACAATTACATGAACAATTAGAGGAGCATGACATTGATGAAGTTCCAAAGTGTTATTCAAGTATCCATGCCCCAATGTAAGATATTCAGGCATATTGATGGTAAGTAGTGTGGTGTAGCATCCCTACTCTTCTCTATGCAGATGGATGATATTCCTTTAATAGAGTTGAAGGAAACAAATTGTTGTGAGCTCCCTAAACTTTATTGCTTATCCCTTCAATAGAATATTTATTGCCTAACTACTAACAAAATTGTCCTATAAGCCAGTGTTCTCACATGAAGAATATACATTTTGTATGGATGTCTTCAGACTAACTGTGTAGAAATTTATAGGTCATATTTAGCCCTTTTGTTCGTCTTAAACTTAGTTTTCTCATCTGTTTTCATCTTTAGCAAGTGACTGAAAGTGAAGAAAGTATTATTTGTATATGTTCAATCTTACTATCTTTGCATATAAACAAGTAAATAAATTCCTCATTTTATCATCCCATTTACCTCTTCTAGGCATAGTTGAATTAGTTTATTCTACTAAATAAATTCATGTGAACTAGTTTCCAAGCATGAATTTCTCTTGTTGTTTCTCCTTAAAAAATTTGAAAATAAAACAAGTGAATATTTCTTTCACATGTCACCTCTTCTCAAACTCATTGTATATTCTTTATATGAGTTTCTTCTCTCGAGGCTAATTTCTCTACTGCCAATTACAATCAGTGTGCGACCTAAGACAACCAAGTCGAACAAGATTTAGATACAACTTATGAAGAACATAAAACAATATCTCACCCAATTGAGTTAAATATATTGCACATTATAGCTAATTTTAAGAGTAGTGGTAACTTGTATGCAAAGACACCCTCACTAACTTTAATCAATGGAGAGATTTTAAATTTAAATAATAGTTGTAATATTTCTTGAATAAAGCTAATAACTTTTAGAGTAGTCATTTAAGGAACAATCCATAGATAAGGCTCTAGAATCTTGCAGGCGAGTAAAAGAAAAATAATTTACTCAATGAAAATTGTGAGAGAGAAATATGAAGCCCAAACTCAACTTGGACTTTGTACGCGTACAACCTAGAACAAATGTATAAAGTCAAGTTGCAATTGAGAGCCTTCATAGATTATGCTCTATCCTTGTATAGCTAATCTGAATGAGAAACATTTCTTTGGTCTCCCCACTATGCAAAAGTTGGATGCTATCATCAAAGGGTTGCTAATTCTCCTGAATATTTTTCAGGTTTCAGCGAGTCTGTAACAGAAAAGGTTTGTACACCCATGAATATTCTTAATATCGAGAATATGGGAATATTCATGATAGGACAATTAATATTTACATATAAGTAATATTTATATGTAAGAATGTTGAATGTACAAGTCATATCATTGTTCTAAATGAGTGTTGAAATTTGATTGCAAGTTGAATTTCTGATATTGGTAATTACTTGTGAGAGAATTATTATTCTCTTAGCATTCTTTATTCTTCATCAAAAAATTATACTTTAGCAATTTTAATTGTCAGAGAGTATTAATTCCTATGGTTTGTAGCAAATATGAATGAGTGTTAGGATCCAAAGATATTGGGGTTGTCTTGGTTTTTAAATGGATATTTTTTAGGACGTAAATAAATATGAAAAAAGAAATTAAAGCAGGTACATTTGGTTAGATACATTGGAAGGTTGTGTAAATGACATAATTTTAGAAACAATTCCAAAATTCCATTTGTTTTCCATAGTTGGTATTTTTGGTGGGTATGTGGAGATAACATGTGAAAAGGATACTATGGGGTACATCTAGTTAAGAATGGACCAATAGTGGACATGATAATATCGTGGATTTATATATTTCTTTTAACACCAAATTTACATCATGGTAAACATATGAATATCACATTAAGTATGACCTAAATATTATTCAAAGAAGCTCACATTCAGCCTAAGTACATGGTAGAGTAATTTCTGAGGTGAAAATTTTTATTAGAGGCATTGTTTGTTTGTTTTGGTTAGAAAAGGGTTTTCTCTTTATTTTATGTGACTTTCAATTTATCATTTGTAGCATGTTAAGAACAGGGAAAGAATAATGTGTGACATTTATTTTGCAGAAGTTGATGTTGAATGAAAGGATATAGAGTTTACCCAAGATACAAGCTTATCTGGTAAAGGCAGAGGAACATCTTAAAAATCTGCCTAAGAATACACCATATACAATGTTTGAACACATGTAATATGTGGTTTTTTCTTTTACATATATTCTATTTTTCCTACTTCATTAAGGTCGATTTCTCTATTGTCCTACATGATTGATACCCTCTCATGACAATAACACTTTAAATATGAATTCATATATTATTGAAACAAATAAGATTCAAAGTTTATAGATATAAAAGATATAAAAAAATGGTAATGCCTTCATTTGATTGTTACTTGACTCTGATGTGGGCATGTTATAGGAAATGAGATTGAAAAAAGGATGGAGAGACAATGTAGAGCATGTTTTGGATATCATTCATGTGTTGTTGGAGATCCTTCAGGCACATGCACCATCAACTTTGGAAATGCTTGTAATAAGGAGTCCTATGAATTTTAATGTTGTGATTCCTTCACCTCATGGTTATTTTGGGAAAAATATGTTTTAGGAATGGTAGACAAGACATCGGTGGATAGGTAAAAAAATATTTTATAATTGCAATGTCCATTCCATGATGTCCCGTATTTATTGTTTCGTTGTACTTTGAACGTCTCCTTTGATTTTGTTTTATTTTTGACCATGAAATTGAAAATACTTGGTATCATGTCCATTTATATATCCAAAGCTTGAAGATGAGATTAGTATTACATGATATTAATTGAAATTTTTTTAGCTATTTTGTGTTAAAAAAATTTCACGACTATTAGAAAAGTTCATTTTCATGTCCTTATTTGAGCACATGTTGTCTATATACTTGACCAAGTTCATGCATTAGACAATGAAATGTCTTTTGAATAAAGGGACAAGGATTAGACATCATGCTCGAGATTATTTGTTTTCACAAGTTATCTACAGTCTGAGCTTTTTAGCATGTAAATTAGTTGTCTTGATTGTGCATAAGCTTTCTCTGAAGGTTGAATACTAGTTTACTAAGTTGTCCTATTCTATGCTAACATTTTAATTTCTTTGTTTATATAGGTCATTTAACCATGTAATGTCCACTATCAGACCCAAGTGAACAAAACTTGTTCGAGTTTCTTTCTGTTATGGGGAAAAATGGTGTTAACATTGCTGATGTTGAGGTATATGTCATATAAATATTTTATAGTATACTTTATCTTATATTCTAATATTCATTGTATTTCATGTCTTATACACTACATTGTATCTTCTTTCGTTTTCAACAGAGGAACTCAATATTGATGGTAAGAAGCAAGAATTGAATAAAGAGGATAGCAATAACACTATAGCAACAAATGAAAAAAGAGAAATAAGAGAACTAGTCTAGCCATACCCTTAGGGCCAATATCTCCCATAAGACACACAGATAGAGATTTATGGTCAAGTCTTCAAAGTTGGTGAATTCACTTGCAACGTATTGGAAACAAAGTGATAATGTTTTGATGTGATGAAACAATATTGCATTTATAAATTGTAATTCCAACCTATATTAAGTTGGAAACTCATATTATAATACTTGACATTTTATATAATATAATTTATGGTTGAAATTATTTATAGTTGCACGTCATATTATTTAGTATTGTAGCTAACATATGTAACTTTATGTTTTCATAGTAGATGAATATGCACACTGTATGAGATAATTTTTCTTTTTAGTCACAAAAGATTCATAAATAATTTGTGTTGATTGATAATGAACACATAAAATCAATCCAAAACTACTAAATTAGTAGTTGATATTGATTAATGATGAACACAAATAAAATGAATACATGACTAAATTAGTCATTTATAATGATTATTAATGAATGTAAATGAACTGAAACTACTAAATTAATTGTTTATATAATAAATATGGAAATACCAAAAAAATATAAATGACTACTGCAAATAATAAATTTGTGATTAGAAATGATGACTAAATTTTTCATTAATATGAATATTAGTAGTTAACTTACAATATCTTATAACATGAAAAAAATTTAGTCATATTTCTTTGGTCATTAATTGTTTTCAAATGATGACTAAAATTTGCATTTATATGACTATTATTAGCTAATTTATGATATCTTATAACACAACCAACATTTTGGTCATATTTCTTTGGTCATTAATTGGTTTTCTCGGGTGATCGTATAGTAATATATTTGGTTGTATATTTGGTCATTAATTGTGCTAATTAATGACTAAATCAATGACTAAATTAATGACCAAATTAATGACTAAATATACTACTATATGATAAAATTGAGACAACTAATTAATTACTAAACTAAGGACTAAAATTTGTGTATAAACGACCATTTTTCAGTTGGTGAACAATATTAGCTAATTTACTGTATATTATAACGTGACCGACTTTTAGTCGACCATTTTTTAGTTGGTGACCAATATTAGCTAATTTACAGTATATTATAATGTGACCGACTTTTAGTTGTCCATTTTTTAGTAACTAATTAGCCATTTTCTACTAGTGTTCCATTCTGCTAGATTTTGTGCATTCAATGTTGTTGCCTTAGGACTATCTTGATCAACAAATTCCTTCAAGCCATTATCCTCTAGCACAACCTCCATTCTGTCACTCGAGGATATAAAATTTGTGTTTCCTTCGAAGGAATACTCGAGCTAAAAACTGTAGAACGCCATCTGTCGATCTTGAAGTAAGTATTGCAAATTCAAATTTCACCTATAACCCAAAACTCAAAACATCAAAATATCCTCTAGTATAGGGAATTCAACTCTGATACAATGTAGAAATTCCTATAGATTCATAAGATCATGCAATGTACTAAAGAATAGGACAATAATCTACTTCTACTTTCAACCAATGAAAGACAATAGATCGATGAAAAGAATACAAACAAGAAGAATAAAACCAATGGAACATAACACAATAAGTTTTCCTAGGGAGAGCCACTGCTCAAAACCCCACCTATTTGTATTGGATTAAATTAGAAATATGAGTGAAGATACAAATATTGTTCTCATAGGAATAATTCCACACAAGTATGCTCAACTCAATACCTCACAGGCTTGTTGTTAGCCAACACTTAGCCAATTTCCACTGCCTTCCAAGCCCCTATTTCCTTGCGTAATTCCTAACATGAATAACCCGTATTTAAATGGAATTCATGCTTCCAAAAATGTGCAATCCAAACATATATTCTTCTTTGATTTCATGCATGAGTTTCTCATGAGGGAATCCTTAGTTAACTGGAGTAACACTTGTGGATGCACCAGTGCATCAACTGACCGTTAGTCCTCTTTTAGTTCCACAAACAATTAGAACTAATTTAAGTGACCATAACTAAGTAAACTAAGTTATCCAATTACAGCTCAAATAAACTCATCTTGGACCTCTAAAACTTAGGGGGAACATATACATGACTACAGAAAGACTTCCAACTTGAAATTCCTAAGCTAGTTAAGTTAGTTAAATTTAATTAACTATTTACAAGTTGCTATGAGAATATAATTTGATTTTAATTCATAGTTTAATTCAAGGATAAATTAAACTAGAATTTCTTGTTGCCATTTCTCAACACTCCTCACTCCTCAAAAGAATTGGCTTGTCTCTCTAATAGCTTGCGAGAGGAGCCAAGGTGAAAAATATCTTTGCTCATACAATTAGGGTGTATTTATAACTAATGAGGATTTTTTGCTTCACCTACCTTATGACCCTTCAACTACCCTTGTGACTATTTGACATCCTATGGCTTTTCAATTTACATGACTCTTCAAATTTTATACATGTCCTTTGGACTTCCACTTTATAATACATTTTTGAAATACCAATTACACAATCCACCATTATGGTGTGGTTTATGATAACTCATGACATGACATGATGACACGATTGACATTGACTTCTTGATGATGTGGCAACGTCAGTCCACTCTTTTTTTTTCTTGCTATGTGTCTCCTTTAGAATGATGTTCTTTCCACCTTCACATGGCTTAGGGGTGAGGAGTCTCCAATGATGTCAAGTCTTGAGTTGTGGTCGCAAATTGGTGTCCTTTTGCTTTCTCTTGGTTAGTTAGCTCACATAATCTACTAGGAAGATGTATTTTCGCATGTTTCCCTTCTTGATCTCCTTCTTCATCATATTTCCATGCTATGATAAGGTACCTACATCTACAATTCACTCATGATGATACGACATCAGTCTAAAACCGCTAGTATAATATAGTGCATGTTGATCCATTGACTAAGCCAGAAATGAGTGGCATACTATGAGAGAGGCCCAATGATTGTGAAATTGTGTAGCTTAGGCAGCCAAGGGTGAATCTTAAGCCTTGACACTATGCAATGCACAATCGAGGCTGGTCATAGGAAGAAAACTATGCAATCTTGGAGCTCAGTGTGACAGGCTGAGGGGATAATCACTAGTTCAACCTCTTCCGTATTTTCAGGAGGAAGAGGAAGATGGGATATTAAAAAATTACATAGCTCATGAGCTCAAGGGTTGAGATTGAGGCTAGAGATTGCATAATGTGTAGTTGAAACTAGGATGGAGAGATGGATTGTGTAATTTTAGAGGCCAAGGTTTAGGCTTGGGCACTGTAACTGTGTAGTGTAGCAGTACTAGGAGGTAGGAACTATGCATTGTGTAGTGTGAAGAGGAAAGGGTCATATATAGAGGGCTGATATTGTGCAATGCATAGTTCAGGAAGTCTGGAGGAGGCTAAGTTGGTTGGTCGTGAATTTTTTTCCATAAGTTAGCTAAGGGTTGGATCAGTGAGGCTAATGTCAATAATGATAAGACTTCGACTGTGATCACACACTTAGAATAGTTGACAACCCAACAACATAAATAATCTAGGACACATGAATAATGTATTTACCTGAGTGCAGAAACTTCACAACAACTTACGACAAGTGTGACACTTAAGATACACTTTTGAATGTATGTGACGACACTTATGCAACATTGCTTAAAATTTTGGATATGAGCATGACAGATGTATACATTCTTAGATAAAATCATTTATACAATGGTAAATCCTTCAAACCACTAAAAAAGGATTATACACATTGTATGACAACTAACATGCGAAAAGATGAGATATTACCTATCTTGCAAAAGCGACTGAAACACTTGAAGAAAACACATGGAATAAGTTTCAATGTTTGCGATGACAATGTACAAGATGAAGGAAGGCTCCAAAATTAAGCATAGGCAAAATTTTATCAGGGTGTCGTAGGAGTGACAACACCATGTTATAAACTCCTCATAATACATTTAATCAGTAATGTGAACCACAGAGGAAGGTAAGTGTAACATTTTAAGAAAAGAAAATTTTGTAACTTATAAGAAAACTTAGTTATCAACGAGGGAGGTTATAATATTCTTCTTTGAATTGAAAAATTTGGCCAAAATAAATATAGAATCGGGGTCTATATAGAATGTGGTTAAGGAGGATGTTAATACCCCTGATTGGACTAAGGAATCATCGTCCTAAAATTTATCTTCAGTGAGACTTAATGTCTATTTCATAGTTCAAACATCGGTATTGTGAGATTGGGTATCCCTAATTACTACTACCTAATTAATATAGACCTCCTAAGATAAATCTTTAGTCACTTGTACGATTTAATGTTGAATTGAATCAGAAGTGAGGTACAACAATGGCATAATGAATGGTTAATTACCTAATAGTGCTAGAGCAACATTGCGGGGCTCGTGTTTGAGCTCTGCGTAGGAATGATATGAAATTAGTGCAATTGTAGGTTTTAACCCCATACAAAAATTACCTGCATACAAATTATAAAACACAGAAAATAAACAATTTAAGAGAATAACACATAAAACACATATACACAGAGATTTTCCCTTGGATCCCAAAACCGGGACTACCAGCTTGATTTTTCATTATGTTCCTTTCAATGTTATAATACATATTTATACATGCCGAAGCATCCAATACCATGGACCGAAAACCATTGTGTCCAAAAAACATGTGCGAAAATCATGCACAAAACAATAGGTGGGTCTACCCAACCTAACATAGGTTGCGAAACCAAAATTTTCCGGGGTGCTACCCTAAACCCCATAAAGTGGGGTTATAGGTATGCCTCAAACCCCCTGCCCGCTACACAATCAGTGCAATGAAGGGGGGCAGAACTCTAAACCCCCGGTTAACTACGTGGGCTAGTCGTGGAAAGAATATAACATAACCTAACATTATCCCACTTGTTGTTTTCTTTCCATAGGGGGCCAGAAGAGGGCTTAGTCATTTTTCCAGCCCTGAAATGCCCATTGTCTCTCCACACCAAGAGAACTTCTTAGAGCTCACGGATTTTGTCAAGGCATCTGCAGTATTCTTCAAAGTGTCCACCTTTACCAACAACACCTTTTTGTCTTCTATCATATCCCTCACAAAGTGATACTGAACATTAATGTGCTTTATCTTTGAATGATATGCGGGGTTCTTTGCCAAGAAAATTGCACTTTGGCTGTCACAGTCTATCCTTATAGCTCCCTGTACTAACCCCATACTTGAACATGATCTATGAAACCAAACTACTTCCTTGCTTGCATGAGTGGCTGCCATGTATTCTACCTCTATAGTTGATAGTGCCACTACTGATTGTTTCTTACTCATCCAACTGACTGCACCTCCAAATAGGTTAAACACATACCCACTTGTAGATCTTCTCTGATCCAGATCTCCAGTCCAGTCTGCATCAACAAAGACACGAATATCCAACATTCTACCCAATCCTGGTCTTCCATGGTAGCACAAACCATAATCACTAGTGCCACGCATATACCTGAAAACCCGCTTCACTGTTGTCCAGTGCTCCTTCCCTAGTTTTGACATAAACCTGCTCAATACTCCCACTGCATGTGTAATGTCTAGTCTAGTACAGACCATTGCATACATCAGGCTACATATGGAACACGGGACATGTCCTATTCCTCTTCTTGTGTCTTGGGACACTGTTCAGTAGATAACCTCACACCTACAGGAATAGGAACCTTCACCAGTTTATTATCCTGCATATTAAACCTCTGTAGTATTGTCTCGACATACTTCCTCTGGTTTAGCCAGAGCTTCCTCTTTGTCTGGTCTCTTTTAATTTCCATGCCCAAAATATAGTTTGCAGCACGAAGATCTTTCATGTCAAATTTGGAGGACAATTGGGTCTTCAAATCCTGGATAATTTCTTTGTCATTTCCAACCAGCAACATATCATCCACATACAAGACCAAATAAATAACATGGTCACCAATTAATTTGAAATACAAACAGTGATCTGATTTTCTTCTAGTGAAGCGAAGCCCCCATATAAACGTATCAAAATTCTAATACCACATCCTTGGTGACTATTTTAACCCATACAAAGACTTCTTTAACTTGCATACTAGTTCTTTCTTACCCTTCACTGCAAAGCCTTCAGGTTGCTTCATGTAGATTTCCTCTTCCAGATCCCCATGAAGAAATGTTATCTTCACATCCATCTATTCTATCTCAAAATCAAAAGCAGCAACAATAGATAAAAGTAATCTAATAGAAGTTACCTTGGCAACAACAGAAAATATATCACCAAATCAATTCTCGGCACATGGGAATAACCTTTTGCTACCAACCGAGATTTGTATTTCTCCACCTTTCCTTCTACATTTGTCTTCTTCTTTAACATCGATTTTCTACCAATGGGTTTCCTTCTAGTCGACAACTCCACCAGATCCCAAGCCTCATTTTTGTGCAAACATGCCATTTCATCAACCATGGCCTCTTTCTAGAGTTTTCCATCCTCTGAATCTACTGCTTCCTTCACAGTTCTGGGATCATCGCCAGTAATAGATAAAGGAAAATTTGAATAGGAAACAAATGGACTATACCTTTTTGGCTACCTTCTTTCTCGAACTGATCTTCTCACATCCGGAGTTTGTGGCTCTTCATCTTCTGATTCCTTCTCTCCTGTAGAGTCTGATTCTTCCTCCTTAAGCTCAAACTCTATCTTCTTAGGTTACTTTGCTTGAAATTCATGTTTAATAACATCTTTTACCTCTCTGAACACCACATCTCGACTGTACACAACCTTTTGTGTGACTGGATTCCAAAGCTTATAACCCTTTAAGCCATCCTTATACCCAATAAAGATGCACTTTTCAGATTTACTATCCAACTTGGTTTGTTTCTCCTTTGGAACATGTACATATGCATTGCATCTAAAGACCCTCAGATGCGAAAGAGAGGGTTTCTTACCAGTCCATACCTCTTATAGAGTCTTATCCTCTAACACTGATGAAGGTGACTTATTGACCAGGTAACATGCAGTATCCACTACCTCTACCTAGAATTCTTGTCCTAACTTGACACCACTGAGCATGCTTCTTGCCCTTTCCATCAACGTCTTATTCATTCTTTCTACAACTCCATTTTGTTCAAGTGTATATGGAGTAGTCTTCTATCGTGTTATACCACACTTCTTACAGAATTCTTCAAATTCATTGTTGCAAAACTCTCCACCATTATCTATCCTTGGCACCATTATCTTCTTCTCTGTCTGATTTTCCACGAGAGCCTTAAATTCTTTAAACCTGTCAAAGGCTTCAGATTTATTCTTAAGGAAATATATCCATGTATTCCTTGAGAAGTCATCTATAAATGATACATAGTAGACAGACTTACCCAATGATGAAACCTTCGTAGGTCCAAACACATCACTGTGCACAAGTTCTAATATCTGTTTCGCCCTCTTACTACCAGAGGGGAAACTCACCCGATTCTGCTTTCCATATACACAATTTTCATAGAAATCAAAACCCACAGAGGGATTACTCATACCTTCTACCATACCTTTACCATGAAGTATTTGAAGGCCCTTCTCTGCAATATGTCCAAGCCTTTGATGCCACAACATGGTCTTCTCTCCAGAGACCACTAGATTTTCTGCTTCACTTTCAGAAACCACAGAACTATTACACCCATCAATAACAGTCCTACCTTGTAGCCTGTACAAAGTTCCTATTCAAACTCCCCACATCAATATCAGTGCTCTTCGAACCATTTTTCAAGTATCCTTCTCGAACATTATTTTTACACCTGCATCATCCAACTTTCTTACAAAAATCATATTTCTGGCTAATGCAGGAATATGCAGAACACCCGGAAGTGTTCTAACCCTTCCACCTTGCAACTTCAACTTTACTTTTCCGTCACCAATAATTCTAGCCTTCCTATCATCCCCTAAGAAGACATCACCAAAATCATATTTCTCATACTTGTAGAACCACTCTCTATGGGGAGTGAAGTGAAAGGATGCACCTAAGTCAATAAACTATGCCTCATGATCCACATGTGTACTTGAAGAAGCCAAGTACACATCCCCACCTTCATCTGAGGTGGTTTTCGCTTATGTAGAAGGAGCATCATCAAATCCCTTTCCTTTATCAAGAGCTTTAGATTTACAGTCCCTTTTGTAGTTCCCTTCCTTTCCACATTTCCAACACACCACCTTTAAAGGTTTTCCTAGAGATTTAGATCTCCATCTAGATTTAGACCTCACACTCGATGACTTATTTTTGTTTCTATTCTGGGATCGTCCTCGTACAGACAAGGCATCACCATTATAGCTCTCCATATTTTTCCGTATCATCTCTTCCGTCAGCAAGGATGAGACTATTTCATCAAACTGCAAGGTAGTTGCATTGCTACCTATTGTAATAACTAGACTATCCCACAAATCTAGTAGAGAACACAACAAACCGATGCACTTTTCTTCATCTGAAATTTTAATATCAACAGATGCTAACTGACTTATCATAGTATTAAATGCATTCATATGCTCTCTCACCAAGTCTCCATCTTTCATCCTCAGGTTATACAGCTTTTTCTGCAAGAACAATTTATTCACCAGAGACTTAGATTGGTATAATGTCCCTAACTTGTCCCACAAAGCCTTCACCGTAGCTTCCCCTAATACATTCAGCAATACTGAATCTGAGACACACAATTGTATTGTGATATTTTCCTTCCGATCCAACTTCTTCCATTCTTCATCGGGCACTCCCATTGGTTTAGTACCTGAATCTACTGTGATCCACTGATCTTTATCCACCAACAGATCCTCCATCTTGAGTTTCCACAACTCAAAACTATGACCATTAAATTTCTCGATCTCTATCTTTCCACTGCTTTCCATCTTCTTTCACCACCAAAATTGATCTTGCAGATCTACCACAGGCCCAAGCAAAACCCCTCAGCAACAAAGGTGTCCCCTTGAAGCCAAAACTGCTCTGATACCAAATGTAGGTTTTAACCTCGTATAGAAATTACTTTCATACAAATTCTAAAACACTGAAAATAAAAAATGCGAGAGCATAACACATAAAACACATATACACAAAGATTTTCCCCTGGAACCCAAAGCCGGGACTACCAGCTTGATTTTTCATTATGTTCATTTCAATGTTATAATACATATTTATACATGCCGAAGTATCCAATACCATGGAACGAAAACCATCGCGTCCAAAAAACATGTGCGAAAATCATGCAAAAAACCATAGGTGGGTCCACCCAACCTAACATAGGTTCCAAAACCAAAAATTTTCGGGGCATTGCCCTAGACCACATAATGTGGGGTTACAGGTACGCCTCAAACCCCCTGTGACCCCCCCCCGGCCGCTACACAATCGGTGCAATGAAGGGTGGCTCCGGCCCCCCCTCTAACCCCCAGGTTAACTATGTAGGCCAGTGGTGGAAAGAATATAACACAACCCAACAACGATCCCTACTAGAGATGGATGCTAGAAGACTGATTCCCATCATGAAGAATCAACTGAATCTGGTGGACGAGGGTAATAAATCATGAATTATAGGTTAAAAGTAATTAGTTCATTTTTCATAAATCAAAGAAATTAAATTGTGTTTCTTAAAAACCCACACATCATCCCATTCATCGGGTCTGGCAAGAAGCTTTAATTTCCATGCATGTTCACACGAGATGGAATTATCAACCATTGATAAAAAGGTAACAAATAGTCAAATGTCATCAGGTGGGAAATCGCACACTATCGCAAATGCTCTTTCCCACCCAATGGTTAATAAGGGTTCTTAGATGAAAGAAAATATCATGGTTACATGATATCGGGTATGGGAGAGCTAATTAAAAAATGAGTCATTTTACAATCGATAATGCATCACATAAGGTTAATTTGTAAATTGTCATTTGATCTTAAGGATTTTAGATCATTGTATAATTCATCGGGTGGCTAAGGATTTATTAAACATATCATATTTTAGATCCCAATGAGGGAAAATTAATCGTTTATTAATAATTGTGATTATTTAATTGCATTAAAAGGCGAACCAAGTTAACTTAATTAATAACTTTATAGATTGGCCCATTAAGAAAATAGTTCGAATACATTGAAGGTGGAACATAAAATTTAACTTCAAGATTCAATAGGGTGATGATAATGTAATCATGCAAACTAAAAAGAGGTATAACAATGGATTTTCCTTCAATAGTCATGAGAGTCTCAAGAAGCCCAGTAAACACCTCAGTATATGAACTTTCTTGAAAAACACTTTATCTCTTGTCATGATGGGATAAGGATTCAAGCCTTGAGCACCAAGAATCCTTAATGGCAAGAATATTCTATCTCTCATCTCATTTATGAGGCAAACCGCCTCATTAAGGTGCCAAAGGAGGGAAGGAGTGTTCAAAATTTCTATAAATACAAGTGCATTGAGAGCCAAAAATAAGAAGAATTTGTGCATTCTTATGCTTCTAAAATTTCTCCAAAGCAATCTAGCATACCATTGTGAGCAGAATTCCACAATTGTAAAGAGATGCTAATACTTATTTGAGGGAGAAGGAACTTGCAAAAGAGATTGAGAAGGGGAAATCCTTGTTGAGGGCTATTGACCACCATTGCTTAAGAAATTGTGTTCAAGTTTATTTGATACTTTATTTATCTCTTTCACCACCAATAATTAATAAAGAGGATCGCTTTTCTACTCCTTTATTGATTTGTTTTACTTCACAAATTTCTCTTAAATTATTTAGTTTAGTTTTAGTTTTATTTTTCTTTATCCATTGTTTCCATTCCATTCAATGCCTTGCTAGCCCATATTTGATCACTAACATGAATAATTTGCTTGTATGCTCCTTGTAGGAAGAAACCAATTGCAAGGAACGTGTTTTTGGGACTCATATGCGACCAAACACACCATACATCAACCCCGTCAAGTGGTGACATTAGCCTGTTTCTGTTATGCATATCATAGCTTGGAAGTAAATACTCTCTAATCATGGATACCCTAGATTGGAACCCTTGTGCTGCATTGGTGTCCATGCAATATCTCATTTACCTTCTTTTTGGAATTCCTCATTTTTACGTACCATGACCTATAATATGCCTCATTATTTTCTTCTTCGCTACTTTCTCACCTTACATAAAGAGGCTTCCACTACTTTATCTCTCATGGTTGCCACATTTTATTAACCTTCCTTTTCATGATGAGCCTTGGTTTTGTTTCTCCACTGCTATCATCATCCGTTTGGCCTATCATTTGCTTTCACTTGGTGTTTTATCCTTTCTTAGAGAAATTGTTGTGATGAGTGATCTTATTTTCCAGACTTTCTCCCTTCTTATGATTTAAGCAGTTACATCATATCACAACTAGTTTTTACCCGTATACTACTAGTTCCTCCACAGTGAGCTTCCTTTGTGCCCTTATTCTACTTGTTAAACACTAAAAGGAAGCAAGCTCATTTTAGCTTTGTTTTCATCCTTCTTAAACAATGAAAATGTTCATTTAATTTTGGTCTTCTTTTCATGACTTGTTAAACTTATGAAAATCCTGAGATTATTTTTCCATCTTTTCATTGTTGTAAAACTTGTACAAAAATGCCAAGTTTTTTCCATATTTTCCTACTCATTAAGTAAATTGAATGTTGGTGAGCGATCCCTTCTCCATTCTCAAATATCGTAAGACCTTGAGAAGGGTACGAGTGAACTTTTATCTCTTTTTCATGCTTGTTATAATTTAAAATAAAGGAACCTATTGAGAATACCTTTCTTCTCTTTCGGTCTCATTACACCATCAGAGAGACTAAAAACAGAAAATGGGGAACAAAACATTTGTTTATATTGGTCATCAAAATGGAAGTGTTAGTCATGTCACCCTTCAAAATGGCACCTATTTGAGCCATTATCTCATACCTGGGTTTTATCTTTCCTAGGAGTCATATCATACACATGAGTGTGTCTACTCCTTTGGTTGGTTACTATTCTAGTCTCCATGGAGCATGCTTCAACACCTCCTACATTGTTGCACAATATCATATGGTGTTCATTAGTCATGTGGCCAAGTCACTTTTGTGTCATTCAATTATGTGTTTAAGGGAATTCTCAACCTTCATTGGCCAGCCACAATCCTTGTTGAAATTTTTGTATCAGTAATCCCTGTATTAGTTGTACTTTATCATGTCATGACTTCATCCATTTACATCTTCTCTTGGTATGTTTTGTAACGATTGATGGGGGATACATTAAGTCCATCCTTCAACTAGTCTCATCAAATCAAGTTTGACGCATTATCGAAGAGCTTGATCTTGGAACGAGTACTACCTTGGAGCATCTATTCCTTAATGGCAAGCTTCCTTATAATTGACAATGGGTGTTCCTCATTGGTGCCTCATCAATCGAGTCTATAGATGTTTGGCACCAAGACATATATTCACAGTTGGTGGAATGTATTAGGTACCTTAAGGTCCATTTTCATCATTGGTGGTTCCCATTGTTTCTATTAATGATACAACTCATTTACCAGTAATTAGATTATTTCTACCATTCCCAACATCATCACATCTATTCACGTGATGTATATTCATACTGTTGAGGTTGTGTAGAAAATATTAGGTGTAGTACATCCCTCTCTTATAAGGCACCCTTCCCAAACTATCTTGGGCTTGTGTATCATTTATGTACTTTGACGACTACCCTATGAAACCTCCTATCTTATGTGTCCATAGTACTACTAATGTATACTATGACATAGATCCACATTGTATTTTCTAGTGGCTATGGTTTTTATTTATTGGTCACATGGATCCGCTATGTATTGTTCATGGCCATATATTAGTATTTCATGTCATGGATCTACAATGAATGTTTTCCATCCATGTTCATTTTCGTCTCTATGTACAAGCATGGGTATGTCCACCTCAAGGACATTATTAACAGACTTAAGACTCTAACATTTTGGTTCCTCCAATCCAACTTCATTGTTATGGCTCCTTCCTCTGATTCTGACCTATCAGACATTTTTTAATGCATTTCAGAGATCAATTACTATTTTGACCTCATGCATTAGGAGACATCTGTTATTAGCCTATTTTCATCCTTAGAGTGCATGTACATGAGTGCCTATGTTGTTGACATTTTTTCACATGCTTGTCCCTTGGTTTTCCTTATTTTTTTTCATCTTTACTGAGAATTAATGCTTAAAAAAGTGATGATATCATATCCTCACTAGGATCCTTTCTCTTCCCAGTGAGGATCATCCAACGTTGAAATTTTTTTCATAACGATGATGGTTTAACTTCTAGAGTATTAATTTCCATAGGAGATGAAATTATAGGATCACTTTTGCGATTTGGCTTGGGTGAATTCTAGAAGAAGCTTCCTAACTTCTCTCTATCCCAATCATATGGAATCATCCTCCTTGGGAGGCCTCTGGGCCTATTTATATTATTTATTTGAAAGGGCCAGGCTAGTTTTTGGATTTCGTGGAGAAATTGAAAGAACTATATCCATTCTAATCTGAGATCTAAAGTTTAGGTCGTAAGAGAGCCTTGGTTTCACTTTAAGGAGGAGACATTATTGTAGATTGAGGAGAGGGGCTCATTGACTAGAGGTATAACTCTTTGCATATGTTCATGATTAAATATATTATTTTTCCCTTCCTATACTTATGATGTGATCATGTTTACTTCCTATACATGTTTTTAGGTTGATAAGCCGTTTGTGGAAGGATATTGTTTGCTTGGTTGGTGGTGTATGTACGCAGAGTCTTGGTTTATTGTAGGTGGGAGTGAGATATTCAAGTAGAATCATTGTTTTATCTACATTAGTCCCAAAATACATCATTGATCTCCGCGCATTCCTAGTACTAGCCTTTAAACTATTTTTTTATAAAATCTTGTATAAGTGTGCAAGATGCTTACCTCTATGGGGGTAAACTTGGGCTAGATATGTTGATATCTCTTCACAATTACACACACTACTTTGGGTAGATCCTTACCTAATATACTATGCTAAAAGTAGGCTACATATATTAGGTGAAATTCTCACGTAATAGTTGGGCACATTAAAATCCTCACCACCTAATATCGCTTTCCCTCAAGAAATGTTATTTCTAGATGTTTGAGCACCTGTTCAATTCCATAGTAGCATCCTCAACAAGCAAATATTTGCACTTCACCATGTACTCCTTCACAGTTTTGTTCCTTATCTTCTTCTCCCTTGTCTCCAAATTTTCCTTTGGAAGTAGGATTAACTCCCCTTCCTCATCCAACAAGGGGATGTCAGTGGAGGTGACTACATGATTTTATAAGGCCTTCTTCAGGAAGAATACATGGAATAAATGATGAATTTGACATCCTTCAGGAAGCTCGTGTTCATAGGCCACTTATCCAACTTGCCTAATGATTTTATATGGCCCATAGAACCTAGGTTTCAATTCACCCCCCCTTATTTTCAGTAATTGCATCCGATAGGGTTGAAGACAAAGGTATATTGTATCTCCCACTTCAAAACTACACTCTATGCTGTGCCCATTTTCATATAATTTTTTTTGGCTCTAATCCATTTGAAATTTTTCCTCGAGGACTCGTAAGATACCATGGCTCTCCTAAATATATTTTTTAGCCGAAGGGGAATAAATATCCCAAAATATTTGATCTTCAAATGTTGGGTCATCATATCAGTATAGTTCTATATAGGGAATCATACCAATGGACATGCGGAAAGTGGTGTTGTAGTAATGTTCCACTAGATGAAACCACTTAACGCATTCCTTCTATTGGCTAGATACATAGTTTAAGAGATAGCCCTCCAAACACTTGTTGACTACCTCAATCTAACCACTAGTCTATTGGTGATAACTAGTGTTTGGTGTTAGCTCGGTACCCACAATCCTAAATAATTCCTGTCAAAATTCACCCATAAATCTACTATCTCTATCACTCATTATGATCTTCAATAACCCATGCAATTGAGAGAACTCCATAAAAAAAATTATTGGCCACCTTTGATGTTAGATATTTATATGGTATGTCATAGAAGGGTGTGAATTTCATAGCTGATTCTACCACTACACATATCTAGTATTTTCCATGTACTGAGGTGTCTCAAGGATAAAGTCCATGGAAATTCTCTCTCAATTCTACTCAAGGATAGGAAGTGGTTGTAGCAGCCTTGTCAGATGAGTATTTTCATCTTTGTTCTACTAGAAGATCCCACATTATTTAAAGAACCTCAACCCATATATCTTGAGGTCTTTTCATGTGGACATCTCATTGACTTTCCTATAGGTTTTCAAATATGTTGGGTGTCCTACCAAAGGTGAGCTATGAGTTGTTGGATGAGTTTCTCCTTCATCTATGAGTTTTATACTAGATATATATGGTATTTATAGTATATGAATTCATCCATGACTTGATATTTTTCATCCTGTATCAACCGCTTCAGATTGTAACAAGAAAATTTGATTTTAGAGTATTCTACAAACAACAATGAGTTGTAGTCATCTATTACCTCCATGAGTGAGAGAGTGGATGGAATCCTCGAGATGGAATTTGTTACTACATTTTTTCCCCCTGACATACTCAATCTCAAAGTCATAGGCCTACAATTTATTGATTCACTTTCATTTTTTCTCACTCAGCTCCTTCTTCTCCATGATGAATTTCAGGATATTATGATATGTGTTTACTTTGAACATGTTCCCCACAATGTTAGTTTATGTAGCTTGAACATGTGCTCTAGTCTGAGATTGTGTATATGATGCTAACGATCACATTTTTTGTAATATCTAGAATGTTTTTTGTAATAAAAGACCTTTATTAGAATTAATTAGCTAGTTAATTAATTTTCCTTTGCCTAAATTAGGGAATGGATTAATTAATCAATATTAATTGTGGTAAATCAATTTTCCTCTAGTGACATCTAGAAAAATTATGAGAATAGGTCAATATGATCTTAGCCACCAATTGAGATTAGATCATGTCCTTCGATTCATCAATGAGAGATTATAAGAGGAGATTGATGGGAACTTGGAGAAGACATACAAGATCAATTGTCAGATCAAGACACAACATTGTAGTGGGAGCAAGGGTACAGAGGTAGCACAAGAGCATTAGTAGCAAGGGTTTCAACAATGGTTGAATATTAAAGTTCTAGAGAGAAAATATTCGTAATGATTTCTAGATTCTCAGTGTAAACACACCCCTCCTAACCCAAGAACCAAAACAATGTTAGAAGGAGGTGGTTACACTATGGACCCAGCCCCAAGGTACAACTATGTGAAACTTGGGAGTTAAATTGTTTTACTTTTTATACTTTTCCAAAATTCCAAAGAAACAAAATCATTGTGCTCATCTCATTAAGATGATTCCAATGATATAAATTTCACCTCGATCTACCTTATGGATCAAAAGTTACCACCCTTTAAAGATGAACCAATTACATCATACCACATCATCATGACTGTAGAGTCTGAAGATTGTCTTACCATGACATCCCTTTTTGCCTAATATTCCTCTATTTTCCTATATATTTACCACCTAAATAAAGCCACATGCACCAAGTTTTGATGAAGGTTTGCAATAATATGCCTTCTTATTCATGTTTGACTTTATATCGTATTGTTTTTCTAAAGAATGCAATTGGCTACCGAATCGGTCTCTTTCCGCAGCTAATCTAGATTTTTGTAGTTGTCTCCATTGTTTGCAAGGTTCAGAAGCTCCAGGTCAGCTGTGAAGGATGCAGATGGATAGAGAATGGTTTCCTCAAGGATACCTTCCTATCCCCTTGAAACTGTTTATTAAGATAAGCCCAGGAGATCACGGTCAAACCCCAAGTCAGCTATAGGATTGTCACCGAAACAGAATCCGAGTTCAATTGAAATCTTATTAATTTTCTTTTGGAAAAGAAAATTGAAGGATTAGCAATATAGTTTGGCTAAGATAAAAATATTAGGCATAAATTATTCATGTTGTTATGCCAGAGACCTGTTATAAAACTTATGGCTGCACAATGATTTGGTGCACACCAGATGATGTAATTTTGAAACAGTTTCTGAATTTCATTTGCCAGCAATAGAATTGGTTTTGCGTGTATGAATTGTATTGATTGGAGATTATGAACTAATCTATGGAGGGCCCCTATTAACAGTGAAAGGTCTTAACCAATTTCAATTCTATTTCTTTTCATTCCTTGAATACTCTGTTTTGTGTGGAAATGCAGCATAATGAATTTACCAACCAATCATTATTTGCATAAGTACTTTCATCTACTTCATACCTAGTTTAGTCTATTATTTGAATTGATTTATACCTGGTACAACATGGTTACTTCATCTTCTTATTATCTAGCACAGTTCAAGTGCATTTACTTCATAGCATAGATGTTGTTTGAAATATCTTGTTTGAATGAAAATTGAGTAAGGTGTGAGAACCTTCTTATTAACAATTGAATTCAGATAGTACTTCTTTTCATTCTAATAGAATAGATTTCTCTTAGTGAATTAGAGTTGCAGCCTAAAAATTCAATACAAAAACCGAAAACAATCCAACACAAGTAGAAGTTAGAAGCACTCTCATATCATCCACAAACTAATAGAAACTAACTCTTAAGAAATTAGCTGATAACTTTAGAGATTGAAAGATTAATATAATCAATAACACCAGCTCCATATTAATCTTAAGTTGAGGCCCTAACAAGAACATAATGACATAAGGAATAACTTCTAGCACACATAGTGGATCTGTACTTCATCAGTCTACGCACCCTGGTTGACAATTTAAAGACATTAAATTGGCAAAACATTTTGGCGTCGTTGCCAGGGAAGTAAAAATAGAAGTTAAAAAGGGAATCAAAGCATGATATGCGTAGTGATAGAGACTCTAGAGGTAGATTTCTATGGAGAGGAAGAAGTTTAATTCCCACAAATCCACTCACTTCACCTAGACTTCGAGAATCCACACCACCTAATCAAACCCAAATTCATTTTAGAGGTGGACAAAGGCTTCCTGAAATCTCAAGATTAGAAATCCCACCTAGAAGTTCACCCACTTCTTCTAATGAACCTGTAATTGAAAAAAATCCTACATCCCCAACTACAGGATTAATCTTTCTATCCTCCACTCGTGAGCAAATTTTAGGAGAAAAATTAGAATTTCCTAGTGAAGAAGAGGAATCAGAAACTTATTCTAAGAAACCATTGATAGAGGAACCAGAAAGATTAAAAGAAGATTATATTAGTTCCAAAGAATCTATCATGGCTAAAGAAGGAGAAGGAGAAGTACACAATGTCCATGGCGAAGAAGATAGGATTGCAAAAATAGGAAGAGGAAGATGTAGAGGTAGAGGAGGGGGCAAAGACAGAGGAAACCAAGATCCTTCTGGTTTCCTTATTCTAGATTAAGATACAACCCTCACAATTAAAAATATATCACTCTCAATTCTTCCTAATTTCCACGAGAAAAGAAACGAAGATCCATAGACATTTCTCTTTGGAGTTGAAGTATTATGTAGATCATATGACTATCTGCATGATGCTCAAAAGTTAGAATTGTTCCCTACCACATTAAAAGACTCAAAATTAAAATGGTTCATGAGTCTAGGATTGCATTCTATAATAGCATGGGGACAAATGAAAGAGGCTTTCTTAGGAAAATATAGAGATTATTGTATGCCTAGTAACATTAAAGATGAAGTCTTCAAAATGACACAAAAAGAAGATGAAAATCTTGAAGACTTGGTAGAAAGGTTTGTTTATAATGCTAAAAGAGAAAAAATGGATAATTTGGATGAAGAAACCTTAAAAGCCCTCTTACTCAAAGCTACTAAAAATGAATGGATTGATCTCCTTAACCTAACTGGGAAAGGAGATATTTCCCAACTACCATTTGCAGATATTTGTGATTTATGTGTACATATCTCAAGGGGTAAAGCAAAAGTTGGAAGGAGTCCTAGAGACCCTCTCTTGTCAAGAATTAACAAATCCACAGCTAGGAGAATCACCAGGGCAGAATTAGGAAATTTGCTTGACACCTTCAAAATAGATATTTTAGGGAACCTAAGTGAGTAGATAGACACCCTTAAAATACAAAACCAAAAGAAATCCAAAAATGTTGCATTATCTATCTTCTGTCCCAAATGTCAGGAGAAACATGCTCTAAGAGAGTGTCCCTTAGACTCAAAAGCCATAGAAACCTATGTCATATGTGCACATAATCATGATACGAAGGAATGTCCATCCCTACCAGGTCTTAAGGCTGTATTTAACGATGAAGGAATATCAGAACCAATAGACACTCTCTACTTTATAGCCAAAATACCATGGCAAAATCCCTAACCAAATCAATCACAAGGATTTAGACCACAAGAATTTGTCGAGTCTTCACAAAATAATTGGAATTCAACCTGGCAGTCTTGGGCTCAGCCACAGTCACAACCTTGGAATCAAGGATGGAAAAATCCTTATGGAGCCTATGCTCAATTCAACAATACTTTCCATCTTACCTTCCACCACAATTTTTACCCCCATCTAATCAAATTCGTCAAGCTGATCAATTACCACAAGTTCCAGTTCAGAATCAAAACCCACAACTTTCCTTACCATTTCCACAAAAATCAAATCAACTACCTTCTCAACCACTTTCGAATCCTAATAATAAAATACCACAACAACCATTATACAACATGGAGGGTCAGAATCCTCAAACTTATGTAATAACTCCACTAGACCTAAATAATGTCCAGTTAAGATCTAGAAGAGTATTACCAAGAAAACCTCTTGTTGTCATTCAAGAAACAAGATACGATCTTTAAAAACATAAAAACCAATCAGAATAAGGAGAGACCTCTCTCCCTCAAAAAGAAAATAAACAAACAAAATAAGTTCCAATAAATACTCCTATCATAGAACGACCCTTGATATCAATTAGACCACCTTTCCCAGAAAGGTTGAAAATCGATGAAGGAGTAGAGAAACAAACGGCCTTACCTGATTACAATATGATGGATGAATTGAGAAATGTTTGTGTTAAGATTCCCTTACTACAATCCATAAAATAAATACCATTTTTTGCAAAACCAATTAAGGAATTAATTACACAAAGATTATGGAGAAGAAGAAAAGATATAAAAAGAATTCAATTAGTCGAAAACATTGCAGACATTATGATGGGGAAGATGACAATTCAAAAATATTTAGATCTAGGAAGCCCCATTGTAAAAATTCACATCAATGGAACTGAAATACCAAACACACTAATTGATCTAGGAGCAGCCATAAAAATAATGAGTTAACAATTTATGGACACACTTAGGCTTCCTAACCTTCAATACACACCAACCTTCTTTCAATTGGCAGATAGGTATCTTATTAAACTAGATGGTGTGTTGGAAGATGTTTTTGTATCCTTAGATTCTTGTGAATATCTTGTTGATTTCATGGTCTTAAAACCCAAGAATAATTTAGGAGGACATCCATTAATTCTAGGAAGGCCTTGGCTGGCTACAGCTAATGCTTTCATTGGCTGTAGGTCAGGTGATATGCTTATCTTAGATGGAAATTATACAAACAAATTTACATTATATCCCTAGGAAAGTGTTCCTTCTGTGGACAGAGACAACCCCTCTAGCCCTAGAGTGGGTCTAGTCATAGCAAAAACAAAACAATAATCTATTTCCTTAAATAACCATCGTTTGAGGCCTACCTCAAAACTGTTGTTAGATCAAGCTTTTGTTGCACTGCTCCAGCTTTCGTTTTCTTCTCCTCAATGAGAAATCAACTTGAAACAGCACAAGAGAACAATAGAACACATAACCAAGAACAAAAATGATATATTTACTTATAAAGTCAAGAAATCGTAAGCTATCAAGTAAATTGTGCACAAGATATAGGAAATCATCATTGATTGTATTAAAATGAATCAAGAGAAAATCTCACAACCAAGTCTTGATGTCGCAAGCCTTCTCGTAGGGTCCAGCTGGTATGTTTCTTCAAGCATTCACTCTCAAGAATGGGTCTCCCAAATAGATGATATCTCTCTCTCACTCACAAGATCTAATGCAAGGCTAAGGCACTCCACAACCTCTTACCAAACTATCAACAATTCCACACTTGTCAAACTCACACCAAAGCTATCTAATCTGCTTCAATCCAACTAGAAACTAGTAACTAGCAACTAAGAATTAGTAACTAGCCCATCGTAGCAATGGTGAGTGCTTTTATAGGAGGAGGAGCCTCCATGAAATGAGGGAGAGGAAATTTATCCTCAAGGGAGGTTTCATAAAAGGCGGAACTACCATCCCAAAGGAGGAAAGGAAAACCAATCTGACCTAGCAACCAGCTCTGGAATCACCCAAAAGGATGCCTATTTGAACTAATTTGCGTAATCTAGATCATCACAGGTCATGAACTAGGGCTTAGCGACGACATTGTAAGGGAGACATGCATTCAGACCAATCGTTGCAATAAGAATCTAGAAGACTTGCACCAAGCCCTAAAATTCAACCATCGTAATAAACACGTGTACACCTACGACGACGTTGCAACGATACAGTTCATGACAGGGAACTGTCGCAGATTTTAAAGGTTTACTAGTGACAATGCAGAAACTTAGGCAAAAAGGGTAAATATTTAGCATTAGAGAGCAATTGTTTAATCTTCTTGCATGAGTGGGAAGATATAGACATGTTTATCTGATGCATGACACAACGGAAGGACTGACATGAGGTTAGTGACAAATTACTGTGTAACAATCCCCCTGTAAGAACAACAATAGATATAGAAACTAAAGAATGGATAGAAGATGAAGAAGATATACAACCTATTTTTGTTACTGAACAAGTAAAAGAGGAAGACAAACTTTTAAATTTACTGGAAAATAATGAATCTTCCTCACATTATGATCGTAATTGAAATGAGTATCTCTCATATAAACAAGTATCATTTCTCTCCATGGAAAAATTTGGGATTTCCTCAATACAAATCTTTCCAGGAAAAACCTTGAATGTCAATGAAAACCTAGAAGAAATGCAAAAGAATCAATTGATAGAAATTTTACAGAAACATTCTTCTACTTTTACATGGGAATACAATGACATGAGAGGGATTTATCCTCAAAGTGCATACGTAATATCTACATTGAACAAAATGCAAGAACAATTAGACAACCTCAGTGGAGAATGAACCCAAACCTAAAAGAAATTGTTAAGCAAGAGTTGTAGAAACTATTAAATGTAAATTTCAACTATCCAATATCGGAGAGTCAATGGGTTTCACCCCCAGTAATCATTCCTAAGAAGAATGGAAAATGGAGAGTACGTATCGATTATAGGGAATTAAACAAAGAAAAATTAAAAGACCACTTTTCGTTACCTTTCATAGACTAGGTCTTAAACACATTAGCAGGAAAAAAAAAAATTCCTTCTTGGACGGGTTTAATGGATATAACCAGATTTAGGTAGCCCCTGAAGCTCAAGATAAAACCATGTTCACTTGTCCATGGGGAACTTATTCTTACCGGGTACTTCCCTTTGGGTTATGTAATGCTCCAACAACATTCCAAAGAGTAGTCCTTGGCATCTTCTCTGACCTTATTCATGATTGTGTGGAAGTGTAGATGGATGATTTCACAGTCTATGGGGATTCTTTCAATGAATCACTAGAATATTTAGAGAAATTCTTAATAAGATGCAAAGAAACAAATCTCTCATTAATCCATGAAAAATTGTTCATGATGTTTAACATAGGAATTGTTTTAGGTCATCATATTTCAGGAGATGGAATCAAAGTAGACTCATCTAAAGTTGAAGTCATTTCTAAGTTATCAGTGCCAAGTTGACAAAATGATGCTAGAATTTTTCTCGGTTTTACTAGATACTATAGAATATTTAGAGAAACATTTACAAAAATTGCATCCCCTCTCTTTAAACTACTCACCAAAGACTGTAAATTCAATTAGGATTTTGAATGTCAAGTTTCCTTTGAAACTTTGGAAAAGAGAATTTCTGAAGCACCTATCTTAAAAGGACCTAACTGGAAATTTCATTTCCATATCTCAACAGATGTTTCAGATTCAGCCTTAGGGGTTGTGTTAGGGCAAAAATATCTTACTCCTTATGCAATCTATTATACCAGTAAAAGTCTAACTCTAGCAAAGTTAAATTATATTGTAACTGAGAAGGAGTATTTAGTTGTAGTTCTTTCCATTAATGAATTCAGACATTATATAACTGGCTATAAAACTTTTGTTCAGACAAACCATTCTGCCATTAGATACTTAATGAATAAACCAATCAATAATGGAAGAATAACTAGATGGTTCCTACTTTTACAAGAATTCAACATAACCATTCTAGATAGGCCAGGAAAATAGAACCCAATTTCTGATTTTAATCTAGAATACAAAATGAAAATAATGATTAACTCATATAAGATAAATTTCATGATGAATATCTTTTTGCAATATCTACTAAATCACCTTGGTATGTAGATATTGCTAACCACTTGGCCATAGGAAAAATGCCATTTCATTTATCTCCTAGAGAATACAGAAGAATAGTCCATAATAGCACATCTTATTCATGGATAAATGAAGAATTATGCAAGATAGGACCTGATCTCATCATCAGAAGATGTGTTTGGGAGGACGAAATACTAGAGATACCTAAATCTTGTCACAATGAGCCATGTGGAGGACATTTTTCTGACAAAAGAACTGCTTAAAAAATCTTGCTTTTAGGATGTTATTGGTCTTCCATTTTTAGGGACACTAAGGAATATGTTAAAAGATGTGACAATTGTCAAAGAATGGCAAAACGTACTCTTTTAAATGAAATGCCACTACAACAACATATACTCATCGAACCATTTGAAAAGTGGGCACTGGATTTTGTTCGATGAATCATCCCACCTTCAAAGCAAAATAAGTATATTCTAGTATGTAGTGATTATGTCACTAAATGGGTAGAGGCTAAAGCACTTCCTTTTTCTACTGAAAATGTTATAGTTTCATTTGTTTTTGAGGATATGTTTACTCATTTTGGTGTCCCAAGAGAAATTGTAACAAATCAAGGAATGCAATTCATATCCAGACTAGTGCAGAAGCTTGTGGACCAATACAAGATAAAACGTTTGAAGTCCATTCCATACCATGCCCAAGCCAATGGACAAGTTGAGTCCAAAAAAAAGGTTATTGAAGCTATCCTTACCAAAGCTATACATCTGCACTGGAAGGAATGGGTGGAAAAGCTTCCAAAAGTTTTATGGGCCTACAGAACTACATGGAGAAATACTATAGTGCATACTCCCTATGAACTTGTTTATGGGAAGAAAGTCTTACTTCCAATAGAGTTCTAGATCTAGACCTATAAGATAGTAGTCCAATCAGATATTGAATTTTCAGAAGCCCAGAAGAAAAGGATGACACAACTAAATGAGCTCGATGAAATTAGACAATAAGCCTTCCAAAGAACTAGCCTAGTTCAACAACAGAGGTCAAGATGGCATGATAAGTACATTAAAGAAAGGAAATTTCATCCAGGAGATTGGGAATTGCTCTTTGATTCAAAATTAAAAAAATTCAAGGAAAATTCCAAACCCATTGGCTTGGACCTTATGAAGTTGAAAATGTCTTTAACAATGGTGCAGTTAGAATCATGACTATTGATGAAGAGAAAACTCCTCTACTATTAAATTGACATCGATTCAGGCTTTACCAAAAGCCATTCACAAAAGAGGAATTTGTTAAAATGTTTTAAGATAATTCAAAACTAAAGATGGTCAAGAATAATTCTTCATCTTTTCCACCTTAGAAATCTTTACTCAGTTTACTGTTATAAAAAAAAAAAAAAAAAAAAGAAGTAAATTATATGTATATATATATATATATATATACATATAATAATATTGAAGAAAGAAAAAAAGGAAGAAAAGGGGTATAAACATGAAAACCAACATGCTGTTGGTAGGTTTATACAAAAAATTTAGAGTGAAAACCAATTTTTTTTTGGCACTTCAAATTTTCCTTTCAAAAAAAATAATAAAGTCCCTTTATTAGAAAGTTTTTCTTTCACAGCTACAGAATCAGCAACTTTCCATAGCTTGGACAACTTTCCACATCTTGGACAACTTTCTGTAGCTACGACAAGTTTCTGCAGCCTAATAAATTTTTGGAGCCTACAAGGACACCTGGTGATTTGGATTGAAGGACAACTCACAGAGCAAAGTACCTACAAGAGATGAAAGGACAAAAAATAAGGTTAGCAAAAGAAGATCAAAGGTACGTGCTACTTTAATTTAACAATAGGGAAGGTTATATTGTATATATGATTAAGAAGATATAGTACTGCAGGAAATTAAAATGCAATCATTATAACCTAAGGGTAATGGTTACCTAACAAAATATCATATTCCACCACTTAAAACGTCATGTCACTTCCCCATTCCAAATCCGTTGAAGTAATTATGAAATCATCAGTTTAAATGCACCTAACGGTTGGATACATTCCTATAAGCCTTATTATAGTTCACCTATTCTTCTCTATTCTTACACTCCTCTAAACTTTCGTAGCTACTCCATCTTTCCACCACTTAGCAAACCCTACTAGCTCCATTTTCTTGTCAAGGTAACCAGTCTTCGAGGCAAAGCATCCTTCAGAATGGGGATAATTGTTCGAACTGAGCCAGCAGGTAAGAAATTCTTGGAGGGATACGCACAGACTAATGAGCTGCTGCAAAAGATACTATGGTTGCAGTTCATTGGAAACGTCAATTCCTTTCATAGGGAAGTAGCCAAGAGATTTGCACGCTCATTAGATGGGATTTAAGCAGAAATAGGGGACATTAAGCTCACCATAATAAAGTCCATGATCGTAGAGGCTACTGAGCTACCAAGGAGTGCGGAAAATGGTTTAATAACAAGGGAATTTATGGTGAGGATTGGAAGGTCTTCCTCAAAAAATTGAACATGGACACTACTATCTACAAGAAAGGTATTCCCAGCATAGCACTTAAGAATAAATGGAGAAACTTATTACGTGTGCTTCAAAAGTTTTTCACTTGGGAGGGTAGGTTTGGGAAAATGTATTTTTATCATGTTAGGATGATGATGCATTTCCTTGAGGATCACCAAATGAACCTTACCTACTTCCTCTCAAATAGTCTCAAAAAAATGTCTACAAACATCCAAAAGAAAAGTGAGTGTATAGAAAACACCATGTATCATCATGGCTTGATAAAAATATTAGTTGAGTTCCATCTGCAGAGTATAGGGGATAATTGGGAGAGTTTCTTGGTTAGGAACCATTTTGAAGAAAAATCCTCAAAAAAAGTAGGCAGCAGCAGGGCCCTCAGAGGAAGAAAGAGAACCATAGAAGTAATAAAGGAGTAGGCACCTCCGACTCAGACAAACTTATCAAAAGAAGAGTTGCCTATAGTAGAGATTTTGCAGAAAATGAACAGGGGAATCCTTGAAAGAAAGGAAGCCAGCAAAAGTAAAGAATAATTCTCACAAATTAGGACCCCTCCTCAAGAAGAAAAATAAAAGACTACAAGAAGGAAAGTATAGAAAAAACAAACCTCAGGATTGGGGAGTAGTACAAGGCTGAGCATAATCCCAGAGACAATCTCAAAAATTATAGAGTACATTGATCTTGAGGGAAATAAGTGAATAGAAAATGAGCCAACCAAGAATGAGCCAACAGAGAATGAACTAATAGAGGATGAGCCAATAAAAAACCCTAGAAGTTCTCCAAAAGGGTCACCGAGATCATCATCGAGAGTATCCCCACAACCTTACATCTCACCTCTAAGAAGCCCAGTCCATAGTCTGGGTATTGACCCTGTTCAACAGGAAATATATGACTATATAGAGTCATTGGAAAGAAAAGGGATAGCAACCAAAGAAACAATTCAGAGTCTTGGAGAAGGGAGAAACCAGGTAAATGACAATCAACCTCAAAGATCTTAAAGCAGAAGATCTTTGAATTAGAAATGTTGAACCGGTATCTCAAGAATGAGAATCAAGCATTGAAGACACAAAGTGAGATCCAGATTGCAAAAACTGACAATCTCATCCTTCATTTGAGCTTGTGGTATAAGAAAAACAAAAAGCTGAAGAAGGAAAAAAGAATTATGCAAAGAGAGATTATCAGCTTAAAATACAAAATTCTCATGAGAAAACCTAGAATGCTAATAACTGCCAAAAATAAGAAAACAGTGAAACTTGGAGGTGATAAGTAGGAGGCACAAGTGACTGACAAAGAAGAAGTGTATGAGGACATACAAAATCTCTAGTTTGGGGGAATGTAGAGTCTTAATATTGTCTTACCATGACATCCCATTTTGCCTAATGTTCCTCTCTTTACCTATATATTTACCACCTAAATAAAGCCACATCCACCATGTTTTGATGAGGGTGTGAAATAATATGTCTTCTTATTCATGTTTGACTTTATAGCCTATTGTTTTGTTAAATAATGCAATTGGCTACTGAATCGATCTGTTTCTGTAGCTAATCCAGATTTTTGTAGCTATCTCCATTGTTTGCAAGGTTCAGAAGCTCCATGTCATAGCGAAGGATGCAGATGGATAGAGAATGGTTTCCTCGATGATCCCTTCCTATCCCCTTGAAATTGTTTATTAAGATAAGCACAGGGGATCACAGTCAAACCCCAAGTCAATTGCAGGATTTTTGCTGAAACATAATCCGAGTTCAATCGAAATCTTATCGATTTTCTTTCAGAATAGAAAATCAAAGTTTTAGCGATATATTTTATCTAAGATAAAGATATTATGCTTAAATTACTCATGTTTTTATGCCAGGTACCTGTTATAAAACATATGGCTGCACAGTGATTTGGTGTACGCCAGATAATGTAATTTTGAAATAGTTTCTGAATTTCATTTTCCAACAATAGAATTAGTTTTGCGTGTATGTGTTACGTTGATTGGAGATTATGAACTAATTTGTGGAGGACCCCTACAAACAGTGACATGTCTTAACCAATTGAAATTTGATTTCTTTTCATTCCATGAATACTCTGTTTTGTGTGGAAATGGAGCATAATGAATTCGCAAATGAATCATTATTTGCATAAGTACTTTCATCTGCTTCATACCTAGTTTAGTAGTTTATTTGAATTAATTTATACCTGGTACAACATGGTTACTTCATTTGCTTATTATCTAGCATAGTTCAAGTGTGTTTACTTCATACCATAGATGTTGTTTGAATGAAAATTGAGTAAGTAAAGGTATGAGAACCTTCTTCTTAACAATTGAATTTAGACAGTACTTCTTTTTAGCCTAATAGAATAGATTTCTCTTAGTGAATTAGAGCTGCAGCCTAAAAACTCAATACAAAAAGCCCAAAACAATCCAACACAAGTAGAAGTTAGAAGCACTCTCATATCATCCATAATCTAATAGAAACTAACTCTTCTGAAATTAGCTGATAACTTTAGAGATTGAGACATTAATATAATCATGACACCACCTCCATATTAATCTTAAGTTTAGGCCCTAACAAGAACATAATGACATAAGGAATAAATTCTAGCACAAATAGTACATATGTACTTCATCAGTATATGTACCCTGGTTGACAATTTATGATTAACAATTTAAACACATTAAATTGGCCAAACAATGACCTCCATATGGAAACCTCATGGAGGTCCATGTAGCAATGATGAGGCACATGAACCGATCAAGGACCCACATTGAAAATAACACATGAATGCCATGCATAGCTCCACTTGGCAGACACAAGTCACATGGAGGTTCGAGGTCGGCCCTCCTTCCACCTGGACCTGCTTTAAATTTTAACAACCAAGCCCAACCACCGACCTTTGACCTAGGTAAGGGTTAGCTTGGATCCCCTGGTAGTGGAATAAAATCGATTGAGGTCAATATGAACCTCAGATTATGGGTCGTAGAAAGTTAGGGTGTCCTGCTATAAGTCAAGTCTTTTCATCGACCTTCCAAACTTCGACCTAGTTGACCTACTGAACCAAAATTGTAATTCTTTTTTCAATTTACAACACTTCAACACTGCTAGAATTTTTACAACTTTTATTACTTCTCAAGCACTACTTACAACACAAAATGGCTAGTAAAATCATAAGGAATTTAAGTTTAAACTTAATAAACACTCAATCTTATCCATGATAAGAATCTAACAACATTTTCAAGTGCATTTATTCACAAAATATAGAGAGTTGTAGTGTTGGGTGTGGAATCCCCCCAAGGCATGTTTTGGGACATAAAGCCCAAGTTTTGACCAAGACTATTGTAAAGACTCCACGAATTGTGGGCACGGAGCGTGAAGTCATAATAGAGTCACAGGGTTGTCCACCCTTGGTTTTGTAATGTGATTTCGGTTCAAAAGATATACCCATGGTGTAAGAAGATAAGTAAGATCTCTGGTGTGACTTAGGGAAATAGTGCAGAGTGATGCTCCAGTAGCGCGAAAGCCCCATAGCCCTAGTTAAGGCTGCGCGAAGGTGAATATATCAGGGTGTGAAGGCTAGGGAAGTGTGCAAAGTAACCTATGCAAAGGGACTAACAATTGGACCAAGTCAACCCCTCAGACATCTCAAGGGTGAGAAAACCTAGTTCTAGCACCCCCCCAATACTACTTCGAGTGAGACCTCAGTCTACGTTCTGCAGACTGTTGCCGAAAGGGCCATTAGAATAGGGATTTGTTTGGATAATTAACTCCGAACTTGGGTCAATCCCCAACAAGCCAAAAAATGGTTCCATTGCTGGGACTGGGATTTGCATAGAGTTGTCTGATGTCATATCACTGGAATCCAACTAAGAAAGAACTTGAAAACTGGCTAGATAAGAAGATTCACGAGTTCGCAGTGTAGGAGAACAAGAATCCGTAGCTATGAAAAGAAGAATGGTTAGACTATTACTTGTACACAGAGATCCATGAAATTTTCTTCGCATCCTTCCCTGCTGATCTATACGAGTGGATTGCGAAGCTAGCATATAGCCAAGGAAGGTGCAAGCTCGAAAGACCTATTGTGTCGAATCTAGAATTAGCGTGCAGATTGGAAGCATCAGGGGATAAGATCACACGCACTACTAATCACTGGTTCAATCAAATTATAGGAGGATTCATTACTAAATTCGTGGTAGATACGTCAGTCAGCTACAGCGAGGCAGAGAAACACTTCCTCAAAGGACCGCAAGGTAACTATGTTAAGTCTTCAAACACTTGGATTAAAATGCTACTGTGTGAAAAATGGGTTACAAATGAACTGATGTTTGGGGCTATGCGAAGTGGGATAATTTACAGAAATGAAGACAGTGCAGAACTAGAAACTAGCCCCTTGATTTCAGCTCCGTGAGGGGACAAGGAAGAGTTCGCAAAGGTCTCACCAAGAATTGCGATCAATTTGATAAGGTAGAGGATTCCACACATACCACCCCCACCCACACCACTGCTAGTTTCACCATCTTCACTCCCATCATCGCCCATATCACCTTCGCCACCACCGCAAGGGAATATGGCAAGCATGATAAATTTGTCGGTGTTTAAGGGAGTAGGAAATGAAGATCCAGACTAGTTTTTGTTCCTCATAAAGGGCGTATGGGAAGCACAGGGAGTCACTGATGACAATATAAATAAGGCAACATTGGTCAGTGCTCCGAAGGATCATCCGCTAACCTGGTATATTAAGCATTCTAATGAAAATCTTAATGTGGGGATTGCAGACATCCAAACTGCACTGAATAGGGAATTTAGCAGGTCGAAGTCAGAGGCGTAGTCGATCATTAGGTTCAAGGAAATCACAATGCTACTAGGCAAGGCCCCATGGGAGTTGGATCAGAGACTGAAGTGCACAATTCATGAAGCTAACATGACGTTGGTGGATGGACAACACTGCAAATCATTTGTAGCAACGTTAACGCCACATCCAAGGAACACGCTGTCACAACAGAGGCCAACAACTCAGGCCAAGGCCTTAGAGATCACGATGAGACTGCACGAGACCCTAATACAGGATCCCATCCTAGGGGTTAAGCAGATCCATGCGCAGTTGAAAAACTTGTGGCTTGAGATGCAGAGTCTAAAATAGGACAGGACAGCTTGCCCAGAGGTGTGCGATGAAGTATGGTGTGTTAAATGTAAGGATCAGGGTCATGAAAATGACCACTCTCCAGTATTCGTGAATTACCTCACAGGAGGAGGACCAATGCCATTGAGACCAAACGCACAAGAAGGATCAAGTGCAACACCTGCATTGTGGTGCACGATTTGTCAAACGGGAGGAAAGAATGCTACAGATAACTGCCATTTACTGCAAAAGTACATGCAGAATTCAAAAAAGTTGTTTTATAATTTCTGTAGGTCAGTGGGACATGATGAGCGCACTTGCAAAAGTTATGAACTGATGATGGATAGGACTCCCACCTATAGAGTTCAGGCTGAAATGCGGCCCCTTGAGCAAAACACAGGGATGGCACAAACCAAGTTTCAAGGGCATGGATGAGGCCAAGGTGGAGGAGGACCTGGAAGAGGCCACTGATAGCTGATATGTTACAATTGTGGAGGGCCAGGACATTATGCCCATGATTGTATGAATCCAACGTGTCCATCATGCTTGTATTATACAATATTTGATCATGAGATGAAGGATTGTCCTACACTCATAGCAAGGTTATGTGATAGGGGAGTGCTCCAACCTCTCCCGACTCATAACCTGCAAATGATGGGGTTTGAGCCATGCGAGGAAGAACCTAATGTAAATATTGTGATCCAAAGTGAAATTATGACAGGGGATTACAAATGCAAGCAACCTAAAGAGAGTACCTGGGTTCGCAAGGTTCCGATGAAAGAACCAGAGTTTGATTTAGAGCGCGCTAGGGAAACCTTCATGGAAGCTAGGAAGAGCTTCATAGAGGCCTCCACTTCAGGAAGAAAAGATAGACCGGAGCCAGAAATGGACGTATCAATGCTTAGAACATTCCTGGAAACATGCATGAAGGTGTTGCGCGACAGCAAGGTTGTAAAGGGACTACAGGAACTCATTAATAGATGCACTAGGACTGTTCCAGGAAAACTGCACATAGTCTAGAAGATTGGAAAGCACGCAACGTGATGGGGAGAGAGATGGGATTAACCACGTAGATTGGGGAATATGAGATAGACCAAGTGATTCTAGACCTAGGATTAGACACGAACATTCCATCGATGCAGACATGGGAGTGCATGGGAAGGCCTACGCTTCAATGGTCTCCTATCCAGCTGTGGATGACAAACCAATGAAAGATCCTGCCTATGGGAAGGTCACAGGGAATCACCATAGATATTGAAGGGCAAGTGTGCTAGCAGTTTTTGAAGTGATAGAGATTGTTGATGATAGCAACCCCTACCCTGCGCTATTCGTTATCGATTAGGCCACAGACATGAATGGGGTGATAAATCTGAAGAAGCACAAGATGTTTTTTGAGAAAAAGTCACAGCGCGTAGTTGTACCTTTAGACCCTGAGAAGGATCACACTACACGGAGCCAGTGCATGACTATGAAAGCAATGATCACTTGGACTGCATCTACAATATAATCATGCGAGAGCAAGACTGGGTGAATCACACTGCGGATGGACGAATCTCATGGGAGTGCGAAAGCTCCTATACATCGGATTCTAATGAAGAGATAGAGCGATGGCAGAACCGGTTACACGAGGTAACCACACTAAACTGTAACATGATGATGAGGTCGTTGTGTTGTGTATCGATAGAGGTAAGGGATCTACCTACGTATGATGGGTTGAGCGAGGTAGATGACTTCCTAAACATATTCCAAAGGGAGGTGTCAGAACAGTAATGATTCGAAGCTTTGAAATGTGTACTGTGCACTACGCTCGCGAGGTGGTGGGGTATGCACCAAGGAAGCTTTGAGGACTGGCATGAATGTAGGAAAATGATGCGCATACAGTTTGGGAAGCCTCAGATGCAATTAAGAAACAAGATTGCTGGATAGAATTTTCCGCTTCACATCTGTCCAGATGGATATAGGCATTTGTCACGGAACGTACGTGGATGCACACAACCTTTGCGCTAGGAGACAAGGTTAGTAAGCATGTGTGGGCGAGGCAATTGCGTGAATGACCTCTCAAGTTGGAAAAACAGAGTATGGAAGGAACGAATGTACCGAAGGTTATCTATGCAGAAGCCTTTAATAAAGTATGCGAACCGCTAAACAAGGTACACAGTGCATAGCAGACTGATTGGGACCTGCGCATACCAATGGTTCTGTGGGCTTATAGAACAATGTGAAAGAAACTGATGGAGTAGACACCTCTGAGGCTTGAGTATGGAGCGAACGTTGTAATACCCATTGAGTATAAGTGCCTAGTCCACACATAGCAACACCAATAGATATGATGGCTCGCAGAGCCCAGGAAGAAGGGATCGTGCAGCTGAATGAAGCAAAATGCTTGGGACCTAAGGAAGAAATCCATTAGGGTGATCTTAGGCTCCAAGAACTTATGAAAGAAAGGGTGCAATTAAGCGATAAAAGTGCTCTCCTGGAAGCAAAAGTCAAGAAGCTTGAGGATGGAATCAAGAAGGATTTTCTCGATAAAGGAACCAGGGTGCTAAAACAAGGTGCACATGATCACATCGATGAATTTGGGGACTACCGCCGAGAGTTGACCAACTTGATGCCTCAGATTAGACTGCACATTATGAAAGGGATTACCCAAGATAGCGCGATTTCGATGGTAAAGTGCGCGACGTAGCGAGTAACAACTGTATGTGGATGTTTTCTATGGAGTATGTGGAATGACTGGATGAAACCCTATACGGGTGGTGCGGCCACCTGAATAATCATGGGGAGTACATTCCTAGCACTCTAGGTAGTTGAAAGGAGGCACGGGGCTATAAACTACTCTTCCCGAGAGCTGCACGATGCTGGAGTTCTGCATAGGAACAAAGTGTCACATGGTCCACGACTGTGCAAAGGGGGTTGCGCTGCCACATGGGTTCGATGGAAAGTGACCATTGAAGTCAATATTCATGATGTGATGCTCGACTTGAGACCAAATGGAGCAGCCGACAAGCATTTAAGACACACTTTATGGGCAAGATTTGGAAAAATCTGCAGCCAAGGGAGCATTAATGAACCAGATTTGGGTGGAACGGTCGTATTCAAATTCAAATGACACTATAAATTACAAAGGGCTTCCCAGCAAACAACACTTGGTCATTTGTGAATTGAGGTGTGATATGCCCTGCGTTTTCTAAGCTGGGACCTGTTTGACTATGCAGAGTGTTGATTGAGCCCCTAATTAAGCAATTGAGAGCTTTCTGGACGAGCAAGATGGCAGCATCTGAGGAAGCTAGGGGAATTGCATAGATGACCGCTGAAGAGGTTGTGCAGGCCCTGACTGTGGAAGACGCCCCTGAAGGTGCCAAGATTATGGCAAAAATCCCTAAATCATCGCGCACATCAAGGTCGAAGAAAGAAAAACAACTAATGACTCTGGTGTGTGTGTCCCCACAAAACCTACTACGCACCAAACTAACAATGGAGGAGAAAGGGAAAGCAGTTAACTTGGAATCTGATGAGGAGGAGGAAGACTTGGAGGACTTCATTACTGAGGAGGAAGAAACTAAGCCTGTGCACCCTCCAACAAAGCTGCTCGCATATATCCCCCTATGGAAAAGGAAGGAAAAAGTGCCCAAGGACCTTGACAAGAGCAAGAGCTCTCTCCAGACTCCACTCCTCCTGGACAACATCATATTTGAGGGCACACAGATGGTACGAGTGCCAAATTTGAAGTTTGAAGATTGGCATCTTGGTAACCATGATAAATTCCCTCACCTAGAGATTTCATAGCTCATGAAGCCCAAGTAGAACACCGCAATGGGAGTTATAAAATTGGAGCCACAAAAGTGGTTACGGGGAGTGGAAAAAGTAGGGTTATCAAACCTTCTCTGGGTGCCACATTTACACCATGCCCCTGTAACGATATTTATCATCAGGTTGCTACTCTGCCTCATGCATGGTGGGTGTTTGTGGCTGGAGGAGCCCATCCCCATCGCGAACCACTTAATCCATCCCATTACCTGACCTCTGTGCAGAGACATCTCGGAGGGGAAGAGCAGTGATTTGGCCATTGTGGAGGCCATGAAGAAGAAATACAAGCTAGAGAAGAAGAAAAGGGGTTATGCCATATCCAACATCAACAAAAAGGAAGTTAAAGTGGTGACCCAGATACTGGCATGCAAGCTCATGTGGAAGTGCCACGCAGATGAGGTGCCCGCGAAGGTGGTTGCACTTGCTAAGTAGTGTGCGGAGGGTGTCCAATTTTACGGTTTCGAGCTCCTATGCAAATAGTTCCAGGAAAATTGTCGTGAGGCCCATGAACAAGGAAAAACATTCCACTATGCATGGCTTCTGTTGTCCATAGTGCTGGTGGCAGGAGAATTATCGGAGGATAGCCAGGTCCCCATAATTTACAGGGATCTTTTGGAGGCCACGAATTACACTTCACTATGGGCCACAAAAGGTGTGAAGCGGATCTGTGATAGAAAAATATTGTGGGTGTTCATGGAGATGAACATTAGAATGGGGATTAACTGCAAGCCACTGTTATCACCCACTGTGTACAACAACCTACAATTTTTTGTAGTATTTAAAGTGAACTTCCACAACATATATATCAGAGTCTGCAAGGACCTGGCCAAGAAATGGAGTGAGCTACCCTTCATGGCCAGAAATGATGTAATGTACGATGTAATGGAGACATGGCTGTTAGAGTGGCACACCTTAGACATCATGGCATAAGTGAAACAGTAAGCGACGTCACCACCGAGGCCCTCCAAAATTTTGTGGAGGAGAATCAGATTGTGTTGGGGTCCCTCCGCGTGCAACTTCAAGAGTTGCAGGTGTGCACTCCTCAGGTTGGTACCCTTTCGACCAACCTCGCAAGTGGGATAGATGCAGCCGAGCAAATGCTACCCGCTCAGATGACAAACACAATAGTGTTGCTAGAGGGGGCACTGGTTATAGCAAATGAGGCTAACAGGCCTACCATTAGTATGCTCAAAGGTATAGGGATCAACAAGGTTGCGCTCCCATGGGAGACACTCTATGCTCTGTAGGATGGGATTACTGTAGAACTATGGGCTAGGGAGAGTCATGCATTACAAGTGTTGAGGGAGAAAAATATCAACATGGAGCAGTTGATCTTGCAATGCGATGAGGTCATGTTGTAGAATCGGCAGATGGTACAAGTACTATAATAATTATGTCAGATGGCCCCCGAGCTGGCCATCCCAGCAGTTGCACCAGTAGAGGCACACATCCAGAGATTAGCAGCAGGGGTGCATGAGGCGCGAGAGGAAATGACTAAGGTTTAGCTGGAATTGAACCTTTAGATAGGAGAGCTATGGTTGAAGGCATAGCGATCCACCCCTCTAGAAGTTAGAGAATAGCACAGCAACGCTATTACATTGGGGATGGAAGAAATCAACAGTGCAGTAAGGGACTGCACTAGCATGTTGGAAGAGTCCTTCAAGGTCGTCACCAATCTATAGGAGGACCGTAACAACTAGCACTTAGAAAAAGAGGTGCATGAGCTCCAGCAGTAGTATGACAACGTCAAAGGGACTACGTAGATGGTGGCCCTCAATTAGAGGTTCGCACAAATGTAATACGTTAAAGCACTGAAAGAGAAGATGGATGCAGCACAACATAAAGAATCAATCTTGAAGGTGCACATTCAACCTTGATCTATGAGGCCTTTGTCATTACAACAATAATTAAAGGAAATCTCGTGAAAATGTAGTGGACACAGAAATAGATGTAGGGAAGCAGTTTCGACATCGCGGTCTCAGAACAACGTGTACAGGAGATTCAACAGGAAGCCACTCAGTGTACTGCTCACATTGCAGTTGTTTGAGCAAAGTTAGGGGGTCTACATGCAAAGATCTCCGCACCAACAGAGTGACTCGAGGGTGAGTCAAGCTATTTGTGTTGGGAGCCTATTGGGCGTGGAATCCCCCAATGGCATGTTTTGGGGCTTAAAGCCCATGTTTTGACCAACACTATTGTAAAGACTCTGCGAATTGTGGGTGTGGAGTGTGAAGTCATAATAGAGTCACAATGTTGTCTGCCCTTGGTTTTGTAATATAATGTCAGTTCAAAAGATCTATCCATGGTCCGTGGACCATGAGTTTGTATAAATACAGTGAGGCTCTAAGTGTAGAAAATAGTTAATGACGAGTATAAGAGATTAACGAAGCGTTGGATCGAAGTGTAAGTCATGTCTTTTGGTCATAAAGTAGGAGAAAGCTCTGTAGCTGAGTGTGCGGACGACTGCAGCTGAGTGCGTAGGGCAGGTCAAATCTTTAAACATGGAGAGCATTAATAAAGAGAAGATTTACCATATCTCTGTGTATCTTTTCTTGTTTTATGTATTATTGGGTTTATTTGCCGTGCAGACTCATATGAATGTTTTGTATCAATAAATATAAGATAAGGCATCCATTTATGCAAAGACAACCTACTGGTGTAAGAAGATCAGTAAGATTTTGGGTGTGACTTAGGGAAATAGTGCAAAGTGTTGCTCGAGCAGCGTGAAAGGCCCACAACCCTAGTTAAGGTTGCACAAAGGTGAATATATCAGGGCGTGAAGGCTATGGAAGTGCACAAAGTAACTTGCGTGAAGGGACTAACAATTGGACCAAGTCAACCCCTTAGACATCTCAAGGGTGCAGAAACCCGGTTCCAGCAACCCCCCATACTACTTCGAGTGAGACCTCAGTATGCGTTCCACAGATTATTGCCGAAAGGGATAGTAGTATAGGGATTTGTTTGGCTAATTAACTCTAAACCTAGGTTAGGCCCCAACAAGCCAACATGTAGCAACTCATTAACAAAGTAGAAGCTTGCCTCCTTTGGCTCAATAGCACTATCAACTGAGAGAATAGGTGAACATAACTCCTCAGCTCGTGCATGCTTATTTAAATGAAAAATTTCACTAAAATAGATGGCATCATGAATACTTCTCTTCAATAAATAATGTAACAATCAACATGAAACAAGACTGCCCAAATTTATACAACAATTTAAACATGCAATCACATAGGATTATCAACCATTCTATAATGTATCTTAATACCACTCGGAACTTACTTAACTAGTGCACCCACCAAAATCATAGTTAAATAACCCCTACATCCAAGATGTTATTATAAGGCCCTGCATCTCATCCATTTCACATACTCATATAGCTTGTAATTTACACACAGTAAACATGCACAATACTGTGACTGAAAAAAATCATCATTGCACTAAGAAATGTTTCATGTTGATTATTGCATCAACATAACCATTATATTTGCAAGCTATTCCAACACCTTATACACAATGAAAACCACATATTGGTCAATCATAAATATAAAGAAATAATGAACCATGCCATCAATATCCATTGTTTCTATACCAACATTGCAAATATGTGTGTGTGTGCATGTGTGCATGTGTGTGTGTGTGTGTGTGTGTGTGTGTGCGTGTATATTCCTAATTTCTTGAGAACATGATACTTATCTCAAATGTATGGGCAACTGAGTATATGACTATGTCTCTCCACTCAATCATAGACAACTTCAGCCAAGTCTCACTTATATCTATCACCCCCTAGCTAGATTCCAAAGGTTGAGGGATATTTGTTTTGAAGGATTAAACACAACCATTAGTTAAAACAAGGACCCCAGAGATTCAACCACCTCCACTTGTTAGCGATTTGTAATTCCTCCAGGCTAAAGGAGGATCAAAGAGGTAACAATAAACCACTTTTAGGCTAAGATATAGCCCTCTAAAACTTGGATAGGGCTCTCTCACTCAAAATTGTCAATGAATGAATGGTTTGACTCAAAAATATCTTAGGCTAGTTCTGTTAATCAGTGAAACAAGTTTATTTTTTTGATTTACAGGTAGGTGTGGGAAATTACATCCATTGGGCATGGCTTCACCTTAGTAATAGTCTTTAGTGGAAAAGGAGAAGGATGGTTATATCTAAACAAGGGAAAGATAGAAAACATGCTAATATCTTGATCTAAACTGGTTGTAGAGTAGGGTGAAGAAGGACTTAGAAGAAATACATAAACTACTTGGTTAACAAGATGCAAAGCAAAACCATGAGAATTATGAATCAATTACTAGTTAAACCAAACATGGGATCTGTGTAGAAGAACATAGGAAAATAGAAAAATAAGTTCAACACATGAAGAAACACATTACCAACAAAGACTGTCACGTGAATCATTGTTAATCAAACCAAACTTCCTTGTATTTCACTAAAAATTTTTATAAGGAGTACAAAAAAGGAGTCTTTTCTCCACACACTGATCAACAAGAAATATTTTCCATGTATTTACATCATTACATACAATGAAAAATTCGAACTACCACTTTAGGTGGTCAAATTCACTCCATAGAAGTCAAATGGTCTAAATAAAACTCATCTTTACTTGATGTGCAGACAAATAGGAACTGCTAGATCAAGACTAATACAATTTAGAAACATCAACCAATTTGGAATATTTGTTTAACAACTCAAATTACATAAATTTAAACTTATCGACACTTATCAAATAACCAAAATTACTTCTAGAAGTTCCAAAATTTGAAATTTTCCAAAATAAAATTTATTGATATGTTTGCACAACAAAGAGCATAAGTCTTCAAACTTTGCATGGTTGCATATTGTTTTGGGCAAAACTAAGTAGATGGATGTGCTTGAGATGATGGTGTGTTGGTGTAGTAGTACCATAATGTATGATGTATGATGTATGATGTGGCCTGTAGTACCTGAAATCCATTAATATTAAAATAGGTTGCCTCCATTCCAAACTCTCTTGTTATTGTCAATTTTGTTTTATAGCATTTCTATATTGAAACTGAGGATGTGACATGGAAGAAGTTGTTGGTTTCTAAGGAATAATTTCAAACAAGGAACAACTCCAACTAAATTTTACTGCCAGAGAATTATGTGGCTCACTTTTAATTGGTATATTGGAAGATGTGTTATGAAGTTTGTTGTAAAAATATTCCTTTATGTCTATCACTTCCAGCATATTTCCTGGATGTATTTTCTGAAATTACTTGAGAGGTTACAACACTTGGTTTTCGCTCAACTGATCTATTACTAAATTCCATCTCATGACCTTGTAAACAAGCATGCTTGTTTTGATTGTATGCATCATTTTTCCTCAATGAATTCAGTGAATTTACATGGGTAGGTATAAATCTTAGTTTAGTACCTCCTTGAGAGGATCCAAATAAAATTTGTCATAAAGAATGCATATTTAAAGGCACTAGAAGCCTCTAAAGAGATTGCCTAGTCTTCAAGAATGCATCACATATTTTCCTTAATGCTGACTAAGTCATAGATCATGTAATTTTCACAATGCTGAAAAGGATCCTCAATCGTTATTAAATATTATTTCTTCATCCGAGAACCATTACTGAATGCATTTCCCCATTTTCTAGTGAATGTGCATATTGTCCATCCTTGTGACCATAAAACTACAATATTTGTATATTGTGCAAAGAATGAAACAAAGAGTTCGTAAATAGTGTTCTTATTATTGGAAATACTAAGAAGGGGGCTGAATCCATATTTCATTCCAATTGTTACTTTTACCAGTTAGATCACTTATATTTAGAAAAAAAAAAGAACAATAGAAATACATTATTTTATTAATATAATTTGTACATTGAATCAAGTACAATATAGGTAGGGCTCCAACCTTAGAATAAGACACCCAGGATCCAACCTAGGATGTGAAAAGCACCTACTTTGAGTTTAGTGAGGCTCCAACCTCCAGGTCTTTGACCCTATCTTATCCAGGGCACCAAGCTTGAGTTTAGTAGCACCAACTCCAAGGAAACCAATCTTATAGCTTCGCTTTTTTAATATATGTTTGGTTTCACAGCTCCCGAAGTATTCTTCAATTAGCCTTATAAATATTAACTTATCCCTTCACTTAGTCTCCATGCCACATCATCAATGACAACTTTGTCATATAGAAAGTGTCACCACAGTTCTTCATATTACTTAATCAATCTCTTCAAGTTACCTCATCATGACATCAACACTGCATTGTCATCTTCAATACAACACTTCGATGTGTCTTCAATGAACTACGCCAAGTCTTGCACTAGCTCTAATAATAGTTGTACACCTTCTTCAAATCTTGTCCAAGGTCAGTCCCAAATATTACTTAAAGTTAAGTTCAAAGATATGCACCAAGAGCTACTTCAAATGCTTTCACAATGTCTTCAATAATATCTTCGAAGATAGTATGTATGCCAACCTTCTTAAAGTGTGAGTAGGTATTCCAACCTTCTTATATACATCATCGAGTATATTTATGAAATTCCATAGTGACTATCAACTTCACCGAGAAGTTGTGCACTTGAGTAGATTGTATATTACCCTTCCAAGTTAGTTCTAAGCCTAATATAAGCTAAGAATAAATTATGCCACCATGAAGAAGGTATGTTATTGCATATTCACGGAACACGTGCCAGAGTGATATATGCCACAGAAGGTCATTTCCCGTTCTCTAGACTATCGTCTAAGGATATATATATATATATATATATATATATATATATATATATATGTATATATATATATATATATATATATATATGTATATGTATATGTATATATATATATATATATGTATATATATATATATATATATATATAGTATATATATATACATATATATATATATATATATATATATATATATGTATATGTATATGTATATATATATATATATATATATATATACATATACATATACATATATATATATATATATATATATATATATATATATATATATATATATATATATATATATATATATATATATATATATATATATATATATATATATATATATATATATATATATATATATATATATATATATATATATATATATATGTGTGTGTGTGTGTGTGTGTGTGTGTGTGTGTGTCACATGTTTTACCCAAGCCACAATATGAATATTCAGCAGCTCCGAGAATGCCACTGTAGGGAAGCTGAGCACTGAGGAATAGTCCGAGTGCTAATCCATACTCCGAAGATCCTTCAATAGTTTGAGGTATCAGTAGGCTGCAGTTTAATTCAATGTAAAATATCCAATTTACAAAGACTTAATACACTCCATCGTTTGAACCTTTGTAATCTGAGGAAGGGTATTTCTGTTGTAGCCTTAACTAAGCCAAGATGTTTGAGGTATTAGTGCCTTGTCGCAGATCATCCCTGATCAACCTATTGTACAAGTATAAGCTTCTATTCAAGGATTAATACAAGTTTGTAGTCTGCAAAACATTTTCTCCTAGAGTTCACAAGATGTGAAATCTCTTCCTCGTTATACTTTCTATGTATTCGATGTTGGTGATCAGAGAATTAAACCCAAGATCCTATATATAGGATTTTGTAGATGAAATTGAATAGGCATGTGCCTTCAAGAAGGCTGACATGAATAAGTCAAGGTAAGGTTGGCTCAAGGACTAATTAAATGTTTTTTAACTTAAAGATATCATTCTCCCTAACCGTTGGTACTTTGGAAGAGGATAAAGGCTCATTGGAAAGGAAAAATTATGCTCTTTAAGATGGTGTAGGTCTCATGAAAGAATTTTGCCTCTAAGGTAGCAAAAGATATTTTTTAATGTGACTAATCCTTTATGGCAGCAGAAATGGATTGTAGGGATTCTTCATGGTGATTCCTTCATTAATAATTGTGTCCTTTTCATGTCCTTGTATTCATAGGGTCATCATTATTATGTCCTCTCCTTCTTCAATGTAGATTCATCATCATGTTTTCATTCCTCAATGTAGGGACACTATCATGTCCTTGATTTCCTTCTTCATCACCTTGTCTCCTTCAACATTATTGAAGGTTCGTCATCCTGTGGTTTCATCATGAAGATCATTGGAGGTAGGGCATGTCATCATGTTTATGTGATATAGGCAGTCTTCCAAGTGTGGTCCACCTAAGTCATCATCATGGTCCACATAGTTCATCATGTAGTCTTTTATCATAGACATGTCATCAAGAAGCATGATTGGAACTTCATCAACTTAAAAAAGAGGTGTATTCATATTTTGGCATCTTTAAGAATATTTTCCATCTAGTCACTACTATATCAACGATCAACTATTGACATCAATGAAAACCTAGATTAACAATCTCCCGCTTTGACATCAATGGAAAACGGGGTGCTCAAATACTCCCCCTATCAAGCTGCTTCTCTTTTTCATGAATAGTAGTTCTGCATAGGGATGTTACTCCCCCTATCATGATGTTCTTCTTTCTAGCAACATAGTTCATTATAGATGTCCTTACATTCCATTATGTGATGAACCAACTCCCGTTGTCTGCACAACCTCCTCTAGCTCATGAAAGATTACCTGCTTAGTGATCAAGTGGAAGAGATATTCAATAGCAGTTCATGCATGAATAAGGGATCATGTTCTTCAAGGGAAATGATTCCGAGAGATGATCTATCAAAGGATGATTATCCATGAGTGACTCATCAAGGATTTCATAGGGCCCTTTCATGGATAACTTCTGCAAGAATGATCCCAAGCTCCCCCTAACTATACGCATGGTCTCCCATTTGGTAGAGTGTCATCATCAAACACTTGGGATATTGAGCATGACTTCATCAAGTCAACAACATGTGTTGTTGGCTAGAGTGTTCAAGAAATTTCTGGATTCAATTTTCTTCCTTCTCCATACTTCTATAACTTTTTTCTTTGGAATAGTTCTTCCTTGTGTAGGCTTGGCCAGAGTCAAGTTACAGTCATGTGACATATGTCCAATGTTATGACAATTGAAGCACTCTATACCGTTCATGAATAAGAATTCATGACTTCTTCTTGCGAAATTGCTTCTTAGAGATTCACGGGGACCATTATATTTATCTTTGTCATATTCCCTACAATATTTTTCCATGTGCCCAAATTTTGTACAAGAATAGCAATACCCAAGAAATATACTTTGTTACTTGCTAGAAGAAGGTTTCCTTGATGTACTTCTGAAGTATTTTTTTCCTTTGGATCCTTTGATGATAACCATTGCTTCTTGCATCCTTAACACCATCTACAAGTCAAGTTGGAGTAGGATTTCTTCCATAGTTGTCTTGAGTCTTCTCCTTGCCTTTGCTACAACTAGGAGCATCAACATTTATTTCTAGCTTCCTCACATCCTTTTTGTTTGAAGCATTATCATTCTTGCTTGAGGATTCACCTGTATAGACAAGACCTGTTTTATCAAGGGGAGACATTTGATGACTTAGGATTTCATGTAGGGTTTGAAAACTTTTCAAGCTCTTGTTTATCAAGTCAACTTCATTTTTAAGAAAGACACGTTCCTCCTTCATTTTTTTGCATTATTCATCCCTCCTTGATAGAATTATACCCATTTCTTCCTTCATCTTGGTTGCTTCACATGATTGGGCCTCAAGAGAAGTGATTTCTGATCTTAACGTGGTGATGTCATCATCCTTTTCTTCTAGTTGGCATATCATGGTGTTTCTCTCCTTTTCTGCGTCATCAAATTGTCCTTCCATGAATGGAAAAGCTTCCATAACCTTCTCAACTCCTTATGCTTCTTTCCTTACTTATTCTAGTTGAGATCTAAGGGAGAAGATCTCTTCCTTGTATTGACCAATCTCTACTTCAAATTTTTTCAAGCTCTTGAGTCTTTGTTCAAGGTGGCTTGAAAAAGTTTCTTCCATTTTTTTTGTCTTATCCAATTGAGTTATGATGGATATGACTTATTCATGATGATTTCTTTTGTTTTGATGAAATTCTTACTTAATCTTGGAAAGCTCCTAATCTCTTTCTTATACTTGAAGCTTAACAAGGTCAAATTCCTTCCTTGTCTTGTCCTGGTCACCAACTTGCACTGTCTTCTTAAGTTCCTCATATTTGTTTTTCAAATTGTTAATCTCTTCTATGGAAACCATAAGTTTAGTGAGGAGATGTTCTTCAAAATATTTTTCATTCTCTTCATCTTCTAGGTCTTCTTTAACCTTGATGTTATCACTCTTATCTTCAGCTTCCTTGATGGGCTATGGATTTCCTTCTCGTTTTCCATCATTTTCTTGACTAGAGATCATTGTTAATGCTCCTTTTCAGTGAAGGTCATAAATTTTATCCCATATGCCTTTTTTGATGAATTTTTTTCAAAATTGGCCTTCATAGCTTCAAGTAGCCCATTCAAGATTTCTTTCATTGCTCTTGTATTATGTTCCTTGGATTCTCCATCCATTACTCTATTAGAAATCACTGATTTCCATACTTCAATGCCTTGAGTCTTTAAGAAATGTCTCATTCTTTCCTCCCATATATCAAAGTTTCCATTGAAGAATGGAGCCTTCACAAATTGATTGGCTTCAATTTCGAAGGTTCAGGGAGACACATCTTTAGGAGGATTGGGGACTTTATTCCTTGGCTTCATCATTTTTGTTCTAATGATTAACCTTCAAGACTTTATGCTTTGAGTGAAGTTACTAACTCTGATACCAATTGTTGGAAATACTGAGAGGGGGGTGAATCAATATTTCTTTTCAATTGTTACTTCTACCAGTTAGATCACTTATATTTAGAACACAAAATGAACAATAGAAATAAATGTTTTTTTTAATATAATCCTTACAATGAATCAAGTAAAATATAGGTAGTGCTCCAACCCTAGAAGAAGATACCCAAGCTCCAGCCTGGGATGTGTCAATCACCTACTTGGATTTTAGTGAGGCTACGACCTCTAGGGATTTGACCTTATCTTATCCAAGGCACCAACCTTGCCTTTTGTATCACCAACTCAAAGGACACCAATCCTATAACTCCACTTTGTTAAGATATGTTTGGTTTCACGTTTCCCAAAGTCTTCTTCATCGAGCCCTGTCAATCTTCAGTTATCCCTTCACTTAATCTCCAAGTCACATCATCAATGACAACCTTGTCATATAGAAAGTATCACCATTTTTATTCATAATACCCAATAAATATCTTCAAGTTACCACGTCCTAACATCAACATTGCATTATGATCTTCAATACAACACTTCAATGTGTCTTCAATTAACTGCACCAAGTTTTGCATCAACTCTAATAATCGTTCTTCACCTTTTTCAAGTTTGCTCCAAGGTTAGTCCCAAATATTACTTGAAGTTAAGTCCAAAGATCTGCACCAAGAGCCCCTGCAAATGCTTTCACAATGTCTTCAATAATATCTTCAAGAGAGTATGTATGCCAGCCTTCTGTTATACATAGTCAAGTATATGTATGAAATGCCACAGTGGCTGTCCACTTCACCGAGAAGTTGTGAACTTGAGTATATTATATGTTACCCTTCCAACTTAGTTCTAAGTCTAATGTAAACTACCAAGAAATTGTTCCACCATGAAAATGGTATGTTATTGCATATTCACAGAACCCAAGCCATAGTGATATATGACATAGAAGGTCACTGCCCATTATCTAGATATCACCTATTTCACCATAATTAATGTGATTTTGAGCACCCAACCCACAGTCTGAATATTCAGCAGCTCTGAGAATGTCACTATAGGGAAGCCAAGCACTAATCCATACTTTGAAGATCCTTCAACAGTGTGAGGTATCAGTAGGTCGAGGTTTAATTCAATGTAAAATATCCGATTTACAGAGACTTAAGATACTCCATCATTTCAACCTTTGTAATCTGAGGAAGAGTATTGTTGTTGTTGTCTTAACTGAGCCAAGATGTCTGAGGTATTAGTGCCTTGTGTCATAACATCCCCGATCAACCTACTATCCAGGTATAACATTCTTTTGAAGGTTTAATACAGGTATGTAGTCAAGAAAACATTTTCTCCTAGAGTTCATGAGATGTGAATTGTCTTCCTCGTTATACTTTCTATGTAGTCAATGTTGGTGATCGGAGAATTAAACCTGAGATCCTATATATATGATTTTGTAGATGAAATCTAATAGACATGTCCCTTCAAGAAGGCCGACATGAATAAGTCAAGGTAAGGTCAGCTCAAGGACTAATTAAATGTTTTTTAACTTAAAAATATTGTTCTCACTAACTGTTGGGAGTTTGAAGGCATGTAAAGGCTCATTAGAAAGGAAAGATTATGCTCTTTAATATGGTGTAGGTCTCATGAAAGAATTATGACTCTAAGGTAGAAAAAAATAGCTTTTAATGTGACTAATCCTTTATGGCTACAAAAATGGAGTGTAGGGCTTCTTCATGGTGATTCCTTCATTAATAATCATGTCCTTGTCATGTCCTTGTCTTCATGGGGTCATCATTATTACGTCCTTTCCTTCTTCAATGCAGAGTCATCATCATGATTTCCTTATTCAATGTAGGGAGACCATCATGTCGTTGATTTCCTTCTTCATAACCTTGTCTCCTTCAACACTATTGGAGATTTATCATCATAGTTGAATTGAGGCTTCTGTGATCCATGTCAAGATTATGAGAATTCTTAGGCTTAAATCACATGATAGTACATTTGTTGACGTGTTTCAAACCAACAAGTGTGGTTCATCATATGAACCACACTCTTTGGTTCGAAACGCATCGACAAATGTACTATCTTGTGATTTAAGCCGAAGAATTCTCATTTATCATCATGTCGTGTCATCATGAAGATCATTAGATGTAGGGCATGTCATCATATTTATTTCATATAGGCAGTCTTCCAAGTGTATTCCACCTAAGTCATCATCATGGTCCACATAAGTCATCATGTAGTCTTTTATCATAAACATCTAATCAAGAAGGATGATTGACACTTCATCAACTTAAACAAGAGTTGTATTCATCTTCTAGAATCTTCAAGAAAATTTTCCATCCACTCACTGCTATATCAACGATCAACTATTGACATCAATGACAAATTATATTAACACTATTGTCTTTTCCAAATCCATGACATTTAAATTTCTCAACATTTAGTTTGCATTCCTCCATAATCTATCTTTTATCTCTATTTCTTCCACCATCTAGTTCACGAGAAACATCTCCATTGTATATATCTTTGAAAGGCAGGAGAGTTAGAGGATAGTGCATTTGTAAGTGGAGAATAATTAGTAAGATAAGGGAAAATGTATTCAGTGTCCATGACTTTGCATAATTTATATTATGTGCCTTCACCTAATATTTAATCGGGAAAACCAACTCTCTGAACCTTGTGTCTATTTTACTTATCCAATAGATAAATTTAGACTTTAACATGCCTAAACCATTATAAATCAAGATATCAGAGGAAAGTTTAGAGTAAGGATCCTAAAAAGTGAGTAGAGGAACTCTTTCATTTGGAATAAACTGCACATATCTAGCTACACCTCACCTTGGTTGAGCCTGTTTCAGATTAGATAGGATTTTCCACCTCTTGGTTTTCCCAAGAGTTGAATAGCTTTGAGAAGCAACTATAAAATCAATGGAAAAACCCAGATAACCCGATCGCATGTAGATCTCAAATAAAAAGCATCCAAATGGTGTCACAGAAGCACCTAATAGTCTGTGGGCTTCTTAGATTTGTGCACAGCTCTCTCTTTCACATGAACTTAAAACACCTCCCTTTGACCACTGCAACTATCTTTGAAACCTCAGACTAGTTCAAAGCTTGAATTTTTCTTTGGATGAATGAGAAATGAGGGATGTCTTGAAGAGTTTTTGAATTTTATGCCACCACAAGCCCTCTCATATCATGATGATGAAATTTTAAATCATAGAGTTATGTGAAATGTAAACCACTAACAAACCCATAACATGATCCCCTCAACTCTAATAATGACCCTCATAAATTATTAAACCTTTATAAATTTTGAATTAGGGCTAAAATACCCCTTTATGACATGAAAATTTACAATGACCTTAACTCATATGACTCTTTATAAAATGAACCTTTAGACTATGACACTTAGTGACTCATAGGTTAAAATTGAGAAACAGACCCCCAAGATGAATAGTAAATGGCATACCACTTTGATTCCTATATTATAAGACCCTAACAATGGCTCCAATAGGGGTGGAATCCTGCCTATGAGGTCCCAACAACACCATAGACTAGTAGCCTGATCCATTGGGCAATGGAGTCAATCACAAAAGACTAAAACTGACTCTCACTAACATGAATTTTCCATTATATATGGCAGCAAATCATCCGAACCTTAGGGCCTTGTCCTTGGGCTTGAAGTTCCAATAATAACCACCCACAGTTGTAGTATTGAAAATAGAATGGTAAGTCTCTAATCCTAAATACATTTGTCTTAGTTCTCTTGTTTGCTGCAATATGTAAACTACAACCCTATTATACAACCGAAACCATTGTAGAAGCTGAAAATGATACTTCTCAGTAACTGCTAAAATCAAACTGGAAGTATTTCATCCAAAATTGAATAAATGCTCACCGAACAAGCTTATTTATTTACATACCAATCTACCCTAACAAGTGAGAACAAAATTCTTGATTAAAGAAATAGAAAACCTCCAATATAGCCAATAAAAGAGATGATTCAATACCTGGGCTTCTTGACTATGCTTAAGTGCACCATCTATTGGCAACTCAGAATAAAAATTGAATCCATGCTACATAGAAAACACAAAAAATGGCTTAACTAATAATTAAAATAGAATTACCATTGGATCTTGAAAATCATGAAAAATCACCTCTTTTGATGACTGCATAAAATCGACAAAAGGATCCTTGAAAACACGGAACGTTATCCTGTTTTGATGATCCAAATGATAATGTTCATTCATAACTAGTCCTTGTTTTATCTTGTCATGCTCAATTTAAAATCCAAAGAAAATGGAATCGAAATATTTGTCTATAATAGTGTCCAAAATTTCTTTAGCATCTTCAAATATGATAGCCATATTGTGTATGTCGAGACTATCGTTTTGTTTATCAAACAATTGTGTTGTGTTCTCATTACATAAATTTCTTTGAAAACTATCATTTTGATTTTCATGATACGAGACAATTTCTGGCTGATCCGCTGGTAAATATGGAATGCTTCCAACATGAACTAGTTTACTACTTGCATCTTGATCCCACAAAAATTGGCAAACTGGATGCAAATCTTCACTCAAGAGAAAGGAAATGAATATCTACATCAAGTTCTTGATTGATTTCATCTTCAGCTAAGAGAGAAACTGTTCTCCGCTGTAAGTTTTCTTGAATGTGATGGAAACTATTTTCTATTATTCCATCGTGATTAAAAGATAACTCAAATAAAGATTCTTGAATTTCATCATACATTAAATGCTGATCATAAATGTCAACTCCCATATGTCGAAAAATATCATCAAACTCTCCACAAAATTTTTCTATCAACACTATAGAAGGGTAATTTTTTCTTATAGTTTTTACAAAATGTTGCATAGAAATCCTTAAGCGAACTATTGACGGTGTTGGACCCATCAACATGTCATGGGATCTCCCTGGCAAGAAGTCCCAACTAGACCTTGGACCATTTGGTGTAGGAGTCCAAGTAGTGGGTCATACAGTATCACCTTGACCACAAATACGCGCAGAGCTAAGTAAGATTTCCTTGTTTGTAGCAAGGGTGTGACATGTGCAACAAACCAAGGAAGGTGCATTAATGGTTATAACACACAAAAGGTGGAATTATTGCACCCTTTGGAAACCTTTGTAAGCACACAACTTTGAAGGGAACAAACGAGCAAAGATGCATCACAAACTAGAAGGAAGGTGAACCAACAATCCAAAGTGGTGGTTAAACCAACAACGCATTTCAGTAAGATTCATACATACATATACATAAAGAGTCTATACATACATGTGAAATAAAACAAATACATATATCATTAGGGTAACCAAGTTAACTGTAATACAATAACAACATATGCATGAAACATGCTGGTGATGGGCCTCTAAATTAGACAAATTAAGGCTCGTGCCTCTAAATTAAACATAAATTATGGCATATGACCATCCTTCACCGCATTAAACCTCTATTTTTTCATTATATAATGTATTTTTAACTTTAATATATTTATTAGGAAGGTTTATGAATAATTGCATATTTGTACCTAATATTACTTATTTTTCTGTAATATTATGAGAATATTGGATAGATTATGAATATTTGGGGGAGGAGATAATTTAGGGAATTTCTCCCTACAACAGGTGTATCACTATTAAATAATAAATCAACAAAATATTATGGAATTATGGCATAGATTGTGGAACTCCAATGATTGAGAAAATCCAGGAATGTGTTCCCTGCCATTTAATGCAGATAACTAGTATTGGGAACAAGATCCACTAATCAAGGGATTTTGGTGGGAAAAGCTTCCTCCATTCATGGGGAATGATTCATAATAATTTTTTATAAGTACCAAGTTGAATTTTCCTCTAGAGATAGATTTTTATTAGTGTTCTTATGGAGAGAACTCGTATTTCTACAGTTCCATTGTATTTTCTTGCAAGGATGTAATTGTATTGATGGAAATAATGAAGATTGGTGTCATGTTCAGCTTCTACATCTTCTTCATCTCCATAGGTCTCTGAGTTTCGTTGGGCTTGGCCATCCTAGGAGCCTCATAGCCCTTTTGTATCATTTTCTTTCCTTCTTTTCACTTCTTATTCACATGCATCTCTTGTTTTTTTCTTTCTATTTCTACATTTAGTATTAATGATTTCTTGTTGTAGGATTGGGTTAAATGCTTTATGTAAGTTATTTTGCAGGATCACAAGAATCATTTCATCCTTGGAAACTATTTGGAAGGTCGTAGTAATCATTTAACTACTTGGATTAGCTTTCTTATTCCCAAAATCAAGATTTATGGAACTCCTTTGTGGAAAAGAACAATAAATTTATGCCATTTTTTAGAGCATGCTAATGAGCTTCAATCAAGTTGTTTTGACTTGCATTAGATCAAAAAATCATTTTAGTTCATAACAAAATTTACCCCACTGGATTTTCACTTGATTAGGTTAGGCATTTTATAGATTTAATAGCTCATTAGTTCTCAAATTTCTAGATTTTCGACTAGTAATTTTGTGATATTTTTTAGCATGGGTTAACAGAGGTCCTTTTGAGTGATTCCACTTGGAATGGGGACCTAAGACATCCTAGTAAATAAAAAAATTTGGCACATCCACTTTTGATTTGAATTTCTTGGTCATTTGATGAATTATAATTTCATATAGTAAATTTGTAACATCCTATAGTAAATCAGGGGATCCTATAGGAGAACTAGGAGATCCTGTAGGAGAACTAGTACATCCTATAGGCAATCTTGTAGCATCCTGTATTGAACCCGAATTGAGAAATATAATAATTGAATATGGGATTAGGCCCCTACTTGACCTACAATCCATAAAAATCATTGTACCCCTTTTGCTCCACACCTATCTCCCCTGCCAAAGAGAAAGGAATGATTAGAATTTGCATTTATAAAGAAAAAAGATTTAAAAAATGAGTTCTTTTATATTTACACATGCACACCACCCTCTAGATAATATTCCATGCTCAATTAGTTTAAATCATCAGATGTGACTATATAAATTCTACAATTTCTCTACAAATCTACCTCTGAGATCTATGTAGAAAATCCGATTGTAGATTAACCCGATAATGCAATATACCAAAGCAAAATACTGTAATCTAATTCTACTATCAAAATTGTGGAATATTAAATATCAAGTTGAATCAGAGATGAACACATATAACCATAAGAAGAAGAATCAATACACATGAAACACAGAAAATACTCAGGAGAAAGCCTCAGTTAAAAATCCCCACTATCTGTATTATCATACAGGGTGCAAATACATCAGAATTACACAAAGCCTTAGCTCTCATAGCTAGACAACTCTCAGTAAAATCCTTTTAGATGCTCATAGGCAATCAAAGCTTATCACAAACCTTCTCCTCTGCCCTCCAAGCTCCTATTTCCTTGGGCAGTTAGCTCTGGGATGATCTCCTTCACCCAGTGTAACACTACTCTCACACATTGCTCTAACACAATGTCAGAACTGCATAATCCTCAAGGAACCTTATTCCTTCTGCATGCATGAGTTTCCTTTATAGGAAAACACATGAAAATGATAGTACAATGTCCTTGAATTTTAGTTCAACTGGGTCTTTCTCAAAATAGACATGCATTAGTTTCTGATGAGAGAATTTTCAATTATCTGGAGTACACTGGTTGAGTGCATGCATGCATCAACTGACTGATAAATCACAATTAGTTCCTCAAATAGTTTGGAACTAATTTAACTCGACTTAACTCAGTAAACTAAGTTAACTAATTTCAACTCAAATATAACTCAATCTTATCTCCTTAATTTAAGGGATAATTGTTGCATGACTGTAGAAACACTTCTAACTTGAATTTCTCCAATTAATTAATCCATAATTAATTAATTAATTATTTCCAAACAGCTAGTGAGACTAAATTCGAATTTAATTCACAATTTTAATTCAAGGACAAATAAAAAATGGAATATTCTAGATTCTATTTTTATCATTTCTTGTTGCTATTTTCAATAGTGATAAATAGGGTTAACATAAGTTTCTTTTACATGTAGGTCATGGTCTTTATGCAATTAGAATAGGTTTGTTTCCTTATACTTTATTTCTTGCAATAGGTTAAATCTCCATTTTGAGCATTTCATTTTCTACAATTAGTTTAGGGTTTGATTTCAGTACATGAAATCCATTACATCATGGAGCAATGGAAGGACACATTTTATGCTGCACATATCGTGTCGATACCTCTTAAGTTTGTATGAACCTCGGGTTGATAATTAAAATTCGATAGCCTTGGGAGTTCCAGCATTCCTGTTGCAATACCAAGGCTCATCACTTTTTGGCATTGTTTCCGGGGAGGTGTCAAAGTATGCATTGTTTTATTCCCTAATTGATTCATTTCATTTTACTTTTTGGAAAAAAAAAATATTTTCACTAGGCATATTTCATTTCAAAAATATAAAAGTGCATTGCATTAGTGTTTTCATTCAATTATAAAAACAAAAACAAAAAATATCCAACATCAACCCACCCCCCATTTGATCACATGGTGCAGTAAGAGCGACATCACCATTCACTTTTGCAGGTAGAAGAACAAGATGGTAAAGAATGTAGAAGAAATGGATGGTGATGATGACAATGAGGAAGATACTCTCAGATTTCTCATTAAAGATATTGATGTTAGTGTGAACCTGAACAACATCCCTCCATCTTTTATTCCAAAATTTCATCGCCTAAGGTCACAGGATCCAGAAACCTTTCTCTTTGAATTTGAAATTGTTTGTACATCTTACGGTTACATATTAAAAACTCAAAAATTAAGATTCCTTCTGGCAACATTGAAGAATAGAGCTCTTAAATGGTTCATGAGTTTAGGGACTAATTCAATAAGACCATGGAATGATACACAAAATATATTTCTAGAAAAATATAATGATCATGATGTTAAAGAAGAAATCTTTAAAATTAATCAAGGAGAATCTAAGAGCCTTGAGGATCTGATGGAAAGGTTCATGTATAATATTAAGAGGGAAAAACTACATCATTTTGGATCGGACACACTATAAACCCTCTTACTTAGAACAATTGGGGATGAATGGATTAATATCCTTAATATCATGAGTAGAGATCATGTATACCAATTATCATTTGAAGAAATTTGTGAAACATGAAAGCACATATCAAGAGGAAATGCAAGAGTAGGTAAATCAGCATCAAGATCGGTAATTCAAGCTAAACTTGGAATTTTTTTTGATGATTTTAAAACATAAATTCTTAGTAATGTAACTAAATAAGTAGAAATGTTAAGAATGCAAGATGAAGAAAAAAAATATGTTGATATTTGTTTTGTCCATGCAGAATCACATGATGTTAAACATTTTCCATGATTACCAAGGTTGAATGATGTTTACCAAGGGGATAATGGAGAAAGTCAATTGCCAATGCAACTATGTTATGTAGCTCGAAGAGGACCACGGCATCCTATTCAACCTAGTATAATGCAAGCACCTAATTCATAATTTCAAGCCTATGCACATCCATCTCAAAGTAATTGCAACACACCCTTTCCTTGGAAACATTGGCCATATCAACCCCAAAACCAATTTTGGCAACAAGGCTGCCAAGGAACTTATGGGAGCCATCCACAATATCCTCAATATTTTTCTCAATTCCATACCCAACTCTATGTTATCCCTACCATTCATCTCCACCACAACCACAACCCCAAACACATCCATCTCAAACGTCCACTCCCTCTCAACTACATGTACCACCATTTCCAAACCCAGACATTGAAGTAGCTCATCCCACTTACAATGTTGAGGTACAACACTTCCAAACATATCCTCTTGAGACCAATGGTATTCACCATAGATCAGGAAGTGTATTGCAAAAAAGAGATTATCTTGATATCACTGATGGACCACATTGACAAGAAGAAGATTCAAATGATAAGACCACGATATCATGGGCTACACTTGATGAAGAGCAGACATCAAAATTAGAGATCGAGAGAGCTCCCTCATGGTTAACATCAAATCCTCCGTGTGCTCAAAAGATCAATCTGCAAAAAGAGGAAGATTTGAAGGTCATGGTAGAAGAAGGCATGAATAATGATCCAGATAAGCAAGAAAACCAAGGACATCAAAGTTATATTGAGGTTTGGTTCCAGAAAGTCAACAAGATGGAGCATCACTCTATTCTTCAACTATGCTTGATCCTTTCAAAGTCAAATCATTTGGTCCCTAAAATCCAGGTACATGTCAAATCATACATTTCAAGCCTACACATCATTTTGTATGTCATCTTGATGTGCACATGGTTCCATTGGAAGTATTCTTATACTTGAAAGAGATTTTGTTTTACAGGTAAGGTAGGGTAGAAAAAAAATGAAAAATAAGAGAAAAAAATAAAAATCTTAGGTGAAAACCTCCTTTGAGGTGCTTGAAATTGGCTCATTGCTTGAAAACCTCCAAGAGGTGATCAATGGGTTGGAAAAAAAAAAAAAAAGAGCAAAAAGAAAAGATCCTAGGTGAAAACGTCCTTTGAGGTGCGTAGGCAGGCCTACTAGTTGAAAACCTCATTAAGGCAGCTAGTAGGCCTCGAGATGAAAAAGAAAAGAAAAAAATCAAAAATCCTTGCTCCTTGTATCTCTTTGATGAATGTAGGTTCTCTCCAACATCTACAAAGAACAAACACAAGTTGGCACCAAAGAAAAGAAAAAATAGGTCAAACCTAGTCAAAAGAAGTTAAATTTTGACTTTCTCCTCCTTTACTCAAATGCTCCAATAGGACCAAGGCCTACCACTCATCAATTTCCACCATCTACTCATCATTCCAAACCTTCTACCACTCATTTTCCTTCTTGTCCCAAAATACCACATAAAAGCTCTATTTTACTACACAAAACAAAAATACGTAGAGCAGAAATTTGTTTTTGCCATAACATGAAATCCATGCATCCATTTGCCAAGATGTTTCAGGGGGAGATGCATATTGATGATGATAACATGCTCAAGCAATTTTACCAAATTCTAGTGCACAATTTTTGAGAAATCAACCTCCATCACCTAAAGCCATTTTTTCATTTTCTAGATATCCGTGCATCCATTTAAATAAATGTTTCATGGGGAGATGCGTACGGATGATGGTACAATGCCCAAGATATTTCAGAAAATTCTTGTGCATGGTTTCCAAGAAATCGGCCTCCATCACCTTCAGCCATTTTTATTTTTTCTTGAGATCCGTGCATCCATTGATAATTTTTTGTTTACGGGGAGGTGCATAATGATGATGGAAACACGTTCAGAAAGTTTTAGGTCAATCGATCCTACGGTTTGGGAGATATGTACAAAACAAGTCTACTACAAGAGGCTACCTTGAATTACTACAGGAGTTTCTTGTAGTACTACATGAAGTTCTGAAAATATATAGCAAGGCTGAGAAGAAGCTACAAGAGGCAATATGATGAAGAAATGGATCAAAAGGTCAAGTATTCATTATGGAAGGCTGATATAGGTCCCCCAACACCTACAAATCAACATCAACTCGGAGGCAATATGCATGTCTCTCCAACAACCATCAAGTAGGTACAGGTATGCAATATCCTTCACCTCTTATTTTGACCATATTATAGTTATAAATTTGTTGTCAATGCATAAGGTATGAGGTTTTAGAAGCTAAGGATGGGTCAACAGTCTCAACTGCCTTCAACTAGTTAATTGCAGCTCACTCCTTCACTCATGCAATGTTGAAAAGTCAAATTATGAAGGGTGATGATTTCAAGGAATTAGGACAACAGTTAAAAGATGATTCTTTTTGCAAAGGCCAAGTCACCACAACACTCCAAGCCCTCCATCCACTTCATATTCACTATATATCCATCATTCATCCATCCCATTTGATAAGTTCAAGAACAAACCCTACAGTCTGTCTCAACCCTAAAAATTTCTTGAGAAAACAAACAAAGCATCCTTGACATTTTCACAAGCCTACACTACTCCCTATGAGCCCTATAGTCATCCTCCAAATCCTCTACATCATTTCTCATCTCTAACATACAATTAAAATACTCTGAAAGAGAAGGAATGAATGCGACAGGAAGATAGAATGCTACTACAAGAAGGAAGAAAGGAAAAAATTGTGATAAAAAACAAAATGGTAGTGCCTAAGAGAGACCTAATAAAGAAATAGCACTCCAAGGAAATTACGAAGTCACCTAGGCCACGAAAGAGAAGAAGAAGGCAAAAAAAAAAAATAACGCATTCACCATCGAAATAGAACTCCAACTACAGTGATGAAAAGACGTTTTCCAAGAGATCTCCAATCTCTTTCTAGCTTTTGTCCAAGGCCTAAAAATGGGAGAAAGGCATGGGAGTCAAGTTGATGTCCTGCCCTAACCTCAAATTATCATTTATGCTCAAAAATAGGTTTCTTTTCATTTTAATAGGGTTTCCTGTAGTTTTGACAGGAATTACTACAGGATGCCCTAGTTCTCATCTAAGGACATTTTGAAGGTTTCATAGGTTTCCAAATGGTGGAACAAGGTAGGAGCAGGCTGATAAGGATGTGGAATACCTTGCCAAATGGAAAAATATTCAAGAACCATCTTGAATAAGAGGAAGAAGGAAAACTAATGGTCTCAAGAAATGAGGATTTTTCTTTGCACAAATATGTTTTTGGGGTTGTCCTTGCAGAACTTACAACCAAGATTCTTAATGCACAAGAGAGAAGCCATCAAGGCCATGAATGAGGCACAATGAGGTCATTAATTTGCTTAGAGGACGAGTAACACTTTCAGCTAGGGGGTATAATGGACCTCTAAATTAGATATAAATTAATGCCCGTACCTCTAAATTAAACATAAATTAAGGTCTATTACCATCCTTCAACACATTAAACCTCTACTTTTGCATTATATAATGTATTTATAACTTTAATATATTCATTAGGAAGGTTTATGAATAAGTGCATATTTGTGCCTACTATTATTTACTTTTGTGGAATATTATGAGAATATTGGGTAGATTATGAAGATTTGGAGGAGGAGATAATTTCGCTTCTTGCTCCCTACTACAGGAGGATCATTATTAAATAATAAATCAACAAGATACTATGGAATTATGGCACAGATTGTGGAACTCCAATGATTGAGAAAATCTAGGAATGTGTTCCATGCTATTTAATGCAGATTCCTAGTATTGGGAACCAGATCCACTAATCAAGGGATTTTGGTGGGTAAATCTTCCTCCATTCATGGGAAATGATTCATAATTGGTTTTTATAAGTACAAAGTCAAATTTTCCTCTAGAGATAGATAATGATTAGTGTTCTTGTGGAGAGAACTCATATTTCTACAGTTCCATTGTATTTTCTTCCAAGGATGTAATTATATTGATGAAAATAATGAAGATTGGTGTCATGTTCAGCTTCTAAATATTGTTCTTCTCCATAGGTCTCTGATTTTCGTTGGTCTTGGCCATCCCAGGAGCTTCAGAGCCCTTTTGTATCATTTTCATTCCTCTTTTCACTTCTTATTCACATGCATTTCTTGTTTTTTTGTTTCTATGTCTACATTTAGTATTAATGATTTCTTGTTGTAGGATTGGGTTAAATGGTTTATGTAAGTTCGTTTGTAGGATCAAAAGCATAATTTCATCATTGGAAAAGATTTGGAAGGTCATATTAATCATTGAGCTACTTGGATTAGCTTTCTTATTCCCAAATATAGATTTCTAGAACTCCTTTGTGGCAAAGAATAGTAAATCTATGCTATTTTTTATAGAATGCTAACAATCTTCAATCAAGTTGGTTCCACTTGAATTAAATTTTCACTTGATTATATTAGGAATTTTATAGATTTACTAGCTCACTAGTTCTCGAATTTCTAGATTTTCGACTAGTAATTTTGTGTTATTTTTTAGCATGGGTTAACAGAGGTCTTTTTGAGCGATTCCACTTGGAATACGGACCTAAGATATTCTAGTCAATAATAAAGTTTGTATCATTCAATTTTAATTTGATCTTCTTAGTCATTTGATGAATTATAATTTCATATACTAAATCTGTGACATCCTATCGTAAATCAGGGGATCCTGTAGGAGAACTATTACATCCTTTAGCAAATCCAATAGCAGCCTATTTTGAGCCCGAATTGAGGAAAATAATCATTGAAGCTGGGATTAGGCCCCTACTTGACCTGCAAACCATCAAAATCATTGTACCCCTCTTGCTCCACACCTGTCTCCCCTGCGAAAGATCAAGGAAAGATTAACATTTGCATTTATGAAGGATAAGGATTTAAAAAATGAGTTCTTCTATATTTACACATGCACATAGTAGTTAGTACTCTCTAGATTAGATTTCATGCTAGTTAGTTTAAATCATCACATGTGATAAATAGGGTTCAGCTAGGTTTCTTTTACATTTAGTTCATGATCTTTATGTAGTTAGAATAGGTTTCTTTTCTTGTACTTTATTTCTTAGAATAGGTTAAGGTCTCCATTTCAAGCAGTTCATTTTCTGCAATTAGTTTAGGGTTTGATTTTAGTACATGAAATCCATTACATCATGACAGCAAAGGAAGGACACATTGTATGCTGCACATATAGTGACGATTCCTCTTAAGTTTGTATGAACCTCAGGTTGATAATTAAAAGTTGGTAGCCTTGGGAGCTACAACATTCTTGTTGCAATATTGAGGCTTATCAGTTGGCTCTATTATATTAAGAAGTGAAAGTTCCAATCATAAAATGCAACCATGACCAACCACTAGTCCCGATAATGGATCATTACAGTCAGTGCCACCTGCTCCTCTAAAGAGATGTACTAGCTCTACACTGTGGAGAAGTCAAGGCTCGTTACAATACTCTCCAAGCTTTCTCTAAGATACTCCTATCAGAAGCTTGGCTTCCTAAAATCCTCTACAATGAGTTATGAAGTACTATAAATAGTAAAGGGTGGGGTGAACCTTGAAATTCCCCTTTGTGACTGTTCACCTACCCTCATGACTCTTCAACTACTCTATGACTGTTATGTTCAACTATCGACACTTGGACTTCCACTTTGCAATATTTTGCATACAATCTGCGCATGTACCCATGTGAGACAAAATGGCTTGAGCAAGCCATGCAAGACATCACTAAGATTCAGAAAACTATGGGAATACCAACTCCTGGACATCCTCATGATGGTCAACGCTAGCGAACTGATTCCAAGCTTGGTAGTCTACGATGGTGTCCATATACATTATGGTGACATCTTTCTAGAAATGAACTCTTGCCTGTGTTGCATCTAGGTACACTGATTTGGCTCCTCTATCCAACTCTTCTGATAACATGCACATCATCATCCTGAGTGCTTCCATAATACCAACATACTGATGCATCATGGTTGTGCTGATCACCAAGTCTGTGCTAGTGGCTATGTGCATCAACTCATCAAGGTATGTGTCCAGCTCCAGCCTAACTTGATTCTTTGTCCTTGCCTCAGTGGATGTCCCAAAAGATGGGATCACATGTGTGAACACAATAACACCCATGCTTCTGAAAACCCGTGCATGGGAAGCCTCCAAACTAGTGATGAGTTGTGGGAGTTCCTCATAATTCTGAATCTAACTTCGAATGTGTGTATTCAACTCTACTACCTTGGGCTTCATGAAAATGTAATGGTGTTCCCTTATATCTCATTGTCCATGTGTGCATGCCATCGACAACAGTATGTAGGTTTGACAAGATATGTGATCTCCTAGCACAGCGTTGCTGCCTACCATTGAGATGGACAACTGCCTTATGCAAGGTACCAAATCTGGAATACAACATTCGCATGACTGTCTCAAGGGACGATACTTCATCTAGTAATGCTTTCTTCAACTATGCTTTGGTGGATGTTGTAACCAGTTCTCCTCCCTGCTTGGCCATATGTCACTCCTTAGCCATTCACTCATTCTATGCTACCAAGAAGTGAACACTCGAGATGGTGGCTTCGTCATATGCTCTGGTAGCATCAACCAGTGCTGCTAGATTCTTCCACACATTAGATACGATCACTTGTTTCTAAAAATATGTAGGGGATGTGGGGAAATACGAAGTAGACACTCTGTGCAATTGCACAACTCTATGATGCAACTCGTTTAATGATATGTTGTGCATATTTACTTCTGAATTCTCTTCAAGGATCCCAGTATCACCTTAGTCGCTTAGGACTTGCTTTACTTCTAGATCTGGTGAAGTTGGTGGGTTGACCTCTTCGTTGTAAGGAATGACATTGATGTCTTGTTCTAACTCTGGATGGTCCACCCCCATATCCATCTGCTCAAGTATCTATTCAATCTCATGAGTGAAGTCCTACTCCTACAACTGCTCACCCTGTCTTCTTTATGGTGACCATTCGGATGAGTCTACCACATGTATGGGCACAGTTTCATAAATCTATGTATGTTGTGCCTCTAGCTGTGTCTGTCCCTGTTGCACTTCCTTCTCCTTTTTGCGAATATCTTGTTATTCCCAGAGTTGTTGCTTCGAATCTTGGAGCTCCTTCATTGTTTTATCCATCCTCTGTTTATCTCTCTACCTTTGTGCATTTCTCTTGTCACGTTGGTGCATTTTTGCCTCTATCTCTAAAGTTTCTTTCTCCACAAGTGGGTCTACTTTGAACTTATGACTTTGTTATGCCTATGTGCTGTCAAAAATCTTCCTCCTGCCTTTGTCACACATAAGTATGTTACCCACGGTTGCTAATGATGATGGTGCTCTCCTAGATGTTGCTTTGCACTACGTCACTAACCATTGCACAGCAATGCCAACCAATTCATTGGGCCTGGAGAAGCTATGACAATATCTCCATGGTTCTTCCTCAACCCAATGACATGCCCCATGGATCCAAAGGAATTGCAGTCTCCCACAATGATCCTTTACAAAGCAATGCAGGTTGTACAGATTGAAGCTTCGAGTGCCGAAAGTAAACATTGTAAACTCTTCTGTCTCGGCATCAACATGCTTAAGATTTTGTATCTCATACAACCCAATCTGCAACGGAAGAGTGGGCCAGTGTGCCTTCTTCTTCAGATGTAGTCTAGCTGACAGTCCTACTGAGATGTGGTACAACAATTCTTATAGGATGAGCTTGTCCATGGAAAAATTCAATAAAACATGTGGAGGCTTCTCTACACTGTACCTCCGTATGAAGGTGCCAAAAGGTGAGGCATACGAATCCGCTAGGTTGATTAGTTCCTCCATTGATGCCTTCAACATGCAAGGTGGTTCCTACTCAAATATCATCTTATACACTGCATTCACAAAATGGTTTGACAATAGTGTGATGACTCTGCGGAAGCTACATTCGGAAAATAGTTTGCAGTAAGTGTTCACAGAGGTTTCCATTGATGTCCATGTTCACTTCAAGCCTGGGGACTTCTAATGGGCACAAAATGCATCCAAGATGTATGCGTACATGTGTATTTCTTATTTTTGACCTTTGGGTGGATGTTGAGATCCCGTTACCTATTCCTTTAGCCTGCGACCCAAGATGTCGGACCAGTTGCATGGGTTTCCTTCACTAGCTAGTTGGTCCAAAGCAATCACCAAACTCCACGGGAAGGTCTCCATGCTCTCTTGTTCGTATAAGTGACATGAAAAAATGACCAAGCACTGATATGCCTTTCGCATTATATTTGTCTTTTAAATATGGTTGGGTGTCATCTTAAAATTGGCTAGCTCCTTCACCCATCTCTTCGAGATATCCCTTGAGTTTTCACTACTACTGGGTATGCAGAAGGGTGTCTTCATTATGTTCACTAGCTTCAGTAAGTGGTACATCTACTGATATTCTTGTGCCCTAAATGTAACAAGCTTTTTCTTACTGACACTTCTTAACACCATCATCTCGAGATTCCAAAAATGAGAAAACATGCATGCATGTGAAACGAGTGGTCGAATCAACGACCATTAGTGAAAAAGAAGTGTCATGCATGCGACAGGAGTGAGATGCAAACAAAAACTAAAAAAATTCTTATACATGCTAAAATGCATGAAAATGACATCAAGCATTCATAGAAATCAAGTAGACAAAACTCACACAAGCCAAAACACAAAAAAGGGACAGAAATGCTACAAAAGAAAAGTAAAGCAGACTTACCCTGAAATAGATGAGTTGGATGTGTAGAAGGCTCCTAGATGTGTTGTGGGATGTCAGAGCTCCAAGATAGATGTGAAGAATGATCTCTTTAGTGTCAAATAAATAAGTTTGAGGATCATGATGCGCATTCCACAAATCTAGGAAAAAGTGACACTTGGAGGGACGTTTCTAAAACGATCTTTGCATGTAACCTCTAGCTACTAAAAATAGATCCCTAAAGTTTAGGGATGTTTTTGCATGTTTATTTCGGGAAAGGAATCCCATGCATTTAAATCAATTTTACTAGGTCCTGGAGGGAACCGGTCAACCTTAAGGCACATGCAACAACCTGAAAGACTTGGAGAGGGATTTCCACAATTTCTAGGTTGAGATGGGCTGGCTATCCCAAACGGATTGCGCATTTTTTGGGATCAATTGGTGACCTCTTCCCAGAATTGTGCAATTTATGGGCTGAGCTGCAGTGCTTGGCCAGATTGTGTAGTTTTCTCAAGGAACTCTGTCTGACCGCTCTACGCAATTTTGGAGCCGAGTAGATTTGTGCAATTTCTAGAGGGTAGGTTGGTTCCCCACCAAAATGTCGCAATTTTCTGAGGGAGTTTCTCAACCAGTAATTAGCTTAAGTCCGGAATGGCATCCTATGAAGGGAGTGAAGCCAATTGACATGCACAGGATGGCCAACCACTAAAAAAAAATGATGCCCATGTACTTGACATTGCAAGACATGCTGATAAGGATGGTTGGTAGGGAGGCTCCAAAAAGAAGTTAAGGAAGCATTTTGGAGGGTGGTTGTAGCCGCTACAACACGAACATAGACTAGCAGCTAGAAATCCTCCATACAGTGATCTTGCGTTGTCCTCTAAGGTTTCCATAAACATCTTCATTAACCAATCCTCACGAAACTCAACTCCAAGTCTACATACATGCATTGAAAACTTATTTGAATGAAGAGCATCATCTTCTCCTTTTTATCTCTGAATATTTGGAGATAGAATAACCAATCAATAGGATGCATATTGGTTGGAAAGCCAGGAATATGAGACTTATCCATAGGAGAATACCCAACATTTTTTCCTTCAATTGAACCCATCTTGAAATCATTTAAGTCACTGAGGAGTTATTTAAACTACTAATCATTGAATATTGGAGTCACCATGAAATTTTGATCCTATGGATCCTTTGAAATTGGATTCTCAAAGTGAAATATGTAAAACCTTTTGATGTCCAACTTTTGTTCACCATCAATAATTATATTTGATCCTTGTCGTTCACAACGAGGGACAATTTGACCTTTCCCTCCCTGGGAATGGTTCCAATATGTTAGCACTTTGTAATTCCAGTAGGCTAAAATAGGATCATAGGCGTAACCACAAACCACTTTTAGGCTAAGATCTAGTCCTCTTAGCCTTGGAGAGGTCTTTTGCACTCAAAATTATCAATGAATGAATGGGTTGACTCCAAAAGCTATTAGGCTAGCTATGCTAATCAATGAACCAAGTTGATTTGATTGAGTTACAGGTAGGTGTGGGAAACTACATCCATTGGGCATGGAGTGACCTTAGTAATACTCTTCAGTGAAAAAGGACAAGGATGGTTATATCTAAACAAGGGCAAGATAGAAAACATGCTGATATCTTGATCTAAATTTGTTGTAGACCATGGTGAATAAGGTTTCAGAAGAAATACATAAATTGTTCGATTAACAAGATGCATAACACAACCATGTGAATTCTAAATCAATTACTAGTTGAACCAAACATGAAACATGTGTAGAATAACATGGAAAGATAGAAGAATAAGTTCAACACATGAGGAAACAAATTACCAACAAAGACTGTCACATGAATCCTTTCTAATCAAACTAACCTTCCTTGTATTTCACTGAAAATTTTGATGAGTACAAAAGAGGAGTCTTTTATCCACACACTTAACAACCATAACTATTTTCCATTTCTTTACATCATTATATATAATGAAGAATTCAAACTACCACTCTAGATGGTGAAATTCACTCCTTAGAAGTCAAATGGGCTAAACACAATGCATCTTTACTTGCTATGTAGAAAATAGGAACTATTATATAAAGACTAATACAATTTAGAAACATCAACCAAGCTGGAATATGTGTTTAACAACTCCAACTAAATGACTTTAAACTTATTGAGAATTATCCAACAACCAAAATTACTTCTAGAAGTTCCAAAATTCAAAATTTCCAAAATAAAATTTACTCATATGTTTGCGTAGCAGTTGCGTAGAAGTTGTGTAGCAGAGGGCATAAGCCTTCAAACTTAGCATGGGTGTAAATTGTTCTAAAAAAAAATGAGTATATGGATGTGCTTGTGATGATGGTGTGTTGGTGTAGAACCCAGTGAGTGCTTCCACAATCTTTGTTTTTTTCCGACAGTACCTGCAATCCATTGCTGTGAAAATAGGTTTCCTCCATTATGAAGTCTATTGTTGTTGTCAATAATGCTTGCTACCATTTGTGTATTGAAATTGAGGGTGTGACGTGGAAGCAACTATTGGCTGGTAAGGCATACTTTTTGACAAGGAACAACTTCAACGAAAGTTTATTTTTAGAGAATTAGGTGGCTCAGTTTTAGTTTGTATATTGGAAAATGTGTTACCAATTTTGATGTCAAAATACTCCCTTATGTCTAGCAGTTCGACCATATTTCCTATATGTATTTAATGAAATTACTTGAGAGGGTACAATGATTGGTTCTAGCTGAACTGATTTATTATGAAATGCCATCTCACGACCTTGTAAAGGATCCCACTTGTTTGGATTTTCTGCATCAAGTTTCCTCGATGAGCTCACTAATTTACATGAGTAGGTATAACTCTTGGTTTAGGATCTCCTTGAGATGATCCAAATAAATTTTGGTGTAATGAATGCATCTCTAAAGGCACTAGAAGCCTGTGAATAGATTGCTTGGTCTTGAAGAATGCATGACAAAGTTTCCTTAAAGTTTACTCAGTCACAAATCATGCATAATTTTTGACATGGTCAAAAGGATCCTCAATCATTATTGCATAGTCTCTCTTCATTCGGGAACCATTACTGAATGCATTTCCCCATTTTTCAGTGAAGGTGCATACTTTTCAGCCTTGTGATCATAAAGCTGCAACTTTTGTATATTGTGCAAATAATGAAACAAATAGTTAAGAATTAGTGTCCTTATTGTCTCTTCCGAATCTCGATGTTTAAATTTATCAACATTTAATTTTCACTCCTCCACAATATCTCTTTTGTCTTTATTTCTTCCACATATTAGTTCATGGGAAACATCTCCATTTTATATATCTTTCAAATGGGGGAGACTTGGAGAATAATGCAATTGTAAGTGGGAAATAATTAGTAATCTAAGTGAAAATGAATTTAGTGTCCCTCACTTTGGATCATTTATATTATGCGTCTTCACCTAATACTTAATCAGGAAAATGAACTCTTTGAACCTTGTGTCTATTTGACTTATCTAGTAGATAATTTTAGACTTCAGCATGCCTAAGCCATCTTTAATTGAGATGTCACAGGAAATCTGAGACTAAGGATCCCAAAAAATGAGTAGAGGAACTCTTGCATTGGGAATAAACTGCACATATCTAGATGCACCTCCCCTCACTAGAGCCTCTTTTAGTTCATATAGGATTTTTCACCTCTTAGTTTTCCCAAGCATTGAAGGACCTTTAGAAGCAACATGAAAATCAATGGAAATATTCAGGTCACCCCATTACATGTATAGGTCATATAAAAACGATCCAAATGGTGTCATGGAAGAACCTAATAGTCCCTGGGCTTCTGAGATTTGTTTGTAGTAGTTCTGCAACACCCTCTTTCACATATACTTCAAACACCTCCCTTCGACCTTTATAACTTTCTTTGAAACCTTAGACTAGTTCAGAGCTTGAATTTCACTTTGCATGAACGAAAAATGAGGGATGGCTTGAAGAATGTTTGAATTTTATGCCACCACAAGCCCTCTCATGTCACGATGATGAAATTTGAAATCATAGAGGTATGATAAGTATAAGTCACTAACAAACCCATTGCATGACCCCTTCAACTCTAATAATGACCCTTCATGGAATACTAAACATTTACAAATTTGTAATTAGGGATAAAAGGTCCCTTTATGACATGAAAATTTACAATGACTTTAACTCATATGCCTCCTTATACAACGACCCTTTAGACTATGACACTTAGTGATTCATAGGCTAAAATTGACAAACAAACCCCGGAGATGAACAGTAAGAGACAAAAGCACTCTGATTACCCTAACACCACCCACCAACTGAGTTGAAATAAAAAAAATGCACATGCATTCTATAAGCCAATTGTGTCACCCTTCAAAACTGAACACTTTGGTTCCACCCAATCCAAGGATTTCAAAACTCACAGTAAAATCAAAAGAAAAAAGGAAGCATCTATAAATACTCTAGGATTTTTCTAGAATCAATTCCTCCACCGCAAAACTTAGGTATTTTTTGAGAAACACCATCTCCACCCTCCAAGCCAATGAGGAATCAAGAGGAAATCAATTCCTCAACTAGTGATTTCTTCCTACTCCCTTGCTAATTGAAGAATCATTTATTTTGTTGTTTAGTCCTCTCTTGGTATTCATATTTCTTTATCTTTTTTGTTTCCTATGTTCTCACCATTTTCTAACTCTTTATTTTATTTCCTTGTTGTTACAACTCCTCTTGTTGCTTCCCAATCTCCCCCAAAAATTCAAATTTACTCCTCTTTTTATGATTTCTTCCTTGACCTTTCACATTTCTTGTTGAGCTACCACATTTCCAACAATTTTATTTCCTCCTCTTTCCTATATTTCTCCCTTCTAGGAAGATATCGCCAAATAATGGGAAATGTGCCACTTTTTGAGTTGTTCCCCAAAGTTGTTTTAAGTGAAATTTTTATTTAATTAATTCATTAAGTGGCCAACATTTCTTTCCAACTAGCATCCCACCATTATTCATTTTAATTTGTCTTACAATAATATTATTCCAACAAGAAATCATCACAACAAGTAATCTCACTAGAAAGTAATAACCCCATCCCTCTAGGATCTGTGTCCCATTACTCAAACCATTTTTTTTTACCAAGATTTTTTCATTGAATATAGTAATGTATATTAATTGGGCTTATCAAAAAATTCCTCCCCCTTGAGGAAACATGGTACTTGATGTTATTATTCCATATGAAACATTAAAACATGCTTAAAACAAACAAATAACGTTCATAAGGCTTTATATACACATATTTGTATAGTATTTATAACTAATATACACTTTATTCAACCGGAAAACAAAAAAGGATATGTTTACGTCATTGACTTAGCCATTTCCCAAATGGATTATGCAGATCCAAAGTGCCTCCATTTCACGTTGAATTACTCTATCACTTGATTCCAAATCACAAGGCTCCTATGGTTTAGAATTCATTGTGGCTTTACCTAGAATTCTCCCTCTAGTTCCACCTATAGCACAAACCACTCAATCACATGATTAGAATAATGTACATGTATTTTAAGGAAGGAAACATGGAAAAAATCATAGATTTCAACTAATGGAGGTAAGGTCATCCTATAAGCCACTAGTCCTATCCTTTCAACTATCTCAAAAGGCCCACAACACCATGGTGCAAACTTCACACATGCCCTAATAATCAAGGAACTTTTCTTGGGTTTAATTTTCAAGTAAACATGTTCCCCAACTTGAAATTATTTATACACCCTTTGTTGATTTGCATAATCATTATTCCTGTCCCATGCCACCTTTAAATTCTCCTTAATGATCTACATTTGTTGCTCCATTTGTTTTAGCATATCAATCCTAATAAGGACCTTGTTTACTCGATCACTCTAGCTAATAGGAGTATTACAAATCCTTCGATACAATGTCTCAAATGGGATCATCCTTAAAGACTCCTCACACCCATTTTTGTATGTAAACTCTACAAGTGGAAGATATTCTTCCCACTTCTTTTGCTAGTGCATCACATACATTCTTAACATGTCTTCTAGGATTCCATTTTTTCTCTATTTTCTCGTATGTTTGTGGATAATAAGTTATACTAAAGGCCCATTCTATCCCAAATCATGTAAACAATTCCTTCAAAAACTTGCAAGTGAAATCGGTATCTCTATCAATTCTTTTTTTGGGAACTCCATGCAACCTTACAATCTCCTTTATGAATATTTGATCCACTTCACTCACTGAATTGGTGGATTTAACTACTACAAAGTCATCCACCTTACTCAACTTGTCAATCACCACCATAACGACATCATGCTATCTAGAGGTTGTTAGCAATATTGTAATGAACTCCATGTAGATCACTTCCCACTTCCATTCTATAATCGGAATGGGCTACAATAATCCTGATGGATGTTTACATTCGTTCTTCACCTATTCACATTTTGTGCATTTTGCAACAAAATCAACTACCTCCTTTTTCCAATTAGGTCAATAATAAAAATTTATGATGGTTGTGAGAGTATTTTAGTATCCGAGGTGGTTAGGATATGATTTTGCACGTAATTCTCACATTATAACCCACTCCAAATCATCATCATAGGGTACATAGATTCTATTCTTGAATCCAACTAGACCCTTATCCATGAGATCATATTCCTCATCGTCACCATCTTGTTGTAGGTTTTCCTTGTTGATATTTCTCATCATGTTGTCTTGCATGCTTGATTTGTTTTACTAGATCCATTCCATAAGAACTTATTGTTGATATGTGATTCAATTAAATTCCTCTACTGAGTGCATTGAAAACTTGTTCTCCTTTCTTTTAATGTACCTTATCTCAAATTCAAACTCGCAAAGTATAAATAGCCATCTCGCTTGTCTTGCATTCAACTTAGGATGATCAAACAAATATTTCTGTCCACCATGATCTGTCATGAGTGTGAACTTTCTAACGTAGAGCTAATTCCTCCACATCCTCATTCTAATAATAATGGTAGCTAAATCCAAATCATGATTTATGTAGCTTGTCTCATGCTCATTTAATTTTTGTGACTCATAGAAAAATAATCACCCTTCCTCTATCCAGACTCCATTGAGCTCTTCCTTGCAAGTGTCTGTAAAAACCACAAAATATTTGTCTATATATGCAATCCTCAAGATTTATGCATTAGTGAAGAACTACTTCAACTGCTCACAAATTGTTTCATATTCAGTTGTCCATTTAAACATCTTTCCTTTCCCTTACAAGGATTGTGATAGGATGGCCTATCTTGGATTACTTTCTTATGAACCCCTTTTAGTAGCTTGCCAATCCCATGAATGATCTAATATCTTTCACATTTTTTAGTGTTGTCCATTCCATAATTCCTTTTACCCTTTCCAAATCAATGGATATCCCTTCCTCGGAGATAATGTGCCTAAAATAGTGTATATGTAACTAAAAGAAATCACAATTCTTGAGATTTACATAAATCTTATGCTCCATTAGAAACTATAGTACTGTATTCAGGTTCTTCTCATGTTCTCCTTTAGCCTTAGAATATATAAATATGTCACCAACAAAGACAATAAATTTTTTTTACAAGGACGTAACACAGTATGCAATAGACACATGAAAATGGGAGGGGCATTAATAAGCCCAAAGGGCAGTACTACAAAATCATTGTGACCATATCTTGTCTGGAAATCATTTTTGTTTATATATTCCTCTTTGATTCACACTTGATGATACCCAAACCTCAAATCTATATTGGAGAAGTGTGTTGCTCCTCTTAATTGTTCAAATAAATTAATAATCCATGCCAGCAGATACTAGTTCTTAATTATCACTTTGTTTAACTTCTTGTAATAAATGAAAATATTGAGTGTCTCATCCTTCTTCTTCACAAATAATATTGGATTTCCCCACAATGATACATTTGGTCATATGTAACCCCTATCAAGCATATACTTCAACTATAATATAGCTAAATTATCATAGGCATATGCATCTCGTACGGTGCCTTGGATGCTAGTTTTTCTTTAGGAACTAATTCGATAGAGAAATTAACTTCTCTATGAGGAGGTAGTCCCATAATATTACCTGGAAACAAATATTTTAATGTATACAACAGAAGATACTTCTCCAACACTTCAACTTCCTCTTGCTCAACATTTTCATTGGCTTTTCAATCGCTGAAATTTTGTACAAAATATAATTTGTAGCCTTTTTTACAACCACACATAGCTTGCATGGCTATAATTAGTCTCACCTAAAGTTGGCTTCTACTTACCCCGCAAAAATTTTCTTTCTCCAACATCATCTAGACATTCAGTTTCCTTTTCATAACATTCAACTTTGGTTTTGTGCATGTACAACCAGTGCATGCCCAATAAAATGTTATATGAAATGAATGCAAACAAATTTAAATGTGTTATTGTTGGCATATCAATGAGATCAAATGCAGATGATTTCATTGAATAACTATTTTTTCGCTCTGTTCCTATTTGCAATTGAACTAACCAGGATCCTTTGTACAATTCTCTGGCCATCTTGCATTTTTCCACAAGCTCCTGATCAATATAACTACATTTATAGATGGGATAAATTAAAATGTAAATAATTTTATTACACATATCACCTTCCATCTCAATGATGGCCACTTGGTGGTCTTCCTAGAAATTATCCACAACTGCAAAGGTTTTGGGTAGAATCCTTGCTACATTCCCCATAGTTCGATATTCCTAGGCGCTGTAAATTTTTGGACCCGAATTTTCCGGGTGTGGGAAATCCCTCTTTCACTTATTTTCTCCATAAGTCCAACATTTCAACTAATCTTTACTTTTATATCTACATTGTTATCTTGCTTGCTGGTGTGCACTACCTTTGGGAGTTAGACTAGATTTCTGCTGAAATCGATTTTCATTGGATGAATGCAACCATTCCTTCTTGTCCATATTTTTCTTGGGCCATTTCTTCTTATCCTTGCTGCTATTCCTTTCTTTCCAATCACTTTTAAATTCTTGCCTCCTCTTTTCCTTTTCATATTTGAGTTTTGATTTCTTTATGACATCATCTAGAGCAAGTGGTTCATAGAACTCTATGCACCTTTTAAATGACATGGGAAACCCACTAATAAATCACTGAACTTTCTCCTTCTCATCCTTCATATCTGGCACATATCTTAGCAATTCCATAAATTTGGTAATGTATTCTTCATCTGACGGTTGTCCCATTTTCAACTCATAGAATTCATTTTCCTTGCTATCATAATATCTTTCTGATAAATATTTGTGTCCAAATAAGCTCTCAAATTCGATCGATTTCAATCTCTCTTCAATTATTCCTTTTAAATTCTTCAAATCCTCCCACCATATGTCTACTTTTCCTTTCAAATTATAGGTGACCACTTTTTGTTTTATGTTCGGAGAATAATCATGGATTCTGAAAATTTTCTTCATGCTAAGAAACCATGCTTCTACATTTGTCCATCAAATGTGGGTGGTTTTTCCTTTCTAAATTATTCAGGAATATATCCCCTTTCTTCCTTTCTCTAATCATGGTAATGATGAGAATGGTGATGATGCCTCCTAGTAGTAAAGCTAGAACACCTACCAGAGTAATGCATGTGGGTGTTAGTTTTCTTTCTGAGCTACTCAATGGTGCATCTCGTCTCACAATTTCCTCACTTTAACGTTTGTGCCTCTTCCTATACCTTCCACCATATGCCCCATTTGTTTATCTGTTGACCCCATACATTTATACCTATCTTTATGACTAGTTCCTAGCTCATGTTGTCTTTGCCTCTAAAATTTTGAGAGGTTTAGCTATATGACTGCATTCACCTTAGCCTACCTTTCTTAAACCTTAATCAACATTTCATTATCTTCTTTATAGCTTTGGATATCATCCTTTAGGATTTTCAAGGTATCCATCCGGCCAAGGGAATTTTTCCATCCCCCTTGGCCAATTGATATTTCTTCTTCATCTTCATACACATGTTGTGACAGATCGAAGTTGTATTGTACCATTCATGTCCTCATTTCTTTGTCTTTCCCTGTCACTTTTTTGTTTGTGACGTGTTCTCATTCACATGGAATTGTTAGATACATTATAAACTGAATAAATGACCACAATTCATGTCATAACATTTCTCTTATAGAGCTATGATAACAAGGATAGATATAATAAACAACCATGTTAGCACCAATTTACATGCATGCATCACCAACAATACATTTCTGTCAACACAAATTGTTAGTTCTTTAATAATGATAAGAAAATATCAATCATGCATGCATTCAATCATTCCCACAATCAATTAGAAATGTTGAATTTTTCTCATGGTAGAGCCCATATAGTCCAAGTGATAAACATGGATGCTTTGATACCACCTTTAAACACACCCCTTATAATCCTAAAACCCACCTAGAGTTAGAAGGAGGTGGTTACTCTTCTCACCCAACCCCCAAGGTACAATTTTGGGAATGAGACTTAAATTTTTTATTTTTTTTTTCCTTTTCCACAATTTCAAATAAACAACGTCTTTTTCTTGATCTCGTTGAGAAAATTTGAATGATATAAATTTGACCTCAATCTGGATTATGGACCACAATATATGGCCTTTTAAAGGTGGATCAATTACACCCTGCCACATTGTCATGACCACCTTGTAGCAACCTCACAAAGGTATACATGGAAGTGATGAGGCACATGGAACCACCATGGACCCACATGGAATCCAACACATGGCCATGGTGAACAGGTCCACATGAAGACATAAGTTCCAAGGAGGGTCGGGGTCAACCCTCATTCTACCGAGACACACTTTAAATTTTAATAGATGAGCCTAACTCCCCACCTCCGACATAGGTCAGGGGCAACAAAACTTGGTTGGCATTGAAATACAATGGGTGAATATCGACCTAATGCCTAACCCATCGACCTCCCAACCACTCCAATCCTCAAACTACTGGTTGCTGAGAGTTAACTCTATCACGCAGTGGTCGAGGAGAATCCCACGAGAGGTTGAACCTTTTGGCTAACCTGCTAAACCAAAATTGCAATTTTTTTTGCAATTTCCATCACTTTAATAGTGTTGGAACTTTTCTATCTTTTTGATTTCTCAAACACTATTTCCAAGACTAAATGGCTACCAAATTCACAAGGAATTTAAGGCTAAACATAAAAATCACTTAATCATATGCATGATAATAATTTAAAAACATATTTAAGTTCATTTCTTCACAAAATAAAAAGAGTTGTAGCAGCTCATTAAGAGAGAAGAAACCTACCTCCTTTGGCTCAATAGCCCTATCAATTGAGAAAGTAGGTAAACATAACTCCTCAACTCATGCATACTAAGTTAAATATGATAATTCACTACAAGATATGTCATCATGACTACATCACTTCAATCAAGAATGTGGCAATTAACATGCAAAATGATTGCTAGAACTTATACAACAATTTAAACATGCAATCACACAGGATTATTAACCATTCTACAATGTCTCTTAATATCACTAGGAAATTACTCAACTAGTGCACCTACCACCGTCATAATGAAATAAGCCTTGCGGTAGTTCCCAAGTGGTTCCCTTACGAAAATTGTTCAAGAACGCATTCGATGAGGACCTTGTCATCCCACTTCAAGTGTATTTGGTTGGTCTCCCGCACACCACTTGAGATATCCCATGATTAATATTACATGGGTTTTCAATTGAATAAGACTAGTTATTGACAAAGATAAGTTGTCGTTAGAATTGAATGTCATAGACAAAAGGAATAAAATATCTTTGACGCAAACACAAAATTCATGCACCTGATATAAAGATAGGATACAATATAAGGATTAAAAAAGGGAAGGAAACATATGCATATAAAAATAAAATCGAAGACAAATAATGTAGTTAAGATTCAAGTTAAAATTACAAGAAACAGTACAAAAAGCGTAGTTGCTTTCCCGATTTCCAAACCAATCCAGTAATAAACTTTGAGTCAATAATATAAATATCGAAATAGAAATATCGCTGACAATCTGCTATGATTTAAATTGAACAAGTCAAGTTAATTCCAAGCAGAACCCGATTCATAAAGACAGTAAAACTCACAATGAAAATCAAGTAGTTTTAAAATTGATCCTATAAATGACCAATGTGAATCTTCAAAGGCAGGCTCAAGAAGTTTCAACCCGTAAGTCGAAGACTAGACACCTTAATGCGTAGCTTCCAATAATATAATATCACGAAAGCAACGCAATTAATTAAATGAGATGTTATAGGATCATGAATAACATCATAAACTGGTTTAAACACATACATGGAAAAGAAAAATGATTCATTCATTAAAGTTGCATGAAATGAGTGATTCGGTCAATAATGAATCTGTGTATCAAAAATAAATTCTTCTGTCACCGACCCCCTCTAAGCGAGAAATAGGGCCATTTATAAGAGTCTATCGAAAATCATGGTTCGATAGTAAAATAGAAAAACATTAAAATTTAAATAACTTAAATGGACGTTTCTACGAGTGCCTCCTCAATTTAACAAATAATTTGGTTGGTTTTGAATTTTTGGACATATCGGCTGCTGAGGAGCTTCGAGCTCCCTGCATCCTAGATTTAGGAAATTGAGGAATATTAAACTCTGCTTCAGCCCATTCTTCAATTTGATTAGTGATTGAAGGCATGGGATAAACTACTTGTCTGTTGGATGCAACCTACCCTAAGATGACATTCCGATTTAGATGCCTTTTAACTTTAGCAGCCTTATCCCAGTTCGCTGGTGATAACCATGGTACATTCTTGAATTTGGTTACCACCACCATTAGTTGAGACTTAATCTAGTAGTGGGTTGTGCGGAGACTTTGTATAAGTTTATCTATTCAACCTAATATGTTAAAATATTTACATATGGCATTGATTACAAATTGAGGCAAAATGGCCCACCAAGATCTTTCTTAGTGGCGTTCTTCTTCTCCTGAAATTCTACATCTGATATTAGACAATTATCTTTCCCCCAAAAGGAAGGAACACAAAATCTACCCAAATAGCTCCATGCATTTGTGAATTTCTAAATTTACTTCTTGGATTTCTCAAATTCTTCTTTCATGCACAACATGCACTCATATTTTTCATTTATCATGCACAAAGAGAAGATACAATCATCTGTTTTAGATAAATTCATGTCTATGGGTGTTTCTCCCTCAAGAGTATTGATAAAATCTATGAGTTGGTCAATGTCTTTTAATATCTCGTCAAGCACATAAGAGTTATTTCTAATGTCAATATTAGTATCTTTTATCACCACCTTTTCACAATTTGTTAGGATCATAACATAAGAATGAATTTGATTCATTTCCCTCCATATTTCTTCCTTGGCTTGAATGAGGACCTGTCTTCCAGTAGAAGTTACCTTAATGACCTTTTGCAAGGACATGATTTCATTTTATTTCTCTTTTAGGGCATTTTTTATTAGTTCAATCATTCCATTTTTACGTTATACTTGTATGCCTCCCCTTTCTTCAACTTGTTCCTTCTCAAGCTTCAGATCATTTAGTTCCCATTCCAAGTGTGAGGATTTTAGCTAGAAGAAGCTTACGCTCTCTGCAATTGATGTTTTGGGGGCAGTGAGGGTTTTATCAATAGTAACCTTATATTTTGCCACTGTTTTAAGCTATTGCTTCTCTTTGGCTCCTAATTCCTCCCTTATATTTTCCATCTAACTTTTCCATTCTCTAAGCTCTTTATTCTTTGCTTCAAGAGACTTATGCATTTCCTGTAGTTGATTTTCAACCTCTTCTCACCTTTCCAACCCTTTTATTGGGGCATTGGCGTGATAATCCGAGATTTTAGCAATTGCTTTTAGACTTTTCATTAACTTTTTTTTCTCCTCTAATAACTTCTTAAAGGAGTTGACATATTTGGGTTTCCCACATTGTTTTAATGTCCTATCTTCAAGATCCTTTATATTGTTATCTCTAGTTTCCAAGGCCACTCATTGAATATATATTTGTTTCAAGACCTTTTCAAGCATTGCTTGCATCTTCCTATTACTAGCAGTAGATTCTAGTAACTGTCTCGCCACAATTTCACCAGTTCACCTTTTCTAATTCAACATATCAAAGTCGGACAACTTGCCTAAATTAATGGCCATGCAAGAGGCCCTAGAACCAACCAATTGATGGTTCTCGTCAACTTTGGGTTGTACCACAGTAAAATTAAATTTATTTGTTTCAAAATTGATAGAAGATATAAAACTTGACCCAACAGTGAGGACCATTTCACCATGTATCACTGTCTCAACCATCTAAATTTGTTGAGGCAATAACATCAATTCTTTTTCCCAGAGTGTTGACCGACCTCTCTGTAATGAAACTATGTCTCACATCTAAAGCTTGTCCCCATGAATCTTTGCCCTATGCTTCATGGAAAGTCTACTATAGTTATTTGTTTGATTTCCCCACTGATTCTTCAAAATATTTGGTATCTACGTCTTGGCCTTCTCTAGCTTTAACATTATTCTTGGCTTCTCCGAGAGCTCTAGATTCTAATTTCCTCTTCATAACAAGGGCCAGTGTTCCTATCCAAGATTGAACAGGTTTTGTATCAGCAGCATGGGATTTTACTGACATCAGAGCTTGATTTTCATTTCCCTTTCTATAGGCTTATGTCTCATTCTACTATTTTACCATCTCCATTACTACCTCAATTTCACCACTTGGAGGTGGGGAAAGAGCTTCAATATTTTTTCCAACTTCTTTCATAGTCTCGTGGATGTAAGCCGACAAACTTGCTTGCTTTCTCACAGAAGAATTTATGCCATGGGGATTATAACACCAATAATCATCGTATATCAAACCAAAAATATTCATCTATTCCTAAATAATATCAACAACATTCTTGTTTTTAGCATAAGAGAAAGAATTGAACATGGATAACTAAAAAGTGATTTTTTTATTTTTTGAGGTGAAATGAAAACGCCTTCACAGTGATACTCCTCCTTAAAGCTTCGTAACAAAATATTTTAGGAGTGATGAATTTAGGTAGTTTGTAGGGTTCCTATTCAAAATTATACATCCTAGTCATAGAGTAATCAAGAAATAAGAACCAACTCCCTATACTGTCCTCCTTGGTCAACTTTAAGATCTTGTTTTTCTCTTAAGATATTCTATTTGGTGCTTCCCAAAGAAATTTATTTCTCAAATAAAAATAAAAAGGGTCGATGTACTGGAGGTAACCATGAGGAACCCATCCAAGATATACAAAATTTGATCATAGAAATATTTGCATTTCCATGTCATATTTATCTTTAATTCTTTGTAGTAGCTTGGTTGACAAAGAATAAACATGATAATTCAACAAGATAAAATGTACTAAATAAGTGCAACAACAACAAGCATTAAAAGGGCCAATAGTGGTGAGATCAACAAAAATGGCATTTGCCAAATACTTTGGAAAATTGATAATTGCCTTGTAGGGATTGGTAATTATAAAACAAATAGCTAGAAAGATGATTTCATCCATATTTGAGTCATTTGTGAGTTTGAAGGTTATGAAAAGCAGTGATATTAGAGTTTGGAAGAAGATCTTGAGTAAATTTGTAGACAAGGAGAATTCTAGTTTCTGATCCATGTGAAGGCTTTTAAGTAGGGTTCTGAAAAAATGTGTTTTATTTTCTTCTTCACAAGTGATGAATTCTTGGCCTAGTTACTTATATGTAATATAAATTCCCAAGTTGGGTAGGTTCAATAGTTCATAAATTACAACTTCATTAATCTCTATGAAAACCTAATTATCTACAGGCTAGTAGATGATAGTTTAATATTTCGACCTAAAATACTTAACTAAGAGCAAAATAGAGTCTTGGTCAAACTAAATAGGAGGTTACCTAGAATTAATAATACGATCATTATGTGGGATGTTCCCCAAGGAGATATTTTTTGATCAATGGTTGTCATTGATGTCAACCCAAGCAGAACTAGGGGGATACCCTGATCTTGTAGGGGAATTTTCACTTCACAAATTACTCTATTATGATTCAAGGATATTCTAGATGTATTATACTCGTCGATATGTTTCCGTTGATATATGTCACGCCACATATTTCTTCATGGTTTGAGAGATAATCATGTTTGAAGTTAGTAACCCTAGTTAGTGGGCTAAAACCCTATGGGGTTGTGGCATGGCACTCATAATTGGTTTTGATCATTGAATAGTAAAAAAATAATAATTTTTGTTTTTGTCCTAAAATGCCTCCAACGTTCAATTGTGGAGGACCCTCTCAACTCAAGACATTCATATAAATAGTGACCCTCATATCCTTCTCTAGTGGGGATTTTATGGCTTAAAATAGACCATTGTGGCATTTTCACTATAACTTTTTTTTCTGCAAATCTTTAGAAGCTGAAATTGAAAGCATTTTAGCCAAAATATTGATGAATATCATGACCGAATTTCATATTTTGGTTCACTATATTTTCGGATATATGATCTGAGGAAGTTAAAGTTTTTGCAAGCTCTCGAATTCCATGTCAAACAGGTGATGTTGGGAAACTCTTCATAACTTTCACTTTGAGCACTGGATTCATATTTCATAAATAGTGATATAAATAGGATGGAATGTAGTTTTTTGGGTATCGTTTTCAGGGCCGAAGTTTGCAACAATGACATATGGAACTTCGTTCAAATTCGCTCTACTGAACCCATCTATAATCATTCCATCACAGGTGATTGGGCATAACCCTTTCTTGAAGAATCCAATATTGATCAGACCTACCAGGTTGGAAAGAGGACTTAAAGGGCTACACCAGGACGAAATTTCAGACCCTGGAGATATGAAATTACATAGATACAATAGATTCAATATTGATCTCCTAGAAGACAAGAAAATCATGCATTCAAGGATCACTGCAGTAAGGACCACACATCCACAATCAATGGTAAGTCTCCTACAACAAGTATGTATGATTAGTGTTTACATTTGAATTTTTAGTATCATCTGTGACATATATTTTTGCAGTACTACATAAGTATATACAGGGTCTCAATTATATATCTATGTCTCTATATGTCACAATTATTTTTGATACCACATTTTAGATGTCTTATTCTTGATACTACACATTTGATGTTACATATTATTGATGCTACACCAAGTATGCTAAATATATATGTTGTTGTAATTTCATGCTACTTGTCTTGTCATAGTTTATAGAATGGTCTTTGTTGTTGTACTTTGAACTTGGTCCATCAAAAGTCTAGGGTCTATCATCTGCTTTTATTGTATATATATTTAGATCATTTTTCGATATAGTCTTGCATAGAGTCCAAGCCTATATCAAGACTGGGAGTCTGTGTCTACTACTGCAACAAGTCAACATTAAAAGTGACAAGAAAATTTCAAGTACACATTGTAATTTTAGTTTTTATTTGTTCATTATTATGCACTTACATGTGTTTTGCAGATAGAGGTAAATTGAATGGTATTTTGTTTTGTTTTGGGATTTGTTTTGCTGGGAAAATTTTGCATGTAGGTAGAAGAAGATTCAAGTACAAAATCAAGCAGGAATTCAAGAGTAGTAATATCAAATCAAAGGAATCATTGCAGTGAGACATCCTTGAAGACATGATAGCCATCCAAATATCATGAAGTATTGTTAAGGCCATGAGTCATCATTGTAAAGTTGTAAAAGAATCATTTATAAAAGAGTCATCGTTGTAAAAGAGTCATCATTGTAAAAGATTCATTTGTAAAAGAGTCATCATTGTAAAGATTGTAAAAGAGTCATTCTGCCTAGAGTCAAAGAGTCATTGTTGGGAGGTATAGGACTCATTGTTGGAGTGGTGTCATGGTTGGGTTGTAGGTCATACAATGATTGGGTATATGGTCAAGTACACAAAAATCATTTTAAATCTTATTGTATCATGGATTGTTGTCCCTAGTTTGGAAATCCACAGACTTTTCTTATTGTAGTCATTATAGGGTGGCAAGGAGGTTCTAGGGTGGTGTATGAAGTTGCCTACAGGTTGGGGCCTATGAACACTTCAGGGTGGTAGGGTGGTTCTAATGAAATTTTTGGATTGCTAGGGTGTTGGGGCCATCCATTCAGTTGATTATTGAAGAAACTAGGGTGTTGGGGCATCTTTCTAGTGGGATCTAGAGAAGAATTCTTTTCTAGAATTCTAAAAAGTTGTTTCTTTCTGTCGTGGCGGAAAAATTCGTTTGTGCGGACACAGCTGACCTCCCTAGGAGTCTAAACTCTCTAGTGACAAACAAGACAAAATGGAGTGATCTTTCTCTAAATATACCTTTTAAAACATGAAAACTACAAGTGTTTAGGCTTACCTTATTCCAAAACGTTGTTGTTGTAGTCCGTCCTTGCCGATCCGGATGAGCTCCTCCTTCACATCAATTCCTGCAACCACAAACAATCAAACAATTACCAAGCACTTGCATTTCATATAATAAAACATATATTCAACATGCAGACCAAGGAACACATGAAATAACTCATTAACACAAGCTATTGAGAAAAATAAACCAGTTTGTATTAATAACGAAACAAAGAAACTCTTACAACCTGGCCTTGGTGTTGTGCAAGTTACTCCCAGGGTCCATCAAGGGTTTTCCTCTACTTTGACAAAGCTCACCCACTTCCAAGTAGAATCAAGCAAAGACAATCTCTCCTCACAAGGTTCTAAATGGGAGTCCTAATTCCTGCAGCATTTACCCAAAGAAAATGTATAGCTTCAACCTCCTCTCCTTCTGGCTCAATGCCTTTATTTATAGTGCTGTAAAGAGGTTATTCAGGTCCACCATCAATGGGATAATCCCCCTCTTTGGGTGGGATAGCTCCCTTATTGATGGGATAAGTTCCTCCTTAATAGGGATACATGAACCAACTGGAGGCGCATCCATTTCATCAAACCGACCTCTAGAAAGTTCTAGAAGTAACCACAAGTAACTTTTTTAAGATGAAACTTGCACATTTTCCCTTTTACAGAAGGACGCACCTATCCCTTAACATACAGAGCGTCCAAGGACGCAGCCTTTGTGAACATTGTGAGCGTCCTCGCAGGTAAGGCTTGAGAGAACCTGCGTCCCCAGAGATAAACACATTTTTTACAAGACTTTCTCTCTTTTTTGAGTTTGAGATGGATAGCAGAGGCATAAGACTTGCCTAAGAGGGTAGCATGACTGTTGATTGAGCCATACTAACTATAAATAGTCATGGTGACATTTTTTAGTGTAACAGATTGCCCCCTAAAGTGCGAAGCCTGGAATAGATTAGGGTTTTGTAATTCTAGGAAGGGTGAAGCGCTTTATCATTTCAAGGATTGTCTTGTGGATGACCTGGTTGGAACCTGCAATTTTCAACACAAACTACATGTATAAGATTATATCATCACTGAGGTAGGCATTCCCATACTCAGATTCAAAACTTTAACTAATGGACTAACTACTCTGATACAGGAATGATCTTGCAGTACATCATTTTTATAGACTTTTGTAGACACAGTATGGACGCAGCCATCTGTTTATGATTAGTCTACATAGATAATGAATACAAAACTCCTCGCAGCCTGGATGGTAGAAACTAGATCCAGGGTCTTCACTTCTACTTCCCGAATTGGTACGATTCTAGCCATGTGATTAAATGATTTGATGTCGAACATGTTAGAAACCACTTGATTACCAGTCGATGATGTAAACTGTTAACAAGCGTGAGAGAGACCACCAGTAATGTCAATGGTTCTCAAAGTACCAAGCACAACCCGTGAAATGTGAATAGATGTCTTGATGTCGAACACTTCACGGAATCCTTTGATCGAAAGTCAATGATGTAAACTGACGTCAAAGGCGAGAAACCTGCCATTGATGCATGCAGACTTCAAGGTACTGTCGATTCCTAAGTCATCTTTCTAGATAATGTGTCGATGTCGATAGAAAGCGACCCGTTGCAGGCAAGCCCGCAACACGAAATCATTGCTCAAGTTGAAGAAATGTTGCTGTAAGGACTGACTCAGGGATGGTCAAATGGATGACAAGTATTTTGCAGTTGAAAGTTTTGCTTGCAGACCTCTTGAACACATAACGAAACGACAGATAGATTGGTGACGAATAACTCAAAGTTAATCCCCGGAACCCGGTTAAAGACTTTCAAAGTGGTTTGATCAACTGTGAGGTAAAAGATTTCCCAACCCAGGTGAATGAAAAGTGTCGTGTTCAAGAGTGGTAATAAAGTTTCTTTTGAGATAAAAGGTAACAAACAGGTTCATTCTTCTCTCTTTTCCCCCACCATTTCTGGCAAGTACCTCTTTATTTTTAACAAGCTTGAGGAGGATAACATATGCTTGATTATAAGCTCATCCTTCGGACGAGTCCAACCTAGTTTAAATTCGAACCCTAAGAAGGAGTGGTTCGTTCCTGTTTGTAATTGAACAGGTCCTCTACTGTAAAAGTTTAACGAGCCCAGTATAGGAGAAACTCGGCGTTTTTCAATTTTAGAGAGTCTGAAAAAACTAAAGGAGACTCCATGTTGAACTTTTTCGTACATTTGTGTCCCTCAAGCCCGAAAAAGTATAAAATAATACCTGGGGGAACCGCTTGATCTTGCGACCAAGGAGTACTTTCATAATTAGTGCCACTGACCTGAAAAGTAAAAAGCGATCAAGGACACGTCGTTTTATTTCCATATCGAGTTTGAAACGACAAAAACCCGGTAATCTTTTCCTGTTTTTACGGTCAGAAAAGAGCTATAAGGGGACCGTCTTTTAATTCCGTTTTAACGAGTGTAAAAGAAACGCTCGACAATCTTTTCATGTTTTAGGAGTCTGAAAAGGGCTTAAAAGAGAACTCCAAGGTTTCACTTTTTCTTAAGTTTTAACGAGTTCGAAAAAGGGATAAAAATGTACTCATGGTTTTCACTTTTTCGTAAATTTTAATGAGTTCGAAAAAGGGATAAAAATATACTCATATGACCGACTTTCAATTTAATTTACGAGCAGGAAAAGACGGAAAGAACTCGGCATTTTCATTTGTTTTACGAGAATGAAAAATAGCAAAATAATCTCGGGATTTTCATGAGTTTAACGAGTCTTGAAAATAACTGAAATTGACTCGAGATAGGTTTCATTTTTACAAAAGCTTGAAACAGATAAAAACTATGCTTCAAATTAGTTTCATTTTTACACAAGCTTGAAACAGAGATAAAACTGTGCTTGATGCCCCCTAAGCATAACTGTTAGAGCGCATGCCCCCCAGCTTCATTTCATTCAACTAAGGTGGATGAAATGAAGGTTCAAGAATGAGATCATTTGAAAGACTCGACCTAAAACTGTAAGAAAATTATGCAAAAACTGAAATAACTAACCTAAACGTACAACCTAACATCTATGAGGTCTAGTCAAACTCTCGACTCAATTAGAGGAGGATTTGTTTCATTTTTTAACGAGCTTGACACAGGAAAAGAACTATGCTCGGATTCAGTTTCATGTTTATGCAAGCTTGAAACGAAAAACTATGCTTGTTATAAGTTCACATGCCCCCAGCATAATGATGCAAATCAAGGTACATGCCCCCCAAGCTTCATTGCATTCAATGAGGTGGATGGAATGAAGCTTTACTTTCAAGATCTTGGAAAGACTTGTGGGAGTTGTTTCATTTTTTAACGAGCTTGACACAAGACAAGGAACTTTGCTCATAACTACTCTCTACAATCTACCTAACAAAAACTTTACTCTAAAAACCTTGATTCATTTTTTAACGAGCTTGACACAAGACAAGGAACTATGCTCTAAAAACCTTGATTCATTTTTTAACGAGCTTGACACAAGACAAGGAACTATGCTCTAAAATCCTTGATTCATTTTTTAATGAGCTTGACACAAGACAAGGAACTATGCTCTAAAAACCTTGATTCATTTTTTAACGAGCTTGACACAAGACAAGGAACTATGCTCATAACTACTCTACAATCTGCCTACTTAACCTACCCTTGTTTCATTTGTTAACGAGCTTGACACAAGACAAGGAACTATGCTCAAAAATTTCGCATGTCCCCAGTTTAATGATGCAAAATGAGGTACATGCCCCCCAGGCTTCATTGCATTCAACCGGCTGGATGAAATGAAGGTTTACTTTCAATATTTAACTTGAAAAGGGAGTTGTTTCATTTTTAAGGAGGTTGACACAAGAAAAGAACTATCCCCATACCTGATTCATTTTTTAACGAGGTTGACTCAGTAACAGGAACTATCCTCGTACCTGATTCATTTTTTAACGAGGTTGACTCAGTAACAGGAACTGTCCTCGCACACACTTACTTTCTACAATCTACCTACATGTCCTAAAACCTACCTGATTCTTTTTTTAATGAGGTTGACTCAGTAAAAGAACTATCCTCATCAACTGATTCATTTTTTAACGAGGTTGACACAGTAAAAGGAACTTTCCTCGGAACCCTACTTTTTACAGTCTACCTACATAACCTAAAATCTACCTGATTCATTTTTTAATGAGGTTGACTCAGTAAAAGAACTATCCTCATTACAGCCTATTTCATTTTTTAACGAGGCTGATACAGGAAAAAACTATCCTCGTAACATTGATCATGGCTTCCAACTGGAAGAAAGACATGTCAATGGACACACCTTGATCATGGCTTCCAAAAGGTCTTCATCTGAAGGAAGAATAGTTTTTTGGAAGGAACACACGTCAAGGGACTCAAAAGGGATAAGAACATCGTGTTCAAATAATCCCATAGAGTTTTCCATGTCAATTACCGGATCTAAATCAACAGTGAGAGGCTCACTTACATCGGTAACTGAAAACATGGGACCAGTTGCCACATAATTAACCCGTGGCAGGGTAGATACCACTTTAGAATCAGGAACATTTAGGGGTGTCATATTATTGGTAGTTGAGATAAGACTAGGGAACGAAAGCTGGTCTACACTCACAATACTGCCATTGTGAGGGAAAGACATCACGCGAAAGAGTGTCGATACGACAACTTTCATTGCATAAACATAGTCTCGCCCAAGGAGTAAATTGAAATCCAAGGGACCTCGAACTACCATAAGATCAATACAGACAGTTTTACCTTCCAAGGTAAGAGAAAACTTAGGAAGGATCCCTAAAGGTTCACTAATGGTTCTGTTAAAAGCTTTCAGATTCTGCGTAATAGGCGCAAGCTGAGGGGAACCCAAAGCTTTCCAAACAGTTGAGGATAAAATACTAACAGAAGCACCTTCATCTACCTGAGTACGATGTATGTCCCTACTACCAGCCTTAACAATGATTTGGAAAGGGATGGAGGAAGGAAGACGAGGTTTTGTCAGTCTATTCCAATCAAAGGAAAAGACCTCACTACTTGGAGGGGGTTCTATAGAAACAGGTGAAATGCCCCCCGGCATAGAAGAATCTGATGTAACAAGAAGAACCTGAGTAGTATGAAGTTCACTCTCTAAATGGAAAGTGGGATCGACCGAATGTGAAATTGAATCGACCACTTGATCAACTAATGGATCATCAACTTGAGTGACATGAGTTTCACTCTCCAATGGGAGAGTGTGATCGACTATACTTGAATTTAAATCAATCACTCCGTTAGATGACGGTAGGTTGGGAGAAAGTTTACGGTAACCAGTCGGAAATTCTTGCTGTGGAACAGTAAGGTTTTCCAACAACGTTGAGGCTTCATCCATGTGAGGGCAAATGTGAGTTTGATGACTCCCTTTGCATAACTTACAAGGAAACCTAACTTTACCCTTTTCCCCAGGAACCTGACTATCACTGGTTGATGGATCAACAGAAATTTGATGAGATTTTTCTGACCATACTTCCAAGACCTTTGGAATACCAGGACAATTGACAAGGAAGTGGTCACCCTTACAAAGCCTGCAAGGGTATTTGGGTTTACGGTGCATGTCGGAATTTTCCTCAACACAACTAACACTTACAGCCATGGTTGGTTGGTTGACTTCTTTCTTATCTTGCTTCTTCTTCTTCTTCTTCTTCTTCCCTTTCTTCTTCTTCTTAACCTCCTGGTTAGTAACATCAAGGCTTTTACCAGGCGAAGAGGAAGAAATGGAGGAAGAAAAATTAGGCGAAGAAGGTAAAGGGTCAACAGAAGGTTGGTGATGTTGAGATGGTGAACTCTGTTGAGGTGAAGCATCCGGTTGAGATGGAACAATTGGAGTATTTTGGGCCAACGAAGTTGAAAATAACCATATCGGTAAACCTATTGTAAATCCAAGTAATGACAAAGTAGCCATATAAGGAGGACCAACATTTCCAAAGTAAGGAAAAGTACTAGGATTCTCATTAGGAGGGGTTCCTAGGTTGATAAATTCCGGAACATTTGCCATTATATTCAACTTCAGTGAATTTTATTAACAATTTAAAACTAAAATTAACAATTCACAATTCACACTTAACAACTAAAATTCACAATTCACACCTATGGTCTCTAAAAGTAAAAACAAACAAATTAACACGCGCTATCAAATCTAGGAGTCAAACCACACACAAACAGTAAGCTCTCCGGACCGAAAACACTAGTTGGTGATGAAGCCCAACCTCGCAGAATTCAGTACAGAAATGGCGGGTGGAACAGTTACCCCGGCAACCTGCTTAATGAATAGACCGGCACAAGTTCCTCCACTTTAACCGTCTCGAAGTGAAGTGAACCCCCCGGAAAATCCAAGTGAGTATAACCGACGTCTGCTCCAGGTACAGTGGGACCTTCCCTCCACCGTCACCTCGGTAGAACCCTAAAGATTATGGTCACTAAGGTCACCAACAGTAACAAATACACCTGGGGGAACAGTCTAAACTCCGACAGCACACAAGGGCAGAGTAGCAAGCTCAATCCCCTTACCAGCTCCTTGACAACAATCCAAGGTTTACCGATAAGTGACCCCTGGCTCCTCGACAATGGTTAATCCGAGGTTTACCGTTTGTAATACGTACTGTCTGGCGTCGTTCCCAACGAGGGGGGAATGATCCCCTCACTGGTTCGGACACGAGCTCGTGCTTCTCCTTCAAGAGGAGCTTTCCCAGAGTGCAATTGAAACAATTGGATTTATTCTACTCAAGATAAACTATCTGTTTGGTTTTGTAGTCTTGGAGAGTTAAGTACTTACCTACTCCAAGACCCTAGCCTAAGCTATGTTGGTGTTTCAGAGCCCTAGAAATGTAAAAATTACTAGATGAATTTTAATTAAGCGCTGTGTTATTAAGGCTGTTATTACTCAAATGGGTAAATGGAGATGAAACCAATGGTGTTATGACCCGACTCAACTGAATGCAATCGAATATGATAATGCAATCCTTTCAATTCGATGAATCCTAACTAGAGTAAGGAGAGAGTTTCCATTCACTTCCAACAATGCAAAAAATTGATCATTAAGAGAAAATTTAACAAATTCTCTAATGCACTAATTTCATCAAGAAAAACTAATGCAAATCAATTCCAAACCAATTTTTATTTTTATTTTTGTGTAAATTCAAATCAAAGAAAGCTGATCTAAATCTACGATTGATTTTTCAGAATGTAAACTATGCAATTGTAATCTATGCACAATTCACATGAAAAGTATGCAAATGTAATCTATGCACATTTTTCATTCATATTCTGAAACTGAGAACTCTAATTATGCAAATGTGATCTATGCAAGAGAATTCTCAAACACAAGATGATTCTAATGTAATCTAAGAACCAATCAAGTGCAAGTCGAGAAAATTGGGTGAGAGTTCCAAAGATCAAAACATAAAAACACTCAAAGGCGATTAACACTCATACACAATTTAGCCCCCCCCGGCGAATGAGGGGGAAATTTTTTTGCAAAAACAAAAGCAAAAAGATGCAAAATTGTGAAAAGACTGAGAGAAACCTCCAAGTAATGACCAAAGGAAATCAAATTAAGAATTTCTCAAAAAAGAGACTCAAAACACCCAATTGATGAAAGCTAAAAGCAGGAATGCTAATGAAACAAGTTCAGGTGAAAATTTTTGACAGGGTACTAAAGGATCTGGGCAGAAAACACTAAGAAAAAACAAAATCTAAAAGCAATTAAAGCAAAAATGGAGTTTTCCTAAATTTTTACAGGAAGACGCAGGCAACCCGTTAGAACAGGCGCGGGCCCGCTCTGTGCAAACGGCAACAGCGCGTCCAAAGACGCACTGTGCAGTACTCAGAGGGTCCGTCCTTCTGGAAAAGTTAAGAAAAACCAAATCTAACTAAATCTAAAGCTAAGCCACCCAAATACTAATTCTCACAGTCAAAAACCAGAAAATAAAAATGATTTTCTCAGAGCAAAGTTCACACAAAGGAAAAGACTTTCTCATTAATGGATTCCCCAGTGGAGTCGCCAATTTGTCCTGGCGGAAAAAGTCGTTTGTGCGGACACAACTGACCTCCCTAGGAGTCTAAACTCTCTAGCGACAAACAAGACAAAATGGAGTGATCTTTCTCTAAATATACCTTTTAAAACATGAAAATTACAAGTGTTTAGGCTTACCTTATTCCAAAACGCTGTTGTTGTAGTCCGTCCTTGCCGATCCGGATGAGCTCCTCCTTCACATCAATTCCTGCAACCACAAACAATCAAACAATTACCAAGCACTTGCATTTCATATAATAAAACATATATTCAACATGCAGACCAAGGAACACATGAAATAACTCATTAACACAAGCTATTGAGAAAAATAAACCAGTTTGTATTAATAACGAAACAAAGAAACTCTTACAACCTGGCCTTGGTGTTGTGCAAGTTCCTCCCAGGGTCCATCAAGGGTTTTCCTCTACTTTGACAAAGCTCACCCACTTCCAAGTAGAATCAAGCAAAGACAATCTCTCCTCACAAGGTTCTAAATGGGAGTCCTAATTCCTGCAGCATTTACCCAAAGAAAATGTATAGCTTCAACCTCCTCTCCTTCTGGCTCAATGCCTTTATTTATAGTGCTGTAAAGAGGTTATTCAGGTCCACCATCAATGGGATAATCCCCCTCTTTGGGTGGGATAGCTCCCTTATTGATGGGATAAGTTCCTCCTTAATAGGGATACATGAACCAACTGGAGGCGCATCCATTTCATCAAACCGACCTCTAGAAAGTTCTAGAAGTAACCACAAGTAACTTTTTTAAGATGAAACTTGTGCATTTTGCCTTTTACAGAAGGACGCACCTGTCCCTTAACATACAGAGCGTCCAAGGACGCAGCCTTTGTGAACATTGTGAGCGTCCCCGCAGGTAAGGCTTGAGAGAACCTGCGTCCCCAGAGATAAACACATTTTTTACAAGACATTTTTTAGTGTAACACTTTCATTTCAGTTGGGGCTAAAGATTAAAGAATTTATTAGAAAAGCGTTTGGTGGTTTTTGACACGGAGAGGGTTTTCCACCTAAAATTATTATGCCTACTATGTTCCTTTATTTACTGTTATTACTGCATAAACATTAATAATAATTGAAGATTAACTAATGCTCTAAAAATATTGAAAAGTTCTGATTCCTAAGGAATATTTATTCACCACCCCCCTCAGTATTTCCAACATGATTCAGGGTTCATTTTAAGGTTAAGGCATTAGTAAGATGGGTTTGAGTGCCTTTAACCCCTACTAACTCATTGATACAGACTTATTTTGAAACTTCTTCTGACATTCTAACATCTTTGGGAAGATAAACCAACTTAAAATATGAGGGAGAATAATTGATATCCAATGAGTACTTACCTTGTAATAAGGAGGCAATGAGCTGAGCTCAATTTCAAAATTAGTGAAGAAAATTGCTATGGTGGAAAATTTACAGAGTGATATGGAAAGAAAAACAAGTAGCACCCAAGAAATAAGCTTGAAAGCTTGTGGAAGAGGAATTTTTCATTCAAAATGTCATGTTAAATGTAGGTAGGACATGCATCATGATCTAATTAAGTAGAATTAATGTTCTCGAAAAAAAATGTGTGGTCCCATCCATCAGGCCCAATGATTGGATTATCCTCCTTACATCTTCATACCTAATGCTCTTGTGGATCATTGATTAAACAAAATATGGACGGTCAGATTCCATTGGGAAGAGGAGGGCACACTAGTGTACATGCTCTTTCCCACCAGATTGGAGTGAGGGTCGTTAGATGTAAACGCATCTAATGGGAATGATCCATCATGAAAATGGTAATTGTTTAAAGAAGAAGAACATTGGCGCCCAATGGCGCATATCGACTGTTGATTTGAAATGGGAAAGAGGCTTTTTTCATATTAAGTTTGTGAGATAATTGATGGGGGAAAAACCTCTCGATTTAATATCTTATAACTCAAAGGTTGATAGAAGTATGTGAGTTTTTGCTTTAAACAACTACTCGATCACACTTAGTATCACATCTTAGTGATTTGGGTTAATAATTATATTAATTAAGTCATTGGATGATGGCTTTCAAATCTAGAGGAACAAAAGGAGGCCTATTACCAAATATAGATTAATGACTACATAATAAAAGGGGTGGATTGGGCTATAAAAACATGATCCAACTAGGGATGATGCTTCCTTGTGAAGCATCAAGAATATCAAACTATATGCCTTCTTCATTGGGTCATTGAGTCATCTGGTAAATAGTCGTGTTTAGCTACTAGATAAGTACATACCGCATGGGGGAAACATATTTTTTTACTAGTGAAGACATAAAGATCGGTGCAAAAAGACAATGAGAAATGATTTAATATATTCATTGTGGAAAAGATGGAAGGTGATATAGGTTAGATTCTATAAACTTGCCATAATTTTATGTATATCCCCCTATGTGTGCTACGTATTTTGGTGTTGTTTCACTTTCTAAATGTGGAATGGTTCTAGAGCGAGAAATAATAGGCGTGAAACTCTACATGAGAAACTAGACAGATTGTTGAGCCTAATAGAAGCTATCGAGGTTCGAGTTACCAGCATGGAAGAGAAACTAGCTATCCTGTCACGAATTTATGCAACATTCCATGAAGCATGCACAGAGGAAGGTGTACGAAGCAGTCCCTTAGTGGAATCTGATAATTTTCTGGAGGGGGTGGTTGTAATATCGAGCTAAGAAGCCCGAGATGGAAGAAATTAAGATAATCTTCTCAATTTTGGGACTCAACAATATACAAATAGGTGTAATGGTGAGCACGTAGTTAAATCGCTTACTATTTTAACCTTATGTGATTGTAAATATTATATAATTACAAATAGTCTCTGAATTATAAGGAATTTCTTGAGAATTTTGTGTAGGGTTTTGGACAATCATTACACTGCGAACATGATGAATACTACAAGATTCAAACTTTCTCTAAAATTATTGTTTAATATGAAACACATGAGCATAAAAACATATAGAATATATACTAGATGGAATGGGGAGGTACCGATAGAATTCTTCTTACTACCCCTATCTTCCTAAACAACATATTTTAGCATTATATGGAAATTCCTCTTTTTAGAATTTAAAGATTTTTTTAGGATTTTCATGATATTTGTATTAATCAATTCAACTAAGTCATTCCTCTATGGCTAATAGGTTTTCGAATGTAATAAATTGACTTCATAATTATCAAAAAAAAATTGAAATGCTTCAAAGCATAATGGTTTAGCGTTATCAGTAATAATTTTCTTAGGGCACCCAAAAACACAAGAATATATTTTCCATCATGAAATGCATTACTTCCTTATCCTTGATTCTCTTCAAAGGGATAGCCTCGACCCACTTGGTAAAGTATTATGTGGAAGTTATAATCTAATGGTGTTGACTATTGGAAGGAGGATGAATCTCGCCAATGAAGTTTAATCCTCATTGCTAGAAGGGAAATTTAGTTATAATTGGTTTCCAAGGTAATGTATCTAACTACTGCATTCCACCAAAATTTTGTTATGAAATGAGCTCACAAAAATATAGAAAATAAATATAAATGCCTTAGAATTTAGCCTCTTCGAGGGGGAAACCTCCTTTACATTACACAAATGAACAATTCTTGGATGATACAAATGACAATACCTCCTTTCTATATAGAGGAGTCTAAGTGGTCATAATATAATAAGAGTCGACATAACAATAATAATGTAAGGGCACAATAACAACAATATGGGGACTACATGGGCACAACAATATAATAAGGGGGTTCCACTAATAACTATAAGGGGTTACACTAGTAGTATACGGACCTAACATGCCCCTCTCCTTTAAAAATTGTTGTCCTCAACGCTTGAGTAGTTCTTGATGCTTCTGTATAAAATTTGTGTCCTCCCATGTGGAATCTTGAGCAGGTAAGTTCTTCCACTTGATGAGATACTCTAAAATTGATTGATTTTGTAGCTGTCGGGTTCTTTTTTCCATGACTTCTTTAGGTTCCAATATGATTTTTCCTTCCTTTTCATGTTCTCACAATATTGTTTGAACTGGGATCTTCTACAACTTTTGAATGAGTTTCCACCCTACTTCATCATTCTTCCATTCATCCCTTGCTTCATTTATCGAATTTTATACCAACCTCTAGCATTTCGGCAACCATACGTTCAATTTCACTCCTTTGGGCATATGGATATCTGCAAGGCCTGATGTTTGGAGGAACACATCCTGGAATCAAATGAATAGCATGATCATGATCATGAATAGGTGGGAGGCCTTTGGGAGTCTCAAATACCTCGGAATGTTTGTCCATGACTTTTTGGATATCTCGAGAAATAGATGATTTCGATGTGGGTACCTCTAGCAAACATAATTATGAAATTACGCCTTTTTTTTCCTTCTTTAGAAGCTTTGTCATTCCATTAGAGATGATTATCTTTCTTGGTTTCCTTGTGATAACCCTTAATTCAACTTCATTTCCTTCCGAAGAAAATTTCATGAAAGGTTCTTGAAAATTAAAAGCTATTGTACTGAAGGATTGTAGCCATTGGACTCCTAGTACAACATCATCACCACCCATTGGAATGGAAAGCATTGGGCTACTCAATTTATATTCTCCCATGGATAGCTTGATATTATGGCACTTTCCAAAGAAATTTATGGCTCCTCCACTTGCAACCATCACATGACACTTTGGCGCTCGATATAGGAAGCAATTAAACTCCTTGGCTATCTTACAATGAATAAAATTATGAGTACTGCCCAAATCAGTCAACATTGTTACCTTTTTCTTCTTAATATGTCCTTCTATCTTGATAGCTAGAGGAGTGGTAATTCTGTCCAATGCATTACAAGATATTTTTGGATTCATTTCTTGATCCTCAATGTGATCTTTCACTTCTTGAACCTTTTTCTTCTTGATATGTCCTTCTATCTTGAGCGTTTGAGGGGTGGTAATTCTTGCCAATTCTTTACAATATATGGTTAGATTAATTTCTTCTTTCTCTGGGGTTGGTTCATGGTGTATATCCTCTTCTTTTGACATTTCTTGATCCTTTTATTCCTCTTCTTCACAATCTATGTGAAATAATTTCTTCTCAGCACACTTATGATCTTTAGTGTATTTGGTATCACAATTATAACAAAGCCCTTTTTCCCTTTTTTCTTTCGATTGTTGTCGTGTAAACCTTGTAGGTTGTGGAAGGCTAGGAGAAAAAGACTTCCATATTTATAGTTGTGAGTGGTAGGATTCCTTGTTTCCATAATTCCACTTTCATTTTTTCTTGCCAACCAGAATGCCTTCTTCAGTGAATCAGGTTCCCAAAGACGAACCTCATGTTGAATGTTATCCTTTAATGTCCCTATGAGAACATCAATCCTTTTCTTATCTGCAATATCATTTACCCTTATATTCAATTTTTTGAAGTCCTCAATGTGCTCTGCCATTGAACGCTTTCGTTTGAGATTTATCAATTGGCTAAAGGTGTTACTCTTTGTATCCTCATAATGTGCTATCATTTCTTCAGTGAAAATTGACCAAGTGACAAGTGCTTTACGAGAACAAAGCCATTTTTACCATAAAAATTGATTCAATTATAAATATAAAGATGCAATATGTACCTTCTGTAATAGTTTCACCTCATGTAGATCACAATATTTCTCCATCTGTAGTATGCAATTTACTATATCCTTGCCATCAAACTTCCTCATATCACTTTTTCTTGATTTTAGGAGCTCAATATTGAAACGACTGTAACTTTGCAATTTCGGATCTTTAAGTTATAAAATTTTGGCTTGTTATAACCCTCTGCGTCCTCTTTCTAACCCCACAAGTCTGATCACAATTAGATTCCCGAAGAAAGAGTTATGCCCAATATCCTGCAATGACCTAATTATAAAATGGTTCAGTAGATCGAACTTGTAAGTCATGCCACCTGTCACTTCTTCGACCATAGGTTTTGACACTTATGCCCAACAAACTACAGTCTGTCTGCTTTCTGTCACATTTTTTGAAATTTCAATCTGATGCTCAGAGAGAGTTATGACGATTTTCCCAAGGTCACCCGTTTGGGATGTAATTCAGGACCATGCAAAAACCCTAAATTCCTTTGACTATATCCATAAAAATATAGTGAAACAAGATCTTAAATTTTGGACCGAGCGTCCCCACATTTTCCATTCAAATGGGTTTTAATTTAAGAGTCTAAAACTTTTTACAAAAACAATTATAGCGAAAATTCCACGATGACCTGTTTGAGATGGAATTCTGGAGAATGAAAAAACCCTAACGTCCTTAGATCAGATCTCTGAAAATATACTGATACAACATCTAAAATTTAGACCCGAGGTTTAGCGTGATTTCCCATTAAATGGGTTTTTGTTTTAGCTTCTGAAACGTCACAGAAAACAATTTATAGTGAAAATTCCATGATGACTTGTTTGGAGTAGCGAAACCCTAGAATCGAAAGTTTTGATACCAAATGTTATGAAACTAGCTCACAAAAAGATAGAAAATAAAGATAAACGCCTTAGAATTTAGCCTCTTCAACGGGGAAACCTCCTTTACATTACACAAATGAATAATTCTTGGATGATACAAATGACAATACCTCGTTCCTATATATAGGAGTCTAAGGCATCATAATATAATCAGAGCCGACATAACAATAATAATGTAAGGGCACAATAATAACAATATGGGGACTACAAGGGCACAACAATATAATAAAGGGGTTGCACTAATAAAAATAAGGGTTACACTAGTAGTATAGGGACCTAACAAATTTTGTCATTGATGGTAGGCCTTAACCTTTTTTTTTACATTATCAAACATTGTGGGCCAATACAGACTACGTTTTGGAATCTTATGTGTAGTGGCCTTCTAAGCATAGTGGCCACCACACACACTGCTTTGATGGTGGATGATAAGAGAATCGATTTGATCAGGTAGAATACAAATAATTAAAATACCTATTGGGTTCTTCCAATACTACTTACTATACACTATTCAATACCTTACAGATTTTAATTTTGAAGAATGCTTAACTAACTTACTCAAGTGGGCTAGAAGCTACAAGGTCTAGACATAGGTTATAATATCCCCATACGATTTATAGGAAAAGAATATTTGACCTATTGGAAGTGAATTTGATTGAGGTAGGAACAACCTTGATTTATTATCCCAGTCTACATCACCAGACATTCTAGTTGGGTCAACAAGAGTATATGGATTGACTCCTAAGGCTTCCATGTTAGCCTCGGTTAACAATATTTCTAGCCCCTAACCTTTGATAATTTTTATAGGCTTCAATTCAAGGTCATACTATTGAATTTTGGCCATCCATTTCCCATGTATTCCCTCAGTATCGTGTCTTAATAAAATATCCTTTAATGTTGGGTGAGGGAGGTAGACAATGGACTTGGACTAGAAAATATATTCCCTAACTGCTTTAAAGTTTTTCACTAAATCATAGGCTTTCTTCTTAATAATATTATATTTATGTTTAGTTAGTTGTAGGGCTTTACTAGCAATTTAAACTAGTTGTTCACAGCCCCTACTATTTTTCTTTTAAAGTACTGCAGCTATTGTGTGTTTAGAAGCAAAGGAGAAAATGATGAAACCTTTGGTGTAATTTGGGCTTACCAAAACTTGAGCCTCCATAATGGTTTGTTTAGTCCTCTCAAAATGAATTTTAGCATCCTAATTCCATCTAATTCACTTACCTTTCTTGAGCATATTTGTTATATGTTTGACTAAGTTGGCAAAATTTGGTATAAACATGTGAATGAAATTAATCTTCCCCAAGAAGGCTTGGTCTTGTTTTTTAGTCCAAGGAAGAGGAAATTTTTTAATGGATTGGACCCTCTCAAGGTCGATCCTAACCCCATTTTGTGATATGATATGGTTGATTAGTTTTCCTTCGGTCATAGCAAAAATTATTTCGTAGGGTCAAGGACAAGCCATACCTCCTATACTTTTGGAATATGGTTTCTAGATGATTTATATGAAATTCCCTAATTTAGATTGTCCATAACAATTTGGAAAGTGGCCCTTGCATTCATAAGACCAAAGGGAATTTTTTTGTAAATGAAGTCCCTAAGGGGTAGTGAAAGCAATTTTAAACATATATTCTCCATGTATTGCGATCTCGTTATATCCAGAAAAGTCGTCCATCATAGAGATATGGGTTGCTCCCACTACTCTCTGTAAGATAGAACCCATCTTAGGTAAAAAATAATTGTGGTTAACCAAAGCATGATTTAGATTTCTAAAATCCACACATATCCTAATTTTGTTGTTCTTTTTTCTAACTGGAACCAGATTAGAAACATAGTCGAAATATCCTAAAGGAACAATTATATTAGCATCTAAAATATTTTTAATTTATTTTTTGGTTGGTGGTAATAGGAGGGGACTAATATGCCTAAACGTTTGTTTGGAAGGCTTAATGCCTTGCTTCAAGGGTATCCTATATTCAATTATACCTTGTTCATACATTTCTAAATCATCGTAACTCCAAGCGAATACATTAGAGTTTCTAGAGAGAAGATCTATATACTATTTTTTTTATTCCCTCTCGTAGTTTTCGAGACAAATTAACTAGCTTGGTTTTCCCTTTGTGAGTAAGGTCTACATGTTTTATCTCTAAATTGAGAGGTCTAAAAGTTGTATATGTGACCACATCATTTCGGTCAATTCTTTTCTATAGGAATGAGTACTCTAGGGATATAATTATTCTTTAACTAAACAATGCCATGATTTGTTATCCTAGTCCCAAACTAAGAAGTATTTTTATTACATATTTTATTATCCTTAGGTTTGTCATCTATGCATTGCTTCGAAAATTCACCCATATGTTCATTGAATCTGTTTTATTTCTTAATCGTCTTCAAACACATACCAATGCTTGACATTGTCAGGTTTTGAAGGCCGATGCAAGATTTTGATATTGTATTTCAATTTAGATTCAGTAGGTGGGTTGAAAGTCACAACGGTCATGGATAAAGAATCTTCTAAATGATTATTTTCTCTGGGAACTATAGTAAAATTAATAGCTGAGAAAAAATTATCGACTAAGTCCCAAGCCTGATTTTGATAGGCTTTCAGTCGAGGATGCTCAATTTGACATATATTTCTCATTTGTTTAATTACTAGATTAGACTCATCGAATATAGCTAAATTTTAAATGTTAATTTTTCATGTTATCTCGAACCCTAGGACGAGAGCTTCATAGTCATTGAGCTCATTCGTTATTTCAAAATTTAACTTAAAAGGAAAGGTTACATTATATTGATTCAGTAGGATTAAAATGATTACTTCCCTTGACTTGGCTTTACAAGATGCATTGTCCAAGAACATTTTCTATACAGTGTTAGAGTCCATCTGTATCTTAGGCATGCACTCATTCTCATGCACCAAATATTTTTCTTTGTCCGATATGGTAAGGAAAAAATTACCTAAGTTATCATTGTATGCATACACTTGAGAGTTCTGAGGGTACTTCTCTGAGCTAAAGGTGCAAGTAACTCGATATTTTTTATAAAAAACGACAAGTTACCTCCCCCACCGAAAACAAATACATGAATAGTGGCATAAGATAAATCTAATTGCAAGAAGCCACCTAATTTAGCTCCCCAACTATTTGAAAGAAGCATACCACAGTTGGGTGGGACATCGACCACCTCTACATCGATGACTGTGCTCTTTAGAGATACTTGGGAAACAACCAGCACTAGGTCTTTAATCGTTCCCATACACCTTACCCTGTCGGGTAATATCCAATCCTAGCTTGTCCATAATTTCCTTGAGCATTAAATTATGGGATGCCCCGACATCCAACAAACAATTCTTCAAATTCCAATCATGGATTTTCAGACTAATATAAAAGGTTAGGATTAGATTATCATCCTTCTCTGGGTACGGTCTAATGGTAATTTTCAGCGTGTCATCTTGGATATTAATTGTATCTGTGAATTCAAGATCATGTGTAGGGGTGATGTTATTTCTTAGAAATGTGTTAATCTCTGGTTTATAAGCATGAACTTTGATTATTTCACATAAAGGCATATGTATTTTTAATTTATTCAACTCGTTTTGTAGACTAAAATTAGACATAGGGTGAGGATTTAGGTCTTGGGGATCAAAATGATTTAGAGTATCTTGAACTTTATCGTGGGGACAAAGAGCCTTTCTTGCTATTTTATCTTTGTCTATGTACTCCTTTATGGGTATTAAATTATACTTGCGTTGGAACTATGCCCCCAAGTTTTCTACAAAATGTTGGAGGCTTGGAGTCCAAATATTTTGTTCAATATACTTAGCTAGCAATTTCGTCATCATAATCTTCTAAGATATCAACATTTTTTCTCTATCGAGGTTAGCTGGTGGGTTCATCTCCCCGCTATCTCATTTGTATGATTTGAGGGTTATAAGGGTGATGATATGAGGCTGAAGGGGTAATTAATGTTTCAATTAGGATATTTTTTTTTCATTAGGGTGAACATTTTGCTCTAGAGGTGGATTTTGGGGAGAAAGCACTAGTGCCTTGTTACAAATCTCTAATCTTTGAATTTTATTAGTTAAATACTTAATAATATTGGCCATCAATTCAATATTTTGTTCATGAGAATATGAAGAGCTAGGAAGCTAAGGGGTGGTTTCTTTAACCTTTTTCTTACCCTCAACTTTACTCTCTCTAATGCCACATTTCCAAGTAGCGATTATATTTCCTTTGGAAGAACAACCCTGAGATTGTGCATAAAAGAGAGTGGAAGACTCTTTCTCTCAACATCAATGAGAGCTCACCATAAAGAGCAGAAGAATAGGTGACAATAGCTGCAGTCTCAGAAGGGCAGATGTCAATTAGTAATTGATTATAAAATTCATGAACCTATTATTGAAGTCATTAATAGACTCATCTCGTATGAGCTTCAAAGCTCCAAAATCAGTCAATAATAATTGGTTTCTCTTCTTAACTCTGTATTTCTTAAGAAGAAAATCAACTATTCTTTCCATAGAGCTAATGGTATTAGGTCCTACGGTTCTAAACCACTTGCGAGCATCTCCTTCAAGACTTTGCATGGAAATACAAATATCATCATACTTAGCTTTGAGGTTTTCGCAGTATTTTTGGAACTTAACAACATGTTCCTCAACTATGTGTTTTCCTTCATTATCCAACCTAGGCATATTCTTATCATATTTTTCAATAATATCATGTAATGACCCCTAGAAATTAAGGGTTTTATAACACACATTGACCTAGGAATTGGTAGGAGGGGAAGGAGGAAGAGGTGATAGTTATTGCTAAGGGAAAGTAGGTGAGAAAACTCTAGGAGATAAGAGGATAGGGATAACCTGAGTTTGATTTTGATAGGTTGATGGACTAGGTATAGATTTAGACTCGTGAGTAAGAGTGATTGGTTGCAGACTCTCACTTCTTCTAGGATTGAGGTATTTTGGGCACGTTTATCTAAATTATTTGAGTTGTTTTCTTCTATCTACAATATTTACTAAAATTTCTGGGTCATTTAAAGGTTTGTGACTAGTTTGAAGTCATCAAGAATTTCTGGATCACTGGGTATCTAGTTTGAAGTCACCAAGAATTTTTTACATAATCATATCATCAAATTTCAAAAATGAAACATATATGGCATTTGTTATGTGAGTAACTAGTCAAATTGTGAATGTGCAGATTCATCAACAAGATTTGGACCTCAACATTTCTTGTTGTCACAGACAATGGGATTCGTCTACGTCTACTCATATTCTTATGCTAGAACCTCCTAGTTCCATCGTACTTTGTGAGGGGTAAGAGAGACTTAAAAATTCAGATTATAAAGACCATTTAGAATTCTACACTCTTTGTCTAACCCAAAAAGAATGTGCGAATGTGTTGTAGCGAAAACCCAACACCCCCCATTTTTGACTTATTGACTCATATAATGGGGACCCTTTCCATTAATTTTTGGCTAAGCATCTTTTATGATTTTTATTTTTGTTAACTGTCTTACATTTTTTTATTTTTTTAGTTTTCAATGGATTTCTATTTTGATTGTATTGTTGAATCCGACTTCTAGAAAACTTTCCATTGATACTTGTTTTGTCTCATTTGGTCAACCGGTTTGTAAATGACACTCTTTTGGAGTTTGATCATTTGTGTCGCCTGGGTCAAAAAATGTATTAAATGCACCCATGTTTTAATACTCGTAGTTAAAATAGGCATTCATTGTAAACAATAACTCTTCATTTTTACTATTTCTTTCCTTTTTCACTAAAGGCACTACAAAATGACAGAGTTAGATTGCACAATGGATGAAAACACGTTTCATAATCTTGGTAATTTACTCTAATTTATTATTTTAAAACAAATTGCCAAGACGTGAATCTCAAAATTGTAAAATAGTTGAAGTCAAATTTTTAGGATTATTAATTCACATGGACCCCACTTATCCTCATTTAATAAATAGCCCCTAAGATCCACATCACAAAAAACTTATAAAATAAAATAATATTCTAGAAAATTTCTCACAAAAACAATTTCTCGCAAAAAAACTCTCGCAAAAATTTCTTGCAATATCTTATCGCAAAAAACTTAAACATTAACATTTAACATTTCAAAACACAAAAGTGCAATAAGTTGATGCGATAATGACAAAGTCTTTCATTTTGTTTGGAATTTGTTTTAAAATGATTAAAAAAAATCCATGCGATGCAATATTGCGATATAACAATTTTATTAAGCTCCTTAATTTAAACATCATTGGATTTGTGATTGGAAAAATGCGAGGGGTTAACAATTTTTAATATAAAGTTTTTTTATCACCTCCTTATGACTCCCGTACCTCCACCTCACCTCATCCTACCTCATGCTCACTTCACCCTCCACTCACTTCCCTCCTCCATCATTCCTCTTCATGTGGATGGAATTAATGAACAATGGTTGATTTCGATGGTTTGTATATAAAAAAAAATAATTTAATATTATATTTATATTATAATAATTATATTTATATTATAATATTTATTATAATTTTAATATAATTTAAATTATAATATTAACATAATATTATTACATTTTAATTAATTTCTCTTAAATGATTCCCATCTTAATTAATTTTTGCTATAATTAATTTAATTTGTAATCACAATTAATTAGCATTAATTAAAATTAATTGTATATATTAATTAATTACTAATTAAGCTAGAATTAATTATTAATTAATTAAAATCTAATTTACCATTAAATTTTAATTAAAAATTTCTGATTTTTAGCCTAAGCAACAGAATTTCCAGAATTATCCTAGATTTGACTCATCAACTTTGGAGGCTAATACATTGAGTTTTACTTAGCCAAATGAGGCCTAGGACAGCTTGTTGGAAAGATAAAATCATGGAGAACATTTATGGGGAGGTTTCGTTAACAGATTTTATCATTTATTGGGCCTACAATCCAACAAAATATCAAGCTTCGACTTTTTAATAAAACTAATTTTCCTGAGTTTTATTTTCTTCATTTTCGTTTTCCCAAGCCTATTCTGAATGCAAATACATTCGTCAATGATATCCTTGGCCAATTAAATCATCATATACATTAATATAAAGCTTGGATTTCCTTTTTAATTTATTTATTTAATTGAATTTGATTAGATTTGTTTTAATTCCAGATTTGGCATTTTGATTTTATTTTTACATTTTAATTTAATTTTGATTTGTTTTAATAGGAAAACAATTGAAAAGATGAGAAGAACAAGATCTCAATCAATGAGAATGCTCCAAAAATTGAAGAATGAAATTTTGAGCAAATGAAAATTAGTTGAGCAGATCTCTTCTTCAACAAACTTTCTTGTTAAGAATTCCTTTGCAGATATTATAAATAGCAGATTGCAAAATGTACTAAAGGCTTCTCTCGTCTGCAGTTATGGAATTCTAAAAGAACTTCTGTAATTGGGATTTAGAGTTGTAGGTGGAAGGAGAGGAATCTCAGATCTGCAGGTTATTGAGGTTTTTCTTTTACATATAATAAAAAAAGTTTGCACAATTGTAGCGCTCGTTTTGAAAGCAGAAGCTCAAGCATTGTAAAGGACTATTGGAGACCGGAGCTTGAGAAATCAATTCAATAAATTGGTATTTATAATACTATTATTTTAGATGTTGGTTTCATTTTATGATGACAGGAATGTGTCAATTTACTTTGAAATTTGTGCACTTTTTTCGGTAACGGTAATTTGTCTCTATTTTATGTTATTATTTTTCTCTACTCTTATGGCATGAATTCTGATTTCTGAGTAACTATTTACTTAGAAATCTATCTTTTAATACTGGTTTAATAAATAGTGATATGTTGTGAAATTTTTCCGCATATTATTGTTTAATTATTCAAGTTATTGATTAAATGATCAAAATCATTTTGCGAACTTCTTCCTGAGTGTTGTTGGTTGATTATTTCAGTTGAGAGATTCCGAAATAGGATGTGTTTGCTATTCATAATGTCAGTTAGTTGAACTACTTTGTTATCTTGACATTCATTATAAGCCACACATATTTAAACCTGAATACTTTAAATATCTTGCTCTTGGTTGGGTTAGATCTATATCTGCCTAATTGAGATATGATTAGGATTTATTTCTTTTTTCTTGCATTATAGAATAAGTTTGCATTTAGATTAATTTATACATTATTTTAAGTCCTCTTCCCAAAGAGGCAAACTTTAGTTGTCGCTTCACTAAGCCCCAAATCAACTTAAGGATCACTTTTTTACCTGATCAGCAAGAGGGTTTATCTGATGTCTCTTCTCCATTGGTAAATAAAAGTCTTATTTTAAAGCCATTGGATATTGAGAGAAGGTAACTGGACCCAGTTGAACTAGTTGAAACCACTATTCCAAATGGAAAATAAGCTGCTTTAAGGTCCGGACCAGGTGGTCATCCCCCATGTTGTTTCAGTGAAATTCGAGGCTTCAGCATTTTGGCGCTAGAAGGAGAGCCTAAAACTTGTTGCCTATTGGAGTCTTTTGAATTTTAACATTTTATTTAATCACAATGGCTCCTCTTAAACTTCCAATTTGGAGTTCTATCCATGGGCGTGCATCTTCCAGTACTCCACAGGAAGTGGTAAGACTCTTGTCTCAGGTAAAGTTTAATGGTAAGAAAAATTCTTCTACTTTTAATCATGTCTTTCAATTTATTCAAAATTTTTCTAATCATACTTTTCAAGAAATTGATGAAGGTATTTTATGCGGAATTTTTACTCTTACATTCTTGGCAAAATCTAGAAGCTGGTGTAAATCGCTTCCAGTTTCCTTTATTCATAGTTGGGATCAATTTGTTACAATTTTCATTTGTAAATTTGATGGCTATGATTATGAACAGGGATGTGATAAAATTGAATACCTACGAAGGTTTGAAAATGAGCTTGTCATTGATGTTAATATTTGATTTCGTTTGAATTGTTTAAAATTTAAAGTCGAAGGTAAACCTTCAGAAGAAGATGTAGAAATTCTTACTGTAGATTAACCTGATAATGCAATATAACTAAAGAAAAATACTTTAATCTACTTCTACAATCAAACTTGTGAAACCTTAAAATATTTGAGCAAGATCAAGTTGAATACATATAACCAGAAGAAGAATTAATGCACATGAAACATATAAGAACACAAAGGGGAAATCCTGAGCTAAAAACCCCACTATCTGTATTATCATACAAGGTGGAAATATATTAGAATAATACAAAGATTTAGCTCTCACAACTAGCCAACTCTCAGGACAATCCTCCCAAATGATCACAGCCAATCAAAGCTTTTCACAAGCCTTCTCCTCTACCCTCCAAGCTGCTATTTCCTTGCGCAGTTCTTCTGGGATGATTCTCCTTCACCCAGTGGAATACTGCTCTCACACACTACTCTAACACACTGTCAGAACTTCGCAATCCTCAAGGAACCTTCTCTTGACTGCATGCATGAGTTTCCTTTATAGGAAAACACATGCAATTGATAGTATACTGTCCCTATCTTTAATCTCAACTGGGTCTTTCTCATAATGGACATGCATGAGTTTCTGATGAGGAAATATTCAGTTATCTGGAGTACACTGGTTGAGTGCATGCATGCATCAACTGACTGATAACTCACAATTAGTTCCTCAAATAATTTGGAACTAATTTAATTGGACTTAACTCAGTAAATTCACCTAACTAATTACAAGTCAAATATAACTCAACCTTATCTCCTTAATTAAACGATAATATCCTTAATTTAAGGGATAACTTTTGCATGACTACAAAAAGACTTCTAACTTGAATTTATCCAACTAACTAATCCATAATGAGTTAATTAATTATTTCCAAGAAGTTGGTGAGACTAAATTCGATTTTAATTCAAGGAATATTCTGGATTCTATTTTTGTCATTTCTTGTTGCTATTTTCAACACTCCCTCTCAACAAGAAATGAATTCAACTCGATCCCGATCCTGAACCTTTGGAATGTTCTACATGCAACACATCTCTCAAGTGTTGTTGCTCCAACAACTTCAAAAACAAAAAAACATCCAACCTAAATCACTATGATGCATCTGTCATCAAAGTCTCTAACTACTATTGCGTCTGTCGAATGAAAGCTTTGCGCTTCTTCTAACTCAACCTTTCTGCATCGTTTCCAGTCCTTCTCTGTGCTCTTCAGTATCTGACTGCTTTAGCCTCTATCACTTTGATCTCTGACTGTATCAATCCCACTGATTCCTCCCTCTCCTATGTACTTTGTGCTCCCGTAGCAAGGTACGCTCCATGAGATAAAACCTTTCAATGGACCCTACCCAATTTTAGCCTTCTTATTACTATCACTTCACATCGCCCCACCTCACACCTAGAGGTATGGCTGCATGTGCTCCCTCTTCCAACTTGGCTCAAAATTTCCCCCTACTGGAGGTCTCTGCATGAGTGGATGCCTCCACTCTGTCTCCTCTCAACATCTCCAATTGTGGCTCCTCCACAATTATATGAGACTTCTTCTAGGACTATATGTTGAGAGGTAATTTTCTCTCCCTCTCAACCACCAAGTCTGTAACATTTTCCATTCTCCTCAAGGTTTTGCATGCATCTTGAACCTCAAGAGCATACATGTTCTTAACTTGTGAACCGATCTGTTTCACTTGTCCCATGGTTATGTCTCTAAGGAAAACCTTTCCCTTACTAAAAACAACATCGTAGCCTTTGTCCTCCAACATTTCTATTGATACCAAATTCTTCTTCAGTCCAGGCACATACTTCACATCTGTTAAGTTGATAAGAGCTCCATTCTCCCCATGAAAAACAACTGTGCCCACTCCTGAAACACTATACCTTTCATCGTCACCCATCTATATGCGCATACTCAGGCCTTTCTACTATAAGGTACTGAATAAACTTTCATCATCAGTCATGTGGAATGAAGCTCCACTGTTAAGATACCAAACACAACCCATCATCAATGTCACCATGCATGCGATGAGGGTAAATTCCATCTCAAGCTGAGAGGCTAATGCCTCACCTTCAGATCCTTCTGAGGATCCCTTCTTAGACTTCTTCGATGCACAATTAGTCACATAATGACCCATTTCATGAAAATTAAAGCATCTCACTTTAGACTTGTGAACCTTCTTCCCTCCATGAGAAGAATTTAATTTGGAATGAGAATCCTTCTCCTTCCCTTTCCTTGCCTTACTTGCTAAGGCCAGATTTTCTTCATCATCCTTGGATGAAGAACCATCTTGTGTTCTCCTCCTGATCTCCTCCTGCATGAGATCTGACCAAAGTCGTTCCCAATCTAGAAGTTTCTCCCTTCCATTCACAGAGTCTTGGTAGCTATTCTAGATCTTTGGAAGGCCAAGGAGAGTGAGGCTCACTATATCATCATCAGCAGTAGTTATTCCCACACTAATAAGCTCATCTCTGCAAGTGGTGAGCTTGTTTAGGTATGTTGAAATAGTATCGCAGTTCTGCATCTTAATTCTTTGAAGCTTATCCTTGAGCACCAATTTCCTTTGGTCGCTACTATTTTGGTAGAGGTCCTTCAATGTCTTCCACATTGGATATGGAGTATCTTTCCCATAGAGACTTGAGACAATATGGTCTCGAACTCCCTCAAGGATGATTCGTCTCACCCTTGCCACACACCTCTTCCACTCAACTGACTCTTGTGCATTAGTTGAAGTTGGCTTTTGGATTTCTTGACTAATGAAATCCTTCAAGCCGTTGTCTTCTAATATAGCCTCCATGCAATCTTTCCATGCTATGTAATTCGAGTTGTCTTGTAGGGCATACTCGAGTCTCAAGCCATAGAACACCATTGACCAACCTAAAGTATGATATGAATTTGATTTACACTTGTAACCTTGAACTTCAAACTTCGAATTCTATTCTTAGTGTCTTACTCACAGCTCCAATAACCTTTGCTCCGATACCATGTAGAAGTTAAGACTGTAGATTAACCTGATAATGCAATATAACTAAACAAAAATACTTTAATCTACTTCTACAATCAAACATGCAGAAGCTTAAAAGATTTGAGCAAGATCAAGTTGAACACATATAACCAGAAGAAGAATCAATGCACATGAAACATAGAAGAATACTCAGCGGAAAGCGTCAGCTAAAAACCCCACTATCTGTATTATCATACAAGGTGGAAATATATTAGAATAATACAAAGCTTTATCTCTCATAGCTAGACAACTCTTTGTTCAATTCTCCTAGATGCTCACAGGCAATCAAAGCTTCTCACAAGCCTTCTCCTCTGCCCTCCAAGCTGCTATTTCCTTGTGTAGTTCCTGTACGATGATTCTCCTTCACCTAGCGAAACACTACTCTCACACATTGTTCTAACAAATTGTCAAAACCGCGCAATCCTCAAGGAACCTTCCCTTGACTGCATGCATGATTGTCCTTTATAGGAATAGTACTTTGTCTCTGTCTTTGATTTCCAGTGGGTCTTTCTCAAAATAGACATGCATGAGTTTCTGATGAGGAAATCTTTAGTTATCTGGAGTACACTCATTGAGTGCATGCATGCATGAACTAACTGATAACTCACAGTTAGTTCCTCAAACAGTTTGGAACTAATTTAACTTGACTTAACTCAGTAAACTAAGCTAACCAACTACAACTCAAATATAACTCAACCTTATCTCCTTAATTAAGGGATAGTCTCCTTAATTTAAGGGATAACTATTGCATAACTGCAGAAAGAATTCTAACTTCAATTTCTCCAACTAATTAATCCATAATGAATTAATTAATTATTTACAAGCAGCTAGTGAGACTAAATTCGAATTTAATTCACAATTTTAATTCAAGGACAAATTAAAATTGGAATATTCTGGATTCTATTTTTATTATTTCTTGTTGCTATTTTCAATAGAAGAATCATTAGATTAGTTTGAACATATTTGTTCTCTTCCTCCCATTCATAATAGATATGAAATTAGTTCAAGGTTTGTTCCATCTCCTTCCAACATTAATGAGAATTTCAATATGGATGTGTAAATAAATTGTGATGAAGTGGTCTCACAAAGCATGGAAAATATTTCTATCCAAATGCAAGAAGACAACAACAACAATTTTGGAGAAAGAACTGCCTTGAAATCTGAAAATTACTCTGCATTGATTTTAGAAAATCAAATCGCAAATCAACAAGTACAAGCAACAATCAAAGTAACCAATAACTCACAAATTGCTATACAAATTTTTGAATTCTTTCATGATGAGAAAATGCCAAAATCGGAGCAGTAGAGCAACCTTATTCAAGAAAGCATGGGTACACAAAGGAATGATCTAGAATATGAAATGTATAGTGAACAGAATGCATGAGAGTTTTCAAATATAGAAACTTTTAAGTTCATTATTTCTGATTCTCATTTTGCCCTTCATCCTGATATTTTTACTGATGGTAGTTCTTCCCTTCTTGGTATTAATGATATTTCAGAAAATACAGAGGCTGATCTAAATGAAATCTCAATTAGTTTTTATCAAGATAGAGAAACAATAATTGATCATTCTTTTGGCATTAATAAACAAGTATTTTATATTCCTTCTTGTTTTGATACATTGATGAGATCGAAGGGAATTCTAATAAATATAGTGAATTCATTTATGATAATTAATCTGACAATGAAGACGTTCATTTCTATTCTTCTCAAGTCATTCCTCATGAGAAAATTCAAAACACATATGAGGATAAAAAATGCTTTAATTCAGAAATTATTCCAACTAATCCTCATTCTCAAGGAGCAAATTATCTTCATGTTTTCGACATCAAAGAAATCATTCCAATTTATGATTCATATCATGATCAAGCTCTCATTCCTATTCATGGTCATAATTCTCTTTCTAAATCACAAGCTGGAATTGGAAATCATTCAAATTACATTATTATGGCCAAATCTCATGAAAGATGAATTATTTCAAAACAATCCTAATTGTGTTGTAACATTAATTGTACCAATATTGATTTTATTTTATTTTTGTTTCCTCACTTATTTTATTTAAAATCATATTTAACTTCCGATTTTATTTTTCAAATTTTTGATACTTTACGCTGGCATATTGAACATTTCACTATCAAACACTCAATTAATCCATTTCCTTATTGGGAAATTGAAGTTTCATATTATAATCATGAACACCAAAGGCTATCAATATTCCAATTTCAATCGATGCTAATTTTTTATCAAAACCTTATATCTTCTCAAACGCAATATCTACAAGAGAGTATTTTTACAATCTGACCATCAACCTCATTCAATTAATAATCTTCCATTGTATCTAATATATTTCCATCCATTTTTCATTAACTCAATTGAAAAATATTTGGAAAGTCTTCCTTCATGGAAGATTGTTAATAGTTTAACAGTTACACATAACACTGAAATTTTTTTCGGACCTGTGAATCTAAAAGCTCATATCCACAATATGGCATATTATCTTCTCTCTTTAATCTCTTCCAACAATTAATGGAAATCCATTTAGATTTCTATGATCCAATTGAAATTTAGTTGGAAAGGGCATTTCAAAAAAAGGCGATTTTAAATAAGTTGCTAACAATAACTGTACATTCTCCTTTCATATTTAGCTTTATTACTTTAATTAGATTTGTATTTCTATTACTAATGCTTGAAATGTACATATATGTAGGAATTAAAATGAAAGAGTGGTTATATTGGAAATATGACTATACCTAGTCATTTTCCTGTATAGAGTTAGGATATGAGTAGAATTAATGTAGTGAGTTTTCTTAGATAATTAATTTATTTTTAACAATATTGTAGATAAAAATAAAGCAAGAAATCAACCCTTCTCATATCATATACATGTTCAGAGAAATATTTTCCTCTCATCCAAAACTTTTTTATTTTTGCTTCTCATCTTTAAATCAAAAATTTCTTGCAGCAATACCTCTACCCATGACTACATCCCTGCCTATTTCGAATAATGTCTTGACTAAATTTAATTGAGTATGCACTTGGTACACATCACCTCAAAGCTACTTTCCTCTATTTCGACATTTCCTTCTAAGATTTTCATCTTAGGTTGTTATGTTGAAAATTTAAATGATGCAAAGCTTCCAGATATCATTGTCTCGTAAAATATATGACTGTCTAAGCTTGCAAGATTAATGCCAATTCAATTATTATTAATCAGTCTTACTTATTGCTATAAACACATGAAGTTCATGTTATCTTCCACAGAATTTGTTAAAATGACCTTAGGGGTTTCAGTTGGAAATAATAAATTCCTACTTGTCTATGGTTGTATTTTTTCTATTTGAGCAGTTTGTTCCTACATAATAGGAATAAGCCAAAATATAGTTTCTCCTAGTTTAGTGTGTGGTTGAGAGAATCTCTCAACCACACTACTGTACGTCTAAGATAGCATTCCTATCTTAAGACTATTGATTGTATAAATATGTGTAATTTCCTCATTCAAAAATATAAGAGAATATATTTTGAGTGTCTACAATTTTATCTTGGTATCAGAGCCTGAGGGCCTAGCCCCTCGTGGGCTTGGCTTCTCCTGGGCTGAAGAGAATAAAAGTTTTTTTGTGAATATTTGTTTGTTCATCATCCGTTCTCCATTGGCCAGGGCAGGGGTAGTTGTGGCGATTCATCAGTGTGGTGAATTATAGACTGAAAGTGGCGGGGCCAACCTCGATGACCTGTCGTGCACTGGATCTCACACGTCTTCGACCAGATCCGTCATTTTCTTTTGGGTTTTGTTCAGATCGCATGAGTTCCGGGGATGCAGGTTTTTTCGATGATTAGATCCGTCTCTATTTACATATCAGAGTGTGGATAAAGCCGAACGAGCTCTAATACTCTGGCATCTGGAGACTAACAACCCAAAATCGGTGAGATCTTCGACAGATCTGACGATAAGCAGTATGGGGACCTTTATCGGCTTCAGGATGGCTTGAATTTTTGTCCACAACGAGTTTTTGACCATCGTTCTTAAGATCTAGGCCCCCTTTCGATGCCTAGGGCATGCTCAAACAAGGCGATATGCGCCTATGTCAAGAGTATGACACGGATCTGGCCTACGCGAAGAATTTTTCGGAGAGGATTGCCACCTGCAAGGAGACTGACGCCATCGATGGGAAGTTACAGTTTATCTCTGAAGGCTTTAACGACCACCGATTGGAGGATCAGATTTCCAGTCGGAGGTATGGATCGAAGCATAATGTTTCTCAGGTCCCCCGTTGAGGGACAGTCCGTAACAGCAACCCAATCCGCTTGTATTTGGTATGATAACTCTGGTTTTTTGCCCCCGCAATCATGTTTGTGTTGTGGTCACCGAAAGGAGGGAATTCTCGTCCTTCTCCATCCTTAGATGAGACATGGAACAACATCAGGCATGTGGTGCAGTTCTCTCCAACTGTGGAGTACATAAATGGGTCAGAGGTCATCTGGCAGATCCCCAAATCTGCTAAATCTGTCCTGTTTATCGCCCATGGTTGCCATGGGAGGGCAGTCAATTTTTTTGGGACAGGAGTCAAAATTGTCTAAATTGCATCGGACTACCAGAGGAAAGACTACTTGTGTTGCATTCTCTTGTGAGACAATATGATGTTATCACAATTTCGAGCTCTATGGAGCGTTGGAGTTTTTTAAAGGACAAGGAGAAAGTGAAGAGCATTCTTAAATGGTGGCTTAAAGAGAAGAAGCTGTTGGGTCTGCCTGTGGTGGCATTAGGAGCATCATCTGGTGGCTATTTCATCTCTGTTGTTGGTGCAGATCAGGGAGAGTGGGTTCGCGTTTCTTCACGCAACATTTGCAGCATGTTCCTGGCTGCGTGGAGATGGACACTGCGTGGAGATGGAGTCAGATCTCAGGACTCTATAAGCTGAGTCGAGACTGAAACCTGCCTACCAAAGTGCACTGGTGTGGCAGAAGTTGACCTGTTGACAGAAATGCCTGCAGTGGGCAAGGAATCGTGGTATGCCACATTGATTGAATGGAGCTGTTGTGATTGTGGCAGCAGAGCCGATGGATTTCAGATCGTGGGCTAAGTGGTTTGCTGGTGTGGTGGTCAACCCGCAGTGGAAGTGTGACTGCGGGACTCCCGAGAGATCAATGAGTGTAGCGTTGATGTTGTGTTTCCAATGTGTCGCTGGAGAATACTGCTCAGACGCGCTGGTGTCTGAGTCAACGATCTTCATCTAAGCATTCTGAACGAGAGGCAGATTTCTTTTTTGTAGGTCTTGGAGTGGCGGTGCTGCTGCTGTGTTTATGGAGTGGTAGCCCAGCGTGGAGAAGATATTTGGGTCCAGAACACTAGAGAAATTAAATTTGAAAAGTTTATGTTGTATTTTCTTGGAATCATGTTTAAATATTATTGAGCCTTATTGAGCCTAGCTAACTCAATGTAGGCAAAGTTATTTTGTTAGAATTCGCGACTCTAACAAATGACAGGTTAAGCATGGAGCTCCAAGAAGTTATTTGACAAGGATGCCCAAGATGTGAACTATGAACAGATGAGGCAAAGCAGCGGCGACAATGTTTATGGTGGACAACAAAGTAGATGTTTGTTTGAGTTAGTGTGGCTTGTGGAATAGACTCCCTAGTATGTTATTGTAATAGTCATTGTATGTACCTAGAAACTCCAAAATGTGGAATCAGATGTAAGATTTTTAAAGGCATCTGAAAGTTCGTGGTGATCTTAAAACCACTTTGTAATGGTTTATGGTCAGCCTGAAACCATCTTTTGTCACTGTAAAGTGATGGTTGGTGGTAAGCCAGAAACCATCTATATAGTCTTTGTGACTGAAGTGCCTTTGTGGCCAGTTTGCCTTTGTGGCTGAATCGCCTATGTGGCTTGAGGTGCCTTTGTGGCTGGAATCGTGGATGTCAACACGTTGTTTGACAAGCTAGCCTTCGTGGCTGTGTTGAGCTCTGGCTGAGTTAAGTCAGCGTGCCTTTGTGGCTGTGTGTACACGAGAGCTTTGTGCTCAATTGAGCAGGTGGACTGCAGAACACCTGGCTTGGACTCAGATGTTTTTTTTCTGAGTAGAAGGGGATTGGCGTTTTTCGCGCTAACAGCAATGCCAGGAAGGCCAACTGGTGCGTCTGTTAGGCCATTAATCGCGCCAATGGGTGCGGGTTTTTTGTTCAGGATCGCGCCAATTCACCTTCAAGGGGATCCGTGGGATCGGAGAAGTTGTGGATCTGTCTGAGGGCGGCAGATTGTGTTTTTGGAGGTTTTGTACATACAATTCGCCTGATGGTGGTGGATTTGACTATCATGACAAGTAGTCATTAAGGGGGGGAGTTGGAAATAATTAATTCCTACTTGTCTATGGTTGTATTTTTTCTATTTGAGGAGTTTGTTCCTACATAATAGGAATAAGCCAGAATATAGTTTCTCCTAGTTTAGTGTGTGGTTGAGAGAATCTCTCAACCACACTACTGTACATCTAAGATAGCATTCCTATCTTAAGACTATTGATTGTATAAATATGTGTAATTTCCTCATTCAACAATATAAGAGAATATATTTTGAGTGCCTACAATTTTATCTGTTTCCATTTTGCTGTGTGCACACATTTGAATATGTGTTGATATTCTTTCATAATCAGTGGCTTTATTCTATTCTGATCTTTAGTTTATTATTTAATGTTGTAATATGCACCATATTTATTTATTAAAGACATTATTGAATAGCCACCTTAACAATACAGACTTTGATTAAGTTAATTATGAACGAGCGAAGGTAATAATTAATGGTGCAATTCAAGGGGGAACATATTTTCATTTACATTTCTGGTGAATCTCTACGAATTTCAGATTTCCTGAATATGAATAACTGATTTTCCTTAAGCTGATTGCACACTCTAATTTAAAATAAATAATGAGATGATTTTGAACAAAATCCGAATTTTGAGAAATCCATGGAAAAAATTGAAGACTCATGAGATAAAATTTACAGACAATTTTCTTCTAGGTACACATTCATCAGTTCATTTTCATCTATTGTTTCTTTTTCCTTTTCCTTAGTTTATTTCTTATTTTTTTTATGTTTCATTTGTAGGTTTTCATTCATTTTTAAAACTTGAAGTAGCAAACCCATTTCAAATTTGCAAAAGGTTCAGGGAAATTTTATTTTTTGTTCATTAGAATTTGAGCATTGTTTAATTTTTCTTTCATTCATTAAAAAATCCAATAGGCCTTTAAAACATTCTCACAAAATTCATATCTGAATATTTCAACTTGACTTTCATATCACTGATACTATGATGAATATACATTTGTGATATTCCATTCCCTCTCATCTTCGTCAATTATTTCCTTTCAATATTATATCATCCATATCACAACTATTTGTATCGCAATATTCCATCCGAAATGAATCTTAGCATTTATTGATAAAAAATTGCTGATGCAAGACCTTTGATGTTCTTTTACACTCATTTTCCTGCAAAATTCCACATTTATCATATCTTATATTGCATTTCGCATTTCACATATCCAATAGTTGACTTTTCCCATATTGCTATGTTCCCACAATTCTAGACCTGATATAAAATTTAAATCAAGTTCATTAAAAATATCGCATCCATTCAATCACAAAAATGGTAGGGGCATAGGTTTAAAAGTCTCGATGTTCCGGATCTGATACGATATTAAATTCAAATAATAAATTTATCGGGTTTGTTCTTCATCGCACATAGGCATATAACCAATGTTACATCATGTTCTTAAATTTTCTGATCGCCGATTTCTTTTGAGATCCAAAGTTAGTCCCACTAATTTTCCACGTCATCCATCGCATCCCCACAATCGTGGAATAATATCGACATTTCCGACATGACTATTTCCCAATATCCCAATATGCTGATATCGCAATCGTTTCATCGTAATTTTTATTATATATGCTCATATCACAATTATGAAACTTTGTTGTGCAATGTGCGAAGTGTGATGTGTGATGTGACTATTCCCCAATCCTCGATATAATGATTCTTCAATATTGCCATCGCCCCATCCCATCGAATATTTTCACATAGAATTTGTCCATATCAAATATTTGCCACCGCAACAAATATATCACGTCGCAAAACTCAAATGAAGCCCTATATTAAGATTTTCCAATGTGATAGACTCTAATACATGCCCCTTTGCCATTAACATTCAATCATTATATCCCATATCAGCAAAGGTAAAAATCGCAGATTGAAATTTAAGTATGGTGAAGAAGCTTGTGATGTTAAACATCCTCTCAGGCATTGGATTGTATAAAATATTTTAAGGCAATCTTGGGTAATCACTATGGTATTAAAGCAATTGATAGGAAATTTGCAATAAAGTTAGATAATTTCTATTTCTCTTATATTTTAGTTTTAGATATACCACTCCATATTTAATATGGAAATTAAGACCTTCCAATCTATACATATAATTTCATTATCTTAGATTTGGTCTTAATTCTGAACAATTTATGGAAATGGAGTTGATATGAACCTTATAATATTATGAAACATTCATCCTTGCACTTCAATAAGAATCATAATTTCATTCTCACTTCTGATGGATTTGTTTTACTTTCGATTCCCTGAACACAAAGCATTATCTCCTTATAGTTTACTGCTAGCTTTGGTTTAAATAAAACAAATAATGATTTTGGGTTATAAGATTATGGTTAGTTCAACTTCTTCATGCTTTTGATTTTAATTAGAAGAAAATGTTAGTCAGCATTGGAGAAGATGATACCTCATAGGTAAGAGTAAATGCAATTCTCCAATGGTAAGTTTCATATACCCACTTTCATTCATTTTCATTACTTTACTTTAGTTTCTTTTTTGTTTTTAAATTCTGCTAATATAAAAATTTGTTTTGTAGCTCGTCATAAAAGCTTTCAATCCTCCACCATATCAGATTTTGAAGCCCTATACTCCTTTCCTAGTTTGCTTCTAAGAAGCAGTGATAATCCTCGTCGAAACAACTACACTAGGAAGTTTCTAAACCTTTAGCTTGTTTCTTTAAGCATTCCATTTATTAGAAAATGATTAAAATGATGCTTCGAAACAAGAATATTGATACCAAACAAAAAAAAAAAAAAAATCATTGTGGTTGAATTTTATCATCACTGCTATCTGAAGCCTAAAACGCTTATAACCTTGCAAGGTAAAATTTATTTGAATCTCAACATAAGAAGGAATGGTTACATGATTATTTTCTTTTACTTCATTTTGTTGAAACATTGGTATAAACATTCTTGTTGGAGTTTAGCTTTTAAAAACTTGGATTTTCCTTTCTGCTCTTACCTTTTTCATTTCTCTTTCTGTTTGTTGATTTCTTTTGTCAATTCAAGTTAGGAATTCTTTTCCTTTTATTTTTTAGTTTCGATTTTGGTGACTCTGCCATAATTTATATGAAAGGCCTTTTTGTTACCTAACAATGGTCGGCATGTGTAGAAAAATAATGTTAATAGTTTACTAATGACTTTTTCTTAAATCTCTTAATAAAGATTGTTTTTCTTATTATAAAGGTAGACATACTTAGGGAAGAGATTATAAAACAAGAGAAGTTGACAAAGTATCATAAAATCTGAGAAATTTCTTTTTTCATCAAAATTGTAATTATTTTGAGATTTCAATATTTTATTAAGATCTTTCAAAATTCTATTATCAGTTAAGAAAAGTTATTTTTAACAAAGTAAAGGTACTTTACAGCGAAGCACCTTTAACTATGAAATTGTCATTCTTAACTCTTAAGGAGTCAATAATTTTCCCTGTTCAAAAAGTTTTGTTTTTATAGAGCGTAATCCAAAAATATATTTAAACTTGAAAGATAAGAGGTCTCATCATGAACTTTCTTACCAAGATCATAGGGGAAAAATAAGTTGACATTAACAACACTACTAAACAAACCATAGTAACGGTTTATGATTGCAAACAATTATAAGACAAGGGATCTCATCATGAGCCAGCTTGTTCAGTCCAATTGTAACTAGTGAATGGCATTGTCAACTAGCTGGCTACCAAATCAGGACAATGGCTTTTAAGAACTAAAAAACAAAAACAAATACAAAGAAAATAAACATATATAAATGGATTTATCTCTAGGTCAATAATTCTTAAATATATGTGATTTTGAATCGTTGATGATTAAAAGTTAACCCTGTCGAGACTATAGATGTTTCCTGGCAACAGTGGCTCTACCTATGATAAATGAGTATATTTTAAAAACTAAGCTATAAAGTGACCCCTGCTTTATCTCTACAGCTAATTTAAGACTGATAAAGAGTTATGAGATATTTTGACTTATGAGGAATTTTAAGAAAAATTACAGTTAGATGATCTTGTTTTTATTCAGACTAATGAACCTAGTCAAACATTTCAAAAATAATTTTCTCTTCTTTAATTATTTTACTTTAATTTTCAAAAATATTATTCATATTAACCATTGTTGTAGGGAAAACCCAACACCCCCCATTTTTTACTTTTTGACTGAAATAATGGGGACCCTTTCCATTAAATTTGGCTAAGCATCTTTTATAATTTTTGTTTTTGTTAATTGTCTTACATTTTTTTGTTTTTTTTGTTTTCATCGGATTTTTGTTTTGATTGTATCGCTGAATCCTAATTTTAGCAAGATTTCCATCGATACTTATTTCATCTCATTTGATCAACCGGTTTGTAAATGACACTCTTTTGGAGTTTGATCATTTGTGTCGCGTGGGTTAAAAAATGTATAAAATGTACCAATATTTTAATTCTCATAGTTCAAATAGTCATTCATTGTAAATAATAACTCTTAGTTCATTTTTACTCTTTCTTTCATTTTTCACTAAAGGTCCTATAAAATGACCAAGCTAAATTGCACAATGGACGGAAACATGTTTCACAATCTTCGTAATTTACTCCAATTTATTATTTTAAAACAAATTGCTAAGACGAGAATCTCAAAATTGTAAAATGGTTGAAGTCCAATTTCTAGGATTATTAATTCACATGGACCCCACTTATCTTCATTTAATAAATGTCCCCCGAGACCCACATAACAAAAAACTTATAAAACAAAATCATATCTCGAAAAATTTCTCACAAAAACAATTTCTCGCAAAACCTTATCGCAATAACTTAAACATTAGCATTTAACATTTCAAAACACAGAAGTGCGATAAGCTGATGCGATAATTACAAAGTCTTTCGTTTTGTTTGGAATTTGTTTTAAAATGATTACCTCACATATCACAATTTTGTTAAGCTCCTTAATTTAAACATCATTGGATTTGCTATTGGAAAAATGTGAGGGGTTAACAATTTTTAATCTATTGTTTTTTTTTATCACCTCCTTATGACTCCCGTAACTCCACCTCACCTTGTCCTACCTCACGATCACTTCACCCTCCACTCCCTTCCCTCTGCCATCATTCCTCTTGATGTGGATGTAATTAATGAATAAAGGTTGATTTCAATGGTTTGTATATAAAATTTTTAATTTAATTTTATATTTATATTATAAGAATTATATTATAATTATAACATTTATTATAATTTTAATATAATTTAAATCATAATATTAATATAATATTATTACATTTTAATTAATTTCTGTTAAATCATTTCCATTTTAATTAATTTTTGTTGATAATTAGTTTAATTTGTAATCACAATTAATTAGCATTAACTAAAATTAATTGTATATATTAGTTAACTAATAATTAAGCTAAAATTTATTATTAATTAATTAAAATCTAATTTAGGATTAAATTTTAATTAAATTTTTCTGATTTTTAGCCTAGGCAACAGAATTTCCAGAATTATGCTAGATTTGACTCATCAAATTTGGAGGCTAATAAATTGAGTTATTCTTAGCCAAATGAGGCCTGGGATGGCTCATTGGAAAGATAAAATCATGGAGAACATATCTGAAGAGGTTTTATTAACAGATTTTATCATTTATTGGGTCTGCAATTTAGCAGAAGATCAAGCTACGAATTTTTAATAAAACTAATTTTCCTGAGTTTTATTTTCTCCATTTTCATTTGCCCAAGTCTCTTCTGAATGAAAATCCATTAGTCAATGATATCCTTGGAGAATTAAATCATCACAGGCATTAATAGAAAGCTTGGATTTCATTTTCAATTATTTATTTAATTGAATTTGATTAGATTCGTTTTAATTCCAGATTTGGCATTTTGATTTTAGTTTTATCTTTTAATTTTGGTTTGATTTGTTTTTATAGGAAAACAATTGAAAATATGAGAAAAACTAAATCTTAATCAATGAGAATGATCCATCAATTGAAGAATGAAATTTTGAGCAAATGAAAATTGATTGACTAGATCTTTTCTTCAACAAACTTTCTTGTTAAGAATTCCTTTGCAAATATTATAAATAACAGATTGCAAAATGTACTAAGGGCTTCTCTCCTCAACAAGTCTGGAATTCTAAATGCACTTCTGTAATAAGGATTTAGAGTTGTAGGTCAGAGGAGAGGAACCTTAGATCTGGAGATTATTGAGGTTTTTCTTTTACATTCTGAGTTATGTATAATGAAAATACTTTTCACTATTGTAGCTCTAGTTTTGAAAGAAGAAGCTCAAACACTATAAAGGGCTATTAGAGACTGGAGTTGGAGAAATGGATTCAATAAATATGTATTTATAATACTATTATTTTAAATGTTGGTTTCATTTTATGATGACAGGAATGTGTCAATTTACTTTCATATTTGTGCACTTTTGTCGGTATGGGTAATTTGTCTCTATTTTATGTTATTATTTATCTATGCTCTTATGGGTTGAATTCTGATTTCTAAGTAAATATTTACATAGAAATCTACCTTTTAATACTAGTTTAATAAATAGTGATATGTTGTGAATTTTTTCTGCATATTATTGTTTAATTATTCAAGTTATTTATTAAATGATCAAAATCATTCTGCGAACTTCTTCCTGAGTGTTGTTGGTTGATTATTTCAGTGGAGAGGTTCCTAAATAGGATGTGTTTGGTATTCATAATGTTAGTTGACGTAGGGGTTAGCCCCGCTTTACTCACAATATGCATATACAAATGCATAATCTCGTTTGCCCCAGGAATTTAACTCTCTAAGGAGTCAAATCTTAAATCATCAATGGTTAAGGCCCCTTTATCAGTTTTAATGCTGAATGATTTGCTAAAACCCAACATAGCCTAACTCTTAGGCAAAATCCACATATCGAGAATAAAATTAACCCTCAAGCCTTCATTAACCCTTTTATTAAAGCCTTCTTCAAATATCTCTTATGGGGACTTTTAAAACCCTTCACAAACTTTGTTAACGTTAGTATCAGGACTTTAATCACCCTTATAAACCCACATTTAACCTTAGGTTATAACCTTAAGCCTCATGGAAAACCAAAACCCCGCTCTTTATAACTATGGTTACACTGGACTTAACCCACATAACCCTTACCAGCCCTATCGCTTTATTTCTATTATAAATCCTTTTATAACAAAAATATTCACAAAGCACATGAGAACCATACCTTTGTTGCTTTTAGCATGGCCTTTGCATAGCTTTCAATGTTTAACTTTATCGCTAATCGAAATCCCAATCCTTCGCGAGTCACACTAACGCAGGGCTCCTCCATACCTGATATGTGATAACGCAATCGAACTTCATATATTATATAATCCATACTTAATTCATTATCGGGTCTGCCTCATATCACTTGTCACATTCCTTTTCACCATACTCCTCCGATCCCTGATCAATGCATCATTGGCTATCGGCGTATCGGCCCATCGCAGTTGTCCGTTGTCACTTGGCCTTTATTTTTTCCGATTTGTGATTACATCACAACCATCAAGCTGGCACTTGATCTGATGGTTGTCACTTCATCATATTATCGCAAACGCTCGATATCTATGGTCGGGGTCTGATAACACCCAAAGGGTTCCGCCAATGCGACTTAATCTTGGTCATTGATCTTCCAGATCCAACGAATCCTGTGCGCTAATACTTCACTTTGCATTCTTCTCTTCACTTATGTTTTAACATTTCTCCAACTTTTTCTCTACGGGTTCAGGTTCCTTTAAAGTTCTGGGTCTTCAGCTATTCCATTGTGTGCTCCCTCCTGAGCTTAACTTTACACGCTCCTTTAGTCAATGTCCTTGTAGAACGTTGTTTGATCCTTTGAATGGATTCACGATCCATTTATGATTCCATTGAATCATTCCTCTTCTCCTCTGTGTGTATTCTGCCAAGTACCACCAGCATATATTTATTATGCAAATCTCTGATTAACACACAATTTATGATTCAGTACTCAAAACACACATTTCACATAGTCTTGAGTTAATCTCTGAATATATAAGCACACAGCAATGCAATTCCTCTCTCTTTGCCTGATCGTCTGATTATAGTGGCTTCTGATCATCATCTGCCTGTAGGCTTACTAATACAGCTAAATATCTAAATCTCCCTCTCTTTGTCTAACCTCTCCAACCTCTCTCTTTCCTCCTCTTCAATACATTATTAGTAGTTTCTTTATAGTTGAGGAATTATTCCTTAGCTACTTTTCAATTTCTCAATAGTTTCTTCAAACTAGTTCCTAACTAATCCTAATCCTCTCATGTTCTCTTACACTCAAGAACATTTACAAATATGTCTCACAATATCTGATTAATTCCTATTCTCATTAAAATCACTCATAAGCCTAAATATTCACATTATTTCCTACTCAGGAACCTATTTTCTTGAAAACACAAGACCCCCTATGTCTACTAAATTACATTGATTTTCTTGGGCTGAATTCTCCTATATCAGACTCCCAAGCATGAAAAAAATTCATGATCTCCTGGTCATGTGTTCTCTTATGGTAATAGGAAACCTCCACGGTCCCAAACTTTAGTTTTTAGATGTCTGAATGCTCTGCTCCTTTGTCGTTACCGCATGTATGTTGTCTTCTATTTCATTCTCCTTTCTTTTCTTCCCTTCTCAATAAGCTTCACCTTTTGATTGATCACTCCTTCTGTCATCAACTTCCTCCATCTGAGATGCTCCATAATTAGCTTCCACAGTGCTTCTATCTTCAAGTCCAGCATATCTTTGGGCTAGTCCATACTGATGAGCCCCCAAATTGGGTAACTTATTGGGCTCATTTTGCCTAATTGTCCTTGTTCAGTCCTCCATTTTTCATAGATTATGCATGTTTTCTAGTATGTTTGTGTTATTTGAATGAATAAGGGTGGTCACTCTACCTAGGAGGCTAACACGTGGTTATTTTAGGATTTTTGGACAAGTTTTGTAGCAAAACCAAGCAATCATGGGTCAGCTAACAGCCAAGCTTGAGGTGAGGATTCGTAGGGAGGTTGTCTCTCACATTAAATGGCCTTCCTCGAAATCTCCACCCTCAACACCGAGCTCCACAGGCCACCAAAACGATTTTTAAAGGCAACCAAGCAGTTTTTGGAGGAGTGACTGTTTACTAGTAGTTGCGACAGCCGAGTCCCTTGAATCTAGGAGGGCTGCTAGCCCCCTCGTATCGTATAAGTAGGAAGGACTCAACCTTCGTAGTTTACTTTTGGAACTAGTGTTATTTTTGCACTATAGTGCTGTCATTTTGCTCAACCTGTTTTATTGTAGCCATTGCTGTACAACTTTCATATGATGGTTATTTTTGAATAATGAGAAGCAGCTTTACTTGGCATCAAATCTGAGTTCTTTATAGGAGCCTGCAGCTCTTGGGGTTGGGCCCAACCCGAGTGCTAAGGCCTCCTCTATGTATTGTTAGTTGTTCTTTATGCATTTGCAAAAACATTTCTGTTAAGTAGATTAAAGTTTGTTGATTAACTAGGTCAATGTTAATGGTTAGAAAGACTTTTTGAGTGCTCAGATTTAGTTGATAGGTTGTTAATAGAAAAAGCTTCAAGAAAAGGGCCATCAAACATCTCTGGTTTCACCTCTCCTTCATTAGGATCTGGAGCTGGGATTAGGATAACTTTGCTGCCCACAAAAACACTGATTTTGCTTTGCCATGCAATCACTAGTGTTTGATTTTCATGTGTAGAAGTTGGTTACAAGTTCAGACTTTCGTTTGCTTAGTTGCATGAGTTAAAATACACGGTTTCACTGTAGGTCAGACTTCTGTTCATTCTCTTTACTGGCAGCTAGCAGATTAGGTCATCATAGTTAGGTTTTTGAATTTACAAGTCTTCGTTGGATCAGTTGGAAAAATGCCTTGCAGAGCACCTATACAACTCCTTCATCTGTTTATTCTCCATCAGCACCATCCACTCCACCCTCTGCTTAGAATCCTTGCCTCCTGTTCGCCATTTTCTCCCATAACCCTAGTTTTGTGTGTAACATTGCTTCAGTCTTCCCTAAACCAAATCCAGCCATCCACACCTGTCCACAACTCCATCCACCGAGTCCTAGACCATCTCCAGCCCTCACCCTACCTCCACACTCACTCCTTCACCTTTCCCTCTCCATTCATCCACCAAAAACCTCATTTCTGAACATCTTGTAGAAAGTTACAGACATCCTGTAGAAAATCGCAAACATCCTGTAGAACCCCTGCAGACTTCCTGTAGAGGCTCACGAATGAGGTTTCTTGATAGCCAAACTCGGTGAAACTCTATGGAAGGGTGTTAGGGACCCCTTAGGCCCTCTCTGAACCTTCTTGACCTCCTCCAAGCATTTCCTCTCGCCCATCCACCTCTGCACAGCCCAAAAACAGTCAAATCATATGCATAATAACTCTGGCAACTTATTCAAAAATACAAAAAGATGTTTTTTTCCAGATGTTACTGTAGAAGTAGCTTAGATGCATGTATTTACCTTTCTAGAAATCAATGGCATCTCCTTCAGTAGCTTACATACTCTTTCTTGCATCGGTAGGGTTAGCTGGTAGAATTAGGGTTTGCTAGGGTTTACGTTTCCTCTTAGCTTTCCAGTTTCTTTCTGCAAATAGATCAGCCTTCTTTAAGTTAGCTTTCATCCATCAGTTAAAAAGATTCTTCTCAGAGCTCATAGAAGTTGGCTTAAGCCCCTAGCGGACTTGTGCCAGCTGACCAAGTGACAGCTGCAGCAAGAGCTAGTACTTGTGCATGCGGCACCGTCGCTTCCAAGTTTGTTACGAACTACCGGGTTGATAAAAGTAAAGAAGGGAGTCCCAAGAGTTGTAGCATTATTGCTGCAATACTAGAGCTCACCACCTGTTTTTGGCGTCGTTGTCGGGGACGTGTCAGAGTATTTGTGATTGCTGCTTTTCTTCTATTTTCCTACTCTCGCCTTTTGCTAAGTAGTTTATTTCATTTCCATTCAGGAATTTCATTTCTACAAAAGTAAATTAGAAATTTCTTTCTTTCGTAGATTAACCTTTCAATTTTGCAAGCGTAAAATAGAATTTCAATTCTGCAAGAGTAAAATATAATTTTAGTTTTGCAAGAGTAGTCTAGTATTTCCTTCTCGCAATTTGATTTCAGAAAAATAGATTAGTCTTTTCCTGCTTTCATTTCAATTCCGCATTTCCTTTTCTGCAAGATAGATTTTAGTTAGTTGCAATTCCATCTGTTTCAGTCTTGCAGGTACAAGCAGAGAAAAAAAGAAAAAGCAACCAAAAATCCTTTCCTACCCAACACCCGCACCACTTCAATGAGTCACCCTTCTCTCTTCTTTGGTGGCAGTGATCCAGAAGAACCTATAGGTGAACCTCCTGAGATATACGAAGATCCTATAATAGAAGAAGAGCAAGAAAACATTCCTTTTGAGACTATGGCTGACAATAGAAATGGTAGAGACGATGATGAGAGAATAGAAGGTAGCTTCCCCATCCGAGAGACTAACGGGGACATGAAAATGAAGAACATAAGTCCCTCAGCCTTACCTCATTTCCATGGATTGACTACTGAAGACCCTAATACCTTCCTGTTTGAGTTTGTTGTCCTTTGTCGAACTTATGACTATATAGAAGACGAGCAAAATTTAAAACTCTTGCTCTACCCTCAAGGATGCAGCATTACGCTGGTTCATGGGGTTGCCTGGAAACAGTATCACTACTTGGGCTCAGATGCAGAAAGCCTTTAACAACAAATACCGGGATTACTGTAGGTCAAAGGAAACCAAGGGAGAAATCTTTCGGATGACCATGGTAAATGATGAGTCTTTAGAGGACTATGAGGAAAGGTTCCAACTTAGCTATAAACGGGCCAGGTGCACACTTGACCCTGAATATCTAAAGTTGGTTCTGCTCCGAGGGGTCCCTGAAGACCTTCTAGATACCCTTCACATGCTAGCTGGAGGAGATATTTACCAACTACCTTATGAGGACATAAAGACTGTGTTTAGAAACCACTCTAGGGTAGCCCAGAAAAGAGGTAGGGGGAATCCACTTTTAGCTAGTACTACCTTCTCCAAGCATGAGTTTGCTAATAAGATGGAAGACCTCAAAAGTGAGATGAGACAGACCATTGCCATGCAAATTGATACTTTCTGAATCCAACAAAAGAAAGAGGAAGCTGAGAGGGCTTTGGCCATCTTCTGTCCCAGATGTACGAGGAAGCACCCTAAGAACAAGTGTCCATTACACTCAGTAGAGGTATGTTTCATTTGTGAGGAGGACCACCCCACAAACCAATGCCCAACCTTGCCCAGATTCAAAGCCATGTACCAAGGGACTGAGGCACCCACTGAACCTCTCTATTTCCTCAACCAAAGGAGACTGCATGGACCCAGACCTTACCAGCAGGGGATGCAAGGGACATCCCAAGCTTATTATAGCCCCAACCAATTTGCTCACATGCCTTCTTGGGGTCCCCCTGCTCATCCTTCATAGTCTGCACCTCCTCTGTGGTCTTATCCACCTCAATACCATATTTAACCCACTGCTCGTTCGTTTCACTCCCATGTCCAGCCACAACCTTAGTGGAATGCACCTCAACCAGGGTGGAGGCCCCAATACAACTCTCCTCCTGCCATTCTGCCTCCACCACCAGCTCAACCACAACCATTACCTCCTGCTCCTCCAAGACAACCCCAGATGCCTGTCGAACCGAACCCGAACCCCAACAACCGACAAGCCCAATAGGTATACTCTGGGGAGACAACATGTCCTACCTATGTTGTGGAGATCCAGGAGATCAACCTGTGATCCGGAAAGACCCTTCCAGATCGCCAACCTCCTCCCCAGAGGATGAGGAAGAGAAACAGGAAAGTGAACCCAAATCCATTCCACCCTTTCTTGAGCGACTAACAGTAACCACACAACCAAACCCAGAGGAGACTGAACTTCTGGGAGAACTGAAACAGTTGTGTGTGAAAATACCCCTTCTCCAAGCCATCAAAGATGTACCGATATACAACAAATTGATTAAGGAGAAGTGTTTCAGGCACCCAGGCAGGAGAAAGAGAGATGGCTCGACTATCAATGTCATAGGACAACTGTCTGATCTAATGTTGGGGCAAGTAATCTGTCCAAAGTATTTGGACCCTGGGAGTCCTGTAGTTGATGTCCACATCAATGGCACCATTATCCCCCATACCTTGATTGATCTAGGGGCTGCCATCAATGTGATGACCAGGGACACCATGCTTAAACTCAACCTTCAGAATTCCTTAAGGAAGACCTCGACAGTCTTGCAGTTGGCAGATCGCTCCACCATGACTCCCGAAGGGATTGTGGAAGATGTCTTGGTCTCTGTTGACTCTTGGGAGTACCCTGCGGACTTCTTGGTCCTTCAACTAGAGGCAAAGCTTACTGGATACCCCCTCATTTTTGGAAGGCCTTCGTTAGCCACTTCAGATGCTTACATCAGTTGCCGAGCTAGAAACATGACCATCAAAAATGGTCCTATTTCCAAGCAGCTAGTCCTATACCCTCCTGCCCAGCCTCTGCTAGAACATGACTTATCGCTCTAGTTGGAAGAAGGAGATGAGGATGAGGTCTACTCTACACCCTTGTGCACAATAGAAACCACTAGGGGAGGTCCTCAAACCGAGGATGATTTGATTGAGACTTCGATTCAAAATCCACCTCCCAGTGCACTATCCTTAGAGGAATTGGAGGACACCCAAGCCAGCACCTTAGTGGACCTCTGTGTGACTGATCCAACCTCTCCCAGAGTTAAGAATGTGGAGTTTGGTCCCGGAATAACTTTAAATATCAGCTCTTCCCTATCTCCTTCCCAAGAGAAGGAGCTGTGTAGCTTACTGAAAAATCATTTAGATGCTTTCGCCTGGAGCTATAAGGAGATGAAAGGAGTCCATCCCTCAGTCTATACCCATCACATCTACATTAAAGAAGATTGTAAACCGGTCAGGCAGCCTCAGAGGAGAATGAACCCAGCCCTTAAGGACATTGTCAAAGAAGAATTGCAAAAACTATTGGATGCAGGATTCATCTATCCTATCTTCGATAGTGAGTGGGTCTCGCCTCTAATGCTGGTGCCCAAAAATAACAGGAAGTGGAGAATCTGTGTAGATTACCTAGAACTTCACAGAGCCACTAAGAAAGACCATTTCCCTTTGCCTTTCATAGATCAGGTGTTGGATGGACTGGCAGGGAAGAAGTTCTTCTCTTTCCTAGATGGGTTCAGCGGGTATAACCAGATCCAAATAAGCCCGGAAGACCAAGATAAAACCACCTTCACTTGTCCATGGGGTACCTTTGCCTATCGAGTCCTTCCCTTTGGGCTATGCAACGCTCCTGCCACTTTCTAGAGAGCAGTATTAAGCATCTTTTCTGAGTTGGTCCATGATTCGGTAGAAATCTATATGGATGACTTCACTCCTTATGGGTCCAACTTCCAAGAAGCATTGACCAATCTGGGAAAAGTTCTAACCAAGTGCATTGAGATGAACCTGTCCCTCAGTCCTGAAAAATGTGAATTCCTGATGACTGAAGGGACCGTGCTAGGTCATACCATTTCTCGACAAGGATTACAGGTGGACCCTAATAAAATTGTTATCATCCAAAAGGTCCCACCTCCTCAAAAGGTAAGAGATGTTTGGAGTTTCCTAGGCTTAGCAGGATATTATCGAAGATTCATTAAAGACTTCAGTAAGCTAGCCTTGCCTTTGTTTGGACTCTTAGGGAAAGATGTTGAGTTTAAATGGACTGACAACTGTCAAGGGGCACTGGACGAATTGAAAGATAAGCTGGTGTCTGCCCCGATCTTGAGAGGTCCAAACTGGGCCCTACCTTTCCACATCCACACTGATGCCTCGAACAAAGCCATAGGGGCAGCCTTAGGACAAGTTGAGGAGAAACTCCCATATGCCATATACTTCGTCAGCAAAAACTTGTCCAAGGCAGAAATGAACTATACTGTAACTGAGAAAGAGTTCCTGGCTATAGTCCATTTCCTAAACAAGTTCAGACACTACATCACCGGTTATCAAACATTTGTGCACAGTGATCATGCTGTAATTAGATACTTAATGAATAAGCCTAATGTCAATGCTCGTATTATTAGATGGTTACTTTTGTTATAGAAATTTGATTTGACGATTGTCGACAAGTCGGGTAAGGAAAATGTTGTTGCTAACTTCTTGTCTAGATTGGACTTACCTGCAGGCGAAGAAGGAACCATGGATGACCAGATGCCAAATGAACATCTATTTTCTATCTCAGTACTCTCTCCATGGTTTGATGATATAGAAAATTACTTGCTCTCAGCACAGTTCCCTCCGCATCTATCCTCAAAGGAGAAGAGTAGAATTGTAAGGAAGAGTGCCCCGTTCACTTGGATCGGGGGCAACCTATTTAAACTTGGCCCAGATCAGATCTTGAGACGTTGTGTTAGGGAGGAGGAAGTCTTTAACATCCTCCTAACCTGTCATGATGGACCTTGTGGAGGCCACTTTGCAGCAAAAAGGACTGCCTTCAAAATTCTACAGGTAGGCTACTATTGGCCTATTCTTCATCAAGATGTCAGAAGATACATCAGCTAGTGTGACCGATGTCAGAGGATGGGGAAACCGACTCCAAGAGATGAAATGCCTCTCCAACTCCAAGTGACCTTTGAGCCATTTGAGATTTTGTGGGTCCTATCAACCCTCCTTCAAAGCAACGATCTTACATCATTGTGTGCACCGACTATCTGACCAAGTGGGCAGAAACGAAGGCAATCAAAGCAGCAACAGAAGAAAAGGTGGCTGAGTTTTGAGGGAAAATATCTTCTACAAGTTTGGCTACCTAAGAGAGTTAGTCACAGATCAAGGAAGCCAGTTCACCGCCAACTTGATTGAAGATTTGCTCGCTCATCACAAGATCAAGCACAAGACTTCCACCCCCTATCATCCTCAAGCAAATGGGCAGGTGGAAGTCACTAATCGAGCATTGGAAGGGATTTTGACTAAGGTTGTGAGTAGTAGCAGAAAAAATTGGGCAGATCACCTAGTTGAGGCCACCTGGGCCTACAACACCACTTGGAAGACCACAACCGGTTTCACACCTTATGAGCTGGTCTACGGGAAGAAAGCTTTGCTATCCATAGAGTTCGAGTACAATACATTGAGGGTGGTAGCTCAGCTGGACCTAGATCTCAGCCATGCTCAACGTGAAATATTATTGCAGCTGAATGGATTAGATGAAAAAAGGATGTCGGCCCTTCTCCACTCAGAGGTAGTTCAACTCCAGAGGATGATATGGCATGACCGGCACCTTAGTGAGAAGCAATTCCAGCCCAGAGATTGGGCACTGCTGTATGACTCAAGATACAAGGATTTTAAAGGGAAGCTGAGGACAAGGTGGTTAGGACCATATACAGTGGAGAAATGTAACGAAAATGGTTCATTCCTTATCAGGACCATTGATGAAGAGGACATCCACATGCTTGTCAATGGGCATCGACTGAAAATCTACAAGAAACCCCTCTCGAGGCAGGAATTCATTGAAACTGTGGAAAAATCAGTGCTGGTAATAGAGTAGGGTTCTGCCTCTATTCCGGCCGCACCTTGATCAACAAAAAAGGAAAAAAAAAAAGAGAGGAATAAAAAGATCCATGGACGAAAACCTCCCTGAGGCGGCCAGGGCAGGCAGTGAGGGTGGAAACCTCAGGGAGGCGCCCCAGCTGTCTCTCAGAAAATAAAGAAATGGAATAAAAAGGATCCTTGGGTGAAAACCTCTTTGAGGCACCCAAGGCAGATGGTGGGGGTGAAAACATCATAGAGGCGCTCCTGTCGTCTCTCAAAAAAAAAAAAAAAAAAGGGAAAAAGGAAAAAGAAGAAAAACAGGTATGATCTTTGAAATTATTGCAGGTTGCAGGGATATAATGCAGATAAAGAGGGTCACGCAAATCAAGGACAGGGGTCCATCCCAAGCTACCAGGCATCCTCACTGACACTCCCTCCATGGCCACACACTTTTTCCAGGGTTTGGACACATTCGGGTCAAGATTCAACCTCCTACAGGAAGTTTCAGGGCTTTCTACAGGAAGTTCTGCATTTCTACAAGAAACATCCTGTAGAACCCTTGGGCAGGCAAAAATCGATTCTGGAACGGGATTTAAAGCTTGAGGTTTGGTGATGAGGCCTGCAGCCACCTCTCTCTCCCATCCATCACCTGTTTCATCTCTTTCCACCACCATTACCACAATTTGGTCCCGTATTCCTGCACAGTCATGCAAAAAGTCCTGTTTTCCTCAGAGTGATTTTTTTTTTCCTAAGGGACAAATCAAGCATTCAAAAGCTCGCACACTCTACCTGTCAAAAGCTTCAATAGGACCCTTCATCCGTGACCATAGCCGTGCCCGTTTCAGCATGCAGCCCAGGAGGAGAAGCAGCTACAGGATGTCCTACAGGAATCCTGTAGCAGCTGATCCACCTGGAATACACACTATGGAGTCAAGAGTAGTTGAAATCAACACAGGAGGCATGCAGCCAGCTCCGCGTAAATGTGAACACCTCCTCAACAGCTGAGAATAGATGGGGCCGTGCATGCAACATTCACCACCAGAGGACCGGGTCCTGAAGCCTTGCATCCATCATCAGCCACTGAACAAGGGAATTCAAACGCCTGTGCACAAAGCAGTAGTGAGCAAAGCCATTGTTTCACGTCCAAAAACCTGCGAAACATGTCCACAATCACCCTAGGTAAGTGCCTAACCTTATTTCATCAAATTGCATAAGCTATACTATGAACACTGCATATCTGTGAATGGGGCGGATTGAACGAATGCAATGGCCAGTCAACTAGCCACCCACAGCCAGTAGAATTGCCTCGTGGGATCCGAACGAGCATGGTTACGCTCGATTCCACTAGAAGGACGTGGAGCTGACACGTGGGAAGATTCCAGTCGGGAAATCAGTGGATTTGCAGTGAAATCGGCGGACTGATAGGGATGATGGAGGGCAATGGCGGAGATAGACATTGGCAGTCAGAGACATGTCGGGGAATGATGATCGTGACGTTGTTTAACGGCTCAGCCTGGACACCTCACCCCCCGCGCCATGAATTGCAATCATTCAGCCAGAGCACTCACACTAACCACAGTTATTCATGCCTACCACCAGTTTTCAGCAACGTGAGCGTCCTCCTCCTCTGTAGTTCGTTAGCCCAAGTTTCTCGGACCGGTTCAAACTCTTCCCATGTCCTAGACTTGATCAGCACCGCCGTGACGTCCTCCAAAAGCAGCAGAAGCTCTCTACAGGAAGGAGCTCTACAGGAAGCACAACGAAAGCTCCCGGAGCAGAGAAACCCGTGTCTGTTGCATCGGAATTCGAAATTTCGAAGAGAGGTAGGCTTGAACATGCCATCCCCATGCTTAATTTTCAAAAGGTGGTGAACTAGCTTGTTTGAAGTGGGGAAAATTAAAACCAGTCTGCCTATGGGTCAAGAATTGTGGGTTGCTTATATGATACACATAATTTCTTTTAAATGGTGCTGCGTCATATTCACCTCCATGGTTCCTGTTAACAAACTCTCCCCATTATAATGATAAACCACTGTAAGGCTCACCTGTGCACATATAAAATTTTTGTGACTGCTATACGATTGGTGTGAAAATTAGCTCTGCACTCTGTCTGTGAGAGCTTAATTCCTTTTGACAAGTCGGGTTTTGGGTGGCAGCAATATTATAACCAGAGAATTGGTGAAAGGGGAGATACAAACAATGGAGAAACCTTGTCCTGAGAGTCGAGGAGGAAAACCATATCAGAATTTCCATTCTAACCAGAGCTCAAGCCGAAAATAGGGTATTTTCACCATGCCAGGAGGGTTTATTAGGAAGGAACCCTTGGATTCCAAGAAGTTGAGAGAAACTCCTGAGGTGGCAGACCTGTTTACCCATGCAAAGTGGATGACCTTCTGTGACAGAATTTATGGTCACGATGATGAAATAACAAAGGAGTTCCTAAGGTCCCTGCAGCCCAAATCAAAAACATTGGCAACTGTAAATTTCAGAGGATTGACCTTAAAACTCACTCCACAACTCATTATTCAGTTCACGGAGTTGCCATTGGGGATACCCTGGGATAAAGAGGAAAGGAAATTGGGCCAGAAGGCCAAAAAGGAATTCTTCCTACCAGAAGAACAATTTTCAGAGGATAAGAATGGGGTCCAGAGAGCCAGCCTTCAGCCATTTTGGAGCGAGGTCAGCCTTCAAATTATGAAATATATTGCCTGTGAGAGGTGATTTAGTATTGTGTATGGTTATCACTTCCGCTTGTTAACCGAGCTCAGGCATAAGATAGATTTGCCCTTAGAACAAAAATTGATCATCCCATACTTCCTCCTATAGTCATTGATTGAGTGTGGCACAAAACTGAAGGAGGGGACACCAAACCAGCTGGATCATCATGGGCTTATCAAGCTCCTCGTGGAATATGCCCTCCATACTTATACTGTCCCTATCTCCTAGGAGATTTTTCGCAATATGACCAAGGATGATGATATTCGGATTCTGGCCGAGGAACTCACTTCATCCAGCAGTGAGGTGAAGGAGAATATTGAGGCAGAGAAGAAACCTAAGGGTAAGGAAGCTAAGGGTAAGAAAACCTAGGGTAGACCATCACAGGAAAAGCCACAGGAAAGGCAAGAGGAAAAGTAAGAAAAGGGCCAAGCTACTGAGGCCAAAGCTGTGGGAGAAATAAAAACACAAATGCCAAGGGAGAAGCGGTTGCAAACCCGGGCAGAGAGGACTGAAAAAGTCCAAACAAGTAAACATCTTAAAACATAGCACTATTCTAAGTTTTCTCAAAGAGCTTTAGCTTTCTCTGATACCAATTGACGCAGGGATTACCCCTGCTTTACCCACAGTATGCATATACAAATGCATAATCACATTTTCCCCAGGAATTTAACTCTCTAAGGAGTCAAATCTTCAATCATCAATGGTTAAGGCCCCTTTATTAGTTTTAATGTTGAATGATTTGCTAAAACCCAACATAGCCTAACTCTTAGGCAAAATCCACATATCGGGAATTAAATCAACCCTCCAGCCTTCATTAACCCTTTTGTTAAAGCCTTCTTCAAATATCTCTTATCGATACTTTTAAAACCCTTCATAACCTTGGTTAACATTAGTATCGGGACTTTAATCACCCTTCTAAACCCTCATTTAACCTTAGGTTATAACTTTAAGCTCCATGTAGAACCAAAACCCCGCTCTTTATAACTATGGTTACATTGGACTTAACCCACATAACCCTTATCGGCGTGATCGATTTATTTCTATTATAAATCCTTTTATAATAGAAATATTCACAAAGAACATGAGAACCATACCATTTCTGCTTTTAACATGGCCTCTGCATAGCTCCCAATGTTTAACTTTATTGCTAATCGTCAACCCAATCCTTCACGGGGCACATTAACGCAAGGCTCCTCCACATCCGATATGTGATAACGCAATTGGACTTCAAATATTATATAACCCACATTTAATTCGTTATCAGATCTGCTTCATATCGCTTGTCACATTCCTTTTCGCCACACTCTTCCGATCCCCAATCAACGCATCATTAGTTATCGGCATATCGGCCCATCGCAGCTATCCGCTATCACTTGGCCTCTGTTTTTTCTGATTTGCGATTACATCATGACTGTCAAGCTGGAACTTGATCTGATGGTTGTTTCTTCATCACATTATTGCAATTGCTCTGTCTCTATGGTCGGGGTCCAATAACACCCAAAGGGTTATGCTGATGTGACTTAATCTTGGCCGTTGATCTTCTAGATCTAGCGGATCTTGTGCATCGATACTTCACTTCACATTCTTCTCTTCACTTATGTTTTATAAAATTTCTCTAATGTTTTCTCTGTGGGTTTGGGTTCCTTCAAAGATCTGGGTCTTTAGCTATTCAGCTACACGCTCCCTCCTGAGCTTAACTTTGCACGGTCCTTTGATCAATATCCTTACAGAGCATTATTTGATCCTGTGAATGGACTCATGATCCATTTATGATTCCATTGAATCATTCCTCTTCTCCTCTGTGTGTATTCAACCAAGTACCACCAGCATATATTTATTATGCAAATCTCTAATTAACACATAATTTATGATTCGATACTCAAAACACACATTTCACACAGTCTTGAATTAATCTTTGAATATATAAGCACACAACAATACAATTCCTCTATCTTGGCCTGATCTTCTGACTACAATGGCCTCTGATCATCATCTGCCTGTAGGCTTACTAACACAACTAAATATCCAACTCTCTCTCTCTCTATCTAGCCTCTCCAACCTCTCTCTTTTTTCCTTTTCAATACAATATTAGTAGTTTCTTTACAGTTGGGGAATTATTCCTCAGTTACTTTTCAGTTTCTCATCAGTTTCTTCAAACTAGTTTCTAACTTATCCTAATCCTCTCATGTTCTCCTACATTCGAGAAAATTTATAAACATGTCCCACAATATTTAATTCATTCCTATTCTCATTAAAATCACTCATAAGCCTAAATATTCACATTATTTCCTACTCAGGAACCTATTTTCTTGAAAACACAAGACCCCTTATGTCTACTAAATTACATTGATTTTCTTGGGCTCAATGCTCCTGCATCATTAGTTAATTGAACTACTTCGTTAGCTTGATATTCATTATAAGCCAGACATATTTAAATCCCAATACTTTAAATATCTTTCTCTAAGTTGGGTTAGATCTATATCTGCCTAACTCAGATAGGATTAGGATTTAGTTCTTTTTTCTTGCATTATAGAATAAGTTTGCATTTATATTAATTTATACATTTTTTTAAGTCGTCTTCCCAACGAGACAAACTTTAGTTGTGGCTTGGCTGAGCCCCAAATTAGCTTAAGGAACACTTTCTTACCTGATCAGCAAGATGGTTGATCTGATGTCTCTTCTCCATTGGTAATTGAAAGTCATATTTTAAAGCCATTGGAGATTAAGAGAAGGTAACTGGACCTAGTTGAACCAGTCAGAACCACCATTCCGAATAGAAAAGGAGTTGCTTTAAGGTTCGGACTAGGTGGTCATCCCCCAAGTGTTGCAGCAAATTTAAAGGCTTCAACATTTTGACGCTAGATGGAGGGCTTGAAACTTGTTGTCTACTGGAGTCTTTTGAATTTTAACATTTTATTTAATCACAATGGTTCCTCTTAATCTTCTAATTTGGAGTTGTACCATGGATGTGCATATTCCAATACTCCACTTGAATTTGTAAGACTCTTGTCCCAGGTAAAGTTTAATGGTAAGAAAAATTCTTCTGCATTTAATCATGTCTTTCAATTTATTCAAAATGTTTCTAATTCTGCTTTTCAAGAAATTGATGTAGGTACTTTATCCAGAATTTTTAGTCTTACATTCTTAGAAAAAGCCAGAAGCTGGTATAAATCACTTCCAGTTGCCTCTATTCATAGTTGGAATCAATTTGTTACAATTTTCATTTGTAAATTTGAGGTCTATGATTATGAACATGTATGTGATGAAATTGAATATCTACAAAGGTTTGAAAATGAGTTTGTTGTTGATTTTAATGTTCGATTTCATTTGAATTGTTTAAAATTTAAAGTCGAAGATAAACCTTCAGAAGAAGAATCATTAGATTGGTTTGAACATATTTGTTCTCTTCCTCCCATTCATAATCCATATGAAATTAGTTCAAGATTTGTTCCATCACCTTCCAACATAAATGAGAATTCCAATATGGATGTGCAAATAAATTATGATGAAATGGTCTCACAAAGATTGGAAAATATTTCTATCCAATTACAAGAAGACAACAACAACAATTTTGGAGAAAGAGCTGCCTTGAAATCTGAAAATTAATCTACATTGAATTCAAAAAATCAGATTGCAAATGAACAAGTACAAGCAGCAATGAAAGTAACCAATAACTCACAAACTTCTATACAAATTTCTAAATTCTTTCATGATGAGAAAATGCCAAAATCAGAGTAGCAAAGCAACCTTCTTCAAGAAAGCATGAGTACACAAAGAAATGATCTAGAATCTGAAACTTATAGTGAATATAATGAACAAGAGTTCTCAAACAGAGAAACTTTTAAGTTCATTATTTCTGATTCTCATTTTTCCTTTTATCCTTATATTTTTACTAATGGTAATATTTCCCCTCTTGGTATTAATGGTATTTTAGAAAATACAAAGGTTGATCTAAATGAAATTCCAGTTAGTTTTTATCAAGATAGAGAAACAATAATTGATCTTTCTTTTGGCATTAACAAACATGTACTATATATTCCTTCTTGTTTTGATACATTGGATGAGATCGAAGGGAATTCTAATAAATGTCATGAAGTCATTTATGATAATTACTTTGACAATGAAGATGTTGATTTCTATTCTTCTGAAGTCAATCCTCATGAGAAAATTCAAAACACATATGAGGATGAAGAATGCTTTAATTCAGAAATTATTTCAATTAATCCTTATTCTCAAGGAGCAAATTATCTTCATGTTTTCGACATCCAAAAAATCATTCCAATTTATGGTTCATATCATGATCAAGCTCTCATTCCTATATGGTCATAATTATCCTTCTAATTCACAAGTTGTAATTGGCAATCATCCAAATTCCATTATTATGGCCAAATCTTGTGAAAAAGAAATTATTTCAAAACAATCCCAATTGTGTTGTAACATTAGTTGTGATTTTATTTTATTTTTGTTTCCTCACTTATTTTGTTTAAAATCAGATTTAACTTCTGATTTTATTTTTCAAATTTTTTATAGTTTATGTTGGCATATTGAACATTGCACCATCAAACACTCAATTAATGCATTGCCCTATTGGGAAATTAAAGTTTCATATTATAATCATGAACATCAAAAGCTATCAATATTCTAATTTCAATAGATGCTAATTTTTATCAAAAGCTTCTACCTTCTCAAACACAGTATTTACAAGATAGTGTATTTTTACAATCTGACCAACAATCTAATTCAATTAATAATATTCCATTGTATCTAACATATTTCCATGCATTTTTCATTAACTCGTTTGAAAAATATTTGGAAAGTTTTCCGTCATGGAAGATTGTTAATAGTTTAACACCTACACATAACACTAACAATTTTTTTAAGGCCTGTAATCTAAAAGCTCATATCCATAATCTGGCCTGTTATCTTCTCTTTTAAATCTCTTCCAACCATTAATAGAAATCCATTCAGATTTATACGATCCAATTGAAATCTAGTTGGAAGGGGCATTTCAAAAGAAGGAGATTTTAAATAAGTTGCTAACAATAACGGTATGTATTTCTATTACTAATGTTTGAACTTTACATATATGTAGGAATTAAAATGACAGAGTGGTTACATTGGAAATATGAGTATACCTAGTCATTTCCATGTATATAGTTAGGATAGGAGTAGAATTAATGTAATTAGTTTGCTTATATAGGTAATTTATTTTTAATAATTCCGCATATAAAAATAAAGCAAGCAATAAACCCTTCTCATATCATATACATGTTCAGATAAATATTTTCCTTTCATTAGAAACATTTTTATTTTTTCTACCCATCTTTAAATCAAAAATTTCTTGCAGCAATACCTCTACCAATGACTACATCCCTGCCTATTTTGAATAATATCTTGACTAAATTTAATTGGGTATGCACTTGGTACACATCACCTCAAAGCTAGTTTTCTCTATTTCGAGATTTGCTTCTAATATTTTCTTCTTAGATTGTTATGTTGAAAATTTTGATGAAGCAAAAGCTTCCTGATATCATTATCCCGTAAAATATATGAATGTCTAAGCTTGCAAGCTTAATGTGAATTCGATTATTATTAACCAGTCTTACTTTTTGTTCTAAACACATGAAGTTCATGTTATCTTCCTCAGAATTTGTTAAAATGACCTTAAGGGTGTCCATTTTGCTGTGTGCACACATTTGACTCTATGTTGATATTCTTTCATAATCAGTGGCTTTATTCTATGCTGATATTTAGTTTATTAATTGATGTTGTAATATGCACCATATTTATTTACTAAAGACATTATTGAACAACTACCTTAACAATACAAACTTCGGTTATGTTAATTCGGAATGAGAAAAGGTAATAACTATTGTTGCAATTCAAGTGGGAGCATATTTTCATTTACATTTCCAGTGAATTCTATGAATTTCAGATTTCCCGAACATGAATAACTGATTTTCTTTAATATGATTGCACACTTTAATTTAGAATAAATGATGAGATGATTTTGCACAAAATCCGAATTTTGAGAAATCCATGGAAAAAATTGAAGATTCATGAGATAAAATTTACAAACAAGTTTCTTCCAGGTACGCATTCATTAGTTCATTTTCATCTATTATTTCTTTTTCATTTTCCTTAGTTTATTTCTTATTTTTCTTCTGTTTCATTTGTACGTTTTCATTCATTTTCAAAACTTGAGGTAAGTAGCAAACCCATTTCAAATCCACAAAAGGTTCAGGGAAATTTTATTTGTTGTTCATTAGAATTAGAGCATTCTTTAATTTTTCCTTCATTCATTAAAAAACACAATAGGCCTTTAAAACATTTTCACAAAATTCATATCAGAATATTTCAACTTGACTTTCATATCATTGATACTACGATGAATATACATTTGTGATGTTCCATTCTCTCTCATCTTCGTCAATTCTTTCCTTTCAATATTATATCATCCATATCATAACTATTTGTATCACAATATTCCATCCGAAGCGACTCTTAGCATTTACTGATAAAGAATTATTGATACAAGACCTTTGATGTTATTTTACACTCATTCACTTGCAAAATTGCACATTTATCATATCGTATATTGCATTTTGCATTTCGCATATCCGATAGTTGACTTTGCTAATATTGCTATGTTCACACAATTCCAGACTCGATATAAATTTTAAATCAAGTTCATTAAAAATATCACATCCATTCAATCACAATAATGATAGGGGCATATGTTTAAAAGTCTCGATGTTCTAGATCCGCTACGATATTAAATTCACATAATAAATTTATTAGGTATGTTCTTCATCGCACATAGGCGTATCAACAATGTTACATCATGTACTTAAATTTTCTGATCACCGATTTCTTTTGAGATCCAAAGCTAGTCCCATGAATTTTCCACATCATCTATCGCATCCCCATAGTCGCAGAATAATATTGACATTTCTGACATGACTATTTCCCAATATCCCAATATGTTGATATCGCAATCGCTTCATTGTAATTTTTATTATATATGCTCATATCAAAATTCTGAATTTGTGCGAAGTGTTATGTGTGATGTGACTATTCTCCAATCCTCGATATAAAGATTCTTCGATATTGCCATCGCCCCATCGCATCGAATATTTTCACATAGCATATGTCCATATCACGAATTTTCCACCGGAACAAATATATCGCAGATCACAAAACTCAAATGAAGCCCTATCTTAAGATTTTCCGATGCGATAAACTATGATACATGCCCCTTCGCCTTTAACATTCAATTGTTATATCCCATATTAGCAAAGGTAAAAATGGTAGATTGAAATTTAAGTATGGCGAAGAATCTTGTGATATGAAACATCTGCTGAGGTATTACATTGTACAAAATATTTTAAGGCAATCTTGCGTAATCACTATGGTATTTAAAGCAATTGATAGGAAATTTGTAATAAAGTTAGATCATTTTGATTTCTCTTATATTTTAGTGTTAGATATATCACTCCATATTTAATATGAAAATTAAGACTTTCCCATCTATACATATAAATTTCATTATCTTATATTTGGTTTTAATTCTAGACAATTGAAGGAAATGGAGTTGATATGAAACTTATAATATTGTGAGAACATTCATTGTTGCACTTCATTAAGAAGCAAAATTTCATTCTCATTTCTGATGGATTTGTTTTACTTTTGATTCCTTGAACCCAAAGCATTATCTCCTTATAGTTTACTGCTTGCTTTGGCTTAAGTAAAACAAATAATGATTTTTGGTTATAAGATTACGATTAGTTTAACTTCTTCCTGCTTTTGATTTTGATTAGAAGAAGAAGTTAGCTAGCATTGGAGGAGATGATACCTCATAGGTAAGATTAAATGCAATTCTCCAATGGTAAGTTTCATATACCCACTTTCATTTATTTTCATTACTTTACTTTTGTTTCATTTTTGTTTTTAAATTATTCTAATATAAAAATATGTTTTGGAGCTCTTCATAAAATCTTTCAATCCTCCACCATATCAGATTTTGAAGCCCTATACTCTTTTCCTAGTTTTCTTTTAAGAAGCAGTGATAACCTTTGTCAAAACAGCTACACTAGAAAGTTTCTAAACCTTTAGTTTGTTTCTTTAAGTATTCCATTTATTAGAAAATGATTAAGATGATGCTTTGAAATGAGAAGATTGATACGAGACAATTTTTTTTCATTGTGGCTGAATTTTATCATCACTGTTATCTGAAGCCTAAAACACTTATAACCCTGCAAGGTAAAATTTATATGAATCTCGACATAAGAAGGAATGGTTACATGATTATTTTCTTTTACTTCATTTTCTTGAGACATTGGTATAAACATTCTTGTTGGAGTTTATATTTTAAAAGCTTGGATTTTCCTTTTTGCTCTTACCTTTTTCAATTTTATTTTTGTTTGTTGATCTGTTTTGTCAATTTAGGATAGGAATTCTTTTCCTTTTATTTTTCAATTTTGATTTTGGTGACTTTGCCATAATTTATATGAAAGGCTTTCTTGTTACCGAACAATGGTCGGCATATGCAGAAAAAGAATGTTAATAGTCTAACATTGGCTTTTTCTTAAATCTCTTAATAAAGATTGTTTTTCTTATTATAAAGGTAGACATACTTAGGGAAGAGATTAAAAAACAATATAAATTCGCAAAGTATCATAAAATCTGAGAATTTTTTTCATCAAAATTGTAATTATTTTGAGATTTCAATATTTTATTAAGATATTTGAAAATTCTATTATCACTTAAGAAAAGTTATTTTTAACCAAGTAAAGACACTTTACAGTGAAGCACCTTTAACTCTGAAATTTTCATTCTTAAATTTTAAGGAGTCATTAATTCTCCCTGTTCAAAAGTCTTGCTTTTCTAGAGTGTAATCCAAAAATATATTTAAACTTAAAAGATAAGATGTCTCATCATGAGCTTGCTTACCATGATCATAGGGGAAAAATAAGCTGACATTACCAACATTGCTAGACAAACCAGGGTAATGGCTTATGATTGCAAACAATTATAAGACAAGGGGTTTCATCACGAACTAGCTTGTTCAGTCCAATTATAACCAGTGAATGGCATTGTCAATTATCTGGCTACCAAACCAGGATAATGGTTTTTAAGAGTTAAAAAATAAAAACAAAAACAATGAAAATAAACATATATAAATGGATTTATCTCTAGGTCAATAATTCTTAAATAGATGGGATTCTGAATCGTTGATGATTAATAGGTAACCCTATCGAGACTATAGATGTTTTATAGCAGTAATGGATCTACCTATGACAAATTAGTATATTTTAAAAGCTAAGTTGACCCTTGCTTTATCTCTACAACTAATTAAAGAATGATATAGAGTTATGAGATATTTTGATTTATGAGGAATTTTAAGAAAAAATATAGTTAGATGATTCTTGTTTTTATTTTGACTAATGAACCTAGTCAAACATTTCAAAAATAATTTTCTCTTCTTTAATTATTTTTACTTTAATTTTAGGAAAATATTATTCATATAAAACAGAGATAACTGGTTCTTCTCCCGTGTGTCACCATTGTTGTAGGGAAAACCCAACACCCCCAATTTTTGATTTATTGACACAAATAATGGGGACCCTTTCCATTAATTTCCGGCTAAGCATCTTTTATGATTTTTATTTTTGTTAACTATCTTACATTTTCTTATTTTCTTAGTTTTCATTGGATTTATATTTTGATTGTATTGCTGAATTTGAATTTTAGCAAGCTTTCCATCGATACTTGTTTCATCTCATTTGGTCAACCAGTTTGTAAATGACACTCTTTTGGAGTTTGATAATTTATGTCGCCTGGATTAGAAAATGTATAAAATGTGCCAATATTTTAATTCTCGTAGTTAAAATAGTCATTCATTGTAAATAGTAACTCTTAGTTAATTTTTGCTATTTCTTTCAATTTTGACTAAAGGTCCTACAAAATGACCCAGCTAAATTGCACAATGGATGGAAACACGTTTCACAATCTTGGTAATTTACTCCAATTTATTCTTTTAAAACAAATTTCCACGACAAGAATCTCAAAATTGTAAAATAGTTGAAGTCCAATTTCTAGGATTACTAATTCACGTGGACACCACTTATCTTCATTTAAGAAATGGCCCCTGAGACCCACATCACAAAAAACTTATAAAACAAAATCATATCCTGGAAAATTTCTCGCAAAAACAATTTCTCGCAAAAAACTTCTCACAAAAAATTCTTGCAAAATCTTATCGCAAAAACATAAACATTAACATTTAACATTTCAAAACACAGAAGTGCAATAAGCTAATGTGATAATCACAAAGTCTTTCGTTTTGTTTGGAATTTGTTGCAAAGCGATTAAAAATGTTTCGTTCAATGCCATATTGCGATATCGCAATTTTTTTAACCTCCTTAATTTAAACATCATTAGATTTATGATTGGAAAAATGTGAGGCATTAACAATTTTTAATATAAAGTTTTTTTTTATCACCTCCTTATGACTCCCATACCTCCACCTCACCTCGTGCTACCTCACACTCACTTCCTTCCTCCGTCACTCCTCTTCACGTGGATGGAATTAATGAATAATGGTTGATTTCAACGGTTTGTTTAATGGATTTTGGATTGATTTCAATGGTTTGTATATAAAAATTTTAATTTAATATTACATTTATATTATAATAGTTATATTATAGTTATAACATTTATTATAATTTTAATATAATTTAAATTATAAATTATTACATTTTAATTAATTTCTGTTCAATCATTTCCATCTTAATTAATTTCTGTAAATAATTATTTTAAGTTGTAATCACAATTAATTAGAATTAATTAGAATTAATTGTATATATTAGTTAATTAATAATTAAGCTAGAATTAATTATTAATTAATTAAAATCTAATTTAGGATTAAAATTTAATTAAAAATCGCTGATTTTTAGCCTAGGCAACAGAATTTCCAGAATTATGCCAGATTTGACTCATCAACTTTGGAGGCTAATAGATTGAGTTTTACCTGGCCAAATGAGGCCCACAATGGCTCATTGGAAAGATAAAATCATGGAGAACATTTCTGAGGTGGTTTCATTAACATATTTTATCATTTATTGGGTCTACAATCCAATAGAAGATCAAGCTCCGAATTTTCAATAAAACTAATTTTCCTAAGTTTTATTTTCTTCATTTTCATTTGCCCAAGCCTCTTTGAATCCAAATCCATGCGTCAATGATATCTTTGGCCAATTAAATTATTACAGGCATTAATAGAAAGCTTGGATTTTCTTTTCAATTATTTATTTAGTTCAATTTGATTAGATTGTTTTAATTCCAGATTTGTTATTTTGATTTTATTTTTACATTTTAATTTTCTTTTGATTTGTTTTTACACGAAAATAGTTGAAAAGATTAGGAGAACAAGATCTCAATCAATGAGAACTCTCCAGCAGTTCAAGAATGAAATTTTGAGCAAATGAAAATTGATTGAGCAGATCTCTTCTTCAACAAACTTTCTTTTCAAGAATTCCTTTGCAAATATTATAAATAACAGATTGCAAAATGTACTAAAGGCTTCTTCCGTCTGCAATTATGGAATTCTAAAAGTACTTCTGTAATAGGGATTTAGAGTTGTAGGTGGGAGAAGAAGAATCTTAAATCTGGGGATTATTGAGGTTTTTCTTCTACATTCTGAGTTATGTATAATGGAAAGAGTTTGCATTATTGTAGCTCTGGTTTGAAAGCAGAAGCTTAGGCATTGTAAAGGACTATTAGAGACCGGAGATGGAGAAATGGATTTAATAAATTGGTATTTATAATACTATTGTTTTAAATTTTGATTGCATTTTATGATGATAGAGATGTGTCAATTTACTTTCATATTTGTGCACTTTTGTCGGTATGGGTAATTTGTCTCTATTTTATGTTATTATTTATCTCTGCTCTTTTGGGCTAAATTCTGATTTCTGAGTAACTATTTACTCAGAAATATATCTTTTAATACTGGTTTAATAAATAGTGATATGTTGTGAACTTTTTCTACATATTATTGTTTAATTATTTAAGTTATTGATTAAATGATCAAAATCATTCTGCGAACGTCTTCATGAGTGTTGTTCGCTGATTATTTAAATTGAGAGGTTTCTAAATAAGATGTGTTTGGTATTCATAATGTCAGTTAATTGAACTACTTCGTTAGCTTGATATTCATTATAAGACGGGCATATTTAAATCCCAATACTCTAAATATCTTGCTGTCAGTTGGGTTAGATCTATATTTGCCTAATTGAGATAGGATTAAGATTTAGTTATTTTTTCCTTGCATTATAGAATAAGTTTTCATTTAGATTAATTTGTACATCATTTTAAGTCCTCTTGCCTGATCAGCAACAGAGTTGATCTAATGTCTCTTCTCCATTGGTAAATGAAAGTCATATTTTAAAGCCATTAGAGATTGAGAGAAGGTAACTAGACCTAGTTGAACCAGTGGAAACCACCATTCCAAATGGAAAAGGAGTTGCTTTAAAGTCCAGACTCGGTGGTCATCCCCCATGTTGTTGCCGTGAATTTCGAGGCTTCAATAGAATGAAATGGGTCTAAAATAGTCATGAAATAAAAACTTATAAATCTTTTTCCCTAGCAATAACAGAAGAAGAATGTTGGTTAAAAAATGATTCGCTTACTAAAATTGTTCAAGAAGACATTCAATGAGGACCTTGTCCTCTCACTTCAGGTGTAATTAGATGGTATCCCACACATCATGGGGGTATTCACTGCTTAATATTACACATGTTTTCAATAGACAAATTGAATAAGACCAATTATTAATAAAGATAAATTTTCGTACTTATTGAATGCCATAGATAGAAGGAATTTTAATCCATTAAAATAAAATATCATTGACAAAATACACAATTCGTGTGTCTAAAATGAAGATGTGAGACAATGTAATGATAAAAAAAGTTAAGAAAACATACACACCTAAAAAGGAAATCAAAGAGAAAGCATGTTCTTAAGATTTAAGTCAATATTCTGAATACATCGAATTATTGGAAACACTACATAAAAAGTAGTCGCTTTCTCGATTTCCAAAACAATCCAATAATAAACTTTGCGTCAATAATATAAATATTGAAATATAAGTATCACCAACAATCTGATACTAGTTAAAATGAATAAGTCAAATTAATTCAAAGTGGAACTTGATTCATAAACGCAGTAAAATTAATGTAACTATAAATTAACGACGAACATCCTACATTTTTAAAATTTATCCAGTAAATGACCAATGAAAATTTCCAAAGGCACACTCAAGAAGCTTTAACCAAGAAGTTGAAGACTAAACACTTTAACACCTATATTTCAATAATATAATATTAGGAAAGTAGGGAAACTAAATAAAGGTGAATTCATAGGATCATGAATCAAGTTCAGTGATTCGTAGCATTATATACTACTTTAAACACACATGAAAAACATAAATGATTCATTCATTAAATTTGCATGAAATGAGCGATTCAGTCAATAAGTAATATGTGTATCAAGTACATGAAGATATTTCAATATGAAAAAAAAATCCTTATGTCACCAAACCCCTCTCAGCAAGATACACAGTCATTTATAAGAGTCATTGAAAAATAATGGTTCGATAGTAACTTTCTTCAAATAAACAAACATTAAAATTGAAAAAACTTAAATGATAAAAGACATTTATATGAGTGCCTCCTCATTTAATAGATAATTTGGTTACATTTGACTTTTTTGATATGGCTCTTGGTGAGGAAATTTAAACTCCCCAGATCCCAGATTTAGGAAATTGAGGAATATTAAGCTCTACTTTGGACCATTCTTCAAGTTGATCAGTAACAAACTGCATTGGCTGAAATTCTTGTGTTTTGCACTCAACATGCTCTAACATGACGTTTTGATTTAGATGTTTTCTGACATTAGAAACCTTATCCCAGTTAGATAGTGATAACCATGTTACATCCTTGAACTTAGTCACCACCATGATCAGCTAAGACTTAGGTTGATAGCGGGTTTTGGTGAGATTTTATATAAGTTTATCTATTCTAGCTAAAATGTTAAAATTTTCAAATAAGACATTGATTACCAATTGAGGAGAAATGGCCTCTTCATTAATAATGGATAGGTAGTTGAGATCCTTCTCAATATATTTCAGCGTCTCCAAAAATTCTACATCCTATATTTCTTAATTTTTCATAGGGATATATTGTTATTTTCTTTGATAATTTCATTTGTATATTTTTCATCATTTACATATTCATTCACCACATAACATCATCACATAATTAGAAATTATATAGAAAGAAAAAAGTTATCTATAATGGAGTGGAATAATAAAATAAGCAGTGGAGGAAAAACATGCACACAGAGGGACACTAGGATTGGTAGGAGACTAGGGAAAAACCCCACAAGGGGGGAAACCTAAAATTCAATTCTTCTTCTATTAGACTTCATCAATTTTTTAACTGAGATACAAGGTACAATATCATGAGACATAATCCTTCACATTATGCAAACTAAGGCCTAAAATATTTTTTTCACAACTTTGTTTGTGAACAAGATTCAAATGTTGATATTGATAATAAAATCAGGGTAAATATGAAGTAGGGTTATTGTAACATTATTGAATGAGAATCAAAATTTCTTTTCAAGGTTACCCGTGACAAGAGATTTACATATATCTAAAAGATACATAAGATGGTGCCATATATACCATAATACCAAAAATAAGATGGTGCCATATACACCATAATACCAAAAACACATATATATGAAGTTACCTTACCAGTTTCTTGCTCTTAAGATGTCATACTAATATTGTGCAGAGATACCATACACAGCAGAACCAAGACATTGAAGATCCAACATAACATGGAGAGAGACCCATGTATAATGTAGATATATGTGAGATGAAACCATACATAACATGCATATATATATATTGAGTATGACATTCACATAGATCGCAAATATAATACCAAACATAAGGGTGTTGTGAATATCAACAAGAATAAATAAAATACTACCGAGTTGAGACCAATTGTGAAATGATAATTATGATGGTCCCTAACAAAACATGGTATACTCCAATAATCTATTCATGAAGTGATATGACTATTGATGCTTCAGAGAATATTACTTGTCTTATATTAATCCAAACATTCTGCATATATATAATGCTACTATGGAATTTTGTGAACACATGTTTCCTTTATTGGTTCACGTGGCTCTACCTCTACGAATTTGAGAGACTTCTACAAATATGTCTAAATAAGAGTGAAACCATTGTTAACTATAATATTCTTGAGAAAATTTGGTAATATGTTGAGCAAAACCAAGGATGAATTATGAGGTATAGCCGACAATTACGGTCGTGATGAATGTAGCCATAGGGGATGGCATCTACTGAAGATAATTCCAACCCACTGAGTTTCAGAGAAAAATAGCTAGCAAGCCTTGTTAAGAGAGTGTGAGCCACTGTATATGTAATTCCATTGTAAACCAAATGCGTTGACATGCCCAATGTCGCATAGGTAATGTCACATATGGATCCATAGAGGTAACTTCTATTACAACTATAAAAGAGCACGATATTAATGGAACTACATAAGAGTGAATTTAAAACGAATCATATATTTATGTAAAGTGAGAATTGTAACAAAGTGATCCTTATTGAACCTTAGTGGTCCCAAACCATACATTTAATATCTACGAACCTCAGACGAAGTATCCCTTACGATTATTATTTCAAACCTCACATTTATCTCTATTTATATTAATAAAAAAAAATGGATTTTATTAACGCCAACTTTATAATGTTGAAGGAAATTCTAAAATTTTAAATTTCACCCTTATTATTTAACTTTATTTTCCCAAAACCTCTTATAAATATTCCCAAGTAATTTTATCTTATAATTCTTCCTTTCGCGAGATGAACTTCATATGGGGCTTAGGGTTTCCCTTAGAGGAAATTTGTCCCCATGCTGCCCAATTTTTAATACTTCGTCTGAGCGAGGGAGAAATTTCCATTTGTATCGTAGGACTCATATCATCATAGTTACATCATAATGTATCTCGAGTGCATTACCACTCAAACCAGTAAGGGACCTAAAAGGGGTTCCTAAGAGGGCAACAATGGAGGCTTAGCCCACTGTCACCATAGCTAAGTCTCCCTCCTCTTTACAGACGTTCACTGATGGGAGGAGTCCCGGTAGTGTAGGGATCACTTGTAAAGTATATGTCAATGGAAAGGTGGAAAGTGACCCTAGAAACACTTTCCCAATGATGGAGTGAAGAATTGAACTTGCTTTCTCTTTCAGCAAGGGGCTTGGTCTTCCAAGGGTAAGGGTGAGGATTGTAGGGTTGAGGGACAAGGATTATGCTTATAGATGAGGTTCTGAATCCATATAACCATTGGGAAATGTGCATTCCTAAATGGTCCTTGACATATAGCCTTTATTGAGAAGTGGGACCACACGGGGGTAAGTGGAACCAGTCTAGGTTTGGGGATGGAATGTAGCAACCAATGATGTTCCTATGTTGGACAAGGTGAAAGGAAAGGACCAAACAAGAATATTTACATCAAGAAGGTTGAATTGATCTTGTTGAGTTATAGTCTTGGGGATGCCTAGGAAAAACTCGATGCTAGAGCTAGCTCTTGGGATTCCTGGAGATTCCACCATTAGAATTGCCTCAAATTTGGAGGAGAGGGAAGGGACCCACCAACACAGTAGCCTGTAGGAGATCAAAATTTTTCCTTGAGTCAATTCCCAGGAAATCGATGCCCTAGGTGACCTAGTGGGGCTAGACCTAGGGAAAAAGGGGAAAGGGGAAAAATAGGGTTAAAATGATCACGCTTTTTTGGGATCAATGCCTGATTCACTTGGGGATATTGAGTCAAGGATGATGATGAGTAATAACTTGGTTTCTTGATCAAGGAGGCCTAAAAAGTCAGCTTCATCTAATGTCGAGAGAATGAAAAGAAAAGTGACCTTAAATAATTTATACTTCAAAGAAAATGATCCAAGATTATCAAGATAAATAATCTCTAGGACAGTTCATTCATATAACATTGGTCCATACATTAAATTCACCAAAACATGCACAATTCCACATTTGATTTATGTAGCAACTAGACCTAATTTTACCAGTATGCAACAACATGAATAAAAATGTCAAAATTTAGTTACAAGATTATAGAATATGTCCAACCAACATTTTGTTTCCAAGAAAAATCTCCAAGACAAGAAAAATAACCCTAATCCATACATAAAAATTCATCCATGTCTAAATAAATCCTCCAAGGAAAAAGTGTGAAGTTCTCTATGATTAGAGAGATCCCCAAGTCAAGTGATGATCCAAATGAATGTATCTAACATCAATATATAGCCTCATGATTATTTTGAATTAGCATATGGTCTTACATTAGCCCCTAATGATAAAATAATGTGCAAATAAAACCCCTATTGGTGACAAGCCCACCAAACTAGCTTACATGTGTAAAGTAAGCCTCACAAAGGGGATAAATAATAATAACTACATGTCATATGGCCCTCCAAAGGCATAATAATATCCACAAGTGCCATATCGAGGAATAAATTCCTCAGAACGTGATGGTAAAGGGGGTGGCCCCTTGTTCTCCAAGTAGTAGACCTGTGGTGCTCCCAATGGGTCTAAGAGCACATAAATGACCCCATGGGTCTCCATATGAATCAATGATGCATGTAAATCCTCTAAAAAGGTCAAATCATTGGAATGAATGCTTCGATGACATCGTACAAGTCTTGGGACACTTGGCAAGAGTTTGGGGCTCCTATGGGGTGCAATAAGGCATAATGTACCAAGCATATCACCATCATCCCAAAAATGGATCACTAGTAATATCTGAGCATCCATGAAGATATATGGAGTGTTGTCTACTACTATGGAGCCCAATGACCTCTGTGGGTTAGGATCCCATATAGAGAGACCAAACCCAAATTGAAACCACATGTAATCTTGCATAAGATCCAATGAGTCCGCTACGTTTCTAGTACCACCGGTCATTAAAATAATCGGGTAAAAAATATTACAAATCATGGATAACAATGTTGGCACTTCTTATTGGCATGCCCTTCCATAGTGGCCTTTGGCATGTGCTATTGTCTCCAAGCTCCAAAGGGGGTTAGCCAAGTACCTATTGACGGTGTTGGATACACCAACATTTAAGGGGATCTCCCCGATAAGAAATCCCAACTAGAGCTCAAACCGTTTTGAGTAGGATTCCCAACAGTTGGTTGTGATGTAGTGTCTTGACCGCGATAGTGCATAGAGATAAGTATGATGAGTTTGGTTGGAAGCAATTCTGTGACCTTGGAGTGAGTTAAGTGAGATGCATGGGGGTTCTAACACATGGGGGCGGGAAGAAGTATGTCCCTTAGAAGCTTGTAATAGTACGAAACTTGAAAGGAAGACACAAGTAGAATTACATCACAAGATGCAATGTAGAATAGTCCACAAAACAAAGTGATGGGTTAATCCAACAACACTCCTTCAAGAAAATTCATACAATTGCATACAAAATAGCTCATAAGGAAATGCGTAAGTTAAACAACCTACATTGCTAAAGTAACCAGAATAGTCCAACTACAATAAAAACATATGCATGAAAACGTATTGGCTCAGTTATATTATTATTAAGTGAAGGTTCCATCCATACATACACCATTGACACCCACTAGCCCCAATAGTGGAACATTACAGTCATGAATACCTGCTCCTCTTAGGAAGTATACTCACTCTATTTTGTGGAGAATCCAAGGCTTGTCACAATACTCCCAATCCTTCTCTAAGCCTAATCCTAGCCAAAATCTTCATTCCCAAAAGCACGCTCTATGAGTTATGAGGTTCTATTTATAACAAATGGTGGGGTGACTCTTCACATTCTTTACAAATAACTCATTACATTACATAGTGGTTGTTCACATTCCACTAATGAAACTTGGAATTTCACTTACAACATATTTACGAATAATATACATTTTCCACATGTACCCATGTGAAATAAAATAGGCTAGAGACAACCTAACAAGACAAAACACTATGACCTAGAAGTTTGGGGAAATACCAACTTAGCAACATCCACTTGACGACTCTCAGTGATGTACTAATACCAAGCTTGGTAATATGCTATGGTGTCCCCATATTACTTGACAGTTTCTTTCTGATAGTGGACTCTTGCCTCCATAGCTTCCGGGTATATGGCCTCAAAACCCTTGTCCAACTCATCCTGAAGCATGTGCAGCATTGTATTTTTTATGCTCGTCTCCAATTCATCACTCATGGCCTCTCACCTTAGCTGCTCCATGTACCTATCGATCTCTCATCAGACTTGGTCCTTCTCCTTGGCTATGGTTAGGGAATCGATTGAAGGGATCATGTGCGTTCTCACCATGACATCCAAACCCTTGAACGACCGTGCATATGAAGCCTCTATGTTACTAATGAACCGAGCGAGCTTCTCATAGTTTTGGATATGCATCTGGATTTTTTCTTTTTCTAGCTTTGCCTGCTTCCTCATCATCCTGGACAAGCGAAGTAGGGCTCCTTTATATCTCATTGTCCATTCCTGCACATGGGTGATTGCAGTGTGTTTGTCTCTAAGATTTTGGAAAATATTTCTGCTCTGCTATTGGAAACCAAATAGATAGACAACCGCCTTATGCATGGTGACAAATACATCATAGAGTCTCTACATGGTGGCCTCAAGAGTTGATACTTCAGAAAGTATCACTTTCCTCATTTCTTCCATTTTGGATCCTGCAGATTGTTATGCTTTTTGCCTGGGCTTGCAAGTTCTTTGCCAACTGTTCATTCTCTACTAATAAGAACTTGAATTTTAAGATCATGGCTCCTGCATAAGGCAAAGTGGCATCGTCCATGGTGACTGGCTAATTTTGGGCATCTAGCACTATCACCATTTCCTTCATAAATGTAGGTTATGCGTGATCATACCAGAAATAATTTCTTTGAGCCAGTACAATCTTCTGCTACAACTTATCAAATGAAATATTGTACACATCCATCATCAGATCATCATCAAGGAGAATAACCTCTCCTTTCTCACTTTGGAATGGTTATGATACTAGAGGCCATGGGGACTCTAAGGTGACCTCAGATGCTCTTGGCATGAGGTTGGTATCTTGGTCTTGTGCCTCCTTTCGTAACTCCATGTCTGTTGCTTCAACCATTTTATCAATCTATTGATCAAGCTCCCAATCCTAGATCTGCTCACCCTCTTCTTCATTTTCTAACTGTTTTGACTTGTCATCCTGTATGGGCACAATTTTCTCTATCATCTCGCCTTTCCCTTCTTCCTGTTCCCGTTTCTTCTTCTCTTTCCTCTCTCTCCTTGTTAGAACCTATTCTTCCTTCAACTTATTTTTCATTTCCTACAACTTTGTTTCTGCTTCCTCCAAACTTTTCTTCTCTCTCTTCCTTTGTTCCACTCTCTTTATGTGTTGTTTCCTCTTTGCTTCTGCTTCCAAAGTTGCTTTCTCAATGAGAGTATATTCTTTGAACTTGTATCTTTTCTCAACCCTTTGGCTCTTGAAAATCTTCATCTTACCCTTGTCTTACATCGATATGTTGCTTATTGTTGTTGTCATCGTTGTTGCTTCCTATGGTGCTGCTGCCTGCATAACATTTTTCCATTATGTGGCTATACTGACTGGTTTATTGAGCTTAGAGTGGTTGTAACAATATCTCCAAGCATACTCTTCTACCCAATGACATGCCCTGTGGATCCAATGATAATACACTCTCATGCAATGGTTCTTGCAAATATCGTGGGGATCATAAAGACTATAATCTCCGGTGCCGAACTCAAACTTCGATATCTCCTTAGTTGCGGCATCCACATAGTTCAAGCTCTTAATCTCTTACAATACAATCCAAAAAGGAAGAGCAAGAAAATGTGCCTTATTCCTCCTATCCATCCTTATTGATAACCCTGTGGAGATGTGATATGAAACCTCTTGCATTACCAACTTGTCCATGGCATACATTGGTAGAAAATTTGGAGGTGTCTCTTCGCCAAACACCCTCATGAAGGTGCCACTAGGTGAGGCATACCAATATCCAATGTTAAGTAATGCCTGCATCACTTCTTGGGACATGCAAGGTGAATCCTACTCAAAGATCAACTTGTACACCAAGGTTATCAAATAGAAGCTAGCCTCCCCATAATGCCTCCATAGCTAGACTAAAAAAAAAAACTTGAAATAAATGTTGACGACATGCTCCTTTGGTGTCCATATCCAACCCATGCCAAGAAACTAATGTTGGGCACAAATTACATCAAGTAATTATTCGAACATATAGAATCTCACTTGTTCATCCTTGGATGGATTCTTGGCATTAGTCAAATGAACTTTCAATTGATGAGCCAACATATCTGACCAGTTGAATGGTTTTCCATCATTCACCAACTGGTCCAACACAACCACCCAATTCTGCGGAAAGGTCTTTGTGATCTCTTGACTATATAATCGGCATGCAAATATGATTAGGAATTGGTAGGCCTTTCTCAATGACTTCATCTTGTAAACATGATTAGGTGTTGATATGAATTTTGATGGCTCTTTCACCCAAACCTTAATAATATCTCAAGTATTTACATAGTTGTGGGTGGCATATAAAATTTCATCCATGCCATTCAATGGATGAGGTAAGTGATACATATGATGATAATTGTCTACCTTGAAGCTAGCAAGTTGTGTTTCACTAGCACTACTCAATGTCATAGCCTCAGGATCTATGTGTCAGACAATCTAGTGGATGATGCTTTCACAAGGGAAGGAGGGGTACCTGCATGTAAAATTATGTAATCCTGACCAGCACATATTGATATACAGCTATCAGTCCTCTTGATGTTCCTTGAAGTCCCCTACAAAGATATCCTTGATTTCCTGCCATGTTAACTTCATGCTCTTCTCATTGAACAACTGAGTGTCTGCATAAACTAGGAAATTTACTAACGCCTACTCAACTACATCCCCAATGCTACTTTGAACAGTATCCTTTGATGCATATCTCTTGGAGGCCATGTTACCTATAGCTATTGGAGAGTTTCTCAAGAACTCTTGTACCTGGACACAGAGAGGAAACTCATGGCATGCAAATATTAGCATGAAACCAAAAGAACTTCAAGAATAGATCAAAAAATAAACTAGGCAATTGTTGGGAACAATTGCGCAATACTGGCTTTCAGAGGTGACTGACTTCAAGCTGGTTCTACACATTGCGCAGTCCCAACTGCTAGTGGGGAAGTGCTTCTGGCTAGAACCACGCAATGCACAGTTCAGTCAGGATTAGGCTAGTTGGGGCTGTGCATTATGCAATCCTAGTGACCAAGGCTAAGGACTCACCCTTGGAAATGCGAAGTGTATAGTTGGAGCTAGGAGTTGGTGGCTGGTGGGCTCCAGTATTCTAGTAATAATGCTACAACTCCTGGAGCTTCCTTCTCTAATTTTATCAACCCGGTAGTTCGTAACAAACTTGGAAGCGACGGTGCTGTATGCACAAGTACTAGCTCTTGCCGCAGCTGTCACTTGGTCAGCTGGCACAAGTCCGCTAGGGGCTCAAGCCAACTTCTATGAGCTCTTAGAAGAAGCTTTTTAACCGATGAACGAAAGCTAACTCAAAGGAGACTAACCTACTTGCAGAAAGGAACTGAAAGCCAAAAAGAAACGCAAACCCTAGCAAACCTTAATTCTACCAGCTAGTCCTACTGATGCAACGTTGAGAATGAAAACCACTGAAAGTGATGCCATTACTTCTATGAAGGTGAGATGCATGTGTCTAGACTACTTTTATCTGAAGAGAACGTATTTTTGTATTTTTGTTCAAGTTGTTGGAATTATTATGCATGTGCTTCTAACTGGGTCTTTGTTGTGCAGGCGTAGGTCAAGGGGAGGAATGCTTGGAAGAGGTCAGGAAGGCTCAGAGATGGTCTAAGGAGTCCCTAACATCCTTTCAGAGAGTTTCACAAAGTTTGGATGCCAAGCAACCGTGTTTATGAGCTTCTACAGGAAGTCTGCAGGGGTTCTACAGGATGTTCAGAATTTCTACGGGAAGTTCAGTAATTCCTACAGGATGTCCTATAATCGGATTTTTGGGTGATGGGTGAGTGGAAGAGGCTGCATGGATGGATAGGGAGGTAGGGGAGGGGCTTGTAGTGACTCAGCGACAGAGAGATGAGATGAAGAGGAGGTGTACTAAGCTAGGTTGTCTTGAAGAGGGTAGAGGGAGTGGAAGGCCAAAAAGGTAAAATAACGAGGGTGATAGAATGGCTGAGAGACAGGGGGTCTAAATGGGCGATGAGTAGATGGTATAGGCACGACTTAGAAGGATAAGAGAGTGAGGGAGTAGTCCTGCACAGTGTAAACGAAACAAATCATCCACGTCCTACACATAATCCGAAATATCATGAACCTATTCTAACTGTTTAATAAATCCAAAGAATAGCAACATTATTCCCAAGGAAAATCATGCATGGTACTGAAGCAAAGAATCATTCCACTAAGTCTAAATGCATGAACACTTCTACAAACGAAAATATTGGATCAAAGATTGCATGAACATGTAAAACAATGTTTTTGGTGGGTGGCACTATCTACAATTCTAGCCCCTAGACAGAGGTGAAAATGAGTGTGCAGTCAACCCTTTTTTGGAACTCTTATTACCTCCGATCTCTTTACCCTATTCTAAAACTGCTGAAGCAACTCTGTCTCATAAAATTAACCTACTTAACCACACCAAGAAATCTAGCTCAACAAACTACGTTTCCAAATGCATGTAAAGGAAAAGAACAAAAACACGATGCTGAAGGAAAGATAACAATACAAAGGAAGGAGGCCTTAGGCTCTCAGGTTGGGCCCAACCCCGAGAGCTATGGCTCCTTTAAGAACTCAGAACTGAACTCAAATCTGCCTGCTTTCCATTAAAAGATAATAATCATAAGTCAAATAACATGCCAATAATGGCTTACAAAAGAGCAAAACAGAGCTACAGCTTGTAATCTACAATGTGCAACAAGGTTTCAAAAGTCCTTTTCGAAGGTTACAACCTCATCATTTATACATTACGAGGGCCAAGCTGGCCTCCTAAATTAGTGGGATTTGGCTTATCAAACTAGGAGTGAACTGCTGCTTCCTCAAAATCCGTTTGGCTGCCTTCTAACTCGGTGATGGTGGCTGTCAGAGCTCGTAGTTGGGGGTGAAGATCACGAGGAAGGCCATTCAATGCTGTGGACAACCTTCCTACAAAATCTCAATCCCATCTTGGCTGTCTCCTAGCCCCCATCTGCGTGGTTTTTCTCCATTAAATGTCAAAAAACCTGAAATAAGCACGTGTTAGCCACCTAGGAATAGTGACTGCCCTCATTCGTACAAATAACATAAATATACTAAGAAAATGATGCATAAGTCATGAAAAATGAAGGGTTGAGCAAGGGTAGTTAGGCCAAATGAGCCCAACATGTTACCAAATTTGGGGCTCATCATCACCCCCCAGCTAAAATGATTGCTCATCCTTGAGCAACTAATCCAGCTCCTCGTCCTTCATTGCCTTCACTGCCACCTTCACATCCCAGGCTTCTGCAGTAGTGTCCTCCTCACTGATATGGAACCCAGCCTTTCTGTCCACCTCTTCCCACTGTTCATGCTCATCTTTCTTTGTGCTGCCTTCCATCAATCCTAACAGCAGAGGTGGGCTTAGCTTGAGGCCAATCCAGCTGGCCTGGAGGTTCTGCATGGATTTCTTATAGAGGGGCACCCGTACTAGAGCTTCCCTCATTCAAGTTGGAGTGTGATATTCCCTGATTTTTAGACTATGGGCCAATGTGTTCCATCGGCGGGTGCAAGCTTGAACACAGTTGTCCCCTAACAGTCTCTCCATGTCCTCGAAATGCGCTATGGCCTGGGCCTACTGACCCATATATTTCAATGAAGCTTGAGGGTCGGTGGATAAGTGTTGGTGTGCCGATATTAATGCAGTTGGATCCCCTGGCTCTACTCTAATTAGCAATGGCTCATTCAGCTCTCGGTTCATGACCTCTTTAACTTCTGCTGCTCTCTTGTCTTCATGGTTCATCCATGAGGCAAACGCCATTAACTGCATATCCCCTTAGACCGTGTTTGGATCCTATGAAGTCACATTAGGAAGGGCCAAATTATGGAGATAAAACTCCGCTAGTTTGGCCTTATCCTCTGATGAACTGGTATTGCATAATTCAGTGAACTGCTACGGGTATTGGAGCTGAGAGATACCCCTCTGTGCTAATTCGTTAATATGAAATTGTAGCCATTGGTCTCTCAGGTACAGGCCATAGGATTTGGCCGACTGTCTGCATTGTATAACATCCATGGCCCAACTGGCCATGCAGGCCAATTGTGCCTCTTTTTGCTGCAACTGCTGTTTGAGAACTTGTATTTCAATTTGTGCTTGCAGCTCCCTTTCCTGTAGATGCGTGGTTGGCTCCCCAAGACCGACTTGCAGTCCTTCTCTGCCTTGCTGTTCTGTTGTGATGTCCCCTGAGGATGTGCCCTTTCCTTTCTTCAGTTCCTGTAGCTGTAGTCTCAATTTTTCATTCTCTTCCTGTAGGAACACCCGCTGGCAATTTGCCACGTGTTTGGCCATAACTAACTCCTTTCGTGCCTCCTTGAGTTGTTCCTCCAAGGGGCCTATATCTGCCACGCCTTTTGACTTAGCTATTTTCATCCACATGTGCGTTCTCACTCTTTTTTCTTCCAATGCAAAGAAAAGTGGCACAGTGAATTTTTGTGGTATAATCTTTCCAACTTCTAAGAAATTATAATATGAGCTCAGACTTGGCTGGGGACTGGGCTCCGGAATATGCTCCTTCTCTTCTTCTCTCAGTGCTTCTACTTCGTCTTCCCTCGGTGGTGATGAGGGTGCTTCTCCCTCCATCCTCTCTGTCTCCTTAAGCCGAGCTAAGGTTTCCTGTAGAGCAGCCTCAGCATCCTGTAGCCGAGCTTCTGAAGCCAACCTGTCCATCCTCTCCTTCCACGTGGTTGTCTTCGGGCTCCCCCTCTCATAGGTGACTGATATTTTTGAGGGGGACCTCTCCCTGGGCGAAGTAGGGGTATCCTCTATAGTAATTGGGCTGCTGGAGGGAGGCTGTGGCCTACCTGTTTTTATTCTTACACTTCTCCGGGCTTTAAAATACAGAGGGATCTCCCTCTTTCTCTTTTCCTTCGGCTTAGGAGGTGTACTAAGGGCGGCCAGCACGGCGGCTGCCTCCCTTTCAAGAATTTCCGCTCTCTTTTCCTTTGGTTTTCCTTTCTCAGGGCTTCCTGTAGAAGGCCCTGTTTCAGCTGATTTCTGGCTTCCTGTAGAAGCCGTTTTTGGTTTTCCTGTAGAAACAGGTGGCACCGTTTTAGCCTGTTTTGCTGAGTGTGTTTTGCTTTTTGATTTGGACAAGGCTGCTGTCAAGGTACCTTTACTGACGTGGACCGACTCAGTCCTGTCCACCCTACTTTGTAATCTTTTCTCTCTGGGAGTCAATATGGATGTGTCATCCTTCTCTTTGGCAACCTTTTTCTCTTGTTTCTGTTTTTTCTCTTTCTTCGGTGCTTTGGCCGTGGGTTCTTGGCCTTTTCCTTTCTTCTCTGGCGGTACTGACTCCTTCTCCTCGCTGCTGGAGGAACCAAGCTCTTCAGTCAACATTTTTATATCGCCATCCTTAGTCAGATTTCGGAAGGCTCCCCACGAGAGAGGGACTTTGAATGTGTGGAGTGCATCCTCCATGAGGAGCTTAATGAGCCCGTGATGAGCTACCTGGTCTGGTGTGCCCTCTCGTAATTGAGTGGCATATTCAATCATAAACTGTAGGAGGAAGTAGGGAATACTTAGTTTTCTTTCTGTAGGTAGGTCCATCTGATGCCTTAATTCTGTGAGTAGCCGGAAATGGTACCCATACACAATGCTGAACCGTCCCTCGCACGTTATGTATTTCATTATTTGGAGGCTGACCTCACTCCAAAGTGGCAGTAAGCTAGTTCTGCGAACCCCGTTCTTATCCTCTGAGAATTGCTCCTCTGGTGGAAAGAATTCCTTTTTAGCCTTCTGGCCTAATTTCCTCTCCTCCTTGTCCCACAGTACCCCCATTGGGAGCTCAGTGACTCGGCTGATGAACTGTGGGGTGAGTCTGAGACTCAAACCCCTGAAATTGATGGTGGTCAGCGTCTTTGATTTTGGCTTAAGAGCCCGCAAGAACTCCTCTGCCACCTCATCATCATATCCTTGAAGTTTGTCACAGAACGACATCCATTGCGCCCGAGTGAATAGCTCTACCACCTCAGGGTTCTCCCTTATTTTCTTTGAGTCGGTCGGTTCTTTTCTGATAAATCCACCCGACATGGTGAAAACCTGCTCTGTTAGCTGGAGGTGGCGGGTGCGTATCAAAAACTAGCCTTTTGGGACAGAGCGTAGGACTACGCCTCTGCCACGCACACAATTCACGAAAATTATCTACAGATGAACCTTAAAAATCACATCCTGTAGAAAATCCCACATATATTTCAACGACGACGCTTACAATTTTATGACCAGACTGTAGTTTTACGTTCTTGAGAACGTCGACTCCGCCACCCTCGAAACCAATTGCATGGGAGGAACAGGTTCAGGCTTACCTTTCCCAATTCGCCACCTTTGACGTGAAGAAACCAATTTTCCTCGTGGCAGTGAGCTTCTTGTAGCGTAGCTTTCCTGTAGAAGCAGCGCACGGGCTCTGGAGAGCACTGCAGTAGTTCTGCAACTTCTGTGTTGCTACCAGACGTTCGAACAGGCCGAAGACTTGGAGTAACGAGCTTCAGAAAAATTCGGACGCTCACTCGACTTCAAAACGGCTGATGATAAATGCGTGGGGTGGTGATCTAGCCGATGGATTTGAATCCCGGCGAAATTCGTGGCACGGGGGTGAGCTGTCCCTGCTGAACCGTTGGACGACGTCACCTAATCATTCCACTGCAAGTTTCTCTGACTGCCGCATCCTTCTCCGCAGATCCGCTGCCGTCATTTCTGTTAAAACACCGCTTCTCCCCGACTGGACACTTCTCACGTGTCTATTACCCGATTTTCTTGCCACGACCGCCACTTTCCAAATCCGACTAGACCAGCTGACTGGTCGTCGTGGCCAGTTGAATGGCCATTCGACTGCTCAACCCATTCATTCTCACGCTTGCAAACATTTCATAGCATTATTCATGTAATTTGAACGAAAGAAGGGTGAGGCACTTACCTGTGTGGCCGCGACATGATTTCCAGGTTTCAGGACGATGGTGATTGGATTTGCTGGTTGCTGCGTCGTGCACAGGCACGGGGGTTCTTCCTCGCAGGCTGCTACTGGCTACGGAGCTTATTACCTGGCTGCGGATGGTGCATGTGCCTGCTCGATGTTCTGCAGGCGTTTTATAGTGTACACTCCAGCTAGCTGAACTGCTACGGGACTCCTGTAGGATGTCCTATAGCAGTTTTTCCTCCTCGGGTGCATGCTGAATGGTGGAGACGGTGGCATCACGATCATGATCGCAGGGCCCTCAGATGGCTTTGATAAATATTGCATGGTATCTCTGCATCTTCTTTCCATTTGAGAATCGCTGCCTCTGATAATCCGGTGTTCTGATTTGACTGAGCAGGTATTTTCCTTTGCATGGCAACTGGGGTGGTAGAAGGAGGTGACAGCAGTGCGTGATGGTGAAAAGAGTAGCTTGCATGCCTCCATGCCTGACCTTGGGCGTTAGATCTCTTCACACAGACAATTCTGAGCTGTCCCAAGCTTCTACAGGAAGTTTCCTGTAGAAATACAGGACTTCCTGTAGAAAGTCTTGTAGCTTCCTGTAGGAGGCTAAATCATGCCCAGACCTTGGAAGAGATGAGTGTTTCTGGAGGGAGTGCTAGTGAGGTCACCTGGTAACATCGTAGGGACCCTTGTCTTTGAATTGTGGGCCTCCTTTCCTGCATGGAATACCTGCAACCTGCATGCATTGCCACATTGTGAACTTGCTTTACCTGTTTTTTCTTTTTATTTATTGTTTTTTTTTTTTTTTTTTTTTTGAAAGACAGCAGGGGCACCTCAATGAGGTTTTCACCCTTACCATCTTCCTTGAGCACCTCAGAGAGGTTTTCACCCTTACCATCTGCCTTGAGCACCTCAGAGAGGTTTTCACCCAAGGATCTTTATTTTTCTCTCCTCTTTTTCTCTTTTTTTTTTTTTGAAAGACAGCAGGGGCGCCTCAATGAGGTTTTCACCCTTACCATCTGCCTTGAGCGCCTCAGAAAGGTTTTCACCCAAGGATCTTTATTTTTTTCCTCTTTTTTTCTAAGATCTTTAGGGTATGCCCAAAACAGAGGCAGAACCCCTCTCTATGACCAGCACTAATTTTTCCACAGTTTTGATGAATTCTTGCCTTGACAGAGGCTTTCTATAGATCTTCAACCGATGCCCATTGACAAGCATAGGGATGGCCTCCTCATCAATGGTACGAATAAGAACAGATCCATTGTCATTACATTTTTCCACTGCATATGGTCCCAGCCATCTGGTTCTCAGCTTCCCCTTGAAATCTTTATGCCTGGAATCATACAACAACGCCCAATCTCCTGCCTGAAATTGCTTGTCATTGAGGTGTTGGACATGCCACACCTTCCTCTAAAGTTGAACCACTTATGAGTGAAGAAGGGCCTACATTCGGTGCTCGTCCAATCCATTCAGCTGCAATAACCTTTCTTGTTGGGCATGGCTGAGATCTAGGTCCAGCTGAGCTGCCATCCTCAAAGTGTTGTACTCGAATTCAATCGACAACAAAGCTCTCTTCCCATAGACCAGCTCATAAGGTGTGAAACCAGTTGTGGCCTTCCAAGTGGTGTTGTAAGCCCATGTGGCTTCAACCAGGTGATCTGCCCAATCTTTCCTGCTGCTGCTCACCACCTTAGTCAAGATCCCTTCCAATGCTTTATTGGTGACTTCCACCTGCCCATTTGCTTGAGGATGATAGGGGGTGGAAGTCCTATGCTTGATTTTGTGATGAGCTAGTAGGTCTTCAATTAAGTTGGAGGTGAACTGGCTTCCTTGATCGGTGACTAGCTCTCTTGGGTAGCCAAATTTGTAGAAAATGTTTTCTGTTAAGAACTCAGCCACCTTTTCTTCTGTCGCTGCTTTGATTCCCTTGGTTTCTACCCACCTTTTCAGGTAGTCGGTGCACACAATGATGTAAGAGCTTTGCCTCGAAGGAGGATTGATTGGACCCACAAAATCCATACCCCACTTCTTAAATGGCTCAAGAGTCACTTGAGGTTGGAGAGGCATTTCATCCCTTGGAGTCGGTTTCCCCATCCTTTGGCATCGGTCACACTGGCTGATATACCTTCTGACATCTTGATGAAGTGTGGGCCAATAGTAGCCTGCCTGTAGGATTTTCAAGGCAGTCCTCTTTGCTGCAAAATGTCCTCCACAAGGGCCATCATGACAGGTGAGGAGGATATCAAAGACTTCCTCCTCCCTTACACAATGCTTTAAGATCTGATCAGGGCCAAGCTTGAACAGGTTGCCCCCGATCCAAGTGAATGAGGCACTTTTTCTGATGATTCTGCTCTTCTCTCTTGAGGATAGGTGCAGAGGGAACTGTGCTGAAACAAGGTAGTTTGCTATATTAGAAAACCGTGGAGAGAGTACTGAAATAGAAAACAGATGTTCGTCGGGCATCTGGTCATCCACTGTTCCATCCTCATCTGCAAATAAATCCAATCTAGACAAAAAGTTAGCAACAACATTTTCTTTACCTGGTTTGTCAACGATAGTCAAATCAAAATGTTGCAACAAAAGTAACCATCTAATAATACGAGCATTCACATCTGGTTTATTCATTAAATATCTAATTGCAGCATGATCAGTATGTACAAATGTTTGATAGCTAGTGATATAATGTCGGAACTTGTTCAGTGCATGGACCACGGCCAAGAATTCTTTCTCAGTTACAGTGTAATTTAGTTCTGCCTTGGATAAGTTTTTGCTGACAAAGTAGATGGCATATGGAAGTTTTTGTTCAACTTGTCCTAAGGCTGCCCCTATGGCTTTGTTCGAGGCATCAGTGTGGATGTGGAAAGGTAGGGCCCAGTTTGGACCTCTCAAGATTGGGGCAGACACCAACATGTCCTTTAATTCATTCAGAGCCTTCTGACAATCGTCAGTCCATTTAAACTCCACATCTTTTGCCAAGAGGCGAAACAATGGCGAGGCTAGCTTTCTGAAGTCTTTAATGAATCTCCTATAATACCCTGCTAATCCTAAGAAACTTCGAACATCCCTTACCTTCTGAGGAGGTGGAACCTTCTTGATAAGAGCAATTTTGTTAAGATCCACTTGTAACCCTTGGCAAGAAATGGTATGGCCTAGCACGGTCCCTTCAGTTATCAAGAATTCACACTTTTCAGGACTAAGGGTCAGGTTCATCTCAATGCACTTGGTTAGGACTTTTCCCAGATTGGAAAATGCTTCCTGGAAGTTGGACCCATAAGGAGTGAAGTCATCCATATAGATTTCCACCGAATCATGGACCAAATCAGAAAAGATGCTCAAGACGGCTCTCTGGAAGGTGGCAGGAGCATTGCATAGTCCAAAGGGAAGAACTGGGTAAGCAAAGGTACCCCAAGGACAAGTGAAGGTGGTCTTATCTTGGTCTTCCGGGCTGATTTGGATCTGGTTATACCCGCTAAACCCATCCAGGAAAGAGAAAAACTTCTTTCCTGCCAGTCCATCCAACACTTGATCTATGAAAGGTAGAGGAAAATGGTCATTCTTGGTAGCTTTGTTCAGTTCTCGGTAGTCCACACAGATTCTCCACTTCCCATTTTTCTTGGGAACCAACACCAGAGGGGACACCCATTCGCTATCCGAGATGGGGTAAATGAATCCGGCATCCAGCAGTTTTTGCAATTCTTCCTTGACGATGTCCTTAAGGGCTGGATTCATTCTCCTCTGGGGTTGCCTAACTGGTTTACAATCCTCTTTGATGTAGATATGATGGGTACAAACCGAAGGATGGACTCCTTTCATCTCCTTATAGCTCCAAGCAAAAGCATCTAGATGACGGGCCAACAGACTACATAGCTCCTTTTCCTGGGAAGGAGATAGGAAGGAGCTGATATTTAACGTTCTCTCAGGGCCGAACTCCACACTTTTGACTCTGGGAGTGACAGGGTTGGTCACACAAAGGTCCACTAAGGTGCTGGCTTGGGCATTCTCCACCAATTCCTCTAAGGACAATGCACTGGGAGGTGGATTCTGGATCAAGGTCTCAATCAAATCATCCTTGGTTGGGGGGTCTCCCCTAGTGGTGTCTAGGGTGCACAAAGGTGTTGAGTACACCTCATCCTCCTCTCCTTCCTCCAACCAAAGTGGTAAGTCATGCTCTAATGAGGGTTGGGTAGGAGGGTACAGGACTAGCTGCTTGGACATAGGACCATTTTTGATGGTCATGTTTCCTGCATGGCAGCTTATGTAAGCATCTGCAGTGGCTAACCAAGGCCTTCCCAAAATAAGAGGTTATCCAGTAAGCTTTGCCTTTGGTTGCAGAACCAAGAAATCAACAGGGTATTCCCAAGAGTCAACAGAGACCAAGACATCCTCTACAATCCCTTCAGGAGTCACTGTGGAGTGATCTGCTAGTTGCAGGACTGTCGAGTTCTTTCTCAAGGAACCTTGAAGGTTGAGTTTGAGCATGGTATCCCTGGTCATCACATTAATGACAGCCCCCAGATCAATCAATGTGTGAGGTATGATGGTGCCATTGATGTGGACATCTACTACAGGACTCCCAGGATCCAAATACTTTGGGAAGATGACTTGTCCCAACATAAGATCATACAGTTGTCCTATGACATTGATGGTCGAAGCATCTCTCTTTCGTCTGCCTGGGTGTCTGAAACACTTTTCCTTAACCAGTTTTTTGTATATCGGTACATCTTTGATGGCTTGGAGAAGTGGTATTTTCACACACAACTGTTTGAGTTCTCCCAGAAGCTCATCCTCCTCTGGGTTGGGTTGTGTGGTGGCTGTTAGTCTCTCAGGAAAGGGTGGAATGGCCTTTGGTTCACTTTCCTATTTATCTTCCTCGTCCTCTGGTGGAGGAGGTTGACGATCCGGAAGAGTCTTTCTAGATCGCAGATTGATCTCCTGGATCTCCACATCATAGGTAGGGCATGATGTTTCCCCAGTATATACCTGCTGGGCCTGTCTGTTGTTGGGGTTCGGATTCGGTTGAGCAGGCATTTGAGGTTGCCTTGGAGGAGCAGGAGGTAATGGTTGTGGTTGAACTGGTGGTGGAGGCAAAATGGCGGGAGGAGTATTGTACTGGGGCCTCCACCCCAATTGAGGTGCATTCCACTGAGGCTGTAGCTGGGCATGTGAGTGAAACGAATGAGTAGTGGGCTGAGTATGGTACTGAGGTGGGTAAGACCATGGAGGAGGCATAGACCAGGAAGAATGAACAGGGGGTCCCCAAGAAGGCATAGGAGTGGATTGGTTGGGGTTGTAATAAGCTTGGGGTGTCCCTTGCATCCCCTGTTGGTAAGGTCTAGGTCCTTGTGGCCTCCTTTGGTTGAGGAAATAGAGAGGTTCAGTGGGTGCTTCTGTCCCTTGGTACATGGCTTTAAGCCTAGGTAAGGTTGGACATTGGTTTGTGGGGTGGTCCTCCTCACAAACAAAACATACTTCAACTGAATGTAATGGGCATTCGTTCTTAGGGTGTTTCCTTGTACACCTAGGGCAGAAGATAGCCAAGGCCCTCTCAGCTTCTTCTTTCTTCTGCTTGATTCGGAATGTATCAAGTTGCATGGCAATGGTTTGTCTCACCTCACTCTTAAGGTCCTCTAATTGATTTGCAAACTCATGTTTGGAGAAAGGAATACCAGCTGAGAGGAGGTTTCCTCTACCTCTTTTCCAGGCTTCCCTAGAGTGGTTTCTAAACACAGTCTTTATGTCCTCATAAGGTAGTTGGTAAATATCTCCTCCAGCTAGCATGTGAAGGGTATCTAAGATGTCTTCAGGGACTCCTCGAAGCAGAACCAACTTGAGGGATTCAGGGTCAAGTGTGCACCTGGCCCGTTTATAGCTAAGTTGGAACCTTTCCTCGTAATCCTCTAAAGACTCATCATTTCCCATGGTCATCCGAAAGATTTCTCCCTTGGTTTCCTTGGACCTACAGTAGTCCCAGTATTTGGTATTGAAAGCTTGCTGCATCTGAGCCCAAGTGGTGATACTGTTCCCAGGTAAGCCCATGAACCAGCGTAATGCTGCATCCTTAAGGGTTGAGGGGAAGAGTTTCAGCTTCTGCTCATCTTCAGTATAGTCATAGGTTCGACAAAGGATAGCAAACTCAAACAGGAAGGTATCAAGGTCCTCAGTAGTTAGTCCATGGAAGTGGGGCAAAGCAGAAGGGCTTATGTTCTTCATTTTCATGTCCCCATTGGTCTCTCGGATGGGGAAGGCACCTTCTATTCTCTCATCTTCTCCCCTATGGTCAGCCATGGCTTCAGATGGAGTGCTCTCTAACTCTTCTCCTGCTATAGGATCTTCGTATATCTCAGGAGGTTCGCCTATAGGATCTTCTGGATCATTGTCACCAAAGAAGAGAGAAGGGTGACTCAGTGATGTGGTGGGGGTGTTGGGTAGGAATTTGCCTGTTTTATCTCGATTCCTACGAGGCATGAAATGGAAAGACTTTTGATTGCTTTTGTTTTTCTCTGGTACCTGCAAAAACTGAAACAGATTGAACTACAACTAACTATCTTGCTGAAATGAAAATGCAGAATTGAAATGAAAGCAGGAAAGGACTAATCTATTTTGCTCAAATGAAATTGCAGGAATTGAAATGCTAGTCTACGCTTGCAGAATTGAAATGCTAATCTATGCTTGCAAAAATGAAATTGCGCAATTGAAATGTTAATCTATGAAAGCAGGAAATGTCTATGCTACTTTTGCAGAATGGAAATGAAATAAAGTACTTGGCAGTAGGTGAGAGTAGGAAAATAGAAGAAAGGCAACAATCACTAATACTCTGACGCTTCCCCGACAACGGCGCCAAAAAGATGGTGGGCTTCAGTATTGTAGCAATAATGCTACAACTCCTGGAGCTTCCTTCTCTAATTTTATCAACCCGGTAGTTCGTAACAAACTTGGAAGCGACGGTGCTGTATGCACAAGTACTAGCTCTTGCCGCAGCTGTCACTTGGTCAGCTGGCACAAGTCCGCTAGGGGCTCAAGCCAACTTCTATGAGCTCTTAGAAGAAGCTTTTTAACCGATGAACGAAAGCTAACTCAAAGGAGACTAACCTACTTGCAGAAAGGAACTGAAAGCCAAAAAGAAACGCAAACCCTAGCAAACCCTAATTCTACCAGCTAGTCCTACTGATGCAACGGTGAGAATGGAAACTACTGAAAGTGATGCCATTACTTCTATGAAGGTGAGATGCATGTGTCTAGACTACTTTTATCTGAAGAGAACGTATTTTTGTATTTTTGTTCAAGTTGTTGGAATTATTATGCGTGTGCTTCTAACTGGGTCTTTGCTATGCAGGGGTAGGTCAAGGGGAGGAATGCTTGGAAGAGGTCAGGAAGGCTCAGAGAGGGTCTAAGGAGTCCCTAACATCCTTTCAGAGAGTTTCACAAAGTTTGGATGCCAAGCAACCGTGTTTATGAGCTTCTACAGGAAGTTTGCAGGGGTTCTACAGGATGTTCAGAATTTCTACGGGAAGTTCAGTAATTCCTACAGGATGTCCTATAATCGGATTTTTGGGTGATGGGTGAGTGGAAGAGTCTGCATGGATGGATAGGGAGGTAGAGGAGGGGCTTGTAGTGACTCAGTGACAGAGAGATGAGATGAAGAGGAGGTGTACTAAGCTAGGTTGTCTTGAAGAGGGTAGAGGGAGTGGAAGGCCGGAAAGGTAAAATAACGAGGGTGATAGAATGGCTGAGAGACAGGGGGTCTAAATGGGTGATGAGTAGTTGGTCTAGGCACGGCTTAGAAGGATAAGAGAGTGAGGGAGTAGTCCTGCACAATGTAAACGAAACAAATCATCCACGTCCTGCACATAACCGAAATATCATGAACCTATTCTAACTGTTTAATAAATCCAAAGAACAGCAACGTTATTTCCAAGGAAAATCATGCATGGTACTGAAGCAAAGAATCATTCCACTAAGTCTGAACGCATGAACACTTCTACAAATGAAAATATTGCATCAAAGATTGCATGAACATGTAAAACAATGTTTTTGGTGGGTGGCACTATCTACAATTCCAGCCCCTAGACAGAGGTGAAAATGAGTGTGCAATCAACCCTTTTTTGGAACTCTTATTACCTCCAATCTCTTTACCCTATTCTAAAACTGCTGAAGCAACTCTGTCTCATAAAACTAACCTACTTAACCACACCAAGAAATCTGGCTCAGCAAACTACGTTTCCAAATGCATGTAAAGGAAAAGAACAAAAACACGATGCTAAAGGAAAGATAACAATACAAAGGAAGGAGGCCTTAGGCTCTCAGGTTGGGCCCAACCCCGAGAGCTATGGCTCCTTTAAGAACTCAGAACTGAACTCAAATCTGCCTGCTTTCCATTAAAAGATAATAATCATAAGTCAAATAACATGCCAATAATGGCTTACAAAAGAGCAAAATAGAGCTACAGCTCGTAATCCAGAATGTGCAACAAGGTTTCAAAAGTCATTTTCGAAGGCTACAGCCTCATAATTTATACATTACAAGGGCCAAGCTGGCCTCCTAAATTAGTGGGATTTGGCTGATCAAACTAGGAGTGAACTGCTGCTTCCTCAAAATCTGTTTGGTTGCCTTCTAACTCGGTGATGGTGGCTGTCAGAGCTCGGAGTTGGGGGTGAAGATCACGAGGAAGGCCATTCAATGCTGTGGACAACCTTCCTACAAAATATCAATCCCATCTTGGCTATCTCCTAGCCCCCATCTGCGTGGTTTTGCTCCATTAAATGTCAAAAAACCTGAAATAAGCACGTGTTAGCCACCTAGGAATAGTGACTGCCCTCATTCATACAAATAACATAAATATACTAAGAAAATGATGCATAAGTCATGAAAAATGAAGGGTTGAGCAAGGGTAGTTAGGCCAAATGAGCCCAAAATGTTACCAAATTTGGGGCTCATCAGTGGCCTCTGCATAATTCTTGTGGCGAAGGCAAAGCCTTGAGATCCAAAAATGTGCAGTGCATGCTTGGAAAGAGCTAGATCTGGGCCAAGGAGGCATAGATATGCCCAATGGAAACATGAAAATGAGCATGTCTAAAAGTAGAAGTGATCGTGGGTGCAGATATGAGTGAATTTTGATCATGCAAATAAAATGCATGTAGGAATCAATAAAACTGAAGAACAATGAAGCATGTTGAGAGAGTTTCCACAATGACGAATGTTAGTGCAAAAAATGGATTATGCATGTGACACTTGGGAGAGGCAATGAAAAACTTAAACAATGCTTCTACAAGATAAAACAAATCAAAATGCTAGTGATGATTCAATAAAATAAGTAAAACAAAACTCTCACTCGCCAAGAAAACAAAAGCGAGAGAAAAAACAACAAAATACTAGAAAAGCAGGACTTACCTGGGAAAGTTACGACAATTGTGCCAAATTTTCCTAGATCTCCTCGAAAATGCCATAGCTCCAACATTGAATGTGAAAATGAGCTTTGGGGGTGTCTGTTAAATAGATTTGGTCGACTTAGGGTTCATGATGTGAAGGCCAAAAATCTCAGACAAAGTGACACTTGGTGACAATTTTGCAAAAATAACTCTAGTGCAACTCCAACTGCTAAAAATATATCCCTATTTTTTAGTGATACTTTTTCTCTTTTGGATTTATTGCTATTTCAGGAAAAAAGCTGCCACGCATGTAGGGAGGTATTTGATACACAATATTTTGTCACACCTCCTACACTTCCCTATGACATACACTAAACTGCCTGAAACATGATCGTTATACAATATACTCATCCATGTATACAACTCATATCCTTCCTTTAACTTGTAAAATATTTGGAGCTTTCCCTGAAGAAATGGCTCTTCAAACCCTTAAATCAGAGTCATTGCCTTGATGAAGCTCAAAATTGCGATGATCACCTATTGCACCTTATTAAGCCAGTGATGGCATTGCTATGTTCTCTCCCATACCTGCGATGGTCTCAGAAAGGAAGCTTTCCGAAAGAGGATGAGAAGCTTCATGATCTAGAAGCTCCCAGAGTAGCAATATGGAGGTGGTTTTGCATAGATGAGGTCGAATCCTCCTAATTTGACCTCTTGGTCTCATCCCTATGAGCTACCTCCTTAAGATGTGGGCCTAATCCTATCTTCGGAAGAAACCTAACTCCCTCTTCCAGCCTATAAAATCCCCCAAAACCATTCCCAAATGGTTGATCTATATCCATTTGCACCCCTATGCTGAGCTTGTGCTCAGAGGTTATTCATTAGATTTGGAGAAGGAGTGTTGGAGAGTTTCTTGGTTTGGAATTGGATTACCACTCAAGGAGACCCTTTCAACATCAAGGCTATGGTTGTAAGCTTCGCTTTATTCTCTAAATAATAATACAACTGCTAGTTCATCTTCCTAAAATATATATGTTCATGTATGTATTGGTTTGGGATTCCTTAATGAGCTAAATAGGTTATTATTGTATTTGCTATTGGTTTCGGCATGATTTGTTGTCTCTTGCTCACTTGTGCAGGTACATAAGCACTAAAAGAAGGAACAAGTCTATGACACAAGCGGTTCAAGGATATCAACAAAGGAAATTAAATTAGCATTAAAGCGAGGTAGGCTACCTCTCTTGTTCTACTTTTCAATTATAATCTAGGAAGAAGTCTAGTTGATTGTCCCTTTAGTTGCTAGACCCATTCATTGGGCTCGAGGGATTGTGTCTATCCATAGAGAGGATTAACCTTGTCAACAAAATGGAGACGTTGATGGGGAGCATATGACCCTTTCCTTCCCTTCCTTCATTTTGTCTTTTGAAGAGTTTGATCAGCCATTGTTTTTAGACTTCATTTCTTGTTTGCAGTCAATGTCAATGTCTGGTAGATGCTTCAAGATTGTTAACTTGATTTTTTTTTTTAATTTTGGATTTCTTTTTCCTTTTCCTCGGCCATCATGGATTTGAGTCTAACAGTCACGATGATATCAAGGTTTTTTAGTTACAGTAGCGATGATCACTACCTTGCTCCTAACAGGTGCGATGATTGCAGAAAATTAATAAATTTAAGGTTTTCTCCCTGATTTTCAGTTCTAGTTTTCTTCTCCCTTTGATTTACCAGTGTGTTTTTCATTAAGTCTATCATTGTCTGATTGCAACTGTCTTTTAACTTGGCTTGAGTGTCCTTGAATTTTGATTAGCCTTTTAGTGTTCTAGGATTTCTAGGTCAACCTTCATACAATCGTTGGTCTTCCCATCAGACATCAGAGATTGATTTCCTATGTTAAAGAGTCTTTGTGAGTTCAGAGGTGTTTTGAAGATTACATTTTGGTTCTTGTGCCTTATGTTTTTTTCATTATTGGATATAGTGAAAGTTAGTTAAGCTTCATTTGGTGAACGATAGATTACAAATCGATTGTCTCATTGGAATCAAAAGAAAGTGTTTTCTTTCAAGTTCTTTATGTTTCAAATTAAAAGTGAAACTCTTATTCTTTTCCTAGTTTTCGAAACATTTTGAGTTGCATTCGAATCATTGATGTGAAAGAGATTTTCGTACTTCTTGGTTTTCTTGAATTATATTTTCCTTTACACTCGATTACATTAGTTGCATTTTGAAAAAGAGGAAAATCATCATTATATCTCAAGGAATTTTTTCTTTAAGATTTGTTTTGGCATTGCATTTGCTTATCATATGAAAGATTAGATTTCATATTTTGCATTTAGCATTTGAAGAGTGTCATGGATGCATTTTTGCATTTGGTTTGATGCATGAGTTGAGTGATATTCTTCGCTACATAGATAGATTTCATCAAATTGAAGGATTCAATTTCATCATATAGTTTTCATTTTAGGAAAATGCAACATCGTTAAGGCCTTGAAATTGACACATAATTACAAGATCAACCTTAAAATATATCAATTAACCTAAGGAGCATTTGGAACATTAACGATGATATCTAGTGGTCTAGGTTAGGGACGTGTTTTGACATCTTAAAAACTTAGCAATTTTCATTTGCTTCAGCATTAGACAGTGCTAGCATGGACTTTTTCTCCCTGTAACGTCATGTATATAAAGGGAGACACCCCTAGGTTGCAATCGTTTATCCATAGGAAGCCATGTATGTCACCTTGTAAATGTGATACGCTGAACACATCATTCGGGGAGACTGCCTACACATATGTCATGTCCTTAGTCAATTTATTGGCTAAGGTGTATATTGTAGTTCACAGTTACTTGGTACTCCTTTTACCTAGATTTGCCTGAGTAGTCATTTGATCTTTTCTGACTTTTTAAATTTGAGAAGATCATCAAGCGACTTGTCCTTTCAAGCTCACAAAATTATTGAAAGCGACTAGAGTCACCTTTTTACCCTTTTATTGACTTTTAAAAGATGAAAAGGCAATGTTTCTATTTCTAAAATTTAACTGCCCATGATAAGCATGTCAATCCCAAGTAGTTGCTTCTTAGACCAAATTGGGTAATTCCTTGTTAATTTCAAGATTGTTAAAGCCCTAAAAAGTTTTTTTCCTTTACCCTTTTTTGTTGATGGGAAGCCATCATGGCTGAACCACTGAGTCCATCTCATAGTTCCCCTTCATTGTCTGATACTGAAGGGTCTTCCCAAGGAGTTCATCCAGAACTTCCTTAATTGCTTGAGAATCAAGGTGTTGAACTTGGAATTGTTCTTAGTACCCAACCTTTGTCTTCTCATCTGCCTGCATCAGATTATGGGTCACCTAAAGAATCTAATTTGGATTCCTCTTATAATCTAATCCAAACACCCAAGAGTCTGCAAACTCGTGAAAGTCTGCAAAGACTAGTTGTTTATCCATCGAGCCCATTGTTTGATCATATTGTGATATCTCCACAACTTCCATATAGTCCATATGATTTCCCTGGTATTCCTTTGGAGTTATCTCCTCATTCATCTCTAGTTCCTTGTCGCGAATTGTTTCCATCTATGGAGTCAGAAGGTGAAATCCTAGTGTCCTCTCCGGGTCCTTCAGAAGTTTCTGCTACCCATACTCCTCACATATATGATGAGCAGGGATATGAGTTCTATCGAGAAGTCTTTCTTTAAACAGGAATATTCTCGTCTCTTTCCGATCTTGATACTAGTGGACCCATGTTGCCACATGGCTACACCACTTTAGCTTAGTTAGTTTTGGGTGCTCCTAGTGCTTCGTCACTGTATCACAACCCCATCTGGTCTTCCAGTGCTATACCTACATTAGGTCTTTTCATCTCGAACATGACTTCCCAAATGATTAAACAATAGTCACTTCGGTTCTAGTTCAACCTACCATTGCATCTCAACCTACCTCATCATTTCAACCAAGTCTTCTAGTTCAACTGATTGTCTCAGGTCAGGTCTCAGTAAGTTCTTCTATCCCTCCATCAAGTGGATAGACTATGCCACCACATGGGGGTGAAGATCCAAATATCCCTATTATGTCAGGTGAAACCAATGTTGTTATGAAAACATCTCATAAAAATATAGAAAAGATATATCAACGCCTTAGAAATAAGCCTCTTCGAAGGGGGAACCTCCTTTACATTACACAAATGAACAATTCTTGGATTATACAAATGACAAGATCTCCTTTCTGTATATAAGAGTCTAAGGTTTCATAATATAATTATAGCCGACATAATAATAATAATGTAAGGGCACAACGATAGCAATAGTGGGCTTCTATGCAGCATAATAATAACAATATGGGTACTACATGGGCACAACAATATAACAAGGGGGTTGCACTAATAACAATAAGGGATTACAGTAGTAGTATAGGGACCTAACATGTCCCTCCCATTCAAAAAATGTGTCCTCAATGCTTGAGTGGTTCTAGATGCTTTTGTATAAAATTATCATCCTTCCATGTGGAATCTTCAGTGGGTAAGTTCTTCCAATTGATGAGATACTCTGAAATTGATCGATTTCGTAGCTCTCGATTTCTGGGTTCTATGACTGCTTCAAGTTCCAATATGGTTTTTCCTTCATTGTCAAGTTCTCACAAAATTATTTGAACTGGGATATTCTGCAACTTTTAAATGAGTTCCCACCATGCTTCATCATTCTTCCATTCATCCCTTGCTTCATTTATCAGATTTGGTTTGATAGCTATACCAACCTCTAGCATTTCAGCAAACATACGTTCAATTTTACTCCTTTGGGCATATGGATATCTGTTAGGCCTGATGCTTGGAGGAACACTTCCTGGAATCAAAAGAATAGCATGATCATGATCACGAATAGGTGGGAGGCCTTTGGGAATCTCAAATACCTTGGAACTATTGTCCAAGTGTTTTTGGAGATCTAGAGAAATAGATGATTTCGATGTGGGAACCTCTAGCAAACATAATTGTTCAATTACGCCTATTTTTTTTTTCTTTAGAAGCTTTGTCATTCTGTTATAGATGATTATCTTTCCCAGTTTCCCTTTGATACCCCTTAATTCAACTTCCTTTCCTTCCAAAGTAAATTTCATGAAAATTTATTGAAAATTAAAATATATTGTACCCAAGGATTGTAGCCATTGGACTCCTAGTACAACATCAACACCACCCATTGGAATGGAAAGAATTGGGCTATTCAATACATATTCTCCCATGGATAGCTTGATATTATGGCACTTTCTAGAGTAATTTATGATTCCCCCACTTGCAACCATCACTTGACACTCTGGTGTTGGATATAGAAAGCAATTCAATTCTTGGCTACCTTACAATGAATAAAATTATGGGTACTACCCGAATCAATCAACACTATTACCTTTTTCTTCTTAATATGTCCTTCTATCTTGATATTTTGAGGAGTGGTAATTCTGTCCAATGAATTACAAGATATTGTCGGATTCATTTTTGGATGCTCGATGTGATCTTTCACTTCTTGAACCTTTTTCTTCTTGATATGTCCTTCTATCTTGAGGGTTTGAGGGGTGGTAATTCTTGTCAATGATTTAGAAGATATGGTCGGATTCATTTCTTATTTATATGGGGTTGTATCTTGGTGTATATCCTATTCTTTTGACATGTCTTGATCCTTTTCATCCTCCTCTTCACAATCTATGTAAAATAATTTCTTCTGAGCACACCTATGACCTTTAGTGTATTTTCTATCACAACTGTAACAAAGCCCTTTCTCTCTTTTTTCTTCCAAGTGTTGTCATGTAAACCTTGAAGGTTGTGGAAGGCTAGGAGAAAAAAAACTTTCATATTTATAGTTGTTAGTGGTAGGATTCCTTGTTTCCATAATTCCGCTTTTAATTTTTCTTTCCAACCTGAATGCCTTCTCCAATGAATTAGGTCCCCAAAGATGAACCTCGTGTTGAATGTTATCCTTTAATGTCCCTATGAAGACATCAATCCTTTGATTATCTAGAATATCATTTACCCTTATATTCAATTGTTGGAAGTCCTCAATTTTCTCTGCCATTGAACCCTTTTGTTTCAGATTTATCAATTGGCTAAAGAAGGTGTTACTCTTTGTATTCTCATAATGTGCCATCATTTCTTCCATGAAAATTGACCAAGTGACTAGTGCTATATGAGAACAAAGCCCTTTATACCCTAAAAATTGATTCAATTCTAAATATAAAGATGCAATATGTACCTATTGTAACAATGGTACACCATGTAGATCAAAATATTGCTCCATTTTTAGTATCCAATTTACTGGATCCTTGCCATCAATCTTCCTCATATCTCTTTTTCTTGATTTTAGGAGCTTGATCATGAATCTTATGTATGCCTGTAATTTCATATCTCCAAGGTTTGAAATTGTGTTTTGTGGTAGCACTCTAAGTCCTCTTTCTCACCCCATCAATATAATGAAGATTGGATTCTCCAAGGAAGAGTTATGTCAAATCTCCCACGATGACCTGATTATAGACTAATTCAGTAGAGTGAACTTGTACGAAGTGCCACATGTCATTGTTTTGACCCTTGGACCTGAAAGCAATAAAAAATACACTACAGTCCATCTTGTTTCTATAACATCTTACTAAATTTCAATATGATGCTCAGAGAGAAGGGTATGATGATTTTCCCAAGGTCACCTATTTGGTATGTAATTCGGGAGCCTACCAAAACCCTAAATTTCTTGGGTTGTATATCTGAAACTATACTGAAGAAAGATCTGAAATTTGGGCCTGAGTGTCACTAATTTTTCAGCTCTAATGAGTTTTAATTTCAGAATCTAAAATTTCGTAGAAAACAAAGTAGAACGAAAATTCCACAATGACCTATTTGAGATGGAATTCCTAAGCTTTAAAAAACCCTAACGTCCTCAAATCACATCTCTGAAACTATAGTGAGACAAGATATGAAATTCAGACCCCAGGTTCAATGAGATTTCCTCTCAAATTCTTTTTTTTTTAGATTCTGAAACGTCGCATAAAAGTACTTATAGAGAAAATTCCACGATGACCTATTTGGAGAAGCAGAACCCTAGAATCCAAAGCTCTGATACCAAATGTTATGAAACTAGATCACAAAAATATAGAAAAGATAGATCAACGCCTTAGAAATAAGCCTCTTCGAGAGGTAAACCTCCTTTACATTAGACAGATGAACAATTCTTGGATGATACAAATGACAAGACCTCCTTTCTATATATAGGAGTCTAAGGGGTCATAATATAATTATAGCGAACATAACAATAATTATGTAAGGGAACAAAAATAACAATAGTGGGCTTCTCAAGGGCATAATAATAACAATATGTGTACTACATGGTCACAACAATATAGGGTCGCACTAATAACAGCAAGGGGTTACAATAGTAGTATAGGGACCTAACAAGTGTGAGTGGTTTACAAACTCACATGGTTGGAATGAATCAACCCTTTTATGGCATTATTCCTAACCCTTTTTATCCATCTAGGTCAAGTAACATCCAATACCAGTAGCCATATATGGCTTAGGTCCGGTTCCAACAGGCTTATGTCCCATATGGTTCACAAACCTTGGTTAATCCATCTTACATTCCTAAAGTTAGACCTTATGTTCAGCCTTGTCAATCTGTTGTTCTAGGTGGATATGGCCAGATCCAATTCAGGAATTATCAATACCCTCAAGGTATAACCCCAGTAATTATCGAGCTACCCTTGTCGCAATAGGGACAACCTTTGTAGCAGTAAGGGAAACCTTCACAAAAGCAAGGGAAATATTTGTAGCATAAAGGGAAAGCATTACAACAACAAGGACAACTGATAAAATCACAAAGGAAAACTTTGCAACAGCCACAACAACCTTTACAGCCACAAACTCAGTTTGTGCCGCAGTTGTCTGAACCTTTGTCCTCACAATTCCAACCTTTACAACAGCAAGGTCAACCTTCGAAACAGAAAATCCAGCCTTCGCAGCAATAAGGTCAGCCTTGGCAGCGGTAAGCATTATATGCATATCAACAAGGCCAACTTTTGCAAGGTCAAGGTTAACCCTGGCATCAATAGGGTCAATCTCCTTATGTCTAGGGTCAACAGGTCCAAGAGCCTTATAACCCATATGCCACATGCAATGCTCATCAGCGACCTATGGCAAGGCAGTTTCAAACCTACCCAAGATCGAATCCTCCTTACGAGAAAGGTAACCCTCAGTGGGGACAAAATCAGATTTCATATGGACAAAATCCTCCACTATCGGGGGAAAATCCTTACCAACAAGGATGGACTCCGCAATTTGGGTCTCCTCAAAGACCTTATATGCCTTTTAACATGCAATTTCCTTCCTTAGCTACGTTGGAGCTGCCCATTGTTTCGAGGCTCATGAATGATCCAATTTTTCATTCTCGATATTGGCCTCCTATTCCAACGACGATTTCGAGCAATTGGCCCATATGCAAGGGAAAAGCGAACGAGGATCCACAAGCCCATGTGATGACATATCACCTCTTGTGCTCTTGCAATTTGTGTGTCGATGATTCTATCTGTCTTCGACTCTTTCAATGAAATCTCACAAGTGCTGCCACTAAGCGGTATATCGACTTACCTCAAGGTACCTATAGTGACTTCGACAATCTCGCTATGGATTTCCTCACTCATTTCTAGTTGCCGGTTCACTATGAAACTGGCACCCATTTGCTTACATCACTTCAGAAACACACCATAACCAACATCACTGATCATATACATGAATGGAGATGTTGGCGTCGCCTCATGAAGTTCAATATTGGTGATGAGTTGTCGACAAAATGGTTCAAAAAATCATTCATCAACAAAATTTCTAAGGACATAGCCACAGGTGGGTGTGTTACTAAAGAGCAAGCTATCGCCCGTGCCCAGTATTTAGACCTAGTCTATTCACAATCTGACACATTGTATGAGATGTTACATGATGCTCTGAGACCATCATCGGATCTAACAACATCGAAGTCTCTAGATACACCACCTGTTGACAGTGTCATTGGTTCCATGTCGTAGATTCCCGCAAAAGCTTCTTCGAAGCAGAAATCGGTCTCAAGCACTAGTTCCAATAATCCCTCTAATAATTCATCCAGTCCCTATAAAACCTTTGTGGTTCGTGATGTCTAGTCTACTGCAATAGACAAAGCCTCTAAGGGTAAAAAGAAGGGGAATGGTAATGCCAAAGCTAATGCCCCCGAAAATTACCCCCTAAATCTTCTGTTGATGATGATTCTCGAAGAAAGCCGAAGTGTCCCTACTTCATCTGTGAGGAGGATCATTAAACTAAGGATTGTCCCTGACGATCTAAAGTTATTTGCTTACTCAAAGGGACTCCAACTGTCTTAAAAGAATCCTTTCCATCAAAGCACACCCAATTGGTAGACTAGACTTAGTCTTCTGCTTCCTTAGTTTCCCAAGTGTTAATGATGCAAGGTTCATCACCTATCTCAATTGCTACTCGAACTAAGGACTATCAATCTACGTCTAAGCAGACGATGGAGAAATATGCCAATGCTACTCCTTCTACTTCTACTCTGTCCTCTTCTAGTCCACTCCATATCGAGCACCATAATAGTGAGTCTGTTATTTGGCCACCCCACAAAGGTGTTCTTCGGAAGACATCTTTCAATTTGAATGTTAGAGATGCACAACATTATAATATTATTGACTATTTAGCTCAGGCACCTTCGGTAATGTATTCCATTGAGGTTTTTAAATCCCGACCAACGCAACAGAAATCATTTCTATCTAATATAGGTGTTATTGGTCCTTCTGATTCGAGTTTGATTACTTTCAATCTAGAGAATCATATACCATGTCTTCCTCATTAGATTACATTTATGGTTTAGGTCCTTATCAATGGAAAAAAGATTCATAGAATGGTTATTGATGAAGGTGCCTCTACCTGCATCATGTCAGTTTTGTGTTAGAAAGCCATCGGCTCTCCTCTAGTTGACTAATCTTCAAACGCCTTGGAAGCCTTTGATGGCAAAGGTTCACGACCATATGGTATTCTCACGAACTTACCGATTACATTAGAAGGAAGGGCCGTTGAATTAGAAGTAGAATTTGTAGATTCCAATCTCAATTACAACCTTCTTCTCGGGTAAAGTTGGACTCACGCCATGTTTTGTGTGGTGTCTTCTTTGTTCCCTGTACTTCGTTTTCCTCAAAAAGAAAAAATAGTCATGGTTGGTGAACAATCTTTCTTTTCTTTTGGTTCATAAAACGATAACATTCATTATGTGGGCAATACTGAGATTCCTTACAAGACCATGCGAGAAGGTATCTTCAAAGACTCTGCTATAATGGGTACTTTTTCTCTCCGACCTCCAAATGTTCATTCAGTCAATATGATCTCGATCTCTGCAAATCCTTGGATTATCCCTACCTACAATCAAGTTGAATCATTTGGTGATGCTATGCATTTAAGGGCATTGGAGATAAATGATCAAGAAATCGTGTTAGCTTCGATGGCTACTTTAGAAAGTCATATTGTCTTTAGTATGAACCTGGAAACTTACGTGCCATCTCCTTGCCTTGGTTCTTGGGATTCTCTAGGTCCTTTGAATGAGACGTTCCCCACTAATGAGATTATTGTGGAGGTCATGTCTTTGGAAAAAGTTCGATGGAATGGTCTACATCATCATTCTTCCTTTCTCCCTAGCCTCGATGAGATGACTTCCTATCTTGAAGCGTATGTTTCCCATTTTCATACACCTCCACTTCAGACACATCCCCTAGTGCGTGAAGTCTTGTTGGAGGGTAATATGGGAAAAATTACTACAAATCTACCCTTTAACATTTCAGTTCACCCTGAAATGGTCAGAATCTTTCAATTGGGGGCACCTTTTCCTCATCATGAGTTAAAGTTTTTCTTGCCTCCTCTCATGAGATTTTATCCTTTAGTCTCTACCATTTTCTCATTATCGCAATATGGTTTTCATCTTATGACTCATAACCCTCACTCACCCAGCGGGCATGGAGGTATAGCCTTTTATGACTTTTAATCTATTGTTTGGCTGAGTCGATGCTTATATGTCATGTCAATAGTGAGACTTTAGTTTTATTCTATGTTGATTGATGACCCGAGTTCAGAAATGGATTCCATCAAAAAGTATTATGCATTAAATTCATGTAATAACTTTTGCACATTAGTGTGTTAATTTATTAGTGTGCATTTTGAATTTTTGTCTATTTGTTTGCCTTGCAGACATATGTTTTTCTTTTTACCATGTGTTCCACTTGGTTTTCGGATGTCATTAGGTCATTACATTGGTTTTGTTGATGGTGCTTGTCTTAGCACACATAACCTATCTTCCGCAACATGGGTACTCTATGAGCCTAATGGCGAGCTGATTAACTTACAAGGTACCTACCTTGGTGGGACAACCAATACTATTGTTGAATATAGTGCAATTATTGAACTCTTGTCAGAAGCAGTTTCTCTTAGCATTAGGGATTTAGTTGTCAAATTGGATTGACAGCTCGTTGTGTTACAATTAAACAATCATTAGTCAGTAAGAAATCCACAAATATTGCATATGTATCTACGTGTTCGATTGCTAGAAAGAAATTTTGCTTACATTATATATCAACATATTCCACGTAGTTTAAATATATTAACCGATCCATTAGAAAATCTTGTTCTTCATAGACATTTGCATCATTTATGAAACTGAATCATGTTATGAACACATAAGTGGAAATAAAACATGCATATATATATCATTTCTGCCTAAGTGTTTACATGAAAATGTCAAAAAATAGATTGTTCTGAGACACTTGGCTTTCAAAGCCTACAAAATGTGTAAAAGACTAGATGAACTATCAAACTACACAGTGCTCATGATAGCACGAGACCACTCTGATCGCTCGGCCTAGCAACCGACACAGTCTCATAGAGACTCCCACAGTATGCCTCTGCTAATGCATTGGAACATCGTCGATAATGGCATAATCAGGAACCCCTCGAGTGATTGCCTCTAGATTGTGTTCCATCGCAGCTAAGGGTTCAACCCCTTGCTTGTAGTCCACACCCACTATCAGAGGGGCTGCTCACCATGATATTGGTGACACGCATGGTGGTCCCTCTGGCCCCACATCTACACATTTATCATAAGTTGAGTCTTAGTTCACACTTTTATAAAAATCATAAAATTTGAAAAAAGTTCAAAAACCAAGATTTTACCTTTGTTGTCCATTGTTCGCCTGGTGGCAGAGGTAGATATGGTTCCCCTTTGAAATTTGTGCCAGCATAAGTGTAGCCATCCAACATAAGTAGCTGGCATTCAAGCCAAGCAAAGAATTATGGTAAATAATCCATATGTTGGCCCATACCTCCTCGAGGCATCAGCTAGATCCAACTCACAAGCCTCGGATCTAGGGGGCGGGATGTGGTACTTTTGCCCATTGATACCAAAAGAGGGGCACTCCATCCAAGAAGAAGGTCACCAGTATAGAGCCGAACTCGAATTGATTCAAGTGTCCATGCTTAACCTTGGTCAGTTGGCACTTCATATTCGCCAAAAGGCCTCCACACCAATTGAAGATGGTGGGGGTAAAACATGCGAGAGTGTACTAAAACTGAGACTTCAAAACCTCATGCAAATCTTCTCTACCAGATACACACGCCATGGTGAACAAAATTGTTCTCGAAATGAGGTTTTAGGTGATTTTTTCAATCTTCACCTTACCTCCGTTGGTTATCTCGACACCAAGACAGTATCTATGGACTAGACTCCTGGTACTCTCACCTCCTAGGCGAGATCTGAAGAGTTGAACTACTTCTCCTCGATAGGATAATCCCGTGATGAAATAGATGTTCAGCTCCTCCAGTTCCAGTTCTTTCCCTTTGATGATGAAGATCTCTTGATCTACATCCCAAAGGCTGATCAGATAGGGTAGCAACTCCATCTAAGCCCTCAACCTTGTGGTCTAGAAGAATTTCAATAGATCACAATACCTAAGAAAATTTATGCATGTCAGATCCTGAGATTATAGGAAATCCTCGGCCTCATGGCCTCTTTCTTTCCATTCCAAGACCATATTCTCCTCCAAAACAACATTTAAACACTTATTAATGCTTTTTTACATGGATAAAAATCAACATTTTTTTATTTAAAGAGAGTTTTAAACTTCAAAAAATCTCTCTCGGCACCATCATGCCTGTTTTTGAAAATAGTGCGATGGCATCGCGTGAGCCTTTAGGCTCAAATGCGACCATTGTGGGTCCGATGACCATATCCGCGATGGTCGCCGACCACCTAAAATTTTAAAATTCTCCTTTCTGGCATAAAATTCACCATTAAAATTGCATAAAAAATTAATGAAATGCAAGAGCAAAGATCAGGTTCTTACCTATCGCATACTGATCATGAAATGGTACCCTAGATCTCCCGCAGCAGCCACCAGGAAATCAAGGGAATTAGGGAACAAAAGAACTTTCAGAGCTCAGTTTGGTAAAATGGTAACAAATGAAATTACATTTACCTATTTATAATTTTTGAAAGTCATTTTGTCAAATGTTTTCATAATATTCTAATATTTTTCTCATGATATTAGTGATGGGTGTGTTTCTTGTGTAGTTACAAGTTCCTTCAATGTGAATAGTGGCCATTATTTACTGACTCTAGGAGTTTTATTTTATCTCTTTTTCGGACTCATTAAATAAATGAAAAAGGAAACCCCCTGGAATCATCTTTCAGCTCTTTCCTGACTCTCGAAAATTTAAAAGCTTATCGAGTACTTGTCGTTTCGAACTCGTTAAAGTAAATGAATTGACGCCACCTCAGTATATGTTTACCCTTTTTTTGGTCTAAGGTTGACTATTTACAAAATAGGTACACCTTGGTCGACATGGTCTAAAGGTTCCCCCGGATATTGTTTTCTATCTTTTCAGATTCGAGGGACAAATTACAAAAAGCAACATGATGGAGTTTTCTTTTTCATTTCTTTTTCAAACTCTCTAAACATGAAAAAGACACTGAGATACTCTTACATCAGACTCATTAAAACTTTGCAACGAAAGATGCATCACCATGATGAGATCGAGCTTATCCTTCCTAGTGCTTGTAAAACTTACTGGGATGGATTCATTCTAAGAATGAACTTACATAACAAGCATATGTTATCCCCTTTATAATGATCCTTGTTATCTAGATGGTTGTGCCCATATCATGGATCTTTTAACTAGTCTTCATCATCTGGATGGCTACATCCATGCTGTGGATTCATGTCTTGATCCTAGATATGTATATGTATATGTGTTCTTGATTTGGAGGCCCCCTGACAGTGCATGTCCTCGTCCTTTCTAAAAATCTCGTAAAGCATCTCACCCATCACTCCTCATTCTACCTTCATGCTTTAAGGGGCATCTATTCCACAATATTTCATCACGCCTCATGCACTTCCCTGTGACATACCCTGAAGTTCCCAAAACATGATCATTATACAATATACTCATCCATGTATACAATTAAAATCCCGCTTTAACTTTTCTTGGAAAATATGTGGAGCTTTCCCTGAGCAATGGCTCTTGAAACCCTAAAATGAGAGTCATCGGCCTTATGAAGCTGAAAACTGTGATTATCGCCTGTTGCACCTTGTTAAGCGAGCGATGGCATCACTCTGTTCTTTCTCATACTTGCGATGGTCTCAAAAAGGAATTTTTCCCAAAGATGATGAGAAGCTTCGTGATCTAGAAGCTTCCAGAGTGGCGAGCTAGAGGTTGTTTCGCATAGATGACATCGAATCCTCCTAGTTTGACCTCTTGGTCTCATACCTATGAGCTACCTCCTTAAGATGTGGGCCTAATCCTATCTTTGGAAGAAGCCTAACTCCCTCTCCCAGCCTATAAATTCCCGCTCTACCATTCTCAAATGGTTGATCTATGTCCATTTTCACCCCTATGCTAAGCTTGTGCTTAGAGGTTATTCATTAGGCTTGGAGAAGGAGTGTTGGAGAGTTTCTTGGCTTGGAATTGGATTACCACTCAAGGAGAGCCTTTCAACATCAAGGTTATGGTTGTAAGCTTCGCTTTATTCTTTAAATAATAATACAACTACTCCTTCATCTTCCTAAAATATGTATGTTCATACACTACAACAAAACCAGCGATTAGCGTCCCTTTTTACTTCTTTTTTTGCATCTAGAGCCCATTTTTGGTGCTATTTGCATCCATTTATCAAATATGGTGCAAAACTTGACACAAAATTTGCATCAAGTTTTGCACCAAATCTTACACCAAGTTTAGCACCAAGTATTGCAATAGGTTTTGCACCACGTTTTGCACCAAATTTTATGCCAAGTTTTGTGTCATCCTTTACACCAGGTTTTGTTCCAGGTTTTGCATCAAGTTTGGCACCTAATTTTGTTTGACATACTTTTGCATCCTCATTTGCATCCACTTTTTGCACCTACACTTGCATCAACTTTTGCATCGACTTTCGCATCCTTTTTTGCATCCTTTTTTAAATCATTTTTTGCATCCATTTTTTCATCCATTTGTGCATCCCTTTTGCGCCAAGTTTTACATCGTGTTTTGTGTCTAGTTTTGCATAAAATTTTGCATCTACTTTTGTTGCATCCACTTTGCCCTCTTGTTTGGCATCCATATTTACATCCTCTTTTGCATCTATTATTGTACCCACTATTGCATCTAATATTTTTGTGCCACAATTAGCGCCTAGTTTGGCACCTCCTTTTGCACCCACTTTTGATTATAATTTTGCATCCACGTTTGCATCCTCATTTGCGTCTAGGTTTTCATCAACTACTACATCTATTTTTGCATCCCTTTTTGTATCCAATTTTGGACCGGGATTTGCATCGGGTTTTGTGTCTCGTTTTGCATCTACTTTTGCATCGACTTCTATTGCATCCACTTTTGCACACAATTTTGCATCCACTATTGCACCCATTTTAAATTTCACTTTTTGCATTCCTTTTTACATCTTCATTTGCATCATACTTTGATTCTTTTTTTGCATCTATCATTACATCCACTTTTGTTATGCCACAATTTGCACCATGTTTTGCACTCACTGTTGTATCCACGTTTGCTTCCAATTTTGCATCCATGTTCACATCCTCTTTTGCATCAAATATTGCATCTACTTTTGCATCCACTTTTATGTCAGGTTTATGCATTGGGTTTTGCATCTCGTTTTGTATCTACTTTTGCATCTACTTACATTATATCCATTTTTTGCATCCAATTTTGTTTTGCCTGTTGCATCAATGTTTGCTTCCACTTTTACATCCATTTTTGCATCTTATTTTGCATATTTTTTGTCTATTGTTACATCCACTTTTGTTGCACCATATCTTGCGCCTACCATTGCAACCACATTTGCTTCCACGTTTGCATCCCCTATTGCATCCACTTTTGTTTCATCCATTTTTGCATATACTTTTGTTTCCGTTGTTGCATCCACATTTGTTTCACCACAATTTGTGCCAAGTTTTACACCTACCATTAGACCCATGTTTGCTTCCACTTTTGCCTTCATGTTTGCATCCAAGTTTGCATTGACAACTGCATCTACTTTTGCATCCACTTTCGTGTCAGGTTTTTTATGTTGTTGTGCATCTACTTATGTTGTATCCACTTTTCATCCAATTTTACTTCTATTGTTGCCCCCATTTCTATGTTCGCTTTTGCATCCCTTTTCCAACACTCATCATATTTTCTGCATTGATGATATTCCTTATGGCATTGACAATTATGAACAATTGATGACAATGTCAATAATATTGACAATGATGAAAATGAAGATGATGGCGATGACATGAATTGTGATTATGATGATAAAGACGATAGAGGTTACAATGACAATGATTATGATGATGATGATGCTAATGACGTTGGCGAATCTTCCCAATTTTAGATGTTGTCATTGTCATAATCATAAGCATTATCTTTGGTGTCATGATCATCATTTTCATCTAGGTCATCATCAAAAACAATAATGGCATGAATGATGATGATGCATGATTACAACAATGTCGATAGAAATTACATTAATGATGATGATGGGGATGATAAAAATGACAATGACGATGATAATGGTGGTGATGATCATCATCATCGATCATCTGTCAAAAATAGAGTTGTTATTTCTCTTACGTATATCAATGTTTCCTAAACAACCCTTTTCTAGCACTGATCACATTTTTTGGGTTGATGATATTTCTTACAACATCTACAATTATGAACAATTGCAAACAATGTCCATAATGATGATGATGATGGCATGAATGGTGATTATGATGATAATGTAATGATGCCAATAACAATGACAAGGATGATGGTGATGATGATGACAATGATTATGATAATGAGAATGACCTTACAATCTTATGGATTCGTGAACAATTACTAGTTTCAATACCATCTTCTGGATACGTATTACTATCATACTTTTTAAATTTTCTGTCTCTCTTGAGGTATCTTACTATAATGGTGTTGTCAACACTAGAAAGATATCTTGTTGTAATGGTGGTTCTAATGTTAGCACTAGCAAAGTTTAGTAGGGAGGATGCTACTACAAGAGGAATTCCTTCTAAGTGACTATGGCATTCAAAATGAGGCTTTATGGGCTGCTTGTTAACACATGTTCTCATGCTCATATAAAATTAATGTGAAAAGTTGCTTTAATTGGTTCCCATGCATAATTGATATTGATAATGGGGTGGTATAAAATTGTAATGGGAATATCCATTAGTTAGTTATGATGGGTCAACAACATTGAAACCATCCAAGTGACATTTCACCTTGGAACAATCGTCGCTTGTGCGAAAACACGAAGTTTATGTAAATGAAAGTTGTGATTGTAGTGGAATTAAAACCATCGAGAAATATCAAAGAAGACGTTTCCTACCAGTTTTGAAAGACAACCAAGGCATTGAACAACTATTTGCGTTAGGATGTAGTGAGGGAATCGAAGGAAATTTGGCAGCCCTAAGTTTCCATTACTATTGCCAATCACACATTCAATAGTAACCATAAAAGGTAGCCACATATAAACAGAACCTCGAGGTGTTGACAGTCAGAATCTATTGTAATAGCTTTGACATATATATAGTTTTGTGTTTAGATGAGAATGAAGTGGGCTTCATCCAGGGTTCGGCTCAATCCTCGTCCATTCCATGCAGTGGTGTTTAATTCGCCAAGTAAGAGAATATTACGTGAGTGTTCAGAGTTAAATCAACAGAAATCAAGGACGTGTGATTGTCAAATTATTGCTCCTCCCTTATGATTGAGCGCTTGATGCGATGGTCATTATCCTTGGGTGATACTTTTATTCCCCATTTTCTATTGAAAAAGTAGCGTTTTTCTGTTCGATTATGATAGGATTGGATGAACGCCGGTTTGGGTGGATGTAGACCCATGTTTTTTTGTGGTGATCTTCAAATGTCTTGAGGATAAGAAAAAAATCCTTGACCAAGGTCCATGGTTTTGGGGATGAGTTAGTCTTCTAGTGAAGCCATGGTTTCCCAACTTCAATCCTCTCACTATGTTGCCGATGACTACTCTAGTATGGGTAAGATTCCCAATTTTCCCATTCACTTTACCCATCTAGATCTCTTAGAAAAAGTGGGCAATTTTATTGGAAGATTCGTCAAAGTAGGCAGGGAAAGACTTTTGAAAGGCATTTTCACCTATGTTTGCATATGTGTTTAGGTAGATCCCAATGAAGTTTTGCGAGATAAAATTGAGCTCAAGTGGATGGGAATTGTGTATTCCCAACCCCTGGACTATGAAAATACAACTTTTTGATATAGGAATTACCAACAAGATAGACACCTTCAAACTGTCTGTCCCTTTCCAATAGGGGCTTCCTCCTTACAGTCATCTAAGAACTCTAGCTGCAGTTGGAGGGATCTTAAGGAAAGAGAGGGATCCAAAATGTAACACCCCTCCCTTGTGTGTCAAACTTTGCAAACCTAAGCTGAGAAAAGCTAGGTATGATGTGTAATATAAAAAGTAAATACATTATTAATAAATTAATCACTTGGAAAAGCGAGACACCAAGAGATGAGATTCTTGCCAAATCACATTGGTGAATGGGAAAGGATAATTCTTTCATGGTAAAGCTTCTCGATTTAATTCTAGATAAGTTGGATGGATTGGAGATAAATATCCATTGAGAAAAACATAAAAGTTGTGCGAGAGAGAAAGGCAATCTTCTATGAGGAAAATCCTCATGGGAGAGAAAGGTGAGCTTTTATGAGATAAGCCTACGCAAATGGATAAAAAGATCCATAAAAGTGAGACACCGCTAATGGAAACCATATCATGAAATAAGGTATTAAATACCCATTGCATAGATCAATTGGAGGCGGTTGATCCATGGCAAGAACCTCGACTCGGTGGTGAACTGAAGAGTCATTTCTAGGTTGGGTAGTGGTGGTCTGTTTTCCAAGTGTCATTCTCTCTTTTGATCTAGTTTGACTCACTTGCATGGATTATTCTGTATGTTGGTTTCTTACCCTCTATGTTATAAATTCCTTAGCATATGAGAGAATTTTCTTGAGTTTTAAATGCACTGCATGTGGCGTTAATGAGATGATTTTATGGATGCTCGCATATGAACAATCATGGTTTGCAATCGCATAAACATTGCCCCAGAATCGATCCATGAGCCACCAGATCTCTCTCTGCACGACTTCCAACAGTTCATCTGCGTTTCTTCGTGGTCAAAACGATTTCAGAAAAGGTATTTTTCTGCAAGAGAGTGCTAAAATTGCAAAGCGCCATTATTTTCTTGTCGCCGTCATGAATCCTCTACGCCTTGTCCTAATGAAATTATTTAGAGTTCTTGATTGGAAAAATTTGCCATATTTCAACTTTCTGGAAATATTTCATCAAATAAGCTACCGTATTATCTAAAATAAATCTGAAGAAAGAGGCCGTGCTCAAAACAATGTTTTAAGCAGCAAATTTCACAAGGGTTATTTCTGGTTCAGTTATTCTGAGCTTTCAATGGAAAATTTTGACTCTATTTTGGCTTACAGGCAAGATTTCATAAACTAACGCTCTTTATAAATGGACTAGACAAGGTTGTGCTCAAAATTTTGTTTAAAAAATGGCAGAGTTTGGGAAGAAGTTCTTTAAGTTAATGGATCAGCATTCAGATGCATTTCGAGTGGTTTGATTGAATGATTTCTGTCTCAGTTCCGCACATTTAAAAGTTTTGGAGAATGAGAATTGATAATTCTGGTATTTGATGGTGTTCTATTCAAATTACACAGAAGAAGATAGAAAGCTAGGGCTCACAACCCCTACCTAAGAAATTCTGGTATTTGATGGTGTTCCCCTGACCAACCAATTGTTAGGCTCACAACCCGGCTAGGCAAGGTCAAGTTTAGGAACAACCTAGCTAGGCGAAGTGAGAGAGTACCGTAGTTAAGCGCTGCAGGGTCAAAGAGAGAAGGTGAAGGGTTGGATGCCTCACCGATCAATGGGCTAAAGTAGGGGTTGGGTGCTTTGTCAAGCCCCCCCCGCTTCTTATTCACCAGTGTCATGTCGAGAGCAAGGAACATTCTGGCAAATTCAATATTAAGCATCAATCTGCGATGAAACAGGGGATTCCTCTATAATCGGCTATGGGCTTATCTAGAAGGGCACCTCCTGGCCTTATGACTGGCATCTACACCTCCTTCCTTCCATATGCTAAGGTCAATGGTGAAGTGGGTCTAATCTCTTGCTATGGAACTTCATGCATGGACAAGGAATCAATATCTACCTACTATGCCAAGGGGACTATTAGAAGGGTACTAAATAGGACTAAAGACTATTGGCTATTGGAATGGCTAAGTTATACTAGATCTAGATCTTTATCTCGGTAGAGAAGAGAGTAAAGAAGTGAAACGTAGAGATGCGAGTATCATATGTCTAGACGAGTATAATATGTATAGAGCTCGAAGAGAATGAAATTCTCTGAGAGCTAGCCATGGCTCAAAGAACCTCTTTTTAGTTGTTGAATTTAGTGTCGACTACTTTCTCCTTTCCCTTATTTCCTCTCTCTCATTCTTTTTTCTTTTCTCCTTTCTCTTATTCCCCTGTCCTTTCCCCCCTCTCCCTACCCGTACCCCACCCTCGCCTGGACGACCCTCAAGCGTGCCTTCCCCTATCCTCGCCCTATGATCGCTTATCGCTTATCTTTTTTCTTGAACTCGTACCTTTGATGGCTCCTCCGGAGAGCGTTCCGTTCTGCTGCGGTGCCGCCCCTTACCTCTTTCAGAGTAAGATAGACTTCTTTCTTCAAACAAGTAACAGTTGTTCGAAAAAAAAGAACAACCAACAACACCCAAAGTACTCATACCGACTTTCTCTCCTACCGAACCGAAGCAAAGCGTAGGTAACCGACTTTCTTTCTCTCGATACGACAACCGAAGCGAAGCATAGGTAACCGACTTTCTTTCTCTCCTACCGAAGGTAACTACCAAAGGTAGGCATTCATCTACCGAAGGGAGGACGACAGTAACTGACTTTCTTTCTCTAGATACGACAACACAACTACCAAAGGTAGGCATTCTTTCTGGCATCTTTCCAACTCTTGCTCTTACCTCTCTTTCCAAAGGAAGGAAGGGGGGTGTGGGGGGAAGGAAGGATCAGCTTCCTTCCCACCACCAATGAAGGAAGGGGGTTGTAAGGAAAATATTATTAGTGCCAAATGAAAATTTATGTTAGGGATGCTTTCACATAGTTAGTTTTGTAATTATTATAAACATCACATACATAACAACCACAAATAAAAAAAGTATGTAATATATAAGAACAAAACTAATGAAGTTGTTAGTACTAAAATGAGGCATATACTATCACATGTAATCTTAGATATACTTAGTGTGAAACACCATGACATCAATGTCTGAGCAAATTGTAAATGTGCAACAAGGGCTCAATAGGGGGCTAATATTTATTTGATAGTCACGTTCTTGGCTTTGTTGCTTCATTTGAAGGAAGGAGGACACTATTGAATTATTTCAATTACATGGTTCACACCTTCCAAGTATTAGTTAACTTGCCTAAAAAGGTTCCTAACACAAGTGATCAATGCAAATATCACCCATAGGCTACTTTTGTTCACAAAACTTAATTCTCCCACTTTATTTTTGTAAAGACCCACTAATTCAAGTGTAGCCATGGTAGTTGATGCACAACCTCATGTGCACCAAAAAACATCCCATAACCAACCTCCTCGAACCAAGCTTACCCTTCCACTCCTAACACCAAAATGTGCAACACTTATCATAGGGTCCAAGGGGTATTGTCCTTGGTGGCCTCTCATCACTATTGATAACTAGGGTTGAAATGTCACACCCCATGCTTGTGAAACATCTACATCATTTGGCACATTGAATTCCATCCATGCGCACCAAGTTCTAATATGCATGCATGCTTATCCTATATCTGCTTATATTTAGGAATGCCAACCATGACATAACCATTACAATATCTTTCTTCTTATTCTTCTTCTTCTTATTACTATAGAAAAAAAGGACCCTTTTGTTATTCACGAGGAAGAAAAAAAGCACAAACATTGACAAAAAGATTGTAACTTCTGTCATTACAATGGGTTGCCAGAAGACAAGGCATCACGACCTAGAAGAAGAGAAAAAGAAGTTGTTGTAAAACCAGGGTTTTACAATTTTTTTTTCTTCTGCAAATTATAAGACTGACTAGAAATGACAATAGCATGCAACCAAAAATTGTAGAAAGTGTATTATACAACCACGAAGAGGGCCCTACTATGAGAAAAATGGAGACAGTGACTAGAAATGACATTAGCCTGTAACCAAAAATTCCCGAAAGTGTATTATACAACCATGAAGAGGCCCCTGTCAAGAGAAAAAGAAAGACATTGTATTTGAGGCTAATTGAAAGCTGAATGTAGACTCACTTGAAATTTATAGTAAGCTAGTTGATAACTAATTGAAAATTTGACTTAAAGCTGATCCATATTAGTATATGGGCATCGAATGAGAACTTTGAACTGGGTTGCCAACTAATTCATCATAATATATGTAACCTGTCTCCAGACAAATAATTCTTTTTTAGAGAGAATCTACAGTTGTATTTAGCTCCCTATGGATGTGATGGAAATTGATTTCCTAGAAGTGGTTCTTTAACTCCACAATTTTGCTTTTCCAGGAGGATAAACTTATAACTTCCAACTATGCTTTACTGTCATTTTTTTTGGCTCCATTACAATATTTGTATGTCAACAACATGGCACACTACAACCAAGAAGATGAACAATTACATCATTAAGAGTTACAAAACCATCTTGCCATCGAATAACCAACATTAATTAAACAACCATTTAACAACATAATAGCAATTACACTATATATATATATATATATATATATATATATATATATATATATATATACACATTACACGTATAAATACCGCATTTCAATAGAAGTTAGATGAATTGCGCTAGTCCCAAAGTTTTGCTTTGGCTTGAAATTAAACTCTTCTTCACTTTGTGATTTTTGTGTTATCCACTAGCATAGACCCATCTTAAATATAGATATAATATGAGCGGAGAGGGATCCAATTTCTTCATTGGCAATTATTTTTTATGAGCAAACATTATTTAAATGTTTTGTATTTTTTGTTTTTAAATTTTTTTTTTTAAATTTATTTTGGCCGACACTAGCAAAATTTCAACTTTGATGATGGACAAACATCGCTGTAACCATACTAGGCTATAGAGTGAGCTTGGCATATTCATATTATTTTCATCCTCAACATTGAGGATTGTGTAAAGCTCAGTGGAAGATGCCCCTTGGAATGATGGAGAAACATGGTTATAACCATACTAGGCTGTAGAGTGAGCTTGGCATATTCATATTATTTTCATCCTCAACATCGAGGATTGTGTAAAGCTCAGTGGAAGATGCCCCTTAGAATAGTTTTGATGCCCCCAAAATGACTTCCATTCTCAACCCCTCCCCATGACATTTGAACTTAAGACCTCGTAACAACTAAACCCCATACAAACCAACTACCCTACAACTTATCATGGATCAACCACAACAATACTTATTATAATAATTTAAAACCAATATTTCATATTACTTTTCCATATTTATCTCATTTACAAACCCCTCAACCCCATCCCATTATTATTACAATAAACACAATAATATATCACCAAGGAAAAAGTTCAAATTTGCGAAAACAAAAAACGCACAACAACCTCTGGTCCCAACATGACAACATGAATGAAGTAGGCCTCTCATGTTGGAGATGATTTAGGGGTTATTCCATAGCCTTCTCTCCCTTTGAAACCCCCCAAACATCCCTGTAATAATTTATTATATTATCTTTAACGATGCTACTTTTACTCTCAATCTTTAACAGCTACCGGCCTTCCCTCTTCAAAACCCTTATATAGAGTGTTTTCTCTCCATCGACCTCAAAAACCCTTATATAGAGTGTTTTCTCTCCGTCGACCTCTTTGCCCTTTGCCTTCGAAGCATTTTTGCACAGTTAAATCCTTTGTCCAAAATCCTCGGGGTTTCGCATTCGTGTCTGATATTGGGCGAGTTTCTGGCATATTTTGGATCCATCGATTTCATTCGAGCCCTCCCTCTGTGCACTATCTGGTATTGGGATGGCTGGAACTCAGGAGGATCCTGTTCTTACACGGGCAGTAGATTACGATTCGAGAGAGAACGAGGATGATGCCAGAAAGGAAGAGGACACTGGAGCTCAGGTTGCACCCATTGTTAAGCTTGAGGAGGTTACTGTCACCACGGGCGAAGAAGAGGAGGATGTCCTTCTTGACATGTAAATTTCTTAATCCATGGCTATTTCATGATTTTGTTTTGAAAGTTGTTTTCATGGCCTCTTCGGTGGCCCTTTTCCTGTGCACATAAATGGGACCTTGACTATAAGGAAGATGCATTTGGGCAGTTATTTACTTCTAATTTTTCTCCTTTTTAGTAAGATCTGTTTTTATCGGGTTCTCGATGTTTTGTTCGCCTGTTGATGATGATCGGAAACAAGATCCAAAGCCTAATTAATGGAAACAAGATCTTCCACAAACAGGCTACTGCACAATGTAAAACAACACGTGGAGCGACATTTGTCCCTAATCATGGGCTTATGTTGCTAGTGCAATGAAACCAACATCACCAGTAATCCTTGCAAGAGCACATTCCATCCTTGAAATAATGAAAATGGTTTGCATCTCTCATGTAAATTTCTCGCATAGCAATCTTGGAGATGAGCTTGGTAACACTATGGCAGTTGCCACAGATGCGCAGGTTTTTTGTAATCCAAAGTGGGGTTCCAGGGTTGTGCTTATTAGCCCAAAAGCAAGGGCCAGCTTCTGACTGTGAGTAGACAACATACTTTCCTTCACCTCCTCCTCCACATCATGTAGTACAAAATTTGTATCTGGAACATACCCCACTGCCTCCATCTTCCTTTCCAAAGTCTCCAGCATCTCATAAATTTCCTCTGATTGAGTGTGTGATCTGTCTCCCATGACAAATGCATGAACCCTATTATTTACCTCAGTACAGCTGTAACCTGGAGTCTTTTTAACCGCTCTGTCCTTCATCATTGTTCTTACCCTTGCTACATCTTCCCATCTGCCAGCTGCAGCATAGATGTTTGCCAGCAGTACATAACATCCAGCATTTTTAGGTTCTAACTCGAAAAGTTGCTCTGCTGCATATTGCCCCAGCTCAATATTGCAGTGAACTCTGCATGCTCCAAGCAAAGCACCCCACACACTCGCACCTGGTTCTAAAGGCATGGTTTTAATCAAGTCCCATGCCTCATGTAGATGCCCAGCTCGGCCAAGGAGATCAACCATGCATGCATAATGCACTACCCTGGGAACAATGCAATAATATTGAACCATAGAATTGAAATATTGTCTGCCCTCAAGCACCAGGCCTGAATGGCTGCATGCAGACAAAAGAGAAACAAAGGTGATGTGGTTTGGCAATATGCCCGTCATCTGCATTTGGTGAAAAAGAGAAATTGCCTCCTCACCAAGACCATGCATTCCATAGGCAGCAATCATTGCACTCCATGATACCACATTTTTTTCAGACATCTAGTCAAACAACTGGTGTGCAACCTCTAAAATGCCGCAGTTGGCATATGTGTCAATTAGGGCTGTGACTATAACAAGATTAGAGTTAAATCCACCTTTAATTATATAACCATGAATCAACTTACATTGTTTCTGCGATGCTAAATGCGCACATGCCAGGAGCACACTTACCAAAGTGACTGAGTTAGGTTTCACGTCTGCCAGTTGCATCTGATGAAATAGGGCTAAGGCATCAATATTGGGGAAATATACCAGCCTTAAGGCTCATTTTACCACAGTAATTCAAGAGCAGATTTGTAATCAATGACATGAGTGAGCAGTGAACTGATACAAGCACATTTACCACAGTAATCTAGGACAAATTGTTACCATGAATAGTATGTTATCAAGAGTGTAATCACCACAATTAGTCAGTGATGTAATGATGAATTTCCAGCAGTGAAAGGGCCAGAAGTTTGGTACATGACTGAGTTGAAGTAAACAGTTCTGAAGGGTAAAAAGTTCTGACTTATGGGCCAAGTTCTGTTTTTTGAGAGACCAAGTTTATATCCGCATCAAGGCTTTATTTACTCCTGGCTGAGCGTACTCTTATTGAAGGGTCCAAGTTTGAGTTTTCTCTTTGGTGTGAGGGACATATTACAGATTTGGAGGCTGCCTTGAAAACAAACAGGCCGTGATACCTCTGCCTGGGTGTGAGAGCTGATATCATCCTGTTACCTGTGCGTACATCTCCCTTATCAGTGCCAAACTATCTCAGATTTACTGGAGGAGTTCTGGATGTGTTGTGGAAGAGAAAGACAGAGATTAGGAGGGTTCTCTTCCAATTTATACTCTGGAATTTTGCAAACAATATAAGACTGTCCACTGCCTTAAGAATTCACTGTGTATTTCAGGTTCTCTTTACCTCTTTTATTTTGTCTGTATGGCTGAATTAAATGTAAGGTCTGTGTCTTCTTAAATCTGATATCAGTCTCTTTCCTATCAGTTTTTATTGTAATTCTGGCCTAATATGTATATCAAAACAGCATGTAGAATATCCTTTATTCAGAAAAGGGATCACTGCTACACCATAAGAAGAGCCACCATTCTATCAATATATTTCCCACTGATATGGACCAGGTTCCTCTTTGAGTCTTTCATTTCTGTGCACTGTACTCTTGCTCAATTAAGTACGTAATGTCACTATTCTGATGATATACATTTTTGAGTAATTTACATTGGGGTAAATGTGGTTTATATGGCTGTAATATCTTCATTTCAGCGAGTAAGTTGTGTTGGGTCCTGTGAAACATTGTACCTGAGCTGGAATGTGTTGACGAATATTAATTTGGTGCACTGAACTTGTTTAAAATGACTATGTGATGCTAATATTCTTGCTGATATACATTCTGGCCCAGAACTAATTTCTGTCATCTCTTAAGGAGGCCACTTCATTAAAAAGGGGAATTTGTATGTTCGTGGAATTTGTATGAGAACCAATTGGGTAGTCTCACATGCAACTGCACTTAACTGGAGAATCACCTCCCATGCATTCATCTTGGCCTCCCCATAAGCTGAAATAGTAACTCCAATGGATATGGCCAACATATTGGCCTCGGGCTCACCTTTATAAGCTTCTTTCTTCAGGGAAACCACAATCAAATACACAGCAATGGGAATTAGAGCTTTCAGCATTTGAAATAATGATACTGAGAGGAAAACATAGGCAGAATTTGAAAACCAGAGACCCAAAGAATACACTTATCAATACTATGGGTTCAACGAGCTTGAAGACTCTTACAATAGCAACAGCCAGTGTTGAGTAGAAGCCCATGTGAATCATGGTGGGACTGATCACACTAAAGTTGTCAAGCAATGGCAACTCCAATGGATATGGCTAACATATTGGCCATGGCCTCACCTTTATAAGATTCTTTCTTCAGGGGAACTGCAATCGAATGCATATCAAATGGGCACAAGAGCTTTCAACATTTGAAATATCGATACTTTGAGAGACATGCACCAAGGGCTGCATCATTTAGGATTTGTACTCAGTTTAGGTGTCATATTCAAGGGGAAGTTGTTATGCTTTCCACCACTTCATAGATTGTTAGAGTGATGAAACAAAAGAGGCTCCCTCTTGAGGCTAGATTATGTCATTCACATCAGCTGTGTTGTTGATGTCCTAGCTCAGCCAGGTCTTGCCAAAACTCTGTTGAGGTTCAAAATTTATTATAAACTGAAATGTCTTCACAAGAATTGACCTCATAAAATGCCATAATCACAAGATATGCCATACATGGCTGTGATTATGGCTCGCAAGACCCTTAGACTTTGAACAATGAGGCTCGCAACATCACTTATGATTATGCACTCTACAATTCTGTGACCAGCTGAATGTCAAGCAATTGAACCGCGATTTAAATCCTATTTTGTCAGCAATAAGTACTATACTTTGTCTTTATTTAGTGTAGAGAACCAAGCACTTATTCTGCTCATCTATAGAAGGGACAATGGTTGTTTGCCTATGAGGTATAAGGAAATCCTATCAGATGTTTTGTATTTTTGTATGGAATTGAATCATACTCCTGCACACTGTAACATTCATATATATCAACCTGTAGAGGCTTTAATAACACCTGGTATTCTGGTTAGTGATTTTATTGGACCTCATGTGCATATCCTACATGCACAGGATGGACTATTCATATGTTACAGGGTATTATTCTTATTATTTAGGGTGCACATCTTCAGGTGCTCAAGAACGATTACTAAAACAGTCAGTTAATTCTGCAATTTAAAGGATGAAAAAGGAGGTTATAGGAGTCTAGTTTTGGTTCTCATCCACAATGTCACACTAGTCTGCCTGGGCATGGTTCTCATGGTTTAATAGTGACTTGAGGAGTCATAATACCACAGATCACTAAACACGAACAGCTAAGGTAGCCCAAGGACAATAGCCATCTTTACACATTAATTAACAGGTCTTACATTAATTATCCTAGGGGTTTTTAATACTTCCAAATGCTTAAAAAACAGTTAGCAGAGCATTCACATTACACATTCCAGCAATCTTTTCTATAAACCAACCAAATGCAGTCAGGAGAGCCCTCCTTTTAAACTATACAACCTTATTGTTAGTATGATCAACCTTATTTTAATATATAGTGTGACAAACCGTATGTGACAGGCAGGTGGAAAACTTTTCTCGCAATTGACTAAGTGACGTCCTGCGAGCCAGACTTGAGACGGAAACCCTCGTCAGAAGTATATGCTTGGCTCTTTTCCAAACAAATGAAGAGTCAATGAGGTTTTGTGTAATCACTTCTAGTATTGTATTGGGTTAACCCACCCCCTTTTTGATTCCAATAAGCAGAGGCGGTCACTATGGTAATCCGATTTCAATTTGTAGTTAGAAAATGGGGTCACAACTTTCCATATTTTTTTGTTTTGTTTTGTCTTTTTACATCAAACAATAGTATATTTATTAGAACCATAGTCAACTAAACAAACAGGAAACAATTTATTTGACAGGTGGAAGAAGTGATAGGCTTAGAGCAATTGAATTGTAGGCCATGCTTCTTGACAAATTGATGAACAGATGTCTCCTTACTTGAGATTTAGGTTGGCACCATGGCACCATCCTGTCCATCATTATACACTAATCTTGTCATTATCTTCTTCACTGTGAATCACTGGCCTGTTCCCTGCAAATAGATCTGAGCATAGAGGAGCCAATCCAAGAACAGTAATCTCTAGCACAAGACAATATTAATGATCTAAATACCTAATCCTGAAGCTTGAGTTTGATTTTTCTCTACTGGTTCTGAATCTCTGATTGAGAATCTCCCACTCGTCATTATCAAACCTTCTCCTTCATCATTGGCATCAGCTGCACTGCTGAGGTACTTTGGTTGGTTGTCATTGGACTTGAGAGCTTAAAGTTTCAAATGATTATAGTAACAGACAGCCAGAAAAGCCAGTCCACACCCACTCAAATTTATGACTGTAACCTTTTCATTTATTACAGACAAAGATTATGTTATGAGCAGCCAGTCCTTGACAAGACCAGCAACATTCATAGTCAAGGCTAAAGTCTTTCCTATCAGAAGAAACACTGCAAGATTAAGAGCCAAGGCACAAGCAGAAATGTCATGTAATCCAAATCAAAGGAAGAGACCCTGATTATCAGAAATGGGTATTCTACTAAGGCCCGGGGGGTGCTGAGAAAAACAAGGCAACAAGGAGCAACAAAGATGTGATGGGATTCAACTTAATCCCTTTTGATGTTCGTGGAATTTGTATGAGAACCAATTGGGTAGTCTCACATGCAACTGCACTTAACTGGAGAATCACCTCCCATGCATTCATCTTGGCCTCCCCATAAGCTGAAATAGTAACTCCAATGGATATGGCCAACATATTGGCCTCGGGCTCACCTTTATAAGCTTCTTTCTTCAGGGAAACCACAATCAAATACACAGCAATGGGAATTAGAGCTTTCAGAATTTGAAATAATGATACTGAGAGGAAAACATAGGCAGAATTTGAAAACCAAAGACCCAAAGAATACACTTACCAATACTATGGGTTCAACGAGCTTGAAGACTCTTACAATAGCAACAACCAGTGTTGAGTAGAAGCCCATGTGAATCATGGTGGGACTGATCACACTAAAGTTGTCAAGCAATGGCAACTCCAATGGATATGGCTAACATATTGGCCATGGCCTCACCTTTATAAGATTCTTTCTTCAGGGGAACTGCAATCGAATGCATATCAAATGGGCACAAGAGCTTTCAACATTTGAAATATCGATACTTTGAGAGACATGCACCAAGGGCTGCATCATTTAGGATTTGTACTCAGTTTAGGTGTCATATTCAAGGGAAGTTGTTATGCTTTCCACCACTTCATAGATTGTTAGAGTGATGAAACAAAATAGGCTCCCTCTTGAGGCTAGATTATGTCATTCATATCAGCTGTGTTGTTGATGTCCTAGCTCAGCCAGGTCTTGCCAAAACTCTGTTGAGGTTCAAAATTTATTATAAACTGAAATGTCTTCACAAGAATTGACCTCATAAAATGCCATAATCACAAGATATGCCATACATGGCTGTGATTATGGCTCGCAAGACCCTTAGACTTTGAGCAATGAGGCTCGCAACATCACTTATGATTATGCACTCTACAATTCTGTGACCAGCTGAATGTCAAGCAATTGAACCGCGATTTAAATCCTATTTTGTCAGCAATAAGTACTATACTTTGTCTTTATTTAGTGTAGAGAACCAAGCACTTATTCTGCTCATCTATAGAAGGGACAATGGTTGTTTGCCTATGAGGTATAAGGAAATCCTATCAAATGTTTTGTATTTTCGTATGGAATTGAATCATACTCCTGCACACTGTAACATTCATATATATCAACCTGTAGAGGCTTTAATAACACCTGGTATTCTGGTTAGTGATTTTATTGGACCTCATGTGCATATCCTACATGCACAGGATGGACTATTCATATGTTACAGGGTTTTATTCTTATTATTTAGGGTGCACATCTTCAGGTGCTCAAGAACGATTACTAGAATAGTCATTTAATTCTGCAATTTAAAGGATGAAAAAGGAGGTTATAGGAGTCTAGTTTTGGTTCTCATCCACAATGTCACACTAGTCTGCCTGGGCATGGTTCTCATGGTTTAATACTGACTTGAGGAGTCATAATACCACAGATCCCTAAACACGAACAGCTAAGGTAGCCCAAGGACAATAGCCATCTTTACACATTAATTAACAGGTCTTACATTAATTATCCTAGGGGGTTTTAATACTTCCAAATGCTTAAAAAACAGTTAGCAGAGCATTCACATTACACATTCCAGCAATCTTTTCTATAAACCAACCAAATGCAGTCAGGAGAGCCCTCCGTTTAAACTATACAACCTTATTGTTAGTATGATCAACCTTATTTTAATATATAGTGTGACAAACCGTATGTGACAGGCAGGTGGAAAACTTTTCTCGCAATTGACTAAGCGACATCCTGCGAGCCAGACTTGAGACGGAAACCCTCGTCAGAAGTATATGCTTGGCTCTTTTCCAAACAAATGAAGAGTCAATGAGGTTTTGTGTAATCACTTCTGGTATCGTATTGGGTTAACCCACCCCCTTTTTGATTCCAATAAGCAGAGGTGGTCACTATGGTAATCCGATTTCAATTTGTAGTTAGAAAATGGGGTCACAACTTTCCATATTTTTTGTTTTGTTTTGTCTTTTTACATCAAACAATAGTATATTTATTAGAACCATAGTCAGCTAAACAAACAGGAAACAATTTATTTGACAGGTGGAAGAAGTGATAGGCTTAGAGCAATTGAATTGTAGGCCATGCTTCTTGACAAATTGATGAACAGATGTCTCCTTACTTGAGATTTAGGTTGGCACCATGGCACCATCCTGTCCATAATTATACACTAATCTTGTCATTATCTTATTCACTGTGAATGACTGGCCTGTTCCCTGCAAATAGATCTGGGCATAGAGGAGCCAATCCAAGAACAGTAATCTCTAGCACAAGACAATATTAATGATCTAAATACCTAATCCTGAAGCTTGAGTTTGATTTTTCTCTACTGGTTCTGAATCTCTGATTGAGAATCTCCCACTCGTCATTATCAAACCTTCTCCTTCATCATTTGCATCAGCTGCACTGTTGAGGTACTTTGGTTGGTTGTCATTGGACTTGAGAGCTTGAAGTTTCAAATGATTATAGTAACAGACAGCCAGAAAAGCCAGTCCACACCCACTCAAGTTTATGACTGTAACCTTTTCATTTATTACAGACAAAGATTATGTTATGAGCAGCCAGTCCTTGACAAGGCCAGCAACATTCATAGTCAAGGCTGAAGTCTTTCCTATCAGAAGAAACACTGCAAGATTAAGAGCCAAGGCACAAGCAGAAATGTCATGTAATCCAAATCAAAGGAAGAGACCCTGATTATCAGAAATAGGTATTCTACTAAGGCCTCGGGGGTGCTGAGAAAAACAAGGCAACAAGGAGCAACAAAGATGTGATGGGATTCAACTTAATCCCTTTTGATGTTCGTGGAATTTGTATGAGAACCAATTGGGTAGTCTCACATGCAACTGCACTTAACTGGAGAATCACCTCCCATGCATTCATCTTGGCCTCCCCATAAGCTGAAATAGTAACTCCAATGGATATGGCCAACATATTGGCCTCGGGCTCACCTTTATAAGCTTCTTTCTTCAGGGAAACCACAATCAAATACACAGCAATGGGAATTTATTAGAATATATCTCTATATCTCTATTTAGTAATGCTCAGTCTTTTAGATGTTTCTATTCTTATTCTTTTAGCAGTTTCTTAGATGAAACTGTCTTGTTCGATATTCTACATAGAAACCTGATGTTTCTATTCTTGTAAATATCTTTGTATTATCATTGAGCTGTTTGCTCCATGTGAATTAATTCATTGAACATTCTTTTATGGTATCAGAGCAAGGTTAAGAGATTCTTCTTGAACAGTAATTCTCTTTGCATCGTAATCTCTTGAGTCCTTTCTAAGGTCGAGCCCTCTGTAATCCAGGCAGCCTTCACTGAGTCTTAGCCTCGGCTTTGCTCGCTGTGATAAAAGCTTACAGTCGTCCATCTCGATACAGAAATGGATTCTTCTCTTGCATGATCACTTTATTAAAGAAATAACTTTGTGGCGGTGACTGTTTTCGTGGAAGCGGGATTTTTTTTGGCTGGTCAGTTCTGCTTGGAATCACGGATCCGGCTATCTTCTTCTTCACCTGGCGGCTACTCGACCACACCGTGGAATTTCTCAGCATTCATGATCCAGGTGTTCTACTTTCAAAACTCATTTGTTTGTTTGAAAATCGGAGTTGTGTTTTGAAAATCGATCTGCGAGCATCTGTCAATTTTTTTTGCTGTTAAACGCTGTCAAACTTGTGGCTTATGTATCCGTGGCAATACATTTTGCATCCTGTGACATTCATTTGAAACCCGTGGCTCTATATATACATCACGCAACCTGTGTATTCATTATATATCACGCATCCTGTGTATTTTGCAAGCGTCCGTGGATTTATAAGTCAAACCACGTGGATCTGAAACCCATGGATTTATAAAGTACCCGTGGCTCTATATATATATCACGCATCCTGTGTCTTTTGCAAGCGCCTGTGGATTTATAAGTCAAACCACGTGGATCTGAAACCCGTGGTTCATTGTCACCGTTATATTTTGCAATCGCTGTTATATTTTGCAATCGTCATTCATTATAACCTGTGGATTTATAAAGTCAAGCCCGTGATATATTCTCTGTTATAAAGTCAAGCCCATGATTATAAAACTCATATGCGTGATATATTCTTTGTCATTTGCGTATTATAAAAACTCGTGGTTATATTCACCTGTGGTTCATTATAACCTGTGGATTTATAAAGTCAAGCCCGTGATATATACCCTTGTTATAAAGTCAAGCCCGTGATTATAAAACTCATACGCGTGATATATTCTTTGTCATTCGCGTGTTATAAAATTCGTGGTTATATTCACCACGAGTTTTATATGGTTCACGTGGTCCATTTTTCAAACATATGAACGATACCTGAGACGTATATATCAGTGGTGTTTGCTGGCAGTGGGTTACCATTCAGCAGAAGCGTGAACCTGAGACAGCACATGTGGGTCCATTTGTTCAAAATTTGTATTTGCTGTATTTTTGGTTCTGGTTGCCGGCAGTGTGTTACCAATCAGCGGAATGTTTTTGTGATCCTGACCGTGTTCATTACAAACTCAGACCTGTGACATCTGTTTATTGCATCAGTATACTCTTATGGTAGACCGGCATTCTCTTGTGGAAGAACTGTATTAGCAGTATTACTATTGTTTTAGACAGGAGAAAGTCTGTTCTTTAAAGCAGTCAGCTACATTGTTCTTGTGTGTCATACTTTTGTATTCTCTTTGTGAAAATGGCCACACTTACCAATCTGATGTTAGAAGGAAATCAAAGGTTTAATGGCAGCAACTATAACATTTGGAAACAAAGACTGCTGACCATTTTTGAGTACAGGCGTCTTGATCAACTCATTTTGGGCAAAGAGCTTCGTCCAGGTACAACCGGGACCGATCAAGATAAATTTGATGATCGAAATCGAGAGGCTGTTATGCTTCTCAAGCTCTCTGTCGCTGATGATCAGTTACCACAGATCGCTTCTGGCAAGACAGCTGCTGAAATCTGGCAACAGTTGAAAGAATTGCATGAGACATCTGATAAAAGCAGAGCTTTTTTTCTCAAAAATCAGTTGTTCTCCATCATGATGGATGAACATATGTCTTTACAGGAACATCTCAACAAAATTAAAGACATTCGAGATCAGCTCGACGCCATTGGTCGGACCATGGAGGAAGAAGATATGGTAGTCATTACCCTGAAGAGTCTACCAAAATCTTATGAACACTTCATTGAAACACTCAACATTACAACCACAAATGTTGATCTGAAGTTTTCAGATTTATGTACCAAACTTCTGCAGCAAGATAGGTGGAAACAGCAGTTTGGTAGTGGTACTTCATCAGTGCCCTTGGAAAATGCATTTGCTGCAAAATATCAGTCCTCTCAGTCTTTTCAGCAGAGAGGATCATCTCAGTCTTTTGATCCTAACAGGAAGAAAAGTGTACAGTGTAATTACTGTCACAAGTTCGGTCACATGAAGAAAGACTGCAGGCAGAGGATTGCTGCTGAAAAAAAGAAACAGGGAGGGTCACATCAGACAGCGAATGTTGCAGAACATTCCGAGTAGACAGATTCTGCCTTTTACGCCTTTATGGCTAAAAGGTCTTCAGAACATGTTCCTTCCTCTGCATGGTACATTGATTCTGGTGCATCACGCCACTTCTCTCACAGGCGTGACTGGTTTATTGACTTTTCACCTTTCAGTGATTCAGTTGTATTTGGAGGAGGTGAAAAGTACACTGTTGCTGGCAGGGGTACAGTTCAAATTCAGTCTGGTGGACGCACGCTCATATTTCTAAATGTATACTATGTTCCTGGTATGGAGATTAATCTGCTCTCTGTTAGTCAGATTATGAGGAATTCTCCTCAGCTTGATGTTGTGTTCAGTGCACACAAGTGTTCCATCATTGACAGGGAAACCAGTCTGACAGTTGCTACTGGCCTCGAGGACCATGGTCTATACAGGCTACTTGACACCGGTGACTTTCCAGAAGTGGCACTAGCAGCTCGTGTCTCTCCCATCAGTACTCTATGGCATCAGCGATATGGGCATCTCAATATGCAGTATCTCTCTCAGCTCTCTCGGGAGGGACTTGTGTCAGGATTACCTGATATTCAGACTCAGCAGTTGGGGGTATGCAGCGCCTGTCAAGCGGGAAAGCAACATCGGTCGTCATTCAAAACTGGAGAATCTTGGCGCGCATCCCAGGTACTTCAGTTACTTCATGCTGATATTTGTGGTCCTATGAATACAACTTCTATAACTGCTTGCAAATACTTTTTACTTATTGTAGATGACTTCAGTCGAAAGATGTGGGTGTATTTTTTAAAAAATAAATCTGATGCTCTTAGTACCTTTCAGAAGTTTAAAACTTTAGTTGAAAACGAATCTGGTTGTAATATCATGACCCTTAGGACCGACAATGGGGGGGAATTTTGTTCCTCAGCTTTTGCCAACTTCTGTGATATTCATGGCATCAAACGTCAATTCACCACACCTTACACTCCCCAGCAGAACAGTGTTGTCGAGCGTCGCAATCGCACGGTTGTTGAAATGGCTCGTTCCATGTTACAACACCGGAGTGTTCCAAACAAATTCTGGGCTGAAGCAGTATTTACTGCTGTTTACCTTCTTAACAGATCCCCTACTCAGGCTGTTAAAGGGAAGACTCCTGAAGAAGTGTGGTCTGGTCGTAAGCCTAAGATCAGTCATCTCAAAGTTTTTGGCTCAGTTGCATATGTTTGGATTCCATCTGCTAAGCGATCTAAGTTGGATTCCAAAAGTCAGAAACTCATGATGACAGGTTACAGTGATCATCACAAGGCTTATAGGCTGATAGATATAGCCATTGGTCGACTTAGCTTCAGTCGAGATGTAGTATTTGATGAAGACAGAGGATTCTTTCAGTCTTCTTCTTCTGAGCAGCGTTCTGAGGATCCGCCTCACAGTGTTCTTCTTCCAGTCAGTCCATCTGATGGGAGGGATGATGTAGCATCAAGATTTGATACTACTCTATCTGAGCTTCCTCCAGAAGCTAATCCCCCTCTTGCTGTCCCTATTGCTCTTGAGCCTGCTTCTCTTCCTCCTGATATTGGTCCCTCTAATCCTGATATTGGTTCTTCTTCTCTTCGGCCAAAATGGTGGGCTAAAACCATAGGTGATCTCCGGGATGATGAGCTCCTTGAAGGTAGAACTTCTAGGCATAAGAACAGACAACAGTCTACAGTCAATTTTGCTCTTATGGCTAACCTTCACAGTACTTTTGAGCCTCAAACATATTCAGAAGCTAAGGGTATATCTGAGTGGGAACAAGCTATGGAAGCAGAATTTCAGAGTCTTCAGAAGAATCACACATGGACTCTTTCTGATCTTCCTGCAGACAAAAAACCCATAGGCTGCAAATGGGTGTATAAAGTCAAATACAAAGCTGATGGAACCTTAGACAAGTATAAAGCTCGGCTTGTGGCTCGAGGATTTTCACAGCAGGAAGGCATCGACTATGAGGAGACTTTTGCTCCTACAGCCAAGATGAGTACTATCAGGCTGGTGCTTGCCCTAGCAGCTCAGTTCAATTGGAAAGTTCATCAGATGGATGTAAAAAGTGCTTTCCTAAATGGTGATCTCCAAGAAGAAGTCTACATGACGCAGCCTCCAGGATTCAAGGTTGCTGGTCAAGAACAGAAAGTGTGTCGGTTAGTTAAAGCAATCTATGGATTGAAACAAGCTCCTCGGGCTTGGTACATAAAAATTGATCAGTATCTGACAGATCAGGGTTTTCAGCGGAGTCCATCTGATGCAAACCTGTATATCAAGCATACTGATGATGATATCTTGTTTGTAGTTGTCTATGTGGATGATCTTATCATTACTGGCAGCTCTGCACATTTGATCCATGGGATCAAACAAGATCTATGTAGAACTTTTGAGATGACAGACTTGGGACTTCTTCATTATTGTCTGGGGGTTGAAGTGTGGCAGACTTAAAATCAGATCTTTCTTTCTCAGTCCAAGTATGCCAAAAATCTTGTGGAAAGGTTCAGAATGCAGGATTACAAACCGGCCACGACTCCTATGGAACCAGGGCTCAAACTTTCAGCACAGTCATCCTCTCCTCTTGTGGATGAAACTTTTTCAGGCAATTAGTGGGCAGTCTCATCTATCTTACTGCTACCAGACCTGACATCAGTTTTGCAGTAAGCTACATTTCTCGCTTTATGTCAGCTCCTAAAGCTTATCATTGGATAGCAGCAAAGCGGGTGCTATGATATGTGCGTGGTACTTCTGATTATGGCCTCTTATATACTCACAGCTCCACTCCTGTTCTCAGTGGCTACACTGACTCTGACTGGGCCGGTTCGGTTGATGACCGTAAATCTACAGCTGGGTATGTGTTTAGTCTAGGATCTGGAGCTGTTACTTGGACTAGTAAGAAGCAACAGGTAGTGGCTCTCTCCTCAACAGAAGCAGAGTATCGGGGAGCAGTTAAGGTTGCCTGTGAGGCAGTTTGGCTTCGTCGTATGCTTGCAGATATGCATGTTTTTCAGACAGGGCCTACTTCTTTGTTTTGTGATAATCAGGGAGTGCTCAAACTTGCCAAGAATCCTGTCTTTCATGAACGAACAAAGAATGTGGAAACTCACTGCCACTACATTCGACAGCTGGTTGAAGACGGCTCAGTTCAGTTGAACTATGTTCCCACCACAGAGCAGCCCGCCGATATTTTTACCAAGCCTCTTGGTCCTGATAAATTTGTAAAATTTCGCGGGTCTATTGGTGTTGTAAATAGATTGAGCATTAAGGGAGGGTATTAGAATATATCTCTATATCTCTATTTAGTAATGCTCAGTCTTTTAGATGTTTCTATTCTTATTCTTTTAGCAGTTTCTTAGATGAAACTGTCTTGTTCGATATTCTACATAGAAACCTGATGTTTCTATTCTTGTAAATATCTTTGTATTATCATTGAGTTGTTTGCTCCATGTGAATTAATTCATTGAAAATTCTTTTAGAATTAGAGCTTTCAGCATTTGAAATAATGATACTGAGAGGAAAACATAGGCAGAATTTGAAAACCAAAGACCCAAAGAATACACTTATCAATACTATGGGTTCAACGAGCTTGAAGACTCTTACAATAGCAACAACCAGTGTTGAGTAGAAGCCCATGTGAATCATGGTGGGACTGATCACACTAAATTTGTCAAGCAATGGCAACTCCAATGGATATGGCTAACATTTTGGCCATGGCCTCACCTTTATAAGATTCTTTCTTCAGGGGAACTGCAATCGAATGCATATCAAATGGGCACAAGAGCTTTCAACATTTGAAATATCGATACTTTGAGAGACATGCACCAAGGGCTGCATCATTTAGGATTTGTACTCAGTTTAGGTGTCATATTCAAGGGGAAGTTGTTATGCTTTCCACCACTTCATAGATTGTTAGAGTGATGAAACAAAAGAGGCTCCCTCTTGAGGCTAGATTATGTCATTCATATCAGCTATTTTGTTGATGTCCTAGCTCAGCCAGGTCTTGCCAAAACTCTGTTGAGGTTCAAAATTTATTATAAACTGAAATGTCTTCACAAGAATTGACCTCATAAAATGCCATAATCACAAGATATGCCATACATGGCTGTGATTATGGCTCGCAAGACCCTTAGACTTTGAGCAATGAGGCTCGCAACATCACTTATGATTATGCACTCTACAATTCTGTGACCAGCTGAATGTCAAGCAATTGAACCGCGATTTAAATCCTATTTTGTCAGCAATAAGTACTATACTTTGTCTTTATTTAGTGTAGAGAACCAAGCACTTATTCTGCTCATCTATAGAAGGGACAATGGTTGTTTGCCTATGAGGTATAAGGAAATCCTATCAGATGTTTTGTATTTTCGTATGGAATTGAATCATACTCCTGCACACTGTAACATTCATATATATCAGCCTGTAGAGGCTTTAATAACACCTGGTATTCTGGTTAGTGATTTTATTGGACCTCATGTGCATATCCTACATGCACAGGATGGACTATTCATATGTTACAGGGTATTATTCTTATTATTTAGGGTGCACATCTTCAGGTGCTCAAGAACGATTACTAGAATAGTCAGTTAATTCTGCAATTTAAAGGATGAAAAAGGAGGTTATAGGAGTCTAGTTTTGGTTCTCATCCACAATGTCACACTAGTCTGCCTGGGCATGGTTCTCATGGTTTAATAGTGACTTGAGGAGTCATAATACCACAGATCACTAAACACGAACAGCTAAGGTAGCCCAAGGACAATAGCCATCTTTACACATTAATTAATAGGTCTTACATTAATTATCCTAGGGGGTTTTAATACTTTCAAATGCTTAAAAAACAGTTAGCAAAGCATTCACATTACACATTCCAGCAATCTTTTCTATAAACCAACCAAATGCAGTCAGGAGAGCCCTCCGTTTAAACTATACAACCTTATTGTTAGTATGATCAACCTTATTTTAATATATAGTGTGACAAATCGTATGTGACAGGCAGGTGGAAAACTTTTCTCGCAATTGACTAAGCGACGTCCTGCGAGCCAGACTTGAGACGGAAACCCTCGTCAGAAGTAAATGCTTGGCTCTTTTCCAAACAAATGAAGAGTCAATGAGCTTTTTTGTAATCACTTCTGGTATCGTATTGGGTTAACCCACCCCCTTTTTGATTCCAATAAGCAGAGGTGGTCACTATGGTAATCCGATTTCAATTTGTAGTTAGAAAATGGGGTCACAAATTTCCATATTTTTTGTTTTGTTTTGTCTTTTTACATCAAACAATAGTATATTTATTAGAACCATAGTCAACTAAACAAACAGGAAACAATTTATTTGACAGGTGGAAGAAGTGATAGGCTTAGAGCAATTGAATTGTAGGCCATGCTTCTTGACAAATTGATGAACAGATGTCTCCTTACTTGAGATTTAGGTTGGCACCATGGCACCATCCTGTCCATCATTGTACACTAATCTTGTCATTATCTTCTTCACTGTGAATGATTGGCCTGTTCCCTGCAAATAGATCTGGGCATAGAGGAGCCAATCCAAGAACAGTAATCTCTAGCACAAGACAATATTAATGATCTAAATACCTAATCCTGAAGCTTGAGTTTGATTTTTCTCTACTGGTTCTGAATCTCTGATTGAGAATCTCACACTCGTCATTATCAAACCTTCTCCTTCATCATTGGCATCAGCTGCACTGCTGAGGTACTTTGGTTGGTTGTCATTGGACTTGAGAGCTTGAAGTTTCAAATGATTATAGTAACAGACAGCCAGAAAAGCCAGTCCACACCCACTCAAGTTTATGACTGTAACCTTTTCATTTATTACAGACAGATTATGTTATGAGCAACCAGTCCTTGACAAGACCAGCAACATTCATAGTCAAGGCTGAAGTCTTTCCTATCAGAAGAAACACTGCAAGATTAAGAGCCAAGGCACAAGCAAAAATGTCATGTAATCCAAATCAAAGGAAGAGACCCTAATTATCAGAAATGGGTATTCTACTAAGGCCCGGGGGGTGCTGAGAAAAACAAGGCAACAAGGAGCAACAAAGATGTGATGGGATTCAACTTAATCCCTTTTGATGTTCGTGGAATTTGTATGAGAACCAATTGGGTAGTCTCACATGCAACTGCACTTAACTGGAGAATCACCTCCCATGCATTCATCTTGGCCTCCCCATAAGCTGAAATAGTAACTCCAATGGATATGGCCAACATATTGGCCTCGGGCTCACCTTTATAAGCTTCTTTCTTCAGGGAAACCACAATCAAATACACAGCAATGGGAATTAGATCTTTCAGCATTTGAAATAATGATACTGAGAGGAAAACATAGGCAGAATTTGAAAACCAGAGACCCAAAGAATACACTTATCAATACTATGGGTTCAACGAGCTTGAAGACTCTTACAATAGCAACAGCCAGTGTTGAGTAGAAGCCCATGTGAATCATGGTGGGACTGATCACACTAAATTTGTCAAGCAATGGCAACTCCAATGGATATGGCTAACATATTGGCCATGGCCTCACCTTTATAAGATTCTTTCTTCAGGGGAACTGCAATCGAATGCACATCAAATGGGCACAAGAGCTTTCAACATTTGAAATATCGATACTTTGAGAGACATGCACCAAGGGCTGCATCATTTAGGATTTGTACTCAGTTTAGGTGTCATATTCAAGGGGAAGTTGTTATGCTTTCCACCACTTCATAGATTGTTAGAGTGATGAAACAAAAGAGGCTCCCTCTTGAGGCTAGATTATGTCATTCATATCAGCTGTGTTGTTGATGTCCTAGCTCAGCCAGGTCTTGCCAAAACTCTGTTGAGGTTCAAAATTTATTATAAACTGAAATGTCTTCACAAGAATTGACCTCATAAAATGCCATAATCACAAGATATGCCATACATGGCTGTGATTATGGCTCGCAAGACCCTTAGACTTTGAGCAATGAGGCTCGCAACATCACTTATGATTATGCACTCTACAATTCTGTGACCAGCTGAATGTCAAGCAATTGAACCGCGATTTAAATCCTATTTTGTCAGCAATAAGTACTATACTTTGTCTTTATTTAGTGTAGAGAACCAAGCACTTATTCTGCTCATGTATAGAAGGGACAATGGTTGTTTGCCTATGAGGTATAAGGAATCCTATCAGATGTTTTGTATTTTCGTATGGAATTGAATCATACTCCTGCACACTGTAACATTCATATATATCAACCTGTAGAGGCTTTAATAACACCTGGTATTCTGGTTAGTGATTTTATTGGACCTCATGTGCATATCCTACATGCACATGATGGACTATTCATATGTTACAGGGTATTATTCTTATTATTTAGGGTGCACATCTTCAGGTGCTCAAGAATGATTACTAGAACAGTCAGTTAATTCTGCAATTTAAAGGATGAAAAAGGAGGTTATAGGAGTCTAGTTTTGGTTCTCATCCACAATGTCACACTAGTTTGCCTGGGCATGTTTCTCATGGTTTAATAGTGACTTGAGGAGTCATAATACCACAGATCACTAAACACGAACAGCTAAGGTAGCCCAAGGACAATAGCCATCTTTACACATTAATTAACAGGTCTTACATTAATTATCCTAGGGGGTTTTAATACTTCCAAATGCTTAAAAAATAGTTAGCAGAGCATTCACATTACACATTCCAGCAATATTTTCTATAAACCAACCAAATGCAGTCAGGAGAGCCCTCCTTTTAAACTATACAACTTTATTGTTAGTATGATCAACCTTATTTTAATATATAGTGTGACAAACCGTATGTGACAGGCAGGTGGAAAACTTTTCTCGCAATTGACTAAGCGACGTCCTGCGAGCCAGACTTGAGACGGAAACCCTCGTCAGAAGTATATGCTTGGCTCTTTTCCAAACAAATGAAGAGTCAATGAGGTTTTGTGTAATCACTTCTGGTATCATATTGGGTTATTGTTAAAAGCGATAATTGGATTCGGATTCTCATCGAGTGAGTTGTTTTGCTTTCTCAATTTGAGAGGGTTTGTTTGGAGGGAAAAACGAAAGAGGACATACAAGAATAGTGAGGGGAAAGATGCAGAGGAAGAGGATTGAGAACATCGCCAGCAGGCAGGCTACATTTTCCAAACGTAGGTGGATTGCTGAAGAAAGCTTACGAGCTCTCGGTGCTCTGCACTGCAGAAGTTGAACTTGTGATTTTCTCCCCAGCAGGAAAGCTCTATGAACTGTTTTTTAGTGCAAATCCTACTATTTTGATTCTAATAATCATGGCTATGCAAACCTCATGAGATTCTTACTAATAACACCGGTGGTGCAAGCCCTAGTAAGTTCGATGTTGAAAAACTTAGTGTAAAACCTCCAAATCGCTGGTTTTGTTGTAGTGCTTATTGGAGAGTATATAAAAAATTTCACACCTTTTTTATGAGATATGGGAGGAAAACATGTTAAATATTTTTAATAAATATAAAATTTCCAAAATGATGCTAGTTACGTGTGATTCTTTTTTCATTGTTTGTGATTATGAAAAATGAAACTCAATGTTTTTTCATTAGTGCACACATATTTCATTATATAATTGCATATAGAAAAATCATTCCAGAGCCGATAACAATAAAAGTGAAGAATTTATGGTCCAACCTTATATTTAAGGGAGATGTTTAAGGATGACGTTTGAATTTTGTTTTTCATTTTAAGACATTTGGAGCAAATATTAGGAAGGACTTTGAGAAATGATTGTCCTTGATTTTCGAAAATGGAGTTGTTCCTTTCCAGCCATATGCCCCAAGTGACCATCAAAGGGAGAGCTCATATGTTTTTTGGATGTTTTCTTTATAGCTATTTTTTTACACATATCCATAGAGTCCCCATGCCATTGATGTGAATTACTTGTTCGGTTTTTTTTAACCAAAATTTTTACCCAAACAAGAAAAATTAAAAAAATGCCTCAAGATCAAAGACTGAAACAAAGACCTATTGACATACCTTTTAAAGTATGGAAAGAACTTGTAAAATCATATGAGAAGTTGGATGCACAAAGAAAAGCCGGCAATGAGAGCATTCAGGTATTGAATTTTTCATTAAACATTATTTAGAATGTATTAATACTTATAAGTATCTTAGACATGTATTTGTGTGAAAATAAATTGAATTGGTTTATGTTTAAGGACAAGGCATCCAAGGCGAGGTTAACCAAGACAAAAATCACTCATCGTAGTGGCCAGAAAGGTTTAAAAGCACTGATAACAACCTTTGTAAGTATATTAAACATGTGATATTTTTTAATAAATTTTGTACTAGAAGAAAGTCATTATTATCTAATTTCTCCCTATTTACTGATTGATAGGAACTAAAATATGGAAGACCTCCAAATCATTTGGAAAAGGAGGTGCTGCAGCAAAAGAGTTGGGTTGAATTTGTTGTTTGGATGGACTCTATGGTATATAATCTTAGTTGGATTTCCAATATACTTTTAAACCATATTTTCATTTTATTTTTTAGTACTATTAGATATTATATCTTACCTCATTTTATGGTTAACATTGTATAACAAAAACATGCGTTGTGTTATGTAATTAATACTAACATGTAATATTGATTTTTTTTGTCAGAATGCTATAGGTAATGATTGCCAAGACGATGATCCAAATTATGTTCAACATATATCAGGAGATGATGAGGATGAGGATGAGGATGATGGTGGTGAAGGAGGAGATGATGATGATAGTTGTGGTGTTGGTGATTATGTGGATCAGAGTAATGAGGATGGTCAAGATGATCATGAGGATGATCTTGGTGGTGGTAGCTAGGCATGCACATGCATTGTTTTTTATGAAGAAATTATTGTGTAGAAGACATTGCTATGTTTAGATGGGTGTTGTGAATTTACCCTATATCAATGAGACATTTTGATTTTGTAATCATACGATGAGTTTGATTTACGTATGTTGTTAATTTATCGTAGAATAATGATATTCATGAAATATTTTGATTTGTTAATCATATTTGAATTTTACTTGTTTTGATTAAAAATAATACTGATTTTATTAGTATTATGTTGCTATTTTATACATGTTTTGAAAATTGTTAATGACACATTGTTATTTTTTTGGATGGATGTTGTCAATTTCTCTTAAATTTCTTTACAAATGATTTTGAATTGTGATATATGCTTTAATGATATTTAGAAACTATCATATATTTCATTATGAATCTATAAAGGGGGTCATATATGTAAAGAAAAATATACTCTATATAAGAAGTCAAATGCGGATGTAACCATGGATGCAAAATTGAAAGTAAAATTGGATGTTAAACTAGGAATTAATACAAAATGCAAACAACTGACATACAAAGTGTTTTAAATTAGAAGTGAAAAATTGTGCAATAGTTGACACAAAGAAGGGAACAAAACATGGCATACAAAAGGATATCAAATTGGGCAAAAACAAGGACACATAAATGGGCACCAAATTAGATGCAAAAAAATACAACAACTAGATGTAAAATAAGATGCAAAGTTGAGCGTTAAAAAGAAGCAAAAAACGTTACAAATTAATATGACAAATGATGATGCAAATAATGGTGTAAATTTGGGATGCAAACTTGGGTGCAAAAAAAAAAAAAAAAAGATGTAAGAAAAGACATAAAACAAGATGCAAAATGGGGCTGAAAAAAGGTGAAACCAAGGATGCCATATTGGATGTAAAAAATGATTCCTAATCACATGCAAATTTAGGCTCGAATTCAGACACAAAATTATATCCAAATGTGGACACAAAATGAGGCAAAAAAAGATGCAAATTTGGATGGTGAAAACGATGTAAACCTAGACACCAAAAAAATGCAAATTGGATGAAAAAGTCGGTGTAAATAATGGTGCAAAATTCGACACAAGTAGACACAAAAAAATGGTGCAAAAAGGGGCATAAAATAGCTTAAAATTGGATGCAAAACTTGGTGCAAAAACAAATACAAAAGTAGACGTAAAAAATGGCTCTAAATTGAATGCACCATTAGACACAAAATAAGATGCAAAGGTGGACACAACACATGACTCAACATAAGATGCAAATATAAATGCAAATTTGGATGCTCAAAATGATGTAACATTAGATGCAAGAGATGGTGTTAAAAATGATGCAAAATTGGATGAAACAAATGACGCAAAATATGGTGCAAAATTAGATGGGAAAAATGGAGACAAATCAAACGTAAATGTGGATGTAAAAAATGGTCCAAAAAAAGATGCAAAAATGGGCACAAAAATGGATGCAAAATTTGGTGCTAAATCAAATTCAACACATGGTGCAAAGATAGGCACCAAAGATGGTGCAAAAATAGAAGCAAAAACTAGTGTAAGACTAGGCGTAAGACTAGATGCAAAAACTGACACAAAATGGATGCATAAAAAGACATTAAATTGGATTCAAAATACAGTGTAAACTTGATGCAAATGATGGTGCAAAAATGGAAGCAAAGAATGACACAAAATAGGAAGCAAAAGAGAATGAAAAATAGATGCAAAAAATGACACAAAACTAGAAGCAAAACCTGTCATAAAATAAGATGCAAATCTTGGTTCAAAATTTGATGCAAAAAATGATGCATAGTTTGGTGTAAAAAATGATGCAAAATCTAGCGTGAAAAAGGATGCAAAATCAGGTGCAAAAAAGGACGCTTTAAAAATTGTACAATAGAGCCAGATTTAGTGCCAGGTTGCTCATCACAATTACAAAAAAAATGCACTAAAATCTGGCGCTAAATCTGGCGCAAATCGCTGGTTTTGTTGTAGTGATATATGCATTGGTTTGTCATTACTCGATTAGCTAAGTAGGTTATTATTGGATTTGAAATTGGTTTTGGCATGCTTTGTTGTTTCTTGGTCACTTGTGTAGGTACATAAGTGCTAAAATAAGTAGGAAAAAGTTTGTGACACAAGCGGTTAGAGGATCTCAACAAAGGAAATTGGATTAGCATAAGAACAAGGTAGGCTAACTCTCTTGTTCTACTTTTCAATTATAATCTAGGAAGATGTCTAGTTGATTGTCCCTTCAGTTGCTAGAACCATTCATTGGGCTAGAGGGATCGTCTCTATCCATAGAGAGGATTAACCTTGTCAATAGTATTGCATAGTTCCAGCGGGGAACTGGACAACTTACTGGCTCATGCATCAGGTAGCTGCTGAGGGAAAGCTTTTTCATAATTTCTTGGATGAATGACCCAAGATGCCCCGCATGCTCTGTGCAGTTTTCTAGTTGAAGGCAAGTTTTCAGTTGGCTTTGCACAATTTTGGAGTTGAAGGTTCATTCTTGGCTAGGACTTTGAAATTCCCAAGAGAAAGGATTGTTTCCCTCAAGGATTGCGCAGTGCACTAAGGCAAGTCTGGGACGGGGTTAAAGCCAAGTCAAGAGATCAACTTCTGGGTTAGACAGAAAGGCATCTTAGAAAACACAAGATGTAATATGAAGATAAAGATCAACCAAATCACAAGTACCTAGGTTAGTGTAGGATGAGCTGTTGTGGTTTTAGGAGGGAGGCTCCCAAACGAAGAATAGGAGAAATTTTGCAGGGTGGTTGTAGCCATTAGAACATTGGAGACACACTAGTAGAATTCCAGCGCTATTTATGAACATTGTCTCATGTAAAGCGAGTCTAACTGCTCCAGATGTATTGTTCGATTCTTTGATTGTCATGGGTTCTTCACTAGCTTCAGTTAAAGATATAGTTCCTACCATTCTCTTTATCAACAGCACACATACGAATCAAAGTCAAATGAGTTGTTTCGATTGGTGATGAGGGGTATATTGATGCACAAGTAATATATATTGTCAGAGTTTTAGTTTCATCTCTGGTCTTTCTTTGCTACTAGCAGGCCTAGATAGTACCACAACAGAGTCACTTTAGTAACACAAGCATTGCTCCACTGCTAGTGAGCCTAGGCAATACCTCAGTGAAATTACTTCACCTCTCTATGTAGGAAGTCTTTCTCTTCTTTTACCTTTATTTTATTTTCCATTTTCTTTTTTAAAGAACTATGCATAGGCGCTTATTTATTTCATGAGGCAGAAGAGGGATCCCGACTTATTGAGAGAAGAAGAGGTTGTCCCTTCATAGAATAATGTTTATATATATACCTTTAGCTTACTTGTTAAGGTTTTCCCTCTCATCTTACACTACTTTATTGAATTGACAAGGGTTATTCGAATACATAAAACTGATTAGAGTAGGTGGTACTAGTTAAAAGTATAAGCATTTTGATTTCACCAAGACTTACTCTGAAAGGAGCATATTTTCCATCACGATATCATTGACTAAAAGAAGCACAATATCTTCATAACTAGAAGAAATATACAGATAATGAAATGTTGATAGTTGTACACGTCCTCTTGTATTTCACCCTGCGTTTCTCAAGAAGCCAAACATGGTTTCATGGGGAAACTAATCCTAAGGGTGCAAAAAAAAGGAAAACAAACAAAGGAAAGTAGCAAGATAAAGTAAGCTGAAAAAACATAAAGAAAGAAGTACTCCTACTCCTAAGCTAAGCAGATCATGGGCCGACTCATGTGAAGTGATATTTCCAATGCAACGCTCGACGCATTGGTTGACCCATGTAAGTGATGGCATGACTAACAAAAAATATATCCATGCATACCAACAAGCAAGAAAGGTAAAGAAATGTAAACCAAAAAGTTTGAAGTTTGAAAGCGTCTACAAAAAAGAAACGATTGGAAACACATGAAAGGCACCCTGCAGACGTATCATGGTGTAGTGTCAAATTGTGCGTGGAAAATCAAGGAAGGTTATTGGCCGAAATGATGTTCTAACACCTTCCCATGAGTTGGATTGCACCCAGATCACACATGTGGGTCTGTAGAAGAAAATCAAGAAATCTGCTCAAATCCACATAGTTTTCAAATTACCATGTTTGACCTCCATTTGCGTGCAACTGGAGGTGAATCAGGAAAATCAGAGAAAATGGGTTTTTGAAAAGTAGAAAAAATTCTCTATATACCAAAACCTTTTCATAATATTTGGTTTGGTTCAAAAGTTACACGTGGGTATTTAAGGCAATTTCATAGTAAAACATTATTTTTCCAGAATTCTAGAATCTTGGAAAAAGAGCCAAACGAGAAACTTCAAGCACACGTTACAAGGACATGGAGTTGAATGAGACAATTATAGGAATATTTTTGTTGAAAATATGAAAAATTAGGTTCCCTTTGATTTTTCTTCCAAAATTTGCCATGGTTAGGAAGATATACCAATATATTTGAGGTCAATTTGTTAGAAATATGCAATTTTCCATAATTAAGGAAATTGACTAATTTACCTTGTAAATTTTATTAATGAATTAGAAATCGCCTATGTGGGGGGGAGAAGGATAAAACAGAAGAAAGGATTGTTTTAATACATTTTTGGCTTTGCCTCAGAAGAACCTGTTAGCTTTGTTGACGTTTGGCCCAAAAATGGATCCAAAATACTCCCAAAGTCTCCAAAGTTTGCTTAAAATCATGCAAAGGGATCCATTGATGGGCTTGAAATATTCAATTTTTGCTCAAAGATCATCCAATGATCAAAATCCAAACAAGAGGACAGCCCTTGGAAGGGAAGAAATGCACTATCAGGAGGCTAAAATGCTTAAAAACCCATGCAAAACCCACAAAAGTAGGATTAAATAGTGAAAGAATAGCTACCGTTAGATCTGGCTAATCAACAGCCCAGATCTAAGTAGCTAATTGCATCGGCAGTGGCCATCGGAAGGGATTGTTTAAAGGTGGGTGCATGACACCGCCGATCAACGATCACCGATGATTGGATTGGCGGGTCACATCAGCGAGAAGCATATGTTCTGTTATATAGAGGCCTGGGGATTGAGTGATTAGCGATTTCAATTTATCGCATCGCTGATATCGCATCGGTGCTATACCAAGGGGTGGGACCTATGAACATACATACAGGCAACCCGGTAGCCAGACCCGATGGCATTATAGTTGGGAATTCATAAATTTTGAGATCCGCACCTAAGAAATTTTCCATGTTTTTTGTGTATTTTCATTCTTTCAACGAAATACAAAGGGAATGGAAACAGCACCGATGCGATAAAACCCAAAACCGAAAGGGTTTCCGAATGAAACTATATATATTTTGAAGTTTGTGAAAGCCCAAATTTTAATGTATTTCATGTATTTTCGTTGTATAATGAACATGGAAAATTTTAGGGGTGAATGTTCACCCTTTAGCGAAATTAAGGGGTTTTAAATTTTTAGTGGGCGAATATTTTGTATCATAGTACATTTTTACAAATCACCTCAAATAGCCCACCTTATTTTAAGGGAGAGGGTAAAAAAGGTAAATTTAGCCGTTGAAATTAGGAGTTACAACTTTTCATTCGCCCTTATTTTCAAGAATAGGTTTTATTTAAGTGAATCCTATGGGCCAAATGCCATATTTATAAAATAGGTATGGTAAATTAATAAAAATATAAATAAATTAGAGGTATGGTAACTAAATAAAACATTTTTTATATTTACTCCATAAGTCACCTTATATACATGCAAGGGTGTAAACAAATAAAAATATAAGTGGAGGTATTGTAAATAAATAAAAATATAAATAAACTAAACCTATGGTAAATAAATAAAATCTCTTTTTATATTTAGTCCATAACCCTCGTTCTATTTATGAAAGCTCAAAAAAGAGGTTTTATTTAAGTGAATCCTATGGGCCAAATACCATATTTGTAAAAGAGGTATGGTAAATTAATAAAAATATAAATAAACAAGATCTATGGTAAACAAATAAAACATTTTTTTTATATTTACTCCATAAGTCACCTTATATTTACGAACACTCAAAAAATGCATTATATTTAGGTGAAACCTATGGGAAAAATACTATGGGACAAATACCATGGGCTAGATTATTATTAATACCATGGAAAAAAACATTATTAACTCTAATATTAGTATTAATAAACAAAAAATGGCACATGGTATTGATCCATGGTATTCACCAAAATGGCACATGGTATTGACCCATGGTATTCACCGCGAATGTAGCCTATTTAAATGGGGGAATTAAACCAACATAGATCCATCTTTACTCTGGATCTACTAACCGCCTCGTGAGATGCAAAATAGGTGGATCAAGAGTAAAAATGGATGTTGTAATTTAATGTATGTTAAACATTTTAGCTTGGTTAAAATAAAAAATAAAATAAAAATCAACTATTAATTTTATTAACTTTTATAAATTACTAATAGTAATTTTTAAGCTCCAGGTTTATGATAACCCATGGTATTGACCCATGGTAATACCATGGTATTCATGTGAGCATAGACTATTTAAAGGGGAAATTCTATCATCTTAGATGCATCTTAATTCTGGGTCTACCAAGTGCTCAAAGGGATAAATAGATTGCATCCCCCTAAGAGTGGTAGATGTGGAGTTAAGATGGATATAGGTTGGTTTTTATGATAATGAAGATATTAAATAGACTTAGGAAATTATATTGTAAAAACATGTTAAGGTGAATGGTTAAAGCGTAGACATTGGACAAGAGTATTTGGATACTTCTATTTTAAACTGAAACAAATCCAGGGCTAAAAGGAATGGATTGATTGCACTAGTCATCCTTCTATAACTTTCCAACATAGGCTGGAGTAAACAGACTGTAATTTGGGTAATTTTTCTAACTGCAAATAGGAACATACTTGTGTATTGGAAAGGTGGTTACAAGGTCCCTAGAAGTGATGAATTTGAATTTTTCTTTGTTTTATATATAGTATTAGGTTTTTTCTCATGCTTTTTGTGAATGACACGGGTGAATTTTATCCTACACCGACTAGGTTATCGATATGCAATTTCAGTAATTTTGATTTCAAAAGATATTTTAAAGAAATGCAATGATTTCATTTGTGTATTCAATAAACACAATATTCTAATGGAATTATGTATTTGTGGTTTACCTATACAAATTCCATGGAGAAGTATTAGTGGTGTGACATCAATTTTCCTCAAGCAGAGGCTTTAGTTTTACTCTTTTCTGGAAGCAAATAATTTCTGGCAACATTTTTGAGTTCCATGAAAAATTTGAAAGTCCTAATAGTATTCAATTATGGGTTAAAGAGATCCACACTGAATGATATATCGACCTTATCTTCACTTAGTTTAAGACTATTCACTTGGAGAGGCTGCATGTGGCCTCACTTCAAGAGCATGGTAAAGTCATGTAGAGCTTAGAGAAGCTATCTTTAAGCTTTTAGTGAAGATTGGAAAAATGTCTGGGTTCAATAACTCCCAGTCGAGCATTAAGCTTCCAATAATGTTAGATTTTAACCTGGAGCACTTTTGTGATTTGGAGGAGATGCCCCCTTATATTTGTGACACATCTTCAGTTGTGAATTGGACTATTACTAACTATCATTTCCTTCAAAAGTTACCTGATGACTTGGGGAACCTCAACTCTTTAAGAATGTTAAGGAAGGAAAGAAAGTACATTATGCTAAGTTCTCTTATTCTTTTCAAGTTTTTCATGGATATCTACAATGTTTCAGGTAGGAAAGTACATTCTGTTAATGAAAATTTGTCTTGATAGAAAGGCCCAATTTCAAATTCTAATGCTTTCAAAAAACATTGTATAACTGTAATGTTTCTAAAAGGAAAGCATATTTTTTCAATTTAAGTATCATGATCCCATATTCCAACTTATTTTTTAGTAACTCACTAGGCTTTGTAGCTTTGAATAAATCCATGTCTTTTGATAACATCCTCTTCCAAATTAGAACACAGTTTCCTTTTGGAAATAACCACATACAATGTCTTGATTTTGTTATTGAGAAAATAGAGGTTGTGAAACAAGCCTGTGCCATACAAGGACTTGATTCGTTGATTATGTATCAATTATGGCTCTTGATGTAACAATGTCTTGATTTTGTTGCTTGAAAATAGAGGTTATGCTTTACTATTTCACATAATTTCTTATAATCTTTCCATAAGTATTGATTTGTAATCTCAGTCACTGAGGCATGACAATAATGAAAAAGGTGATATTCCATGGTTTGAAGTTCTACTCTTACTAAATATTTAAATATATCACCACAATTTAACTGTTAATTAAAGGAATTGTATTTGATTTGTAAACAATGCATTGCTTGATTTATAGAATTTGATTTTTTCCTTTTTTATTTTTTTCTCAGATTTGGTATGAGATATCTTCCAAGATTTGGGTTCCCTAGTTTCCCCACCATAGCTACTAGGTTCAAATGCTATCATTAAATTTTCTCAGAACATTACAACTTTTCTAGTAAGTGTGCTTTGAAACATTGTTGTTGCTTTTCCATGGTGTTAATGAAAATAAGCACTGCAACTAGTGCCATTATTTAGATTAAGTGTCGAAATCTAGGTGGTCTTATAATGATTGAGTGATTGTTTTCTAGCTACTAAGACCATATGCATTTTTATCTCTTATGTTGTATTGAGATATTCAAATTTAGAATAAGAATTGAGGTCTGGTTTCCACTGTAGATTGTAGTCAGTTTCTTGAACATAATATATAGTAGATTATCTTTTACTAATTAACCATGGATGTGATCCCTCATAGGGAAGGAAATTCAAAGTGACTTTGATTTCACATTGATTTGTCAAAACATCCACATAGGAAAGGAGATTCAAAGTGACACTGATTTCACACTGATTCGTCAAAATGGAGGCAAGAGAAAAGGGAACATTGTATTCAACAATGCTCTTAATTTCATATGTACATGCATAGACATATTAGTAGAAAATATTGAAGGGTTTCCTAAGTAATATTTTCCATTCCACTACATTCTTTACAACTTGTAAATAAATAACTCGAAACAATTCATTACACTACTTGTTATTCTTTATTAATCAGTGGTTAAGATTTTGATATTGAACTGGCTAAGATTTTTCTTCCTTCTGTGAAATTGTGTGTTCTATAATGCTTCTTTTCCATTCACTATGTATAGCACATAAAGTGTGTCTAATGGAGTAGGAAGATTGGAAAGTCTTGTGATCCTTGAACTATGTTACAAGGCAGAAACCCAACGGGGTAGGGTGGGTGCATCCCCACAAAGGGGTCACAAATACCAAAGTTGGTATTGGCTAGTGCCTTGAGCTAGAAAATTTCCTTTACCCTTGTTTTAACAGTGAATCTGGAGAGGATTCTAATATTATCTTTATAAGATTTATATCAGTTAAGATTGATGAATAAAATTCATGAAACATGAGCGAGGATGTCCTTGCAAGGTGGTTGTTGATTATTGGAAGCTATGATGGCCATTATGTCAGGCCAGAGGGTCGCACTCCCTTGATCGTGAGCACAATTGTGATCAAGATGGAAGACTTCATAGTCTAGATTGATTGTTTAGTAGTGATAGTTAGTGGGGTCATTCACAAAATCTTCTATTTCACTAATCCTTTTTATAGAGTTGTCAGATTCAATTTCCAAAGGTTTTAATTACTCTATAGAGTTGAGTTCTGAGAGAGTTGTGATTCACAGTGTTAAGTATAGTAGCTATGACACTTGAATGAAGGAAAGCATAATAGAGGTATCAGACTCTGTTATAAGCTTACCTGCATATTATAAGGGACTTGGTTGGATTTTTTATAATTTTATAAACAAGTTCCATGTCGTGGAAATGTGAAAAAAAAATAGTGATATTGCCACCATGTGGCTCTTGTCATATATGGTTTTATACTTTTTCAAAAAATTCTCTAAGAGTTCACAATGCTAAGATTCACTAGGACTTTACAAAGTTTTATTATTTAGTGAAAGACTCGCCAAGATCTTACAAGATTATATAATTGAGTAAAATATTCGCCATGCCTGGTGAGAGATTCGCCAAAAATTATATATACATATTATATTATTGATAAATTTGCCTTCCATTTTTCCTATATACCATGGAGATTCGCCCATTTATTATACATATAAATTTAGGGGGGCTCTTAAAATTTTCCCTGATAACGAAAATAAAAAGGGAGCATTAGTTGGTGCGATAGCGATCGAAGTCGGACCCGATGGGTTTCAGGAACTGAAATACATAATTTTTCAAGTCTGCCAAAGTCCTTTTTAATGATTTTCAATGTTTTGGCACATTTTTTAAAACACAAAGAAATCGCAAAATAGGTAAGATTTTAGGTGGGCCATGGGTGGTAAGTGGTTTAGGCCGAGTTTTGACCAATGCCATACAGCTACTGCCATGTGTCCAAGATGAGGAGAGAGAAAATCACCCTCATCTGGCGATTAACTCCAGTACAAAAGAGGCACCCGAAATGGATCATAATTGTTGGCTCTGGGACTCCCGGGTCAATGGTGGAGATGTGTTATCACTACAAGGGCGGACCAAAGAGGAGAATAAGCCATATCTAAGGATTTCTTAAGTTTGAAAAGGACAGAGATGGGTAGGATTTTCACAGTCATTGTGTTTTCTATTTAAAACAGAAAACAGTCATGTATTAATAGAAAGGGGCCATTTAAAGCGATTATAAGGGCCTGAAGAGCTATTCCACCATATAACAGAGCCCGAGAGACACATTACCGGGAAGCAAGAGCCTAGAAAGGAAAAGAGAAGGGCCACAACACACACAGCCAAATCAAACATGATCAGGGAGCATCAACAACATAGCTTAGCCAAACACAATAGAGATCATGGAGTAGACAACGCGGTTGTCCAGAAAAAATAGAAAGATCAAGGGCCACAACGCAGCTCATCAACATAAGCATCATTAGGCACCTCTAGCACAAGAGAGCTCCCAAATAGCACAGCAAGCTACCCAAAATATCTGAATGTGATTATTGTTCTATTAGAAGAAAAAACCTCTGAACGACGCTGCCTATTGAGGGAATCAATCAGTTGAAGAGACAGAGGGATAGATTAAGACCTCTCCAGCCTCAAAAGGCTCATCATCATTGTAAAGAGATATATATATCTGAAATCAAAATGTAATAGGGGTTCAAACTTCTGGAGACTATAGAGACTTTGCTACTCAAGCTTCTCATATTCATTCATTAGTAATACAAGCTTCTTTTGTTGTTATATGTTCAATGTCCATTTCTCTTCTGTTCTAAGCTTGCACTTGAAATTTTGTTCATGTTTTCTTTTGTGTCTAAGGCTAGATAACTGTCATCTTATCACTACTTTGATAAATTAGATTTGCAAGCTTCTTTGTTGCCTGTAGCTAGCCATTCATATGTGGTAATATATGCATCTGCCGATATAGTCAATATTCTCTTTTGCTGCCTGTAGCTAGCCATTCATTTATGTTTACATATGCATCTGCCGGTACGGGTAGTATTCTCCATCCACTCATTGAATCTACAAACTATTGAGCATTACTTGTCTAAAGCCTTGTAAGTTGAGGGTGTTCATGCATGTCTTGAGTTAAAACATAGTTGAAATGGTTATCTGGCTTGATCCAAACCATCATTTATTCCAATAGTTTAGAGAAAAATATTGAATATTATATGTTACCAGGCATCTCCGAGCTACAGCCTAGGATAGTTTCCTCGAGTGATAACATAATTGGTGCCACTGCCAAGGAGAGGAAACTGAAGCTAAACTTCCCTGGGAAATGACATAGATCCAGCTTTGCTGATATACAATGTTTGGGGACATTTTTGGTTGTAATCATCTATTTGGTGACTTTACCAGAGGCCGAATCTCTTGGCGACTCCACATCATAGTTCTGGCTCAGCTTGTGAGGCATACTTGGAGAAATCCTCAAAAGCTACAAGCTGACCCAGTACCTAACCCGGAAAAGATCATCAAAGAAAAAGGGTATTGCAGAAAGGAGCATCAAGTTCAGATAAACCTAAACAATCTCCTATATCTCTTCAAGAAAGGCATGCAATAGAACAAATATATGTTGAGAGTATAGCTTCTAATACTAGCAATGAAGAAAAACTCTTAGAGATTCATAAAGCTCCTTATTCTTTAGGTTCTCCTTTTGTTGTATGCCCAAAAGAAACCTCACCTCCTATCCATCATACTCCTTCAGTCCTATCAATCACTGCTCAGCACTCTATAATTCATACTGCTAGTACTCTTTTAGCCACCACAGCTATGGCAAGTCCACAAGCACCTACCAAAATGGAAAGAATCATAGCTGCTAGGTATGGACCTCTTATACTGCCCACTCGTTTTAATGCCATGCCTACTGGAGAATATTAGAAGTATATGCCTAAGTTCATTGGAATCGAACGTGTTTTAGCTAAAGAACATCTTGAGCCATTCTATAGCTATGCTGATAACCTGGACATTAGTGAAGATGATGTCTAGATGAGAGTCTTTATCCAAAGCCTAGATGGAGAGGCTATAAAATTGTTCAAGGAACTGACCCCAACATCTATAGAAGATATTGAGGCCTTAGATGATGCATTCCTAAAGCAAAGGGGGGATAAGAAGGATCATGTTTACTACCACATTGATTTTGGAAACTTACAAAGGGAAAATGGTGAGCTGCTATCTGATTTCAATAAGAGACTTAACCACATGTACAACAAGATAATAGCTAAAGTAAAACCCACCACTACCTCTGCTAGACTCATCTATGCCAATGCCTTTGATTCTAACTTCTGTTTACTGTTGAGGGAGAGGCGACGTGCTTCTTTGGCTGATATACAAGATGCAGCCCTGGAAGTAGAATCAAACATCATGGCTACAGAAAAGATCAAAGGTAATGATGATAGAAGAAGACATAGGGGCGAGCCTTCATCATCTTCAGATCCCAAGATCGATAAAATGACCAAGATGATAGATTCATTAGCCTCTGAAGTTTCCAAACTAAAGGTTGACCAACATTCTGGGAAAGGAAGGGATCCTAATCCCTTTGCTCTTCCAAATCCAAATCCATATAAAAGACCTAATGTGCAGTTCCAGATTTTGTAAAGAAGCAAAGAGGCCGACGAAGACCAAAGGGTGAAGGTCCCTTTTCAGAATGCAGTCATGGAAGAAGAGCAGTTGGAAGAAGATGATGAGATACATTGTATGGAAGACAAAGGCAACGCCACTTTTTTAACCAAAGCTACCTATGAGAAGTCATTATTTAAGGACCAGATCAGCCAAGAATGGAATGGTGTAGTTGTTCTACAAACTATAGATCAACGGCAATATAATCTGAGGTCTATGATGAATAATGTCAAAGAAACTCCTGTTCATAAAGCTGTTGTCCCTTCAGAACAATAAGCTAATGAGCAGAAGCAACTAGCAGTTGATCCTATCATCCTTAAGGCTGTAGCCACAAAGGTAAGAGGCCTTAACAAGTTCCCTTCTTCTTTCAGTTTTCAATCAGAAATCTAGAAGCCAAAAATACCTATGCCTCTGATTGAACCAGTGAAGAATGAGTCCTTCAAGAAATATATCCTTGAGGATCTTGAGCCTAGTTCCATCCAAGCTTCCACTGACTATGTAAATCTGCAAGATTACCAACCAACTATTATTCTCAGCCCAATGATTGAAAATTATGAATACAGCTCCCCATCATTCTATGTCTCTCTGACTATTCTTCATAAAGTCCTCCACAATTTCCCTCTAAACACTAGATCCAGCCATAATTCAATGCCCAAGGCTGTCGTGGATAAGCTCGGTCTTAACATTACGAAGCCTTATTAGTTGGCCTCTACGTAGCTTAAAAAATTAGTTTTCCAGATCACAGAGGAAGAAGGCCCACGGATTTGGGACATGTTCTTTGATAAGGCTTGCTCTAAGGAAGCTACAGGAATAGGTGAAGTCCTTGTGTCCCCAACACAAGAATGAATTGATTCATCCTTCATATTAACTTTTCAGGTCACAAATGACACAACAAAGTATGAAGCAAACCTTATTATTCAGCAAGTGTACAAAACCTCCTAATCAAAACATCCAAGGCTGAAAGCACACAAAGATGAGGTGAAACATAGACCATCTCTACCTGATAATACCAAATGCTGCAAAGTTTTTGAAGTAGAGGATCAAATCAATAGGCTTTTGCAAGTCTTTGATGAATTAACTGATATGCACATTGACCAAGAGAAAGAAACCTTTCATAGAAAGGTAAAAAGGGTCAATTTTCAGTTTGGTGACTGTTTTCTCAAAAGGAATGCATCAAAGGAAGGAGGAGATGTTTTTGATGGCCCATTCAATGGGCTGTTCTTCGAACTTTATTTTAGTTAAGGCTTTCAAGCCTTGGTATTGTAAATATGTTGTTTTCGAGTTTTTATTTCATGCTAAATAGACTCCATGCCCAATGCAACACTAGGAGGAAGATTTGATCTTGTTTTTTACAGGAAAGGCATTGATCTGTAGTTCTTGAAACCTCATAGGGAGGCTTTCATCCCTTGAAGGAGCCAGTGTTAGCTTTGTTAACATTTGGACCAAAAATGGATCCAAAATACTCCCAAAGTCTCCAAAGTTTTCTTAAAATCATGCAAAGGGATCCATTAATGGGCTTGAAATCTTCAATTTCTGCTGAAATATCATCTAGTGATCAAAATCGACATAAGAGGAGAACCCTTGGAAGGGAAAAAATGCACTATTGGGAGGTTAAAATGCTTAAAAACCCATGGAAAGCCCACAAACACAGGCTTAAACAGTGAAAGAAGAGTTATCATTAGATCTGGCTAATCAACAACCCTGATCTAAGTGGCTCATCGCATCGGCAGTGGCCATCGAAAGGGACTGTTTAAAGGCGGGTGCATGACACTGTCGATCAATGATCACCGATGATCAGATCAGCGGGAAGCATATGTTCTGTTATATAGAGGCCCGGGGACTAAGTGATTAGCGATTGCGATTTATCGCATCGCTAATATGGCATCAGTGCTATACCAAGGGGCGGGACCTATGAACATACATACGGGTGACCTGATAGCTGGACCTGACAGCATTATAGTTGGGAATTCATAAATTTTGAGATCCGCACCCAAGAAATTTTCCACATTTTTTGTGTATTTTCGTTGTTTCAATGAAATAAAAAGGGAATGGAAGAGAACGTCAATCCGATAAAACGCAAACCCGAAAGGGTTTCGAAATAAAACTATATTTTTTTGAAGTCTGCGAAAGCCCAAATTTTAATGTATTTCATGTATTTTCGTTGTATAACGAAAATATTAAGGGAGCATTGGCCGGTGTGATAGTGATGGAACCTAGACCTGATGGGTTTCAGAAGTGAAATACATAATTTTTCAAGCCTGCCAAAGTGCTTTTTTAATGATTTTCAATGTTTTGGTGCATTTTTAAAGACAAAGAAATCGAGAAAAAGGTAGGATTTCGGGTGGGCCATGGGCAGTAAGTGGTTTAGGCTGAGTTCTGCTCAATGCCATACAACTGTTGCCATGTGTCCAAGACAAGGAGAGAGAAAACAATTTGAAATCTAGTACAAAAGAGGTGCCCAAAATGGATCATCACTGTCAGATCTAGGACTCCCAGATCAATGGTGGAGATGTGTTATCACCGCAAGGGTGGATCGAGAATAAGCCATATCTAAGGATTTCTTAAGTCTGAAAAGGACAGAGATGGGTGGGATTTTCACAGTCATTGTTTTCTGTTTAAAACAGAAAACTATCATGTATTAACAGAAAGGGGCCATTTACAGGGATTATAAGGGCCCAAAAACCCATTCCACCATATAACAGGGCCCGAGAGACATATTACCGGGAAACAGGAGCCCGGAAAGGAAAAGAGAAGCACCACAACACACATAGCCAAATCAAACAAAATCAGGGAGCATCATCAACACAACTTAGCCAAAGACAACAAAGATCATGGAGTAGACAACGCAGCTGTCCAAAACAAATAGAAAGATAAAAGGCCACATCACAACTCATAAAAACAAGCATCATGGGGCATCTTTGGCACGAGAGAGCTCCCAGACAGCACAGCAAGCTACCCAAAATATCTAAATGTGGTTATTCTTCTGTTAGAAGAAAAAAGCTCTGAACCATGCTGCCTATTGAGGGAATCAATCAGTTGAAGAGATAGAGGGATAGATTAAGACCTCTCAAGCCTCAAAAGGCTCAACATCATTGTAAAGAGCTATAAATATCTGAAAGAAAAATTTAATATGGGTTCAAACTTTTGGAGACTATAGAGACTTTGCTACTCAAGCTTCTCATCTTCGTTCATTAGTAATACAAGCTTCTTTTGTTGTTATATGTTCAATGGCCGTTTCTCTTCTGTTCTAAGCTTGCACTTGAATAGTTTGTTCATGTTTTCTTTTGTGTCTAAGGCTAGATAATTGTCTTCTTATCTCTGCTTTGATAAATTAGATTTGCAAGCTTCTTTCCTGCCTATAGCTAGCCATTCATATGTGGTCATATATGCATCTGCTGATATAGTCAGTATTGTCTTTTGTTTCCTATAGCTAGCCATTCATTTATGTTTATGTATGCATCTGCAAGTATGGTCAGTATTCTCCATCCATTCATTGAATCTACAAAATATTTGTAAGTTGAGGGTATTCATGCATGTCTTGACTTAAAACATAGTTGAAATGGTTATTTAGCTTGATCCAAGCCATCATTTATTCCAATAGTTCAGAGAAAAATATTGAAGATTATATGTCACCGGGCATCTCCGAGCTACAACCTAGGAGAGTTTCTTGGAGTGATAACAGGACCAACAAGGATGTATGCATATGAATTTATATTTTGAACTTTAATACAATTTTGATTCTACACTCAATTTTTTGTAAGTATTAATGTTTTGATTTTTGAAAGAGTATTGCGTTAATTTAAACATTCTCCATGAGTGGCAAGGGCTCACCATCACCTGGAAGCAATTTTTGTAAACATCACATGATAGAGGTAGCATGTTTGATTTAAATCTAGGTGTATGTATTTTATTTTGAAAGCATTTGTTAATTAGATCTCATAATTTTGAGAGTCTGTACTTCAGACTGTGATTTGCTTTTCTTGAAATTAAATAGACATATCATCTTCAACTCGTTGCAAGATAATGAATAGTGTTTATCAATGATTTTATTGCAAGAATAATACCTTTGAAACAGATTTGCGATTGGAATCCTCAAATGTGCTTCTTAATTAGATAAACAAGAGATTGATGACTCTATTTCTTTCAAATATGAATTGAAATCGACTCCATACCTTACTGATTCACTATAATTTCTTGCAACATTGTGTTTTGACAATCAAGTATTTGAAAGCAATGAAACAAGATCATTAAATCATTGTTTGGAGTTGTAGTTTAGTTTTTAAATTCATTATAATTGTAATTAGTTATTGGTATAATCATTAGTCAATGTGCTTATCTATGAATGATTTCTGGAGTTTGATTAAAGTAATCTAAGGATAAAATAATTTCTTATTTTGTAGTCTTTTTTCTGAAAGAATGTTAATTAGAATCTTGATTTACTTAGTTTATTTTGAAGCAATTGCAAAGTGATGTTAGAGGTTAATTTGAATTCTTGTTGGCTTGCATTTGAGGACTTAGACTTAGTGGTTAGATTTGGTGTTGTTGGATTGTCTATTTTCTTTAGTTTGGAATCGGTTGGATTAGAATTAGTTTTGTTTAAGATTTAAAATAGAATAATCTTGATATTGAATGATAATTAGTTTTGTTTGATTTCATATTTCTAAAGTTTATTGTTTGAATTGCAGTTAAGTTTTACTTGCATTGAGATTAAGTTTGATTGATTTACTTTACCTAGATTGAGATTACAATTGCTGAGTGATTTGTATTACATGCTTAATTTAGGAATAGGTTTCATATTTCATGATGTTAGTTTAGATTATATGCTCTAATCTTGCATTACCTATGCTTGTGCCTGTATGTCTTATGACGCCAGATTGATAATTTAATGTTGGAATTATAACATATATAATTTCCCCACCATTTCTGGCGTCGTTGTCAGGGAAGTGCTAAAGGAATTAGAGCATAGTTTCTTTCACAAGATTTTTGGTGTAATCTTAGTTATAGGGCATATGAGGGTGGAGAAGATAGTAAGACATTAGTGAAGAGCCACACACCCTCTTTGGTTTGGGGTCACTCCAAAGTCTGGTTGTCCAAGTAAGTGAGGATTTCAATTTTGGTAAGTTTTATTACAATTAACAGTTTTTAATTCATTTAGATTAAAATTTCAAGCTCTTTAAAGACAATATTTTTTGGGTGCTATAAGAACTCCTCTATACTAAATCAGGTTGCAAGACAGGGATCATCAACCAGCAAGAAAAATCAAAGAATGATTGAGAGCTTGAAGAATGTCCCTCAAAGTACTTTCTCAAATCCTAGTAGTAGTTGGGATATCTGCCTGTCTAGAAGAGTTCATCTTGACCACATTCAGGAAATTATCTATCTTTCCACAACCAGAAAAGGATTTGGAAGTCTCCCTTGATTCCTCTTTCCTATCTACCAAGGAGATCGAGAACTCATGTTTCAAATCTGATGGGGAGCATCCAACTACACTTGAGATCAGAGAACTTTTATCGTGCCCATCAACAAGACTTGTATGCATTCTGGAGAGCAATTATCCAAGTTTGTTTGGGATGACTGAGGAGGAGTTTCAGAGTAGTTGAGATGAAGAAATGGGCCAATACCATCATAATTACATCTAGAATTGGTTCCAAATCACAATCCAGTAAAAGTAAAACTCTCATCTTCAAACACTCTTTGTATCACATCTTTCAAAACTATTGATTTTTCATGCTCATGTACATTCTAATGTTTATATGTTAAATCTGGGCACGAATGTATGTTTGTACTTGATTCGTACATGGCTTCATTGAATGTTCTCTTTTACTTGAAGGAGGACATATTTTCTCTAGTATAGTAGGAAAGTTAGTATTGTAAATAAAGAAATGAAAATATTAAAGAGAAGAATAAGTCCTTTTGTGAAAACGAGCTTGTCTGGCACAACTAGGCAAGAACTTTGCTTGAAAACCAGGTAACTGGTGGGGAAGGTTCCCAATAAAGTTTGTAAATTTTTATGATTTCTTCAAATTATGTATCTTTCAAGTCATTATGCTTATACTTGATATGGTTGGTGTGGGATCCCTTAAGGCCCACCTGCCAATAAGCCTTGTCCCATCGGCATCGGAAAATTATTTGAGACCAAGGTTAGGGTTAGATAAGGTACTTGGGAGCCTACATGCATTAATGGTAGGTATCCTTATCATCTACTAAGGAAATACATCAATGTTTCTTGGTGGATGAGTTCTGTAGTCCATTGGACTTCAACAAATCCTTTCATGGCTAGTAGAATGTACCTAGTGCCTTGATTCCCATTGACATCAAAGGTTGGATATCTCGCATTCATTAACAATCTCCTCAATGGTTGGTAATCCAATGATTCTTGCTTGTGTTCGACATTGACACCATTTATTCACATATGAAATATTACACACGGGTGTGTAACAGTTGAAGACTATATGATTTTATCATCTCAAAACATGTTTGTAGCAGTTTGGATTTTTGTATCAGCATTTCATTGTCATTTGTAGTAGCAGTCACCTTTCCTCAATTCTTTAGGGACATATAGGCATGGGGCAGAAGGAGATCTTCATTTTATCCTTCAACACTTCAGTTCATCCTTCATCGTTCAGCCTTCTTCAGTAGATCAGATTAGCAGTCACATCAACTCCAAGCATTCCATCTTCCACTTCATTTTGCAGTTGCACCGAGCACATCAATGACAAAGGTAAAACTTGAGGTAAATTTACCTTATGATTGTCTAATTCATTAGAATTTTAAAGAATATTAATGATTCACCACTTCTTATTCCACACATTTCATCTTTCATAAACCATTATCCTTCTATTTCCTTCCATTCATTACACATATAGTCTGATTACAAGACCATGTTGAAAGAAAAAGCCTTGTTGTGTATTAATAAATAAAATGTCTATAGTTTCTTCTCCGAGAATTATATTCACATGATGAATTCATTACAACCATGAAATGATAAAGGAAACCACCTATATACATTGGCCTTAAGAAGACAAAGTATGTAAGCACCCATTCACCATCTCCAGCATCACCTCATTTTCATCCATCATCTCTTCCGCATCCATTAATTTCTTGTCCTCAATTTGTATTTCTTAGCAAATTAGTGTGACATATTAAATGTAAATAGTAATTCTCCACAAGAACCAACACCTACAAGCATTCAAGCATTGTTGCTCCACAAGAACCAACACCTCCAAATATTCAAGCAATGTTGTCCCACAAGAACCAACATCTACAAAAAAATGTTAAGAATATGTCAATGACCAAGAGATTTGTTTTCATGAGGAAATGAAGAACCCCAGGCATGCGGAGGATGTTAGGCCTTGAATATGCCCATTTGTTTGTCATACAAAAGCATTATTCATAATCTAAATTCCGACACTTTTACAATCATTTCACACCATAATTCCATCACTTGTCACCAATTCATATCCTACACTTAGTGGTTTATTAGCATTAGTTTTATTAGATTTTATATGATTAGAGATGATTTAGTCATGATTCACTAATGACAATTTTTGCTGACTTCGTTTTCTGTAGGGTTCCATTGGGAAAATTCTTCATAAGCCTCTAGGTGAAAATATCCAATTTGGAGCTTCGACATCTCGGCATGCTTTCGGGGGGAAATGAGGAAGGTTATTATCCAAAATGATGTTATAACACTTTTCCATGAGCTTTATTGCACCCAGGTCACACATCTACGTCTCTAGAAGAAAATCAACAAATCTGCTCAAAATCCACACAATTTTCAAACTACCAAGTTTGACCTCCATTAGCGTTCAACTGGAAGTGAATCTGGAAAATACGAGAATATGGGTTTTTCAAAAATATAACAAGTTACCTATAACTGAAACCTATTAGAAATTTTTTCTTTGGTTCAAAATTTAAACTTGGGTCTTTAAGGAAGTTTCATAAAAAAAACATTATTTTTCCAAAATTCTAGAATCTTGCAAAAAGAGCCAAAAACCAACTCCGGGCACACTTTCAGAGGAAATGGAGTGGAATGAGACAAATATAAGAGAGGTTTTTGTTGAAAATATGAAAAAGTAGGTTACCTCCAATCCATTTTCCAAAATTCGTCATGGTTAGGAAGATATGCCAATATATTTGAGGCTAATTTGTTAAAAATATGCAATTTTCCAGAATTGAGGAAAATGACTAAATTGTATTGTAAATTTTGTAAATGGCTTATCCATAGCCTTTATGGGGAAGGATAAGGATAGAAAATAGAAAGGATTGTTGTAATATGTTTTCGTATTTTCCTCAGAAGGACCAGCATGGATGTATGGATGTGAATTTCTATTTTGAACTTTAATACGACTTTGATTCTGCACTCAATTTGTTGCAAGTATCAATATGTTTTTTATTTTTAAAAGAGTGCTTCATTACTTTAAAATTATTACAAAAGTGGCAAGAGCTCACCATCGCCTGAAAGCAAGTTTTTTAAACATCACAGGATAGAGGTGGCATGTTTGATTTAGATCTAGGTGTAGGGATTTTATTTTGAAAGCATTTGTTAATTACATCTGATAATTTTGATTATGTACTTAAGAAGGTAATTTGTTTTTATTGAATTTAAATAGACATATCATCTTCAACTCATGGCAAGCTAATGAATGGTGTTGGTCAATGATTGTATTGCATGAATAATCCATTTCATACATATTTACAATTTGAATACTCAAAGGTGCTTCTTAATTAGATAAATAGGAGATCAATAACTCTATTTATTTTAAATATGAATTGAAATAGATTCCGTACCTTAGTGATTCACTATAATTTCTTGTAACATTGTGTTTTGGAAATCAAGTATTTTAAAGGAATGCAACGAGACCATTAAATCTTTTTTTCGATTTGTAGTTTAGATTTGAAATTCATTATAGTTGTAATTAGTTATTGGTAGGACCATCAGTCAATGTGCTTATGTTTGAATGGTTTCTTGAGTTTTATTAAAGTAATATAAGGATAAAGTAATTTCTTATTTTGCAGTCTTTTTTCTGAAATCATGTTAATTAGAATCTTGATTTACTTAGCTTCTTTTGAAGAAATTGCATAGTGATGTTAGAGGTTAGTTTGAATTCTTGTTGGCTTGCATCTAGGGACTTAGAATTAGTGATTAGATTTGGTTTTGTTGGATTGTCTATTTTCTTCACTTTAGAATCAGCTAGATTAGAATTAGTTTTGTTTAAGAATTAAATTAGAATAATGTTGATATTGAATGATAATCAGTTTTGTTTGATTTCATATTTCCAAAGTTTATTGTTTCAATTTCAGTTAAGTTTTACCTACATTGAGAATAAGTTTGATTGATTTACTTTACTTAAGATTAGATTAAAATTGCTCAGTGATTTGTATTATGTGCTTAAGTTAGGAATAGATTTCGTATTTCATGATGTTAGTTTAGATTAGAAGCTCTGATCTTGCATTACCTGCGCTTGTGCCTCTAAGTATTATGACCCCAGAGTGATAATTTAATGTTGGAATTATAACATATATAATTTCCCCAACATTTTTTGGTGTCATTGTGGGGGAGGTGCTAAAGGGACTAGAGCGTAGTTTGTTTCACAAGTCATTTTGTGTGATCTTAGTTACATAGAAATTAGAGGGCGGAGAAGATGGTAAGATGTGAGTGAAGAGCCACACATCCACTTTTGTTTGGGGTCACTCCAAAGTTTGGTTGTCCAAGTAAGGAAGGATTTCAAGTTTGGCAAGTTTTATTTCAATTAACATTTTTTAATTCATTTAGATTAAAATTTCAAGCTCTTTAATGACAAAATATTTTTGGTGTGTTGTAAGAAATCCTTTGTACTAATTCATGTTGCGAGATAGGGACAATCAACTAGCAAGAAAAATTCAAGAATGACAGAGAGCTTGAAGAATGTCCCTCGAAGTACTTTCCCAAATCCTAACAGTAGCTAGGATATCTTCCTCTCAAGACGAGTTCATCCTAACCACATTTAGGAAATTATCTCTCTCCACAACTAGAAAAGGATTTGGAAGTATCCCTTGATTCCTCTTGCCTATCTACCAAGGAGCTTGAGAAATCATGTACCAAATCTAATGGGGATCATCCAAATAAACCTGAGATCGAAGAACTTTTACCATGCCCATTAGTAGGACTTGTATACATTCTGGAGACCAATTATCCAATTTTTCCTTGAATTACCGAGGAGGAATTTCAGAGTGGTTCCAACGAAGAAATGGGCCAATACCATCAAGATTACATCTAGCATTGGTTCCAAATCACAATCCAGTGAAAGTAAAACTCTCATCTTCAAACACTCTTTGTATCACATCTTTCAAAACTATTGATTTTTCATGCTTGTGTACATTCTAATGTTTATATGTTAAATCTGCGCATGAATGTATGTTTGTACCTAATCCACACATGGATTCATTGGAATTTCTCTTTTACTTGAAGGAGGGCATATTTTCTCCAGTATAGTAGGAAAGTTAGTATTGTAAATAAAGAAATGAAAATATTAAAGAGAAGAATAAGTCCTTTTGTGAAAATGAGCTTGTCTGACGCAACTGGGTAGTAACTTTGCTTGAAAGCCAGGTGTTACACAATAATTTGTCACCATCCCTGTTACTCCTCTTGTCGTACTTTGGAGGACTCATCCCGGGAGTTATAAGAAGTGACAAAGTCTAAAAACACTTGCATTATGTTCCCCTGAGTGTGTACTTCATGTTCCCTGAAGACACCTTCTGCAAATTACCCCCGAAAAGTGCTCTTTTTCCAGTGGTGCGAGTTCCCAGTGTCTCACCCGCGCCAATCATGAAAATCCTCAAAAGAGGGCGCGACTATTGGCGCTCTGTATTAGAGCAGCGGTCGCGCCAACCCAATTTGGTCATGCTTTTTGCCTTAATGCACGCCCGACTGTTGTTTCCTTCATTACATGGAGCTTTTTGAGGATAAAAAATCAGTCTTATGTAAAGCTTTATCCTATCTCCATCTTTTATGGCTTTCGGGGATAATGTTAATCCACATTGGGTGTCCTGGTTCATTGTATCCTCCTCCCTTCTTCGTCTATATAAGCTTGTCCTCATGCATTTGACAAGCTAGTTCTAGAGTTTGACAAGTTTGCTGGTGGGAGTTCTGAGTTCTGGGAGTGAGTTCCGAAGTACTAGAGTTCTTGAGTTAGAGTTTTGTGCTAGAGATAGTGAAGCATAGAGAGGTGATGCTGCCGATTGCAAGACACACATAGCTGCCCGCCCAGACAGAGGAGAGGTTCAGCGTCAGAACCTTGGTTGTACTCTTCTCTATTTATCATTAATAATAGAAGACTACTATTATGGTTCCACTTTCATCGTTTACATGGTGTTTAATGTAAAGTTATGTCCTTTCTGACTGACATATAATTGCCTATATCAGATTTCACGCTTGTGTTTGTATCGATCTTTATGTGTGCAGGTGTCCGTTCGCGAGGATAGCGAAGCATTGTGACCGGCCAGGACCAGGGAACGAAAGTGGCTTCGCTTCTTCAACACTAGCATTGGACCCCAAGTAGGTCCTTCTTTACCTATTTTTGTTATTTGCAGTTAGGAACCTGCGTAGTAGCTTTGATTGATTGTCGCTAGACCCCTGTTGGGCTAGTGGGATCGCTTCTGTCCGCAGAAGGGATTTACCTATCCGACAATTTGGCGACTCCACTGGGGAGTAAGCTATTTTCTTTGCATGTTAATTTTCTCTTGCTTGCTTGAGTCTATGAGCTTTCTGGGTCAGTTGTGAGCTTTTTTTTTACTGTTTGATCCATCTGAATACTGTCAGCCCGACCTGAGGTCGTGGTATTTATTTTTTAAGCTGCCAAACTTAATTGGCGCAGTATTTCATCCAACAGTCGCGCCAGTTGGCGCAGGTTGCAGACTGACAGTCGCGCCAATATACTGTTAGCGCAAGTTTCAGGCTGACAGTCACGCCAGCTCTGTGAATTTTGCCTGTATGATTGGTTGGAAGCTCGTTTAGCTCAAATTTTTGGTTTTTTATATTTTTCACAGCATCTGGAAGTATGTCGGACCTCTGGTTGACCGGTTGTGCCTTGATCCTTCAGTTGTTTGCTTATTTCAATCGATTTTGTATCTTTGCCCTAGCATAGCTGGTGGCTTTGCATGTCGAGCCTTCTGTGGGAAGTTCTGGTTGATTTTCCAGTCATCTTGTTACTTGTGTTTCACACCTATCTAGTGATTATTAAAGCTTGGTTCTCTATGGTTTGAGTGATTCACTTCTAGCATGTTTGAAGCTTACTCCACTTCATCACATGGTCCATTGAAAAGTCTTTGTGTTCTTCCTTAGTTCGTCTTGGTGTTTCAGAATTGGTCATATTTCTATCAAGTGAATTTTTTTTTTCTGTACTTGTGAATATCTCTTAAATTTGCTTGCATGCATCATGCCATTTTAAAGGAAAGAAAAACAAAAAATCTTTTGCATTATACTAGTTAGTTTTTTTTGATTTATTGCTTTTAAAAAGAAAAAGAAAAGAAAGATTTTCATTCCTTGTTATTAGCTGCATTAGGATCTTTGTTTTTGCTGAGTGATCACTTCGTTTGTGAAAAAATCTCCACTTTCCTGTAGATAGAATTCATTGAATGGAATGATATAATTTTGGCATGTAGTTTGCATTTAGCAAGTTTCTGAGAGATCACATACGGTAGGACCAAAAACTGAAACATAATTCAAGATAAACTTTAAAATCAACTGAATGAACATAACAACGCATTGGAACCTAACGTGAACATTCTAGAGGTCTAGGTAGAGACGTGTTCCGGCGTCTTTAAACCTGGTAGTTTATCGTCGAGTGGTTGGGTGATTCCTCCACGGTGAAACGATAGGTGCCAATACGGACTGTGCTCCCACGTACCGTCGCGTATATATTGGGGGACCCCACTAGGCTATTAACCTTTATCCATAGGAAGCTGATTCTGCCGCCTTACAAGCCGTAATGCACTGAACACAGCATTCGGGAAGATTGACTGCAGTACGGGAAGTCCTTGGTTTTCATCTGATTGCCAAGGTGTATAAGCAGTTTTACGGATTGTTTGGTAAACCTCTTGCCTAGTTCTCCAGAGCAGTCACTTTTGATCCTTTTCAGACTCTCTAAAAGAAAAGGTGCCAGTGAGCTTCTTTTCACTTCGTGCTCATTAAATATTCGAAGGAGACTAGAGTCATCTTTTTGTCCTTTTCTCGACTCTTAAAAAATGAAAAGGTCAAGTTCAGTGTCTTAAAATTTATTTGCCACGATAATATTACCCAGTTAGTTGTTTGCATTAGCTTGAGTACGGTTCTTTGTCGTTCAATGGCATCCTTCCCTGAGTCCACCGGCCAAGGTGTTCACCCGGATGGAAACCCTACTCCATTTCCTTCTTTTGGAAATGTCGGTGCTCAGTATATGGCAACTTTATCTTTGCCTGGGTTAACCATCGGTTTGCCCATATGGTTGTTTTCAACCTCGGTGGTCCCGAGTGTGATGACTCCTGTTCCACCGCCACCTCCACCCGAACAACATCATGTTGATTCCAAGGTGGACCTCTCCCCTTCTTCGCCTATTTCTGCGTCCTCATCTTCTACTTCGCCTGGTGAAACTCCGGATTCAAGTAACCAGGTGGCTAAGAAGAAGAAGAAGAAGACGAAGAAGAAGAAGACTCCCAAACGAGAGGTTAAAAGTGTAACTCAAGTCGAGCCACCTTGTGCTCCTCCGCGGAAGGTCAAATTTCCTTGTAAATTGTGCAAGGAAGACCATCTTCTTCGCGATTGTCCTGGCATTCCCAGGGTTTTAGAAGTATGGTCTCACGATCCAGACCGCCCTGCATCGTCCTCTGGAGATCATGGTGATGTTACCTTATCACCTCGAAATGTTAAGGGAAAAGGGAAGATTTGATTCCCCTGCAAACTTTGTGAAGGCAATCATCCCCTTCACCTTTGTCCATTCATGGATAGAGCCTCCATTGTTTTGGAAAGTCTTACGGCTCCCTCACCCAAATTTCCCATTGGTTATCAACGTCTTTCTGCATCCGCAGAACGTTCCCCTGCTGACAAAGAAATCAACCAAGATTCCTCTCTTGTCCAGCCTCCTCTTCCTGAACCTGGCTCTGCTAAGCCTGTTCTCGACCAACCATTGGTAGGAAAGAGTGTTGATTCGATTTCACCACCCGATCACTCTATTTCGAAAGAGCATCATGTTCTTCTCGTCTCCTCAGATTCTCGTGAGTCCAGAAAAGACTCTTCTATCCAAGCTGTTCCTGAGAGTCCTACTCCGGTCTCTTTAGAGCAGGGGGGCAATCACACGATTCCCCCACCAAGTAGTTCAGTCATTTCCTTCGATTGGAGACGTTTGACTTCCTTCCACCTCCCATCCCATGTGCCTTTCTGGATCACGGTACACGCCTATGACAAGGCAATACCTGGCACTGTTTTGGATGAGAGTGCATCTGTTAGTCTTATGTCTGCCACTACTTGGAAAGCTTTGGGTTTCCCACAGCTTGTGCCAGTCGCATCGAATCTGACGGCTTTTGACGGAGGAACTAACCAACCATTAGGGATCCTTCCAAAGTTACCTATTACTTTGGGAGGTAATACCATCTATATAGACGTAATGGTTACCCCAGGTGCTTTAGATTTCAGTCTTCTCCTTGGTCGTGACTATGTTTATGCCATGGGGGCCCTTGTCTCTTCACTTTTCCGTGTGGTTTGCTTTCCACACGATGGAAGAATTGTGATTATCGATCAATTATCGTTCGTTCGTCCACGGGTCCCCCCTGCGCAGTCGTCATCCCCTCTTGGTTTACATCCATCAGTTGCATCTGCCCCACCGCAGGTCGACTATGTGGGCACCCATCCCGTGCCTGTAACCAGCGATGCCACCATCGTGCATAGTGTCCTGGGGGCATTGGGCCCTGATTTCCAAGATGTTGGGCTTCCCTCCGGAGCGGCCCTCTTGAGAGCCTCTACTTCCCATTCATTATGATGAAGTCTGGATGGAGCACAGTTCCTTGTCTTGTGTCAAGCTCGCTAAAAAATGAAACAAGGAGTCTCGAGGATAGTTTTGCCAATGTATCAACCTCGTTAAAATAATGAAACGACTTGTGTCCGAGCATAGTTCCTGATCTTGTATCAAGCTCATTAAAAAATGAAATAAGGGTTATGAGGACAGTTCTTTTACTGTGTCAACCTCATTAAAAAATGAAACAACTCCCTTTCCAAATCGAGTCTCTTGATTAGATCTCGTAAAATACAAGTCGAGTCTTTCATAGATCTCGAGAGTGAACCTTCATTCCATCCACTCCGTGAATGCCATGAAGCTTGGGGGGCATGTACCTCGATTTGCATTATCATGCTGGGGGCATGCAAATTTATAGCAAGCATAGTTTTTCGTTTCAAGCTTGTGTAAACATGAAACAGAATCCAAGCAGAGTTCTCCATGGTTCAAGCTTGTGTAAAAATGAACCCATACCTGATTCACATCTTGTGATTGCCTTTTATCTGCTAAATTCTGCTAGATGAGCCTTGGTTGTGTCATTCCATCGCCACCATCTCTTTGGCCGATCATAAGCTTTCACTTGGTTGTTCATCCTTTCCTGAGGAACCGCAGCGATGAGTGGTTTTATTAGCCAGCCTCTTGACCGTTACATGTTTTGAGCAGTTCCACCATTACCAGAACCAGTTGCTACCCTTTATACCACTCGTTCCTTCAGGACGAGTCGCCTTTACGCTCTTTTTTGACTCGTAAAATATGAAAAGATTGCCGAGTATTTTTCCTTTTTGACTCCTTAAAGAGAATAAAAATGGAGGTGCGCTTTAAGCTCTTTTTCTGACCATTTAAAGAGAAAAGATTGCCGAGTTACTCCTCTTAACTCGTTAAACGTTAATAAGGGGCGGTCGTTTTAAGTTCTTTTTGTCGACCGTTAAAACGCAAAAAGATTACCGGGTTTTGTCGTTTCAAACTCGTTAATGGTCATGAAACGACGTGTCTTTGACCACTTTTTTACTTTTTCAGGTTAGGAACACTATTTACGAAAAGTACTCCTCGATCGTAATGGTCGGGCGGTTCTTTCGAGCATTGTTTTATACTTTTTCGGGCTCGGGAGACACAACTTTACGAAAAAGGACACCCCTGGAGTTTCCTTTTACGCTGTCTTTTCAAACTCTCTAAACATGAAAAGACGCCGAGTTCTTCCTTTGTCAGACTCGTTAAAACCTGATGACATCGGATTTTGTCAGAGTGACACATCACAAGCATATGCTACCCCCATCAAGCTTGTTAAAAATAACTGGGGTACTCGCCAGAAATGGTGGGGAAAAAGAAAATTTTGGAACCATAACCATTGTCGTGACGGCAGTATGTCGCTCTTGAACATGGCACTCATCTGTTTTCGTGTCTGGGTGGGGATATCTCATCTCATTTTTCACTGGCTTCCATGGATTTGGGTAATCCTATTTGACCTCTCATCTGCTCATTGCCTCGTCATCATGACCTCTGATCCATTGATGTCAAATACTGCCAATTCCAATATCGTGCCGCCGATATGTTCAAGAGAAGTTGACCTCTGAAAAGAAACAACCTCCATCTGATAGTTCACATAATCTTGATTCACAACATTATTTCTCTGTCTCGTGTCGGTGATGTGGGAAACATTATGGCCCACCTTCGATCAAGGTCACTTCCTGTCGACACCAGCTCATTATCCAGGAAGTTGATCTAGAGACTCCCTTCCGGTGCCTTGGAGCCTGCATGCCTTAATGGCAGGTTCTTCGTGTTCGACGTGAGGTTTTTCATCATTGGCCTCCGATCGAATGATTCTACGGGTGTTCAACATCAGCTCATTAATTCGCACGTCGTAGATTGTACCTATAGTACCTTAAGGGCCATTGTCATTATTGGTGGTACCTCTCGCATCTGTTAACAGTTTCCACTATTGACTGGTAATCAGACGATGTTCATGCATGTTCGACTTCAACTCATATATTCGCATGCTTGAACTTGTACTCTTGTTCGGGTCGAGATGGAGCGCAAGACCCTGGATTGTGTCTGTTGTAATCCAGGCGTGATTCTTGATACATGACTCATTCATTGGATGGCTGCGACCATACCTGAGTCAATTCATTGATCCTAACTAGATGGCTGCGTCCATACTATGGATCTAGATTGTTTATGTACTCTCATATGGATGGCTGCGACCATACCATGTACATCATGTAATTGAACTATCAGTCATATTTCTCAATGCAGATCCTCGATGGCAGCTATATGTGTTCTTGTGTGTTCTTGTAAAGCATTTCACCCCGCTCTACCTCTCGGACCTCATGCTTTAGGGGACATCTGTTACACAATAATTTGTCACCATCCCTGTTACTCCTCTTGTCGTACTTTGGAGGACTCATCCCGGGAGTTATAAGAAGTGACAAAGTCTAAAAACACTTGCATTATGTTCCCCTAAGTGTGTACTTCATGTTCCCTGAAGATACCTTCTGCAAATTACCCCTGAAAAGTGCTCTTTTTCCAGTGGCGCGAGTTCCCAGTGTCTCACCCGCGCCAATCATGAAAATCCTCAAAAGAGGGCGCGACTATTAGCGCTCTGTATTAGAGCAGCGGTCGCGCCAACCCAATTTGGTCATGCTTTTTGCCTTAATGCACGCCCGACTGTTGTTTCCTTCATTACATGGAGCTTTTTGAGGATAAAAAATCAGTCTTATGTCGAGCTTTATCCTATCTCCATCTTTTATGGCTTTCAGGGATAATGTTAATCCACATTGGGTGTCCCGGTTCATTGTATCCTCCTCCCTTCTTCGTCTATATAAGCTTGTCCTCATGCATTTGACAAGCTAGTTCTAGAGTTTGACAAGTTTGCTGGTGGGAGTTCTAAGTTCTGGGAGTGAGTTCCGAAGTACTAGAGTTCTTGAGTTAGAGTTTTGTGCTAGAGATAGTGAAGCATAGAGAGGTGATGCTGCCGATTGCAAGACACACATAGCTGCCCGCCCAGACAGAGGAGAGGTTCAGCGTCAGAACCTTGGTTGTACTCTTCTCTATTTATCATTAATAATAGAAGACTACTATTATGGTTCCACTTTCATCGTTTACATGGTGTTTAATGTAAAGTTATGTCCTTTCTGACTGACATATAATTGCCTATATCAGATTTCACGCTTGTGTTTGTATCGTTCTTTATGTGTGCAGGTGTCCGTTCGCGAGGATAGCGAAGGATTGTGACCGGCCAGGACCAGGGAACGAAAGTGGCTCCGCTTCTTCAACACTAGCATTGGACCCCAAGTAGGTCCTTCTTTACCTATTTTTGTTATTTGCAGTTAGGAACCTGCGTAGTAGCTTTGATTGATTGTCGCTAGACCCCCGTTGGGCTAGTGGGATCGCTTCTGTCCGCAGAAGGGATTTACCTATCCGACACCAGGTAACTAGCGAGGAAGGTTCCCAATAAAGTTTGTAAATTTGTATGAGTTCTTCAAATCATGTATCTTTCAAGTCATTATGTTTATACTCAAGTTGGTTGATGTGGGATCCCTTAAGGCCCACCTGCCAACAAGCCTTCTCCCATCGACATTAGTAAATTATTTGGGACCAACTTTAGGGTTAGATAAGGTACTTGAGAGCCTACATGCCTTAATGGCAGGTATCCTTATCATCTACTACGGAAATACATTAATTTTTCTTGGTGGATGAATTATGCAGTCCATCCGACTTTGACAAATCCATTCATGGCTAGTAGAATGTACCTAGTGCCTTAATTCCCATTGACATAAAAAGTGGGATATCTCACATTAGCTAACGATATCCTCAATGGTTGGTAATCCAATGATTCTTGCTTATGTTTGATATCAACACCATTTATTCACATATGAAATATTTCACATGGGTGTGTAGTGGTTGAATGCTATATGATTTTATGATCTCAAAACAGGTTTGCAACAATTTGGATTTTTGTATTAGCATTTCCATTGTCATTTGCAGTAGTGGTCATCTTTCCTAGTTATTTGGAGACATACAATTCCTAAATCATTGGGGAGAAGGAGACCTTCAGTTCATCCTTCAGCCTTCTGCAACGGATCAGATCAGTAGTCACACCAACTCCAGGCATTCCATCATCCACTTCATTTTACAGCACCAAGCACATCAACAATAATGGTAAAACTTGAGGAAAATTTTCCTTATGATTCTCCAATTCATTGGAAGTTTAAATAATCTTAATGATTCACCACTTCTTATTCCACACATTTCATCTTTCATAAACCGTTATCTTTTGGTGCCAGTCATGTGCATGAATGGGCCAATCAAGAAAGAAAGAAATGACATATATAATAGATCTCATTCATGACTGGAATCACTGGTCGAACTAAGCCTTCCATCCCCTTCCTGACCCTAGCATCCACTGGCAGGATCAAGTGGTATATGACTCAAATCCCATACCAACAACGATATCAGGCCTTGAAATATCGACCCACAAGGAGGGCTCCCATGACATAAGGAGAGATTGAAAGGGAAGCTGGGCCAAATGAAGGTCTCGAGGGCTTGCGCTTTTATTTCCTTCCATTCATTATGCATATACTCTGATTACAAGACCATGCTAAAAGAAAAAGCCTTATGGTGTATTAATAAAGGTAGTCTCTATAGTGTCTTCTCCAATAATTATATTCACAATATGAAGTCATTATAGCCATGAGATGATAAAGGATACCACCTATATACATCGGCCTTACGAAGACAGAGTATGTAAGCACCCATTCACCATCTCCATCATCACCTCATTTTCATCCATCATCTCTTCCTCGTCCATTCATTTCTTGTCCACAATTTGAATTTCTTAGTAAATTAGTGTGACATATTAAATGTGAAGAGTGTTTCTCCACAAGAACCAACACCTCGATGTATTCAAGCAGTGCTGCTCCACAAGAACCAACGCCTCCAAATATTCAAGCAATGTTGTCCCACAAGAACCAACATCTACAAAACAGTGTTAAGAATTTCTTAATGGGAAAGAGATGTATTTGCATGAGGACATTCAAAAAATCAAGCATGGGGGGATGTTGGGCCTCGAATATGCCCATTTTTGCGTCATACAAAACCATTATTCATAACTCAAATTCTGACAGGTTTACACTTATTTCACACCATAATTCTGTCACTTATCGCCATTTAATATCCTACACTTCATGGTTGATTATCATTATTTTTATTATATTTTCTATGACTAGAGATGATTTAGTCATGATTTACTAATGATGTTTTTTTCTAAGTTCATTCACTGCAAGGGTTCCATTGCCAAATTCTTCACAAGCCGGCACATGAAAATATCCAATTTGGAGCGTCGACATCTCGGCATGCTTCTGGGGAAAACCGAGGAAGTTTATTGTCCAAAATGATGTTATAACACCTTCCCATGAGTTTTATTGTAACTAGGTCGCACATATGGGTATCTATAAGAAAATCAACAAATCTGCTCAAAATCTGCATAGTTTTCAAACTGCCAAGTCTGACCTCAATTTACGTGAAACTGAAGATGAATCTAGAAAATATGAGTGAATGGGGTTTTTTTAAATATAACAACTTATCTATAACCGAAACTATTTCTTAATATTTTCTTTGGTTCAAAAGTCACACATGGGCATTTAAGGTAGTTTCATAAAAAAACATTGTTTTTCTAGAATTCTAGAATTTTGCAAAAAGAGCCAAACAACCAACTTCAGGCACGTTGTCCAAGGACATGGGTTTGAATGAGACAAATATAAGAGAGGTTTTTGTTAAAATATTACAAATTAGGTTCCATCCAAACTCTTTCCAAAATTCGTCATGGTTAGGAAGATATGCAAATATCTTTGAGGCCAATTTATTTAAAATATGCAATTTTCCACAATTAAGGAAAATGACTTAGCCATGGCCTTGTAAATTTTATAAATTGCTTAGCCATGGCCTATCTTGGGGAGGAGAAGGATTGAACAGAAGAAATGACTATTGTAACACATTTTTTTCTTTGCCTCAAAAGGATGAGAAAGGATGTATGCATATGAATTTATACTTTGAACTTTACTATAATTCTCATTTTGTACTCAATTTGTTGTAAGTATTAATGTGTTTTTTATTTTTAAAGGAGTATTGCGTTAATTTAATATTCCTCCAGGAGTGGCAAGATCTCATGAAGACCTAGAAACAAGTTTTGTAAACATCAGAGGATAGAGGTAGCATGTTTGATTTAGATCTAGGTGTAGGGATTGTATTTTGAAAGCATTTGTTACTTAGATCTCATAATTTTGATTCTTTTCTTAAGTCTATAATTTGTTTTTCTTGAATTTAAATAGACATATCATCTTCAACTCATTGCAAGCTAATGAATGGTGTTTATCAATGGTTTTATTGCATGAACAATCCATTTGTTACAGATTTACAATTGGAATACTCAAAGGTGCTTCTTAATTGGATAAACAAGAGATCGCTAACTCTATTTATTTTAAATTGATCCCGTACCTTATTGATTCACTATAATTTCTTGTAACATTTTGTTTTGGTAATCAAGTATTTGAAAGCAATGCAACAAGACCATTAAATCATTGTTTGGAGTTGTAGTTTAGCTTTGAAATTCATTATAGTTTTAATTAGTTATTGGTAGAACCATTAGTCAATGTGGTTATGTTTGAATGATTCCTTGAGTTTGATTAAAGTGATCTAAGGATAAAATAATTTCTTATTTTTTAGTATTTTCTCTGAAAGAATATTAATTAGAATCTTGATTTACTTAGCTTCTTTTGAAGCAATTGCAGAGTGATGTTGGAGGTTATTTTGAATTCTTATTGGCTTGCATCTTGTTGGGTGCTAATAGGTGTCTTTTAAAACTCCAAATTACCTCACATTAATTATCAACCTGGGTAAGTCCTCTTATTCCAAGAGTGTACACAATATGTGCAAGCTATAAATCCAAAGAGTAATGCTTTAAAATAAGTTATTAAATTCAATACAAGCATAAATGGATGCAATCATAAATCTCAAGCTTGTAACTTTAAGGGAAGTAATTTATCTAAGCATCATGACTCAATCTTAAACAAAACCATAATTCAATCTTAATCAACCAATTCGAATGATAATCAATTGAGAGCACCGTAGCATTAACTAAGCTCTTTCAGCTGGACTTAAATACTGGGTAGTCGGAAAGAATTTGATCTAATTAATAACACTCTATCCTTTAATTAACCAAAATTGATTCTTTAATTGATGACTAATTCAATCCACGACATGAATAAATAAAGCCAATTAGAATTGCGTATTAATGAAATCAATACCATAAATCCAAATTAATGAAAGTAAATCAACTGCAAAGCTGTAAATCAGAATAAACTTGTAGGAAATGGAAAAGTATAAAAGAAGGAACAACAGTAATATCCACAAGAGACCGGGCCCTAGCCTCCACCGAATACTTCTTAGCTACCTCAGAATATCCAAATGAATAGAAACACAAGTTATATATTAATCATCAATGTAACTTATCATTACAATATGATCTCATTCTTCAGAATCATGCTTTTGTAAATTAAAATTACTATTGAAGGAAAAGGTGAGAGATCCCTCTTCAGTTTTCCCCTTTATAGTAAAAAGGAAAAATATAAATGTGATCCCTCAGGATCAGGAGATCCTAAGGGATTCACAACGAAATGGTATCTTCAGACAATTCTTTCATCTTGCTCTGATCTTCTTGATTCGTTCCTTGGTTCAACCACACATGAAGCACCTCATTTCCCCTGATTAGCTTTTGTTGTTCTGACTTTGGAGCAGCAGCTGTTCCATCTGCTATTTTCCTGCACAAAAAGAAATAAGAGTTAGTTTGTATGGTCAAATCGTGTCAAGAGCAGTTTCATTCATCCCTTATCAAAATCTTATCAATATGTTATTATATCATTGCACAAAATGGATAAGAAAAGAGGAAAAGCATAGTGCAACCAAGAGTAAATACATACCTATTACACGACTCAACATACTCCCCTGCTTACCTTTCCTCATGCCCTCATGAATAATGAATAATTCCTATGTAATGTAGTTAAAGAGTAAGTTGGAAAGAAGGTTTATTTATGTTGAGAATGGCAACAAGAAATGCTAAAAATAGCAGTTTGGGTACCAGTGCTAGATTGACCAACAGGGAATGAAAAATGGAAATGCTAAAAATAGCATTCTATTTTTAGCAGTTCAGGATGGATTCCTATTTTATTCAGTCCCTAGACCAAAAATAAGAAGTAAAATTCGAATTTGATATTAACAACAGTTTGTATATTAATTAATTAATTCATCTTGAGTTAATTAGTTATTAAGTAAAATCAAACTTGAAGTCTATGTGGCGATATGCAACAGTTTCTCTATTAATTGAGGAATTTATCCATTAGTTAAAGAGATAAGGATGAGTTCTCTATTGAGTAGTAATTAGTTGGCTCAGTTAACTGAGTCAAGTCCAGTTATATTTGATTTAAACGGTTTGTTTCAATTAAGTAAGTTCAATTAGTTAATGCTTGCATGCATGTAACTACTGCACTTCAGATAACTAAAGATTCTCTCATAAATAACTCATGCATGTCAGTTTAGAGAAACACACAGTTGAGATCAAAGGAGGGACAATGTACTATTAGTTGGATGGATTTTTCCTATAAAGGAAAATCATCCAAGCAGAAGGATTTAGGTTCCTTGAGGATTGTGCAGTTTTACAGGGTGTGAGATTAGTGTGAGGGATCAATGTTACACTTGGTAATAGGAGGATCACCCAGGAAAAACTGTGCAAGGAAATAGGAGGCTTGGAGGGTGAAGGAGAAGGCTTAGGAGAAGTCTTGATTGCCCGTGAGCATCTAGAAGGATTGCACTGAGAGCTAGCTAGCTGTGAGAGCTAAGGCTTTGTGTAATCTTGATGTATTTCCACCTTCATCTGTGAAGATTGTACTGAGAGCTGGCTAGCTGTGTGAGAGATAAGGTTTTGTATAAATCCTATGCATGATAATACAGAGAGTGGGGTTTTAGGTTGAGGCTTTCCCCGGGTAAATTCTTCTATGTTATGTGTGATTGATTTCTCCATATTAGTTATATGTGTTCTTATTGATGTTGCTCATGTTCGATTAAGCTTACGCTAATTTTTTTGTAGAAGTAGATCAAGTGTTTTGCTTTAGTATATTGCATTACCAGGTGATCTACAGTGGGAATTTCTACACTTTATCAGGCCTAAAACCGTGATGTTGTGCTAGAATTGCAAAGGTTTCCTTTTCATGTCCTTTAGGAAAATCATAGTCAGACCAATACCCTTCAGGAGGATACCAAATAATGGGAATTCTAAATCGACATCCCAACCAATAAGGCCCTTCCCTCAAGATAATATTGTTGTATGTGATCAACCGGCTTGCAACAACTTTGAAATTCCTACAATTAAATGGTTCTCTTTCCTTAACACTATTAGTTGAGATCATCCATCTCATTTTGGATGCAATCAAGGATCTTTCCTAAATGGAGAGGAAATATGTTGTTCCTTTCTGTACAATTTCCTTATGTATTGGCCCTAAAATTTGAATCATGCCTTCTTGTGTCATTAACCTTTTATGTTTAGCAAATAGTTGCAAAGGATGAGTAGGCTCACTCCTTACCCAAAGATCTAACCCATGTTCTTGTCTTTCGAATGAATTATAAGCCTTAAACCACTTAAGTTGATTAAATGCAAAAGAGATAAAAGCCTGGAATTGAATATCCCCAACAAAAGGGCTAGTATTCTTATCCACTTATTCTTCTAATACAAAATTATTCAGATAAAATTCACAAAGAAGCCGTTGGACTTTTGCCCCATGTTCCTTACAGCAACTTATAAAATCTTTAGTTGTCTTTAATTCAATTGGCTTGCCAACTCTTATAGCTTTAATATTTAACAATAATTACCGTTAGAATAAGAATAAGGCATAATTTGTGGCAGGAGACCTACATGTCAAGACATCCGAATATAGAGAGAAAATGATATCTATCTGACTCATGATTCTGTCCAGCTTGGTCTTCACCTTCTTCAGCATTTCGTCCACGTGTCTAAATCTATCAAAAGTCCCATTCTTAGTTATGGTTAATTCCCTAAACTGCTTCTGCAACTCCTGATATTTTTGCAGGGGAACTGTCTCCTCTTCACATCATTCTATAGAAATATGGGCTTGTGTCAGCTCCTCTTATAGCTTTAGAAGAATAGGGTCCTTGCTTGACAATATATCCTTGGCTTGCTCTTATGTCTGAGTGCCTATGCTACAAGAGAATATATCCTCGATCTACACTTTCTTATTGTGGGAGGACCAACCCTCATTTTGAATGGTTGCATCCACTAATTATACATGAAAATTTTCCTCGGTGACTATTGTTTGAGTATTAATGAGTTTGGTTTTGGTTTATGTTGCCCTACCCTTACATATTTCCGTTTGCATAGCCAGAGTGACTACCTCAAGAGTAGTGCTCTGGGCTTTGTCGTTTGCAATTTCTTTTAACTTCTGACGTAGCCTTTTAACTATCTTTTGAACTTTTGGTATTTTTTCTCCACCTCTTTAGTTTTGCTCCAGCTACTCGCCTCTTCTGAGGAGCATCTTTTACACTAACGGGCTTGTCAATAACTTCTATATCTAAAGATTTCTGTTGTTTATCATTGCTGTGCTCCAATAGAATCATGTCACCAGACTGGTTGTTGGATTCATGAATAACTTATGTGTCTGCTTCCTATTCCTAGTCTGTAGCCTCTCGAGAAGGAAAAATTTTTGTATGCCCAGAATCCTCTAGGGATTGGGTTTCCATTAGGTTAGGATTAAGTGATCCTCTAGGCTGCATGTATGCATTCAGATTTGCCAGGACCTGGGCCATCCCTGTCTCAAAATCTTGCAAAGATCATTTTTCGGCCTCATGGTTGGTGTTTGAGGAGGCCCTACTTCATTTTCCAGTTCATCATCAAAATGTTGTGCTTGTTCTTGCTTTGAGTTTGGTCTATCCTCTTCCTCGGGTCCTTGTTCTAAATTGGCCTCTTCCCTAGGTTCTTATTCTGAATTGGCCTCATCCCCAAGTTCTAATTGTGAATGACATCCTTCCCCTTGTTAAGGTTCTTCCTTTGACTCGGGATCTAAATTATCCTTTTCTTCTGGTTCTGGCTCAGAATTGCATTGTTCCTCTAGTTTTGACTTAGAGTCTTCTACACTAACTGGTCTGGATGGCTCCGCAGGTTGTTCGGCACTATCCTGAGGATTTACAGACATCCTCTAGGCTAGTTTTAACATTGCATACCGCCTGTGCTTATGGGGTACAATTTTTGAGTGGGCAATCCTTTTCCTCTTTGGATCAGGGCTCTGTTGGCTCATCTCCAAGATTGCAGAATTTTGGATTACAGGGTTTTGACTAATCTCCAGGGCAACTATGAGACCACCCAAGTTAAGTTTTGTTGAACAAGATTATGGCTAACAATTAATCTAATCAATCCATGGTGGCTAACTATGGTTTCAGGGTGCCTAGCCCATATTATTCTATCAACAATATCATGCAGCAATGAATCCAAGAAAGATGCCAGATTAATAGTGAGCTTTTGTTTGAAAACAACTAAGAGTTTGAGTTTTCGTGGTCTTACCACATCTCGTCGTCCATCACAAGTAATGTACCTCTGGACAACACTTGCCAACTCATGCCATGGTTCTTTCAGAGAAGATGGTTGGATTCCCTTGCCTTTTTTGGTTAATTCCTCACCTGCATCTCTAAAAATTTCCACCGCATCTTGCAACATTACGTGTTTTTTTGGCCATACACTTCCTTCTGCTGGCAGCCTAGATACTTTAGCTATTACAGTGTCTGATACTGTGATTCTTCTACCTCTCACCAGGGATTTCCCATTTTGTAGATGTTGTAGAAACTCAATAGCGATTTCCTCACTAGGGGGCTGAAGTCTTGTGAAATATGTTATCCACCCTGCACAAACCAGAATTTCCTTGCCTCTGTCAGAGACTTCCAGCACTAAGGGTTCTCAGTGCACTATCTTTCCACCCATAATGCTTTAGTTCTTCCTACTATTACAAAGGATTAGCGCAATGGAGAAAACACAACAACAAACAACAACGGAGAGATAGAACAACAAGTAATTGTAACAGCTAAGTTTTACAATGTTAAGCGATATTTCTATGAGAATTAATTAATTCTAGGACTACTATTTTGCCACATGCCACGTGATCATGGGATACCATATCAACCTATGAAGTCCAATAAAACAACTACAATGCATGCACGAGTATAATGGGGGTTCCCTCCCTCCTTCAAAATGAGAGGTCGCCTATGACCAAATGAAGAGGGAAATGTTGTTCTGACGGAAATGTACAAGGGTAAGAGATACGACAGTAAATGAGATAGAGTACGTATATTAATGAAAGGACTATAAAAGGTATGGGTATAATGAAGGCGAGGTGTGTAATGATGGTTATTGATAAGAGACAAGATGCTTTGGTTGATGATAGGTTATATGGTAAGGAAAAAGGATATGAATATGCAAGAAAAAGATGCTTTGCTTATGATATTCTTGCTGAAAATGATATGATTGATTAAAAACATGAACAACTCATTCATAAAGGTTCAAAGTAGGGAGAAATTAGGGAAATAATCTCTCTGATAAAAATAAAAGTAAGAAGAGGGTATTATAATAATTATTGATGTTGAAAATAGAACTTCAATACCATAATAAAAGCTTCTATTGCCAGCAGGCGTCCATAGCCTTGACAGAGTTGATTTTTAACCCATATGAGCTAGGATCCTCAATTTATAGTTGGAGAATTCCATTGTTGTTTCTACAAAAGAGATCAGTGTGCTGGCATGGTAACCAGATGACCACACTGCCATTCCCTGGGTAGTAGCAAAAGTGATTAGGCCAGCTCATGATGAGACCTTATGTTGCAAGGATATTTTAGCCATCCAATGGATCATAACCCTTGTGTGGTGGCCATAGTGGGAATGTCACGTCACTACATCATTATGAAAATTGTAGGCTGGCTCTTAATGAGATCCCCTATCCTCTATCAGTAGGCAACAATTTGTTGTTATTACACATTTTTATGATAAATAGAGGGAGGTTCAGTACTCCTTAAGAGGAGGGATGGTGGAAGAAGTTGAACATGTCAATAGAAAAAAATTATACCCATACTCTCATTTATAATAGACAGAGAGGATTATAACCAGGAGGAATGGAACCAGCATGGTAAAGATGATCAATCAGTATGATATACAACAGAAATCAATACAGTAAAGTAATATATAAATAATTTTGTCCCTTTTGTTTTTTGTTTCCTTTTAAATTTATCATCAAGAAGCTATCTTGTTAAAGATCATAACATTAAGAGTATTCACTTGCTTCAGTAGAATCCATAATTCTTGTGCTCATCAAAGTATTGTACTTCATGCCATGAAATGGAATTAGAAAAATGGGGTTGGGATGAGCTAGGAATAATCTCGCAAGAGGAAGGAGGTGATGTTTGATATCAAAATAATGCAAGGAAAAGGGCGTTGTTCAGAAAACACAAAAGTTCATAAGAATAAAAAATGTTGTTCCAAAGATGGAACAACAACTGTTCAAAAGTGGGAACAACAAAACACGCTAAGAGAAAAAGGTGTCGTTCAAAAGTTTGGACAACAAACAACAAAAAGTGTTGTTCCAAAGTTGGAATAGAAGCTGTTCAAAAGTTGGAACAGAAGTTGTTCAAAAGTTTGAACAACAACTCCCAAAAAGTGTTGTTCCAAAGTTGGAACAAAAAACAAACAAAAGTTCTATTCCAAAGTTGGAACAGCAAACATGCAAAAGTGTTGTTCCAAAGTTGGAACAACAAAGATGCAAAAAGGTATTGTTCCAAAGTTGGAACAACAAAGACGCAAAAAGTGTTGTTCCAAAGTTGGAACAGCAAAGACACAAAAAGTGTTGTTCCAAAGTTGGAATAGTAGACAAACAGAGAAAAAAACACAGAAAATCAAATCAGCAATCATATTTATAGTTTTTACAAAAAGGAAGCAACCAAAGGATTGCCTTCTATAGCTAGAACTTGCACGCTAGAGTCCTCGCGAATTGCTGGTAAAAAGATTCTCTTATAAGTGGTTTTTGGCAGAGGTGCACCCGATGCCCATTTTCTTTAAAGGAAAAACCAAACCCATCAGTGGTGGCCAATGTAAGAGTGCCATTGTCATTCACTTCCTTTTTTTCATAGGGGCCTAACCACCTAGTCTATAGTTTACCATGGAAGTCTTGAAACATGGAATCGTAAAGAATTGCCTAGTCACCCTCATGAAATGTCTTTTTCTTAATCAAAGAATCGTGCCATTTGGCTCTTTGTTGTTGAATGAGTACAGTATTTTCTAGAGCCAATAGCTGAATTTCATCTAATTCATTTATTTGTTGTATTATGTTAGTCTAGGCTTCAGTTAAATCCAGTCCCACCTCCTAGGCTATCCTTAGTGTTTGTATCTCAAATTCTATGGGGAAAATGGGTTCCTTACCAAATACCAGTTGATATGGAGAGTGTTCAGTAGTGTTCCTCCAAGTCATGCGATATGTCCACAAGGCCTCTGGCACTCGAGTAGACCAATCTCATCTATGTGATGAGACTATGTTCATTAGAATAGCTTCAATTACTTTGTTTGTACTCTCCACCTACCCATTCGCCTGCAAGTGATATGGAGAGGTAATTATGTGCATAATGTGATGATTCTTTAGTGTAGAAGTGATCTTGTGGCCTACAAATTGTGGCCCCCCATCAATAATTACTTCTATGGGTAAGCCATACAGCACAAAAATTTCAAAAAGAAAATTAATCACTGTTTCCTTTGTTGTTCTTGGTAACGCTACTGCCTCGACCCATTTAGTCATGTATTCTGTCGCAACCAATATATATGGTTTCAGATTGGATAATGAGTTGATCGACCCGATGAAATCTAATGCCCAATTCTCAAAGGGTTCTATCACCAGCTGTGGATGCAGGGTCATCTCATTAGATTGGCCAAGGCGACCCATGCTTTGCAAACTATCACATGCCTAGAAAAATTTCTTAGCGTCCTTAAAAATCGTCGGCCAGTAGTAGCCCATTTGTAAAATTTTATGTCCAATTTTGTGGTCTGCAAAATTTCCACCACAAGGTCCATCATGGTAGGATTTTAAGATATCATAAATTTCATCTTCCCTGATACACCTGCAGATGTGCATACCAGCCCCTGTGTGAAAAAGGTATCCTTCGATCTAGGAGAACCGAGTGTTGCATTGCACTATCAATTTCCTTTCTCTGGGTGTCAGATGTTTGGGCAGTTTTCCCACTGCTAAGTAATTTGCCACATCTACGTGCCATGGTGTTTTTACGGCCATAGAAAATAGGTGTTCATATAGGAACTGGTCTTCTACTACTATTCCATCATCTGTTCCTAGCACTCGGGAGTGGAAGTCTGCCACAAGGTTTTCCCTCCCTGGTCGATCCCTTATAGTTATGTCAAATTCCTGCAAAAGTAGTAACCAACATGTCACTCTTCCATTCGTAATGGGTTTATTAGCTAAGTATTTGATAACAGAGTGATCAGTATACAGAACTACAGGGTATCCAATTATATAGTGTCTGAATTTGTTAATAGCATAAATAACGGCTAGAAACTCTTTCTATGTTACTGTGTAATTCAACTCCGTACGAGTTAAGTTTTTGCTAATGTAATATATAGCATAGGGTTTCTTGTCTTCTTCTTGGCCAAGAACTACTCCAATGGTTGTATCTAATGCGTATGATGAAAATTGGAATGATATATCCCACTTCGGGCCTCGTAATACTAGTGCTATTGATACTAGCCGTTTCAGATCTGCAAAGGAAATGTCACATTTTTCAGTCCATATAAAATCAATATTTCCTATCAAGGCATATAATGGTGCAGCAATTTGTGAAAATTTATTTATAAATATATGATAATATCCAGCAAATCCCAGAAAACTACGTACCTCTGTTTGAGTGCAGGGAGTAGCTAATAAGAGGATTACCTGTATTTTTGCTAGATCTACCTGAATTCCAGCTGCTGAAATGTAATGACCCAGGATCATGCCCTCTATCATTATCATATGGTACTTCTTGTGGCTTAAGCATAGCCTAGTAGCAATAAAACACTCCAGGACTCTCTCCAATGTTTGTAATGCCTATTCGAAGTCATCTCCATAGGGTGTGAAATCGTCCATGTACACTTCCAATCCTTCATTCATCAAGTCTGTAAAAATACTGAGTATGGCTCTTTGGAATGTAGTAGGTGCATTACACAATCCAAAAGGAAATATCCTATAAGAAAATGTTCCCCACGAGTGGGTAAAAGTAGTTTTATCCTGGTCTTCAAGAGCAATCTGAATTTGGTTGTAGCCACTAAAACCATCCAGGATAGAAAAAAATTTCTTCCATGGCAGTGTATCTAGGACCTGATCATTAAATGGGAGGGGAAAATGGTCTTTTTGTGTTTCATTGTTGAGTTCTTCGTAGTCAACGAATATCTTCCATTTCCCATTCTTTTTGGGGATCACAACTAATGGAGAAACCCATTTGCTATCATATATAGGATAGATAAAATTCACATCTAACAATTTTTGAAGTTCTTGTTTAACAATATCCTTTAGGTGAGGATTTAATCTATGCTGAGGTTGTCAAATGGATCTTGCATATTTTTTAGTGTAGATGTGGTGAATGCATAGTTGAGGGTCAATCACTTTCATGTCTAGGTAATCCCAAGCAAAAGCCCCTTTATATTTCCTAAGGACTTGAATAAGCCTTTGTTGCCGGTCATCACTCAGATTATTGTTAATGTTCAGGATCTTCCCTAGCTCGATTGCGATAGGTTTTCTATTATAGATTGTGGTTGTTGCTATTGGTTGGTCATTGATATTTCTTAGGGAATCTTCTTCAATTTCATCATCAAGGACTTCTTTAATCATGTAACATCTCAAACCAGACACCATAGCAGGGTGATTGATAAAAGTATTGATGACATCGTCTTCTGTTTGGATTTTCAATTCAAGGGCATCTCCCACAATTAATGGTGACCGAATATTTTCTGTTAAATATGTTACAGGTTACTTCCTAAATTTTACAATGGTTAGGCTTGGCTGAGTAGGAGGGTATAAAGCTAGATTCTTCACATAATTCCCTCTGGTTATGGTCATAATACATGTCCGACAGCTGATATAAGCATCATCAGTTGATAGCCAAGGCCTTCCTAATATTAAGGGATGTCCATATAGCCAATTCCTAGGGTTAATAATCAAAAAATCTATCAGATATTCCCAAGTGTCTATAGAAACCATCACATCTGGTAATGTTCTCCTGGCTTAATGATTGAGTAGTCGGCAAGTTCTAGCAAGGTAGTTGGTGGTTCCAAGGTTGTGATGCCAAGAATTTCGCAAGTTGTTGTTGTGAGAATGTTAATGGCTGCCCCTAAATCGACTAAAGCATTGGGAAAAGAGCAACCATTTATCTAGAATGTGACAATGGGGTTTCCCGGGTCTTCATATTTTACAGGTGTCTCTTTGCCTAGTAATAAATCAGACAAAGTCGCGACAACATGGACAATTGGAGTTATTTTTGTTTTTCTCATAGACTTCTTTATACACAATTCTTTAATAGTTTTGGCATATATTGGAATTTCTTGAATAGCCTGGAGGAGGGGTATTTTTATACAAATATTCTTGAGTTCACCCAAAAGATCAAAGTTGGGATATTCAATTGGGTGTGGTATCATCAATCTTTCTGGGAATGGGGGGAAGTAGTTATGATTTGTTCAGGATTTTTTTGCCTGACTGTATCTTCCCCTTGTTTTGTTTGTTGATCATCTACAGTCAAAGGCTTATTTGGGTGCGGTTCTTTAGGTTGTGGATTTTTCTCCTCGTCTGGAGCGATTACATGTCTAGATCTTAACTTGAGTTTGTTACACTCTCCCAACTCAACTTCAGGGTCCAAACCCTCAATGATTTGTACTGAATGGATTGGTTTATTGTTAGGATTTCGGTTAGGTTGAGATGGGAGTTGTAGTCATATATTAGATTAAGGATTTTGCTGCAACGTGTAAGGTGCTGGCAAAGTTGTTTGAGGTGGAGGAAATGTCCCCATAGGCTGGTTCGTGGATCTTTGCCAATTTGATTGCTAGTTATGATTTTGTGAGGTGGAAGGGGACCATTGAGATCAATAGGGGTTGTTCTGCTGGAATGATGGAGGGTAAGAGGGATTTGGCCAATTATTGTTTGGATTTGACTGGTTGGGCCATGGTGGCATAGAAAATTCTTGAGGTGGCCAAGTATAAAATGGTGGTTGGTTCTACCATGCTGCCCCTGAATATTGCTGAGAATTATATTGCGAGGGAGGAAAGAACAAAAATGGATCGGTAGGCATACCTGTCTAACATGCTTGTGATTGATGGTGTTGGTTCAATAGATATACTAGTTCAACTTCTTCTTTCACTTCCTTGAAGACTACTTTTAATCCTGGAAGCGATGGGAAACTTTATGTGGCATGCTCCTTAGTGCATTTAGAACATGTTTGTATCATATCTAGTGGGCATATTTTATGACTGTGTTTATTTCTACAACGGGGACACAAAATAGCAAGGTTATGTTCTGCTTCAACCTGCTTTCATTTAGCTTACATGATATCCAATTGTGTTGTCATGATCCCCAAGATATCAGTCTTGAAATTTTCCAATAGATTTCTGATTTTGACTGGTGTAATGCTTCCTCCTGAGGCTTTGTTGTCTCTGGTTATCGCATCGCATCCGGCTGGCTTTAGCCTTGTACTATCCTTGGAGCACTTGATGCACAAGTCTATAATATTGTCATAATCTTCTTAATAAATTTTGCCCTTACCCATTATATTCATTGTTTATACCCATTGGTCTTTCATACCTTTAATCATCGTGGTTTTTATAACATTATCAGGTAGATTTACATAAGGAGATATTTGTAGATTATATTGGCAATACTCCACATATTCTTCCGGAGTCTCATTAGGCTTAGCTACCATTTCAAAGATTTCATCTTTTAGTTCTCTAGTTTGGCAATAATCTTGGTATTTTTTAAGGAAGGATGTTTTCATCTATTCCCAGTCATTGATGGTACCTTCACCAAGTCCCATAAACCAATGTATGGTTGCTCCCTTTAGAGTAGAGGGGAATAGTTTCAGCTTCTGAGGGTCGGTGGTGTAATCATAACCCCTACATAGGACATCGAATTCGAAAAGGAATGCATCGGGATCTTCTGAAGTTAGTCCATGAAAGGTAGGAATATTCTGTAATGGGATAGCTTTCATGGGGGCATTGACAACTGTGTCCACAATAGGGTATTGTAACGTAGAGGTTTGGGGCTGCTGTTGATTATTAGCCATTTGGTAAAAGATATGCCAGTATCCTCCACAGATCTCTGGAGCTCGAGAGCTATTCCTAGGATGTCCAGAAGAGGCTGGATTGATTCTAATAGTGCTACCTCGATCCGGAACACTAGGTGTCCTCTATTCAATCATTACTTCAGGAGATCTAGGTTCTGATGATTTAATTTCAAGATTACCTATTTCTCATTCTCCTTCATGGAGGTTGCAAGAACTCCCTTCTTGTGAAGGGTGTGGTTGTGAATTCTCAATGTCTTGAAAACTCTGTTCAGACCCTTTAGTCCTATTGTGAGTCTAAGCGTTAGCTACATATGGTGACCCTGTGGCCTGAAGAGAGACAGTAGGATGTTTGGTAGCTACAATTCGAGGTCCTATGGATGACTGAGACTCAACTTTTCTTATGATTTCTTCAATAAATGTTGATCATCCAAGGGTCATCGATCCCTTATATTTTTCAGGTTTGGGAGGAGGAATTATATATTTTTTTGGTCTTTTCTTCTTAATCATTCATACAAAAATAAAAACGTTCATTTCTACCTTAAATTCCTACGCAATTCTGGTGGAAAGCAGGCGGAGGAGTGAGCATTTTACTCGTTCGTTACGTAGGTTCTTACCTTCTATTTTTAATACCCAATTCTATCTCAGTAGACAAACATCAAACATACATCACTCTTTGTAAAATGGCAACACTCTCCCCGAAAATGGCGCCAAAATGTTGGGTGCTAATAGGTGTCTTTTAAAACTCCTAATTACCTCACATTAATTTTTAGCCTGGGTAATTCCTTTTATTCAAATATTGTGCAAAATATGTGCAAGCTATAAATCCATAGAGTAATGCTTTTAAAAAAGTTATTAAATTCAATACAAGAGTAAAAAGATGCAATCATAAATTTCAAGCTTGTAACTTTAAGGGAAGTAATTCATCTAAGCATCATGACTCAATCTCAAACAAAACCATAATTCAATCTTAATCAACCAATTCGAATGATAACCAATTTGATCTAATTAATAACACTCTATCCTTTAAATTAACCAGAAATGATTCTTTAACTGATGACTAATTCAATCCACGACATGAATAAATAAAACCAATTAGAATTATGTATTAATAAAATGAATACCAGAAATCTGAATTAACGAAATTAAATCAACTGCAAAGATGTAAAGAAGAATAAACTTGGAGGAAACGAAAGAGTATAAAACAAGGAACAACAGTAAGATCGACTAGAGACTGGGCCCTAGCCACCAGTAAATACTACTTAGCTACTTCAGAATATCCAAATGAACAGTAACACAAGTTATATATTAATCATCAAAGTCACTTTTTATTACAATATGATCTCGTTCTTCAGAATCACGCTTCTGTAAATTAAAATTACAATTGAAGTAAAAGGCAAGAGATCTCTCTTCATTTTTCTCCTTTATAGTGAAAAGGAAAAAGATAAATGTGATCCCTCAGGATCAGGAGATCTTAAGGGATTCACAACTAAATGCTATCTTCAGAGAATTCTTTCATCTTGTACTGATCTTCTTGATTCCTTTCTTGGTTCGACCACACATGACATGCCTCATTTCCCTTTATTAGCTTTTGTTGTTCCGACTTTGGAACAACAACTATTCCATCTGTTGTTTTTCTGCATAAAAAACAATGAAAGTTAGTTTGGACGGGCAAATCGTATCAAGAGCAGTTTCATTCATCCCTCATCAAAATTTTATCAATATGTTATTATATCATGGCACAAAATGGATAAGAAAAGAGGAAAAAGATGATGTAATCAAGAGTAAATACATACCTATTGCACGGCTCAACACATCCCAAGACCTAGACTTAGTGATTAGATTTGGTTTTGTTGGATTGTCAATTTTCTTTAGTTTAGAATTTCTCGGATTAGAATTAGTTTTGTTTAAGATTTAAATTAGAATCATCACAATATTGAATGATAATTAGTTTTGTTTCATTTTAGATTTCTAAAGTTTATTGTTTGAATTGCAGTTAAATTTTGCATGCATTGAGATTAAGTTTGATTGGTTTAATTTACTTAGATTGAGATTAAAATTGCTCAGTGATTTGTATTATGTGTTTAATTTATTAATATATTTCATATTTCATGATGTTATTTTATATTAGACGCTATGATCTTGCGTTACTTTTGCTTGTGCGTCTAAGTCTTACAACTGCTGATTGATAATTTAATGTTGGAATTATAACACATATAATTTCCCCAAAAGCTCTAACATTGAGGTATGATGGGAGGGGCTTAAAGGATTGTAGCTCATGTGGATTTTTCGAGAAGTGAAGAAAATACAGAAATATTTCAGTAAAAAATTTCCAATCAACTTCATATTCTAGAAATTCAAAACAAAGATGACAGAAGCATTCATAAAAGTGCACATCAGATTCGTCAGGTGATTTTCACAAATTTAGAATTTTCTGATTAAGTGCTTTAAGGTCATAATGAAATAAAGAAAAACCTAATTGTTTTATCATGTGATTGAAAGAGTGTATAGAGGTTGCGAGAAATGTGAGACACCATTTCTTAATGCGCCCTTCGAATGTGTAAGCGAACAACCAATAGGAAATGTTGTCCGAGGGGACTTCATTCTTGTCACAGAAACCCAAAAAGGAATCTCTATGAATTAACAGGGTTGTTCTGCTTTCACCATCATATTTAAGTTGTGACAAGTCATCTATAACATCCTATGACACTTTGAAATCATGAGCGTGAGAAAAATAGGTCGAGGTTGAGATTTTGATGTAAGTCATGAATGATGTGAAGAGATCCATCACATACTTTGAGGGCTTAGCTTATCATCTAGCCCTCCTTCTAGCGCTTAAAATGTTGATGGTGCTAGACCCACCAACATTTAAGGGGACCTCCCTAGTAAGAAGTCCCAACTAGACCTCAAACCATTTGGAGTAGGAGTCCTAGCAGTGGGTGGTAATGTAGTGCCTTGACCGTGATAGAGCTCAAAGATAAGTATGATGACTTTGGTCAGAAGCAAGTGTGTGACCTTGTAGTGAGTCAAGTGAGATCGGTGGGGGTTCTAATAGATGGAGGGGAAAAATAAGTGTGTCCCTTAGAAGCCTGTAATAGTACGTAGACTAAAAGGAACACACAAGTGGAATGACATCACAAGATGCAATGTGGAATAGTCCACAAAACAAAGTGATAGCTTAATCCAACAACACACCTTCAACAAGATTAATACAATTGCATATAAAATAGTTCATAAGAAAATGCATAAGATAAACAACATACATTGCTAAAGAAACCACAATAGTCCAACTACAATAAAAAAATATGCATGAAAATGTGTTGCCTCAGTTATATTATTATTAAGTGAAAGTTCCATCCATACATACACCATTTCGAGCCACAAGCCCCAATAGTGGAACATTATAGTCATGAACACATGCTCATCCAAAGAAGTATACTCTCTCCACTTTATGGAGAAGCCAAGGCTCATCACAATACTCCCAAGCCTTCTCTAATCCTAAGCCTAGCCAAAAGCTTGGTTCCCAAAATCTTGTTCTATGAGTTATGAGGTTCTATTTATAACAAGGGGTGGGGTGACCATTAACAATCCCCCTTGACTCTTTAATTACCCTCACGACTATTCAAATTCTTTACAAATAACTCATTACATTACATAGTGACTATTCACATTCAACTAATGGCACTTGGAATTTTAATTACAACATATTTACAAATAATATACATTTTCCACATGTACCCATGTGAGACAAAATAGGCTAGAGATAGCCTAACAAGACAAAACACTATGACTCAGGAATTTGGGGAAAGACCAATTCAGAAACATCCACTTGATTATGCTAAGTGACATACTGATATCAAGCTTGGTACTCTGCTATGGTGTCCCCATACTACTTGATAGTGTCTTTCTTATAGCGGAGTCTTTCCTGCATAGATTCTGGGTATATGGTCTTGGAACCCTTGTCCAACTCATGCGCAACATGGTCTTCACTACAGCAATACCACCAATGTACTTCTACATTTTCTCTACTCTCATCTCCAAGTCATCATTGGTGGTCGCTCACCTTTGCTACACCATGTACCTATCGATCTCTAGTCAGAATTGGTTCTTATCATTGGCTACAGTGAGGGAACTGATTAATGAGATCCTACGCATTCTCACCATGACATCAAAACTCTTGAAAAAACGTGCATATGAAGCTTGTATGTTACTGATGAATGGGGTGAGTTTCTCATAGTTCTGGATCTACATCCGGATATTTTCTTTGTCCAGCTTTGCCTGCAGCTTCATCATCTTGGGAAAGTGAAGTTGGGCTCATTTGTATTTCATTGTCCATTCCTACAGATGGGTGATAACAATGTATACGTATTTCAGAGTTTGGACAATCGTTCTGCTCCACCGCTGGAAACCAAATAGATGGAAAACCACCTTTTTCACAGTGACAAATCCATCATAGTCTTTTTGCATGGTGGCCTCAAGAGTTCATACTTTAGCAAGTATCACTTTCCTCATTTCTACCATTGTGGATCCTATGGATTATTCTTCTTTATGCCTGGTCACTTGCAAATTCTTCTCCAACTTTTCATTCTCTTCTAACAAGAACTTGACATTTGAGCTTGTGGCTCCTGCATAAGACATAGTGGCATCATCCATGGCGACTTGATGTTTCCTAACATCTGTCACTATCTCCCTTTCCTTCATAAATGAAAGTGGTGCATGATCATCTAGGAAATAATTTCTCCAAGCCTGTACAATCTTCTGTTGCAAATCATCAAATGACATCTTTTACACATCCATCACTGGATCATCATCAAGGGGAACAACCTCTTCTTGCTCACTTGGGGCTAGTTTTGATACTGGAAGTGGTCGAGACTGTGGGGTGACCTCGAATGCTCTTGGAATGAGGTCGGTATCTTGGTCTTGTGGCTCCTATCCCAACTCCATGTTTGTTTCTTCAACCATTTACTCAATCTGTTGAGAAAGCTCCCGATCCTGCATCTTCTCATCCTCTTCTTCATGTGATGCTTATTCTGACTCCTCAACCTATATGGGCGCAATTTTCTCTATTATCATGCCTTTCACTTCTTCCTGTTCCTTTTTCTGCTTCTCTTTCCTCTCTCTCCTTCTTAGTTATTATTCTTCCTTCAAATTCTTCTCCCTTTCTTGCAACTTCCTTCCTACTTCCTCCAACCTTTGATTCTCTCTCTTCCTCCATTCTGTTCTCTTTATGGATTGTTGCCTCTTTTCCTCCATTGTGAAAGCTTCTTTCTCAATGAGAGGATATTATTCGAACTTGAATCTTTGCTCAACCTCTAGGTTCTTGATAATATTCCTCTTACCCTTTTCCTGCACCAATTTGCTACTTATTGTTACAGTTGTAGATCCTTCCTGTGTTACTCCTACCTACAGAGAAACTTTCCATTATGTGTCTATACTGACTAGTTCATTGAGCTTGGAGTGGTTGTAAAAATATCTCCAAGGATCCTCGTCTACCCAATGATATCCCGATGGATCCATGGATAATAAATTCTCACAAAATGGTTCTTGAAAATCTCATGGGGATCATATGGATTGTAATATTTGGTGCCAAAATAAAACTTTGCTATCTCCTTAGCTTTGACATCCGCATATTTCAAGCTCTTAATCTCGTACAATCCAATCCACAAAGGAAGAGTAGGCCAAGGTGAATTCTTCCTCCTACATAGCCCTATTGATAACCCCATGGAGATGTGATATGTGAGCCCTTGCATGACCAACTTGTTAGTGGCATACCTTGGTAGAACATGCAAAGGCTTCTCTCCACCAAACATCCCAATGAAGGTGCCACAGGGTGAGGCATACCAATATGCAATGTTAAGTAATTCATGCATCACTTCTTGGTACATGCAAGGTGGATCCTTCTCAAAGATCAACTTGTACACTGGGGTGATGAAATGGTCAGCTAGCCTTTCCATAAATCCTTGGTAGCTGCACTCATAAATAAACATGAAATAAATATTGACACCATGCTCCTATGGTATCCATATCTAGCCCATGCCAGGAAACTAATGCTAGGCACAGATTGCATCAAGTAAATACGTAGACATGTAGAATCTCACTTTCTCATCGTTGGGTGGATTTTGGGTGTTAGTCACATTGACTTTCAACTGATGAGCCAACAGATCTGACCAGTTGAATGCTTTTCCATCATTCACCAACTAGTCTAACACAACCACCAAATTATATGGAAAGGTCTTTGTGCTCTGTTGAGTGTATGATCGGCATGCAAAGATGATCAATAACTGGTAGGCCTTTTTGAGTGACTTCATCTTGTAAACATGATTTGGTTTTGATATGAATTTCAATGGCTCTTTCACCCAATGCTTTATAATATCTCTAGTGTTTACATAGTTGTGGGTGGCATAAAAAATTTCATCCATGTGGTTCATGGGTTGAGGTAAGTGATACATCTGATGATAATTCTCCATCCTAATAGTAAAAAGTTGTGTCCCACTGGAACTGCTCAATTTCATAGTCTCGTGATCTATGTGTGAGACAATATAGTGGATGATGTCTATACAAGGAAAGATGGTGTACCTGCATGCAATATTATGTAAGTCTGAGCAGTGGATATTGACATACACCTACTAATCCTCTATAGATTCCTTGGAGTCCCCTGCAAGGATATCCTTGATTTCCTTCAATGTTAACTGCATGCCTTTCTCAATGGACAACTAAGTGTCTTCATAAACTAGAAAATTTCCTCACACCTACTCAACTCCACCCCATTGCTACTTTCAACAATATCCTTCGATGCAACTCTCTTGGAAGGCATGTTACTTGTAACTATTGGAGAGTTTATCAACAATTGTTGTATCTAGATACAAGGAGGACACTCATGGCATGTGTACATTAGCGTGAAACCAAAAGCACTTCAAGAATAGACCAAACAACAAACTACACAACTTTTGGGAAGAATTACACAATACTGGCTCTTAGTGGTGACTGAATGCCAATTGGTTATACACATTTCCCAGTCCTAGCCGCTAGTGAGGAGGTGTTGTTGTCTAGAACTATGCAATACATAGTTTAGTCAAGCTTATGCTAGATGGGATTGTGCATTATGCAATGCTAGTGACCAAGGCTCAGGACTAGTACCTAGAACTGCACAATACAGAGTTGGAGCCAAGCCTTGATAGCCTCTACACAACTCCTAGGGCCAAGGCAGAGCCTTGACATCCATAAATGTGTAGTGCATTCCTGGAAAGAGCTAGACCTGGGCCAAGGAAACAAAGATGTGCACAATGGCAACATGAAAACGAGAAGATATGAAAGTAGAAGTGAAGTTGGGTGTAGATATGAGTGAATGATGATGCATCCAAATAAAACTAGTGTAGGAATCAATCAAACTGAAGAACAATGAAGCATGTGGAGAGAGCTTCTGCAACAACAATCGTTAGTGCAACAAATGGATTATGCATGCGACACTTGGGAAAGGAAATGAAAAACTTAGAAAAACACTTCTATAGGCTAAAAAAATCAAAACACCATTGTCATTTAATAAAATGGGTAAAATAACACTCTCACAAGCCAAGCAAACAAAACCAACTGAAGAAGTAATGAAATACTAGAAAAGCAAGACTTTCATGGTGAAAATCTACGATGACCGTGCCGAAGGTTCCTAGATCTCCTCGAGAATGCTAGAGCTCCAAGATCAAATGTGAAAATGAGATCTGGGGGAATCTATTAAATAGATTTGGTCAATTTAGGGTTTATGACACGAAGGCCAAAAATCTAGGAAAAAACGATAGTTCCAAAAAATAACTCAAGTGCAACTTTGATTGTTATAAATAGATCCCTATTTTTTAGGGATGCTTTTTCTCCTTTTTTTTCTTTTCAAGAAAAAAATTCCATGCGCCATGCATGCATGAAGAGGTTGCGCAGTGGGGATGGAACTCGACAACTTACTGGCTCGGGCATAGGGCAACTGTTGAGGTAAAGATTCTATGCAATTTCTAGGCTGAGTGGCCTAGGCTGCCTCTCATGCTGTGCAAAGTTTCCTAGCTAAAGGAAAGTTGTCAGCTAGCTCTGAATAATTTTGGAGTTGAAGGCTCACTCCTGGCTTGGACCACACAATTCCTGAGAGAAAGGCTGGTTGCACTCAAGGATTGTGCAATTCACTAAGGAAATCCTGGAATCGGGTTAAAACCAAGTCAAGAGATCGACTTGTGGGTTAGACAAAAAGGTAAGTTAGAAAACACAAGTCATAAGTTGAAGATGAATCTCAATCAAATCAGAAGTAACTGTGTCAATGTAAGATGAGTTGTTGTGATTTTAGGATGGAGGTTCCATAACAAAGCATAGGAAAAAATTTGGAGGGTGGTTGTAACCCCCACAACATTTCCTTTTTAGGTGGTTTCAGCCCTTAAAGGGGATAATATGTCAAAGGTATATCCCCCCAATGGGGGTGGCAAGTGACAAATAAGTGGAAGGGAATAGGGAATGAGAGGGGCAATCGTAGGCCACATAGTGGGGCATAGGGGTAGCTAAATAAGGGGGAGCCCACACTTGGGTATGTAATGTGTAGAAGCGAGAAATTGTGGTACATGAGGTGCTCCAACCTTGATTTTTCCACCCTTCTTTATATTCCTTTTTCCTTTTATTAATTACTTTAATCAACTCCTTAGGGCTCAAACGAAAAGACATGTTATATGTAAGATATATCATTGACTACCCCCTTTTAGGTAGGGTAGTTCATTTCCCTCATGGGTTGGTGTTATGTGGAATTTTGCATCTACGGATAAATACAATTTCCCTAGGTGGGTAGCTACACCTAGAACAATAGACTTAAAGCATTTATCCTTTCTCTATAGAGGATAAATAAGACAAGGGACCTACTTGTTATATTTCGCTTTCCCTTTGTCTCCTTTGTATGGTTTCCGTCACACCTTCTCGAACTTAATCTGCTCGATAAGTACCTGCAATCATAAATAGAGGAAAAAACCCAATCATAGCAAGATATCTATCTACTATAAGAAAATGGAATTGAAAGGATTTACACATATAATCATCATACATAAAGACAAGAATATGGGAAAAGCTGTAAACAACTTTATTAAGTAGAAGGAAGAGTTACAACCATGAAGTCTGATCCAATGTCACTCCTCCAACTTCAGTTCCATCCAACATCACAGCAAAATCACAACACTCCGGCATCATAACAATACTTGCTTACAATCTCAAACCTCACACCAACAGTATCTCCTTAAAAATTCTCAAAGTCTATCCCATGGTCACTTAGATGAGTGCTCAATTTATAGGAAAATGGAGGTGGTTTGGTCATAAATGAGGATATTGAATGGTATTCCAAACTTAGAGTTAGTTTCCATGGAGGAAGGGATGATAGGATATGGGGTTACTTAACTCATTCCCTATCCAATTTCGAGCTCATAGGAGATGAAAAGTGTGGGAATCTTCTAGAAGGCTCTAGAAGATAAGAATATCCCGAGAACCCTATGAGGATTTCGCTCAATCTTGCCCAGTGGAGGTCAAAGTGGGCCTAAGTGCACTAAAGTGCACCCTAACATGGGCCTACCTACACTAAAGTGCATTTACCCCTGACCAAGGCTATGCTGGTTGCTTAAGGAGGCATTTCAGGAGGGCTTCAGGCCAAGAAAATTTCAGGGAAGGAGGCATTCAAAGCGATGACTTGTCTAGGGCATGTAGGAATTGGATTAGGGTTTGATGATCCCTAATTGTACTGATCTAAAGGATGGGAGTGATGTTCCCAAATAGACCTATAACAACTGCCCCCTAAAGCATGAAGTTGAAAATGATAATGTCGATTGATATGCTTTACGATGTGATGAGGAGGTTCTGAAGCGGATGGTGACCTGCATCAATTACAATACATAATATCATGATATTTTGGATTTTTCATGAACTCCTGAGGGAAAGCATACCCATGCTTAGCATATAAACTTTTCATTACATGTACATAGATAGTCGTCTATAGATATAGACCCATGATAAGATGACGATCAGTGTAAAGTCATTGTACAAATGATTTAGTATTATCCTAAAATCGCAGCGCGGATGGATGAAACTAAATCTGGGGTCTTCTATCTCGTTTAATCATTTGCTCAAGTACGAGTCTAACCATGTGAATATGTGATCTGAAGTCGAAGATGGGAAGACACCATCTAATTACCAACCAATGATGTAAGTTGTTTAACAAACGTGAGAGAAATCACTGATAATGATAATGATCCCCAAGGTAGTGCAGTACATTCTGCATGGTGTGAATGGATGTTTTGATGTCGAACACCATACAAAGTCTTTTGGTCAAAGGTCAGTGATATATGCATGCTCCAAGGTACTTAAAGGGTGTTTCTAAGTCAACTTCTTGGATAATGTGTTGATGTCGACAAGAAGCGACTCATCGCAGGAGGGCCTTGATGTATGCCACATCAATGACACGAAATGAGTATAATGATTTTTGGAGATGGAATGTGATTGACGACACAAGGATCAGGAATGGCGATCGTGATAATGAAGGTTTATGAGTATTGCAAAGGATGAATTTAACTGGGTGACTTCTCTTGAACATGTCATTGACACTGAATGAATTTGCAGTATTGATCCAAAACCAAAGTAATGGATGGTATGATATACCAAGGTATGATGATGATCAAGCAGATAACCCAACCCAAGTAGGCACAATGAAAGTGTCATGTTCAAAAGTGACCTACTGCCATAAAGTGGTTTACTCCTTTTCCCATTTTCTCCAATCATCACTGACCAGTACCTCTTTATTTTTATTGAGATTGAGGAGGACAGCATATGCTTGTTGTATAATTCCACCCTTTGGGTGAATCCATCGCTCTATGACATTTTAATGAGTCCAGCAAAGGTGAAGCTCAGTCTTGTCATGATTGACAAGTTTGTCGCTATTTGATGCTTTAAAGAGCTTAACGACAATGAGAACTTGGTCCTTTTCATGTTTAGAGAGTTTGAAAAGGGAAAAAAAGAAAAATCCACAAGTTCTTTTTCAGAAGTTTTTCTCTCAAGTCTGAAAAAGTGTAAAATAATACTAGAGAGAACCTCTTGACCATGTTCAATCAACGTATTCCTTTTTCGTAAATAATATGTCTCAGTTCGGAAAAGTGTTAAACTTAAACTTAGTAGATGTTATTTCCAATCTGTTAATGAGTTGAAAAGGACAAGCACTCCACAATATTTTCATATTTCGAGAGTCTGAAGATAGCTTAAAGAGAACTCCAAGGGGGTTCCTTTTTCGATGTTTAATAGAGCTCGAAAAAGAGATAAAAGTATGCTCTATGGTCAAAGTACAATTCACGATCGTGCACATCAATTTTTGTAAGTCGGCTGTAAATTTGTTCAAAGAAACACCAAACAGATCATACATATATGTTTCATTGGTAAAAATAGGTAAATACTAAAGTTTACTCATTTAATGATCATGAAATAAACATAAAACAAGAATTTACCATGTCATTTTCACCATTTGATATATACCATTCAATTTGTGCTCTAAACTAGTTTTTTACCTTGACCTTCAGCAGTTGATTGCGAAAGATTATGTGGATCATTTCTCATGTCATTTGTATCAGGTAGAAGATCTACCCCTCCTCTTTCTTTTCATGTCATTCTTTTACAGATTTAGGCAATTTGTTTGGGTTTTTATGGCCTCCGAGGTTAGAGTATTTCGCCCTGGGATCAATGCAGCCTTCTACGTTGAAAACTACACTGGAGAGCACCCAAATAGAAGGGTAGATTCTTCATAGCACATTGTCTCCTTTCCTAGGTTGTGCTGGGCGAGTTTCACAAATTTGTTTCACCTGTTTGGCCCAAAATTTCTCTAGTCTTTTTCATGAAATGGATCCTAACTAAGCTTATGGTTTGATTTCAGGTTTTCATCAGATTAGAATGTCTATTACTTGGAAAGAAAGAGAGTATGAAGAACAAGACTTGGTTTCCCTAAATGATCCAGGTACTGTTGAGGCCCTCAGAAACTGTGGCTTATTGAAATACTTTAGGTTGTCTGGAATGAGGCAAAAATCATAACTATTGTAGTTCCTAGTTCGTGCATGGGATCTAATGGATTAGGCTTTTCACATAAGGGAAAAACTGGTCCCTATTATGATCAATGATTTTTACTTTCTTACAGGGTTGTCGAGATGTGGTGCCCCCATTTCTCTTTCAGGTTCTTCCCATGGGGTTGAATCGGTGAGGGACTATGTTTGAAAATTCTGTCAACCAAGTACACATCCTAGAAAATATATAAAGATAATCATCAAATATATTCATGATTTTCCTTTGGGAACAATCCTTTTCAATAACGCAATGTTGGTAGGCAGTGTGACACTTCATTTGGCAAATAGATAATACATGCAGTATGCACTTGAGTGTCTTGAGCCAACAATATTCAACTGGTGTGAGGCCCTAATTTCTTCATTGAAAGAGTTGTTGACAAAGGTAAAAAGTGATAAGACAAATAATTTGAACTATGGATAGCTCTTAATCGCTTTTACCTTAGAGAGAATTCCATTGATGCAACCTCAGCATGTAACACTAGGTGTAGCTAGTCCTAGAGATCCATAGATGCAGAGGTGGGTCGAATTGATGTCTAGACATGTTGGTCAGTCATCAATCACATTTTCCACTACATTCTTGAGTTGCCTCGATCGAAAATACATTGTCATCAGGGAGCATCCATATGCAGGGATGGATTTTCATGGAGATCCAAAGTTGCATTTACTAGTGGGTGCTCAATGGGGTGCCATAGGTAAATTGTTTTGGACCAAATGATTTTGTCTTTTGAGTTTCTACATGTTTTTGTGTATTTGATGTTTCTGAGGCTAAACTAAAATCGTTCTCATGCATACAGATGTTGGTACTATTCGACCTATGGGACATCAACAAGAGGTAGGTGGACCAACGTAGGGAAATGTCGGGAGAGCAGTTCTCCAGGATTTGGATTTGACCAAGACACTAGCAGAGTTGTAGGATCAAATAGAGGGGTTAACCCTTGGTATTCTAGATATTTGGATCGAGGAGTTACCTATGAGGCTGCAACGCCATACTATTGGTGTTCCTGGCCATTGGATGTAGCTATTGCTCATGATAGCTCAAGATGTGACTTGTTATCATGAGCATCACTAGGTCTGCATTTTGATTTTTTAGGTCAGATGACCAAACATGTCCTGGACTCAAATTTTGTAAAAATTTTTAAAACATCTATCTATTTTTTACTTTCAGAGTTTTTATATATGGTTATGTGCAATCCTATTCAACTAATGATGTGAATTGAAAATTTACTTTTTACATGTGTCACAAATGTCTGTTTAACACATAGTTCGCTAATGAATCATTTAATGTGTTAAAGTTTCTGGAAATATGCTGATATTGAATGTACTCAAAATGTCTTTCCAAAAGACGAAATCTAAGGAACATATGAAGAATCGTTTGGTTTCAAACGGTATAAATGTTTGTTAGTCTCAGTATGACGAGTTGTGAGTCCAGCCTAACGATGATTCAGTGAATGCAAAGTGAATTGGAATAAGAGGGAAGTTTGATCAATTTGCTATACTCAACGATATTGTTCATAGAATGACTAATAAACTTCCCTTGAAAACTCACTAACTCACCACTTGGAGTGAAAATGGCCCATGTTCTAAAAGGTAGGTTTTGTGTACTATGACTAGCACCATCGACGTAACCAACAAATGGTTCCAAAGATTCTGACATCTACAACAAATGCAAATTGGATTACTTAACCACATAAAAAACTCTAAAAGACACACTGACACACACACATGCAATTAAAGCATATATACAATGATTTTACTACACTCAATTAAGCATAGTAATGTTTGAGGTATAACCCGTTTCAGGGCTGTGACAACGGAATTCCATAATTAAACACCAAATCGTAGGCAGCTTTTGCCAAAACATGCTTGAAAATGTAAGGGCCCATCCATAATGGTTCAAATTTTCCTGCTCCTACTTTATCAGCTTTCTGGTCATAAAGCAAGACCAGGTCTCCTTCTGTGAAAATGTGAGGCTTGACATTTTTGTCGTATTGCACGTTGATTCGTTTCTTATGTGCTGCGTTAGCCAATGTGGCTTCATGATGGGTTTCATCAAGATGGATGAGTTCTACAAAACATGCTTCTTCATCAGAAGTGTTTGGTAACAGTTCAATTACGATTTTAAGAGATGAAATTTCACAATGTATTGGCAAGATTGGCTCCACACCATACACCAATTGAAAGTGTGTGAATCCAGTTGCATTCCTTACTGAGGTTTGGTATGCCCACAAGGAAAAGTATAGGATTAAATTCCACTTTCATTTATGAATCCCTATCATTATTCAAAGCATTCGCTTCATGACTTTGTTGATGGCCTCAACTTGTCCATTAGCTTGTGGATAATAAGGATTAGAACTATCATGTGAAAGTCCCAACTTGGTAGTTAACTTAGTCATCATGTGATTCCAAAAATGCAACCCATGATTTGTAACTATAGCCCTTGGTACACCAAACCGGGCAACCACATGGTTGGAAAAGAAAAGTGGATCCATCTTGCCACTGTTGTTTAATTTAGGCATTGCCTCGGCCCATTTTCTGAAATAGTCAACGATGGCTATAATGTACCCATTTCCCCCAGCCAAGTGAGGTTTAAATGTCATGAAATCAATGCCCCATTTGGTGAATGTTCCAATAGTGATGACAAGATGTAGTGGTGTAGGTGGTAATCTAGCTTTACGGTCATAGATCTGGCATGCATGAAAGCTTCTGATGGAAATAATTCAATCTTTGAATATGGTAGACATAAAGTAACTAGCACAGAGAATCTTTTGTGTGGTAGCATAACCAGATAAGTGTCCACCACAAGAACCTGAATGGAAATCATTCAAAAATTTCTCAGCTTCCTCATGTGTGAGGCACCTCCATAAAATCATATCGATAACACAATGGTAAAGAGTGTTGCCAATGATCAGATAATATTTGGCTTGGTATTGGATACGTTGTTGTTGTGAGCAAGAGGTATTAGGCCAGAAAGTTTGGGTCTGGAGATAAATTAGTATATCTCCATACCACTAGTTAGATGATGAAATCAAGAATAGAGACACATCAAGAATTGATGGTTTTGATTTTGAATCAATGGTATTCGAGGGAAGGTCACAAAGAATCTCAACGAAAACTAGAGATTTCTTTGATTTCGATTTTATAAACTCCGAATTGAATTCCTAAAAAATGACGATCCATTTTTTAGTATTTTCCCCCCAGCAATTCATGTGACAAAATATATGTCATAGGGTTGCAATCCAGAATGACAGTGGTCTTTGAGAGCAGGATATAGTGGTGAAATCTATGTACAACTTGAACAATAGCCAGAGCTAACTTTACGATGTAAGAGTACTTAACTTCTGTATCATTGAGATTGCAACTCAAATAATATATCAGATGTTCAATCCCATCTTCTGCCTGGATTAAAACCATTCCAATGGTTCTATCTGCAGCGGTGAGATACAAGAAGTAGTCATTTTGATAATTGGGTGAATACATTAATGACACTCTAATCAAGGTATCTTTATGAGCATCAAAGGAAGCTTGCACAACCTAATCCCAATATAAGGGTATCCCCTTTTTGAAAAGATGAGTAAATCCTTTAGCCATTTGAGCATAATTGCGAATGAACCTCCTCCGAAAGTTAGCCTTCCCTTGGAGTCTCTATAACTGTAGTAGATTGGAAGGTGGAGGAAAGTCAAGAATTACATGAACCTTAAGTGGGTCAAGTCGAATTCCTTCCTTGGACACTATGAAACCAAGCAAACGACTAGAACCAACACAAAACAAACATTTGTGTGGATTGAGTTATATTTTGTAGTGTCGGCACCGTAAAAATATAGGTCTCAAATGTTGTAGGTGATCAGTCTGCTTTCGTAAATGGGTAGGTAAATCATGAAGGTATGGTTGAACGATATGTTTGATGTCATGGAAGGCATAGTTAATTTCCATATGAAAAGTTGTCCCTGCATTCTTCAAACCAAAAGGGAGTTTCATATAAGTGAATGTGCCCCATGGAAAAATAAAAGTTGTTTTAGATTGGTCCTTTGGGCAGATATTGATGTGATTATAGTTGGAAAAACCATCCATGAATGAAAATATTTCGCATCCGGCACATTCATCAATAATGTGGTCGATAAAGGGAGTGGGAGAATTGTCTTTTGGACAAGCCTGATTAACATTCCTATAATCGATGCACACTCGTATCGTCCCTTGTTTCTTCATGACACGAACAATATTGGAAAACCAATCAGTAAGAGGAACAAGGTATATGAAACTAGCATGCCAAAGTTTTTCAACTTTTGTTTTAATGGTAGCAGCCTTCTTTGGATGAATAGGATGGAGGCATTTCCACACTGGTTTGACATCAGGATACATTTTAATTTCATGTTCAACTATACTAGAGTTAATACCTAGCATCTCCTCATATGACCATGCAAATATATCTTGGAATTCATGAAAGAGAGAATGGTAAATATCAAGTTTTGATGGAGAACAAGATTTCCCAACATGAATGTTTTCTACAACTTTAGGTTTGGTCAAAATATTGATAGAAATATTTTCTTCAGTATTTGACAAGTTTCGCTCGGAATCTACTATATCTATGAAAACAAAATTTGAAATAAAATCAACAACTGAAGGGTGATTAAGTTAATTTGAAAAATCTTCTATGTGATCTATAATATGAGAATGATTATGATAATCTTCCCATGGTTCTTCTTCCGTCATCATTGATTGGATGATTCCTTCATCAATAGAGAATATATGCGAAAAAGGATCACACGAAGTACCATATTATAATGAATGATCTACCCATACAATTGGTGAATATAGATTTGGGCTCACCGCGCAAGCCAGAAATATTGATTGCTATGCAATCTCAATGGGGATTAGTGACATGATTTCATTACTACTATCAACTTCAGAACTATTGGTAATCTTCCTTACGTTAGATGAAGTGGAAGATATCATGTTGCAAGTCTCAACTTTTGTTACTTCCGCCATTTTTGATGGTGACAGTTGTGAAAAAGTACCCATTAGGGAAGAATCCTTGAAGACACCCACACTAATGTGTTGAAGAGATAGTGGGGGTCCTTGAACTAAAAGAATGCTTCCAGTAGCCTGTGAACTAGATGTGAAGAAAGCGAGTTGATCAATAACTGTGATTTCACCCTTATGAGGGAATGCAATCGTATGAAAGTATGTTGAAACCACAGTAGCCATAATATATACCCACGACCTTCCTATAAAAATGTTGTAGTCAAGGGGTTTTTCAATGAACTCAACTTCAATAGTTACTGTTTTTCCCCCTAGTTTGATTTCTAGATTACTCAAGATTCCACAAGGCGTATATGTGTGACCGTCAAAATATTTTAACATTGTTGGTGAACATGATAAAGGCAGTGAGCCAAGCATTTTCTAGCAATTCATAGACATAATACAAGTAGATGCCCCCTCATTAATAATGGTTGGGTGAATAAGTTTATTCAAGGCATTTACTTGAATCAGGAATGCTAATTGTGCTAGTAATTGTGGTGTATAACCTGAATGGTTGAAAACCACCAGATTGGAATCAGGTGGATCGATTCCACCAATTGCTGACAACAAAGCCTTCTTTTGGTAGGGACAATTTTGAATCACCTTGAGCATCGACATAGCAAAAGGTGACTGAGCCAAATATTCTACTATGTTATAGTTCTGTCCTGCTCAAGCTTGAGGGTTAAATGTTGATTTATGTACAACTCCCTTAGGCAGTTTTATTGTTAGTTCTAGTGCAATAGGTGGTGGAACAGGATCAGATGAAGATGAAGTCAAAGGATTAGGTTTATCAGCTTGGTTATTCGACGACGACGGTTGATTTCCATAATATTCACTTCGCGTTGACACCAAAACTTCAATTTTAGGCTTAGAGGCAAATAGCATAAGCACTTGGGAAGTGGAAGCATGGTATCTAGCAACCATATTTGTCTCTGGGTTTGGAAAAGGATCAGTCAACACCATAGATGTATTAGAAGTCCTAAGAAGCTTTGAGACTTCAGATCGGTGAGGACAATCTCACGTAAAGTGCTCATTGTTATAGATTAAACATGGGTAATGAGGTTTCCTAGTTGAAGGAGAGGAATCAGATGATATCTCTTGAGGGTAATTATTTTGTTTCGTCTTGTTTTTCCCCTTCTTCTTGCTTCCTGGTTTCTTTTCATTCTTCCCTTTGTCAGATGACACGACATTAATTTCAGAATCAAGAGTGTTATCAAATGCATTTGAATTTTTATTGGAAATGGAAAGTGTTTGACCATATGGTCTACGTGCTGTTTGTGTGCTCAAAGAACCAACCACATCATCACTGGCATGAGAGTCCTTACTCGATGGTGGAGGAACAGTGAAAGCTGGTCGGGGTGCATTCGGAATCTTGTCATAGAGTGTGTCAGACTGTGTATAAATCAAGTCCAAATATTGGGAACGAGCAATTACTTTCTCTTCAGTGACAACTCCACCTTTTGTCACATCCTTGGCGATAGAAGGAAATAAGGATTTTATAAACCACTCAGATAAATGCGAACTAGGAACATATGTTTCAACCATTCGACGATGATGATGCCACTCATGAATATGATCAAAGATATGAGTAGCAGTAGTCTGTTTAAAGTTTGTTAATAGTTCCGTTCCAGTATCATATTGTATGGGTAACTGGAATTGGGTTAAAAACGTGGTATCTAAGGTTGTAAAGTTATCAAAACAAGCTCATGGTAACTTAATGTACCACTTCGCAGCCATAGCAGTAAGCATTCTCTGGAAAAGACATAGTCTATCTGAATCATCATTCAAAGAGTTTGATGAACACCATAAATGAAAATTCATGACATGGTTGGACGGTGTTAGAGCCTAGATTTACCTTAGGCTGAAAAGATAAGATTCTAGTTCCACATCAAACCATGCTCAGCTTCGTAGCTAGCCCTACGAGGACAGGAGAGCGCTCACTCCGGGTCAATCTCAGCAAAAGATAATCGATGGGGCTTGAGATGACTGAAATACAAACTAATTTTAGGCTCAGTAGGAAGTGCAAAGATTTAATTTGAGTTTTTGAGGGTTTTGTTGGAAAAAAGGGAAAGGCAAATTTGGGTCTGGGGATGAGGCCGAATTTTTGCAGAGTTCTGGTTGGGACAAGGTAGGCAGTAGTTTTGATGCTTTATATTAAGTGAATGAATGGAAAAGATTGCTGAGGAGCTGAAGAGGTAAAGAGGCTGCAAGAATCCTCTTCAAACTGAAGAAAACATTGGAAATTAAACAAACTAACAGTCAGAGCACAACAAGCTAATGAATTCTAGCTTTTGTCACTCATTTATTTAATTTAGAAGCAAAGATAAGGGAAATGGCATACGTAAAACATCAATGAACTTACAATTACATGAAGAAAAATACCATCAAAACATAGAGCCAGAACGATCCCAACAAGTGCTGCAAAACCCTGGTCTTTCCTTTGCCAAAAATGCAGAAATCAGATGTACAATGGATTGCTAAGCAATCCCAAGTGTCCAAACCTGAAAATGACTGAGAAATTACATGATATAGACACGCCCAACTCCTTCCCATGCCTCTAGGGGTCAAGATTATCATTCTAGGAGCTGCTTCAACCATATCTAAACAAGGAACATAAAAATAGGCAATGAAACAACTTGCCTCTATATGCTAAGAAATTGATTCATTCATTTAGTTTTCACTTTTTAGTGAAAAAATCCTCTAGAACAAGTAAAAATGTGCCAATATTACATCATGGTCATCAAATTACATCATGGAAGATCAAAAGTAACATCAAAAAGTAAAACTAGTCAAAACTGGGTGAATTTCTAAGCTGAAGAGTGAAAATGAGGCCAAATTTCTTTATGCGTCGCGCCCAAATTCTCTATGCGTCACACCACTTTGGAGCTGATTTTGAGGCACTTCCTGAAGTCCAAATTGAGCCGAAGATAGCTTGTTGGAAAGCCCTGCCTCTCTAATTTCCAAACCAAGTAGAATTTATGGATTTGGTGTCCATTTTCTCTTCTAAATGTCCAATCTCCTAAGACTGCTCCCTGTGTGTCAAAATAGGGGCAGTGAGGTCATTTTTCGAGTGTTTTTTGACCTTTTGAGGGCTCAAAACCTGCCCAAATTTCTTGGAAATAGGTAGGAAAACATAATTTATCATGAAAACTCTAGAAATGTAAATTTTTTTGGATTTGGAGCCCTCTAGCGAAAGCGAGCGCCACGTGGCGCGACACATAGGGAGGAAAACCCTGTTTTTTAGTGCAAAAAAATTTCAAAATGAAAAAATCGCTCCAAATTTCTTGAAATTTGGGCTGGACCTTCTTCATCAAGAGCTATGATGAGCCAAGGATGCCTCAGCCAATATCCAAAGTTGATCATGCTCTTTTTACCTCTTTTTCCTTTTTGATGCCTTCCTTAGTTTTGCCTTTAAATTTCTCATTCGTGCCCTGCAAACCTTTTTCCGCACAATGTAGTGAAAAGCCATGTGTCTCAGCAATGCTTTGTCCCTATCAGCCTTGTCCAGCAGTCTCTCTAAGTAGATGTTGACTCTCTCTAGCCAAGACTCCCGAACATCATTAATCTCTTGCTCCAATGAAGTGAATCCAATCCTCCTCCTTTGGGTAGCTTGACGATTCTCCTTGTTGTTTTGTAATTCCATAATCACCTGCTGATCTTCAAGCTGCTTATTCCTTTTCTCCAAGTATTTTATAATCCACTTAGTCCTCTCCAAGTTGAGGGACAAGGCTTTGATCTCTGTTTGCTGCTCCTGGATGATATCTCTAAGGTTGGCACTTTGCGGGCCCATGTCTGTATCGTCATCCTGAATGAGAATGAAGTCAGTCTCTCATTCGCCTGAAGGCCCCTCATCCTGCATTGGCCTCTTTCCTTTGTCCTATACTTGTGGTGCTGATGTCGGAAGTGAGGCCCCTTCCACCCTAGGTGGAGATAACACTCGCTTTGCTACTGCAAATAACTGTCTAGCGCCCTTCCGATAAGTAATGAATACTGGCATAGTAGCAATATGTGTCTCATGACTTTCATACTGATAAGAAGGTCCACCTATCTCGTGTCTAGCCTCTGAAGATCCCTGTGAAGCTCTGAAAAACTCACGAGAGATAAAATCATCCCAAGTGATGCCTTGTAATCCAAGCTGATGAACCACCACAATCTTGATGAGAGGAAAATGATAAACACTGTTAAGCTACTGCTGAGGGGTCTTGTGCTGCACAAGGGTGGTCATCCTTTCTATGTTTCGGCATATGAAATAAGGAATGCTCATCATCAGTACCCGAGTGAAATGCATCAGTAGCCTGATGTGATAAGCATACAAGAGGGAGAACCGGCCCTCACAGCTAAAGTACTTCATGATCAATTTCATTAAAGGCGCATATTCATCTTTGAGGTACCGAAATGGAAACACTCTCTTGAGCTGTCTCAAAAAGTCGGGCTTGATGTACGGTTCATAATGCTGCTGGTCAATTTTCTGCCTCTTTTTCCATGGTTCGCCAATGTTTGGTATGCTGGTTGCTAATGAAATGGAATCTGGTGTTAGTGTGAAAGTAACACCTGCTGAGTGGCTTGGTCACCATGTAAATGCAGTACAAACAGGCGAGCCAACTCATGATGAAATTGAACATTAGCAACCTTCTCACAAAACTCATAACATGACTGATGCTGGAAACAAGAGATGGCAAGAGGGCAGGCCTGCAATTTAGTAAGGGTGGTTGGTTCTTCTCTGATATGTCTGCCACCTCTATGACACCTCCTGGGTGCATGTCCCTCCGTGGGTGAGTCACTTTGGGTCTCCACTTCATAATCATATGAATGATCAGATGACATAATTGCTGGTAAACAAATTGCCCTAGAGAAATAGATGCTGATGTATGAAAATTGTGTTGGACTGCCTTTTGGTGATGTGCTTGACCTCTGCTACCAAGGGAACAAACAGTGAAATGAGGGGCTGCAAACAGAGGGGAAAATAGTGATGGATTAGGGACTGTTGGGATAGATTTAGTTAGGAGAATATGGGATGATTTGAGAGTTTGTGTATAGGATTAGGGTTTAGGATTTCACATTAGGAAAATTTGGAAAGGGAACTTGGGATAGGGGATGAATGAATTTAAGGGGTAGTGGAACTTAGGGAATAATGAAAACAGGGGACAAGTGAGATGAGGGAGTGAATTTGGTGACAAAACAGGGAATTGAAACCCTAGCAGCAATTTTCCTTGAGGTATTTTAAAATGTAGGTTTTGAATTTTTTTGTTTTAACCATTACCATCCATCAATCACCATACCCTAGCACAAATTTGGATAAAACACAAAGATGGAGGCTCTACCTAGCAGATCCGTGTGAGTTATTGGCAATTCGGAGCAATTGTTAAGAGTTTCAGGCCTTTAGTTGTGTGCGTCGTGTAACACGCCCAATGCGCTGTGCCTCCCCAGTGCGCCATGTTTGTGTAAAATAACACTGTGTTCTGAAGCCTAGTGCGCTGCGCCTCACCAGTGCACCGCGCCACCTGCTCAGTGCGCCGCGCCGGTCTTCTTACAAAGATTTTTGCCCAATGCTCACACTCACTCATCCAATTTGATCTTTCTTGCTTCTCTTTTGCAAATGAGCTTATCACATGAAGGAATCACTTATAAACAAAGAGTTTTTGAAATCTTGGCTTATGAAACCCAAATTTATAATGTTTTGCATTTGACTTCATTTTACAAACTCTGTTTTTGGACATTTTTCACTGCTTTTTCACTTTGTGATGAATTTAATGACCATGAGCTTGCTTGTTTTCCCAGGTGTTGGAGCTTCTAGGCTAAGGAAAGAAACCAGGGTGTAGATGAATGAATTTACAATGAGGGAAACAAAAACTTTCGTGATTTTGTACAATAAATGCTAAATACTCTGTTTTTTCCTCAACACAGAGTTTTGAGGAAAAACACATTTGAAAACACTTGGCAATGAAATTTATTGATGTTGAAACATCCTCATGGCCTGCTGGCAATTATTGAACACTCTGACACATTTTTTTTATGAAACCCTAACAAAACCCTAGACCTAAGTGACCATGAACCCTAAAGACAACTTTTGCAATTTTCAAGATAAAAAGGTTGTATATGTTTTTTTTTTTTTTTAATGAACACACATAAGCCAGCAGGTAGATAACATGAGGGGAATGTGTGACAAGGCCCTTCCCTCAGATTATGGCATGCCCCTAATGGAATTCAGATGAATGAATTGTATGAGACACCTAAACAATGAAATGCAATAAGAGAAATGATCTATGATGGAGGGATGTAAAAACCGACTCTAACATTGGCTCCAATGGGGACGGTAGCTCTTGGGAGGTGCCAAGAACGGTAGATATCTGGGAGAGATAGACAGTGCCTTCATCCATTGAGCTATGGAGTCCATTATTTTGACAATTTAACAGAAGACTCTTGAATTATTTATTGACTGAAACTTGACTGAAACCGACTCAATTATGAAATCAAAATGACTGAAAAACTGACTCGACAAACTAAATCCAAAACTGGAATCTTTCTTCAGAATTATAGCCTTCACTTCGGGTCCCAGACTGAAGAAAAGATCACATCACACACTTGCAATGAAACTGAAATAAAATGGTATTTACAGTGACAATGTAAACAGCAGAAACAACTCAGAAATGATATCACTTGAGCAGCCGACCATTGACCCGCCCTCTTGGACAATCTTCCCCATTCATCTCCTTCAGAAGAAAGGCATTCTGACCTCGATACGCTGCAATCTTAAATGGACCTTTCCAGAGATTTTCAAACTTACCGTGCTTGCCCTTTTCCTCATTCCTTGCATCCCACTTTAGCACCATGTCATCCAACTGAAATTTGTTCGCCTTTGCTTTCCTGTCATAAATTTTCTTAATTCTCTCCTGCAGCTTAAATGTGTTTTGAAAAACTTCTTCTCGTGTTTGCTCCAAATGGATCATTTGATTTAGTCTTCTCTGCATAGGATCATCTTCACTACCAGCGTCCTGAAGAAGTTTGACTATCGAAGCTGCGAGAGAGGTAGGAAACACTGTATCAACTCCATAAACTAGCTCAAAGGGGGACATACCAATGGATTTCTTCTGACTTACTCGATCTGCCGAAAGTGCGTTGACCAACTTCTTATGCCAACTCTTCTTGTTTATTTCCAGCAACTTTTTAATGATGTTGACCAAAGATTTGTTAGAAGACTCCGCCAATCTATTGCCTTGCAGATGATAGGCAGTTGAGTGTCCCAAAATGATTTTATACTTGTTACAAAACTCAATCATCTTTTTTGATTTGAAAGTTGCTGCGTTATCAGTGATTAACTTATTCGAGCAACCAAAACGAGACAAAATGTTATTCTCAAGGAATGAAATTATTACCACATCCGTAGCTTGTCTGGTGGGAATTGCTTCGATCCATTTCGTGAAATAATCTGTCGCCATGAGGATCCATCTATGCTGACCTGAAGAAGCAGGATGAATTTCACCAATGAAATCCAACCCCCATTGCTGAAAAGGGGCACTCACCTCAATGGGCTTAAGCGGCAAAGGCTGTAATTTCTGCCTTCCTTCAAAAATCTGACATTTATGACAGCTCTTGATAGTCTTATACACATTAGCAAACAATTTCGGCCAATAGTATCCAGCTCTCAGAATTTTATTTGTCGTTGTTTTCCAAAAAATGTGACCGCCACAATCTGCTTTATGCAAATCCTCCATGACCTGCTTCACTTCTTCTTCCACCAAACAATTCAACAAAACACCACCGGGATCTTTCCAATAAAGTGCATAATTCAAAATACAAAACTTAGCAACCTTTAACTTGAGAGTTCTACCTTTGTTTCTAGCCATGTCGGGTGGTGGTGACAAATTCTGAAGCACATATATGATATTTGAATACCATGGAGAAAGAACAAATATTTCAGGTACCTAAAGTGACGAACCTTCCTCATTCTCATCAAACATAGCAGCATCAGATTTATGTCTAAGACATGCAAATTTGATTTAGCCATTAATTTTTCCAATCCCTGTCCTTTAACAAGCTTTGTGGGATTTATCTCCGCATCATACTCCAACAACGCTGCAATCCACTTGCCTCGTCTTTCTTCTGGATCTGTTTGTACCAAACTATCTTTGACAGTAACATTAGGAACATAAACCAATGATGTTGTACTTCAAGGCTGCATCTCTTCTAGTTCGGCTAAAAAAAGCAATTCGTCTTTCGTGCTCATCTTTTTTCTGCATTAATACAGCTACCATAGTATGCTTTGAAGCAAATGAAAACAATATAAAATCCTGAGTGTAATCCAGGATGATTAGAACTGGAGCTAAAGAAAGAGCCAATTTTACTAGATTGAAAGATTTTACAGCTTCTTCTATCCACTTCACTTGGCTATCCTTCTTAAGCATGTTTGTAATCTCTCTTAGGTGTTCAGCAAGACTAGGCACAAAGCGGCGTAAAATATTCATCTTACCATTAAAATATTGAATCTCCTTCTTGTTCCGGGGAAGGTAAATTTGCTAAATTACCTCTACACGTGCTAGATCAATACGAATGCCATATTTTGAGATAATGTGTCCAAGTAGTTTGCCCTCATCTATGGCAAACAAGCTCTTCTTCGGATTTAGTGACACACCATATTTTCTACACTTTTGAAAGACAATTTTCAAATGATACATGTGTTCTTCATCTGAATTGGAAAACTCCATCAAATCATCAAGGTACACAACCAAAAAGACATCCTTCTCATTTGCCAAAGCCATATCCATTGCCCGCTGAAATGTGGTACCTGCGTTCTTCAAACCGAAAGGCATTTTAGCGTAATGAAAAGTCCCCCACAGAGTGGTGAATGCTGTTTTGTCTCGGTCATCTTCATGGAGAAAAATTTGGTTATATCCCGAATAACCATCGAGTAGTGACATACGAGATGCTCCAACTACTCGCTGAAGTATGTGATCCATTTTTGGCAGCGGATAATTGTCCTTCAATGAATCTTTATTGAGATTCCTAAAATCAATGCACAAACGAACCTCACCTGTCTTCTTTCGTATGGGCACCAAATTAGAGATCCAATCAGAAAATCTAATGGGAATGATGATTCCTGATTTGTACAACCTGTTTACCTCCTCCTCAATTGATGGCAGTAGTTTTGGATTTAGCCTTCTCAACTTCTGTTTGAAGGTTTCTGATTAGGCTTAATAGGAATAGTGTGCTGAATTATATTGGTATCATATGTCTTCAAGTCAGAATAGTCCCAAGCAAACACATCAGCAAAGGATGACAACAAACTGATATATTTGGCCTTTACCTTTTGTGGCAATGCTTTGGACAACTTTACCATCTTTGGATTTTCAGCTGTTCCAATATTCACCTCTTCAACTCCCTTCTCTGTTGGCTGCAATATTGGTCTGCGGGCTACATCATCATGATCAAAGAGTTCTTCTAAAGGTATCAAACCTTTAGGAATAATATTATCCTTAAGCTGCAACACTTCCATTTGATTGATCTGCACATCATCTTTACCATCATCATGTTCTACATCAATTGAGGTATCTTTAAACTTACCTTTGTTTTGCAGAAAATAATTAATCTCCTTGTCATCTTGGAAAACTTGCCAATATCTCTGATTGTCTGGGACAGTCGGACGATGTTTCACATGGATTTGGAATTTATTACTTGAGTTCATAGGAATCTTCAAATTGCTTGCTGCCTTAGCAAGGGCATCTGCAATGCTATTTTGAATTCGAGGCACACACGTTAAGGTATAATCTGAAAACAACTTCAAGATATCTAGGATTGCATTCCGGTAAGCCCACATTCGAGGATGCTTTGCTTGATATTCGCCACTAACTTGCTTAATCACCAATTCGGAGTCACCATATACAACAATCCTCTTAGCATTCAACTTTCTTAGAATTTTTAGGCCAGCAATCAAAGCTTCGTACTCAGCCTCATTGTTTGAACAATCAAAAGCTAGCTTGTAAGAACATACCCGCACATTACTAGGCACTTTGTTCAGAAGAGACAAAGGACTGCGTACCCAAATACCAATTCCAACACCATAATTTCCCACTGTTCCATCCAAATCCATGGTCCATAGACCATCTTCCTCTTCTTCTAAGTGCTGAAACTCTGTTAGGTTTGTTTTTTCTGCTTGCAGTTCATTATCTTTATCTGATTGCTGAATGGGATTTTCTTGTTCTTGTCCTTCTCTCTTCAAAACTTCTCTGAAATTCTATGTTATTTCTGAAATATCATCTGCTACAATGAACTAACTATAAATATCATTGAAACTATCTGAATACAAAACAAAAGACTCTAAATCTATATTTACATAATTAATCAGATGATTAATCGGCTTCTCCTTGCTTGTAATCATGTATTTCATTTTTTGTTCCTGATACAGTTTTCTCATTTGGCCAAACACAGGAATTGTTGCATAGGAGAAATCTAGTTGTAATGTCCCTTGCAATTTTGCTCCCCAAGACCTGGAAATAAGCATTCCAAATCTGGGAGGAATATTTGCCACAACAACATCCATCAAAACATTCTTTGTTGGAATCTGATTCAAACTTACAACCAAGTCTTTAATGAGCCCAATACATGTCACCCTGCTAGGATCAAATGAATAAAGATCATGGTAGTACCTAGTGATGTCCAAACCGAACTTCTCCATGATAGCCTTCGGCTTAAGATTGTGAGAAGCGCCGGAGTCAAACATAACATTATGCAACACATACTCATGCAATCTCAAACTGATATAAAAAGGTGGCACATCACTGTCTGGAGACTCACCATTTAATGTTGGTCCAAAAATCAGTTCAGGTTGATCATCTTCCACACTCACCATATCAGACATTGCGTCAAAATTCAAAATTTTAGATACTTGACCTTTATAACTGATATTCCTCATTAGTTCAGTCAAGGGAATGGATACCTTCAATTTACAAATTTCATTTTCTAAACTAAAAGCAGAAGTCTTTTCTACCTCTTTGGCTGGAACATCCTTTATTTCAGCTTTATCTTTTGATACAATTGGCTAATTTACTCTTTCATTTGCTGGTGGAGACTTGCTAGTAGAGGATCAACAATTTCTTTTCCTTTCTTTGGCACAACAGGTGGCTCATTCTTAGATGCTGGAACTTCTTTTCGTTTTTGGATTGGATTGATGGGGAAATTTCTATTTCTAAGTGAATACTGATGTTTTTGGGCAGACAAAGCATTCATATAACCTCTCTGATACTCATTCGACTCTTCTTCAAGGGTTGTGTTATTCGCCAAGATAAAATCCTCATCCTTCTGTACAACTGAATTTTCTGCATACTCATCATCTTCAGTGATAAAGGTGGGCATATCATCAAGAGTAAAGAAGTGATTTTCTTCTCCTATTACATTGTCTTCATCATCAGATTCAGGACCAACAAAATTTTGCTAAAGAGGTGTCTTTACTTGCTGTTGTTGTGATGCTGGTTCTTGTGCTCATTGCTCATGTTGTTTGATCTTGAATTGTGGTTGTTGCTGGCCACGGAAATTGGGATTCCAAATCTATGGTTCAGGCTTATCAAGTGTTAATCTTTCAATCATATTTTCTACCTTGCGGAGAACTTGGTCTGAGGTAGAAGCTTCTTCCTTTATTGAGACTCTCTTCTTGGCTTTCAATCTGGCTCTCTTGTCATTCAAATTTGCCTCAACACTAACAAAAATTTTCTGCATTTCTTCTAAGGTAGCTGGATCTCTCTCTCTTAATTGATGAGCCATGTCTGGATCAAAACCGTCCGGGAACTTAAGCAAAGCTGACTTTCTAGATGGCCTTAAATCATCAGGAATTTCATTATAAACCGCATTGAATCTAATACAGTAGTCTTGCATGGACTCACCAACATTCTGCTTGATCTTAGTATATTCATAAGTGATTTGAAGAGGATCTTTCTTTACTTCCCAGCGGTCCAAGAATTGTCTTTGAAGCTCTTCTAATGTGGGAATACTTCTAGCTGCCAAAGCTCTGAACCATTTTCTTACCTCACTGCCAAAAGTTTGTAAAAATAATCTCATGGTCATGTTTTTTGCATCAATCTCATGAAGATCGAAGAAATGCGTCATTCTGTCCACATGTTGCTGAGCTGTGGTACCATGAGGAGTGCGATCAAACAAAGGAATTTTACTCTGATAATCTGTGAGCATGTCATCCAAAACTTGAGGCAATGCGAGAGGTGAAAAACGAGCAGCCATTGCTATTGGTGGGTTTGCAATCGGTCTTGGTGATGTTGGGGGAGTGGATGTAGCTAATGTGTGAGGTGTATGAGGAGGTGTATGCGGAGGTGAAAAAATCTTGGGTATTTTAGGATCAGGAGTAGATGGAGGCGATACGAATGCAGATTTTTTATCAGAAATAGTAGGCTATAGGGGAAGGGTAGGAATGAAAGGACGTTTAGTGGGAATTCTTGAACTAGATGCAATTTCGGATGACCCAAGGGTTGCAGACGTAGTCTTTAAGAAATAAGCAATATTAGAAGCCGTAATTGAAGTCTGGAGCTAATTCAAAATATAGTCGTCAATGGATTTATTAGCCCTTTCAGTTTCAAGATTTCGAACGAACTTAGGATTCAAGAAAGTGGAAGTGACAACGCTTTTGGATTTGGTTTCAAACAAAGACAACTCAAACTGCTCATCAAATTCTTGATCCTCAAGATTCTCAAAATCAACAGGCACGACTGAGCTTTGAACACGGGAATGATAGAGATTCCTTGGCGGACGATTCTTGGAATAAGATTGTGATTTGCGTAAACTGGAGGGGGATCAGGATCTGGATTTGCTGTGGTATGTCTTCTAGAAGCTAGTGTGTTATTATTTTAAGAATCAGAGGGACATAAACAACTTTTTCAGCCTATCAAATTCTAAACTTATCATCCAAAAGCTTAGAATTCTCAGATATACTGGGGTGATCTGTAAGTTAGATACTCCGTTTATAAGACTAGACCAGAGATTGAATGAAGTAGCATTTATCTACTTGCACTAATGCAAAGAAAAAGCATTTTGAAGGCTACCTGTCTAATCTTTAGGCTCTGTCTGTAGTTTATAAAATGAAGAATACCAACAAACAAATAATTTAATCCCCAGTATGGTCGCCACTATGTTAGATCCTAGATTTACCTTAGGCTGAAAAGGTAAGATTCTAGGTCCACATCAAACCACGCTCAGCCTCATAGCTAGCCCTACGAGGACAGGAGAGGGCTCTCTCCGAGTCAATTTCAGCAAAAGATAATCGATGGCGCTTGAGATGACTGAAATACAAACTAATTTTAGGCTAGGTACGAAGTGCAAAGATTTAACTTGTGTTTTTTAGGGCTTTGTTGGAAAAAAGGGAAAGGAAAATTTGGGTCTGGGGATGAGGCCGAATTTTTGCAGAGTTCCAGTAGGGGCAAGGTAGGCAGTAGTTTTGATGCTTTAGATGAATTGAGTGAATGGAAAAGACCGTTGAGGAGTTGAAGAGGGTAAGAGGCTACATTAATCCTCTTCAAACTGAAGAAAACATTGAAAAATTAAACAAACTAACAGGCAGAGCATAATAAGCTAATGAATTCTACCTTCTGTCACTCATTTGTTTAATTCAGAAGAAAAGAGAAGGGAAATGGCATACATAAAACATCAATGAACTTACAATTACATGAAGAAAAACACCATCAAAACATAGAGCCACAACGATCCTAACAAGCGCTACAAAACCCTGGTCTTTCCTTTGCCAAAAATGCAGAAATCAGATGTACAATGGAGTGCCAAGCAATCCCAAGTGTCAAACCCTGAAAATGACTAAGAAATTACATGATATAGACAAGCCTAACTCCTTCCCATGCCTCTATGGGTCAAGATCATCATTCTAGGAGTTGTTTCGACCATATCTAAACAAGGAACTAAAAAACAGGCAATGAAACAACTTGCCTCTATATGCTAGGAAAACTGATTCATTCATTTAGTTTTCACTTTTTAGTGAATGAATCCTCTAGAACAAGTAAAAATGTGTTGATATTACATCATGGTCATCAAATTACATCATGGAAGATCAAGAGTAACATCAAAAAGTAAAACTAGTAAAAACTGGGCGAATTTCTGAGCCGAATAGTGAAAACGAGGCCAAATTTCTGTATGCACTGCGCCCAAATTCTCTATGCGTCGTGCCACTTTGTAGATTATTTTTAGGCACTTACAGAAGTCCAAATTGAGCCCAAGATATCTCGTTGGAAATCCCTTCCTATCTGCTTTCCACCCCAAGTGGAATTTCTAGATTTGGTGTCCATTTGCCCCTCCAAATGTCCAATCTCCCAAGACTGCTTCGTGTATGTCAAAATAGGGGCAGTGAGGTCATTTGTTGAGTGTTTTATGACCTTTTGAGGGCTCAAAACCTACCCAAATTTCTTGGCCATAGGTAGGAAAACATTATTTATCATGAAAAATCTAGAAATGCATTTTTTTTTGGATTTGGAGCCCTCTAGCTAAAGCGAGCACCACGTGGCGTGGCGCATAGGGAGGAAAACCCTATTTTTTAGTGCAAAAAATTTTCAAAATGAAAAAATCGCTCCAAATTTCTTGAAATTTGGGCTGGACCTTCTTCATCGAGAGCTATGATGGGCCAAGGATGCCTCGGCCAATATCCAGAGTCGATCATGCTCTTTTTACCTCTTTTGCCTTTTTGATGCCTTCCTTAGTTTTGCCTTTAAATTTCTTATTCGTGCCTTGCAAACCTTGTTTCACGCCATGTAGTGAAAAGCCATGTGTCTCAAAAATTCTTTGTCCCTATTGGCCTTGTCTAGTAGTCTCTCTAAGTGGATGTTGACTCTCTCGAACCAAGACTCCCGATCATCATTAATCTCTTGCTCCAATGAAGTGAATTCAATCCTCCTCCTTTGGGCAGCTTTATGATTCTCCCTGATGTTTTGTAATTCCATAATCACCTGTTAATCTTCAAGCAGATTATTCCTTTGCTCCAAGTATTTTATAATCCACTTAGCCCTCTCCATGTTGAGGGACAAGGCTTTGATCTCTGTCTGCTGCTCCTGGATGATATCTCTAAGGTTGGCACTTTGCGGGCCCATGTTTGTATCGTCATCCTGAATGAGAATGAAGTCGGTCTCTCATTCACCTGAAGGCCCCTCATCCTGCATTGGAATCTTTCCTTTATCCTATACCTATGGTGCTGATGTCAGAAGTGAGGCCCCTTCCACCCCAGGTGGAGATAACACTCGCTTTGCTGTTGCAAATAATTGTCTAGCGCCCTTCCGATAAGTAATGAATACTGGCATAGTAGCAGTATGTGTCTCATGACTTTCATACTGATAAGAAGGTCCACTTGTCTCGTGTCTAGCCTCTGAAGATCCATGTGAAGCTCTGAAAAACTCACGAGAGATAAAATCATCCCAAGTGATGCCCTGTAATCCAAGTTGATGAACCACCACAATCTTGATGAGAGCAAAATGATAAACAATGTTAAGCTGTTGCTGAGGGTTCTTGTGCTGCACAAGGGTTGTCATCCTTTCTATGTTACGGCATATGAAATAAGGAATGTTCAGCATCTGTACCCAAGTGAAATGCATCAGCAGCCTGATGTGATAAGCATACAAGAGGGAGAACCGGCCCTCACAGCTGAAATACTTCATGATCAGTGTCATTAAAGGCACATATTCATCTTTGAGGTACCGAAATGGAAACACTCTCTTGAGCTATCTCAAAAATTCGGGCTTGATGTACGGTTCATAGTGCTGCCGGTCAATTTTTTGCCTCTTGTTTCATGGTTCTCCAATGTTTGGTATGCCGGTTGCTAATGAAATGGAATCTAGTGTTAGTGTGAAAGTAACACCCGCTAGAGTGGCTTGGTCACCATGTAAATGCAGTACAAACAGACGAGCCAACTCATGATGAAATTGAACATTAGCAACCTTTTCACAAAACTCATAACATGACTGATGCTAGAAATAAGAGATGGCAAGAGGGTAGGCCTGCAATTTAGTAAGGGTGGTTGGTTCTTCTCTGATATGTCTACCACCTCTATGAGGCCTCCTGGGTGCATGTCCCTCCGTGGGTGAGTCACTTTGGGTCTCCACTTCATAATCATATGAATGATTGCATGACGTAACTGCTGGTAAACAAATTTCCCTGGAGAAATAGATGTTGATGTATGAAAATTGTGTTGGACTGCCTTTTGGTGATGTGCCTAACCTCTGCTACCAAGGGAACAAACAGTGAAATGAGGGGCTGCAAAGGGAGGGGAAAATAGTGAGGGATTAGGAACTATTGGGATAGATTTAATTAGGGGAATATGGGATGATTTGAGAGTTTATGTATAGGATTAGGTTTTAGGATTTCACATTAGGAAAATTGGGAAAGGGAACTTGGGATAGGGGATTAATGAATTTAAGGGGTAGTGGAACTTAGGCAATAATGAAAACAGGGGACAAGTGAGAGGAGGGAGTGAATTTGGTGACAAAACAGGGAATTGAAACCCTAGCAGCAATTTTCCTTGAGGTATTTTAAAGGTAGGGTTTGATGTTTTTTGTTTTAACCATTACCATCCATCAATCACCATACCCTAGCACAAACTTGGACAAAACCAATCACTCTATTGGGTGGGGGGCCGAATCAAGCAGGTGCAGAAGCTGTAGTTCCTTCACATTGGATCTCGGTAAACAAGGTAAATGAATTCAAAGAATTGTTGCTGGTTCTTAAGAAACGGGTGCTGCTACGAGATATAGGACTAGAGTTGGCCTGGATGCTTACTCTTATGCTGCTCGTGCTTATACTGAGACTCGGTCCATTGGTTCTACCTCCTTTCCTGCTACCAAAACACAAAGATGGAGGCTCTACCTGGTAGATCCGTGCGAGTTATTGGCAATTTGGAGCAGTTGTTAACAATTTCGGTCCTTTAGCTATGTGTGCTGCACCGTGCCTCCCCAGTGCACCATGCCTGTGTAAAATAACACTGTGTTCTAAAGCCTATTGTGCCGCACCTCACCAGTGCGTTGCGCCACCTGCTCAGTGCGCTGCGCCGGTCTTCTTACAAAGATTTTCGCCCAATGCTCACACTCACTCACCCAATTTGCTCTTTCTTTCTTCTCTTTTGCAAATGAGCTTATCACATGAAGGAATCACTTATAAACAAAGAGTTTTTGAAATCTTGGCTTTTGAAACCCACTTTTATAATGTTTTGCATTTGAATTCATTTTACAAACTCTGTTTTTGGACATTTTTCACTGCTTTTTCACTTTGCAATGAATTTAATGACCATGAGCTTGCTTGTTTTTGCAGGTGTTGGAGCTTCTAGGCTAAGGAAAGAAACCAGGGTGCAGATGAATGAATTTACAATGAGGGAAACAAAAACTTTCATGATTTTGTACAATAAATGCTAAATACTCTGTTTTTTCCTCAAAACAAAGTTTTGAGGAAAAACACATTTGCGAACACTTGGTGATGAAATTTATTGATGTTGAAACATCCTCATGGCCTGCTGGCAATTATTGAACACTCTGACACATTTTTTTGATGAAACCATAATAAAACCCTAGACCTAAGTGACCATGAAACCCTAAAGACAACTTCTGCAATTTTCAAGATAAAAAAGCTATATATATATATATATTTTTTTAAATGAACACACATGAGCCAGCAGGTAGACAACATGAGGGGAATGTGTGGCAAGGCCCTTCCATCAAATTATGACATGCCCATAATGGAATGCAGATGAATGAATTGTATGAGACACCTAAACAATGAAATGCAATAAGAGAAATGATCTCTGACGGAGGGATGTAAAGACCGACTCTAACATACGGGTCTTCTCTAGGGTTTCCATTGAATTTCGGAATATTGGAAGATAATTTATGAGGAATCATCGGCCACCAAGGTGCATAAAGAATTGGGTCATTGGTGAGACGATTTAGATCTGGTAATTCAAGTGTTGCAATGAAAGGCAATTGTCTATTGAGGTCAAGTTGAGCATATCCAGGGTAAGATGGGATTGCCTAGGAAATAGGCATTTTCATACTAGCATAAGGCATCTTCTGCTGGTAACTTTGATAAGGGTAAATTTGTTGAGTAAATCCAGTGTAAGGTTGCTATTGAGGACTAGGATATATTTGTTGTTTTCGAAACACAGAATAGGCCTGTTGACCAGGACCTGGGTAAACTTGTTGTTGACCAAACCCAACATAGGCTTGTTGACCAAGTCCAGGATGGGGTTGGTATTACTGGAATTGCTGCCGTTGATATTAGGGCTACCAAGGTTGTTGAATCAACTATTGTTGTTGTTGATACAACGATTGTTGATTTAACAGTTGTTTCCCACCAATGTAAGCTCGACCAAGTTGTGAATACACTAAACTAGTGTAGGTCTGAGTCATTCCAGTAAAAGGTAAACTAGCCTGAGGTTGTTGGACTCCAACCACAAGTGGTTGTTGTAAAACTACTTGAGAAGGCTGAATCTATAAACCGGAGACTTGGGGGTTTGAGGTTGAAGGACCAACTTGCACAAATTGAGATACAACAATCTGAGGTTGTGACTGTGGTAAAGCTATAAAAATAGGCGTAGTAGGTATGGATGTGACAAATTGCACAGGTTGTCATGGATACACAAGTCAAGGTTGAACAGGCATTGTTGATTTCCACTAACAGACAATCATTTTAGGCTGGCCTAAAGATGACAGCATAGCGACATATTGTTGTCCCCCAGAAAATGGAGGATAAGGAGATTGTGCATATTGTTCTCCATATGGGGGTAGTATAGTATAAATCGGATACATAGGATGGTAACCAGATGAACTAGCTTAATATTGACTTGATGGGTTCGGCTGTTCAGTATCCACTAATGAGGAACCAGATAAAATTCTTATAGAGGCATTGGTGAAGACCAAGGGTTACAAGCAACACCTGAGTGGGTTCCAGATAAATATTGGTAACCTAATGGGATAGAAAGAACACCATACAAATGTGACTCAAGTGTCATAGGAAACATTGAAGAGGTTGCAACAAAAGATTATGTCATTGCTGTAACAAATGGTACAGTATGGGATGTTCACTCTGCCATAGTCAAATGTCCAAATAAATTTCCTAATGAATCAACAGGTGTGTGAAAGTAATCAATATCAAAAGGAGTAGTAAAACGAGGAGTCTGAGGATACAGATAAAATCTAGTTCCCAAATGAATGGAGTTCTAGGTGTTTCTACCTCAAGTTCCTCTTCTATCAAAATCAAACTAGGTGGAAGGATTTCACTGTCATGTTCGTAATATATTTCCAGTGTTTTTTCCTGAGGTAAAGAGGAAGTCTCGATAGTTACAGATGTTTGAGGATGTAGCAGTCAATCTTCTTTTGGTATGGTAACAACTTCTAATTGTTAAACCTCAAGATCCAAGTGTTATGGTAAAAGAACAGGTTCAAATTGGGCTTCTTGAAGAACTTATGGTTCAGAAGTAACTTCTGATTGAATGGTGATAGGTTCAGGATCAACTTCTGGTCGAACAAATTCAGGTGCAGAAGTAATTTCCTGTTGAACAACTTCCAGCTGAGAATCAACTTGTTGAACAACTTCGGCTACCATTTCACTAGATTTAGCTCTAGTATCCTCAAGTAATTGTCGATATTCCACTTTAGTAATAGATGTACCAGTAATTATAGGTGTAATTGGGGTCATAGTACTTAGAGGTATAGGTGTTTCTAGTAATTTAGATGGAGAACCAAAGGTTTGTGAAGTACTACATTCACTAAAATGAGACTTCTTTGACCGGATAAGTGTAGCTTCATGCAGTAAAGTCATTTTACTCACTGTCCTCAGCGAACAGTGGGGTAAGGGTTGATGTTCCTCCATGATTGTTGATTGATTTTATTACAAAAAATATATAAACAAAAAGGGGTAAAGTAGGCAAAAGGTTTACCAAGCAATTGTGAACCATAGAATACCTCCCAGCGAATCGAGAAGTATGGGCAGACAATCTCCCTGAATGCTGTGTTCAGTGTATCAAAGTGTACAAGGCGGCCGACTCGGTTGCCTAACGATGGATAACAACATAGTTTTTTCCTCCCATATATACCCAAAAGTACGTGGAGGCCCAATCTATATTAGCAATGTCTAATGTGAAACTGCATAGTGAGAGCATTCCTTTATACTTTATGTACTATAACACCGCCTTATATACCCGAAATTACGTGGACAAGCTACGATATAATCATGTACGTGGAATGAGGTATCACACTCGGAATATATCATAGAAAAGTTAGTGACAGTTGCTATGTTTTACGATGTCGAAACACGTCTCTAGCCTACAACCTCTAAATGTTTTGCGTTAGGTGACAATCCTCTATTAGGTTAATTGAGGTTAATTTTAAGTTGATTTTGATTAATAATTTTCCTTTCAAGGTTCACCATGTGATGTCTTTGAAATTCCTATAATGCGACTAATATGATAAACATTCGTTTCATTCAATTTGAACACTAAAAACCTTAGCTAGTAGGGATAGAGCAATCAGATTCTTTTAATCAAAGAAAAAAGAGAAAATCTAATGCAAATTCCCTAAACTATTCTTATGAGCACACACAAACTTTTTCAATGCACAATGCAAGTTTTTCTTTTCAATTCCCTTAATGTTGAGATGAAGAAAAGGAAACTAAGGCACATACTATCAATCAATATTTTTGCAAGAATGAATACTTCACGATAGTTCCTTTTCGAAAGAAATGAAGAATTTTATGACACTTTCTTTTGAACAAAGATTAATTGACTAGAAACTAACTTTAACAATGAACTGATAGTGATAAATAAATCATTTAAGAAAAACTAAAAAATCAAGGCCAAAGTAGGGCCAGGAGAGGAAACACAACTTGATTCTAGAGAAACAACAATCGTTGATCTTTCGGCAAGCTATAACAAAAGGAAATTTGGAAAAAATCAAGTCAAAGGTGGGATTTTTTACCTAAGGAGGATCAACACAGCCTTGAATGGGAGACAATTCACTTCAGAGCACTGTCCTCAAGCCAAGGGTGCTTTGCAACACTTTGTCTCCTGTCCAAGCCTATGCTGGTGCTAGAGAGGCCATTCTAAGGGCTTCCAAGCACAATGTTTTCCAAAAAACACTTCAAAAAGGTTGAAACAAGATCAATGGAAGTAAGTAAAGTCTACTAGGGTGTACTAGGATGAAGGTAAAATACCCGCAATGATGATCGCTCCCCAATGGAGTCACCAATTTATTATGTGAAATTTTGCATCTACAAATAAACACAATTTCCCTACGTGGGTAGATACACCTAGAACAACATATTTAAAAGAAAAGGGACCTACTTTTTACCTTTCACTTTCCCTTTGTCTCCTTTGTGTGGCTTTTGTCACTCCTTCTCGAACTTAAGCCACTCGATAAGTACCTGCAATCATAAATAGATGACAAAAACCAATAAAAGCAAGAGATATATCCACTATAAGCAAATGGAATCCAAAGAATTTACACATATAATCATCACACATAAAGACAAGAATATGGGAAAAGGTGTAAAGAGCTTTATTAAGGAGAAGGAAGAGTTACAACCATGATGTCTGATCTAATGTCACTCCTCTAGCTTGAGTTACATCCAACATCACATCAAAACTACATCACTCCGATAGCATAACAATACTTTCTTACAATCTCAAACCTCACACCAACAATATCTCGTTACAAATTCTCAAATTCCATCCCTTGATCACTTAGATGAGTGCTCAATTTATAGGAAAATGGAGGTGGTTTGGTCATAAATGAGGGTATTGAGTGGCCTTCCAAAATTAGAGTTAGTTTCCATGGAGGAAGGGATGAGAGGATAGGAGGTTACTTAATTCATTCCCTATCCAATTTCGATTTCATAGGAGATGATAAGTGTGGGAATCTTCTAGAAGCCTCCAAAAGATCAGAATATGCCCAGAACCCTATGAGGATTTCGCTCAATCTCACCCAGCACACGTCAAAGTGGGCCTAAGTGCACTAAAATTGACCCTAACATGGGCCTACCTACACTGAAGTGCATTTACCACTGACCAAGGCTATGCTTGTCCCTAAAGGAGGTATTTATAGTGGGCTTCAAGCCAGGAAACTTTCTGGGAAGGAGGCATTCAAAGTGATGACTTTTCTAGGGCATGTAGCAATTGGATTAGGGTTTGATGAGCCCTAATAGTATTGATCTAAATGATGGGAGTGATGTGCCCAAATAGACTTGTAACAGTTGGGACAATCATGGGTTCCTAAATGATAAAGGAGGCTCATCAAGGGCCTATGGAAGTAGGGTGATGGCCATGGATTGGGGTACAGCTCATGCATTGGCATTTTCTCATGTGCTTATTATTTTGTCCTAACCATCTTTTGCATTTTGTGGTACAATTTCCTATTAAATGTGGCCAATTACTCCTTTTCTTTTTATTTTAATTTCTTTAACCTTTGGGGTATCATTCTAGGCTTGACCCAAGATGGGGGTAAGGGCATAGGGAGGTTAGCCCTATGTGGACCCAAAATGGGAATGTGGACCTAGGTGGGAGAAATGATGAATGAGTTATAGTGAGCAGAAAGGGAGTGACATGAGTCGGTAAAGGAGTGGGTTGACACACCCAAAGTTAGGGTTTCCCATGTAGTACCACTCTAGAACCAAATTGTCAATAAAGGAGATTCCACAGGAGTACGATCCAAGATTAGCAACCAAAAAAGATCAAGGGGACAAGAGCACCAGCTAAGCCCACTCTTTCCACCAAATCCCCTCATTAATCCATACCCATAAGTATTTGTGATAAGTAAACACAATACTCTATTACCAAATGATAAGACAGACCTTTCGATTGAGGAGGCCCACCTTCAAACATATGATCAATATAGGTGGGTGAGCAACCACATGGTTGGCTCAAGTGGTAGAGAAATGGCACAACGAGGTAGTAGGAGGCTGCAAGGGGTTGCTAGCTGCTGGGTGAGGTTGATCATGGAGAAAAATTCCTCCAGGGGATATCACCCATGATGTGGTGGATAACAGAGTACATATGGAATATAAACATTAGTATCATCAATAAGGCCCATATTTCATCATCTCATCCTTTGATCATCATCTGAATGATCTAAATCTAATAGAAGAAGAATAAGAAGAAGAATCATCATAGGGTAGTTCAACTTGCATCATCATCATAGGGAAGCATCCAACTTCCATCCGATATCAAAAAATCAATAGAATGATCATTTTCATCAAGTCATATTTTGTCCAGACTCATTTTTGCTCATCTGAAACTATTGAAAAATCTTCAATATGAAGAATAATGATCTAGCATCATAGGGGAGCCCAACTTAACCCACAATAAAATCAGATAGCTTAACTCAATTTGAAACAATATCAGGGAGTCCTGCTCAACCTGGAACCACATTAGGGAGCCTAGATCAACCCAAAATACCTACCAGCAGGGAGCCAATGCTACAACCCAAGAATTGTTTTCAATGCAGAGCCAATTGCTACAACCTGAGAAATTATTCATCAAGGATGCAATTCTACTACCCAAAATCCACAGAAAATTGAAGGGATGCCACTTGTATTATGAGGTAAGGGTCACACTTATCCAATGTCCTAGAGATAGTAAGAGGGATACCACTTACCATACATGGTAAGGATCATGCTTATCCTATTATCTACTAATCTTCCCAACATGACCCTCAATAGTCTATGGTAGAACACCTGCATCATAATTTGAGCTTGGGTGAGATACCAGACTTACCAAAGGTAAGGATCAGACATCCCCAAGCCTCCTCAGCCCATTGGCCAAATGAGGAGGGACAATCCCAACAATCTTGGCTTATGCGTATGATTCCAACTGGGATATGTTCTGCTAGACAAAGATAGGGGGATAAACTCGGCTTGTCAAAATGGATAAGGAGCATGCACACCGTAAGGGTGAAAATAAGGGAGATACCTGACCTACTACAAGAGTAGGGATCATGCACACCTATTTGTGAGAGTTTCCTCAATCCCAGGAGCCCTTCAATGTAATTCCTCACCAAAGAAACTTAGACAAGGGGGGAAGAGATAGCTCAATGTCCTCGATCAGCGAAGACGCTTACCCAAGTGGGTCACGTCCATCAACCCACATTGCTCTTTGGAGATCATAAACATATGAATGTGCTCGCATCTAGTATTGGCTCAAATAACTCACTAAAAATTTCAATCACTCTACCTCATTCATTACCAAGAGAAAAAATTCATTAGTTTCGTATTCATATAAAACATCAAGTGTTAGAGAAAAAATATATAACATAAAGAAAAATAATACCATATTGATCTTTTCTCCCTCTCATGCAGGGAGGTAGTAACCAGAAGCCTAAGATTATATTATATAGAAACATTATATTAATTCATGAATATCTCTATGTCCCAACTATATATGATTATACTTTTTCTAGCTCAGAGTGCATACAAGAATACATCTAATATGGCAATAAGAATCCATCATCATGTCACAAAATCCAATTCTATATGAGAGGTGGAACCTAATAATGCATGGGATAAACCAATTCTATCAGCAAACAATTTTTATCTCATAGAATTAGTTATCAAATACAACATCATATTATCATTAGACTAAGTCCAGAAGACTTGTTTTAATCTCTAATAAAAAATATTCTATTCATTGATTGAAAATAATAATAGATGATGGGATCTCATCAAGGGTTTCTCCCTCTGAATGGGAAGCCTCTTTAATCAACATCAAACAAGACATTAACATGTGTAACATATTACTATCATATATCAAATGTTAGATCAAGGAGTCAAACTATATTAGAATTTCATATATGTATACCAATTCATCACAATAGTTACAACTTATCAAAGCCTTATTGTGATCTACAAGACGATAGTTAGTATCAATCTTATAACCACACTAATACCATGAGGGTTACCATAATAATTACAAGCATTGACAACAATATCAAGTTACCATATATTAAAGTCAATATTTATAGCCATGATTTAACTTAGACAATAATCAAGATATCCATCAAGGTCGAATGCCAGGTATTGTCTTGCCAGATGCTTGCCAAACATCAAAGAGAACATATTAGTTGTTACTATAAAATGTACTAGTATATCCCATGTATCGAGAATCAAACTCACTTACATATGAATAATACTGACACAAATGAATAAATTTACTAGTGAGGGTAATATCCTTGTCATACCTCAAGATTTATCTTGTCATCCAACATCACAACTAAATCAAAACACATAAACAATATATTATACATACCTTGAAACATTCAAATAACTTTAGAAATTTGCAGTACTTGTTTGTGATTAGAGGTTATAACACATTCATACTATAATTGTTAGCATATATACTCCATCTTCCTTTTTCCTATACCAACTTCTTCTAAAATTACCTGTACTCAATCTCGTTTCCTGCACCACTTAGTATCCGGATGACTCTTAAGAACGATCTACTTATCATTACTTCACTAGGAAGTTAGAAGTATTAAACTACTCAAATATGAAGGAATTCTAAGAAATAAGTCTAGAATGTACTTATGTTAAACAAGGGTTGAAGGAAGAATTCAACTCCCTCTTGATATGGTCATCAAGAGTTTATGAAGAAATATAATCATTCATAGAATACATTTTCCAAGTCCTTTATTAATAATAAGATTCCATGGGTCAAAAATAGATATGAACAGAGGATGAGATGCCTCAACATACTGTCTCCTCTAGAGAATATAGAATTATATTTAATATGGCATAGGTGCTTGTACTTATCAAGCTACAGTTTCAAGCCTTCAAACCTTCAACATGTCCAAGCCATACTTTAGGGTTTCTTCCAAATACTAATCATATGTTATCCACCAGACCCTAATAAGACTGCATAGGGCTTCCTTCAAACCCTTTCATTGTTTTACATCTCCACCATTTTTACTTGCTTCCATCAACAATGTCGTCATAGGGGTGATATCCATAAATTTTCTTGAAACCAACTCTGACACCATGTTAATTTTTCTTAGAGATATATTGTTCTTTGCTTTAATAATTTCATTTATAAACTTTTCATCATTTACATATTCATTCACCCCATAACATAACCATATAATTGGAAATTATATAAAAAGAAAAACGTTATCTACAATGTAGTGGAATAATAAAAGAAGCAATTGAAGAAAAGCATGCATACGAAGGGACGCTAGGATTGGTTAGAGACTAGGGAAAAATCTTGCATGGTGGAAAAGCTCGAATTCAATTCTTCTTCTTCTATTAGATTTCATTAAATTTTCAAGGTATATGGTATTTGTTCCATCATTTCATTTTTACGTTGTACCTATATGACCCCATGTTATCACTAAAAAAATATTCACCTAGCCATTTCTTACTAGGTTGATAGAAATAAACCTTGTAGGATGAGCTTTTACATATTAAAACCCACCTTTACAGTACTAAATAATTTAATGAACCATTTTCCTAAGTTATTTCTCATTCAAAATCCAAAAACGACATAAGAATAATTAAATAAATCATTATTTATTTAGTATTCCCTAATTTATCTCATGAAATAATTATTAAATCAGTATTTAATAGTTGTTTCCAATTGAAATTACAATGAATCACAATAAAGTAAGTAATAAATTATTTTTTATTTGTTAATTATTTTAACCACCTTCTAAATAAAGATATTTGACCATTTTGAATATCTTTTCCCTCCAAAAAAATATAATAAAATATTCACCACAACTAGATTTTGATTTAGTCAATAATATTTTACTAATTTCTAATTCTTAATCTATCTCAATATTTTGTTATAAATAGAGGGCTTTTATCCTCATTCTTCACTATGGTCATTTTCATCATCTCCATTATCATACTATAACATTTGAGCTCCCATATTGAGTTCAAGCTTCCATAACCACATTTTTCCCGTTGCACGCATTGAGAGAGAGTTGAACCTTGCTATAGCACAAGGCCTAAATGGACCCATCCCATGGAGGGGATTTATAGACCCAAGTCTACAAACCCTCCTCATCAGGTGTAATTATTCCAATTTAAAATATTAATAAATTCATCTTTATTGCATTGGGTTTTGATATTGTAACTTATTGTTGCATATTTCTTCATGTCTACATGTTTACTTTTGTAGGTTTTCTTAAATCTTTATTGCATATTTCGAGAATATCTACAACCATATTTTCTTGTTAGGGTTGCTAGTCACCAACAACTTAAGTGAAGGGATTTTCGTACACTTGCAGAAAAACTTCATACTCACAAATGAACTACTCTGTTGTTGTAGTAATTCAGAATCTTGTTGACTATTGTTTCTGTGATTTTCATTGTTTTTTTCTAGATTTCCTTTTTCTCTCAATTCTCATTTCTTTTTTTATGTTTCTACTATTTCCTAGAAACTTCTGGCTTCTATTGGATTTTTTTGTCTCTTTTGCGAGCCACAACTACCAGCCGTGTAGGAGACCACACAATCCGTAACATATCTTCTCAGTGGAACCATAGGCAATAAAACACACTTTTTTTCCTAGAGCCTGCATCCCAGAACACACTTTTTGGATTGTTTCCTCCACTCAGGCACACTTAACAGGTCAGAACCTACAACTAGCCCTTTTCCATAATTTTTTTAGATTTTTCAAAATTTTCCAAGAGTGTTGCCTCTATGTCAGGAAGGACTTTTATTATTTTCTTCGTCACCTCTAAGCCTAGATCTACTTAGTATTTTTCTCATTTTGAGGAAGGAAAAACCCCCCTAGTTTTTATAGTACACCCCTATGAGGTTGGAGAGCATTTGTTGAGTTGAGGAGTCTAGTGTGCAACACCTACAACGATTGTCACTTTTTTCGGGTAAACTTTCAACCTTTTTTAAATATGATAGTAAAATCCAATAAAAGACAATTTTTTTGGTGCAAAAAACACCCTAAAAACAAAATTGTTCAACTCGTATAACCTTTCTATTTTTTTATTTTTTTTTAATCAGGGGTAAATTTTCAACATTTTTTAGCAATGACATTAAAGATCAAGTATCATTACTTTGAAAAGCATTACAATTCCAATGATTTTCAGGCATGGCGTTAAAAATAAAATAGCATGTCTTTGAAAAGCCTTACAATTCCAACAATTTTCAACCATGGTGTTAAAGATCAAATATCATGACTTAGAAAAACCTTAAAATTTTGACAATTTTTCAACCATGGAAATAAAACCAAAGATCATGGCCAAAAAAAATCTTAAGTTTGCAATATATTTCAACCATGGCATTAGGAAAAAGTTATATGACTAAATTTTTTTTAAAAATAAACACCTGAATGAAAGAGTCATTGTATCAAGAGTAATTATTTTTTAAATGGTAAAACTATAGCTATTTTAAAATCCTGGGTTAAGCCAACTTCACACATTGCAACATAGATTTAAAAATCAATCATCAAATTAACACGTAGTGTAGGCAAACTCAACCCATTGCAATGAAAAATTAAAAACCAACCATGAAATTGAGATATTGTGGGGGAAGACTCGATCCATTATAACAAAAACATTAAAATCAACTATCAAATTGACACATAATGGGATCAAGTTGCTAGTCAAGGATTGACACGAACCGTGGAGAAAAAATAAAATAAGATAAAATAATAAATAAATAAAAATGAAAAATATAAAAGAAAACAAGAATTAAAACATTGAAAAAAATTAAAACCAAAACAACCCCCCCCAAAAAAAAAAAGAAAAAAAAAAAAATCTTAAGAAAATCAGAAGTAATTAAAATATATACTAAAACATAAAAAAATCACCTCAAAAAAAAAATCATAAATAAAAATTGTCAAAAAATGCAAAATTAACTTATAAAAAGAAAAAGAAAAAACCTAAAAAAAGATGATACATAAAAATTGTAAAAACTGCAAAATTAACTTATAAAAAGAAACAAAAAAATGAGTTAGAAAAAATTATGATAAAATAAAAAAAATATTTCCAAGAAAAATATTATTTATGTTTGTTTTCTTTTTTTTTAAATTAACAAAAAAAATAGAAAACAAAAAAAATAACAGAAGTGGATAATTACAAAAAAAAAAAAAAAAAAGCCAACAAAATAAAAAGGCATTAAAAATAAACATTAAAATAAAAAAATAAAACATTAAAATTAAAAATACTTAAAGCAAAAGCCATGATATATATATAAAGAAATAAATTTATAAAATAAAAATAAAAAACATAAAAAATAAAAGAATTATAAAAAGAAATAATTACAAAAAACAATTACAGAAAACACAACAAAAACTCATTCCCTTGCTAGCTTGGGAATCAGCTAGCCAGGCCTAGTTCCCTAAGGGGTTGTGGCCCAGGGTAGGAGGGGATGTGTGACCAATAGGTAAATAATCAGTCGTTTTTATGTTTTTTTTTTATTTGATTTATATACTCATTTTTACTTTTAATTCTTTTTTTATGTTTTTTATTTCATTTTTTTTAAATATATATATTTTTAATATTTTTTATTTTAAAAAGTTTTTTTTTAATTTTTTTTTTTCTTAATTACTTTCTGTTTTTGTTTTTAATTCCAATTGTTTTTTTATGTTATTTGGTTAGTTATTTTATTTTTAATAATTACTGTTTTTATTTTTTTAATGTTTATTTTTTTATTTAATTTAATTTAATTCAATTTTTTATTATTTATGTTTTTTGTTTTTTATAATTGTATGTTTTTATTTTTATTTTTATTTTTTAATTATTTTTACATAAAATTTTATTAAATGATTTATTTTGGAAGAAAAAACAAATTTCATGATTTTAGGATATAAAATTCATGGAAATTTCATAAAATTTGTTAATTTTCCAACTTGTTTATTTAAAAATCTCATAAAAATCTGTTATTTAGCATACCATTTTTATTATAAAGGTTTCGAAATACATATATTTTTAATTATATCTATATTGTGAATGTGTATTTTTTGTCGTGTTCAAAATTATTATTTTTTAGTATCAATTATTTTTTGTCTATTGAAGTATTAACAATATATAATTAAAAAAATTGCTAACCTCAAAATATTAATTGCAAAAAAAATTAAAAATTTCATTATAAAAAAGCGTTGTAAAGAAAAACAAAAAACACAAGTTCGGAAAACCCTTAGAAGATGACTGCCTTCTGACAAAAACCATTAAGAGGAATAAGACAAATTAAAAATGGTTAGATAATCAACATTTAAAAAACAATTGTGCATACTTAGGACATAAGAAAAATTTGAGTGTAAAAAATACACGTTAAGAAAAGGTAGAATTAAAGTGTCAAAAAAAAGCCCTTTAAAAAGAGAGGTTGATGTTGCATCAACACTTTTCAAATTCAACATGAAAATCACTAACATCTTAAAAAAATGTTCATACTTCATATAAAAGAAAATTTAAAGTGTCAAAATTATCCTCCAAAAAAAAGTGTATTATGAATCAACACTTTTCAAAATGGTATGATTTTTTTCTACCTCAAAAAAATGAGAACTTGGTATAGTTCCCAGCTGATATTTTATAGTGTTTACAACACTTTATTCCCGTTTGAGACTTGTGTTATGCTTCTTCTTTAGGATCGCCTTCAACATCCTTCTTTTGGACACTTTGCTTTCTGATTTTGTTGGTTTTTCTCCATCATTTTAGCAAAATATTTCTTTAAGATCCCAGTCACTTTAGACATTAGATCATTTGGTCATTTTGTCTCTTTGAGTTTCTTTTTTATCCATCACTTTTCTTCTTGTTTGATAGCCTTCTCGGGTGGGGAATTCTGTGTTTTATCTTGTTTATTTTCAATATTATTTACAATTTATGTAGATTATTTTCAGTAGTATTGGCATCATAAAACATGCTCAATTAACTCATCGACTGACACATTACTCACACCCTCACACCAAAAGTGAAGGTGAGTTTTTCTACAACCTCCAAACCAAGACTTGAGACACTCCACATTAATAATAACTTTACTCACATAGATTAAGCCCACTTCAGCAATAGGGAAAAACAATCTTTGTAGTTAGGTTTAAGATTGGTGGGATATCATTCCAAAAGAACCCATTAATCGCTTACACTGAGACATATAAAGTTGGAATTGTAGGGAGCTTAAAATCCTTCACAATCCCACAGTCCAAACCCAGCGCCTGCTAGAGTCTCATTTAGGATGGGGTTAGGCTTAGGTCTCATTGTGCGTGAATCTCGATGAGGCTAACCTGACTTGTTTGTTCCACATTCCACATCGCTGATTGACTAACAAGAAGCCCATGACTTGACCTCCCCCATGTGAAGAATGTAACCTTAGTGGGCAATCTTAGGAAAACACCCAATAGGGGTGACTGTGGCAGAGCAGTCGCTCCACTACCCTAATTTCCCCTAGACAACTCTTCTTGCATAAATCAGACTCTATCAAGTAAGAAGTATTTTAGAAGACCATCTGAAATTGTAGAATTAGGACTTGTTTGAGGATTTAGACTACCTTTAGGCTAGAGGTCATTTTCATTTCGATAGGACTTGTTTTCTTGGATTCGAGTAGAAAATCATTATATCTAGTTTATACTTCTCACCACTGGACTAGGTGTTTTCTTATTGTTTTCTACTCTCTTCCTTCACCTTTACCTTTTAGCCTTTAGTGACATCAATTTTTCCTAACACCATTTCACTCCCTAGGCCTCCGTCGTGGACATTTCATGGCCTTCTCCCCTACTTTCATTTAGGACATCCTCTTACTCCTACTCGTTGAGTTAGGATCCATCCTCCTAGTCCTCCTTTGAGTTCCCATATATACTCTAGTTCTTCTAATTCTTCTAGATCTTCTGCTGATTCTACCTCCTACCAACCCCACACCACTACCATGTCAAGAGCTAATGTGGGTGGTGGAAACCAAGGTGGTACTACTCGTCCTAACTAAGGTAACCCTTAAGGGGATAATAGAAAAACCTGTTTCGTTATGGCTGCTAATCAACCTCTTTTTCCCTATATGGTTGGTTTAAGCCTCCTTATTTTAAGCCATCTCATCAAAAATCCCCTTCTCCATGACCAGAATCAGCCTCCCATGCCCACCAAACTTCCCCTAGACATTCCCAAGTTTGAAGGTAATCATATAGAAGACCTTACCAATCACGTTCGCTCTTTCCATATGTGGTGTTCATCGAATTCGATCATCGAGGACTCCATTTGTGTTCTTCTTTTCCAACACACTCTAACTGGAGTTACTGCGAAGTGGTATGTCAATCAACCAGATGCCTCTTATTCTACATTTCTCACTCTTTCCAATTCCTTTCTTTCATACTTCCAATTACCTCTTCAATATGACACCCGTACGGACTATTGACTTATTTTTGTCAAAAGTTTGTTGCTCACATTTTTGACCATGTACAATAATCGCATAGAAGGAGGAGCCTATGTAAATCTCATGAGTTTGAGGATCATGTCTATTTAGATTAGTTGTTTAGAGCTATTTTGGCCCCTATAGGGTAATATGTCGCCTCACACTTCCCCTATACTCAAGAAAATCTCTCTCGATAGCATTGAAATATGATCCGGTCTACTCACAATCAAGTTATGTTTATATCATCCTTCCTCATCTACCTTAGCCTAGTGTTGCTTCTACATCAAGGTCATCTCATGTCACCGATGGTACCGTTCGATCCATATCCCACCCTCATTCATCACCATATTCTCAACCTCCTAAGATTTATGGTCAACCTCAGGGGGGCACCAGTTCTACTTACACTTATCCCCCTTCAGATCGTTCGGGTGTCAACTCTTACCAAGGTACTAGCACATCATATGCATTTTCCCATTCATATTAGATGATGTTAGGGCTAGTTGTTTCTTAACATGGTTTCCCAAATTTTTCCACGAAACCTTATTATCCCTTTGCACCTCCTAGCACTCCAACCCCAATGACACTAGCACCTCAACCTTCCATGACTCCACCACCTGTGTCGCAACAACAACCACCTCCACAGATTCAAGTGAATTCTCAATAGAGTGCTACCATTCCTCCCAAACTGAAGAGAAGAAATAAGGGGAAAGGTAACCAGAACTAACCATCTCATTGTAGTCAAGGTAACCAAGGTAGAAAACCTAATGCCGATAAGGGTGACCAATCGAATCTGGTAACCCAGCGATAGGACAGATAGCTCAAGCAGAAGAAGGCTCTTAGAACTAATAAACCTTGTTCCTTTGTGGTACTTAAGACAATTATACTCATGAATGTCCCCTTCTCCCTCAAATGCATAAGTCATAGAAAGCTTAAACAAATACATCTAGAAGGTCACAACCCATTGCTTAAACCCCTCCTTCTTCTTCGCAGTTTTCCCAACCCACCGAGAATCCTCAACACCACCAAACTTTGCAACCTAAGAATGGGAATTATTATATTCTCATGATGAATTCCAAACACATCAACCTCCAGACTTGGTCGTGCTAATATAAAAATCCTCCTTCTAAGTCAGTGAATGACTCTCAACCCAAAAGTTCCATTCAGCTGCTTTTGACACCAAATGGTACCTTACTAATCCCTTAGTCTAAGGTATATATTCACCCTAAGATAAATAAAGTACCATTACATAGAAATGTTTCTTCTTCTAAAGTCACCCACACATATACTATAGTAGATGACTTGGCAAAGTCTCTTACCTCCATGTCAACACTGGAATTCCTCCATATGTTCCCATCTAAACATAAACCTCTAATATCTTTTCTAGGTATTGTGGATCCCTTTGATGATCCTTTGATCACAATTGATGTTGATAAAGTGGAACATCCCCTCCCCCATTCATCAATTTCCTTTCAAATACCAATCTCAACAAAAAACACCATTGTTCAATGGTGTATAATCGCCTCCACTTGTATGATGGACGCTAGTGTTTTGAAGCAACTTGGTTCCCCTGACCTGTCACCATCAACTACCACTCTTTGTGCTTGGGATTATCACCCCTCACAGCCCCTCAGTTTATATTGGAATTACCCCATCACCATTATTGGGAAGATAACCTTTATTGATATTGAAGTCGTCAATTCCCCTTTATATTATAACATATTTCTTGGTCATAGTTATGTGTATGCCATGCTAGTTGTCACATCGTCTATCTTTCGCAAAATGTGCCTTCCTCATAATGAAAATATCATAAATATTGATGAATTGACTTACTATGATCCTCAATATCATACCTCTCCAAAGACCACTATTTCATTGATTACAAGAAGTAAGATAACCCCTGCCTTTAATGATGTTTCCCCAAGAATCTATAAATATTCCATGCTACTGGGGGCTTATTATTGCCGGCCTCCTGTTTAATATGAACCCGTGTGTTCATGTGCTTGCACACTTTAAGTGTCACAAGCCACTAACAAGTAGTCTAATAGATATTTCTTGTAGATAGCTCCTCAGTAATCTTCTGCCCAAGAATCAACTTGTCCTCCAAACCATCCTCTGATAGCAGCAACTTCTCCGGGTCATTACCCATTTGGTCAAATACCTTTCTTATTCCCACCACTAGGAATATTTTCTACTCTTGTAATGGCCATATTGAGTCTTCATAATATGACTTTGGGAATCACGGTTTGGTACATCGATCCTCCTACAAACACTCCTCCCAATTAGCTCAAACATTACATGGATTTGACCCTAGTTCAACCCGTTGGCCGTTCCTACCTCCCCACCATTTTCTTCTGCTCCACAGTTACCTTAGCATGAATTTACTCCTTTTGCAAAAGCATCTTGTGAGGGGGGGAAGACAAGGAAACCCAAGTGAGAACCATTCCTCCCAAACCACCGAAGACTTTTACTCCATGTGCCTTATGTGATGTTCATGGGCATGCCACCAATAATTGTCCCGAACTCCCGCATGTTAATAGTGTGGTTTCATATACTCAAACTCATCCCAATATTCCTAAGGTCCATGTCACCTTACTATTATTCCATGAAGAATAAATTGTTATGTACAAACAAACCTTGTGCATTGCACGATACATACAAGCATTATTCCCATCATTTTCCTTGTCTCGAAGAATTTCATGATATCCTAAATTTCCTTTTCGAACTAGCTACTGCTTGTAGTGACTCTCCTTCTCTACTTGCAAGTCCTGGTAAGAATTCTTCAGCAAGGCAGGAGGATTCTCAATATAATATTGTGATTCTTCCTTCTGATGTTGAGATGACGGACAATTTGACACCCATTCTCTACTTGTCATCATCCATGGGATTGACTTATTCAAACCGCCTAGGAGGTTATGACTATGCTTCTTTATAACCATCCTCTGAAGACACTTCAGTCTCAACATTGGGGGACCTTGAATCCACTTGTCATCTGTCTACCATTTCTAATGATCCACATGTGAACCATGTCTCCTATTATGATGATTGGATCCATCACCCCTTACTTCAAACCTAATAATTTGAACCACATCCACCTTGTGCCCATTACATTGCCACACAATGTTTGGTAAGGGGGAATCCACTTTTGATATTCTAAGAGAAACAATTATCCCCAAACCTCATGTCACTTATGGTGGTGTTAACTTTAGTACCACTAGTATTTTCCATTATAAATAAATTCTAGAGTCTCATATCACTACAGTTTACCCTCGGGATGATCCACTTAATCATCCCTACCTCTTACATCAACAATTGAAACCCTTAGAAATTGTTTTTATTCAACCTTAGTGTCATCTTTCCAAGCATCTTTTCATTATATGTGAATCCACTCTTTGGTATGGTGACACCATGTATGCAGACATAGAAATTCGGTCCCTTTGACTTATATAATAAGTACTACACGAGATTAGAAATCCACTATTTCCTTTATCCTACTACATTCATCCATTCTTACCATATGAAGAAAACCATAAACAACAAATTTCAACAACATTATAAAATCATGCATAATCATATTATGTATCAAAATATCCATCAAAAGTGTTTAAAGTCCACTATTCTAAATACATTTGGCATGTCCAGCTCATGCTATAACCATTCATACAAAATTGGGGGGTATTTATGCCTGTACATATACTCATTATCATGTAGAGACTCTTATACATATATGGATGGATGCTTGAATCCCTAATTTGAGCACTTGGAACACAATGGTGCTCCACAAAATCATCTAGCTAGGGGCATCATTCCCACCTTTTCACACCCAATCAGTCCCCTCCATCACATATGTTGGGTAGCAGTTTCTCATTCTTGGGAGCATTATGGAACCCTTGGCTACCTTCTCACTTGATGAACATAAGTCTTTTCCTATACCTCAACGATATAGTTATGGTCAATTACCCTTTCATTCCTTGGATAGTTTGTTCTATCAGCCTCTCCATCAAGCCATATACACATTGCATATTATAGATGCTTGATACCATATCTTCAAATATTCTACTTTATGTGATATCAAACTCAACACTAGGTCCCCATGTTTGACTTGGTGGGTAGGGATGATCCTAGCTCTTTCATATTAGTTCATTCATATATTCCTTTCTTACCTTGATTCTTCACCTGGAACCATCTTTCCACTAAGCATTAAGGCTATTTGAGGAAAATATGGTTACCTACTTGAAAGTCATAGATCTGAAATCCAATGGTTGGTTTGACTACTACGAGATTGCTAAGATTTAGGGCCTCCTCCTCCTCTCCAAATTCTCCAATAGCTCAGTGTAGAAATGAATTGGAATTGGGGGGAAGAATCCCTTTTATAGGAAAAATCATAGTTTATTTCATTGGGAATTACGAGCAAACCATACATTGATTTTATGATCTATTAGCACCACTATAAAGCTCCCGTCGAGCTCTATAATGGCTCTCTTTTCCTTTTTGTTAATTTTAAACTTTGTTGGGAAGCTATTTTTTCCATGAGGTCTCACATTGCCACCTATTAAAATTGAATATATTCATATGATCCACCTATACTCTGGTACAATTTTTCCTTTTCACTTGTTGGCTTATGTGTCAAGTCTTTTCATGAGTAACCACTATTTACTCACACTTTTTATGGTCCCCTCTGGGCCTTTTCCATGTGGCAGCATCATAGATTCACTGTTGTTAAAAGCATCAGAGATGAGTCACCCATGCATCCATGGAGTTTATTCAGAATCCCATTGAGTCATGTTATAGTATATTATCCATTTGTGCATCAAATTCATCCCATTTTCCTTGCATTTCACCTCTTGCTATTTTGATCTCTCTTTGAAAAGCCTTCATCTGAGTAATTTACCATCCCCTTCAACATAGTGTCAATCACTGCCAGTTAAATCTTGCATATTATTCTTTGACGAGCAAAGTTATAAGTCCACCAGCTTCCTCATTCCTCCATTGTCATCCTTAGTTTCATTCAATCTTAGTGATAATACTATGATCCTCATGTCTTTGTTGACGAACCATCATTGCCACAACTATGGCAGGCCCTCTTCTGTTTACTTCAACACCTCTTTTCAAGGAGAGTGGTCTAGAGGGTGGTGTACCATGGTTCCAACCTTCATCACTACTCTATTCCTGGGATCAAGTAAATGGAATCAACATTTCCCTTTGTCTTGGTTGTTTCTCGTGTGCTCGACTCCATCTCATTATCACACGATCAAGAATCGTACACTTGATGCTCCAGTAATTCATCAGATTGTACTAGCATTTATCGGGTATGTTTGAGATTATCTAGACCTCATGAGGAGGTAGCCCTTCAATTGGCTCCCATATTCTTTATTTTAAGCAGATCATCATCCGACCTCAAATGTAGTTCCATAGATTTGACTGGCTCAGTTTCCCTCGATCGAGGAGAAAAAAACATGCACTTATTTTTCAGATGGTCCATTTAGATATTTAGAGCTATCTCCTTTTCAACATGGATTCTTTGGTTGTGATATTCATGACCACATAAAATTGGGGGAATTATGTCTCATGTACTAAGATAAAAACATTTCATTATATGAATCCTAGCCTTCATATTCCAGGAAATTATGTATATCCGACTCCTTATATCAATGTCTCATTTTATCGCCCAGTTTATGTCAGCATATCATGAATCATGTTCTTTTTTTCTCAGACACACATTGTTAGGCACATCATTATCATTTTTACTTAGTTGTCTCAGCGGGTATGGGTATGCCTCCCCTACCTTATTTAGATCATGTACTTACCAATGAAAGGAGACTTCTATCAGACAAGAAGGTATCACCCCCTCAATTTGTCATCATGCACCCAGCTTCAACAAGCTCTCTCTCTCTCTCTCTCTCTCTCTCTCTCTCTCTCTTGTATGAATCCCCTTTGGTGTCTCGTGAAAATGAACCTACAACATATTTCGGTCAGACAAATTTATCTTGACAATCTTACATTAGGGGGAAATATGCTATCACCCAAAATATGTTCACCTAGCCATTTCTTACTAGGATGATTGAAATACACCATGTAGGAAGAGGTTTTACATATTAAAACCCACTTTCACCTTAGAAAATAATTTAGTGAATCATTTTTCCTAAACTATTTCTCATTAATAAACAAAAACCACATGAGAATAATTAAATAAATCGTTATTTATTTAATTTTCTCTCGAAATAATTATTACATCATTGTTTAGTATTTGTTTCTAATTTAAATTTGACTTAATCACCACTGAATAATTAATAAATCATTTTTTATTTACTAATTACTTTAACCAATTTCTAAATATATATATGTGATCATTTTGAATATCTTTTCCCTCTAAAAAAAAGCTAATAATAATTCACAACAACTAGATTTTGATTTAGTCAATAATATTTTATTATTTTGTAATTCTCAATCTATCTCAATATTTTCTCATAAATAGAGGGTTTTCTCCCCATTCTTTACTATAACCATTTTCATCATCCTCATTATCATCCTATAACATTTGAGCTCCCATATTGAGTTCAAGCTTCCATAACTACATTTTTCCCATTGCACACATTGAGAAAGAGTTGAATCGTGCTAAAGAACAAAGTAAAAAAGGGTGCATCCCATGGAGGGGGATTCATAGACCCAAGTATACAAATTCTCCTCATCAAGTATAGTTATTCCAATTTACAATAATAATAAAATCATCTTGATTCCATTGATTTTTTATATTGTTACTTTCTATTGCATATCCCTTTATGCCTTCATGTTTACTTTTGCAGTTTTTCTTAAATCTTTATTTCATATTTGAAGAATATTACAGCCATATTTTGTTGTTAGGGTTTGTAGTCACCAACAACTTAAGTGAAGGGAATTTCGTACACTTATGGAAAAATGTCACACTAACACCCCCATTTTTTCATTTTGTTCATTCTCAAGATTCACATCTTGTTCCAACTGTGAGCATTTCAGTTTGAAAAGGCTTAGGATTTCTACATTTCAGGTTTGGGGATAGTGAGGGGTTTATTATTAGTTTCATTATATTTTGTGATTGTTTAAAGATATTTCTTCTTTTTGGATCCATATTCCTCCCTTAGATTTTCCATATGGCTTTACCATTCCCAAGATCTTTATTCTTTGCTTCAAGAGAGTTCTACATTGCTAGTAATTGACTTTCAACATCTTCTCGCCTTTCAAATGCTTGTATTAGGACCTTAGGATCATAATTAATGATTTTTGTGATTGATTTTAGACTTTTAATTTCCTTTTATTTATCATCTAATAACTCCTAAAAGGATTTGACATCTTTTGGTTGCCCGAATTATTTTATTATCTTGTCTTCAAGCCCCTTTATCATATTAGCTATGGTTTTCAACACCACTCATGCAATATGGAGTCATCAACTTCTGGTTATGCTACATTAATATTAAAAGTATTTGTCTAAAAATCGGCACACATGATAAACTTATCCCAGTAGTGGGCACAATTTCACCTAGTAAGACTTTCTGAACCATCTAGGTCTATTAAGGCAATAACATCAATTATTTAGTGTCAATTGACCTATATTTAATGAAACTATTCCTTACATCTAAGGATTGTCCACTCGAATATTGGAGTTGGGCTTCATGGAAAGTTTGTTGTATTTTGTTATTTAATTTCTCCATTGCTTCTTCAAAATACTTAATGTCTACATGTTAGCCTTCTCTTCCTTTAATAGTGTGTTTGGCTTCTAGTTCTAGATATTCTAATTTTATTTTCATAAAAAGGGACAATTTAATTTTTTTAAATTGAGAAGGTTTTATATCAAGAGCATGGGTTTTTACTAATAGTTGAGCTTGTTTTTCATTTTCCATTATGTGGGCTTCTATATTCTTCTCCTCTATTGACATCTTCATTACTACCTGAATTTGACCGCTTGGGGGTGGGGAAAGAGAATCAACCATTTTTTTAATGCCTTTCCCTGTCTCATGGATGTAAGTCGTCGAACCTGCTTTTTTTCTCAAACTAGTATTTATGCCATGGGGACCACTAGTCCAATAATTATCATGTATCAAACTAAAAATAATCATCTCTTTCTCAATAATATCAACAACATTCTTGTTTTTAAAAATAAGAGAAAGAATTGAACATTGATAACTAAAAGATACTATTTTATTTTTTGAGGTGAAATGGAACTCCTTCATAGTGATCCTCTACCTTAAATATTTGTAAGAAAATATTTGAGGAGTGATGAATTTAGGTGTCGATAGGGTTCCTTTTCAAAACTGTACATCCTAATCCTAGAGTAATAAACAAATAGGAACCAACTCCCTATACTATATTCCTTGTTCAATTGTAAGATCCTCTTTTTCTGCTTAAATATTCTATTTCGAGCTTTGCCAAGAAATGTAGTTCTCAAATAAAAAGAAAAGCATTCAATGTACTAGAGGTAAAAATGACAAACCCGTCCTGCATATACAAGATTTTTCCATGGAAATATTTGTGTTGGTGCAAAATTAATGACTTGGTTGAGACCTTGTGTTCGGGAATAGGGGCCAACAAAAGCTCTATTGTAGTCTAGCACAATGACGAGATTTTCACCTTATTCAAGATGAATAAGGTGTCTCATTCGAGGTGTGCCACGACATTATTCAGTTAAGGTCTAGAATATGGTATCACAAGGAATCACATAAAGTACACATTAATATTAGTGAACCTAGAGTTGTGATAGTTAGGAATCTGATCGCAAGAGATCAAATGCATAGAAAGAATGGATATCGTAAACGTGAAACCATATTAAAATTTTGAAAATCCATATAAACACATAGGATACTTTGGGCATCTCTATAATCTCCTTTTCTATTAATCCTTGCTATATTAAAACATTACATCCACCTCAAAATCCTCATAATCATAATAAGAACTAACTTGAAAGATCAAGATACAATCAAGGTAGCAAGAACCAGTGCAGGCTTGAACAAATTCGCAACAAAATCTCGGTATCCCTTCCTCACTCTCCCTTTTCTTTTCCCTTCGACCATATTTATATTCGTACATCCTCCTAGACTGCCACACCTCCCTCGGGGGCTCCACCTTCTTCCTCTTTTGGTTGTTTTTATTTCTCAGTTGTCATCATTCCATTCCACTTAATTGTGGCTACCTAAGTTTCGACTTCTCCTACCATTCTTCTACAACTACTAGTGTTTGATGATTTCCTTCCTTTTTTCCATGTTCTCCTCCATGACTTCCCAACAGTTATCTTTGCATCCTTCCAGCGTGTCACATTGGTTCCCAAAATGAAGGACCCAATAGGCCTCAAGCACAGTCCATTGAATCGTCCCCAAGTCAATCCTTTGCTAGTGTTGTTAGTGCTGTTGATGCCCCTACTACTTATTCTTATGTTGCTTCACCTTGGTTGGTTGCTTCTCCTTGGATGGTTCCTTTAAATGAAGGACTTAACTTAGGAATTGATTTTATGGATGCATTTTTGAACTATGCACATGCATTGAGAGTTTTTTGGCATGCACCTATCACGATTTCCACCTGGGAAAGGAACTATGTCGTGATTTCGATAGTAGGATGGGTCGGGAAAGTAATCACTAGAGAATTCCACAGTGAATTGGTTTTTTTAGTGATATGCTGCAGTGTTTCTAAATGAGCCTGTGTTGGTGGTCAGAGGTTTTAGAGTATCTACTTGGCCTTGGCTAATTAATCTTCGATGTGTTGTATTTGGGTCACAAGGTCGTTCACATGTGCTAGAAGTTACTTTCATTGGCTCTTGTCATGAGTACAAATGGCTTGATTATGCAGATGATTGATGCGGTGGAATAGAGGATAAACAATCAGATTCTTCCTTGCTAGACATGTAGACTAGTCAGGAACTTGTCACAAAAGGCATTGAGCATCTTCCACAACATTAATGAGTGAGGATTTTAGGTCCACCGCATCTTCTATTTTTTACTCAATATCAGTTGCATAATGGGTGGTAGGGTTTGGTAATTCCATTTGCGTGGAAGTAAGGTTTCTCTTAAGGTCGTGATTTGTCAAGACCAAATCAGCACATGTTTCTTTAATGTGATTGCAACATTAAACAAGGGTGTAGGTAGAGAAATCTTCTAGGGAATTTAGCACGATTTTTGCGTGCAAGGGACATAGTACCTGGAATTTTTCAGTGATATGGCCAATCTGGCCCTAAATATTCTACTTTTCCTTGAGAAGATGATCACGTTCTACTGTAAGAGAAAGAATATGTTGTTTATGTTGCTCATGTTCGATAACAAAAACAATGTGCAACACCTTTGCTTGCCATGCTTCCAGTTGAATAAAACTAAATAATTAGGCTTGTAACTTCAATAGTTCGATGTTTAGATGATGTAATCATAAATAAATAGGCATGATAGGTTGTTTTTATGGTTAATTAGGCCTCATAAAGGAAGCAAAACTCAAATCAAAGTCTAAGAGAAGAGTTTGTTTTCTACCTTCTCCCTCTCACTTGCTGGTTGAGAGAATCTTGGAAACAGTTCTACCACTTAGGAATTCGACTCCTAAAGGCGGGGAAGTTGTTTGATTGAGTATATATATATAATTTCTCATTCAAAGAGAAGGGTTAGACATTAAAGGAGAGACTTGTACCTTATTCATTCATACAGTTAATCAAGGATCAGTTGCAGCTATTTCTTAGGAATACTTGTTTAGTGAGTTTGTGGTGTTGTTTTCCTTTCATATCAGTTTCTTATTAATGAATTAATCTCTCTCAACATGCTTTGTTTTCTTCATGTGGTTTTCCTTGTAGTCATATAGGCAGAATTCTTTAGATTCAAAGCGCTGTTTATGTGGAAAATAATGTTTATGTATCTCTTCTTCTAGATTAACGAATTCATGCTAATACATGATCATTATGACTTCTTAAGATTTCAGACCTATACTACATTAACCAAATCTTATGTTCACCACAAAACATTGTACCTTGCTCCTCTTTATGCCTGCTACTGCAAACCTTAATACCTTGACCTAAATGCTTGCTCTTATTCTTTGGTCCAACAACCTAGAAAACCGTAAATTTTAAAAAACTCATCTAATAATATTTCATCTAGCCTGAAATGCATTTCTTTTCTAGTCATTGACTGTGAAAACCTTAGAGAGATCCCTCCCTAGTTTAGCAAGGCTAGTTTCTGAACTATAAGTTGTTTGAAGTGACCTCTTTCGATCTCCTCCTCAACCTGGGATATTGTAGAGGATAACATTTTTCATGATTTTAAACTTGACCAAGTCAAACTAAAAACCTGAGAAATTACATAGTGAAATTTTTAAATAAAAAAGCTCAGATATTTTCAGAAGTGCAATGCCAAATTTGAGGCCACTTGTTTGTGCCTTCCCGAAACCAAATTTGAAATATGAGAGAATGGCCAACTAGCCTTGCCTGTCTAGTTTCCAAAACATCTTCAATTTTTTAAAATTACCAATGGGAAGGCCTTAAAAAATTTATTCTCCCAAGTTGTCTCCAAAACTGCAACGCCTGTCAAAAAGAGTGGCAGAATGATGATTTTTGACCCCTTTTTCTCATTTTTTCTCAAAATCTGAGCCCTGTCTGAGAAATATGATGAAATGGGTTTTTGAGATGAGGTAATTATATTTCCAAAAATGTAAGCCACTTTTCATTTGGAGCCCTGAGGAAAAAGCATAGTGCGAAGGCACTACGTTTCCGTGACTAGTTAAATTTCTAAATTTTGCACCAAAATTCTCAAAAAACCTCCAAAATTGGTCATGACATGAAAAATGAGGTGCATCATGCTCTCATTGATGCTTCAGAAAGCATCTCCAAGTTATCCCTCTCATTTTGTATTTTAGGGTTTCCTTTAATTTTTTTTCAATTGCTTAAGCTTGATGTTGCAAATCATGTTTCTGGTCGAATAATGGTGGGCCATATGCCTCGATAGTAGATTGTCCCTATTGGCCTTGTCAAGAAGCTACTCTAGGTGACCATTGACCTTACTTAGCCAATACTCTCTATCTTCATTGATCTTCAAGGCAATTTTGTGTTCAATGTCTAAGTCTTCATCCAACATGTTATGTTCTCTATCTTTCTTCAATGTCCTTTTGAGTCCTTTGCACATTGCCTTCTTCTTTCCAGCTTTTTTTTCATGTTCATCATGTTCACCAGGCTGCAACACTACTTTCCATTTATCTCCTTATTGCAACACCTTGTATTTCTCTTTCTCCATGATTATCTGTTTGGCCTTAAATTAGCAGTGTAATTTGGTACCCATACAATCTGGAAAATCTTCTATCACAAGTCAAAAAACTCATTACAACCTTCATCAATAGTGGATACTTTTCTAATAGGTGCCTGAATGGGATGATGTGTGAATGAGCCTCTCTGTAGGGTGATTTTAACAAAGTTCAGTATTTTTCAACGTCTAAGTTCATGCCTTTGAACCAATACTCCCCATGATCAGGTATCCCTGCGGCAAGAGAGATGCTAGCTACTGAGAATGTAAATTCAATCCCTGCTATTATGGCCTTTTCCCCTTTTAGATTTGTGGCAATCCAACCAGTGAGCTGTTGATGGAAAACTACTTCACCCACCCTTTGATAAAACCCTAGGCAACTGACATCTTCAAAGCACTATTTAATGAATGGTGAGGAGTTGATTTCATTGTAGTTGGTAGGCTCATACCTTAGGATCCTCCCTCCTTTATGATGTTTTCTTTTTTTTTTTTATGGTGAAGAATCTCCCTCCATTTTGATGCGAAATCTTGTAGAAAATCTTACAAGAGAAAAGAATAAAAATGAAAAATTTAATTTGAAGTTTCGGTGAGTTTTGGAAATCCAGAAGCATAGTGTAGTTCACAGAAACACAACGCATCTCCCAGAAACGCATTACCAACATGAAACCTACTTTTGGAGGCCTTAAATGGATCTAAATTCCTATATTGATAGCTCTATGGAACACCCTTGAAGTATGCTATAACATGGATACCTCATGAATGTAATTTGGACACTCCAGCAGGGAGAAAAATTGATTTTCCCAAGGTCACTCCAAAACCGAAAGGTGTCTCTTACAAACAAACAATGCCAATTTGTAGAGCGCTTTTGGATACCTTCCACTAATCCAAATCACGATAACAAGGTACCATTGGAAATCTTAGGATGTCGAGTTGTCCCTAGAGTATTTAATAATGTAAAATGGCCTCTCCAAGGTTGCGAAAAATGAGCTTTTCCAATGTCTCTCCAAAAATATAGCGTGCTTCTAACAAAAACACAGCACCAACTTGAAGAGCACTTTTTATTGCCTCCCTGGAGGGTTTTTGAGGTGAGTGTGGTATGGTTGGAAATATTATGATGTATGACACACAATAGATTCTTTAGGAATTTCAAACGCCTACTCCAAATCCCGAAAAATTTATATTGAAGACAACCTGTTGAGAAGTGTAACAACTCTCCCGTAGCAAGTGTAGTTTGGGAATTTATCTCAAATCATAATACTTGTGCCTAAACTAAAGGAGGTTTTTTTTTTCCTTGGACTTTCATTGACAAAAATATCTCACTTTTGTAAAGTGCTTCTCCGTTTGGTCAAACACATATTTTGAAGGAAAAATGTCCTTATGAGAAATGATGAGACGAGGTAGTGTACTGCATCATTGTCTTATTTGAATAAAACATTTCTTTTACCTTTATTTTTATTTCCCTAAGATTCTAACTCCCTTTACCCACTGAATCATATTATGGACATGTTTTTGTTTTGACATATGGTATCATGATGACACATGGAGTGAAACCCTAGACAATGACCTAAAATGAGGAATTTAACCATTTCATGACCCAAGCTAATTAAACGAAGATATGATACCTCGAAGAAGACAATGACCATGATGAGCGATAAAGACCATGAGTAAGTGAAGGGTGCAGCAGTGACCTAGACATAATAGATAGTGACCAAATTTTTATTTGAAGACTTATTGAAATGACAAAAATTTTACTTGACACCCTAACAACACCTTGTAAGAGCATATTTGATCACTGGTGATAGGTTGAACTAATTGACACTAACATCGGCTCCAGATGGGGATGGTAGCTCCTTGGAGATGTCAAGAACACTGTATACCAAGTAGCCTTATTGATTGGTAAATGGCTTCAAAATGTAAACGAACAAACTTAAACTAAAAAGTGACTCACTAACTGACTGACTTGATTATAAAGGAGATATTGACTAAGAAAATGACTTTACAACTTTCTTAACAAAAAGAAAAACAACAGTTGATCATAGAAGCCTTATGGCATTATCTTTGGGCTTCAAACCTCTAATGATAACTACCAACCTGCTGAAGATCTATATACAATCATGTGTAATGATCCCTCCAGTGTAACTAATCTAGTAAATAGATACTTACTTGCATCCTACTCACATTTTTCTTGAGCAAGCAAAAAAAACAAAAGCTAGGCCACTCCAAGTGTCCACTGAGCATGTGCTCATGATCCAAAAATATAAGAAAATTCATCTTCCCAAATGGCTGCAACAAATTAGTGTAAGGATCCTTAAAAATATGAAATGTTACCTTGTCTTGGAATCCAACAAAAATATAAGTACTTGTTTAAGTTTGATCTGAAATAATACTTGGTTGTTGATCCATAGGAAGGCATAGGGAAGTATGACTTTCTGCTACATCAGTGTTGGCTACAAATTACTCAAGCATGAGAAACTCTGATTCTATCTCTGGCATATTGTTTGTCTCAGACTCATACTCTTCCAATTCATAGTCTAAATAATCCTTGAACAAAAAAAATTCTTCAATATAATTAAACATGTCAGCCCCTATCCTCTTCATGAAAGAAAACAGTCGATGTTAGTTGATCTCCTTGTAGGAAATCTACATCACACATTAGCTTACTCACAACAACTTCCTGTATAGTTTCATTAGTCTCGTGACTGTCATCATTTAAACTCGTATTTTCATTTTCAATAAAGGAAGAAATTTATCTTACACATCCTTGACTGTGTGAACACTGCAAACCTGCCTTAACTTGGGTTGTAACATGGTTTTTCAAGATCTGATCTATTTGATCTTTAGACATAGGAGAACACTTAGTTTTATAGAAATCAACATTAGCTTGGTGATTTTCATTTTCAAGATCGGGAATAGCGCTTTCTCTCTTTTGATCCTATTCTGCTTCATTGAACGAGGATGCTGCTAATTCTTGTTGGGAGGAAAAATCATAAAGGGCTTATAATATCTCTTCTTCCATACATTCTTCATCTCCATATGAATTTTCGATAAATTTAATGAAATTTTTAGAAATCTCACAACATCTATCCATCATTGATAAGGGAAAAGTACAACTTTGATAATGTTGAAAGAAAACTAAATGAAAATCCCTTATAGAATATAAGCTAGCATATGGTAGACTCTCTTACCATTTCTTCACTATTTCCTCCAAGGTAGCCATGAATATCGTCATTAGAAAATCTTCAAGAAACTTAGCCTTTAATCTGTGAATATGAAAATGAAATTTGACCAAATGCAAACTAGCATCTTTTGTAGGGTGATTTTAAGAAAGGTCGGTATTGTTCAAGGTCTAAGCTCATGCCTTTGAACCAATACTCCCCATGATCAAGTATCCCCATGGCAAGAGAGATCACAGCTAATGAGAATGTAAATTCAATCCCTACTATGATGGCCTTTTCCCCTTTCAGATTTGTGGCAATCCAATCAGTGAGCTACTCATGGAAACCTACTTCACCCACCCTTTGAAAAAACCATAGCCAGCTGACATCTTCAAAGAACTATTTAATGAATGGTTAGAAGATGATTTCATTTTAATTGGTAGGCTCATACCTTGGGATCCTCCCTCCTTTATGATGTTTTCTTTTTCCGATGGTGAAGAATCAATGTTATAGACATTTTTGGGCCCTACAACCCCAAGCATCAAATGTCCATAAACCAAGGGCTCCTAAGTCCCTAAAAGTGTTGTTCTAACCCCTAAAGGAACAAGGTCAACAGATTACAGCTTCTCCCAAAAGTTCTCCACCAAAAACTACTCAGAATTGGTCAAATCAGGATCATTTCAGCTGCTCCACTGGCTGGGTGCGTTGCATTGCACCTAGATACACTGTGAGGGTGCGTTGCATTTCGAAACTCCCTTCTGTGGGGTGTGATGGGCGAGAAATGACAAATGGCAGTGTCATTCGGCGAGGTGGAGAGGCAATGGAAGCTTCCAGAATCTTCCCCTGTGACACTTGCCTCGCTGAATTCGACCAAGGATGAGTAAGAGGCCTTCAGTCTCCAAGTGGAAGCAAGAACTATCAGAGAGAAGACACTAATCAAATCACAAGCTGACTCATCCCCCTTACAGATATCTATATATGGATCCCTCATCCCAGAGATCCAGAGGCTGGAATTTTTCATATTGTAAGGAATTGTTGTTGGTTTATTGAGACAAACAATAAGATTGTTGGGTGATCTATGCTTTGTTTGAGGTGAAGAGGGGCTTCTTTGCTGGGAGGTTGATGCTAGGTCAGTAACCACTGGTTGTAACTCCTCCTGGATCTTTCTTGTTTATCAATAAAAGCTATTTGAGTTTTCCTCCATGCTTTTGTATCATTGATGCTTGTTACATTTGTATGGTCAATTTACATCTGATCCTAGATTGTTTATGAATATAGATCCATGTCTTTGTATAGTGCTATGCTTCTGTGATCTTACAGGTACTCTGTGAAGCTGGGTGTGGAAGGGAGCAGGTAGCTGAGGACTGTCAAAGAAGAGAGGAATCGACTTGAAGGATTAGCGCAAGAAAAAGGTTGGTCTTTCTATTCCTCTCTATCTATAATTCAGAAAGGAAAAACATAAGTAGCTTTTCTTTGTTTGTTTCTAAGGTAGCTGTCACACCTTAGTGGGATAGAGTAGTTCTATATAGACACTTTTCCTTGTAACAAAATGGCAACTCCGCTGGGGAGATAATTAGTTTGTTTGTCTATCTTCTTTGTTGTCCTTTTCATAAACTTACAGACGGAGTCTAAAGCTGTGCCAGGTAGCTTTCGAACTGCATTTGCTATGCAAATGCAAAGTAGATAAATGCCGCTTCAGTCGACCTCTGGGATTTGTTTATGATTTAAACAACTGATTTACAAACTCTCTGATTTCCCTTGTGATAGCTCGTAGATCCTCCTTAGATCTACCCCTGATTGTTGTATTACTGATTTCTTTTTACTCGGCCAAAAACCAAGAACTGAACTGCAAACCATGACCCAGAACCCGAATAGAGTCTCGTCTCTGGCCTAGCATAGGTACTGTTAAGAGATTCTGAATTTCAGTGAACTTCCCGAGTGGACAACCTGTGCTGCATTTCAGATTCTCTGTGTTACGGCTGCGCTGATCAGACTAGCTCTGTGCAGTTGTGGCTTCTGTGCTTCATTCTTTCCAGTTCTATTCCTGAATTTTGTTGTCTGTGATCAGTATATGTCTGTTTGAAACCCCTTTTCCTTGCTATTATTCCGCCTCCTTTGTACAAAAGAGTTGTAGATGTTTTTATGTGTTTGTTGAGTCATTTACAATTCTCCTTTGTAAAAGTAGCATAATTGTACTGTCGTCCTTTGATTTAAATCTCTCGCAAGTGTCGATTTCAATCGTAGGAAAGAGTTTGATTGTTGTTGATAGTTGATTATCCTGTTACTATTGCTTTTGGTCTGAATTTGTGATTTTCTAGTGTCAAGAACGAGTATTCATTTCAAAATCATAAGGTGTCGTAATCATCTCTATTTTTGATTTCGAAAAGAAGCTTGTTTATATTTGTCGCTTGAAAAGAAATTCAGATTTGTACATCAACTTTCTTTTTAGCATCCATATACTAAGAAAGTCGAAAACCGAAAAAAAATACATGCATGTGCATTTGCATATAGACAGTCTATTTGGCTTGATTTAGGAAAGTGCATTTACAGTGTGCTCTTTGCTCTTTGTGAAAAGATTCTATCTTTCTTTTCCGTAGTAACTAGGATTTTCATTGCATAAAAGAGATAAAAAGTTTGTTTATCATCTTTAGATTGCATTTTAGGAATTACATATACATCTCGTGGTGAACCCAAAAGGAAAACTTCATAAGCAAGATCAACTTAAAATAAATTCAATGAATCTAACAACGCTTTGGAACTTAACACACAACATTTAGAGGTCTAGGCTAGAGACGTATTCCGGCGTCGTAAAGCCTGGTAACTGTTGTTCTCACTGATGGTTGGGTGATTCCTCCACTTTGAAACGATAAGTGCCAGTACGGACTTGTGCTCCCACGTACCGTCGAGTATATTTTGGGAGACCCCTATAGGCTTAAATCCTTTATCCATAGGAAGCCGTGTCTGCCACCCTATCGATCGCAATGCACTGAACACAGCATTCGGGAAGATTGACTGCCGTACCGTAAAAAGTATTCTACAGTTTTGCGATTGGTTTGGTACTCCCTCTACCTAGACTTCCAGAGCAGTCCCTTTCGTTCCTTTTCAGACTCTTTAACAGAAAAGGTCCATCTGAGCACTTGTCACTTCAGGCTCATTAAAAATCGAAGGAGACTAGAGTCATCTTTTGTTTTTTCTCGACTCTTTAAAATTGAAAAAACAAGTTGTGTCAAAGCATCTAAAATTTATTTTAAACGGAATATTCATTACCCTTTCCTGCGTTGATCTTGAGTTGAGAAAATGGAGTCCACCAACCAAGGAATTCCCCTTGGAGGAAATCCTAGTCCCTTCTCCTCTTGGGGAGATGTTGGTGCACCCCATATGGCCACATTATCACTTCCAGGACTGACAATTGGTTTGCCTGTATGGCTCTTCTCAACCTCTGTCGTTCAGAACACCACTATTCCTGAACAATCGAATCAACAACTAGACAACTCCAGAGTTACCCACCAACCTTCTACTTCCTCTAATTCTTCCTCTCCTCCTTCCTCTTCACTTGATGGGGTCGGTAAAGCCAAAAGTCAAGTACCTAAGGAGAAGAAGGAAAAGAAGAAGAAAGAGAAGAAGAAGAAGGAGCCAAAAGCAAATGGGGGCAAACGAGTGTCGTCTAACGAAAATCCACACACTGCACCAACCAGGCCTAAATCGCCATGTGTCATTTGCAAGGGAGACCACTATCACAGAGATTTTCCTTGCATCCCTCGGATCTTAAGGGACTGGTCTCCCCGTTTGCACAACCCGGTGTCGTCAACCTCTGATGATCATGTTGAAAACACACCGTCAACTAGTGAAAGTGAAGCCCCAGGACAAAAAGGAAAATATAGATTTCCTTGTAAACTGTGCGAAGGCGATCATGCCATCCACCGGTGTCCCTTCTTAGACGAAGCTAAAAGAGTTTTGGATGATCATCCAGTTTCACCGGTACGACTTCCTCCTGGATATAAAAAACTCTTGCCGAGTCCGTCACCAGTTGAAAATCCGGCAGGCCCGCTCAGGTGGTCAGCTGAAGCATATATCATTGAAGATAAACCATCTGAATCCATACCAGACGAAAGTCAAAAGGTCCAGGCGGCAATTGACCCGGTCTTGCCTTCAAAGGTTCCATCTTCAGATGATACAGTCACTGAAGAGAACAAGGATGACACCGTCCAAATTCTTTTCATAAGCACAGACTCCAACGAACATGGGGGAAATTTACCCGTTCCTTTACCGCAGGAAGGAAGTTCGTCAGAGTCATACCCGGCCGTCTATTCGGTCCCACCTCCAAGCAACCTAGTTGTCTCCTTCGACTGGAACCAACTAGGCAGACCCCGTTTGCCAGCTAGTGTACCATTCCGAATTATTGTTCAAATATATAGAATGGTTATGGCTGGTACCATCATAGATGAAGGGGCTTCTGTGAGTATCCTTTCCTCAACTGCTTGGAAAGCGCTTGGTTCGCCGTCGCTTTTGCCTGAAATGAGAAATCTAACAGGCTTTGATAAAGGAACCAGTCGACCGTTAGGGATCCTTTCCGATGTGCCCATAACATTGAGAAGGAAAACTGTTCACATGAACGTAATGGTAGTTCAAGGACCCCTGGATTACAATCTACTCCTTGGACGAGACTATGTTTATTGCATGGGAGCAATTGTCTCCTCACTCTTTAGAGTAATGTGTTTTCCGCACGAAGGAAGAGTGGTCCAACTCGTAGATCAGCTTTCATTTCCCGGATCACACATAGCAAATAGTCATATACCAACCCTGAATGGTCTTTTCATGCAAGAGATGTCTCAATCCCCAGTCCGTCCACCTGATGAGCGCAAGTGATTCGAGTGGCCATGACTGAAACCCAGGGGGCATGCACCCTGGCCTGCTCCGGCAGGAAAACTTCGGGTATAGGGTAGGTTTCCACGAGAGAATATGACTAGTCTGTACTCCCGTCCGTGATTGGAAGAGGGAGTTATTCTAGAATAAGATTCTCTTGTCAAAGTTATGTGAGTTGGCGGGCATCGCCTCTCACCTTTGTCTATTTCGGTAGACATCGCCGAGGAAGTGTTTTGTTTGCACTGTGAATAGAGCAATCTTTGGTAACCTGAAAGAGGTAAGCCTTTCCTGATAAAACAAATGTTTTATCTGCAAATTGATGGGTAACCTTGAAACTCTGTTTTATACCTAGGGGCATGCAAACCTTTTGGCATGCAAGCGAAGAGCGACTATTTATTTTTTTAAATTTATAGGACCTCTAACCCTCTAAACTCGTAGGATTGGTCGTATCCTAACTTGCATAAAGAAAGGATGTGGGGCAAAACTCCAAAAGTTGCCATTTTATATGAGACTTTCTTATCATATGACTGGATTAATCGAGCAGTTTTAGCGCATAGTTCAAGCTCGTTAAAAAATAAACATAAGCCATGAGCAAGTGTTTCCACCCGTGTTTAAGCTCGTTAAAAAATGAACTATTCCCCGGTAAATAACCATCGTGAATGTAGTACTTCAGCCATTAAAGCCTTGGTCGTGTTTGCACCGTCACCTCCACTTTTCATTGGCCGATCATTCACCTCCATTTGATTGTTTACCCATTTAGTGGAACATCTGCGAAGAGTGATTTCACTAGCCATCCTTGTGACACTGCCGTGATTGGAAAATTCCAAACCTTACCTGGAATCAGCTGCTACCTGTTTTATCACTCGTTCCTCAAAAGACGAGTCTCCTTTAAGCTCTTTTCAACTGACTCGTAAAATATGAAAAGATTGCCGAGCCATTGGCCTCTCCATCTCGTTAAAGGGACAGGAAGTGGTATCCCTCCTCTAGATTTTAATCTTTTTAGACTTGAGGGATTATTACACAAAAAGATCGAGCGCTTGTTTTTTGGCTCGTTAAAAGTATCGAAAATTCATCCCTTCTAAATTGTTTTATACTTTTTCGGGCTTAAGGGATTAGATGACGAAAAAGGAATTTTGGAGTTTCCTTTACGTTCCTTTTCAGACTCTCTAAAATTGAAAAGGACCGAGTTATCTTTGTCGTTAAACTCGTTAAAAAGATTAATAGCAACAAACTTGTCTATAGACAAGAACGAGTTTCACTATCGCTAGGCTCGCTAAAACATAGTGATGGGTTTGACCGAAGGGAAAATTATAGAACAAGCATATGTTATCCTCCTCAAGCTTGACAAAAATAAAGAGGTACTGGTCAGCAATGACTGAGGAAAAATGGGAAGAAAACTCAAAGAAATTTTCTTGGTAGCAAGTTGCTCTTGAACATGACACTTCCGCTCCGTGTCCGAGTCGGGTTGGGTTGTTTCATTCACCGGTCACATCACCATGGTCACGCCATACCATCCGCATTTAGGGTTAATGCTACCAATCCATCACATCAGTGTCACCGATATGTTCAAGAGAAGTCATTCAGAGGATTCACCTGTGTCTCACCCACTACCATACATTATACTCCATCCATTCATGATCGCCACCCTGAACCTTATATCATCAGATCGTTTTCACCTCCATTAAAATCATTTGCTCCGTTCCATGTCATTGATGTGGGATTCATTAAGGCCCTCCTATGACAGATCACTTCTTGTCAACATCAGATCATTATACAAGAAGCTGATCTAGGAACACCCCATTCAGTACTTTGAAGCTTGCATGCCTCAATGGCAAGTTTCTCACTTCCGGCGATAGGTTTACATCAATGACCTTCGACCGAAATATTTTGCGTGGTGTTCGACGCCAAGTCCTTTATTCACACCACGTGAATTGTACTACAGTACGTTGAGGGTCATTATCATTATCGGTGATTCCTCTCGCTCTTGTTAACAGTTTACATCATCGACTGGTAATCAAGCGATGTCTTTCCATGTTCGACTTCAGAACATTTCTCACATGGATCGACTTGTACTTCGAGTGAAGATCAGACGAGATTGAAGACCCTGGATCTAGTTTCATCCATCCAGGCTGCGATATATATTCAGGGAAATAAAGACATTAATTGTACATCATTGTTGCATAGATAATCATCCACTCAAAGGGATGATGGCTCTACCAGAATCATCAGTCTACACTCAGATGATTGTCTGTCCTATGTACATGAAAATGAATTTATAAAACTGAGCATGGGAATGCCCGCCTCAGACAGATCATGAAAATAGAATGAAAATAATGTATTGTATTGTATCTTATTACAGGTCTCCTCCTAGCATTGAAAGTACTTCGGATCCTCATAATAAAGCATTTCACCCGACACCAAAAGGTTAACGGCCTCATACTTTAGGGGGCAACTGTTATAGACATTTTTGGGCCCTACAACCCCAAGCATCAAATGTCCATAAACCAAGGGCTCCTAAGTCCCTAAAAGTGTTGTTCTAACCCCTAAAGGAACAAGGTCAACAGATTACAGCTTCTCCCATAAGTTCTCCACCAAAAACTACTCAGAATTGGTCAAATCAGGATCATTTCAGCTGCTCCACTGGTTGGGTGCGTTGCATTGCACCTAGATACACTGTGAGGGTGCATTGCATTTCAAAACTCCCTTCTGTGGGGTGTGATGGGTGAGAAATGACAAATGGCAGTGTCATTCCGTGAGGTGGAGAGGCAATGGAAGCTTCCAGAATCTTCCCCTGTGACACTTGCCTCACTGAATTCGACCAAGGATGAGTAAGAGGCCTTCAGTCTCCAAGTGGAAGCAAGAACTATCAGAGAGAAGACACTAATCAAATCACAAGCTGACTCATCCCCCTTACAGATATCTATATATGGATCCCTCATCCCAGAGATCCAGAGGCTGGAATTTTGCATATTGTAAGGAATTGCTGTTGGTTTATTGAGACAAACAATCAGATTGTTGGGTGATCTATGCTTTGTTTGAGGTGAAGAGGGGCTTCTTTGCTGGGAGGTTGATGCTGGGTCAGTAACCATTGGTTGTAACTCCTCCTGGATCTTTCTTGTTTATCAATAAAAGCTATTTGAGTTTTCCTCCATGCTTTTGTATCATTGATGCTTGTTACATTTGTATGGTGAATTTACATCTGATCCTAGATTGTTTATGAATATAGATCCATGTCTTTGTATAGTGCTATGCTTCTGTGATCTTACAGGTACTCTGTGAAGCTGGGCATGCAAGGGAGCAGGTAGCTGAGGACTATCAAAGAAGAGAGGAATCGACTTGAAGGATTAGCGCAAGACAGAGGTTGGTCTTTCTATTCCTCTCTATCTATAATTCATAAAGGAAAAACATAAGTAGCTTTTCTCTGTTTGTTTCTAAGGAAGCTGTCACACCTTAGTGGGATAGAGCAGTTCTATATAGACACTTTTCCCTGTAACAATTACCCTCCATTTTGATACAAAACCTTGTAGAACAACTAAAAAGAGCAAAGAATAGAAATGTAAGCTTTAATTTGAAGTTTGGGTCATTTTTGGCAAGTTTCAGGCTACTTTGTCCCAAGCGCAGTGCCCTTGGCAGAAGTGCAGCACCAAAGTGTAGTGCAGTTCATGGAAGCACAACACCACCTCTAGAAGCACAACGTAGTTCGCATAAGCACAACACCTCTCCCAGAAACGCAGCGCCAACTTGCAACCCACTTTTAGATGTCTTAAACTACTCCAAATTGAAAAAATGATAGCTCTTTGAAAATATCTTGATGTCTTCTACAAGATGAACACCTCAATAATGTAATTTGGACACCCCAGCAGGGAGAAAAATTGATTTTCCCAAGGTCACTCCAGAAAAGCATGGTGTCTCTAACAAAAGTGCAGCACCAACTTGTATATCACTTTTAGATACCTTCCACTAATCCAAATCACAATATTTGGGTACTATTGGAAATATTAGGATGTCTAGTTGTCCATAGAGTATTTAAGCATGTAAAATTGCCTCTACAAGGCTGAGGAAAATGAGTTTTACCAAGGTCACTCCAAAAACAAAGCGTGATTCTGACAAAAGCGCAGCGCCAACTTGCAGAGCGTGTCTGACTGCCTTCCTAGAGGGTTTTTGAGTTGAAAGTGCTATGGTTGGAATTATTATTATTTCTTCTACACAATATAGTCTTTAAGCACTACCAACACCTACTCCAAATCCATGAAAAACTGTCTTGAAGTCAAGTTATCCATAAGTGTAACAACTTTGTCATAGCAAGTGTAGTTTGGGAATTTCTCTCAAATCATAATAACTATGGATAAACTAAAGGAGGTTTTTGTTCCTTGGCCTATCATTGATAAAAATACTCTTTCAATTTTTTAAAATGCTTCTCCATTTGGTCATAAACATATTTTGAATAAAAAGTGTCCCTATGAGAAATGATGAGACGAGGTAGTGTACTGCAACATTGTCTTATTTGAAATAAAACATTACCTTTATCTTTATTTTGCTTTCCTTAAGCTTATAAATCACTTTACCCACTCAATCATATGATGGACATGTTTTGTTTTGACATATGATATCATGATGACACATGGAGTGAAACCCTATACCATGACCTAAAATGATGAATTTAACCATTTAATGACCTAAGATACTTAAATGAAGATATGATACCTCGAAGAAGACAATGACCATGATGAGTGATGAAGACCATGTGTAAGTGAAGGGAGTAGCAGTGACCTAGACATAATAGCTAGTGACCAAATTTTTATTTGAAGACACTGAAATGACAAAAAATTGACTTGACACCCTAACGACACCTCGTAAGAGGATATTTGATCTCTAGTGATAGGTTGAACTCACTGACACTAACAGGGCTGATGACCAACCTTGGGGATCATTCGAGCTCATCGTTGATGGTTTAGGAAACCAAATATGTGATTATTGTCCACTGGAAAATGATTTCTTAGAATGCCCCTTGCAAGATTTTTCTCACTACGAGGGTTCGGTTGTATGTGGTTCAGTGCAGATGGGTAGTAGGTGGGATGGTAACAAGGAGAGGGGATGAAATGGAAGCAGTAATGCATGGAATTTTGTGCGAAGGGAAGATGTAATGACCCATCCCATAACTAGGAGCAGACTTGATTCAAGTAATAAAGATAACGTGGACATCTCGGCAGTCTTTGTCTCAGTAATTGCAGTAATTTCCTGGATAATAGAGTCGACCTCCATGCCTGTTTTTGTACCTGGCATGGTTTTGGATGGCAGGGTGACTGAGATGGTGGCAGATGTGGATGTTCTGTGAGGTGATGGATTGCACGATCGGGGTGATGCAACAATAGTGGCAAGTGTATTTTCTTTGATAATGGGTGAAGTGGTATGTCAATGGGGTTCTTCATCTATGAGATCAACAACTAGGGTGGAGGTGATCATGTTTTTCTTCTTGGACCGTATTGCTGGTTTGGTGGTGACAATTTGTGGATTTTGGATTGCGGGTTCTGACTAAGAGTCTTACCCATAGTCACCACAAATGAGGGTGATACAAATCAAATAATCAAACAGTTATGAACTTTGGAATTGAGAGAAGGTGGGAAATGGAATTATTGAGGCACTAAGATTCCCCATAGTCTCCTGAACAGACTACATTTGTGTTTCTCTCCTCTTGATGGCTGGTTCCAATGCATCATCGACCATCTGCTTCCTTGATTCTGCAAGTATTTCTCCTAGTAGTGGTTGGGGCACCATCCCTCCAAAAAAATATTTGACTCTCCTCTCGAATTTCTCCAGAAATCCTCGGCTAGAAAGAAACTTCAATGTGAAATGCTTCTTCAGTCAATATAAATTTTTGTGGTAGCATTTGAAATGTGTCATGGTGGACACACTTTGGCCATATCCAGGTGTTTCCATGACTAGTGTTGAACCCAATTTCCTACAAGTAGTCATCAAGTAGTGACTTTGGAATTCTTCGTGTGGACTTGATGACTTCCAATCTCTTCTTATACCACTTGGTGAAAGAGGGCTCATTGATTTCTTTGTTGTTGGGGTGCCCGAAGGTCTGTGACATCATGTACAAGAGAGAAGGTTGTTAGTCTTCAGTAACCAGGTTGATCTCTTGACCCTATAGTAAGCACCTATTCTACATGGCTAGTGTAACAACAATATATCCATAAACCAAATGGTTATCTCTTGTATATACATCCTTGCAAGCCTCAAACAATTCTTGGAGCGGAAAGCTACATCAATTCAACTGTGTGCCCTGCATACAAGCATCCACAACTAAAATGGTGTCCAATGTGCATTCACCTTTGGTAAAATGTCACATGAGCCTCCTAGGAATTATGTAGTAGGTGAATTTGAGGTTGGGCCTATTAATTGGCTCTATTTGAGAAATATTACCTCCTCGCTGGGTGCCATACTTGTTACAGTAATTGTCATGCCCTTTTTTCTTCCCCTGCTTGGAAGTTGCTTGAAAGGAAGTGGGGATGATGGCTTCAGCAAAGGATAGACCTGTGAGCCTCTAAAGATCAACAACATTGTTAAAGTCTGAAATTGTTTCCCTTTTAACCATGTCTTTACCTCTGCTTTATCTTTTTGTGACCATTTCATAGTAGTTTTAGCCTAATCAAGGTAATCTTAGACTTACTCAAACTTATAAAAAGTATTAATCATCTATGTTTTAGAATCTATTGTTTATTTATGAATTATAATTAAAGAATCTCTTCAACTACAAAATATTGATAATTCTGCAGCTAATATTGAATTATGTAGCCATCACCATGATTAGACAGGCTGCAATGCACCAATGAAGGAATGCGAGATACCTGTAGATGAAAGATGTTCCCCACATGGATGTCCACCTATCGACATGATCTGGAAAGTTATAAAGATCTAAAGATCTAAGAGTCAAGCCAAAAGTCAAACTCTAGCTATGATTATGCAGTAGTTAAGAGAACTTCACTCGATATCATGATGAAATCAAGTGAGCGTGGAGAAGACATGCTTGATCAAGAGGATATGATTCAAGAATAATCCCTCATGATTTTCTTTTCCAGTAGCTAATCATGACTAGATAGAATTTTAATTCATTTTTAATTCAAGTTTACTTATTATATGGTAGATCAGTCTAATTTCCTATTGGCACGAGACTCTTAAATTATTTTGATGAAGAATTGTATTGAAGCCATGAGGTGAAACCAAAAACATGGTTAAGTTAAGTAAAGTTGCGGTTCATTTCCTATATTTTTAAAACTCTATTGTGAATTAATATAATACTATGTTCCTTTCCAATGTTTGTTTGAGCTATTGTTTGAGAAGTGACAAACTTACACTCATGGGAGGGTCCCCTGTAGAGTAGTAAGGGTAGCTAATTTTGTTTTCATTCCAATATTTTCATACAACAGTTTGCATTCACATAGATGTTTCCTAAAGTTTTCTCTTTTAGTGGTCACATTTTATTTTATTTTTAATAAAATACCAAAAATATTTATTTTTAGCATGCATTTCCTTCCAACAATTTAGTTTTATTACTCAATAAATTTCATGGATGATGAATAGATGTATCTTTAGAGTTATTTGATTACATTGTAAGCACTTGAAATTGCAAGTTCTTAATTGATTTATTTTCCTTCTGCAAGTTGTGAGCATTAACATTCATTTTTGCAATTATAGTTAAATTCCCTTTCTTGCAAATAGAAGTTAAGTTTCCTTGTATGCAATTAGTGTTAATATTTCTTTTTTCAAAGTAGTGCTAAAACATAAATTTTACAACTCCTTTTAATATCTCTTTTCACAATTTAGCATTAATATTTCCTTCATGGAATTAGAGACAGACTTTCAATTCTACAATTAGAAATAGATTGTAAATTTTGTAATTAGAATAGTTGAAGAAATAGCTTTCAATTCAATTTATAATTTGATTTTGGTGTAGCTTTAATGGAATCAATGTGTGCGTAACAACTCTCTAATGTCATTTAACACTTATCCATATTTAGAATAATTTCATCCAAAGATAGAATTTCTAGCATATATGGTACACATACACTTCATAAGTACATGAAGCTTGGTTGCAAATTAATGAAGTAATTTAATGTTAATTAAATTACCCAACAAACATGTATCAATTATTCTTTTTCAAGCCATAACAACCCTCCATTCATCCTACTCATGAGTAATTTCGTTTACTTCATCGTGGCTCCTCTCATCTTGAATACCGCTAAACTCCTCATATTCAACAATGTGGACCTATGAATTCCTCTGATGTCTTCTATAACTTTGATTGATTGACTTCCATTGGCCCTGAATACTATTTTTATGTAGATCTCTTATTTAAGTGCTAGAAAATGGAATGAGTCTCAGAGTTCGTTGTTGAAATGCTTTATCATATTGTCCATAGAGGTGCTTTATCTTCATGATTATTGAATCTGGTTTTAGTTCTAGAACAAAGACCACAATATTCTTCATTTCTATATAGCAACATTGATTTACAAAGAACACAACGGGTTTGAACTTGGGCTCAGAATAGGAGAGAATGGATATAGACTCCAGACTTGGAAATTTTACCACCTCGACTCTTGGTTCTAAGAAACCTATCATTGCCATGGAAATTAAATATAAAATCTACACATGACATTTTTTATTCGACTACTTAACTAATTAATACAATAAATTTCCCCACTCAGTCTCAACCATGGTAGCACTGACGATGGCTGAGGCCGACCTGACTTGGATAATGCAAAACTAAAAAGGGGAGGGTGGAATTGATGGGTAATTATGGTGTTATGATGGGAGGCACCTAAAAGTTGATGACGGGTATTATGGGAAATATTTATCCCAAATTCAAACTGAGATAGATAATTATTGCTTGATTATTATGGATATGAATCCTCACATGTGTGACTCTCTGACCATAAAAAAATTGTGGTGGGGTGGAAACATCTCTGCAACTGAAAGGACCTGGAGAAAGTTTTATTTTGGATCAAATTTGATTGGAAAATTTAACCACATAAATTAATTGATGCAACTATATGACAAAGAATTGATTGACTCTACCTAGTCCTACCTACAATCCCCTTTCAAAGATTCAATCAACTTGGTGAATAATTATTTGAGCCGTGGAAATATTTCAGGTATGCACCATTCACCCATCCTAGAAGTATGATACCATCTAGTTAGGAAAGCTTAAAAAGTCATAATTCTTTCAATTTTGTAATAATGACGGGTCCCAACCAATGCATTTGTAGCTTTCGAGGAAACTTTAAGAATTTACTGTTGTATAGAAAAACATGTCCCCCAACTGTAAACGTTTTCTAATTGATTTTCCTATTGTGCCATGCCTTTTCCTCTGCTTTTCAATAGTTTGGTGAAAATATTCCAGAATCCTAGCCTCATCCAATTCCTGGAGCTCTTCCACCTGCTTCAGAATTGACTATTCCTCTGTCATGTGAGTGGCGTGTGTAACGAAAAGGATGAGGATAATGAACTTGGCTAGTACTACGTCCTCTCATCCACATAATAACTAGAAGGGAATATACATGTGTAAGCATTTAACAATTATATGATATGACCATAGAGTAGTTGGCACCTTCTCATCCCAATCATCGTTGTTGGCCAAAAATATCTTGGTGAGTCCTATCTCTAGGATTTTGTTAAAATCTTCCACAGTACCATTTTCTTGAGGGTGATATAGGTTTCTCTTATCGTGTTGTACCCTAAAGTTCTATAATAGCGAGGTGATGAATTAGGTCCCCTAATCACCTCTAAGACTTTTGGGGTACCTAAATAAAGTGATGATATTCTAGAAAATGAATTTGGAATAAGTGTTTGCAGTTCAATTTTTGACCAGTGCAGCCTCATCCCATATGGTAAGGTAGTTTGTGACAGTGATAACAAATCTAGCGTGGGAGTGATGTGCTAGTGGGTTGATAGGTCCTACAAAGTTGATTTCCCATTTCTGAAAATCCTATAGTGCTCATATTGGTTGCAAAGGAAGTTCGTTATGGTGCGATGGATTTCCAGCCCTTTGGAAAACATCACAATTTTTATCATATTCCTTTACATCTCAAAAATTTGTGGGCCACCAAATTCACACTTGTAATCCTTCCTTATGGTGGTCTTCCCCCAAAGATGCCCTCTCACATTTCCTAAATGACACTCCCACAATACACCCTCTATCTTGTGATCGATAACACATTTGCACAATATTTTATCAAGGACCAACTTGTATAGTTGACTTGCAATAAACTGGTAATATGAAGTGTGGAAAACCATGTGCCTTTGTTGTGTTTTTGTGTACCTGTTCAAACATTTACTTGTGGCTATAAATGTAGCTATATTCTCCCAGTAGTCTGGTATGGCTTCAACTCAAAACAAGTCGTCATCTAGTAGTTGATCATCAATTGACCCTCCATTTTCACTTGAATCTAACCGAGAAAGGTGATCTAGCCAAACATTCAAATGACCTAATTTGACAATTACTTCCAATTTTAATTCGTATAACAACATAAGCCATATGAAAACTCTACCTTCGAGTACATGATTGTTAACTAAATACTAGACAGTAGAGTGATCAATTAAAAACTTGAATGGACCCCCTAAAAGATAATGCCAAAACATTTGAAGTCAATACACCATTGCAAGTTCTTCATGCTCATTTGTGGTATAATTCTTCTCTCTCGTGGACAATCTTTTTCTAACAAAATAAATGGGGTGATCAAGATTACCATTTCTGGGCTGAGCCGGGATGACTCCCAAGGTGATACATGAGGCATCAATATGAACATGAAATTGGATATTCCAATCTAGATAAAGAAATATTGGTGCACTTGCCAATTTTTGCTTCAACACATTAAAAGCAATGACAAATTCCTTCGATCATGCGAACCATTCAAATTTATTTAACAACTTCTCCAATGGTGTAATGATCGAGGCATAATTGTGAATGAACGTCATATAATATCCTATGTCGCAAAGGGTGGAGCTCAATTTTTTAACACCTGGTGGCAGGTCCACATTCAAGATTACTGTGAATTTAGCTAGATCTACGAATACTCCCTCCTTATAGACTATATGGTCCAAAAGCATTCCAAAAGGAACAATAAATATGCACTTTCTCAGGTTTAGTAATATCTACAGTTGTCTACTGTAGTCAAACATCACTTAGGGAAAAATAGAATGTCTCTTTAGTAGATTGTAGATGGTCCATTCATCCATGTAGAATTCTAAGAATGTGTGAATATAATCTCTACACGAAGCAAGCACAATTCGTTAGAAAACCTCTAGCACATTTTTTAGTCCAAACGACATGACATGGTATGCATAAGGTTCTTATTTTGTGTTGAATGTGGTTTTCTTCTTATCTTCTTTTGCAATCTAAACTTGATGATAATGAAAGGATCCATCTATAAAGGAGTAAGGTTCATCACCCGCCACATTGTCTAAAACTTTATCGCTGAAAGCAGTGGGGAAAGGATAATGAAAACATGCATTGTTTAAACTCTGGTAGTCCACATAGACTAAAATTTCATTGGCATCCTTTTTATTATATATAAAAATTGGGCTAACCCATTCTACCTCATTAACTCGGAAGATATGCCCTGCCCCCAATATCTTATCTATTTATTTCTTCACCTTCTCTTTACCTCTCGGGTTCAGTCGATACAGTTGATGCTTTACTAGCGTTGCATACAGTTTAAGCACAACATTCATCTCTCCTAATTCTCCCTTAATCTCCTTAAGTTTTACAACAAACGAGAGGAACAAGTCCTCATATTTCCTTAGGAGGTCGAAGATTTATTTTATAGTCTACTCGTCATAGTAATATGCAATCAAGGAAAACTTCAGATTTTCTTGAGTCTCAATGTTGTGTTTCCACAACTTCAAAGGTAGTAGTTGGAGAACATCAATCACAAGCCAGTATTCAACACTCCATTCCCCCTCAGTTTCCTTGAATGTTAGATTTCATAACTCCTACAGATCATCTTCATCTAGTTCCATGACTATATTCCCACATCCTACAACCATGTGGAATCCTGATTTATATATATTCTCCAACGTGTTTGATCTATGCATAGCTTCGTCAAATGTCTTGTCATGAGTAGAAATCTCTTGACAAATTGTAAAGCATTGACCATCCTCTCATCGCTATCCATCAAAGAGAAATTACGAATCAGATGGTATGCTAGGAAATACCACTCACTACTTTGTCTCCTTATTTCTTCTTTCAGATACCATGCCTTCAAAAATGACCCCATGGTGTGTACAAAACTATGCACCCACAAGTCCTTTGGGATTCCTTCCTTATTCCATCTAGCCTTCCACTCTTGCAAGTGTTGTTGAGGTTCGGATCCCACCTCATACTTTATGAAGCTCTATGGGTAATCCTATGAATTCCCAAATCTAACATTGATTGTTGTCTTAATCTCTTTCTATTCTCTAAGATGGTTGTAGTTAGACCCCCACCACCCTGCACGTGTCGCTTGTCAGGAAACATCGAACAAGGGAACTTTTCTTTTTCTAACACAGCTGCATCAATTTGACTAAGAAAAGAATTAACTAGATCCATGCCATTAAAGATAGGGAATTCTCATACCTTAGTACCAATCAATTTGATACGATGGATTGTGGTGAAACACCTAGTGTTTATTTCATACCCGCTTTGCTTCCAGTCATCCCAAATGTCCTTAGATCTAAAGTTTGAACTCAGAATACTGTGGCAACTAATTGATCCTTTTGTTGTTGAATTGATATAATTTTATCTTCTCCTCGTTGTGAATTGGTACAACTGATCCAATAGTTTTGGTTCTTCCCTATCATCTATCGGCTTTATGAACCTTCGTTATTGATATAGTTATAGGGGTTGGATCACTTGAACCCCATTCACTTCAAATATCATCAATTCCTTCCTTAGATCAATTATCATGTAATTATCTAAAGCCCAGACTATCCCAAGCAATGTTGGATAGGGGTCTTTGTCTCCCATAATGTCTATGACTTCAAAGTCGACATAATTTTTCACCACCGTTATTTAACTTATAGATCCTTTAACCATCTGAAATAAAGGATACAATATTGATTTTCCATAGGTAGCTAAATCAGAGAAAACACCAAGTTTGGCCTTGCTAGGGATTCTCAGGTATTCCTCAATAGAATATTCACATCTCAGCCCAAGTCCAACATTGTATCCTTAATTTGAAACCCCAAAATCTGAGCATCAATTCAAAACTCTCTTCCTTTTCTCCTCTTATTCCTTTTCACACTTGTGGAGTACCTCTCATCCAGGTTGGCATAAATGATTCCTCCATCGGCTGCTCCATCCTTGAAAAGAGATTTAAGACTCTCCCACAACTATCCAAGAATATGATCTTCATTCACAATTTGTAGAAATAGCCTAGACGATTCACCCATTTTTCAAGCATTAGATTGAAGTAGTTCTAGACTGCTAGCCTTTAGAGATCCTCACTACTCTTCTTGAGGTCCACCACCAAAACTCAATTTTCTAAAAGCATTTATATCTTATTTGTAGTACTGCTTCTACTATCCAGGGTCATACAAGTGTTTTTGTTAGGCTCGTCTTATAATTCTAGGCTATTTAGTGGTTGCCACATCATCTCTAGTATTCTTCCCTCCATGAGTGACTATGTTAATGTTTGAGAGGGGAAATGTCTCTGGTATCCTTGAATCAACATTGAAAAAGTTTTCTCCCCTTTAGCGGTTATGTTCTTCCCATCTAGTAAAAAACTTTGGACAATGTTATGTTTCATGTGTTTTAACCCTGAGCTGGGAGCACTAGGGTCTTCTCGGTAGTGGGTATTATTTTATACCATGTCCTCCCTGATCACATTTGTAGCAATGAAATGGGACTCTACCTCCTATTCTCCCCCCACCCACCCTTTTTCCTCCAATTCCTCATTCTTGAGGAGTCTCATTGATTAGATATGCTGATCGATCTAGTCGATTAGCTATAGCATCCAATGATCTACATCGATTAGTATGGTGAGATGGTGAAGTGAATAATTCATAAAAATTATTTTTTAGAACATTGGAATACTTCTAAAGAATTGTACAAAGGCGATGGAGATTCCTATACATTCTTCATATCTCACAATATTCACTCGTTCTACTTTGTTGGCCTAGAAATGTATGAAATTGTAAACCTTGCATTCTAATCTATGAAACTCCTACAACTAGTATAGATTCGAATGGCCCCACTGGGGCATATGTATTATTTGGGCCCCGCAACCTTGGGTACTCTGCAACATGATATCCCTTCATAAGACAGTTGGTACACCATACATTCGGTCGCACAGGTCGTGCTAGTTGCAAGTCCCTCAACTTCTCTATCAGGTTCAAAATTTGATGTTGCAGACCTATTATGTATGGGTCATATGAGTTTTATCGCCCCTCAGTATTTATGTGATATCTTTCCATAGCCTAAATTAGAGTCACATGCTCCAACGCATCTTATAGCGTATCAATTTTCTATTGTGTTAATGGTGTGTGAGTAAGGGGGAATAACACTTTAATGAACTGGTCTCATTTATGATTTGGTTTTATTAGGTAGATTAGCTTTCAAATTATATCCTTAAACCTCTGCATTAACTCCTAGGCAACATCTCCTTCCTACTACTTGATTTCCGAGAACTCAGACAACCATTCGTGGTTCGTCTAGGGAAGCTTAAAATCATATACAAATTATCATTTGACATCATATACTATTGGATTGTGGTGTAGTTCAAACCACTTATTAAACCATATTAATGGTCTTTCCTGGAGATTGGTTAGTAGGTGCTCCATAGGGCATTGCAAAAATACCAATGTTCCTCTACGTCGTCGTTCCCCCTACGAGAGAATTTGGGATATCTAGTGAGGGATACCATCTTGTTTGACTGAACTTGCGGAAAGATTATCAATCCTGATGAATTAGGATACAATGATTCTTGTAGTTTTGTACTATTGCTACTAATTCTATTGTTAATGACACTCGCTTCATAGGTATCATGCACACTGTGAACCCTTACAAATTTGAATAAATTAGAAAAAAAATTATCAAGATTATGATAGAGTACTAGTGAAAGGTTAGGGGAGATACTACTTGAGTTGTGGGGAGGTGAATAATTTCTTATGGGGAACACATCATTCTCGGAAAATAGTCTCCTCATGGAAAATTACATGTCATCATTTGGGCCTTCCTCGTAGCCTATGAAGCTCATTCCACTAAACTTTCGCAATTTTCCTAGTGGGGAGGGGTCTCTCTCACTTTTCTGACCCATAGTCACTACAACCATCTCTTTGTTGGAATTATGATATAGGTGTTGTCCTTGATGGCAACTCACTCAGAGGTATGATATAGGTGGCAACTCAATCAGATGATAGATCATAACACAACAGGTCAAGAGAGGTATAGACATGTTAACCTTGATGAAAGTGCGTATACACACGGATGAGCAGAACATAAGACACATATACGTACACACACAGGTTCACAGAAGGAAAGGCGCATACATGTCGGAAAACTATGTTTTGGTATGTGGTATTTGGTCCATGGTATTTTGGTATTTTTCCATGGTATTTGGTCCAAAGTGTTGACCTCAGGTATTGGGTCCAAGGTATTGGTTCTACATGGTTTTGGACCATGGTATTGAGAGAAGCTTAAACCTATATAAGGAGAAGATCATTAGGCCAAGGGGTAGGTGTGCAAGTGATGAATATCTGATGAAGTGTGAGATCTAGTATGCTGGTTATGAGTTTGAGGATGTACTCATGTGGATGATGATGAACGATGGATCGAGATCTTAAGGCTTGGAATGTTTATCATTATATGGTATAATTATGGATAGACTAGATCTAAATTATTGATGCATGTTTTATGAATGTTATGATCTGGGTATGACTGATGTCTGGAACAACTGCAAAGTTATGAGTAAATATTTGCAGATCTGTACGAGGGTTGGCTTTGGTGAAAGTGTGTATGTACGCTGGTTTGGTACTTCATAGTAGTGTATACATTATGAGATATGATATTTGAAGTTGCAGTTGGATCTGGTTATTGTTGCAGAGTTCTGTTGTCTGTTCTGTGTTCTAGTGTCTATGTTGTTGACAGGGTTTCAGTGTTTCAGTGATTCAGAGATTGATGATATGGGTGTAGTTGATTGGTGCATTGTTGTGATGATTAATTTTGAGCTTCAATGTTGTTGATGGGTCCGGTATGGAAATTGGATGAAACGTGGCCTTCAGATTATGGTGTTGTGCTTCAGGAGTATCCAGTATGAAAATTTATGAAACGTGGTCCTTGGAGGAAGAGAGAAGATCATAGAGTTCTGTAGGTAGGCGCCTACGTACTAGTAAATGGATCGGCTAGTACAAGAGCTACGAAGGTTATAGCCCTCTGCAGGTAGAAGCCTGCGTACTGGTATAAGACTGCACCAGTACATAGATATTGTAAAAAGAATTTTCTTATTAAAGTAAGATAGAGACGAATTGCAGCATGTGGTTTTCACCCACATTGGGTTTCCACCTTATATCATGGTGTTAATGTGTTCTCCTTATGTGTGATGATCTATTCTATTTTACTACCCCTGTATACTATTAATATGGTTAATAATGTTTTGATGCACCCATTGAAGATCAACTAACTGAATCATAAGTTTACTGTATATATGCTAGTTGCAATTAACACAGTTGTGTATATACGCGGGTATCATTAATTGAAGTAGCGTATATGAATCTGAGTATGGAGATGAAATAGTGTTTGATTTGATAATACTGGTTCACCCCCCCCCCCTCAGTATTATTTCCAACAATTGGTATTAGAGCAGGTCCTTTGGTAGAAGCTTGGTCGCTTGAAGGAGATCCGTAGAACAATGGGAAAGAAAGTGTGTCAAAAGAAGAAGACAACTCAAAGGAACAATGACGGCCTATTGTTGAGTGGAGGCATGAATTCAGATCCTGAATCACCTCAGATTGAAGATGGAAAAGCAAATGAACTATCAGATAAATTCATAGATCAACAAGATCTACCTAGCAAAAGGGAGAGTGCCCTTAAAGAAGAAATTATCAGCTTAAAAGCTCATCTGGAATGTGCCTTCAGAGTTCATCAAATGCTGCAGGAGCTGAATGAAGAACAAGAAAAGGAGACTCTCAAACTAAGGCAACAAATGGAAGAAGAAAGAAAGTTTGAGGAAATTTTGAAGAAGAAATGTCTGGAATAGGAAGAACAACATCAGGTTGAGGTAAATATCTTGAAAGGTAAATTAGAAGAAAAAGGATAAACTATTATGATTTCAAGACAGTACTAAGATTTTGGATGATAGTCTTAGTAGTCAAAGGTCACCTACTATTAAAACTGGTCTTGGTTTTTATGAATCTATTGAAGGTGAGGCAAGGAACTCTAATGGGAAATCTGAAATGCTCGACAAGGAGATAAGAAGAAAACCCCATCAACAGCCAAGGAAAGAAATTCCTCAAAGAATATCTTTTGCTCCTAACTGTGGAAGTGATAGATGATTATTTCCTTCGATGAATAATGTTGAATGTTATGTATGTCATAATCTTGGACATGTTGCAGCCAGATGCAGAAGTAGAATGGTTCAAGACCATCACTCAAAAAGATCATCATGTTCCAGATATTTTAAGGGATATTGTTTTGCTTGCAATATGTTTGGTCACAAAGCCATTGACTGTTTTAGGAGGAATATGAAACATGTAAGATGTTATGCATGCAACAAGCCTGGAAATATAGCAAAAGAATGTAGGAGAACATTGTGGACACCATACCAAAAGGAGAAAACATCATCACAGTTGAAGATATGGAAGAAAAAGGAAGTACAGCCAGAAAGATGTGGCATAGCATATTACACAAACATGATAGATTCAGAGGAAGCTAAAAGTGTGGAACATTAGTGTTCTAAAACTCATACGCAGATTTCATGAAGACAAGTCGCGTATATATGCGAGTTAGACATTGCACAGTCGCGTATATTAAGATTTGAAGAAAAACAATAGAACAAACTCAGGAAATGGTTTTGTCGTGGTATATGATGGTTGGCACAGGCTCAAGGGGAGTATATGCTTCAAATAATGCATTGTTCGAATTATGGTTAGAAAGTCCTTGGTGATGATTCTTATTGACATATCTTGCTATTGACTGTTGATTGACCAAGAGAATGGATTGCAAGCTAAGATGCTTATAGTGCAGATCATATAGTGTATGATAGCTGCTGACAACTATCATGGTCTTGTCTAGGTACTTGGGCTTTGTGACTCATATGATGTATCTTGTTACCCCACTATGCATGGGATGGATGATGTAATGGTTCCTATGTTTGAGTCAAAAATGGTGTATCCCCACTTGGTTGGGAGATTGATGTATGTATGAGTCTTTAGGAAGGTCATTGGCGATGTATGTATAGAGTCATGTGATGCTTTTGTAGACCTTGCATGTGCTTAGTGGGAGCATGGACGGATTGGTACAAAATTGGCATGTACAAAGGGGGAGCTCAATAAGAAACTTCAGCATGTACTCAGGGAGAGCATGGACAGCCGAATGTATATCGAAGAAGAGAATATCTTGGTCTACCCTTTGCCCTTAATGTCAAAGGGGGAGAGTGACTTGGTGTGGTGGTTGCCACCAAGTCTAAAGGGGGAGATTGTTGGCATTATGATACAAGTGTTGTCCTTGATGCAACTCACTCAGAGGTATGATACAGGTGGCAACTCAATCAGATGACAGATCATAGCATAGCAGGTCAAGAGAGAGGTATACGCATGTTAACCTTGATGAAAGTTCATTTACATGCGGATGAGCATAACAAAAGACGCGTATATGTACACACGCGGGTTCACGAAAGGAAAGGCCCGTACATGTTGGAAAACTAAGCTTTGGTCTGTGGTATTTGGTCCATGGTATTTTGGTATTTGTCGATGGTATTTGGTCTGAAGTGTTGACCTCAGGTATTGGGTCCAAGGTATTGGTTCTACATGGTTTTGGACCATGGTATTGAGAGAAGCATAAACCTATATAAGGAGAATATCATTAGGCCAAGGGGTAGGTGTGCAAGTGATGAATATCTGATGAAGTGTGAGATCTAGTATGCTGGTTATGGGTTTGAGGATGCACTCATGTGGATTATGATGAACGATGGATCAAGATCTTAAGGCTTGGAATGTTTATCATTATATGGTTTGATTATGGATAGACTAGATCTAAATTATTGACGCATGTTTTATGAATGTTATGATCTGGGTATGACTGATGTCTGGAATAGCTGCAAATTTATGAGTAAATATTTGCAGATCTGTACGTGGGTTGGCTTTGGTGAAAGCGCGTATGTACGGTGGTTTGGTTCTTCATAGTAGCGTATACATTATGATATATGATATTTGAAGTTGCAGTTGGATCTGGTTATTGTTGCAGAGTTCTGGTGTCTGTTATGTGTTCTCGTGACTGTGTTGTTGACAGGGTTTCAGTGTTTCAGTTATTCAGAGATTGATGATGTGGGTGTAGTTGATGGGTGTATTGCTGTGATGATTAATTTTGTGCTTCAATGTTGTTGATGGGTCCAGTATGGAAATTGGATGAAAAGTGGCCTTCAGCTTATGGTGTTGTGCTTCAGGAGTATCCAGTATGAAAATTTATGAAACGTGGTCCCTTGAGGAAGATAGAAGATCGTAGAGTTCTGTAGGCCAGTGCCTATGTACTGGTAAAAATATCAGCCAGTACAAGAGCCAGGGGGTTGTAGATCCCTTCCAGGAGCAGCTGGAAAACGAGTGAAGGTTGGAGCCTTCAGTAGGCCGGCACCTATGTACTAGTAAATGGATCGACTAGTACACGAGCTAAGAAGGTTGTAGCCTTCTGCAGGTAGAAGCCTGCGTACTGGTATAAGACTGCACCAGTACATAAATATTGTAAAAAGAAGTTTCTTATTAAAGGAAGATAGAGACGAATTGCAGCAAGTGGTTTTCACCCACATTGGGTTTCCACCTTATATCATGGTGTTAATGTGTGCTCCTTATGTGTGATGATCTATTCTATTTTACTACCACTACATACTGTTAATATGGTTAATAATGTTCTGATGCACTCATTGAAGATCAACTAACTGAATCATAAGTTTACTGTATATACACAGGTACCATTAATTGAAGTAGTGTATATGAATCTGAGTATGGAAATGAAAAAGTGTTTGATTTGATAATACTGATTCACCCCCCCCCCCTAGTATTATTTGCAACACTCTTGTCTTCCTAACAAGACAACCTCCACTTCCTCTCTCTCTTCTAGATCTCCTACGACCACTCCTCAATTTTGTAGTCCCTTCTTCCTTCTATTAATTTAACATAGATCCATCTCCCACAATTTCTTAACAATTCATGCTCTCCGTTTCTCCCTCAAGTCTTTGGCATTCCATAAGTCATCCACATTTATTTCTGTGATATTTTCATAGCTCCCCACTAGGTAACATCCATCCCTTTATGTCCTTCCACTAGTACTAGGATTTTAAGCTATCATGGGTGGGTTTTGGAACACCAACAAGTTCTCCTCCACCATTAGAGGTTTAACCCATAGTGGGATTTCCCTTAGCAGTGTTCTTGGCAATCGTAACTTGAACACAGCCTCTGTCTTAGAGAAGGACTAGTAACCTTCTACCACAAAATCATTAATGCATCCCCCTAGAGTGGTATGCACCAAAAAATCTATAGTTGATGCTAGATATGTGTCAGGTCGATGTATTTGGGCAAGATCTTCTTGAGTCCAAGTATGACAAGATTGGTTTTGTCCATTTGTATTTCCTTTTACTTTCACTCTCTACAACTAATGCCAAATATCCTATGGGAACTTGCACTAGAATATCTAGTATTGATCACTAGCAAGTCCTGCGTACAAGGTCTCTTCCTTCAACTACTTGGCGCTTCATCGATAGAGTTAAGCTTGCTAAGAGGTGAATTGATCTACTTGTTCATGCCACGAATCTTGTAGTTCCTTATTAAAGATCCTCGATACCATATTCCAAACCCCTCTGGAAATTCTCAGGTCTCAGAAACGAAAGAATTTGTTGGCGCAAATGTAATGACTAGTTTGAGACACTGGGTTTGGACACAGAGGTGAACAAAATCTCCACTGTGGTCTAGCACAACGTTAACATTTTCACCTCATTCAGGATGAATAAGGCATCTCACCCAAGGCGTGTCACAACATTAGTTAGTTAAGGGTTGGAATCTGGTATCAGAAGGAATCACATAACATACACATTAATACTAGTGAACCCAGAGATATGATAGTTAGGAATCTGATCAGAATAGATCAAATACATATAAAGAGTGAACATCATAAAGGTGAAACCATATTAAAATTTTAAAAATCCATATGAACACACACAATAATTTATGAATACATGTAATCTCTTTTTCTATTAATCCTTGCAATATTACAACATTACATTTGTCTCAAAAGCCTAATAATCAGAACAAGAACTAACATGAAATATCAAGATGCAATCAAGATATCAAGGACCAGTGTAGTCTCAAACATCTCCGCAATAACATTTCAGTATCTCTTCCTAACTCTCCCTTTTATTTTCCCTTTGAACTTATTTATATCTCTATGCCTACTTAGACTCCCACACCTCCCTCGGGGGCTCTTCTTTCTTCCTCTTTCGACTGGTTCTATTCCTTGGTTTTCAGAATTCCTTTCTCCTTGGATGTAGCTCCCTAAGTCTCGACTTCTCCTATCATTCTTCTGCATCTTCTAGTCTTCGGAAGATTCCTTTCTCTTTTCTTGATGTCCCCTTCGTAGCTTCCCAATGGTTATCTTTGGAGAAATGTAGTTAGCCTTCTAACGTGTCACCTTGGTTCCCAAAATGAAGAACCCAACAATTTTCGTTGCCCCGTCATCCTTATCTTTAATGGTTTATAGTAGATTGGTTGAAATAAAGTAAATGGGATAATTGAACAAGATAAGACGTACTAAAAAAGTACAATGGTGGAATTTTTTTAAACAGCTAGCAGTGGTGAGATCAATAACAATGGCCCTAGCCAAATACTTAGGAAAATCAATAAATTTCTTGTTGGGATTAGTAGTTATAAATGGAATAGCTAGAACCATGGTTTCATCCATATTTGAGTCATCTACGAATCTAAATATTAAGGCAAGAAGTGAGGTTAGAGTCTGGAAGAAGTGTTTGAGTAAATTAGTAGATAAGGGGAATTCTAGTTTTTTATTTAGGCTGGGATTTTTACGTAAGATTTTGAAAAACTAGGTTTTATATTATTTTTCCCAAGTGATGAATTATTTGTGCAATCCCTTATCCACAATATCAATTCTCAAGGTCGGTAGGTTAGACATTTTAGAAATGATAGCCTCATTAATCTCCAACAAAATTTGATTATCTACGGGCAAAAGAATAGTTTTAGATTCTAACCTAAAGTACTTATCTAAGAGGAGAATAGAGTCTAGGTTGAAATGAACAGGAGGTAGGGTGGTAGCTAAAACCCCATAATGAATAATACAATCATTATCTTTGATGTTCCACGAGGAGAGATTTAGGGTTTGTTTTAAGATGAAGATCTCATTAAGATGGGTTTGACTGTCTTTAATCTCCAATAACGTATTGATACAAACTTGTTTCGAAAGTCCTTCCAACATTCTAATGTCTTTAGGGAGATTAATAAAATTAAAATATGAGGCAGAAAAAATGACAGATGATGAGTACTTACCTGGTAATATGGAGGCGATGAGGCAAGCTTAATTTCAAACTTAGTGCAGAGAAGGGTGTTGTTATGGCATAAACGTTACAGAGTGACATGTAGATAAAAACAACTCGCACCCAAAAAATAAGATTAAAAGCTGGAATTAATGTGCTAAAAAATAATGTGAAATTCTATCCATCGAGCCTAAGGAGTGGATTAAGCTCTTTACATCTTTGGACTCGATATTGTTGTGGATCGTTGATTAAGGACAAGATGGATGGTTTGATTCCATCAATCAGAGGAGGGTGCGTTAACAAATGCGATCTTTCCCACCTGACACGAGTGAGGGATGTCATATGTAAAGGGACATAACATGTATGATCCATTAGGAAAAAGTGAATTTTTTAAATAGCGAGCAAATTGGCACATGATGGTGCATCTTTGTCAATGATTTAAAATGAGTAGGCAATTTTTCACAGATTGAGGTCGTGAGATAATTGATTAGGGAAACACCACTCGATTATATAGATTATAATTCAAATCCTGATATAAGTAGATGAATCGTTGATTTCAAAAAAATTGCTCAATCACACTTAGGATCATGCCTTCCTGATTCAGGTTGATAATTTTATTAATTAGGGAATTGAATGATGGTTTTCAAAAGTCTAGGAACTAAAGGATACCCATTCCTGAATATAGATTAAAGACTATATAATAAAAAGGAGTGCATTGGGCTATAAAACCCTGCATCCAATACTCTAGTATAAGACCAAGTGTCTCATGCATTTCACATCCTCATATAACTTGTAGTTTACATACAGTAAACATGCACAACACTGTGATTAAAAAAATCATATCACTATGTTAGGTCCCTATACTACTAGTGTAACCCGTTATTGTTATTAGTACAACCCCCTTATTATATTGTTGTGCCCATGTAGTCCCCATATTGTTATTATTGTGCCCCATATAAGCCCACTATTGTTATTATTATGCCCTTACATTATTATTGTTATGTTAGCTCTAATTATATTATGACCCCTTAAACTCCTATATATAGAAAGGAGGTCTTGTCATTTGTATCATCCAAGAATTGTTCATTTGTGTAATGTAAAGAAGGTTTCCCCCTCAAAGAGGCTTATTTCTAAGGCATTGATCTATCTTTTCTATCTTTTTGTGCACTAGTTTCATAACATTTGGTATCAAAGCTTTGGATTGTAGGGTTTTGCTGCTCCAAATAGGTCATCATGGAATTTTCGCTATAACCTTTTTTCAATGATGTTTTAGAAGTGAAAAATAGAACCCATTTGATAAGAACTCGCACTGAACCTTGGTTCCGAATTTCATAGCTTGCATCACTACATTTTCAGATATATGATCTGATGATCGTAGGGTTTTTGCAAGCTCCAGAATTTCAACTAAAATAGGTCATCGTGGGATTTTCACTATAACGCTTTCACTACGAAGTTTGAGAAGCTAGAAAATAAGCCCATTTGAGAAGAAATAGTTTTGAACCTCAACTCCGAATTTTAGATCCTGTCTCTCTATAGTTTCGGAGATATAGTCTAAGGAAGTTAGGGTTTTTGTAGACTGCCGAATTACATTCCAAATAGGTCACCTTGGGAAAATCATTATAACTATCTCTCTGAGCATTAGATTCAAATTTGGTAAGAAATTATAGAAAGAGAACAGACTGTAGGTTTCCTTTGTATATTTTTTAGATCCAAAGGTCAAAACAGTGACTCTTTGGATCTAAAAAATATACAAAGGAAACTACAGTCTATTCTCTTTCTATAACTTCTTACGAAATTTGAATCTGATGCTCAGAGAGATAGTTATAATGATTTTCCCAAGGTGACCTATTTGGAATGTAATTCGGCAGTCTACAAAAATCCTAACTTCCTTAGACTATATCTCCGAAACTATAGAGAGACAGGATCTGATGCTCAGAGAGATAGTTATAATCAGGTCATCTTGGGTGATTGTGCATAATGCTTTCTTGGAGAATCCAATTCTGATCAGCCTGGTTGCATTGGAAAGAGGACACAGAGGGATACTATAGATCAAAATTGTAGAACTGGAAGAGCCAAAATTATAAAGTTATAGTTGTTTCAAGATCGAGCTCCTAAAGTCAAGAAAAGGCAATATGAGGAAGTTTGATGGCAAGGATCTGGTAAATTGGATACAACAGATGGAGCAATATTTTGATTTACATGAGGTGCAACTATTACAAAAGGTATGTATTGCATCTTCATATTTACAACCAAATCAATTTTTATTGTATAAAGGGTTTTGTTCTCGTAAACCACTTGTTACGTAGTCAATTTTCACAGAGGAAATGATAGCACATTATGAAGATACAAAGAGAAACACCTTCTTTAGCCAATTGATAAATCTCAAACAAAAGTGTTCAATGGCAGAGCACATTGAGGACTTTCAAAAATTGAATATAAGGGTAAATGATATTCTAGAGAAGCAAAGGATTGATTTCTTCATAGGTACTTTAAAAGATAACATTCAACATGAGGTTCGTCTTTGGGAACCTAATTCATTGGAGAAGACATTCAGGTGGGAAAGAAAAATTGAAAGCAAAATTATGGAAACAAGGAATCCCACCACTCACAACTATAATTATGGAAGTTTTTCTTCTCCTAGTCTTCCACAACCTACAAGGTTTACACCACAACAATTGGAAGAAAAAGGAGAAAAAGGCATTTGTTACAATTGTGATAGCAAATGCACTAAAGGTCACAAGTGTGTTGAGAAGAAATTATTTTACATAGAGTATGAAGAGGAGGAAGAAACTGATCAAAAAACATCAAAAGAAGAGGATATACGCCAAAACCCAACCCCGGAAAAAGAAGAAATGAATCTGACCATATCTTGTAAAGCATTGGCAAGAATTACCACTCAAACTCTCAAGATAGAAGGACATATCAAGAAGAAAAATGTTCAAGAAGTGAAAGATCACATCAAGCATCAAGAAATGAATCTGACCATATCTTGTAAAGCATTGGAAGAAATTACCACTCCTCAAACTCCTAATATAGAAGGACATATCAAGAAGAAAAAGGTTTAGGCAGTAAAAGACCACATCGAGCATCAACAACAAGTTCTTCAACTTTTAAAGGATAACGCCACTTTGTTACAGAATCAAATGAAATAGCAAGTAGATCAACATCGTAGTGAAATTTTTTTTGATGTAGGTGATTGGGTATTTTTATGGCTACATCTCAAACAACATATTAATGAGAAGGAAATGTTGGCAATACTACACGCATTTAAGAAATGGCGACCTTACCCAATGGGAAGACACTTTAAGGTAAAAATGGATCATGATAGTCTTAAATACCTTTTAGAAAAAAATATTATCTTTAGCAGAATAGAAAAAATGGGTCACAAATATGTTGGGTTATGACTTTGACATCATCTACAGAAAAGGGAATAAAATTTTTGTTGCAGATGCACTCTCAAGAAAGGATGAGGATGTGGAAGCATTGTTTTGAGCTATTTCTATTATCGAACTAGATTCGATAAATGAAGCAAGGGATGAATGGAAGAAGGACGAAGAAATGCAGCCACTCATTCAAAAGTTGTAGAAGATCCCAGTTCAAACAATACTTCCAGAACTTGATGAGCAAGGAAAAATCATATTGGAACCTAGAGCAGTCACAGAAACAAGAACTCGACAACTACGAAATCGATCAATTTCAAAGTATCTCATTAAGTGGAAAAACTTACTCGTTGAATATTCCACATGGGATGACAAGAATCTTATACAGAAACATCAAGAACTACTCAAGCATTGAGGACAACACTTTTTGAAGGAGAGGGGCATGTTAGGTCCCTATACTACTAATGTAACCCCTTATTGTTATTAGTACAGTGCCCTTATTATATTGTTGTACCCATGTAGTCCCCATGTTGTTATTATTGTGCCCCATATAAGCCCACCATTGTTATTATTGTGCCCTTACATTATTATTGTTATGTCGGATCTGATTATATTATGACCCCTTAGACTCCTATATATAGAAAGGAGGTATTGTCATTTGTATCATCCAAGAATTGTTCGATTGTGTAATGTAAAGGAGGTTACCCCCTTGAAGAGGCTTATTTCTAAGGAGTTGATCTGTCTTTTCTATATTTTTGTGAGCTAGTTTCATAACACACTACAATAAGAAAGAATGCATGACGGTTATTGCATGAACATAACCATTATATTATCCAAGTTGTTCTGGAAATGCATGCACAGTGATAGCCACACATTGGTCAATCATAAAGACAAAGAAATCATGAACCATGCCATCAATAACCATTATTTCTAGACCAACAATGAAAATACGTTATATATATATATATATATAGATATACATGGGAGTTACTTATCTAAAATTAATGGGAATTTGAGTTTGAGACTATGACTCTCCACCCAACCATATATAACTAAAGCCAAGTCTCACTTGTAGTTGTCACCCCTAAGACAAATTCTAGAGGCTAAGAGATATTCTTCTTTAGGGATTAAACACAACCATCAGTTGAACCAATAACTCCAAATATTTAGCCACCTCCACCCACCAACTAAGTTTAAATCAACAAAATGCAGAGGGATTCTAGAGACCAACTGTCTGGTTCCACCCAATGCAAGGATTCCAGAACTCACAATAAAATTAAAATACAACACTGAAACATACATAAATCCTTCAGGATTTTTCCAGGATCGATTCCACCACCATATCCCTTAGGGATTTCCTGAGAAACACCATCTCCACCCTCCATGCCAATATGGATTCAAGTGGAAAAAATTCCTTGACTGGTTATTTCTTCCTGCTCCCTTTCCAAATAAAGACTCATTCCTTCTATTGTTTAATCCTCTCTCGATATTTGATTTTATATATTTATTTTTCTACATGTTCTCTTTGCTCTTTCCATCTCTTTTTTTCTTTTCTTGTTGTTCCAATTCCTCTTGTTTCTTCCCAATCTCCCCCAACAATTCGAATTTCCTCATCTTTTGTTGCATTGTCCCTTGACCTTTCACATCCCCTACTAAGGTGCCACATTTCTAGCAGTTTGATTTCCTCATTCTCTTGCCTCTCTTGTTTCCTTCGAATAAGTTCTTGTAAACTAATGTGAAATGTTCCACTTCTCTAGTTGTTCCGAAGGCACTTTTAAATGGTTTTTTTTTTTAAATTAATGCAGTAGGTGGCCAACATTTCTTTTCAATTGGAAGGCTACCATTCTTCATTTCAAATATTTGTACATTCATTTATTTCGGCAAGTAATCTTCGCAGCAATTAATCACCCCATCCCTCTCAACTTTGTGTCCCATTACACGACCCATTTTCTTATCAAGATGTTTTCATTGCATACATAAATGTATATTAATTGGGGTTGTCACACATCATCTTGAGTTCATTAAATTCCTTGATTTTTCCATCATAATACCTTTTCAACATGTACTTCTCTCAGGAATACTTTTCAAAATCACTTAATAATAGCTCATTTTCTCTAATTTCTTTTACATTTCTTAAGTCCTCCCAATGTATATCATCCTTACCTTTCACGTTGAAAATTATTTCCCTCGCTCTCATGTTTTTAGAATAGTTATGTATTCTAAAGTATTTCATCATCCCAAAAAACCAAGACTCTACCTCTTTAGTTTTCTTATTTTCTCCATCAAAGGTTTGGGTTTTTTCATTCTTAAAATCCTCTAGTATTAAACCTTTTCTATAATGTTTTTAGGTGTATTCCTTGGTGACTAATCAAGCTTGTACACCCTTAGCTCTGGAGTGCTCAGTTGATTTTCTCCTCTTACAACATCTTTGCTATATTTCTTGTCCCTTTTTATTAATTTACTTCCTTCTGCTCTATTAGCTTCAATTCTGTGCCTCTCTACTTCAGTTGTACTTTGTCTATATTTTTCTTTGTCCAAATACCTAGTACTAGGCTAATTTTGTTTCTTCTTATGTAATTCTGATAGATTCTGCAAGATCATTGCATTCACTTCTACTTTTTTCTCCTATGACCTAATTTTGTTTTTTTCTAATTTGCAACTTCTTAACTCAACCTTCATACTTCTAAGGGTCTACATCCAATGAGGAGAATTCACCTCCACCCTCTTCCTAACTGATTGTTCCTCTTAGTCATACTGGGATTTTATTATGTTTTATTGCACCATCCTTTCACTCATCCTCATTCAATGGTTGGGACATATATTGTCATGTGCACTCTTACACACACATAGCCATCAATTAAATCTGAAATGCGTACACCAAATCATGAATCAAATCATGAAGCTTTCTAGATTTTAGCTTAACCATTCTTTTATAAACATGTTAACATGATAGAAACAATATTAATTCATATCAACTATAATTCCAGTTGCTAAGATATATTTAAATTATATCCATGAATTCCTTTAGATATTCCATTGAACCTCAACTCTGATTTCTTCTGTATCGAGGCTTTAAATTTCATTTGTTAAGCCCCATTATGTCAAAGTGTTGAACCTAGGATATGATACTACTTTGGAAAACTACCTACTACCCCCTTTACTAATGAGTCTATATAACGTTTTACTAAGCTTTTAGATCTAATCCTCAATGTCTATCATGTAAATGGGGTCATCAAAATTCATTTTTTTTAAAACTTGTGGAATTAAACATTGATGTTGTCATCACATCCATATCAGTTAGACTTTTGTGACAATGTAAGATTTTCATCAATATGAGTCTCATATCAAAATTTATTCTCAAAATAAAAATTGTCATGTTATATTTAGTCAGTACATGTTGTATTGGCTACAACCACCCTCCAAAATTTTTGGCTTGCATGCAAATTTTGAAGCTTACTTTGGATGCCGCGATCGATCATCCTTGGTCACTTGTTGGTAAGTTAATGATTTCAAGCTCCCCTCCTTGATCTTAAGAGTTGTTCGTGTTCTCATCTTCATGTAACATGTGTCATATTTGGGCATAGGGGTTCTTATTTATCATGCAAAGGGAATGCTGTCTTGCTTGAATCGAATTGTGTGTGTATCAGTGGTTTTCATCACATAGACATGTTTCACCCTCACCTCATGCACTCATGTCACAAAGGTTGTTGCATCATACAAAGTTTGTCCTATCCATTCTGGATGGTCTATGTTGTGTCACTAAGTGTCCATGTCCGATCACAGTCGAGTCCTATTAATGTTTACATATGTTTCACTGATATCACACTTAGCCATTTTCCCAAGAAACATAGACTCATCCAGCTTCTTGAAACTATGACCTTTGCTTTTGCAACCATCAAGCTTCCTCCCTTGCCTGCTGAAACCCCATAGTATGCAGAGACACTAACATCACTTACCTTCTTAAACCCTGCAACCCATAAAGGCCCCAACTAGCATTTCTCTCCATAAATGCGTAGAGAAGTCCAACTGCACTACACTTAGAAATTGTGCAGAGGTGTCCTCTTGGGACCCCTGTCATCCAGCAGTGACCCGAGCCTCAAAACTGTGAAGTGTTGTCCAAGTTGTCTTCTCTATCTTGCATGCACAAACTATGAAGACGAGCCTCCCAGGGCCTCATTTTAGTAGAAATCACTATCCACTGAAATTGTGTAGATCTACCTCTCAGTGACTACAGGAAAAGGTTACATGCCGAAATCGCTCCCAAGGAGTTGAGGATAAGGATGAAGGAACCGAGTAATGGAAAATATCAGGACTGCATGCAAACTTCGTCGGATGCATGATCATCTTGAGGGTAAGTATGGTAAGTAAGGAACATATTTCGAAGTACACCTCTTATTTGAGTTTGCAGGACTGCTTGTCATTGTCATATCACCATGTCCTCAGTAACATGCATGTGCGTAAATGTAAAAAGTCATCTTATGTGTTTCTTCTCTATGTCTTTCTTCTTTTTCACTTGTTCGGCCAACTGTCATCTTCTGTATGTTGATTGTTATGTCATGCTTGTGACCACATTCTGGTGATGTTGAAGGTTGTGTTCGAGTTTTGTTTGCCATGTACACATCTATCGCACTCACGCACAATGTTGTATGCACTATTGCGCAAGCGTCATTGTGGTCATTCAATGATCTATCACAAGTATCGCGCTTGCCGCTCGCACCGTCAGTTAGTCACACTGAGTATATGTTGTCTTGATGGTTTGAGGCTTCTTATCATCGAGTCATGTTGAGTCTATGTTCACAAGGTCATGTATGCACAAGTTCACTGGGCCACACACTTAGTAATTTTGCTGAAATTATGATAACTGCATCACCCTCCAACAATCGGATCTTTGTTGAGCTACATTGTGCAATTTCAGCCCTCAGTGATCATGTAATGCTGCCCAGAATTGTGTAGAGCTTGAGGCTATCTCCCAAGCAGTTTGCACTCTGCAATCTCGCAATCAACTGAATTGACTATCACCAAAACAGTGTAGAAGTTTCTTAGCAATACATTTCAATCTGCGTTTCCCATAAGCACATGAAGGAAGCCTCCATCTAATCAGCCGGAGAGTTTGATCGGGGGTAGTGACCTTAGGACTTATTCGCCCAAAAAATTAAGCAAAATCTGCAGATAATTCTTGCTCTGTTGACTGAAGAAACTGTGCAAACATGCCAGATAGACACCTTATGTCCATCATTGTCTCCCTAAAAAAATTGCACAGTTTTTCCAGCGAGTCACCCAACCCACTGCTCACCAGGAAAAATGTGCAGTTTTCATGAGTAGTCTCCCAACTGCCTAGCATCCCACTCAGCTTAGAAACTGCAATAGGATGTTCAACAGGCCAACCTCCCAGCAATTACAAAGTTTTTTCTAGTAGCACTCCCGTAGCCTGCTGCCAGCTCCCTAAAAAAATTGCACATTTTTTTCAAGCAAGCCTCCTACAACCCGCCACCAGCTCCCAAAAGGAATTGTGCAGTTTCTTCTGCCAAGCCCCTCTACTGCCTGCACTGCTTCCGTTAAAAAATTGTGTATATCAGCCCTCCAGTTGAGCCAGATCCTGTGGACAGTCGCTGTTGATATGGATTGTCCATCTCAATCTCCTAGTGACTTTTGCACAATTTTCACTGGCAGTGCCCAAAGCTCGCATCCGAGCTTGAAATTTTCCTTGCGTAGTTTCATGGCCCTCTCCTCTCTCTCAGAAACCTGCATCAAAAAGTGAATGACAATGCATCATGGTAGACTAGGTGATTTCTGGATTTGATGTTGTCTCGTCATGAGTGATTGCAGATATAGGTACATGGATGAGACATGCTGCAACAACGAACATGATAAACAAGGAGAGAACATGAAAGGAGATTTGTTTGTGAACAGAGGAACGAAAAATGCATGTGAGATTTTTTCACGAACGGAAAATGTATGTGAGAAGAATTTTTCGCGAGTGGACAATGCAAGTGACGATATTTTTTCACGAATAGACGATGCATGCGAGGACATTTTTTTGCGAATGGATGAACAAGTCAAGCATGGCAAAATACAAGTGAGGGAGGGACATGAACATGCGACATCAAGTGAAAAACAATAATATCGAATAATCCACACACCTTGCCATGCGGAGGTGAACCTATGACACACCAAGAGGACATTCATCACTCAACAACATTGCAGTTCAACATGCACACCAACAACACCATGAACATACCAGCACTATCGTGTCGAGTCCTATCATGAGTCATGTTGGCTACGTCACTACTGTGGGCCATACTATTGTAAATAAATGTAATGTAACATGGAATTCCAAGAGACCGACGTGTCATATGAAGAGTCATATAAAGCTGAAGAGTCAAATAAGTCAAACAGTCATGAGGGAAGTCGAACAGTCACAAGGGCTAGTTTCACCCTTGGCTATAAATACCCTCGTCATTTGTACATAGAAAGGAATTTTTTACCTTGGCTCCTCCCACGTAGCCTTGAGAGTCTGTAATCGTTTCTTTGAGGAGGGAGCAATGGCTCCTATGCGCCACCTATGATGTTAGTGATGTATGGTGTATCAATGTGTCTTGGAACTTTTTCTTAATTCAAAAGCCTAATAATAGCCCAACACGTTTTCACACATGTATTGTAATTGTTTGTAAGACTAATCTTCGAGCACTTGTAATGCATGTTGGTGTTGAGTGATGGAAAAGGTATGAATTTTCCATTTATTTCCTTATCTTTTCCTTCGAATCATAACTCCTTTACATTCTAAAATGGTAATATGTTAAAGAATTATGGTAGAATTAAGGAGATTTGTGATTGATACAAAATAACTGATTATTGTCTTTTTCTATACGGAAAATGAAGGAAATGGAAAACCACTATTCGGAAGGAAAAGACAAAGCAGAAGCAACTGTTGTCCCTTCCCCAAGAAGCCATATCCAGACAAGGAGATCAATATCAGAGTGCATAATCCAGGAGAAGAAAGGGAAAGCATGGCATTAGCACAAGAAGATGAAACGATAAACTAGAAATCAAAGATAGAGCGAATCCCTTAGGATCTTTTGATCCTAAGGGATCGCTGCTTCAGAGCTTATCTGTACTCTTGATATATCTGCTTAGCTATTATAAAAAGGGACAGTGCTTGTAGCCCACGGGGGGTGGGGTAATGTATTATCATTTTGCAAAAATTACTGTCGTAATCTGAGCTTTGATCATTGACTCTCTTTGAAGAGCGATAGCTATAAACTTTGCCATACATGATTAATATATAATTCAGTTGTTGTTCCATTATCTGATCTTGGAGTAAACTCAGCAGTGCTTCACTGGTGGCTAAGGGCCTGGCCCTGGTGGATTCACTTGCTTCTTTTATCACTATTTGACAATTACCATCTTGTGTGGTTTGATTTCCTTTGCATTTCCTTAATTCGCTTTATTCAGTAATCTTTTGTTTATGAACATTTCTTGAAATTGCTCTGTTATATCGAAATCATAATTGGATTGCGTTGGTGACAAAATTATTAACTATAACTTGAAATGTCCTACTATTCATTTTGATCTAATACTGCGCAGTCTAATTCAGATTGTTGTTCATTTAATTGTTGCTCACTTATAATTGTGATTGTTGTTCAATTAAGTTATTGTTCAATTATAACTGTGATTGTCGTTCCTTTGATACCTGCGATTAATGTTCATGTTGCTAGAATAAGGTTGCTGATTCAGTTTAACTTATAGTCATAGTGTGTTTCTAGTTGATTTGCTTTGTTGTTCCATTCGATTAAGATTGCTATTCAATTCATTTCTGTTAGGATAAACTCTGCTGTTTAATTCATTTATGATAAATCAAGCTTTGTTGTTCAGTTTTTCAATAAGACTTAGTTGTTGTTCCTTTTCTGTCAATTGAATTTCTATTTCCAGTTATTTGATTTAGTACGGATTGATGGATCTACAATTGTAAAGGACACTGACTACTGCTATCTAAGTTCTCATATTGGAGACCTTGCCTATGATTGATTTTCATTTGCATCAGTTTACAGGTGATAGAGTTATCATTACTGAGTCCTCGACTGATGATTGTTTGAGTGACTGATTTAGTTACAAAACATTTTAGTTTCTTGCTGTTCTAATTAGATTTTGTTTCCAGCATCCATTTATCTTTGCATTTTAAAGCACTATACTGCAAAAAATTACTCCTGAGCAAGTGACCACCTCAGACTGAGTACACTCTTGAGATAAAAAATTGTCCCTGGGTTGATAATTAATTTAGGATAAATAGGAGTTAAAAAGACACCTTTTATACCTAACCATTTTGGCGCCATTGCCGGGGAGAGTGTAGCCATTTATTTTACGAAGAGTAGTGTGCATTTGATAAGTACCCGCTAGGAGAGAATTGGGTATTAAAAATGAAAGGTAAGAACCTGCGTACAAAGCATGTAACAACCGTGCTCCCCTGCCCACTTTCCTGCAAATTTGTTGATTACTGTCGGTAGAAATAAGTATTTGAGTTGTGTTCATGACTAAGCAGAAAAAGCCTGAAAAGAATCCAAAACCACTACCCAAACCTGATAAAGCTAAGGGGCCAGTGAACCTTGGTTGATCGACCTTTATAGACAATATCATCAAGAAAGAAAAATCTCAACCATCATTAGGTCCTAGAAAAGTTGCTTCTAGACAGCCTACTAGCTCCCTTCGGGCCATAGAATCACCATTTATAGCCTTTACTGAGGTGCATAGCCAAATATAAGAAGAATTCTCACCCAATTTCTTTACATGAAGGGAACTCTAGTAATATCTGTGAAGGAGGACGAGAAACAGGGGAAACAAAAGAACCAAGATCCCTTCTTGGAGTAGTTCAAACACTAACTAGCCCAGATAAGGGAAATGTTGTCAAGATCATCCAAAACAAAGCTGAAGAATCGGAAAAGCCAAAATCCCCCCAGATAATAGTTCAGCAAGGAACATTCATCATCCTAGACCAAGGAAGTGTTGTTAAGGCCATTCCTACTCCTTCTAGTCAACCTAGGAATAACTCCCTAGAAATCCCAGAAGGATATTGGCACATGTTTGATCAAATGGCCCAGAACTAGCAAACACCTCAAACCTCCACACTGCAATATCCCATTGTAGATACTGCAGTTTATGCACCTATGAAGGGCATACCTCTCCAACATATTCTTACATTCCATGGCCTAACATCAGAAAATCCAGATGCATTTCTATTTGAATTTGATGTATTATGGTGGGGGTATGACTATAACACCGATCCCCAAAAGCTAAAACTATTTCCCTCCACATTAAAAGGAGCAGCTTTACGATGGTTTATGGGGTTAGGTGGAGGTGTTATAAATGACTGGGATCAGATGAAAGGGGCTTTTCTAAAGAAATATTAGGCTTATTGTAGGTCTAGAGAATTAAAGGATGAAATATTTCAAATGACAGTCCAACCTAATGAAACATTACAGGAATATGTAGAACACTTTCAATACAATCTCCAGAGATCTCCTTATGCATCTTTACCCTTACCTGACAATGTGTTAAAAACTACATTAATTAAAGGGATGAAGGAACAATGGGTTGAAACATTAAACATTATGGGAAAAAGTGACATATATTAGGAAAGTTTTGCTGACATTATTGATTTATGTATCAGGAGTTCGAGAGGCAGTACAAGACTAAAACCGACAGAACGTGACATAATCACAAGGGACAACAAGATCTCTGGTGAAGGTGTAACCCGTGCAAAAATTGGGAATCTACTGGAAGACTTCAAAACCGATATTCTAGGGACTCTAACAACATAGCTCAACATTGTGCAAGCTAAAGAAAACCAAGCAGAAGCAGAGCAAAATTTGGCAATATTCTGCCCAAGATGTAGAAAGAAGAAAATCCATAAAGAGTGCCTGCTAGATACAGTCAAAGTCTGTGCCATCTGCATGAAAGACCACTCCACAGAAAATTGTCCCTCACTCCTGGGCCTGAAAACAGTCTACAAGGAAGTGGAAGAAGAAATAGAACTAGTGTACCTACTCAATCAGCACCGTCAATGGCAGCCATGACAAATAGGTATGCCTATTGATCCATCCTCTTCTTTTCAGTCTCCTTAGTATAATGTTCAAGAATATAATGGAATGTGGAAAAATTAGCCACCTTTCCCCAGCTGGTCACAACAGACATTTCCTACATCACCATGGCCAAATCAAACAAATCAAACCAATTGGCCAAACTTCCCTTATTGTCCACCATTTTGGAAAAATAATGCATATCTGACACAATAGTCACCCTCCACCTCGCAGAGTCAAACCTGGTAGTCGAACTGGAAAAATCCTATAAATCAGCCAGCCGGAACGATTCCTCTCCCTCAACCTACACTGCCAACACCATATATATTGCAACAAAATCCTCAGACCAACTTAAGACCGCAACTCCCAGCCCAACCCAACCTAAACCCTAGTAATAGACCGGTTCAATCTATTTAAATAATCAAAGCACTAGAACTAGAAACCAAGTTAAGGGAGTGCAACGACCTTCAATTAGGGTCTGGGTGCATAATATAAACTGAGGGAGATAAAAATGCTCAATTTGAAAATCCATTACCTTTAGAACAACCACTACAAGAAGAGGATGTGGTTAGACAACAAACTTACGACCAAGCAACCACTTCTTCTCCCCCATTCCCAGAAGGAATAGAACCCAATAGAACATCCTGACTTTGATCTCCTGGGAGAACTAAGAAATTTGTGTATAAAGATCCCACTCCTCCAGGCTATCCAAGATATCCTAATCTACACAAAAACCATCAAAGAGTTATGTATAAAAAAGCCAAAGAGGAGAATAACAACTAACCCAACTGTCCAAGTAGTCAGCACCCTATCTGACTTACTATCAGTAAGAGAGGCACCCGTAAAATATGAGGACCCAGGGAATCCTATAGTTAGGGTGAAAATAAATGGACACTCCTTTCCAAATGCCTTAGTTGATTTAGGAGCTGCAATTAATATTTTAACAACCACCACTTGTCAAAAGCTTTGTATTACATCATTAGATCCAACCACAACCTTATTGGAGTTGGCTGACTGATCGATAGTCAGACCAGAAGGCACACTACATGATGTAATGGTATTTGTGGACTCCTAGGAATAGCCTGCAGACTTTTTGATAATTGATCCCAAAAACCAGCTAGATGGACACCCTTTAATCTTAGGTAGACCTTGGCTAACAACTTTTGATGCTTACATTGGCTGCCGACAAGGCAGTATGACTATAACTAGAGGGAGTAATGTCAAGAATTTAGCTTCATACCCTCCAACCCAGCCAAGCCTAACAATAATGAAAACTAACAAACAACCTGTATCATATCTCATAGAAAACATTAGATCTCCTTTAACCATAGAAGATGCCCTCAAATTTAAAGACCAAACATGGGACGACATCATTAACAAATTCATTAACCAAGCAGAAACCAAATCCCATGTACAATGTCACATGATAGAGGCAGAATTTGATAATGAACTAGAAGAAGATCCCCTCAAAGACACTCATGATCAACCTATACCGACTACCTCTGTTTACAATAGCAAAACTATAGAAATTGAATGGGGAAAAACTATGAACATTAACAAAAATCTGACAGCTAAACAAGAGGAAAAACTGGTCCAACTTCTGAGAAAATATAAGGAAGCCTTTGCATGGGACTACCCAAACATGAAGCGAATTGACCCCTAGCTATGCACACACCACATATATATGGAAAAAGATGCTAGGCCCATTTGCCAACCTCAAAGGAGATTGAAACCTCACCTAAAAGACATTGTGAAAGCTGAGTTACAAAAACTTTTAGATGTAAACTTTATTTATCCAATCTCCAATAGCAAGTGGGTCTCTCCACTAGTAGTGGTGCCAAAGAAGAATGGAAAATGGAGGATATGTGTAGACTACAGAGAATTGAACAAAGCAACACAAAAATATCACTTTCCCCTTCCATTCATTGATCAGGTATTAGATTCATTAGCAGGAAAGAAATTCTTTTCTTTCCTAGATGGCTTCAGTGGATACAATCAAATTCAGATTGCCCCTGAAGACCAAGATAAAACTACTTTTACCTGTCCATGGGGAACATTCACTTACAGAGTCTTACCCTTTGGCCTATGCAATGCCCCTACCACATTTCAAAGGGCTATCTTAAGAATTTTTTCAGACTTAATAAATGAAGGGCTCGAAGTATATATGGATGATTTCACACTGTATGGAGATGATTTTGAGCCAGCACTAGACACATTGGAAAAGGTGCTACAAAGATGTATTGCCACCAGGCTTTGCTTGAGCCATGAAAAGTGTCATATGATGATGACCAAGGGACTCATATTAGGTCATTATATCTTAGAAGCTAGAATACAGGTAGATCTAGCTAAAATTCAGATAAGTTTGTTAATACCTACTCCTAGCACACAAACAGAGGTACGCAGTTTTCTGGGATTCTCTCGTTATTATAAAAGATTCATATAACATTTTTCTCAGATTGCTACACCTTTATATGCACTAATAAGAAATGTTGATTTTATCTAGACAGATACATGTGACCTTGCTTTTGAGGATCTGAAAAAGCTTGTATCTACAGCCCCAGTTCTAAGGGGCCCAAATTGGGATTTTCCATTCCAAATTTCATCTCATGCTTCAGACACAGCTATTGGAGCAGTCCTTGGGTCGGAAGAAGATAAAAAGCCATATGCAATTTATTGTATTAGCAAAAATCTATCTCCTACTGACCTAAACTATATTGTAACTGAAAAAGAGTTTTTAGTTGTAATACATGCTATAAAATGAAAAAGAGTTTTTAGCTGTAATACATGCTGTAAATAAAATTAGGTTTTATATCACTGGATATCATGTTGTTTTATATACAGATCACTCTTCCATAAAATATTTAGCAAATAAACTTGTTAAAAATGGTAGAGTAGCCAGATGGTTGATTTTATTGCAAGAATTTGACATCACAATAAAATATCGACTTGGAAGGAAAATCCTATAGCTAATTTTCTCTCATGAATGCCGAAGCAAGCGGACGCAGCAGTAGTCGAAGATCAATTCCCAGATGAACATTTGTTTGTTGTTACTATTAGAACACCATGGTATGTTGATGTTGCAAATTATTTAGCAGTAGGTAAATTACCCAAGCATCTAACTCCCAATGAAAAAAGCAGATTGTACAGCACAACACCCGATTCTCATGGATTGGGGGCTACCTATTTCATACAGGGGTAGATATACACATCAGAAGATGTATCCGTGAAGACAAAATATTTGACATTCTGAAAGCTTGTCATGACGGACCATGTGGAGGACATTTCACAAACCACAGAACTGGTCACAAGGTTTTACAAATAGGCTATTACTGGCCTACAATCTTTAAAGATGCTAAGAAGTTTGTACAGGCCTGTGATAGTTTCCAAAGGGCAGGACACCCTCGGCAATCAGAAGAAATGTCTCTGCAGCCGTAGTTAGTAATTGAGCCATTCGAGCGCTGGGCACTCAACTTTATTGGTCCAATTAACCCATCATCAAATAAGAAAACATACATATTGGTAGCAACAGAATACGTTACCAAATGGGTTGAAGCAAATGCACTACCAAGAGCTACAGAGGACTCTTTGATTCATTTCTTGTTCCAAATATTTGTGCGATATGGCCTCCCGAGGGACACAATTACAGATGGAGGGTTGTAATTTGTAGGTAATAAAATTGCTTCAACATTAAAAAGCTACCACATTTGGCACAAAATTACAACCCCTTACCACCCGTGGGCAAATGGCCAAGTACAGAGCACGAATAAGGTGATATAGGCAATACTTAAAAAAATAGTTGCATCGCACAGATGTGACTGGGCTTCAAGATTGCCAGAAGCCTTATGGGCATACCAAACAACATGGAGAAATACCACCGGCCATTCGCCATATCAGTTAGTATTTGGGAAAGAACCCATCTTTTTGATAGAATTCGAGATACAAACATTAAGAACAACATAGGAGGTGGGTTTGAGTTTAAATGAGGCCGAGACTAATAGATTATAGCAAATTAACGAGCTAGATGAAATCAGGATCTCGGCTCTTTAACACACTTCATTAATTCAACAACAGAGAGAAAAATGGCATGATGCCCTGATCAAAAAGAAAATCTTCCACGAAGGAGATTGCGCACTCCTATATGATTCTAAGTTTCAGGATTTTCCAGGAAAACTCCAGACTCAATGGCTTGGACCGTATGAAATACAGAAAGTGCATGACAATGGCACCATTACATTGACTACTATTGACGGATCTGGACATTCGTTTAAAGAAACTGGTCATTGAGTGTGAGTGTACCATAAACCGCTTACTCGGAAATCCTTTTACCAATAGCTATGGGAAGATTCTGATATGCAGACTCTTGCTGAGGAAAATAGTCCTTCCTCGGCATTAGTTCACTGAATAACTCTTTTGCTTCCAAATTTTGTATATAATTTTTTCTTTCTTGCTTGTATAAACTACTTTCTGTACAGACTTTTTTTTTTCTTCCTCCTGTTGTTCCTTTTCAAAGGAATGGCACTTTTGCATTTTTGATGTTCCTTCTCAAAGGAACAGCAACAACATTTTCGCATTTTCGTTGTTCCTTCTCAAAGGAACACACTTTTGCATTTTTGTTGTTCCTTTTCAAAGGAATAGCACTTTTTCATTTTTGCCGTTGCTTCTCAAAGGAACAACATTTTCACATTTTTTCTGTTCCTTCTAAAAGGAACAACATTTTCACATTTTTTTTGTTCCTTCTCAAAGGAACAACACTTTCGCATTTTTGTTGTTCCTTCTCAAAGGAACAACACTTTCACATTTTTGTTGTTCCTTTTCAAAGGAATGACACTTTCACATTTTTGTTGTTCCTTTTCAAAGGAACGACACTTTCGCATTTTTGTTGTTCCTTCTCAAAGGAACAACACTTCCGCATTTTTGCTGTTCCTTTTCAAAGGAATGGCACTTTCGCATTTTTTTTGTTCCTTTTCAAAGGAACATCAATTTCGCATTTTTGTTGTTCCTTTTCAAAGGAATGGCACTTCCGCATTTTTGTTGTTCCATTTCAAAGGAACGACAGTTTCACATTTTTTGTTGTTCCTTTTCAAAGGAACAACACTTTCACATTTTTTGTTGTTCCTTTTCAAAGGAACAACATTTCCGCTAGATTGCATTTTTTTTGTTCCTCTTAAAGGAACAACACCTCCGCCAGATTGCACTTCTGTTGTTCCTCTTAAGAAACAACAGTTGTTCCATCAAAAGGAACAACAATTTCTGAGAGCATTTTTTGTATGTGTTCTTCTTAAAGAACATCATTTAGAGAATTTTTGTGAATGATGGTTCACTGTTCATGATCCCTTCAAGGCTCAAATATAAATTTATGCAAGGATACAAAAGCTAGAGGATACTGAAATCAGCAAACCAAAGAGAAATCGTTATCTTTAGAGAAAATGCTTTGTATCGATAAGAAAAAAGAGGAAAGGACCCAACTATTTATATCACTTTGCTGTCTTTATTTTCACTAAAACTAATTTGATTGTTTACTTTCATCATGTTCGTTCTTCCCTAATCCTCATAATTCTCTTTGATCATTATTATTGAATAAGAATAAGGGCATATTTTCATCTATTGAGATGTTCAGACTTCTTCCACCATCCCTACTCTTAAGGAGTGTTGAGCCATCCTGTATATATAAATAAGAAAGTGTTATATAAGAGAAAAAAAAAAAAAGGAAAGAAAAGATATATATGATTATTAACAATTTTATGATTTGTCAGATGAAGGATAGGGGGTCTCATCAAGAGCCAACCTACCATGATCATAAGGAAGCAGTGAAGTGGCATTCCCACTATGGCCACCACACCAGGGTTATGATCCAAGAGGCACATTAGAAAAATAAGAAAGTCCTTGGAACAGGAGGTCTCATCACGAGCTGGCCTGTACACATTTCACTCCTTCTTGGTGAATGGCATTGTGATTCATCTGGTTACCAAGCCAGCACAATGACCTCCATTCTAACATCACAAAGCACTTTCCTAGGCACACATAAAGGATTATGGTTCCAAGGGTGAAAAAGAAACTTTATCAAGGTTATGAACACCTATGGGCAACAGAGCTCTGTTGATGGTATTGAAGTCATATTTTTCACACATCAATAGTCATTATAACCCCTTTTCTTATATCTTCATCTTGATTTCAAATGAGATTATGCTTTAAAATCCTTTTGAACCTCTTACACATGAAATGTTGTTTGAAAATCAATCATAATGGTTAAAGTGGATAATGACTGCATAAGCATTTTTACTTACGACAGTTGTCCTCTTCCCTATTTTTCGAATCATTTTATAGCATTTCCATATCTATTCGTGATTTTCATCATAAGCCTCAATTTCAGTAATTCACTACTTTTTGCAATCATGTCATGGATATATACGCCATTCCTTTTTTCTGATGGTTTCTATCCAGTACGTCGCTCCTCCATTTTCCGGTCGAGGACGACCTATAATATTTCAAGGGGGCGCGGGTGATCTCTAAAATACACTGGAAAACATGTCAATTCCTTATTTGAAGGTACTACAATTCCATCAGATCTTGGAAATAGCAAGTTTAACGGTATTGAAATTTTCCACTATGCACAGCTCTGTTGTTCCATTGTCATTTCTGTCTTTTGAAAAAAAAATAGTGTGCTAAGCTTAGACGAAATGGGTGGCAGAGCAATACGCAGTGAACCATAAGTGTTGATAATTTTCGACGCTATAGAAGCAATTCTAGAAAGAGTGGGAAGGATCAATTACCTGACATGGCTACAGGAGTCCCATGAAACTGTGGCCATTGAGTTTTTGCTAAATTTGCAGGAAGATTATTCCATGGTGAGTGGAAGGCAAATAACGGTAACAGAGGCGGTAATTGCCGAAAGATCTGGACTACCTGCAGTCGGACCAATATGGACCTAGAAGAAAGTAAAACTTCGAGATGCCATAGCCATCTTCCGGGATGAAGGACAGAACCTTATCGTCAAAGGAAAAGGAGTCCTGCCTACAACTCTGGGAAAACCATGGGCAGAATTAGCCAGAATAGTACAAAGTTATATCACATGCGATAGGAGAAAAGATCTGGTAAGACCATGCCATCTCAAATTATTAGCAGTATTAAGATAGAAATGTGCTGTAAATTTGCCTGCATATTTAATTTCTTTATTGCATGACGCCACTCGGAGCATAAGGAAATCATGTCATACAGAAGTGGTAGTAAGTCATCATGGTTTAATTCGATTAATAGTCAGTTATAGTCTTGCTCAATAGTAGTCTAGTTGGGAAGAATTGGTATTTTCAATAGAGGAGGGATTGGCCTTACCAGCCCCGAAAAGAAAAAGAACCACTAGCACATCAACGATACTGCAAAAATGCAGACAGTCCCTCAGATCGAGGAGAAGCATGGGAATGTTGGGAAATCTCCAAGATAATAGTAGCCAACCCTTAGAAATACTAGACTCTGAGGATGAGAAACCCCCACAACTTGAAGGAGAGGAAAATGTGGAAAAATAATGGGAAGAAGAATTGGAGGAAGAAACTGAGCGCTCTGGTGCAAGTCCATTACAAATTCCATTGCAGGAAGGTGAATTGGCCCAAATTTTGACCAATATGGGTGAGTATATTCAACTACAAAGCCCGCTCAACCTCAACATTGAGGCAGCATAATCACAGGAACACTCTGCTGATAGTAAGAGTGCATCTGAGGAGATGAATGACAAGGAAGAAGAAGAACCACAGTCAAAGGAACACTCTTCTCACAGTAAGAGTGCATCCGAGGAAATGAATGAAGAGGAAGAAGAAGAAGAAGAAGCCACTCAGGAAGTGACATATCAAACTAGGCTTACCTCCCCTAAGGAACCAAATCGGGATGACGAGAACACTGAAGAAGCGTTCCAAACAGAAAATATGGAAACAAGCCAGGGTGAGGGCATAGTCCCTGAAGAACAAAACCCAACTAAGCAACCAAGTGTAGTTAAGGAAACAACTGTTACTCCCAAGAAAAAGAAGAATAAGATGAATGAAATAAATAGGTTGCGAAAGGAACAAAAAAGGATACTAAATGTAATAAAACAACTCAGATAGCAGATAAGGGCCCTAAAAATGGGGAAAATCTCAAAAAGAACCCCAAAAACAAGAAATGCAGCCCCCCGAATGAAACCCCATAAAATGAAGGCCACGAGGACTCAAACCGAGCCCATCTCCATTCATGACAGCAAGGAACAATATGCGGCTGTTACAAATGCAGCAGCCCAAATAGAAGATACACTAGTATGTAATAAGGATGTCCAAATAGAGGCATTGTCCTCTAGCATCACGACTGACCAGACAATTTATGATAAAGGGACACAAACTGTAGGAACCAGATGTCGCAATAAGAAGATCCAGGTAGATCTTCAACCCAAAAGTGTTTCGACGGACAATGACCCTAGGCTAGTAAAAGTCCAAGAGGATCTGGCACAGGATCAACAGACTATAGAAAAGCTCACAGAAGAGATTGTTCCTCGAGAAAAATATCAAAAGTTACAGCAGCAAGTAAAGCACATCAATGCATCAGAGAGCGAGGCCTTCGATAAATGTTGGAGGGTAGAGGAAAGAGTTGAAAAGGTAAAAAATAGACTAAAAATAGTAAGGAGTCAAATGGATATTCTTTGTTCTCTATATACAGATTTGCTAGGATGTAGGGCCCTTGCCAAAAATTATGCTTTACTTTTATTAGAAAGATATTTTCAATTAAAAATTAAAGTTGTTAAGGTAGGGAAACCTATAGAATTGAAAATTGTTGATGATTTTATAAATTGTTGTAAACACTATGGAGTCAAAGTTCAATGTTTACTCTGTGAATTTTATTTTCATAATTTTATCTTGGAAGAGGAAATGGAGAAGAATCCCAGTCCTTTTGTGGGAGATATCCAGTTTCAAGCATTCATTTCATTTGCTTCCAACCAGTTAAAGTGGCTCAAGGCCCATAACACCTTTCAGAGACAAGAAAATGGGTTAGACCTTTGGGTTAGGGGTGAATTGAAAAACCCATTACAACTACGGATGAAGCATAAAAGCCTTATGAAAATGGAGGGTGTGATCCAGACATTGGGGCCCATCCATAAAGACATTGTCCAGCAAGGGGTAGAGTATTTCCTGACTATCAAAGACCATGCCATAGCAGCAGTTAAACTCCGATGGAAGACTTCCAATCGGAATATTCAGGATAGATAGCCATTCAATTACAAAAATTTTAAGTTAGTTGCTGATCACCTGGTTACCTATAGTAACCTCATCTTGAGGGAAGGACTGTATTGGCTAGGTTGTAGATTTTGAAGCCCTATTATCTGGTATCCTACAGCAGAATATAAGGCCATCTATGAATTACCTGAAGGGCAGATAGGGCACATTTTTGAAGTTTTAGCTACACATCATGGTTTTATACCACTTCACGAAAATCCCTCCCCATCCTATTCCCTAATTTCCTTGCATGTAAATTACATGGTTTTCATGAGGGCATGAAAAAGGGTAAGCAGGGGGGTGTGTTGAGAGATGGAAAAGGTATGCATTTGCCAATTATTTCCTTATCTTTTCCTTCGAATCATAAATCATTTACATTCTAAAATAACTGTTTGTGATTGATACAAAATAACTGACTATTGTCTTTTTCTATACGGAAGATGAAGTAAATGGAAAACCACTCTTTAGAAGGAAAAGAAAAAGCAGAAGCAACTGCTGTCCCTTCCCCAGGAAGCCATATCCAGGCAAGGAGTTCAAGATCGGAGTGCATAATCTAGGAGAAGAAAGGGAAAGCACGGGATCAACGCAAGAAGAGAAAACGATAAACTAGAAATCAAAGATAAAGCGAATCCCTCAGGATCTTTTGATCCTTAGGGGTCACTGCTTCAGAGCTTATCTGTACTTTTGATATATCTGCCTGGCTATTATAAAAAGGGACAGTGCTTGTAGCCCATGAGGGGGGGCATGTATTATCATTTTGCAGAAATTAGTGTTGTAATCTCAACTTTGATCATCGATTCTCTTTGAAGAGCGATAGCTGTAAACTTTGCCATACATGATTAATATATAAATCAGTTGTTGTTCCATTATCTGATCCCGGAGTAAACTTAGCGGTGCTTCACTGGTGGCTAAGGGCCTGGCCCTAGTGGATTCACCTACTCTTGTATCACTATTTTACAATGACAGTGTTGTGTGGTTTGATTGCCTTTGCATTTCCTTAATTCACTTTATATAGTAATCTTTTGTTTATGAACATTTCGTGGAATTTCTCTGTTATATTGAAATCATAATTAGATTGCGTTGGTGAAAAAATTATTAACTATAACTTGAAATGTCCTACTGTTCATTTTAATCTAATACTACGCTGTCTAATTCAGATTGTTGTTCATTTAAATACTGCTCACTTATAATTGTGATTGTTGTTCAATTATAATTGTGATTTCTGTTCCTTTAATACCTGCAATTAATGTTCATGCCACTAGAATAAGGTTACTGATTCAGTTTAACTTATAGTCGCCATTTGTTTCCAGTTGATTTTCTTTGCTATTCCATTGGATTAAAATTGTTGTTCAATTCATTTCTGTTACAATAAACTCTGTTGTTTAATTCATTTATGATAAATCAAGCTTTGTTGTTCAGTTTTTCAATAATACTTAGTTGTTGTTCCTTTTCTGTCAATTGAATTGCTATTTCCAGTTATCTGCTTTAGTATGGATTGAAGGATCTACAACTATAAAGGACACTGACTACCGCTGTCTATGTTCTTAGATTGGAGATCTTTCCTATGATTGATTTTCATTTGCATCAGTTTACAGGGGAGAGAGTTATCATTACTAAGTCCTCGACTGATGATTGTTTGAGTGAATGATTTAGTTACAGAACATTTCAATTTCTTGCTATTCCAATTAGATTTTGTTTCCAGCATCCATTTATCTTTGCATTCTAAAGCACTATACTACAAAACATTACTCCTGAGCAAGTGACTACCTCAGACTGAGTACACTCTTGACATAAAAAATCATCCCTAGGTTGATAATTAATGTAGGATAAATACAAGTGAAAAAGACACCTTTTATACCTCAATAGTTGGTTTAACTTGTGTTAAACCAGTTGAACTACTTTAGTTTCTCTAATACAGATGTTTATGAAAATGTGTTTATAAGTTGTTAACACTCTCTTGCCTACGTGATCTGCCTCTTCGGGCATCGGACCTAACCTTTCCCATAAAATTGTTATAACGACCATCGCACTCATGCAAACTAGTCCATTGAGTGTTGTACATGCTATCCCTTCTTGGGTGTTGTGACTGCCACATCTGTGTGGACTTCTCTACCAGAAGCTGCGGACATCTTGTTGTGTTATGTGTCTCTGACAGAGTTTGGATTCTTCCCTTTTGATTGGAGACTCACTTACACCCTCTCCCTCCATGATGAAAGAAACTTGACACAAGTGACACTAGCAGTTAGTAGGCATGTGAACCTCGTTGTTTGAAGACAAAGAAGACCACTCTCATGTGCTGACAAGCAAGAGGTAAGGCAAACCTTTAAGATAATGGAAACCAAGCCATCATACCTGATGAGACTCTTACACGAAACAGTGTGAGCTCTATTTGGGACTTCATACCAGGGAGATACCCTGAATGTTGGTGGCTCCAGCACCATCAACACGACATCAATATTATATTGAGACTTATTAATCATACACAAATACAAACACACATTGGATATGTTATAATCCTTGTTGTTCTTAGGTTTGATGATATATACATGGATTATAAGATATCGAATGTGTGTGTGTGTGTGCATTACAAGTTCTCTAATACATGTCACTCACACCAATCCATAGATCATACACATTGGGTAGGAGGGTCACCACGATACACTATGCCACCTCATTGAAATCCCCCAAAGCCCGTAGATGATACTATGGCAAATCCTCCCCTAAACCACACCCCATAATTGACCATGCTAGTGATGATACAACATAATGTTTGTGGTATAAGACATAAGGTCCCATGGCTTAAAAAAGAGGTGGGGCCTACCTAGGTATACCCCCAATTAGGGCTATGTGTACTGTTCTAGTTGAGGTATCAGGTATAAGCCTTAAGGATCAATGGCATGAAAAAGAGGTTGGGCCTACCTAAGTGTTGATGCCTTCAAATGACAAAGATATTGTTAGGGAGATGACTCTTTCAAACTCCAAATTAGACCTTTGTCCATTTGGGATGGTGATTCTGACTTTTAAGTGGCCCCAGTTGCCACCTCAATGTTTTATCTTTATAAGGGGACTTTCTAATATGATCTCCGACATTTTAATTGTTCCTACACTAATCTAAAAATAATAGAAAGAGTTATCATATCACAAATCTCAATTAACTCTTATATCCTATCTCAATGAAGAGATGGAACAATCCAAAACTTAACCAAGAGGAAGGTGAAAGGAAGAGATTTGAATGAAAGATTAAGATGAATTAATAAACCAAAAGAATAGTTAAGATCAATTACAACAACTAAACACACATACATATTTGGTTATTTGAATAAATAATTACAATATCCTCATACAAACATACTTAAATTTAAATAAAAAATATTGAATTCAAGATATGATTTTACTATTGCAACAATAAAATAGTTCATGTAAAACAATAGGAATTGAAACAAAAATGAGCATGTAATTAAACTAGTAAATAGTTATCATCCAACACACATAGTTTCTCTTGAATCCAACATTCAATTCGAATATAAATATGACCAACCATGAATAGTCAATTTTTCATTAGTTTTAAATAAGCATGATTATACAAATTACATAGTAGTGCCAAAATGATAAAATAAAAACACATCTAAATTATATAAAAAAATATCAGCCTAATAGGCCAGCAGCGAGAGTTCAAATTCAGACAATAGTGCACAAAATTTAAGATTAGGCTACAAGATTTGGAGTACAATGAATTTCAAAGAAAATTCATGATGGAACAAGTTTGTACAATCCCCACACCTCCTCTCTTTCCTAGTCCTAAAGTTCCTAATTTCATTTGAGAATTAACATTATAGAACTGCAAAGGCTAATTCTCTTTCCAAAAATCAGACTCGTTCTCAACAACCGAAGTTTCCTTTAAATAATATACCAATTAATTAAGTAGAGAACTCTCATTTAATGACCATTTAAAAAATAATTGAAAAATGGAAATGAATATGTGTTCCCTTATTTTCAACAAACTGGAGAATCAAATTAGGTTCTCACATTAGCAATCTCCATTGCGAGCCTATTGTGAGTGACCAACTTCACAGCTGTGGGTAGCAAAAAGATTTAATTATTTAAAAAAAAAAAATTGCAAGAAAATCAAAACAAAATATTGGATCAATCTTTTAATGGATATACTATTTTTCTCCCATAAATTGGATAAAATAAACCATCAAGAAATATTCTCCCTAATTATACTAACTTGGTGAACTGATTTATGTCCAATTTGAATCTTTGCAATTCGAGTTTCATGTTGAGTTTTTGGCTCTTTCTCCTTGTTATTTTCAAGCATTAAATTAACATACTTTATAAATTAACATTCCCATATTATTTTCGTCAATTTTATCTTTCCAATAATCCATCTTGCACCTAATTGGGGTGATATAATAGCACATGCATCGGGGGGAATAACTTGGTGTTCATATTATTTTAATCATTCACCATAATTTGTGCGAAAACATGAGTGTGACAAACTTGGTCATTTTTCCTACTTGTGAATTCATTGTAAAAGTTTCATGCAATATTTTGACAAAAAAAATGGGCTAAGTGAAGGGACATGGATTGTAGAGGCTAGAGAGGTTACTTTCTTGGGATGGTTTAAGTTTTCCTTACTGCAGGAAAATATTAATTGTTTTCAACAACCATTGAAGGTTGGTTGGTGAATTTTAAATAGACTATTGCTAAATTAATGGATCTGAAGAAAAAGGATGAGAATACATCCTTGCGTTGAAATAAATTGAAAATGTAGAAGGGAGAAATTTATGAGGCAAGGGATTCATGGACAATTGGAAAAATAATTAATTCATGGTGGGAGGAAGTTGAAAGAGAGAAAAAAATTTGGACATGACCACTAAGGAAAACCACGTCGACAAGAGAAAGAAGGAAAGAGAGAGAAAAAAAATGCATTCGAAAAATCCTGGAGCGTGGGAGATAGGGAGCATGGTGATGAAGTCAGGTGCTAGCTGAAAGAATTGGGATGCACATCCAATGAAGAATAAGAAAGAGGAAATCGATGTATATCCTTGGTATTCAAATAATGGAAGATATCTACAAGAGAAGATGAGTTCTTCATGTCAATTGTTTTTAGAGAAGATATTGTTATCACTCCTCTGGATCTCTAAGGATTAGGAAGAGTCTAGCTGAGGTAACCACATACCAATATTTTGGCTTGGTAGCTAGCCTTACCAATCCAGAGAGGGCTCTCTTCAAAGGATCACAGCCAAGAGGGTTGGATAGATTAGGGTTTTAGGCGAGATGTAAAGTACAAAGGCTTGTTTGATTTGATTTGGTTGGGTAGTTATAAGGATGAGTGAATTAGTTCAGAGAATGAACTAGTTAAGATAATGTGAATATGAATTGGAGACATCTGATGGGGCAAGGTAGGCAAGGTAATTTAAACTTCATAGTAGAGTGATGAGATGGTTTACACTAGTGAGATGCTAAAAAGAGCATGAGGGTCATGAATTCTTTTTAAAGTGAAGAAATAAAACAATCTATGATGATTTTCCCAAAACAGAGCATACAAAGATGAATTATGCTTATAACACCTTGAAAATCAAACATAATTAGAGTGAAATGGATCATGAAAGGAACGAAACATTCACACATAAGAAACAAAGAAGAAACAAGATCAAAATTCCATGCCATAGGAATCCCACCAAAATAGTTGCAACTTATATTCCATGCCAAAGTTTGAAAGCTATTACAACATCCAAGAGAGTCCAACTTGTAAAATGACTAACAAAATACATAATATAGGCCTCAAACCAACTCATCCTATCCTCAGGGGTTGAATCCATGAGAGGAGGAGAAATTGCAAGAAAGGCTTAACTAAGAGCTAGAGTATAGGGTGGTCAAAGTGACTCATCCCTAACTTAAGCAAACTAATTCATTACAAGTCATGTAGGTCAATTAACTAATGTATTTACCGTAGATAACAATAAAAAGCATAATAATTACATCATCCTTATCAATTAAATCAGTAAAACATCAATTTCCAATAGGTGAAAATCAATTTGGTGAGAAATAGTGAAAATTGGAGAAGACTGTCAAACACGTCCTCTCTTTGTCAAACACGCCCTTTTAGTGTGTAATGCGCCCTCCAAGTTCGGGGTTTCTTTTGTGTGCCTTCCTGGTGTCCAAATTTTCTCAAAGATAGCTCGTTGGAAAGCCCTTCAAGTCTAATTTCCATATATGTCTTCATTTTTCCATTTGGAGCTCATTTCCCATGTCAAAAGGCCAATCTCCCAAGACTAGTAAACGCACAGTGCCCAAGCCAGAAATGAGGCAAAAAGGTGGTTTTTGACCTTTTCGGCTGAGTTGTTTGTCTCCAAAGGCTTAGAAAATGCAGAAGGTGCATTTCCTCATCACTCTAAATCTAGATATTCTGGCCTTTTTCTCATCAAATTCCCCAAAAAGGAGCGTAACACCCTACGTGGTGCACGTTTGGCCATTTGACTGTGTTAAAAATGCTTTAAGAAACATAGAAAATCATAACTAGCAAAATTTGCTAAAAAATTGTCAAAATTGGTGGGTTGGTGGTTGATCATATGTTTGAGGCATGGAGTGATGCCTCAGCAAGAATGTCTAGCCTTCTTTTCTCCTCTTGCTTGGTCAAGGCTTCAATTTTTGCATGGGCTCTTTTGAGTTTGTTTCTTGCAATTTTGTTTCTCATGGCATAGTACTTTTCCATGCTTCTCTAAATTTCGTTATTCCTTTTGGCCTTGTCTAAGAGGCTCCCAATATGGGTTTTCACCATCTCAAACCAATGTTCCCAGTTCTCATTTACCATTTTGGAAAATTTCTCATTTAGGGTGAGCTCACTGGCTAGTCTTTCCTCCCTTTGCTTTTCTAGCTCCAAAACTCTCTTTAGGCCACTAGTCCTTGGCCTTCTTCTTGGCACCTATTCATCAAGGTGTTCACCGCATTGTCCATATGCCTCATCAAGTAAGGCCTTAGCATTTTCAGCCTATCTCTTTGCCTTAATGAGTTGAACCTCCATGAGCTCATGTTTGACCTCAAACTTCTTGTTCTCGTGCTCATAGTATGAAATAATGTATTTGGCCCTTTGCAATTTGACCTGGAGCTCCCCTATGAGTGCATTCTTCTCCTTGATGACAATGGTTGTGTTCTCACTATCATCATGCTCATTTGGGTCAACTAACTGAAAATCACGCTCTGTCTTATGGAGGTCCTCCTGCTACTGCTGAATCTCTGCCTCTTTAGCCTTTTCCTTATCCTTATGTACTTGCTTTGCCAATGAAGAAGGAAAGCCCCCTCCCACAATCAATGGGGAAAACACTTTCCTATTCCCTCTCTGATAGGTATGTGACAAAGTACCTAAACCAACCCTTCTAGGCTTGCTTCTCTCACCATGCTTAATGTGTTCTTGCTCACTGCCTTCATCTCTTCCAGGTGAACGAATAGTCTCATGAGATGGTGATGATGCAGGTGATGGTGTGGCTACTCATCAGATGAAGATGGATGATGTATGGGTTGAGGTGGAGGAATGCAGGTGGATGGATGAGATGATGAAGGTGCTTCTTGGCCATGACGAATAGGTGGGACTGTGAAAATCTCACTAGATATGAAAGTGTCCCATGCAATGCTAAACTCATAAAGGTAATGGAGTACTATCATCCTAATGAGGGAGTGGTGAAAGATGATTTTCATTTGATGATCATAATATTTCCTTTGGGCAATGAATGACATTTATCAATGTCTTAGTAAGATTATTAGGAAATATTGAGCATTTTAAGTCTTGTAAAATGCATGAGTAGATGAATATGATAGTAATAGAGCCCAGAAAACCTACCCTCACATGTGAAGTACTTCATGATGATTTTCATCATGGGAACATATCTTTCTAGGAGGTATGAGAAAGGAAAAGTCGTCTTTCTTTCATTCATGTACCTTGGTTTAAGATATGGCTCATAATAAAAATGATCCATTTCTCCTTATTTGAACCATTTCTCCCCAACATTTGGGATACCAGAGGTTTCTGATATTATAGCAGGAGATATGGTTAAGGTGACACCAGCAAGGGTTACCTAGTTGTCATGGAGGTTAGTGATGAATAATCTGGTCAACACAGGATGATGCTCGATGCTTTCCACTTTCTCACAAAACTCAAAACAACCCATATTCTTAAAGATTATCATAGTGATGTGATATGCCATGAGTTCTATGGTATTGGTTGACTCATGTATAATGATTCTCCCTCCTTTCTTGGACAACATCCTCTCCTGTCTTTCTTCCTCACTCTAACTTTTGTTCTCTTCTTCTACCATGTGTTCTTGGAGTCAAACCCTAGGGAGATGATGAAATGGAATATAGTTGTAGAGAGTACGGAATGATGTGAGGAAATTGAGGATATGGAAATGGTGATGTGTGATATGAGGGAGGTGACAGGGGGTAGTTTTGAAGTGTAGGAATGGTAGTGGGATGCTAGGAAACGAGATTTAGGTGTGGAATTATGCTACTAGGGTTTTCAACTTAGTAGGACTCCAAAACAAAATGAAACACTATATAAATAAGCTGTGGAGGAGAGGAATAATATAATTTTAACCTACTTTCTTACTGGAGCACATCGATGGAAAATTTTGAAGCTTGGAGCAATATAGTGTGTTTTGGGCAATTTCTGGATGCTCTCGGGCAAAGGCGCAGCAAAATGGTCAAACACACCCTCTCTATATAGGTGCGCAACGCCATTAGGAAATTCATTGAGTTTTATGGAAAATGTGTAGCACTAGTTCTGAACATGCCCTCCAATTTTTAAATGCACCCTCTAGTTTCAAAATGTGCCCTTTGCCCCTGTTTTGCCCAATTTCACCTAAAACTCGAAAATTCCCTTTTTCTGAGGATGATTTGAGAGTGTAGGAGTGCAAATGAACGTTAAATTGATGTATTTGAGGGATTTTATATTTGCGTGGGTTTAATTTATGCCTTGAAAACCCATTTTCTAATGTTTCATGTCACTTTTCAAATTTTCTGACTAATTATCTTTGACTTTCTGACTTTTTCTTTTGACAGGTGGATGATGCTTTGGAAATCTTGATTTTGACCTTTGTTTGGATTCTATTGGTAATATAATTGAGTAGCTAGCTAAATGGTGACTTATTACATATAATAAACATAAAATTACATAAATAAAATAAAAATTATTACATCTCTTTTGAAATAAAATTTATAAGCTGGAATAAATTCCTTACTTGAAATCAAATTTGGAAGTTCAGTAATGATGGTTACATACCTACAAACCATTATTTAAATGAAAAAGGGATATTATTTTCTTCACTCTCATACTTTGTTGACCTTATACAATGAGATGGTGATTTATTGGACCTTGGGAAACTAAAACCTATGAGGCCTAATGAAACCTTGAACAACTGAACCTCAGGTGGACTTGACTGATATAAAACATGATGAAATGAGCCTTTATAGTCAATGTATTCTCAACAATATAGATGAAGGTGGGCCAAAAAATACAAAATTTTGAGAGGGGGGTGTGATTTTTGATTTTGGGCTACCATCAATGAGTAAATTTTTGCATGATGACCTAGGTGGAATGATACAAATTTCAAATGGGACACTAATATGATGTAAAAGAGGAATGTTGATCAGTGATTGTAGTATGCAAATATTGACTCTAAAATTGGCCTTATTTAGGGATGGTAGCTTTTTGGAGGTGCCAAGAACACCGTACACCAAGTAGCCTAAGCATGTGGGCCAATACAGTCAGAAAAACTCAAACTAGAATGCATGAGTAAATGATGACAACTCAAATAACTCAAAAACTGACACAAACACTGACTCAAAACTGTCTTACATGACTAAGGACTGAATAATTAAAATGTTAGAAAATCAATGAAGCTCTATGGCATTCACTTCGGGCTCCGAACTCCAATGATCTTCAGCTTCACACTTGACGAAAATTTAAAATGTATGTACAATGAAACCAGGACAATTCAGAAAAGATAATGCTTCAGGAGCTTACCACTGACTAGTCCTCCTAAGCACGGTTCTCCATTCTTCTCCTCCAACAAGAAATAATTTTTTCCCTAGAAAGTTGAAATATGGTAAGGGCCTTTCCATAAGTTCTCGAATTTTCCTTGCTTACCCTTGTCTTCATTTCTAGCATTCCAATGAAGTACCACATCTCTGATTTTGAAATCATCTTCCTTTGTTTTCCAATCACAGATCCTCTTTATTCTCTCTTGAATCCTGGAGGTGTTCTGAAATACCTCTTACCGTGTCTGCTCTAAGTGAATCATTTGATTGATCTAGAATTGAATATCATTCTCTTCACTTCCCGCTTCTTGTAACAATTTGAGACTGGGATTGCTAATGGTGTAGCAAAAATAATATCTGCTCCATATACAATCTAAAAAGGAGAAAGCCCAAGATATTTCTTACCACACACCAGATCTGCCCACAATGCATTGATTAGCTTTTTGTGCCAATTCTTTTTGTAGGCCTCCAACAATTTCTTGATAATGTTGACTAAGGACTTATTGGAGGACTCTACCAAATCATTTCCTTGTGGATAGTATGTTGTAGAATGCCCCAACTTTATGTTGTACTTGTCACAAAACTCATTCATATTTTTGGACTTGAATGCTTTTGTGTTGTCTGTGATAATATTATTAGGACAACCAAAACAGGACAAGGTATTAGTTTCTAAAAATTGAATGATAACTAAATCAGTTTCTTGCATGGTTGGGATCGCTTCGATCCACTTTGTAATGTAGTTTGTATCTATCAATAACCACTTGTTTTTTGTAGATGATGATGGATTGATATCACCTATGAAATATAGGCCCCACTGCTAAAAAGGTGCATTAACTAGGATTGGTTGTATAGGGAAAGGAAGAAGCTTTCTTTTACCTTGGAAAACCCAACACTCGTGACAACTCATCACTGCCTTGTAGATATTTGCAAAAAATGTAGGACAATAGTAACCCGCTCTCAGTACTTTGTTGGCCGTGGTCTTCCAATATAGGTGGCCCCCACAATCTCCTTTGCGGAAGTCATTTATTACTTCTTTGGACTCATCTTCGGTCAAACAGTTCAACAACACACCTCTAGGATCTTTCCCATAAAGTGCACTGTCCATGATGCAATATTTGGAAGCCTTCAAACTTAGTGACCTTCTCTTAGCATTAGACATGACTGGAGGAGGATTTAGATGCTAAAGTACATAAATAATATCAGAATATCGTGGAGATGATAGAAAGATTTCAGATTCCTAAATGAGATCCACTTCCTCTTGATTATCGGATAATGCTGCAACAAGGTTGATGTCTAGAGCATGAAGGTTTTACTCGGCCATGAGTTAGGGTAAGCCTTGACCTTTGATCAAATTTGTAGGCTTGATCTCAAGATTGTATTCTAATAGTGCTTCTATCCATCTACCTCTTCTACCTTCTACACGAGGACTTCTTCTACCGCTGCATTACACACATAAGCAAGAGTATGCGAATTCAAAATGTAAACTTTGAAATCTTTGATGGCCTTTACGAAATCCAAGGTCTATTTCTCAATGATGTTGTAATTAAGGGATGCATCCTTGTTGTTGCGACTAAAAAATGCTATTGGAAGCTCGGTCTTATCCCCTTTTTACATTAGTACTGCTGCCATGGTATGCTTGGAAGCAAATGAGGGTATAATAAAATAATCAATGTAATCAGGAGTAATTAGAATAGGGGCAATGGTTAAGGCAAGCTTCACCACATGAAAATATTTGCGGGCTTCTTATGACCATTTCACCTCATTATCCTTTTTTGACATATTGGTCATTTCTCTAAGATGTTCATCTAAATTAGGAATAAATTTGTGTAAGAAATTCATCTTACCATTGAATTATTGGATTTCCTTTCTTCTACGAGGGAAATCAATTTGATGAATGGCTTCTACTCGTGAAGGATCAATCTGAATGCCATCTTTCAAAATGATTTGGCTAAGAAGTTTGCCTCCCTCCATAGCAAACAAACTTTTCTTTGGATTGAGATAGATCCCGAACTTTCTACACTTTTGAAAGATGACTCTTAATTCATGCAAATGTTCATCATCTGAATGTGAAAACACGGTTACATAATCTAAGTATATAGCGAAGAAAACATATTTTTCATCTGAAAGGCTATGTCCATGGCACGCTGAAAAGTGGCCCCTACATTTTGAGACCAAATGGCATCTTTTCAAATTTGAATTGCCCCAAGGTGTGGTGAATGTTGTCTTTTCCTCATCACCTTCATGCACTAAAACTTGATTGTAACTGGAGTGCCCACCTTGCAAAGTCCGTTAACTTCTTTCTTTATGGATGGCAGTGACTTTGGGTTAATCATCTTTAGCTTTTGTCTGAAGTGTTTTTGATTGGGCTTGATTGGGATGATATGCTAAATTATTTTCTTCTCATATTCCTTCGAATATGCATAATCACAAGCGAAAACATCAGAAAATTTAGACAATAAATGAATGTATTTCGCTTTTACATCAGGAGACAATGTTTTGGATAACTTGATCATTTTTGGTTTGTCTGTTGTTTTGATGTTTACATCTTTGACACCTTTCTCTGTAGGAACCAATGTAGGCTTCCTTGCTACATCATCTTGCTCAAACAAGTATTCCAAAGGTACAAGACCTTTCAGAATATCGTTGTCCTTCAGCTGTAATATTTCAACTTGGGTTGCTTCGATGACTTGACCATCTTCATCATAGACTTTGTCCACAGAACAATTTTCAAACTCTCCTTTGTTTGCATTATGATACAAGTTTTGTCCTTGATGGCAACTCACTCAGAGGTATGATACAGGTGATGGCAAGATAATCAGATGAAAGATCTAGTGCAGTAGGTCAAAAGAAAGGTATGCGCAAGTTAGACTTGATGAAAGTGCGTATACATGCGGGTGAGAAGAGCAAAAGGTGCGTATATGTACAAATGCAAGTTCACAGAAGAAAATGCGCGTACATGTTGGAAAACTAAGTTTTGGTCCATGGTATTGGTCCATGGTATTTGGTATGAAGTGTTGACCCCACGTATTGGGTCCAAGGTATTGGTTCAACATGGTTTTGGGCCATGGTATTGAGAGAAGCCTAAACCTATATAAGGAGAAGATCATTAGGCCAAGGAGATGGGAGAAGGTGATGAGTATCTGAGGAAGTGTAAGATCTAGTATGCTGGTTATGGGTTTGTGATGCTTAGCTTGATCTGAATCAAGGATGCACCTATGCGGGTGATGATGGATGATGGATCAGGATATTAAGGCTTGGAATGTTTATGATTATATGGTTTGATTATGGATAGACTAGATCTAAATTATTGGCACATGTTTATTGTGTAAATGTTATATTCTGATGTCTGAAATAGCTGCAAAGTTATAAGTTAGAATTTGCAGATCTGTACACGGGTTTTAGTTGGCAAAAGCGCGTGTACATGCAGGTTGGGTTCTTCCGAGTAGCATATACAGTATGAAGTATGATATTTGAATTTGCAGTGGGATCTAGTTGTTGTTGCAGAGTTATGTTGTCTGTTCTGTGTTCTGGTGACTATGTTGTTGACAGGGTTTCAGTATTGGGTGATTCAGAGATTGATGATGCAGGTGTAGTTGATGATTGTATTGCAATGGTGATTGTTTTATGGATCTAGTATGAAAATGTATGAAACATGGTCCCTGGATGATCGTAGGCTAGCGCCTACGTACTGGTAAACATATTGGCCAGTACAAGAGCCAAGGGGTTGTAGCCCCCTTCCAGGAGCACCTAGAAAACGAGTGAAGGTTGGAGCCTTCAGTAGGCCGGCACCTACGTACTAGTAAATGGATCGGCTAGTACAAGAGCTAAGAAGGTTGTAGCCTTCTACAGGTAGAACCCTGCGTACTAGTATAAGACTACACCAGTACTATTGTAAAAAGAAGTTTCTTATTAAAAGGAGATAGAGACGAATTACAGTAGGTGGTTTTCACCCACATTGGGTTTCCACCTTATATCATGGTGTTCATGTGTGCTTATTGTGTGTGATGATCTATTCTATTTTATTGCACCTTCTTACTATTCATATGGTTAATTAAGTTCTGATGCACTAACTAAAGATCAACATTTAATGGAGTAACTGAATCATAACTATTCTGGATATACGCTAGTTGCATTAGACACAGCCACGTATACACGCGGGTTCTATTAACTGAAGTAGTGTATATGTATCTTAGTATGGAAATGAAAAAGTTTTATTGATTTGATAATACTGATTCACCCCCCCCCCCCCCCCCCTCTCAGTATTATTTCTAACAATTGGTATCAGAGCAGGTCCTTTGGAAGAAGCTTGATTGCTTGAAGGAGATCCGTAGAACACTGGGATAGAAAGCACGTCAAAAGAAGAAGATAGCTCAAAGGAACAATGAAAACCTGTTGTTGAGTGGAAGCAAGTATTCAGATCCTCAATCACCTCAGATTGAAGATGGACAAGCAAATGAAGAATCAGATAAATTCATAGATCAACAGGATCTACCTAGAAAAACGGAGAGTGCCCTTAAAGAAGAAATTATCAACTTAAAAGCTCAGCTGGAGTGTGCCTTCAGAGTTCGTCAAATGCTGCAGGAGCTGAATGAAGAACAAGAAAAGGAGATTCTCAAACTAAGGCAACAAATGGAAGAAGGAAGAAAGTTTGAGGAAATTTTGAAGAAGCAATGTCTGGAAAAGGAAGAACAACATCAGGTTGAGGTAAATATCTTGAAAGGTAAATTAGAAGAAAAGGATAAACTATTATGATTTCAAGACAGTACTAAAATTTTGGATGATATTCTTAGTAGTCAAAGGTCACCTGCTATCAAAACTGGTCTTCGTTTTTATGAATTTGTTGAAGGTGGGGCAAGGAACTCTAATGAGAAATCTGAGATGCTCAACAAGGAGATGAGAAGACAACCCCATCAATAGCCAAGGAAGGAAATTCCTCAAAGAATATCTTTTGCTCCTAACTGTGGAAGTGATAGACGATTATTTCCTCCGATGAATAATGTTGAATGTTATGTATGTGATAACCTTGGACATGTTGCAGCCAAATGCAGAAGAAGAATGGTTCAAGACCATCACACAGAAAGATCGTCACGTTCCAGGTACTTTAAGGGATATTGTTTTTCTTGCAATATGTTTGGTCACAAAGCCATTGACTGTTTTAGGAGGAATATGAGACATGTAAGATGTTATGCATGTAACAAGCTTGGACACATAGCAAAGGAATGAAGGAGAAGATTTTGGACACCATACCAAAAGGAGAAAACGTCATCATAGTTGAAGATATGGAAGAAAAGGGAAGTACAGCCAGAAAGATGTGGCATAGCAGAATATATAGACATCACAGACTTAGAGGAAGTAGAAAGTGTGGAACATCCATGTTCTAAATCTCATATGTAGGTTTCATGAAGATAAGTCGCGTATATAGGCGAGTTAGATGCTGCACAGTCGTGTATATGATGTTTTGAAGAAAAGCAGTAGTACAGAAGTCTGATATGGTTCAGTCACTATTTGATGATGGCATGGCACAGGTTCAAGGGGAGCATATACTTTAATAATGCATTTTTGGCATTTTGAAGAGAAGTATTTGGTGATGATGCTTATATAGCCAAATGATACATCTTGCTACTTATTGGTCAGTCAAAAGAATGGTATTGCAGGTTATAGGTTTGGATGCTAATGACAGTTGCTTATGGTGCAAATCATACATGATACCTTGCATGTGCTCAGGGGGAGCATGGACGGATTGGTACATCTTGGCATGTACAAAGGGGGACCTCAATCAAAGATTTTAGCAGGTACTTAGGGGGAGTATGGACAACAGAAGGTATACCAAGGAAGAGAATATCGCGGTCCGCCCTTTGCCCTTGATGTCAAAGGGGGAGAGTGACTTGGTGTGGTTGTTGCCATCAAGTCCAAAGGGGAAGATTGTTGGAATTATGATACAAATGTTGTCCTTGATGGCAACTCACTCAGAGGTATGATACAAGTGATGGCAAGATAATCAGATGACATATCTAGTGCAGTAGGTCAAAAGAAAGGTATACGCAGGTTAGACTTGATGAAAGTGCATATACACGTGGGTGAGAAGAGCAAAAGGTGCGTATACGTACAAATGCAAGTTCATAGAAGCAAAGGCGCGTACATGTTGGAAAAATAAGTTTTGGTCCATGGTATTGGTCTATGGTATTTGGTCCGAAGTGTTGACCCCAGGTATTGGGTCTAAGGTATTGGTTCAACATGGTTTTGGACCATGGTATTGAGAGAAGCCTAAACCTATATAAGGAGAAGATCATTAGGCTAGGGAGATGGGAGAAGGTCATGAATATCTGATGAAGTGTGAGATCTAGTATGCTGGTTATGGGTTTGTGATGCTTAGCTTGATCTGAATCAAGGATGCACCTATGTGGATGATGATGGATGATGGATCAGGATACTAAGGCTTGGAATGTTTATGATTATATGGTTTGATTATGGATAGACTAGATATGAATTATTGGCACATGTTTATTCTGTAAATGTTATATTCTGATGTCTGAAATAGCTACAAAGTTATAAGTTAGAATTTTCAGATTTGTATGCGGGTTGTATTTGGTAAAAGCACGTATACATGCAGGTTAGGTTCGTCCGAGTAGTGTATACAGTATGAAGTATGATATTTGAAGTTGTAGTTGGATCTGGTTGTTGATGTAGAGTTATGTTTTTTGTTCTGTGTTCTGGTGACTGTGTTGTTGACAAGGTTTCAGTATTGGGCGATTAAGAGATTGATGATGCAGGTGTAGTTGATGATTGTATTGCAATGGTGATTATTTTATGGATCCAGTATGAAAATGTATGAAACGTGGTCCCTGGATGATCGTAGGCTAGCGCCTACGTACTGGTAAACATATTGGCCAGTATAAGAGCCATGGGGTTGTAGCTCCCTTCCAGGAGCACCTGGAAAACGGGTGAAGGTTAGAGCCTTCAGTAGGCCGGCGCCTACATACTAGTAAATGGATCGACTAGTACAAGAGCTAAGAAGGTTGTAGCCTTCTGCATGTAGAAGCCGGCGTACTGGTATAAGACTGCACCAGTACTATTGTAAAAAGAAGTTTCTTATTAAAAGAAGATAGAGACGAATTGCAGCAGGTGGTTTTCACCCACATTGGGTTTCCACCTTATATCATGGTGTTCATGTGTGCTTCTTGTGTGTGATGATGTATTCTATTTTACTACACATGCTTACTATTCATATGGTTAATTAAGTTCTGATGCACTAACTAAAGATCAACATTTAATGGAGTAACTGAATCATAAGTATTATGGATATACGCTAGTTGCATTAGACACAGTTGTATATACACGCGGGTTCTATTAACTGAAGTAGCATATATGTATCTTAGTATGGAAATGAAAAAGTTTTATTGATTTGATAATACTGATTCACCCCCCCCCCCTTCTCAGTATTATTTCCAACATCCTTCACTTTGAAGAAAGTTATTCGCCTATTTTTCATCCCATAATACTTGTTAATATCGCAAGCTTTCAGGAATAGAGGGCAATGCTTCACATGAATCTCAAACTTCTTGTTTGAAAAGATGGGGATTTTGAAATTACTTGCGGCTGTAGCTAATGAATCCGCCATAATATTTTGAGTTCTTGGTACAACTGAAAGAGTATACTCAGGAAACATTTTAAGAATATCTAAAACTGCATTTCTATATTTTTTCATTCGCATATGGTGAGCCTGATATTCACCTTTAACTTGCTTGATTACAAGTTCTAAATCACCATACACAAAAATTCTGCAGGTACCTAACCTCTTCAAGGTCTTGAAACCTATGATCTGTGCTTCGTACTCTACCTCATTGTTAGTGTAATCAAAAGCTAACTTGTATGAGCAAAATATAACATGATGAGGGAGATTACCTTGTTGATGATGATGTGGGCTTCGAATCCAAACACCAATACCTGCTCCGTCTTTCCCAAGGGCACCATCAAAGTCCATGGTCCAAAGGCCATTTTCCTCTTCCAAGAGTTTTTCATATTTTTGCTATTCTGGGTCAACTTTCTGAACTTTCACTTCAGAGTCTTCCGAAGTTTCCATTACCTTCTCCGATGGATGATTTGAACCTTTTTGTGCCTAGTCTGATAGCTGTTCGGATTAACTTGGTAGCTCTTCTTTTTCTTGATATGAAACTGTATTTATACAATTGAAAATCTCTAGTACATATTTAATTTCTACTAGCTGACTATCCACATCGTTCAGTCCACTATCATTGTACAAAATAAAAGACTCTAAATCTATATGTACAACATTTATAGGATGATTATTAGGCTTATCCTTGCTAGTTACCATGAACTTCATTTTGTTTTCTCGGTACAACTTTATCAATTGCCCGAAAACTGGGATGGTAGCATAGGAGAATTCTAACTACAGTGTGCCTCTTAACTTAGCTCCCTAGGATCTTGACAATAACATGCCAAACCGTGGTGGTATATCAACTACCACCAGATCCATTAAAAATTCTTAGCAGGGATTTGGTCCAAGGATACTACCAAATCTTTGATTAGGCCAACACAATGAACCTTATTGAAGTCAAAAGAATACAAGTCATCGTACTCACGAGTTATATCTAGATCCAATCGTTCCATGATGACTTTTGGCATTAAATTATGAGAGGCTCCAGAGTCAAGCATGGAGTTGTGAAGAATGAATTGGTGAATTCTCAAACTGAGATAAAGTGGAGGAACATCACTATCTCCTGACTGACCATCTAAAGTGGAGGTCAATTTATGTTGGTCATCTTCAATGTTAACCATATCAGACATTGGATCAACTTTGAGCATTTTAACGATATCAGACTTGTAATGGCTATTTTTGACTAGTTTAGTAAGAGGGATTGACACTTTCAACATTGAAAATTTAGTTTCTAGATTGAAAGAACTAGATTTATCTACCTCTCTTTGTAAATTGTCTCTCTTCTTAGGAAAATATCTTGGTATCTGATCCTTCTTTTAACTTTCATGATCTTTGTTTGGACTGAGTGTAGATGGTTGTTTTGTTCTACTTTGATCAACTGTTGCTAGCTCTTTACCTTTGCTTTGACTACCTTGAGGATTCGATTTCTATTGGGTATCTTTCTGTTGTGATGTCCTTTTTTGAATAGGAGTGATTGGGACATCTCTATTCCTCAAAGAATATTGCTTCTACTAAGAACTGAGTGCATTTAAATATCCTCTTTAATAATAATTGGTTTGGGTTTCTAATGCCTTGTCACTTTCCAGTATGTAATCCTCATCTTTAGGATCCTCTGCTTTCCTGCCATACTTCTCATCTTCATTCAAGAAAATGCGATGGTGATCCTCCCTAAAGAAGTGATTTTCCTCAACAATCACGTCTGTTTCATCATAATATTCTCCTTTAGCATAATTCTGTTGCAAGGGTGTCTGAATTGGCTTCTAAGATGTCGATGCTTTGGAACCTTTCTGCTCTCTTTCTTTTATCCTGTACTGAGGTTGCTGTTGATTTATAAAGTAAGTATTTCTAACTTGAGGCTCTTGATATCTATCCGAATTTATCATCCGGTCAGCCATTCTCTCCATGGTTATTTTTAGTCCATCTAACTTAATATTGGTGGAATAAGATGATTCTTCTTTTATGGTCACTCTCTTTTCGGGTTTCTCATGTTTCAATTGAGACTTCTTAATCATCAGGTTTGCTTCCACACTTACCACATTTTTCTGCATGTCTTCCAGATTTGTGGGATCTCCTTCCCTCAATTGATAAGCCATCTTTGCACGAAAAGCATCCGGGTAGTGCTAAAGCACCAAATTAGGTGAAGGTTTCATGTTATTCGGAATAGAATTGTAGATCGGATTGAACCTTATAGTCAAATCTTGAACCATCTCATTATGATTCCTCTTCAATGTGTTGTATTCCGCCAAGATCTGTAATGGATTCTTATTTTCACGCCATCTGGATAAAAACAACTTATTGAGCGTGGTTGAAGAATTAATAGAGCTTGCTGCCAAACCACGAAATCATTTTTTCACCTCTCCCGGAAAAATTTGAGCTATCAGTCTCATTCTAGCATCATCCTCATCAACTTCCTCTAAGTCAATGAAATCAACAATATTATCTATATGATGTTGTGTTGTGACTCCTGGGCTGCCATGAAATAGAGGAAGTCTCTAGCCATAGGTCTAAGGTAAAGCTGCCAACTGACCAGGTAATACTAATGGTGAAAATCTCACCATAACTCCTAGAGAATGGTGGATGAGAAGTACAATGAGTTGTGTCAGTTGGGATGTAGATGGGAGAGGCAATATGGATCTTTCAGAGGTGTAGTAGAGGGTATGGCAGAAGATAAGAGCTCAATTTGCTACTGAATATAGGCATTTTCAGCAGTGATTTGTAACTGATCAACTAGGCTTTGAAGTTTATCGAAATTAGACCAAACCTCATGCTCAAGTTTTAAAGACTGAGAAGTGGCAAAAGGTCGGTTAAACAAAGAATTCGAGGTAGGAAGTTATGAGTCAAACTTTATAGGATCAAAAACTTCTTCAGTAAGACAAGACTTAGAATTTAAATGGAATATGGATAGCTAAAATTTAACATCGAAAGGTATATCATAAATACTATGTAGTTGATCTGGAAAGGAAATGGTCCTTTCCAATTTTGTGGTTTTGGTCTCGGGGAAAGGGACTTTAGGCTTTCTCAACAACCTCTCGGGGTCATAAATTGGGGAAGGAGGATTTGGGTCAGGGGTTGACCTAGTGTATCTTTTCAAAGCCAGTATCTTAATAGGGCTAGACTTAAGAGGGTCATCGATCTTAGACTTTGAGCTGAACAGATATTATTTTCAAAAGAAAGTCCTTAGTAGTGAAATCTAAAATTGGTAATGATTGAGAGCTTACCAATGGAATGAATTCTGATCGAACTTGTGATTCGTAACCATCTTCTCTTTCTAAACAAGATCTAATTATCTTCAACTGAATCAACTGGACCGAGATACAGAATTTGTCTTGTTGTCTACTTGAGGTCATCTGTTATGAAACCAGCTCAAGAAAAGATAGAAAAGATAGATCAACGCCTTAGAATTCAGCCTCTTCGAGGGGGCAACCTCCTTTACATTACATAAATGAACAATTCTTGGATGATGCAAATGACAAAACCTCCTTTCTATATATAGGAGTCTAAGGAGTCACAATATAATCCAGCCGACCTAACAATAATAATATAAAGCCACAAAAATAACAATAGAGGGATTCTATGGGGCACAGAAATAACAATATGGGGGTAATAGGGGCACAACAATATAAATAAGGGGTATAACTACAATAGTAATGGGGTAATCACTAGTATTATAGGGACCCAACATGCCCCTCTCCTTCAAAAAAGTGTTTTCCTCAACGCTTGAGTAGTTCTGGATACTTCTGCATAAAATTCTCATCCTCCCATGTGGAATCTTCAGCGGATAAGTTCTTCCACTTGATAAGATACTCTGAAATTGATCGATTTCGTAGCTGTCGAGTTCTTGTTTCTGTGACTGCTTCCAGTTCCAATATAATTTTTCCTTCCTCGTCAAGTTCTGGCAATATTGTTTGAATTGGGAGCTTGTCGCCTATAACCTTCTTTAAACATGAAACATGGAAAACTGGGTGCAATCGAGAAGCTGCAGGAAGCTCCAATTTGTATGCCATAGTACCAATCTTTTGCAACACCTTGTACGGACCATAATACTTTGGTGATAATTTATTATCCTTCTTAGCTTGCTTTAGGGACATTTGCTTATATGGTTGTAGCCGTAGGAATACCCAATCACCTACATCAAAACTTCTTTCACTGCGATGTTGATCTGCCTGTTGTTTCATTCTATTTTGTGCCAACACGAGGTTATCCTTTAAGAGTTGGAGGACTTGTTGTTGATGTTCGATGTGATGTTCCACTGCCTGAACCTTAGAATTTTCTCTTAAATATGATGTGATGGATGGTGGTTGATACCCATAAAGTGCCATAAATGGGGTCATTTTTGTTGCTGTATGGAAGGAAGTGTTATACCACCATTCAGCCAGAGGCAACCATTTGACCCATTGTGTCTGTTTATCAGATACAAAGCAACGAAGATATCCTTCCAAACATTTGTTTACTATCTCAGTTTGCCCATCAGATTGAGGATGATAAGATGAGCTATGAGCTAACTGAGTACCAAGACAAGAAAATAATTCTGTCCAAAAATTTCCAGTGAAAATGGGATCTCTGTCACTTACAATAATCTTTGGGTTTCCATGTAGCTTTTGAATTGTTTCCATAAATGCAGTAGAAACTGTACTGGCTTTAAATGGATGTGATAATGCACAAAAGTGTGCATACTTGGTAAGTCTGTCAACTACCACCATGATGACACTCTTTCCCTCAGACTTGGGTAAACCTGTGATAAAATCCATTGAAACCTCCTCCCAACGTTGGCTTGGAATGGATAAAGGTTGTAATAGACCCGGTGTCTTAATTGTTTCAACTTTATTTTGTTGGCAAACCAAACATTTCGCCACAAACTTTTGAATATCTGATTTAAGGCCATCCCAAAAAAATTCCTTCTTAACCCTGTGGTAAGTTTTTAAAAATCCTGAGTGCCCTCCTAAGGGAGAAGTGTGCAATTCCATAAGAATCTTTTGTTTTAGCTGGGAATTCTTACAGAGGTATAAGCGATCTTTGTACCATAACGAATCATTTTTCCAGCTAAATGTATCAGAAGTACTGGAATCTTGTTGTAGCTTTCGAATAAGTGCCCACACTTCTTCGTCATTCTTCCATTCCTCCCTTGCTTCGTTTATCCAATCTGGTTGGATAATAGAAATGGCACACAACAATGCTTCCACATCCTCATCCTTTCTTGAGAGTGCATCTGCCACCACATTTTGCTTCCCTTTTTTGTAGATGATTTCAAAGTCATAACCCAACATCTTTGTGACCCACTTTTGTTGCTCTTCAGAGGATAATCTTTGTTCTAAAAAGTATTTAAGGCTATCATGATCCGTTTTTACCTTGAAGTGTCTTCCCATTAGGTAGGGTCGCCATTTCTTAAGTGCATGGAGTATTGCCAACATTTCCTTCTCATAAATAGCTTTGCTTAAAAACTTTCCCTTGATTGGACGACTTTCAAAAGCAATGGGTCTTTCATCTTGCATTAGAACAGCACCAATTCCATTTCCTGAAGCATCACATTCCACAATAAAGGTTTTTGTGAAGTCCGGTGTAGCTAAGACCGGTGCTTGGCACATTGCCTCTTTAAGATGTTCAAAGGCCTTTGTTGCTTCCGGAGTCCATGAAAATGAATCTTTCTTCAATAATGTTGTTAGAGGTGCTGCTATTCTCCCATAATTCTTAACAAACTTGCGATAATACCCTGTCAACCCAAGAAATCCTCGCAGATGCTTTATGGATGTGGGGATTTTCCATTCCTTAATGGCTTTAATTTTGCTAGGGTCTACCTTAACTCCTTCATGAGATACAATATGACCCAAATATTCCACCTCCTGGACTCCAAAGAAACATTTGGATCTTTTTGCATATAATTGTTTCTCCTCCAATAGTTGTAGCACCCTGTCAACATGTTCAACATGATCCTTCCAAGACTTGCTGTAGATTAGTATATCATCAAAAAATACTAACACAAATTTTCTAAGGAATGGTTTGAAAATTGAATTCATCAAACCTTGAAATGTTGAAGGTGCATTGGTAAGGCCAAAAGGCATGACCAAAAATTCATAATGACCCTCATGAGTTCTAAATGCCGTTTTCGGAATGTCTTCAATCTTCATTCTGATTTGATGATATCCCGAACGAAGATCCAACTTGGTGAAGTAAATTGATCCATGCAATTCATCCAGTAATTCATCAATGACAGGAATGGGGAACTTATCTTTAATAGTGAGCTTGTTGAGCTCCCTATAATCCGGACACATGCGCCATGATCCATCCTTCTTGTGCACCAATACTACTGGAGCTGAGAAAGAACTTTGACTTGGTTGAATTATACCAGCCTCTAGCATTTCTGCAACCATACGTTCAATTTCACTTTTTTGGACATAGGGATATCTGTACGGCCTGATGTTTGGAGGAACACTTCCTGGAATCAGATGAATAGCATGATCATGATCACGCATAGGTGGGAGACCTTTGGGAGTCTCAAATACCTTGGAATGATTGTCCAGGACTTTTTGGAGATCTGGAGAAATAGATGATTCCAATGTGGAAACATCTAGCGAACATAATTGTGCAATTACACCTCTTTGCTCCTTTTTTAGAAGCTTTGTCATGCCATTAGAGCTGATTATCTTTCCTGGTTTCCCTGCAATACCCCTTAATTCAACTTCCTTTCCTTCCACAAAAAATTTCATGAAAAGTTCTTGAAAATTAAAAGCTATTGTACCCAAGGATTGTAGCCATTGGACTCCTAGTACAACATCAGCACCTCCCATTGGAATGGAAAGCATTGGGCTAGTCAATACATATTCTCCCATGGATAGCTTGATATTATGGCACTTTCCAGAGCAATTTATTGTTCCTCCATTTGCAATCATCACTTGACACTCTGGTGCTGGATATAGGAAGCAATTCAATTCTTTTGCTACCCTACAATGAATAAAATTGTGGGTGCTTCCTGAATCAATCAACACTATTACCTTTTTCTTCTTGATTTGTCCTTCTATCTTGATGGTTTGAGGAGTGGTAATTCCCGCCAATGCATTACAAGATATGGTCGGATTTATTTGTTCTTCATCTAGGCTTTGTTCCTGGAATATATCCTCTTCTTTTGACCTTTCTTGCTCCTTTTCTTCTTCCTCTTCACAATCTATGTAGAATAATTTCTTCTCAGCACACTTATGACCTTTTGTGTATTTGCTATCACAATTGTAACAAAGCCCTTTTGCTCTTTTTTCTTCCAATTGTTGTGGTGTCAACCTTGTAGGTTGTGGAAGACTAGGGGCAACAACACTTCCGTCTTTATAGTTGTGAGTGGTATGCTTCCTAGTTGCCATAATTTTGCTTTCCATTTTTCTTGCTAACCTGAATGCCTTCTCTAATGAATCAGGTTCCCAAAGGCGAACATCATGTTGGATATTATCCTTTAAAGACCCTATGAACACATCAATCCTATGCTCCTCTGGAATATCTTTTACCCTTATGTTCAATTTTTGGAACTCCTCAATGTGCTCCATTATTGAACCCTTTTGTTTGAGACTTATCAATTGGCTAAAAAAAGTGTTGCTTTTTGTATCCTCATAATGTGCTATCAATTCTTCCGTAAAAATTGCCCAAGTGATAAATTGTTTACGAGAACAAAGCCATTGATACCATACAAACTGATTTGGTTCCAAATATACAGTTGCCATACGTACCTTTTGTGCGTTTTGCACATTATTGAGATCGAAGAATTGCTCCATCTGTAATATCCATGTGGCGGGATCCTTGCCATCAAACTTCCTCATATCGATTTTTGGAATATGGTGATTCTTCGATCCAACATTAGCGTCTATGGAATCATGATTAACATTTCTTTTGTTCTCATCATGAGTTTCCTTTACTACCTTTTCACCATTAGTAAGTATTTCTTGTAGAAAATTTGTCAAATCTGTCTTCAAATTTGTGTTCAAATCTATCTTCAAATTATCCATCTTAGCTTCCACGCCATTTATCTTAGCTTCCATGCCATTTATCTTAGCATCTGTTAACTTTTGTGAGCGTGACATTTGTTGCACTTGTTCTTGTAATTTTGATATATCATGTAGCATTTCTTCCTCTTCTTCATGAGTCATGCTAGAGCTTTCAGGTTCCTTACTAGGTGTTTTCATTTTCTTTCCTCGGGGCATCAGTTACCGATAATAATTCTCTACTATGCCCTTTGAATTCCTTCAAAATAAATTTTCAAACCAAGCTTAAGCAAAAATTTAAAAAATCTACACACCTTTTTTCACTTTGTAGGAGCTCGATATTGCCTCTGATGTATCTCTGTACTTTTCAATCATCTAGTTCTAAATTTGTGACCTGTAGTAGCTCTCTGTGTCCTATTTCCAATGCCACTAGTTTGATCCAAATTGGATTCTCCAAGAAAGAGTTATGCGCGATCTCCCAAGATGACCTGATTATAGACCTTTCCAGAAGAGCGAAGTTGTATGAAGTGTCACGTGTACAATTTTCGATATTTGGTTCTGGAAATGATATACAAGAAACTACAGTCCGTCCTCTTTCTGTACCTTCTTACGAAATTTCAATCTGATTCCCAGAGAGAAAGTTATGACAATTTTCCCCAGGTCACCTGTTTTGAATGTAATTCAGGAGTTTGCAAAAGACCAACTTCCTCAGATCATATCTCCGAAAATATCGCGCGAAAAGCTCTGAAATTTGGACCCAAGGTTCAGCGCGATTTTTCTCAAATGGGTTTTTTTTGCGACTTCTGAAACGTCACAGAAACAAAGTTATAGCGAAAATGCCACAATGACCTGTTTGGAGCAGCGAAACCCTAGAATCCAAAGCTCTGATACCAAATGTTATGAAACCAGCTCAAGAAAAGATAGAAAAGATAGATCAACGCCTTAGAATTCAGCCTCTTCGAGGGGACAACCTCCTTTACATTACATAAATGAACAATTCTTCGATGATACAAATGACAAAACCTCCTTTCTATATATAGGAGTCTAAGGAGTCACAATATAATCCAGCCGACCTAACAATAATAATATAAAGCCACAAAAATAACAATAGAGGGATTCTATGGGGCACAGAAATAACAATAAGGGGGTAATAGGGGCACAACAATATAAATAAGGGGTATAAATATAATAGTAATGGGGTAATCACTAGTATTATAGGGACCCAACATCATCTTCTACAATCTTGACACTGCAATTATTGAATCAACCTTTGTGAAGCTTAGTCCTATCATCTAGAGGACCAAACTCCAATGAGAACTAGTTGCACACCTAGGGAAAATGAACCTTTTGTTCCCCAGCAACGACGCCAAGATGTTAGCACTCCTTCGGATCTCCAAGGTTGAGGAAGAGTCCAGCTTAGGTAACCACAAACCAATATTTTGACTTGGTAGCTAGCCCTACCAAGCTGAAGAGGGCTCTCTCCAAAGGATCACAGCCAAGAGGGATAGATAGTTTAGGGTTTTAGGCCAGATGTAAATTGCATAGGGTTGTTTGATTTCATTTAGTTGGGTAGTCACAAGGATGTCTGAATTAGGTCAGAGAATGAACTAGGTCAAGGCAAAGTGAATATGAATTCCAGACATTTGATAGGGAAAGGTAGGAAAGGTACTTTAAACTTCATAGTATAGTGATGAGATGGTTTAGAATAGTGATATTATAAAAAGAGCATGAGGGTCATGAATTCTTTTTAAACAGAAGAAATGAAACAATCTATGATGATTTTCCCAAAATAGAGCATGCAAAGATGAATTTTGCTTATCACACCTTGAAAATCAAACAAAATTAGAGTGAAATGGATCATGAAAGGAACAAAATATTGACACATGTGAAACTAAAGAAGAAACAAGATCAAAATACCATGCCACAGGAATCCCACCAAAATAGCTGCAACATCATCCAATATATTCCATGCCAAAGTCTGAAAGCTATTACAACATCCAAGAGAGTCCAACCTATAAAATGACTAAGAAAGTACATAATATAGGCCTCAATGCAACTCATCCAAGCCTTAGGAGTTGAATCCATCAGAGGAGGGGAAATTGAAAGAAAGGATGAACTAATAGCTAGAGTATAGGGTGGTTAAAGTGATTCATCCCTAACTTGAGCAAACTGATTCATTACAAGTCATGTAGGCAATTTAACTAATGTATTTACCCTAGATAATAGTAAAAAACATAATAATTACGTAATACTTATCAATTAGATTAGTAAAAAATCAATTTCCCATAGGTGAAAATCAATTTGGGGAGAAACGGTGAAAATTGGAGAAGATTGTCAAACGCACCCTCTCTTTGTCAAATGTGCCCTTTCAATGTCAAACATGCCCCCGAAGTTTAGGGTTGCTTTTGGGTGCCTTCTCGATGTCCAAATTTGCTCCAAGATAGCTCATTGGAAATCCCTTCAAGTATATGTTCCAGATATGTCTCCATTTTTCGATTTGGAGCTCATTTCCCCTGTCAAAAACCAAATCTCGCAAGATTGGTAAATGCCCAATGCCCAAGCGAGAAATGAAGCGGAGAGGTGGTTTTTTGGTGGCTTTTGACCTTTTTCACTGACCTGTTTGTCTCCAAATTCTTAGAAACTACAGAGGGTGCATGTCCTCATCACTATGAATCCAAATATCATGGCCTTTTGCTCATAAAATGCCCCAAAAAAGAGCGCAACACCCTAGGTGCTATACGTTTGACCCTTTGACTTTGTTAAAAATGGTTTAAAAAACACAGAAAATCATAACCAACAAAATTTGCTCAAAATTTGTCAAAACTTGTGGGCTGGTGGCTAACCATATGTTTGAGACATGGAATGATGCCTCGGCAATAATGTCTAGCCTTCTTTTCTCCTCTTTTGAGTTTGGCTCTTGCAATTTTGTTTCTCATAACATAGTACTTTTCCATCCTTCTCTGAATATCAATATCCATTATGGAATTGTCTAAGAGGCTCTCAAGATGGGTTTTCACCCTCTCGAGCCAATGTTCCTAGTTATCATTTACCATTTTTGTAAATTGCTCTTTTAGGGTGAGCTCATTTGCTAGTTCTACCTCCCTTTGCTTTTCTAGCTCCAAAGCTCTCTTTAGGCCTCTAGTCCTTAGCCTTCTTCTTGGCACCTGTTCACCAAGTCTCTCACCATATTGTCCATATTCCTCATCAAGTAAGGCCTTGGCCTTTTCAACCTCTCTCTTTGCCTTGATGAGTTGAATCTCCATGAGCTCATGTTTGACCTCAAGCTGCCTGTTCTCCTTCTCATAGTATGAAATAATTTATTTCACCCTTTGCAAGTTGACATGGAGCTCCCCTATGAGTTCATTCTTCTCCTTGATGACAATGGTTGTGTTTTCACTATCATCATGCTCATTTGGGTCAACTAACTAAAAATCATGCTCTTTCTCATGGAGGTCCTCCTCCTACTGTTGGATCTCTGCCTCTATCACCTTTTCCTTACCCTTCTGCACCTGCTTTGCCAATGAAGAAGGCAATGCCCCTCCCACAGTCAGTGGGACAAACACTTGCCTATGCCCTCTCTAATAGGTATGTGACAAGGTACCTAAACCAACCCTTCTAAGCTTGCTGCTCTCACCATGCTCAATGTGTTCTTTCTCACTGCCTTCATCTTTGCCAGGTGAATGAATAGTCTTATGAGATGGTGATGATGAAGGTGATGGTGTGGGTGACTCATCAGATGAAGATGGATGATGTATGGGATGAGGTGGAGGAATGGAGGTGGATGGATTAGATGATGAAGGTGTTTCTTGGCCATGTTGAATAGGTGGGACTATGAAAATCTCATTGGATATGAAAGTGTCCCATGCAATGTTATGCTGATCAAGGTAATGGAGGACTATCATCTTTATGAGGGAGTGGTGAAATATACTTTGCATTTTGTTAGCTACCTATACCAATAGGTTTCATATTTCATGATTGGCTATGAGAGGTCCAAATATGCTCTGCTTTGATGATTCAAAGATCACATATTTCCAAGAGAGTCCGATCTGTGCTTATAGCTTGGTATGGACTTAAAATTTTGATGGATGTTCCAACAGTCTAATCTGGATCATTCCATGGTTTAAATTTGCAGTTGTAGATTAGAGAAGGAAGTCTGTCCAAACTGTTTAATCTTGGCAGACAAGTAGTTCAGGTAGAGAAGAAAAGGCTCCCAACAGCTTAATCTGGGACCTTGGAAGAAATAAGGGTAGAAGTAGATAGAAAAAAACAAAAGAAAAAGCCAAATAAAAGAAAAGGCAAGTAAGGGTCTGCAAGTCCAAGTGCACCCTCCAAGAAGAAATAAAAAATGCTAGGCACAGTAGCTGGGTAAGTAGATGGGGTTGCAGAGGTGGTGTTCATTGCAGATTGAATCTTGCTAGTTAAATAAGAAAAGCAAGGCAAAGGAGCATGTCTAATTCCCCAATTTCCCCTTCCACTCTTATTACTAACATCCCTTCATCCATGGAGATTGATGAGAAATTTCCAAAGTTTTATGCTAGTTCTTGTTCATTCAAAAGCCACATTTCTTGTCTAAACTCTTTTCATTTTGATCTACTCCCTAAACTAAGTAAGTTTCAAATAAACTTAGTGATTTTCCCCCTTTCATTCACATCTTTCCCCCCATATTAACCACTAACTCTACTATCTAAATCCCCTATCTCCCGCTTTTCCCTACTATAAATAACACTAAGGTGTATAAATCCCAGCACTATGTACATATCTTCCTCTTGGCACTATAGCCAAATAAATGGTCAAGGGAGACTTTAGTCCATCTGGGACTGTGGTCAACCCTATCTTGGAGCTGCTCTAACCCCTGGTTATGAGCAGTAACCTTTTCCCTCAGCCCTCACCGTCCCTTTGCTCAAAAACACAAAAAACCCCTGTTTCCCTTGCCAAAATCACCCCTATAAACCCCTCTCTCTCATAAAAACCCTTGACAAACCCTTGAAAACCCGAAAAAATCCCCAAAACCATGCAAAACCCACTTTCCTATAGTTCTCCACCCGAAATATTAAATTGAATATAATATTGGGCCGGCGGGACCCCCCCCAACCTACACGATCCGTCGGAGGGCTCGCCAGCCGTCCGATCTCCGCCGCCCAGATCTAACGGTGGGCGGTCATTTTCGTCCCCCGACCTGCCGAACTTTAGCGTCCAGGGAAAGTGGTTTCCCGCTCCGTACCCTGGACGCGTGTCAACCACCGGGGTTGTTCGGAGCCCCCCTCCCCAATACCACTCGCCAGCAAAAGCGGTCCGGGGAACCCGCTTACCACTATTCCAAACCGCCGTCCTCTATGCCATCATTGCGTCATCCTGACGTAGTACCTGTTCGCCCACCCCGCGCCATGTGATCCTCCATGTACCCCTGCCACCTTATTCACCCGCCACCGTGTCCTGCCACCCTGGCCCACACCTCAGCAGCCACGTCACCTCCGTACCCGGGCCCCGCCATGACATCATGCTGACGTCATCGGCGGAAAAGCGCCAAATGCATACTTTTTCCAAATTTAACGTTATAAACGACCAAATGAGCCGTTTTCGGTCATTTTCACGCGCAAAAGAAGGAGCTGTTGACAAACAGCTGCCGCGAAATTTGAACCCAACCATCAAATTTGACATTTCAACCGCTGCAAGTCCAGATTTCGACGGCATTTAACCTCCACAGCCCGGCCCGCAGGCTTCCAAGCTAGTGTTCCAGGTATTTCACCAGTTTTTCCCCACTTTTGCCCATGCATTCCAATTCTCTGTAAATTCACCATTAAAAACTGGTAAAAATCCTAAATTCAACTCTGCTTAGTAAGCTCAAGCAACCTGCACCACCCCTGAACTATAATTCAATAATAGAGCGGTCATTCCACGGGTTGAAACCGTAAAATTGCCCTCGAGCTGCTCGGCATTGTTCCCTTTTGCCGAGTACAGGCCACCTGCATTCTTACCAAAAGGAACCTCATTACCTCTGCAACTTACCCCTGGCAGTTCACATCCCTGAGAGTTTGTAGCAAACTGCATAGACCAACCTACATTTTCACTGAGAAAAAACGCTTAAGACTTGGTCTAACAATTGCCATCACCTTATTTCAAATCAAGCTTTACAATGTCTGCTTCTGCATCCTCATCCCTCAGTGTAGCTCCATTGAATCCAACAAATAGAGAGCTGGAGGCCTTGCCATTGGTTGACAAGGACTGTCTTATTGAAGACTTTGAGGGAAACAGGGATTTCTTACAAACTTTCAGTCAATTGAGAGAAGACTATAAGGATGGTCATGGCACACATGGGATATGGGAGTCAAACCTACCATATTATTGTCTCCCAGCTGTAAATGTCTTCCCTGAGATCATTCACCTGTGTGCTGAAAACTATAATGGGCAACACCGAACTGTTAGCACTCCATCTGGAAGAATCCTTTTCTACATCAATGCTGAGTCTATCAACAAAATGTTACACTTTGATCAGACAGAATTGCTAATCCCGTTTTCCTTGAGCTATTTGATAGAGACTGGTGAAAAGATGACCAGTGAGGAGATTCAAAAGGTCACCAGAGATTTCATGAGACCTGAGTGCCAGCCTACAGAGCCACCTCCCTACCTGGGTACCCATTTCAATGACATAGGCAGGCTTTTACTGGACATGATTGCCTATGTGCTGGGATACAAAAACAGTGAGCATGTGGACAGAACGATGCTGGTATTGCTGTCTGCATATAGCCCACGACAACCCCCTGCCAGGAAATATAACTTTGCTAAATTCATTGCCAATAAGATTCATGATCAACTGAGCAAGGTGGACAGGCAAGGGGTCTTCAGGTACTCAGCCTATATTTACCACTTATTCATGTACTACCACTCTGAAGCCTTCCCATGCTACATCAGAAGGCTAGATCAGAGAGGGGAGAGAAGATCTGTTATCTTCTGGACCTCTGTCTTTCATAAGGTCACAAACTCACCCTACACTTACTGTGAATTTGTTGACCAATTTGTATACCCAGTCTCTTGCCTGTTAATGAAGTCCCCTCCTCCCAGGGTATCAAATGAGATAAAGAAAGCTCTGCAGCTTTCTAGAAAATATAAAATAGGTGACTGGTACCTATATGAGAACCATACTGTCATTAGGATTTATGGCTGTGAGCTCTGTCCATACAGGCTCCCAAAATATGTACCAATGAGGTTATTTGCCTTAGAATATTACAGGCAGTTGATTCAGTCAAACCTCACCCATTTCCACAGCGCCAAAAAGAAGGCCCACCTCAAGTTCAAACACGAGTTAGGCCCCTTCATCATGAACAAAAAAGAAGGGTGGGAAGAGGCAGACCTAATCCTCAAGGATAAATACCAGTTATCCTATAGCTTTCGGTGGGTCCATTATGACCCTCAAGGTTTCATCACTTCCAAAAGAAACAAGTATAGGCTGTTAGGCATCAAACATTGCCATTACCCTCACATTGAAAAATATGCCAACCTACAAGAATGGCAGATGGACACTCTAGTGGAAAATCTAATTGAGGAAGAAAGAATGCTAAAGAATAGGAGGGAGCTTGAAAAGACTATTGACCTAGACTATGTGCAGCAAGTACCTTTCAGACTGCCTTATTCAATAGGAGAAGGTACCTCGGCTACAAAGACTGCACCACAGGCACCTTCTACATCAGCACCAGTGTTAGATAAAGGCAAGGGTATAATGGGCACAGAAGAGGAGGTAACAAAAGAAAAGCCTGCCCCTGAAATAGAGCAGCAAACAGAGCAGCAAACAGGGCAGCAACAAGAACATCAGCAAGGGAAAAATGTCCCTCCAGAGACTCAGCTACCAGTAGCTCCACCACTGCAAATTCCACCTCCACAAAAAGAGCCAGTAACTGCCCCAATCTTACAAACCCCAGCACATGAGGAAAGGGGAACTAAAAGACAAAGAGCAGAGTCCACTCCTCTCAGTGGATCCTCCCACTAGCCAGAAGCCAAAAGGCAAAGGGCAGACTCCCCAGAGGTGGAAGACATTACTGATGATGTCTTGGAGAGTGAGAGAAAAGACAAGGAGGGAAGTCAACACACAGGTACAAGCTCCTTTCAGCAGGAGCAAACTTTACAACATGGCTTATAGGTGTCCTCCTCTTCCCAGCTGACCAAGAAGCCCAAAAGCACCAAGGCTTCTTTCAAATAGATAAAAGCTCAGAATGAGCTGCTAAGGGCCAAAGTCTACAAGAAATTCGTTGATGCAACACCAGCCCAGCAAGAGAGGCTATTGTCGGTATACGACATTCAGGAGGAGAGACTGCTCCTGAGCCACTTCAAGCCAATGGGGCCGGAGCCTAAGACACCGACAGATTTCATAAAAACAAGGGTGGAGGTCCTAGCCAGGGATATACATCCCATGGACCAGATTGAACTCCACAGGCAAACTGGAGAGATGGTCTATACGACCCTAATAGAGAAGGCCACCATGGCCCATGAGCTGAAGGAGTCCCTCAAAAACACCAACACCCAGTTGGATTTTGAGAGATTATCATCCCAAGCCAAGGACAACAGGATAAAGTCCCTGGAGGAGATCATCATCGATCTAGGACATGATCCTAGTGATCCAACAGGTGTAAAGGCCCTCCTGAAGAAAAAAGATGATGACCTGAACGCAATGAAGAAGAGGTTAAAGCTGCAGCCCACAGAGCACCCTCAAACAGCAGAACTCCAAAAGCAAAAACGGGCTGAGGACCAGTTAGACCTCCTAATGCAGCAAGACCAAAGGATTAGGGAACTGGAGAAAGAGCTGGAAGGAATATTACAGGAAAAACAAGCAGATTCCACTTCCCAAGCTCCTCCAACCACATCAACAACAGCAGTAACTTCAGGGGCAGCAGTGCCCCCTACAGCAGAAGCAGCAGGAACAGCAGCAGCCCCAGACACCAGTCCAAGTGTAGAAGAATTGACCAAGGCCGTCAAAGCAATGGAGCTCCAAGCAGACGAAATAAAGAAGGCCAAGGAAAAATTGGCAGAACTGGATGCCAAATATGACAAGTCTAAAGTGACTGTAGCAGAACAGGGCAGAGAAATAAAGGCCCAAAAGGAAAAGATAAAGGCCCTAGAGAAAGAGCTGAATCTAGAGACTGCCATGGCTGACATCAAAAGAATTCTATGGGCCAAAATTGGCCAATCCATCAAGCAGCAGTGGAGGTCAATAAAAATAATGCATGAGCAGATGGATTTGATGGCCCAAGCTCAAGCAGACATTCAGAGGGCCAAGACAGTGCTGGGAAACATAGCAGAGCAAGCAAACGGGATGATAGACTTCTTGAACAGGCAAGAAAGGGAGGAATTGGCAGCCATAGACATTCCCAACAGAACAGAGGCTGTCCTCTCTGCTAAGAAAGTGCTTACCCTCAGAAATTATATACAAACAGTAGAGAGGAAATTCTATGAGATGCAAGCAGATGTGGAGGAGTACAAAGCCAAAATGGGAGTGCTGCAAGGAAAAGGCCTGCCCAGCCTACTAAGTGGTGCAGGAAAACTGATCTCTCTAGAGCAGATGGCCAACAGAATGGCAACCACTATTGAAAATCAGATTATTTCATCTGGCAGCTCATCTGAACAAGCAGGGCCTCCCACAGGACAGAGCATATATGAAAAACTTGAAGGCCTGTTCTTCATTGAGAATGAGGTGAACCACCTGTTTGAGACCCCTCCCAATCTTTATAAGCATACAGAGGCCGAGGAAACGTTGATAAAGATGTGCAGGCATCAAATGCCTAAGGAGGATTGGTGGCAATCCATGCTTCAGATTCTGCCACGATAACTTCAGTCATTCGGTCACTGCCAGCTCCAGGTCACTACAAGACAAATTGACAGGACAAATGTCAACAGTTAAAGCAGCTTAAAAAGGTGACTCATCTCACATACATGACAACTATGCCAAGCTCAAACAGTGCATTTTCGACCGACTTCAACAGCCATAAAGACCAAATATCTTCTGACTTTTTGACAGCTGAAAGCATTAAGGAATTACTGCTGCATTCACTCCTTCAGCTACTGAATTTTGAGATTAGCATATCATAAATGAGATATTAACTCATTCGCTGATATTTTTGTAATTTTTGGATATATACCCCCTTGAGTAACTCACAAGGGGTTGGTAATTTTCTCTATGAGAACACTTGTATTGTACACTTTCAATTATCTAATACAAAGGGCTGGATGAGCTCAGTGATTTCCGGAAACTATTTGATGTCTGGAGGATGCTCCATGTGTTGATGCAGAATTCCTATGCTGTCTGACGAGATAACAAGTTTTCTTCAAAACTCTGTTCTTGTTTTCTTATGTTTATCAAATCATACTTATCTCACACTAAGCTAGCAGTAAGAGAGAAAGAATAGTACAAGATTTGTTGTATTACACCTTGTGCTCAATTTTTTGCTGCTGAAAATGTTTGTCCTCTAGATTAAATATGTACATGAATTCTTAATTTCTCATGTGTCTGTTAATTCTATGTGTATGAATATCACCTAGAAATTATTAAATGCTCCTAGGTCAATATTCTCATTGTCTTACTCAAACAGTTAAGCTGTAAGATTCTTAATTGCCTTGCACTAACTCGAAACACTCCATTCCATCACTATTACAAACGTTATTTCTCATACACTAATTTGGCTCTGCAGCATCACTACAGTATCACAGCAGCACATCAAGCATCTCAAGGACCACTGACTCCTTAGCCCAATGGACTAGAACTCTTTGAAAACACACAAGCACCTTGATTGAAATTACCATCCAAGCAAAAAACGTAAAACAGACCTGAACTTATATCTAGCCTAAAATCATCACAAATAGAGACAAATCATAAAGAGAGAGCCCTCTCTGATTACAGTGTGGCTAGGCACTGTAATCCAAAGATTGGTTAGTGGTTACCCCGGCCGTATTCCCTTGGGAGTCATAGGGAACAACCTGGGTGTTAACATAATTGGCGACTCCACTGGGGAGTGCTTGAGGTTTTTTTAGTTACTATATATCTTCCATAAGCTACTATCAAGCCTGAGATAAGTCAAGAGGCCTTCAATCTGTTTCTGTATCACATTAACAGTTTTAGGGAGGAGCTTGTTTAGGGAATCTTCATCTTAGCTCTGAGAATATATAGCCATTCCAAAATCTTCATCCAGTCCTTGCAGATATAAAATTTTCTACAAAATCCTAAAAAACAGTTAGAAGCTGGCTCCTAAGAAAAATCCACGGCATACTAGGGCAAATCCTGACCCTAATCCACCTATCATTGTTGATAATCCAAATACCATCCCAAGAGACATTAGGAGGAAGCAAAAGCAGGAGCAGCCTGCTGGTTTGACTTCAGAGCCAGATCATCCTAGCCTTATACCTACTCCATGCAAGGTCCTTTTTCGGTCTACCCCTAGTTCCCCTAGTTCACCATCCACATCTCAAAGTCCCCCTCTCATATCTTCATCCACTGCACATATTCCCTTAAACAACACTTCAGGTTCACCCCTACTTATTACCCCTGTGATACCCACCGTTCCTATTATCCCAGCTGCCCCTGTTAATCCTCTAAATCCTGTAAATATGGCTAACAGATACGCACCATTGCAGATACCAGCTAATGCTGCAGCTCTACCCAAGATTACCAAACCAAAATTTCGTATTTTGACTCCAATGGCCCTCTGACAGCTGCCCAGCACGCCAAGAGGATGCAAGACCATTTTGAGACCTATGAAATAGATGATGACAGTGTCAGAATGAGGATGTTTGTTCAAAGCCTAACTGGGGATGTAAGAACTTGGTTTAGATCCCTGAATGCAAACTCCATTACAACTCCTGCTGAACTGTATCAGGCCTTTACTAGTAGGTGGGAGAAGAAGAAAGACCCTCTGCACATACTTGGGGAATATGACACCATCAAAAGAGGTCCCCAGGAGACTGTTTTGGAGTATTGTGCAAGATTTAACAATGTATATAACTCAATTCCACAAAATTTAAGGCCTCCTCCTGATTTAGCCTTGTACAAATTCCCTGATGGTTTTGACCCTGACATGGCCTATCAGTTGAAGGGAAGAGACTGCCAATCCCTTGAAGAGGCCCAAAGGGTTGCTGTCACAGTGGAAGCCAACCTAATTGCCAAAAGAAACAGGGCAAGGTTGGAAAAGAGGACTGTTTTCAAAGAGGAACCCTCTGCCTTTGATCAAAAGCTTGATGCCATACTAAATGGAATGAAAAGATTAGGTGATAGAGTGGAATCGGTTGAAAGAAAGTCATCATGGGAAGCAACACAAAACAACCCTCCTAGAAATCCAAATTTTAGGAGAACTCAAAACCCAGCTATTGGCAAAACCAGTGCTGATCAAGACATAAGACCCCCCTTCCAAGAAAATTATGCAGAAGGTTCCACATCAGCAGAACCCAATGAGGATCTGGAGATCAATTTAATAGGCCTAGATGGTGAAAGTCAAGTTTTCTTAACACAAGAAGATCATGAGGATGATGAAATCAAAATGTTCCAAACTAAATCAGGTGAATCATTTGACTTCAAACAAGGCTATGACACTGCTGTCTATGAAGTCCATAAACAATACAAGCTAAGGAGCAGAACTATGAATGTTAACCAGCTCGAAAAGAAAAAGGATAATCAGCAGCCTGAAAGAGTTACAGTCACAGAACCCAATGATAAAATGAATTCACATACAGAAGAAGTAATTGTTGAGGAGATCCCTGAACCTCTGTCCTCAAAACAATAGCCTATGGTCACTCCCCCTTCTCATCCTTATTCAACTATTCCTCCTCAAGAAATGAGTAAAAAGGATAAATTCCAAAGTCAAGATAAAAATCAAGAAGAAGATTTAATGAACAAAGAAAGGACAATTATCTATAACCCCAAGACCCAATCTGAAAAACCTTTTGACTTAGCAACCGAAATTGGCAAAATAAAGATAGCTATTCCTCTCTTGGAACTAGCCAAGCATGACATCTATAAACTACAGATCAAAAGGTCTCTTCAAATCACTAACAGCAAAGATGATGTCAATGTGTTGGATGACACCCCAGAACTCCTGTTTGGCCCAGAAGTGGATGGAAAAATAGTAGTCACAGGGGTACTGCCTTTCTATGTTAGTTTACATATTCATGACAAAATATTACATAATGCAATGTTTGACTCAGGTGCCTCTCACAATCTCATGCCAAAAGCAGTCATGGAGAGATTGAATTTAGACATAACAAGACCATATAAGGATCTGTTTTCCTTTGACTCCAGCCAAGTCAAGTGTTTAGGTCTCATAAAAGACTTATGTGTGTCTCTGGTTCAATACCCAAACAAGACCATCCTAATGGATGTGGTAGTTGCTGATATCCCACCTAAGTATGGGATGCTGTTATCAAGATCATGGGGAGCTAAACTCCAAGGTTCCCTACAATTAGACATGTCATATGCCACCATCTCTATTTTTGGGCAACCAAAAAGACTGTACAGAGAAACACTTATGAAATACATGGTCAGCAGTGAAGAAAAGCCTCAAAACTTTCCTATATATGCTGTCCATTCAGACATAGACTCATACATTCTCTTCAATGACACCACAATGCCCTCAAAAGATGAGGATGAAACCAAGATATTCATACAAGAGAAAGACTCAAGGGAAAGTTTCACCACCCATGAAACAACAGTCAAACAAACACTAAATACTACTGTTGTCCTAAATCTCAACCATGTCCAAACAAATGATGAAACTGTCCTAGAAGACAAGCTAGATGGAAAACCACAACTTCTACTCACATTGCCAGCCCATGAACAGGTCATCAAATCTCCTTCCCAACAGAATATTCTATGGTTCCTTGAATTTGATGGCTCAGTCAACAAATTAGGGGCTGGAGCTAGAGTTTGGGTACACAATAAAGAAAATAGCTATGCAAAAGGCAGAGCCTATAGATTGAATTTCAGATGTACTAATAACATGGCAGAATATGAAGCTCTTTTACTAGGACTCAAGTTGGTAAAGTTCTTGCAAGCTGCCAGGGTTTCAATCATGGGTGATTCAGATTTAGTTATCCAACAAGTGAAGGGAAACTTTGTCACCAATGACAAAAGACTAAGGACTTATAGGTCTACTGTTGCTGAAGTACTAAACTTTTTCTCTGAATTTCAAATAACCAAAATTCCTAGAACCCACAATCTACATGCTCATAGTTTAGCCACCTTTGCAAGTACCTGCAAGTTGCCCTTTGAGTCCCACCATTGTTTTACAGCTGAGGTAAAACACAGACCTTCCATTCCAAACAATATCAATGATTGGCAAGTATTTGAGGATGACAAGCAAATAAATCATTTTTTAACTATGCAGCAAGAATTTGCAGGACTAAATATTGATACTGAGACAGCAAGTCAATCACAAATACTTGAGACAGCAAGTCAATCACAAATACCTGATGGAGCAAGTCCATCACAAATACAGTTTCAACAGATTGCTCACCCAATATCACCCAGAACTGCAAAACTAATGCTGAGTCCAACCATTTTCAACAAGGAAAACATTCAGCAAATTCAACAAATCAACTATGAAGAGGTGGCCAATGCTGAAACTGAAATCATAGACCTGAAAGACAATTTTCTTCCAACGGGCCTAACTCCACTAGAAGACATCTTTGACTCAAATGACATCCCTAGAAAACCAAAAAAGCAGCCCTTAAATGCAGCCATTGAAGAGTGCAACATAGGTACAAGTGAGAAGCCCAAGATAATTAAATTATCTGCTTCCTTACCTCCTGATCAAAAGCCCAAATACATTGACCTCTTCAAAGAGTTCCAGGATGTTTTTGCATGGAGCTATGAGGACCTAAAGTCCTATGACACCTCTGTAATCCAGCACGCTATCCCTCTCAAACCTGATCAAAAGCCCTTTAAACAAAAACTGAGGAGAATCAACCCTATGCTTCTCCCAGCAATGGAACAAGAGGTACAAAAAATGTTCAAGGCAGGCATCATAGAACCAATCAAATTCTCTGAATGGATCTCCAACTTAGTCCCTACAAGAAAGAAGACTGGTGAAATTAGGCTGTGTGTGGATTTGAGGAATCTGAACCAAGTATCCCTCAAAGACAATTACCCCTTACCCAAGATGGATCACATTTTGCAGAGAGTGGTGGGGGCTCCCAGAATTTCTCTACTTGATGGATTCTCAGGTTTCAACCAGATCTTAGTTCACCCCGATGATCAGGACAAAACAGCATTTACAACCCCATGGGGAACTTTCAAATATGTAAAGATGCCTTTTGGATTAAAAAATGCAGGGGCAACTTTTCAAAGAGCAATGGACATTGCTTTTTCCAAAGAGATTCATGACTTCTTAGTCATTTACTTAGATGATCTCACACCTTTTTCAAAATCTGACCAAGAACATCTCAAACATTTAAGACAGATCTTCCTAAAATGCAGAAAATATGGAATCTCCTTAAATCCCAAGAAATCCCTGTTTGGTTTAGAGGAAGGTAAGCTATTGGGCCACATCATTTCTAAAGATGGCATTAGAATTGACCCAGATAGGATACAGGCTATCCTACAAATGCCCCACCCAAGAAATGTCAAAGAGTTGCAAGGATTCTTGGGAAAAATCAATTTCTTGAGAAGGTTTATCCCAAACCTAACAGAACTAATCAGATTATTAAATAACATGTTAAAAAAGGATTCAAAAGTCAAATGGACTGTTGAAGCCAATCAAGCATTTGAAGGTATAAAATTGGCCCTTACACAAACCCCAGTCTTGACCAATCCTCAGTTTGACAGAGAATTTATTATTTTCTCCTTTGCCTCCCAGCATACTATTGCTGCTGTTTTATTGCAAAAAGATGACCAAGGAAATGAGAAGCCAATTGCTTTCTTTAGCAAAGCTCTTAGAGATGCACCTTTAAAGTATCAAATCATGGAAAAACAAGCTTATGCTCTGGTCAAAGCAATCAAGGACTTTAGGATTTATATCCTTCATTCCCATGTCATAGCATATGTGCCAAGTCCTATTGTAAAAGACATACTCACTCAAGAAAACCTAGAGGGCAGAAGAGGAAAATGGATTGCTAACATACTAGAATTTGACATTGAAATAAAACCCACAAAGCTAATAAAAGGGCAAGGTCTGTCCAAGTTAATGACAGAAGCCAATTTCCAAGCCCTAGATATCAATCAGCTGGACAGTGAAATAGAGCTGGCGACTCCAAAGATCAATGTAGCCTTTGAACAATCTCCTTGGTACTCTGATATCTGTTATGTCTTACAAAACCTGTGTGCTCCCCCAGGACTATCCAAAACTAAGTGTAGGTTCTTAAAAATGAAAACATCAAGATTTTGTGTAATGGATGGCAATTTGCTTTGGAAAAACCATGAAGGTATATTGCTGCACTGTTTAATTGAAAATGAAGCTGACAATATCATAAAAGAATTTCATGCAGGTGACTGTGGTGGACACTTGTACTGGAAGTCCACTGTGGACAAGATACTAAGGGCTGGATATTACTGGCCCACCATGTTCTCTGATGTCAAGAAATTCATCGCCTCATGTCATAAATGTCAAGTGTTTGAGGGAAAGAGACAGTTGCTGCCACTTCCTTTAAGGCCTATTGCAACAGAGAGACCTTTTCAACAATGGGGTTTGGATTTCATTGGGGAAATTCATCCCTCATCCTCAGGACAACACAGATGGATTCTAACAGCAACAGACTATTTCACCAAGTGGATTGAAGCTGCCCCATGCAGACAAGCAAATGATTCAATAATTATTCAGTTCCTGGAGAACAACATATTGGCTATATTTGGCTGTCTTGACAAAATAATAACAGACAATGCTGCTGCTTTCAGATCTAAGAAAATGGTGAACTTCTGCCATAAATTTCATATTACTTTGGGCCATTCTACTGCATACTATCCCCAAGGAAATGGCCTTGCTGAATCATCAAACAAAAGCCTGGTAAACATCATAAAGAAGGTGTTGGAAGAAAATAAAAAGAATTGGCATAAGAAACTAGTCAATGCCTTATGGGCAGATAGACTAACAACCAAAAGATCAATTGGGACCAGCCCTTATGAGTTGGTTTATGGACTAGAAGCCAAATTTCCCTCATCACTAGGAGTGCCTGTTATGAAACTTCTTCAAGAAAGCCAAGCTGAACCAAATGATATGCAAAGAAGGATAAATCAAATCATATGTCTGCAGCAAACCAGAGATCAAGTTTTCAGCAGAGTTCAGGTATTACAAGAAAAACTAAAGAAGGCCTTTGATAGAAGAACTAAGGCAGAAGATTTCAGTGTGGGAGACAAAGTCCTCAAGTGGGATGCAAGAAGAGAAGACAAAGGAAAACATGGAAAATTTGACTCCCTTTGGAGAGGACCATTTGCTGTCCAAGCAGTGCAAGGTAACAATACCTATTTCCTTAAAAGTCTAACTGAAACTGACTTGGATGAAGGTCCTGTGAATGGCAGGATGCTGAAGCATTATTTTGACTATTACCCATGAGTGCAGTCTGGGTTCCCTTGTATATATGCAGATGTATATATTGTTTTCTGTTTTAGATTGTAAAAATGCAGTTTTACAAGTTTATTGACTGCCAGCAAAAGGTAAATAGAATCAGAAGTCTACCAAGAAGATAAGCACACAATTTTGGCACTGCAAAGCAGCAAACTACAAAATGGGCAAGAGCAACCAAGGAGCAAGGCAATCTGACCTGCTGTTCTTGGTCTTTCAAATGAAACACCATCCCCATGTGGAGCCACTGTTAGCTACCTATACCAATAGGTTTCATATTTCATGATTGGCTATGAGAGGTCCAAATATGCTCTGCTTTGATGATTCAAAGATCACATATTTCCAAGAGAGTCCGATCTGTGCTTATAGCTTGGTATGGACTTAAAATTTTGATGGATGTTCCAATAGTCTAATCTGGATCGTTCCATGGTTTAAATTTGCAGTTGTAGATTAGAGAAGGAAGTCTGTCCAAACTGTTTAATCTTGGCAGACAAGTAGTTCAGGTAGACAAGAAAAGGCTCCCAACAGCTTAATCTGGGACCTTGGAAGAAATAAGGGTAGAAGTAGATAGAAAAAAACAAAAGAAAAAGCCAAATAAAAGAAAAGGAAAGTAAGGGTCTGCAAGTCCAAGTGCACCCTCCAAGAAGAAATAAAAAATGCTAGGCACAGTAGCTGGGTAAGTAGATGGGGTTGCAGAGGTGGTGTTCATTGCAGATTGAATCTTGCTGGTTAAATAAGAAAAGCAAGGCAAAGGAGCATGTTTAACTCCCCAATTTCCCCTTCCACTCTTATTACTAACATCCCTTCATCCATGGAGATTGATGAGAAATTTCCAAAGTTTTATGCTGGTTCTTGTTCATTCAAAAGCCACATTTCTTGTCTAAACTCTTTTCATTTTGATCTACTCCCTAAACTAAGTAAGTTTCAAATAAACTTAGTGATTTTCCCCCTTTCATTCACATCTTTCCCCCCATATTAACCACTAACTCTACTATCTAAATCCCCTATCTCCCCCTTTTCCCTACTATAAATAACACTAAGGTGTATAAATCCCAGCACTATGTACATATCTTCCTCTTGGCACTATAGCCAAATAAATGGTCAAGGGAGACTTTAGTCCATCTGGGACTGTGGTCAACCCTATCTTGGAGCTGCTCTAACCCCTGGTTATGAGCAGTAACCTTTTCCCTCAGCCCTCACCGTCCCTTTGCTCAAAAACACAAAAAACCCCTGTTTCCCTTGCCAAAATCACCCCTATAAACCCCTCTCTCTCATAAAAACCCTTGAAAAACCCTTGAAAACCCGAAAAAAATCCCCAAAACCATGCAAAACCCACTTTCCTATAGTTCTCCGCCCGAAATATTAAACTGAATATAATATTGGGCCGGCGGGACCCCCCCCAACCTGCACGATCCGTCGGAGGGCCCGCCAGCCGTCCGATCTCCGCCGCCCAGATCTAACGGTGGGCGGTCATTTTTCGTCCCCCGACCTGCCGAACTTTAGCATCCGGGGAAAGTGGTTTCCCGCTCCGTACCCTGGACGCGTGTCAACCGCCGGGGTTGTTCGGAGCCCCCCTCCCTAATACCACTCGCCAGCAAAAGCGGTGCGGGGAACCCGCTTACCACTATTCCAAACCGCCGTCCTCTATGTCATCATTGCGTCATCCTGACGTAGTACCTGTTTGCCCACCCCGCGCCATGTGATCCTCCACGTACCCCTGCCACCTTATTCACCCGCCACCATGTCCTGCCACCCTGGCCCACACCTCAGCAGCCACGTCACCTCCGTACCCGGGCCCCGCCATGACGTCATGCTGACGTCATCGGCGGAAAAGCGTCAAATGCATACTTTTTCCAAATTTAACGTTATAAACGACCAAATGAGCCGTTTTCAGTCATTTTCACGTGCAAAAGAAGGAGCCGTTGATAAGCAGCTGCCGCGAAATTTGTCCCCAGCCATCAAATTTGACATTTCAACCGCTGCAAGTCCAGATTTCGACGGCATTTAACCTCCACAGCCCGGCCCGCAGGCTTCCAAGCTAGTGTTCCAGGTATTTCACCAGTTTTTCCCCACTTTTGCCCATGCATTCCAATTCTCTGTAAATTCACCATTAAAAACTGGTAAAAATCTTAAATTCAACTCTGCTTAGTAAGCTCAAGCAACCTGCACCACCCCTGCACTATAATTCAATACTAGAGCGGTCATTCCACAGGTTGAAACCGTAAAATTGCCCTCGAGCTTCTCAGCATTGTTCCCTTTTGCCGAGTACAGGCCACCTGCATTCTTACCAAAAGGAACCTCATTACCTCTGCAACTTACCCCTGGCAGTTCACATCACTGAGAGTTTGCAGCAAACTGCATAGACCAACCTGCATTTTCACTGAGAAAAAACGCTTAAGACTTGGTCTAACAATTGCCATCACCTTATTTCAAATCAAGCTTTACAATGTCTGCTTCTGCATCCTCATCCCTCAGTGTAGCTCCATTGAATCCAACAAATAGAGAGCTGGAGGCCTTGCCATTGGTTGACAAGGACTGTCTTATTGAAGACTTTGAGGGCAACAAGGATTTCTTACAAACTTTCAGTCAGTTGAGAGAAGACTATAAGGATGGTCATGGCACACATGGGATATGGGAGTCAAACCTACCATATTATTGTCTCCCAGCTGTAAATGTCTTCCCTGAGATCATTCACCTGTGTGCTGAAAACTATAATGGGCAGCACCGAACTGTTAGCACTCCATCTGGAAGAATCCTTTTCTACATCAATGCTGAGTCTATCAACAAAATCTTACACTTTGATCAGACAGAATTGCTAATCCTGTTTTCCTTGAGCTATTTGATAGAGACTGGTGAAAAGATGACCAGTGAGGAGATTCAAAAGGTCACCAGAGATTTCATGAGACCTGAGTGCCAGCCTATAGAGCCACCTCCCTACCTGGGTACCCATTTCAATGACATAGGCAAGCTTTTACTGGACATGATTGCCTATGTGCTGGGATACAAAAACAGTGAGCATGTGGATAGAACGATGTTGGTATTGCTGTCTGCATATAGCCCACGGCAACCCCCTGCCAGGAAATATAACTTTGCTAAATTCATTGCCAATAAGATTCATGATCAACTGAGCAAGGTGGACAGGCAAGGGGTCTTCAGGTACTCAGCCTATATTTACCACTTATTCATGTACTACCACTCTGAAGCCTTCCCATGCTACATCAGAAGGCTAGATCAGAGAGGGGAGAGAATATCTGTTATCTTCTGGACCTCTGTCTTTCATAAGGTCACAAACTCACCCTACACTTACTGTGAATTTGTTGACCAATTTGTATACCCAGTCTCTTGCCTGTTAATGAAGTCCCCTCCTCCCAGGGTATCAAATGAGATAAAGAAAGCTCTGCAGCTTTCTAGAAAATATAAAATAGGTGACTGGTACCTATATGAGAACCATACTGTCATTAGGATTTATGGCTGTCAGCTCTATCCATACAGGCTCCCAAAATATGTACCAATGAGGTTATTTGCCTTAGAATATTACAGGCAGTTGATTCAGTCAGACCTCACCCATTTCCACAGCGCCAAAAAGAAGGCCCACCTCAAGTTCAAACACGAGTTAGGCCCCTTCATCATGAACAGAAAAGAAGGGTGGGAAGAGGCAGACCTAATCCTCAAGGATAAATACCAGTTATCCTATAGCTTTCGGTGGGTCCATTATGACCCTCAAGGTTTCATCACTTCCAGAAGAAACAAGTATAGGCTGTTAGGCATCAAACATTGCCATTACCCTCACATTGAAAAATATGCCAACCTACAAGAATGGCAGATGGACACTCTAGTGGAAAATCTAACTGAGGAAGAAAGAATGCTAAAGAATAGGAGGGAGCTTGAAAAGACTATTGACCTAGACTATGTGCAGCAGGTACGTTTCAGACTGCCTTATTCAATAGGAGAAGGCACCTCGGCTACAAAGACTGCACCACAGGCACCTTCTACATCAGCACCAGTGTTAGATAAAGGCAAGGGTATAATGGGCACAGAAGAGGAGGTAACAAAAGAAAAGCCTGCCCCTGAAATAGAGCAGCAAACAGGGCAGCAACAAGAACAACAGCAAGGGCAAAATGTCCCTCCAGAGACTCAGCTACTAGCAGCTCCACCACTGCAAATTCCACCTCCACAAAAAGAGCCAGTAACTGCCCCAATCTTACAGACCCCAGCACATGAGGAAAGGGGAACTAAAAGACAAAGAGTAGAGTCCACTCCTCTCAGTGGATCCTCCCACCAGCCAGAAGCCAAAAGGCAAAGGGCAGACTCCCCAGAGGTGGAAGACATTACTGATGATGTCTTGGAGAGTGAGAGAAAAGAGAAGGAGGGCAGTCAACACACAGGTACAAGCTCCTTTCAGCAGGAGCAAACTTTACAACATGGCTTAGAGGTGTCCTCCTCTTCCCAGCTGACCAAGAAGCCCAAAAGCACCAAGGCTTCTTTCAAATAGATAAAAGCTTAGAATGAGCTGCTAAGGGCCGAAGTCTACAAGCAATTCGTTGATGCAACACCAGCCCAGAAAGAGAGGCTATTGTCGGTATACGACATTCAGGAGGAGAGACTGCTCCTGAGCCACTTCAAGCCAATGGGGCCGGAGCCTAAGACACCGGCAGATTTCATAAAAACAAGGGTGGAGGTCCTAGCCAGGGATATACATCCCATGGACCATATTGAACTCCACAGGCAAACTGGAGAGATGGTCTATACGACCCTAATAGAGAAGGCCACCATGGCCCATGAGCTGAAGGAGTCCCTCAAAAACACCAACACCCAGTTGGATTTTGAGAGATTATCATCCCAAGCCAAGGACAACAGGATAAAGTCCCTGGAGGAGATCATCATCGATCTAGGACATGATCCTAGTGATCCAACAGGTGTAAAGGCCCTCCTGAAGAAAAAAGATGATGACCTGAATGCAATGAAGAAGAGGTTAAAGCTGCAGCCCACAGAGCACCCTCAAACAGCAGAACTCCAAAAGCAAAAACGGGCTGAGGACCAGCTAGACCTCCTAATGCAGCAAGACCAAAGGATTAGGGAACTGGAGAAAGAGCTGGAAGGAATATTACAGGAAAAACAAGCAGATTCCACTTCCCAAGCTCCTCCAACCACATCAACAACAGCAGCAACTTCAGGGGCAGCAGTGTCCCCTACAGCAGAAGCAGCAGGAACAGCAGCAGCCCCAGACACCAGTCCAAGTGTAGAAGAATTGACCAAGGCCGTCAAAGCAATGGAGCTCCAAGCAAACGAAATAAAGAAGGCCAAGGAAAAATTGGCAGAACTGGATGCCAAATATGACAAGTCTAAAGTGACTGTAGCAGAACAGGGCAGAGAAATAAAGGCCCAAAAGGAAAAGATAAAGGCCCTAGAGAAAGAGCTGAATCTAGAGACTGCCATGGCTGACATCAAAAGAATTCTATGGGCCAAAATTGGCCAATCCATCAAGCAGCAGTGGAGGTCAATAAAAATAATGCATGAGCAGATGGATTTGATGGCCCAAGCTCAAGCAGACATTCAGAGGGCCAAGACAGTGCTGGGAAACAGAGCAGAGCAAGCAAACGGGATGATAGACTTCTTGAACAGGCAAGAAAGGGAGGAATTGGCAGCCATAGGCATTCCCAACAGAACAGAGGCTGTCCTCTCTGCTAAGAAAGTGCTTACCCTCAGAAATTATATACAAACAGTAGAGAGGAAATTCTATGAGATGCAAGCAGATGTGGAGGAGTACAAAGCCAAAATGGAAGTGCTGCAAGGAAAAGGCCTACCCAACCTACTAAGTGGTGCAGGAAAACTGATCTCTCTAGAGCAGATGGCCAACAGAATGGCAACCACTATTGAAAATCAGATTATTTCATCTGGTAGCTCATCTGAACAAGCAGGGCCTCCCACAGGACAGAGCATATATGAAAAACTTGAAGGCCTGTTCTTCATTGAGAATGAGGTGAACCACCTGTTTGAGACCCCTCCCAATCTTTATAAGCATACAGAGGCCGAGGAAACGTTGATAAAGATGCGCAGGCATCAAATGCCTAAGGAGGATTGGTGGCAATCCATGCTTCAGATTCTGCCACGATAACTTCAGTCATTCGGTCACTGCCAGCTCCAGGTCACTACAAGACAAATTGACAAGACAAATGTCAACAGTTAAAGCAGCTTAAAAAGGTGACTCATCTCACATACATGACAGCTATGCCAAGCTCAAACAGCGCATTTTCGACCGACTTCAACAGCCATAAAGACCAAATATCTTCTGACTTTTTGACAGCTGAAAGCATTAAGGAATTACTGCTGCATTCACTCCTTCAGCTACTGAATTTTGAGATTAGCATATCATAAATGAGATATTAACTCATTCGCTGATATTTTTGTAATTTTTGGATATATACCCCCTTGAGTAACTCACAAGGGGTTGGTAATTTTCTCTATGAGAACACTTGTATTGCACACTTTCAATTATCTAATACAAAGGGCTGGATGAGCTCAGTGATTTCCGGAAACTATTTGATGTCTGGAGGATGCTCCATGTGTTGATGCAGAATTCCTATGTTGTCTGACGAGATAACAAGTTTTCTTCAAAACTCTGTTCTTGTTTTCTTATGTTTATCAAATCATACTTATCTCACACTAAGCTAGCAGTAAGAGAGAAATAATAGTACAAGATTTGTTGTATTACACCTTGTGCTCAATTTTTTGCTGCTGAAAATGTTTGTCCTCTGGATTAAATATGTACATGAATTCTTAATTGCTCATGTGTCTGTTAATTCTATGTGTATGAATATCACCTAGAAATTCTTAAATGCTCCTAGGTCAATATTCTCATTGTCTTACTCAAACAGTTAAGCTGTAAGATTCTTAATTGCCTTGCACTAACTCGAAACACTCCATTCCATGACTATTACAAACGTTATTTCTCAGACACTAATTTGGCTCTGCAGCATCACTACAGTATCACAGCAGCACATCAAGCATCTCAAGGACCACTGACTCCTTAGCCCAATGGACTAGAACTCTTTGAAAACACACAAGCACCTTGATTGAAATTACCATCCAAGCAAAAAACTTAAAACAGACCTGAACTTATATCTAGCTTAAAATCATCACAAACAGAGACAAATCATAAAGAGAGAGCCCTCTCTGATTACAGTGTGGCTAGGCACTGTAATCCAAAGATTGGTTAGTGGTTACCCCGGCCGTATTCCCTTGGGAGTCATAGGGAACAACCTGGGTGTTAACACATTTTATGATCATAATATTTCCTTTGGGTAATGAATCACATCTTATCAATGTCCCAGTAAAGATAGTAGGGCATATTAAGCATTTTAACTCTTGTAAAATGCATGAGTAGCCGAATATGATAGGAATAGAGCCTAGAAAACCTACCCTCACATGTGAAGTACTTCATGATGATTTTCATCATGGGAACATATCTATCTAGGAGGTAAGAGAAAGGAAAAATCCTCTTTCTTTCATTCTTGTACCTTAGTTTAAGATATGCCTCATAATAAAAATGATCCAATTCTCCTTGTTTAAACCATTTTTCCCCAACATTTGGGATCCCAGAGGTTTCTGATATTATAGCAGGAGATATATTTAAGGTGACACTAGCAAGGGTTACCTAGTTTTCATGGAGGTTTGTGATGAATAATCTGGTCAACACAGGATGATGCTTGATCCTTTCCACTTTCTCACAAAACTCAAAACATCCCATATGCTTAAAGCTTGTCACAGCTATGGGAGATGTCGTGAGTTCTCCAGTATTGGTTGACTCATGTCTAATGATTCTCTCTCCTTTCTTGGATAGCATCCTCTCCTGTCTATCTTCCTCACTCTGACTTCTATTCTCTTCTTGTGCCATGAGTTATTGGAGTCAAACCCCAAAGAGATAATGAAATGGAATATAGGTGTAGAGAGTATGGAATGATGTGAGGAAATTGAGGAGATGGAAATGGGGATGTGTGATATGAGGGGGTTGACAAGGGGTAGTTTTGAAGTGTAGGAATGGTATTGGGAAGCTAGGAAATGAGATTTAGGAGTCGAATTATGTTACTAGGGTTTTAAACTTATTAAGACTCCAAAACAAAATGAAACACTATATAAATCAGCTTTGGAGGAGAGGAATAATATAATTTTAACCTACTTTGTTACTTGAGCATGTTTGTGGCAAATTTTGAAGCTTGGAGCAATATAGTGCGTTTTGGGCAATTTCTTAATGCTCTCAGGCAAAGGCGCAACAAAATGGACAAATGAACGCTCTCCTTACAGGCGCACAGCACCCTTACGAAATGCATTGAGTTTTATGGCAAACATGCAACTCTAATTCTGAATGTGCCCTCCACTTTCTAAACGCGCCCTCTTGTTTCAAAACGCGCCCTCTGCCCTTGTTTTCCCCAATTTTTCCTAAAACTCGAAAATTCCCTTTTGTTGAGGATGATTTGAGAGTGTAGGAGTGCAAATGAATATTTAATTGATGTCTTTGAGGGTTTTTATATTTGAATGGGTTTAATGTATGCCTTGAAAACCCATTTTCTAATGTTTCATGTCACTTTTCAAATTTCCTCACTAATGCTCTTTAACCTTCTGACTTTTTCTTTTGAGAGGTGGATGATGCTTTAGCAATCTTTATTTTGACCTTTGTTTGGATGCTATTGGTAATGGAATTGAGTACTCATCGAAAATGGTGACTTATTACATATAATAAACATAAAATTACATAAGTAAAATAAACATTATTACATCTCTTTTGAAATGAAATTTACAAACTGGAATAAATTCCTTACTTGAAATCAAATTTGGAAGTTCAGTAATGATGGTTACATACTTGTAAACCCTTATTTAACTGAAAAATGGATATTATTTTCTTCACTCTCACACTTTGTTGACCTTATGCAATAAGATAGTGATTTATTGGACCTTGAAACTGAAACAGAGGTGACCTAATGGAACCTTGAATAACTACTTCAGATGGACTTCACTGATATAAAACATGATGAAATGAGCTTTTATAGTCAATGGATGCTCAGCAGGACACATGAAGGTGGGCCAAAAAATACAAATTTTTGAGAGGGGAGTGTTATTTTTTATTTTGGGCTACCATTAGTGAGTAAATTTTTGCATGATGACCTAGGTGGAATGATAAAAATTTCAAATGGGAAACTAATATGATGTAAAAGAGGAATTTTGATCACTGATGGCAGTATACAAATACATACTCTAACATATACATATATTTCATTTGGGCAATAGAAGCACAAAAATGAATTTCCTCCGGGTGAGGGTAAGTCTCAGGATGTCTTGGGGTTGGAGGGTGGACATTTTCTTTCGTAGATCCCCTTGACAATCAAGGTGGATATTTGATCCTTGGATTCTTGGTAAGGGAAAATTTTTATGTTATCCTTTGCTTTTTCATTTAGATTTAGCTGTGAGTTATAGATTCCATTCAATAGGTGTAATGACTATGTTACATGTTTCAGGGTGGAGGTGAAGCCTCTATCTTCCTTGACATATATTAGTTATTGAATAGATGAATGGTGGAGGCAGCAGGCCTCTGGAGTCCCTATTATTTTTTTGATTTCTAAATAGTTGATAGGTGGAGGTGGGATAACCACTGGAGTCCCTGTTTCAACTAGAACTTAGAGTTAGATCGCTTGAGAAAATACCACCTCAGTCTCTAGAGTCTGGCTCAAGGGTAATTTTCGCGATCATTGATGAGCCTCATCATTCGGTAACTATATGGACCTTAATAAACCTCCTAGATTATTTAAATCAACTCTTCTCATAATTCCTTACATATTTGATTATATTTTTCTTAATGAGATGAGTAAAAGTGACATGTTACTGATTGCAGGTTTTTGAGAGAAAATTATGGAAATTTTGGCTAATTAAGGGAAAAACCTCAAATGAGACAAGGAGGAGAGATTGTAGGAGATAGATCCTCCTCATTTACTCCTAACTAATTCGAATATTCCTCAATCAAATCACACTACCTCAAAGTTGCAAGCTGTCGAGCCATGAAGATCAAAACGCAACCGAGTCAATGACAGTTAACGAGAGAGTTCATCTTGAGTTTGGGAGCTGAGCCTCCATATATTTAAGGAAGTATTGGAGACTTCATTTGTATAAATAAGGAGGCCTAGATCATCATTAGGATTAGAATTTTCGATATAAAAGCACTAAGAATTTTTTGAGTTCAAGACTTGTGGAATGTATTGTTATGTAATTTTTTGATTTGATAATGAGAATGAGAATTTCCTTGATCTAGCACTAAGTTGAGATAGAGGGCTGAATCTCTTAGGTTAGGGCCCAACCCTAGCAGAAGAGGCTCATCTTATTTTATTTGTATGTTTAGTTGATTTCATAGATTAATGGTTGAATTGTCTTTAGCATTATTTCATTGCAAGTAGTTGTGAATTTGATTAGTTTTCTTCCATTTGGGCATTGCTTTAGTAGTAGCTTAGGATGATAAAGGGATATCAAAAAGATGTTAGTAGGTGGATTGGGCCTCACTCCTCCCTTCAAGGACCATGAAATGAGGAAAGAACTCCTATGCAGCCCAAAAAGACAGAATTTTGATTTCTCATGGAATTTAGGGTTTTATGTTACTTAGGCCAACATTTTACTTGTTTTCATGAATAACATTTAATTTCCATTTCTGCTATCTTCAGTTTTACATTAGATCTCATCAAGGGTTCACATTATTCTGCAAGTTTTCCCATGCATAGGCAATTATATAATAAAATTATGTTTTTCGTTAATTAATTGAAAGGCTTTCTTGTTTAACATGATTCATGGATAAAATGTCAGTGATTGATGCAATGCAAGAGTTTCAGTAGTGCAGAGAGATTTCATGACAAGAAACCCCATCGTAACCTCATCCATCCATGGTTATCACTTTCTTTCACTAAATCCCTCATCAAATTCATCATTCCATAAGAATACTTCTTCAAGCTTCTTGGGCAAATCCAACCATCTTACAACTTTGTTCGAGCTTTGAAGGAGTCCTAGGGACTCCCTTGCCTCATTTCACCCACCATTCACCTTCCTTAATCCTAACATCACCTTCGAAATCCCTCCTCTTGAACTTTGTTGTATCCTCTAGGAATATAGCAGATCATGTAGGAGCATTAGGACATCCTGTACAATTCATAAGGACATCTTGTAGGTTGACTTGTAGTGGCATGTTTTGAGGCTGAATTGTGGAAAACACCCTTAGGAAGATAAGACAAGACCCCTACTTTCCTCCCAATCCATCTGACCATCCACCATCATCCCCAATCCACCTACCACACCACCAAGAGAAGTTAGCATTCAAATTTTCACACAAAAAAGACAAAAAGGAAAAAGAGTTATTTTGTTCATTTACATGGACAACAGTAGAATGTTTGGATGTTTCAAATTGCGTGCCTAGGATAGTAGGATTGCATATATGTTAAATTATCATTCTTTTGAAGCAAAACCTCATATTGGTTAGTCAGATGAATGGTGTGTTTAAGCATTTGATTTCAGTCTTTTCCTTAATAGAGTAGACAAGATTTCCTTTGGTGCAAATTTCCCTTTTTCTCACTGATAATCAAGCTTCTTCTAAACTAGTAGAAGTCTAGTTTGAAAAACCATAGTGGTCTATCGACATCTTAGCAGTGACAAAGAGTGGACCCATCACATCCACTAGTGTATACAACACTCTTACCTCAAAGTTTGTATGAACCTTGGGTTGATAAAGTAAAGTTTGTAGCCCCAAGAGTTGCAACATTCTTGCTACAATATTGGTGCTCATCTCTTTTTGGCACCATTGCCGGGAAGGTTTCTGAGTAAGACGTGATTTCTGCTTTCTTTCTTCGATTTCTTATCTATGACATTCTGTTATTAGCTTCATTTATTCAAAACTAATTGTAATTTAGTTTGCTTTCTTTTCCATTTTGGAATTGAGATTCCATTCAACAGTTAATTTCCATTTAGTTTGTGATTTGAATTCTGCAATTATTCTCAAAGCTTGAAAAAAAAACACAAAATAAAACAAAACCACTTCTTTCATGCCTCGTAGGAATAGGGATAACTTAGGAAAATTTCTACCAAATACCCCCACCACTTCAAACAACCAACCTTCCCTCTTCTTCATTGGATGTGAATTGGAGGACCCCTTAGGTGAACAACTAGAGATATTTGAATAACCTACAAGTGGATAAGAAGAAGGAGAACCCATTCAAACTGACCTAATGGCTGAAAATAGAAATGATAGAGGAGATAGAGAAAGAACTGAAGGGGCCTTTACCATCAGAGAAACTAATGGGGATACCAAGATGAAAAACATAAGCCCCTCTGCTCTTCCTCATTTCCATGGCCTGACCTCAGAAGATCCATATACTTTCATGTTTGAGTTTGATGTCATATGCAGAACTTGTGATTACACCACTCATGAGCAGAAGTTGAAACTATTCCCATCCACTCTGAAGGATGTAGCTTTGTGCTGGTTCATGGGTTTACCTAGGGATAGCATCACAACCTAGGCTTATATGTAGCAAGCCTTCAACAATAAGTACTGGGACTACTACAGGTCCAAAGACACTAAGGACGAAATCTTTAGGATGACCTTAGGGCATGATGAATCCCTAGAGGATTATGAACAAAGAATCCCACTTATCTACAAAAGAGTCAGGTGTACACTTGATCCCAAGTCATTGAAGCTAGTCCTGCTTAGAGGGGTAAGGGAAGATCTTTTGGATACCCTAAACTTGCTAGCAGGAGGGGACATCTACCACCTACCCTATGAAAATATCAAGACTATCTTTAGGAACCATTCTAGGGAAACTAGGAAAAATGGTAGCAATAGGCAATGAATGGCCAGTCCATCCTCTTCCAATACATCCATCAAAGGTGAAATTGGAAATATGCAGGAAGACTTCAAGAGTGAAATGCTACAAACCCTTTCCCTACAAATGGACACTATGCACATCAAGAGAAAGCAGGAGGAAGCAGAGATAGCCTTAGCCATTTTATACCCTAGATTCACAAGGGAGCACGCTAAGAATGAATGTCCATTGAATCTTATTGAAATATGCTCAGTTTGTGAAGAAAGGCACTCCACAGACAAGTGCCCTTCTCTACCTGGGCTAAAATTGGTGTATCAAGGAATTGAAGGAGTGACCAAACAACTCTCCTACATAAATCAAAGGAGACCTCATGGGCCATGGTCATACCACCAGGGCATGCAAGGGTCATTCCATGCATATTGAAACCCTAACCGGAACACACCCATTCCATCTTAGGACTCCCCTACTCATCCCTCCTAGTCTACACCTCCTCCTTTGTCTTTTGCACCTCAATACCATTCCCAGCTGACTAGCCAGTCATTTCAGCCATACGCTTCACCACATCCTTAGTGGAATACACTATGCCAAGGTGGAGGCCCCCATACAACAATGCTCCAACTTTATTGCCTTCACCACCTACTCAACCACAACTTTTATACCCTGCTCCACCAAAATAACCTCACATGCCTATGTAGCCAAATCTGAACCTGAACAATAAGTAGGCACAACAAGTGTACAATGGAGAGACATCCTATCTTACTTATGCTTTGGAGATGCAAGAAATCAACCTGAGATCTCGGAGAGTACTCCCGTACAACCAACCTCCACCTCCACCTTGGGAAAGTGAGGAGGAAAGAGAGGAAAGCATGGCTAGAGTAAATCCACCACCCTTTCCTGAGAGATTAACTCATCCAGTCCAACCTACCCCAGAAGAGAATGAACTTTTGGGTGAATTGCAAAATCTATGTGTCAAAATTCCACTTCTCCAAGCCATCAAGGATGTACCTATTTAAAACAAGTTGATTAAAGAGAAGTGCTTCAAACATCCAGGAGGTGAAAAAGAGACACTCCTACCATTAATGTCATTGGATAGATGTCCAACTTAATGTTGGGGAAGGTAATTTTCCCAAAGTATTTGGACCCTAGAATCCCTGTAGTAGATGTGCACATCAGTGGAGCCATTGTCCCACACACATTTATTTATCTTGGGGCTTCCATTAATGTAATTACTAAGGACACATGCTCAAGATGAACCTGCAGGGTTCATTAATAAAGACCTCAACAGTCTTGCAACTTGTAGATCGTTCCATAGTGACCCTTGAGGGTATTGTTAAGGATGTGATGGTCTCCATTGACTCTTGGGAGTACCCTACAGACTTTCTAGTTCTCCATCCTAAGGCCAAGCTTACTAGTTATCCTCTCATCCTTGGGAGACCCTGGTTAGCCACTGCCAATTCTAACATCAACTGCAGGGCTGGAAATACGACTATAAAAAATGGGCATATGTCTAAGCAGTTAGTCTTGTACCTTCTTACTCAGCCATCTCTAGAACATGACTTACCTTTATGGCTAGAAGAGCAAGAAGAAGATGAAGTCTACTCAGCCCAACTCTATACCTTAGAAACAACAATTGGAGGAGGACAACTGGATGAGGATGATTTGATTGAACACATACTCCAAAGTCCAACTCCTAGCACCTCGTCCTTAGACCGGATGAAGATGATTTGATTGAACACATACTCCAAAGTCCAACTCCCATCACCTTGTCCTTAGAGGAATTAGTAAAGGAAACATAAAAAAACCATCAGATTGATCTATGCTTACCAGATTCAAACCCTATCCATGTCAAAACCATAGAATTCGGCCCTAAAAGAACTTTGAAAATCAACCCATCTCTTTCTGTACACCAAGAAGAAAACTTGTGCAACATGCTAAAGGAACATCTAGATGCCTTTTCTTGGAGTTACAAGGAAATGAAGGGAGTGCACCCCTTGGTGTGTACTCACCATATTTATATCAAAGAAGGTACCAAAGTAGTCCGAGAACTCCAAAGGAGAATGAATCCAGCTCTCAAGGATATAGGCAAAGAAGAAATGCAAAAGCTACTAGATGCATGATTCATCTACCCTATCTCAGATAGTGGATGGGTTTCTCCTTTAGTGTTGATTGTAAATAAAAATGGGAAGTGGAGGATTTTTGTCAATTACAGAGAGTTGAAAAAACCAACAAGGAAGGACCATTTCCCTCTAGCCTTCATTGACCAAGTGCTAGATGGTCTAGCAAGGAAAATGTTTTTCTCTTTCCTAGATGGGTCTAGTGAGTACAATCAAATCCAAATCAGCCCAAAAGACCGTGATAAAACCACCTTCTCTTGTCCTTGGGGTACTTTCACCTATAGGGTCCCTCCTTTTGGCCTATGAAATGCCCCTGCCACTTTCCATAGAGCAATCCTGAGTATCTTTGCCGAGCTAGTCCATGATGCAGTAGAAATTTACATGGATGATTTTACACCCTATGGGTATGACTTCCAGGATGATGTATCAAACTTAGGTAAGGTGTTGAAAAAATTCATTGAAATGAACCTGTCCCTTAGTCCCAAAAAATGTGAGTTCTTGATGACTACAGGGAATGTTCTAGGTCATTCAATATCCTATAAAGGACTGCAGGTGGACCCAAATAAGATAACCATCATCCAAAGGGTCCCATCTTCGCAAAAATAGAGAGATGTCAGAAGTTTTCTAGGTTTAGCTAGATACTATCAGAGATTCAGAAATGACTTCAGCAATTTAGCTTCTCCTTTATTTGTCTTGTTGACCAAAGACTCTAAATTTTTATGGTCAAAAAGCTTTCAAGAGGCCTTGGACACCCTGAAGGACAAGTTAACCACTACACCTATTCCCTAAGGCCCAATTTGGGTTGTTCCTTTCCATATAAATGTTGATGCCTCTCACAAATCCATAGGAGTAGATCTATGCCATATAGATGACAAGTTACCTTATGTCATTTACTTCATCAGTAAGAATTTGTCATAGGCCGAATAGAACTATACAGTGACTGAAAAGGAGCTCCTAGATGTTGTGCATTCATTGAACAAATTTAGGCATTGCATTAATGTTACCAAATATTTGTAAATGCTGACCATGCTGCAATAAAATACTTGATGAATAAACCTGATGTGAATGCCCGGATTATTACATGGTTACTTTTATTACAATAGTTTTATCTAACTATTATTGATAAGCCTTGCAAGGAGAATGTTGTTGCAGATTTTTTATCCAGATTAACTTTACCTACAGGGGAGGAAGGAATGATTGATGATCAGTTACCAAATGAACACTTATTCTTCATTTCAATTCTCTCTCCATGGCTTGCTGACATAGAAAACTACTTAGTGTCTACATAGTTTCCTCGAAACTTGTCCTCCAAAGAGAAAAGAAAAATTGTGAGGAAGAGCGCCCCATTCACTTGGATTGGGGAAAAACTCTTCAAACTAGGCCCGAATCAAATTCTGACAAGATGTGTCAGGGAGGAGGAAGTGTTTGACATCTTTATGACCTATCATGAAGGGCCTTGTGGAGGTCACTTTGTAGCCAAGAGGACAACATTGAAGGTGCTACAAGCTGGTTATTATTGGCCCGCCCTTCACTAGGATGTCAAGAGGTATACTAGTCAATGTGATCAATGCCAAATGATTGGAAGACCTACTCCAAGGTACGAAATTCCTCTGCAACCTCAAGTGACTTTTGAGCCATTTGATAAGTGCGGCATGGATTTCATTAGGCCCATTGACCCTCCATCCAACAAAATAAGTACATCATTGTGTGCACTGACTATTTAACCAAGTGGGTTGAAACTAAGGCTATCAAGGCAACAACAGAGGAGAAATTGGTTGAGTTCTTAAGGGAAAATGTATTTTATAAGTTTGGGTAGCCTAGAGAACTAGTCACTAATCAAAGCAGCCAGTTTACATCTCACATGATTGAAAATTTATGAATCCAACACAAGATCAAGCATAGAACATCCACTCCATACCACCCACAAGCTAATGGGCAAGTGGAGGTGACCAACAGAGCACTAGAGGGCATTCTGACCGAAGTGATTAGAAGCAGTAGAAAGGACTGGGAAGATAGATTAGTTGAGGCCACTTGGACCTACAATACCACTTGGAAGACCACCATTGGATTCTCTCCTTATGAGCTAGTCTATGGGAAGAAGACCCTATTGTCCATTGAATTTGAGTATAGCACATTAAGAATGGTAGCACAACTAGATCTAGATCTTAGCAAGGTGCAACAAGAGATATTGCTCCAGCTGAATGGGTTAGATGAGTTTAGAATGCAGACCCTCTTGCACACAGAGGTGACTCATGTTCAAAGGAAGATCTAGCATGATAAGAACATAAAGGACAAACAATTTCAAGAAGGTGATTGAGCTTTGTTGTATGATTCCAGATACAAGGATTTTAAAGGCAAGTTAAGGACTAGATGGTTAGGGCCTTATGTCATAATGTCATGACAATGGTTCAGTCAAGATAAGAACCATTGATGCAGAGGCTATTCCTTTACTTGTCAATGGGCACAGATTGAAGGTCTACAAAAATCCCTTGTCAAAGCAAGAATTCATTAATGGCATCAGCAAGATAGTGATGGTAGTGGAACAAGTCTTAGCTTCTGCCTGATGAATTCACTAAAAAAAGAAAAAAGAGAAAAAAAAATAAAAGAGAAAAAAGAGAAAAAAACTAAAAAAGAAAAAAAGAGAAAAAAATAAAGAGACTCAGGTGAAAACTGCACTTGAGTCCCACTGTTGGGTTGAAAACCACTTGAGGCAGCCCAATGGTGTAAAATAAAAAAAGAGAGAGATAAAATGATCGTTGGGTGAAAACTTCTTTTGAGGCACCTAGGGAAAGAAGCTAGGATGAAAACCTCTTGAGGCAAACTAGTTGTTTTCAAAAAAAAAAAAAAAAAAGAAGAAAATAAAAGGATAAAGAAAGAGAGAAAATAAAACTTTAAAAATGTTGTTTGCATGTCAGCAGGAGGAGGATCAGAGCAATACGAGAGGATCAAAAGGACCTATAAATTTCATGTTTTCATTCCTCTCTTCCATATCCTTCATCATCCCATCATTCCCCCCATTTATGGACTCATCTAGCTCAGTGTGCAAGGGTTTTGTGTTTTCTATAGGGTTCTCTATAAACCTACAGGATTTCCCTAAAAACCTACAAGATGATACTGTAGGAATTACAGTGTCTTGGGAATCCCAAGGGAAGTTACCCTAGAGTAAGGGGATGACCTGCTAGTGTCAAAAATAAATGTTTACCTCACCACCTCATGACCATGCCTCTCTCCACCATGATTATCCCTCCATTGATCCGATAAGTTAGTTTAAAAAAAATAAAATATTATTATAGTTTTTAGAAAAAAAAAAACAAATAAAATAGGATAAAATACAAAGAACAAGGGGACAACACCTAAAGGCTACACCTCTCATTCACCAATCCATAGAACCCTTCTCTACCCATGACAACCATCATCATGCTCCAGAACTGAAGAAATGAATAAAAAATTTATGGAAAGGCAGCTACAAGACATCCTGTAGGAAATCCTGTAGCAACTATCCCACGAAACAAAAAAATCACAGGTTGCAATCAACTTCAGCATGAAGATCCAAATGTCAAAGAATCTCCTCTAGAGCTTAGCAACAACATCAAGATCATCAAAGGAGGACAATAAAATAGAGAAAAACACGTGTAGCAAATACACAACAAGGACTTCACTCTCCAACAAGGAGCATCAAGGCATCTTACCACTGGTATGTTATCTTGCTTAAGCTCTCTCGTTAGCATAATATGATCAAACATGTATATTTGTGAAAGATTTGGTTTTAGAAGCAAATGTGGCCAGTTAAATTGGCCACCTTCATTCATTCAATGAGAAGAATACAATTAGTTCATTACACACATGGCAATAGTCAAATAAGGAGAAAGAAGAGATGAGGTTGAAATTGGTTAAGTTACGGATGCTCGAAGTGGGAGTTGACTACGAGGTAAGGAGAATGATGATGTGGTAGTGGGACCAACGGTTAAAAAATGGGTACTTGTACTTTGGTTTCTAGCACACCATCCCACTCAAATCACAAATATGAGGAAATAAAACATTGGTTCCCATCCATAGGAGGCATTCAAAATCTCAAGACTACATCGAAGCAAGGTTTCTCTCAACCCCTAAAGCAGTCTACAGGAAAGATAGTGAGCAATTTTTTCAGTGTAGGAGCACCTATAGGATCCTACAGGAAAACCTACAGGATCCTATAGGAGATCCTACATGATATAGAATAGTCATCTACAGGATTAGAAGAGAGCATTTTAGAAGGGAAAAACCAAAGGTTGGCTTCATGAGGCAGTGACAAGGAGGTAGGAGTTATACCTTCCCACATTTTCCAAGTAAAAAAATATAGAAAATCCTTCTATTTTGTTTAAGAGATTGAAGTCTAGGGGATTTTTATATATAATTTTCACATAAAATCTCTCACCCATTAGAATTTGGTATTAGACATATACAACCCTCCACATCCATCAGAGAAAAATGACAAGGGGATTTAACAAGAGGGAAACCACCAACACAATGAGAATTCATCAGCACCCTCCTATAGTGGAGATCTTCATAAGGCACAATTGGATGGATTTCTTTGAAAAAATAATGGGATATGATGATGAGGTGGCCAAAGACTTTGCTCTCTCACTCATACCACTAATTAGGACCCATGCCACTACTGTGGTGAAAGGCCTCATAGTAGAACTCACCCCTGAAGTCATAGGCAGAATCACCACACTTCCTTTAGGTTTGCCTTGGGGAAAGGAAGATAAGGATAATGGCCAAATTCGAAAGAAGAAATTCCTTTTGGAAGAAGAGGAGGCAATGGAAGACAAAAATGGGGTCGGAAGAGAAAGCCTACCATATCCTTGGAATGAAATTAGCTACCACCTCATTAAGTGTATATCATGTGAAGGTAGGTATAGTGTGAAATATGGATACCATTTTAGGCTTCTCCAAGAGCTGAGGTTTGGCGCAGACACACCTCCTCAAAATAGAGTAAGCATACCCTACTTTATTCTTCAATCAGTGATAGATATGATCATCAAGGTGCAAGGAGGAAACCATCAACAACTAGCCCATCATGGGTTAATTAAACTTATCCTAGAAGATTCCCTCCAAAACCTAAGACTCCCTATTACATGGACAAATTTCAGAGGCATGCACATAGAGGGAGACATAAAATCCCTTGAATATGACAAAATCCCCACTTCTAGTAAAAGGGATGAAGAAGAAATAGAGAAGGATGAAGAAGAAACAGAGAGGGATGAAGAGGAAACAAAGGAGGAAGAAGAGGAAGAAATGGAGAAGGAAAGTAATGAAGAGACAAAAAAAGATGCAAAGGAAGAAATTGATGAACAAAGTGAGGAACTGGAGGGAGAAAAAGAAGAGAAAGACAAGGATGAGAAGGAAAATGGAAAAGAGGAAACAAAAGACAAGGAAGAATAGAGGTCTACATTGCAAGGTAAAGAAGGGAAGGAATCACCAAGTGGATCTCCAGAACCCACTGAGAAAGAGGCAGCAACTGCTCTCACTACCCTAAATACCCCTATCAAGCAAAAAGGGAAGAGAAAAAGACAAACCCCATTATACTTTAGGACAAGAAAAAGTACAAGTATCAGGAAAGGAAAACCTTAAGCACCCACCAAATTTCCAATTTTCATTGAAGACTCACCAAAGTAGCATGAAAAGATAGCTCCTCTTGTGAAAAACCAAGGAGAAGGATCATCAGGACAAGCCTCTTCTAGACCTATAGGAAACTCTTCTAAACCTACAGGAAACTCAGAAAATGGAGAAAGAATGGATCATGCAGCAAGAAACAAAGAAGGAGGATCTAGAAATGAGGGAACCTAGTCCTCAACCCAACCTTGACTCCTACTACAGGTTCATTGAACGGGGTAGGGTCATTCCACAAAACTTTTCCATCTCTGTATTCTTTGAGCTTGAGAAAGAAAGGGAAATAAGACATAGGTGGATGCAAATTGCCAAATCTAAAGGAGTGGAGGATATATGCCACATGGAGGAGAAAGTTAAGGAGATGGGTAGAGAACTAAGCAACCTAAGGGATAGAGAGGCAATGATGAAAGCTCAGTTGGAAGCAGAGAATGCATGGCTAAGGGGACATTTACAAACAAGAGAAAGTCAATTGGAATCCATGGCCAATCTATCCTTAGAGGCAATCTAGTGCAGGATACCAGCAAATTCCTATGCATTGTATCTTAAGGAACAATGGCTACAGTTCCAAATAAAGACTTTAGCACAAAGAGGCACTATGCCCCTCCAAGACTACAGACAATTCATTGGTCTCTATGATCAAAGACCTTGGAGGATAGAGCTAAAATGTCTGAGTTTTACCTACATAACTTGGCCTTAACAGATTTGAATGTGTCAGATGCTAATTCAAAACTAGGGGACTTACAATTTATGGCTTTGGAATCATGGATAAATCATGAGGATGCAAGGTCAGCGGAGATGACGAAAGTAATGGAAAGAGAAGAGACATAACTTCTCATGATAAGAGCTGAGAAATCAAATCCAATGGCTGTCATCAGCACCCAAAACCTAATTGCAAATGTCCCTAAACATGCACCTAGATACCTTACTACCCAAGAGCAAGTAATCGCCCACTTTGAGGACATGTTCAGGCTGTTAGGGGATGACAGCATGCAATCTTGCCAAAGGAGATGGAATACTCTTCCCTACATCTTGAAAATTAGAGAATACCATTCTCCTCAGAGAATGAGAGAGGCACTGAACAAAACACCCATGTACAAGCAATCTCTCCAAAGACTCAAAGTCAATTGGATTGGCTTGAGACTTAGTCCACCACTACTCTTAGGAATGTTGGAAGGAAGGAAGGAGGATGAAGAAAGAAAGTAGTGGGAGGATATAGAGAGAAAGGTAGGATTCTATGCATGAGAAGAGGAAACTACAGCAGAAGCATGGGATGTAAAGGAGGCCACTAGAGCAATGAAATACATGGATATAGATTGAGTTGCTAAGAGGATGAGCAAAACTTTCAGTAGGGAGGTGATGATGAGCCTCATCATTGGGTAACTATATGGACCTTAATACACCTCCTAGCTTATTTAAATAAACTCTTCTCATAATTCCCTACATATTTTGATTATATTTTGCTTAATGAGATGAGTAAAAGTGAGATGTTATGCCTAGTGGACTAATGTGCATTGATTTCAGGTTCTTAAGAGCAAATCATGGAAATTTTGGCTAATTAAAGGCACAAACTCGAATGAGACAAGGAGGAGAGATTATAGGATATAGATCCTCCTCATTTACTCCTCACTCATTCAAATATTCCTCCATCAAATCACACTAGCTTGGAGTTGCAAGGAGCTGAGCCATGAAGATCAAAAGGCAGTCGAGCTAGTGACAGTTGAAGAGCTAGTTCATCTTGAGTTTGGGAGCTCAGCCTCCTTAGATTTAAGGAAGTCATTGGAGACTTAATTTTTATAAATAAGGAGTCCTAGAGCTTCATTAGGATTCGAATTTTGATGTAAAAGCACTAAGCATTTTTCGAGTTGAAGACTTGTGGAAGACATTCTTATGTAATTTTCTGATTTGATAATGAGAATGAAAATTTCCTTGATCCAGCACTGAGTTGAATCAGAGGGCTAAAGCTCTTGGGTTACGGCCCAACCCTAGCAGCAAAGGCTCATCTTCTTGTATTTGTATGCTTAGTTGATTCCATAGATTAATGGTTGAATTGTCTTTAGCATTATTTCATTGCAAGTAGTTGTGAATTTGATTAGTTTTCTTCCATTTGTGCATTGCTTTATAAATAGCTTAGGAAGATAAAGGAATATCAAAAAGCTATTAGTAGGTGGATTTGGCCTCACTCCTCCCTTCATCGACCATGGTTTGAGGAAAGAAATCCTATGCAACCCAAAAAGACAAAATTCTGATTTCACATGGAATTTAGGGATTTCTATTACTTAGGCCAACATTTTACTAGTTTTCTAGAATATGATTTAATTTCCATTTCTCCTATCTTCAGCCTTACATTAAATCTCATCTAGGTTTCAAATTATTTTTCAATTTTTCCCATGCATAGGAAACTAGATAATAAAATTATGTTTTTCCTTAGTTAATTGTAAAGCTTTCTTGTTTAACGTGATTCATGGATAAAATGTCAATGATTGATGCAGTGCAAGAGTTTCAGTAGTGCAGAGAGATTTCATGAACGAAAACCCCATCCTAACCTCATCCATCCATTGTTATCACATTCTTTCACTAAATCCATCATCAAATTCATCTTTCCATAAGAATACTTCTTGAAGCTTCTTGAGCAAATCCAACCATCTTACAACTCTGTTTTGAGCTCTAAAGGAGTCATAGGTACTTCCTTGGCTCATTTCACCCACCATTCACCTTCCCTAAGCCTGACCTCACCTTCCAAATCCATTCTTCTTCTCTCGGCTATATGCTATAGGAATACAGGGGATCTTGTAGGAGAATTAGGACATCCTGTAGGTCGACCTCTAGTGGTCTGTTTTGAGGCCAAATTGTGGTAAAAGCCATTAGGAAGATAAGATAAGACCCCTACTTGCCTCCAAAGCCATATGACCATCCACCATCATCCCTAATCCACCTACCACACCACCAAAATAAGTTAGCATTCACATTTTGACACAAAAAAGACAAAAAGGAAAAAGGGTTATTTTGTTCATTTACATGCACAACAGTAGAATGTTTGGATGTTTCAATTGCATGCCTATGAAAATAGGATTGCACATATGTTAACTTAGCATTCTTTCGAAGAAAAAACTCCTAGAAGTTAGTTAGATGAATGGCAGGTTTAAGAATTTGATTTTAGTGTTTTCCTTACTACAATAGACAAGATTTCCTTTGGTGCAAATTTCCGTTCTTCTCATTGGTAATCAAGCTTCTTCTGAACCAATAGAAGTTTGGTTTGAATAACCATAGTGGTCTATCACCAGCTTAGTGGTGACAAAGAGTGGACCCATCACATCTACTTGTGTATATAACTGTCACCTCAAAGTTTGTACAAACCCCGAGTTGATAAAGTAAATTTGGTAACACTAGGAGTTGTAGGATTCTTGCTGCAATACTAGTGCTCATTAATCATTATCATATTGGGTCTCCTCATATCAGTGAAAGTCCGTAAAGAGTAAGGAGCCTTAGACAAGGAGAAAATGGGGTATTTCTCTATTTTTGCCCTTGACCTAGTAGTATCCTTTTAAGGATCCCCTTCTAGGACCCATTCTAGTTTGAGTGGTAACATTTTGACGTCGTTGCAGGGGAGGAAGAGGTTATGCCTCCCTAGTGAATCATTCAGGAATTGATTCATTGACTAAAATTGAAATATTCCTTTAGGGATTCCATTCATTGTCAAAATCCCTTGTTTGGTTAAAAGTTTCAGTATTACTTCTTTAGCTAGGGTTTTTGTAGGAAGGAGAGAATGAACTACATCACCTATTGGAACCACTCTTCTCCCGGAATTTGAGAAGGTCAGTGATCCCACACCAAATATGGAAACTAGTGCCACCACTAACCATCCCAAGATGACCAAGAGTGAAATACATTTGGTTAGTGTCTTTTCCCATTTGAAGTTTAGTGATGATGCCAAACCATTACCTAAGAAATACAACCGATGCTTACCCAAATTCAAAGGCGATGCTACCATGAGTGCCCATGAATTTGTTGAAGAATTATGTTGGCACATGTCCCCTAGGATGATGTTTGATGAATATAGGTTCATGATGCTTTTTTATTTATGACTGAAGGACAAGCGATATAATGGTATCTTGGTCTTCCCCCAACATGCATCGAAGATTATGGTGAATTCAAGGACGTATTCATGAGGATATGGACATGCAATTCCAAAGAAATATTTAACATTGAAAAGTTTTATAAAATAACCAGGGGAAGGGAAGACATCTGGAAATTCATTTAAAAGTTTGATACGGTAGTTAGGGATATCCCTGATCATTTGAAGCCCTTCGATGCCAACATCCTTGAAAACTTATTAAAGTGGTGGGTGGCCAGCTAACTTATGCATTAAGGGACAAGAAACCTTCTACATTGTCATAAGCTAAAAATATAGCAATGGAGGTTGAATAAAACTTACGAATCTTGAGCATGGATTCTAATGACCACCCTAGGTGTTGGCATTATGATACAGGTGTTTACCTTGATGGAAACTCACATAGATGACAGTTCATAGTGCAACAGGTTAACAACAAAGGATTACAGATTAAACTCTAGGGATTAATGAAAGAAAGTGTTTTAATAAGTATACACTGGTTCACTTTGTTAAAGCAACGTATACACGTGAGTCCATAGAACAAAAAGAGAAAATACGTATACATGCACTGTCACAAGAGGAAAAGTGCGTACAGGTTGGATAAACAAGAAAATTCATCAGGAGACAATACCAAGGGTGAATACCATGGTATTAGCGCACAATATTGAGTCGAGTAATGCCTATTTGATCCCCTCCAAGAATACGATGGGTCCTAAGTGGTTTTGGTCTGAGGTATTGAGAAAGGCCTAAAACTATATAAGGAGGAGGAGATCATTAGGCCATATGTGCAAGTAAGGAATATCTTATGAAGAGTGAGATCAAAAGAAAATATGCATGTTATGGGTTTCTGGTGCCTTTCTTGCTCTCAACTAAGGATGAACCTTAGTGGTTGATAAGGGATGAGATCTAATGATGGATCAGGATCATAAGAACTGAAATGAATTATCATTATGTGGTTTGATCATGTATATTCTAGATCCGAATTCCAACACATGATATAAACTATAAATGTTTTGATCTCGGTATGATTGAAGTCTAGAGTAGTTGTGATGTTTTAAGTTAGTATTTGTAGAACTGCACATTGTTTCGCTTTGATAAAAGTGCGTATACACACTGGTTCAACACATCGAAGTAGCGTATATATTATGAAATATGATGTTTGAAGTTGCAGTTGATTCTGGTTGTTGATGCAGAGTTCTGAGTTCTGCTCTGTGTTCTTGTGACTATTTTATGCTCTGTCTTCTAGTGACTCTGTTCTGGTGATAGTTGATCTATGTTGACGCAACTCTTGAATTTAACCAAGATCTTTTAGTTTTGTGATGTTCTTAGAATTGCATATAAATAGCATAAGTGAACATATATGCATGTTGTAACGAAAAAGGAACATGACAAGAATCAGCAACATAAAACACAAGATGTTGATAATGGAGTTCGTCGAGGAGGGACTATGTCTCTAGGCCCTGGTGTCAAGATGGTGTAGGTCGCTGCATTAAGTGCTATCAACAGTGATGATGTACATAGGTGGTGACGTTTCTATCATACAAGGGAAATGCCCTCATGCAGGACTAGCTCCATGAGATGTTTCGCTACAGCAAATCTCACGCACAAAAAGACTCCTATCACTATGACATGAACTCATGCATGATGATAATGAGCATCCCACCAATATGGCATCAAAGGGATCTCAATGAAAACATACATGGCAACACATGAGTATCCCATCAATATGACGACAAAGGGATCTCAAACAAAACATGATGAATCATGACAACAAGTACATCCCATAGATGATTCTGCACCACATCAAGCAAGAATCATGAAACAAGGAAGAAAACAAGATCCCGCATCAAACATCAAATAGGGATCTATGCAGAACAATGCATCTCATAGCAAACAAAGTACATGAACACGCTGCATATACCTCACATCTTGGGGGTCTATCTAAATAAAAGGATGTCAAATTGGTGAAGCTAGCTGATGAGCCCCAAATTTGGTAACATTTTGGGCTCATTTGGCCTAACTACCCTTGCTCAACCCTTCATTTTTCATGACTTATGCATCATTTTCTTAGTATATTTATGGTATTTGTACGAATGAGGGCAGTCACTATTCCTAGGTGGCTAACACGTGCTTATTTCAGGTTTTTTGACATTTAATGGAGCAAAACCACGCAGATGGGGGCTAGGAGACAGCCAAGATGGGGTTGAGATTTTGTAGGAAGGTTGTCCACTGCATTGAATGGCCTTCCTCGTGATCTTCACCCCCAACTCCGAGCTCTGACAGCCACCACAACCGAGTTAGAAGGCAGCCAAACGGATTTTGAGGAAGCAGCAGTTCACTCCTAGTTTGGTCAGCCGAATCCCACTAATTTAGGAGGCCAGCTTGGCCCTCGTAATGTATAAAAGATGAGGCTGTAGCCTTCGAAGAGGACTTTTGAAACCTTGTTGCACATTTTGGATTACGAGATGTAGCTCTATTTTTCTCTTTTGTAAGCCATTTTTGGCATGTTATTTGACTTATGATTATTATCTTTTAATGGAAAGCAGGCAGATTTGAGTTCAGTTCTGAGTTCTTAAAGGAGCCATAGCTCTCGGGGTTGGGCCCAACTTGAGAGCCTAAGGCCTCCTTCCTTTGTATTGTTATCTTTCTTTCAGCATTGTATTTCTTTTCCTTTACATGCATTTGGAAACGTAGTTTGTTGAGTTAGATTTCTTGGTGTGGTTAAGTAGGTTAATTTCATGAGACAGAGTTGCTTCAGCAGTTTTAGAATAGAGTAAAGAGATTGGAGTTAATAAGAGTTCCAAAAAAGGGTTGACTGCACACTCATTTTCACCTCTGTTTAGGGGCTGGAATTGCAGACAGTGCCACCCACCAAAAACATTGTTTTACATGTTCATGCAATCTTTGATGCAATGTTTTCGCTGTAATAGTTGTCCATGCGTTCAAATCTCTTGGAATGATTCTTTACTTCAGTACCATGCATGATTTTCCTTAGAAGTAACGTTGCTGTTCATTGGTTTTATTAAACAGTTAGAATAGGTTAATAATATTTCGGTTATGTGCAGGACGTGGATGATTTGTTTCGTTTACACTGTGCAGTACTACTCCCTCACTCTCTTATCCTTCTAAAACCGTGCCTAGGCCAACTACTCATCTCCCAATCAGACCCCCTCTCTCTCAACCATTCTATTACCCACGTTATTCTACCTTTTCGGCCTTCCATTCCCTCTACCCTCTTCCAGACAACCTATCTTAGCACACCCCCTCTTCACCTCATCTCTCTGTCACTAAGTCATTACAGACCCCTCTCCTACCTCCCTATCCATCCATGTAGCCTCTTTCACTCACCCATCACTCAACAATCCGATTATAGAACATCCTGTAGGAATTACTGAACTTCCTATAGAAATTCTGAACATCCTGTAGAACCCGTGCAGACTTCCTATAGAAGCTCATAAACACGGTTGCTTGGCATCCAAACTTTGTGAAACTCTCTGGAGGGATGATAGGGACTCCTTAGACCCTCTCTGAGCCTTCCTGACCTCTTCCAAGCATTTCTCCCTTGATCTACCCCTGCACAGTAAAGACCCAGTTAGAAGCACGTGCATACTAATTCCAACAACTTGAACAAAAATAAAAAAATATGTTCTCTTCAGATAACAGTAGTCTAGACACATGCATCTCACCTTCCTAGAAGTAATGGAATCTCTTTCAGTAGTTTGCATTTTCACCTTTGCATCAGTAGGACTAGCTGTTAGAATTAGGGTTTGCTAGGTTTTGTGTTTCTTGTTGGCTTTCAGTTCCTTTCTGCAAGTAGGTTAATCTCCTTTGAGTTAGATTTTGTTCATCGGTTAAAAAGCTTCTTCTAAGAGCTCATAGAAGTTGGCTTGAGCCCCTAGCGGACTTGTGCCAGCTGACCAAGTGACAGCTGCGGCAAGAGCTAGTACTTGTGCATACAGCACCGTCGCTTCCAAGTTTGTTACGAACTACCGGGTTGATAAAATTAGAGAAGGAAGCTCCAGGAGTTGTAGCATTATTGCTACAATACTGGAGCCCACCATCTTTTTGGCGCCATTTCTAGGGAAGCGTCAGAGTATTAGTGATTGTTGCTTTACTTCTATTTTCCTACTCTCGCCTTCTTCTAAGTAGTTTATTTCATTTCCATTCTGCAAAAGTAGCATAGACATTTCCTGCTTTCATAGATTAACGTTTCAATTCCGCAATTTCATTTTTGCAAGCGTAGATTAGCATTTCAATTCTGCAAGCGTAGACTAGCATTTCAATTCCTGCAATTTCATTTGAGCAAAATAGATTAGTTCTTTCCTGCTTTCATTTCAATTCCGCATTTTCATTTTAGCAAGATAGTTAGTTGCAGTTCAATCTGTTTTAGTTTTGTAGGTACCAAAGAAAAACAAAAGCAATCAAAAGTCTTTCCATTTCATGCCTCGTAGAAATCGAGATAAAACAGGAAAATTCTTACCCAACACCCCCACCACATCACTAAGTCACTCTTCTCTCTTCTTTGGTGACAGTGATCCAGAAGAACCTATAGGCGAACCTCCTGAGATATACGAAGATCCTATAGCAGAAGAAGAGTTAGAGAACACTCCATCTGAAGCCATGGCTGACCATAGGGGAGAAGATGAGAGAATAGAAGGTGCCTTCCCCATCCGAGAGACCAATGGGGACATGAAAATGAAGAACATAAGCCCTTCTGCTTTACCTCACTTCCATGGACTGACTACTGAGGACCCTGATACCTTCCTGTTTGAGTTTGTTGTCCTTTGTCGAACCTATGACTATACTGAAGATGAGCAGAAACTGAAACTCTTCCCCTCAACCCTTAAGGATGCAGCATTACGCTGGTTCATGGGCTTACCTGGGAACAGTATCACTACTTGGGCACAGATGCATCAAGCTTTCAATACCAAATACCGGGACTACTGTAGGTCCAAGGAAACCAAGGGAGAAATCTTTCGGATGACCATGGGGAATGATGAGTCCTTAGAGGATTACGAGGAAAGGTTCCAACTTAGCTATAAACGGGCCAGGTGCACACTTGACCCTGAATCCCTCAAGTTGGTTCTGCTCCGAGGAGTCCCTGAAGACATCTTAGATACCCTTCACATGCTAGGTGGAGGAGATATTTACCAACTACCTTATGAGGACATAAAGACTGCGTTTAGAAACCACTCTAGGGCAGCCCAGAAAAGAAGTAGAGGAAACCTCCTCTCAGCTGGTATTCCTTTCTCCAAACATGAATTTGAAAATCAATTAGAGGACCTCAAGAGTGAGGTGAGACAGACCATTGCCATGCAACTTGATACATTCTGAATCCAGCAGAAGAAAGAAGAAGCTGAGAGAGCCTTGGCTATCTTCTGCCCTAGGTGTACGAGGAAACACCCTAAGAACGAATGCCCATTACATTCGGTTGAAGTATGTTTTGTTTGTGAGGAGGACCACCCCACAAACCAATGTCCAACCTTACCTGGGCTTAAATCCATGTACCAAGGGACAGAAGCACCCATCGAACCTCTCTATTTCCTCAACCAAAGGAGGCCACAAGGACCTAGACCTTACCAACAGGGGATGCAAGGGACACCCCAAGCTTATTACAACCCCAACCAATCCACTCCTATGCCTTCCTGGGGACCCCCTGTTCATTCTTCCTGGTCTATGCCTCCTCCATGGTCTTACCCACCTCAGTACCATACTCAGCCCACTACTCATTCGTTTCACTCACATGCCCAGCCACAGCCTCAGTGGAATGCACCTCAATCGGGGTGGAGGCCCCAGTACAATACTCCTCCCGCCATTTTGCCTCCACCACCAGTTCAACCACAACCATTACCTCCTGCTCCTCCAAGGCAACCTCAAATGCCTGCTCAACCGAATCCGAACCCCAACAATAGACAGGCCCAGCAGGTATATACTGGGGAAACATCATGCCCTACCTATGCTGTGGAGATCCAGGAGATCAATCTGCGATCTGGAAAGACTCTTCCAGATCGCCAACCTCCTCCCCCAGAGGACGAGGAAGATAAACAGGAAAGTGAACCAAAGGCCATTCCAACCTTTCTTGAGAGACTAACAGCCACCACACAACCCAACCCAGAGGAGGATGAGCTTCTGGGAGAATTCAAACAGTTGTGTGTGAAAATACCACTTCTCCAAGCCGTCAAAGATGTACCGATATACAACAAACTGGTTAAGGAAAAGTTTTTTAGACACCCAGGCAGGCGAAAGAAAGATGCTTCAACCATCAATGTCATAGGACAACTATCTGATCTTATGTTGGGACAAGTCATCTGCCCGAAGTATTTGGATCCTGGGAGTCCTGTAGTGGATGTCCACATCAATGGCACCATCATACCTCACACATTGATTGATCTGGGGGCTGCCATTAATGTGATGACCAGGGATACCATGCTCAAACTCAACCTTCAGGGTTCCTTGAGAAAGACCTCGACAATCCTACAACTAGCAGATCGCTCCACCGTGACTCCTGAAGGGATTGTAGAGGATGTCTTGGTCTCTGTTGACTCTTGGGAATACCCTGCAGACTTCTTGGTTCTACAACCAAAGGCAAAGCTTACTGGATACCCTCTTATTTTGGGAAGGCCTTGGTTAGCCACCGCAGATGCTTACATAAGCTGCCGTGCAGGAAACATGACCATCAAAAATGGTCCTATGTCCAAGCAGCTAGTCCTGTACCCTCCTGCCCAACCCTCATTAGAGCATGACTTACCACTTTGGTTGGAGGAAGGAGAAGAGGATGAGGTGTACTCATCACCTTTGTGCACCCTAGACACCACTAGGGGAGGCCTCCCAACCGAGGATGATTTGATTGAGACCTTGATCCAGACTCCACCTCCCAGTGCATTGTCCTTAGAGGAACTGGTGGAGGATGCCCAAGCCAGCACCTTAGTGGACCTTTGTGTGACCAACCCTGTCACTCCCAGAGTCAAAAGTGTGGAGTTTGGCCCTGAGAGAACGTTAAAGATCAGCTCCTCCCTATCTCCTTCCCAGGAAAAGGAGCTGTGTAGTTTGTTGGCCAGTCATCTAGATGCTTTTGCTTGGAGCTATAAGGAGATGAAAGGAGTCCATCCTTCGGTCTGTACCCATCACATCTACATCAAAGAGGATTGTAAACCGGTTAGGCAACCCAAGAGGAGAATGAATCCAGCCCTTAAGGACATCGTCAAGGAAGAATTGCAAAAACTGTTGGATGACGGATTCATTTACCCCATCTCGGATAGCGAATGGGTGTCCCCTCTGGTGTTGGTTCCGAAGAAAAATGGGAAGTGGAGAATCTGTGTGGACTACCGAGAACTGAACAAAGCTACCAAGAAAGACCATTTTCCTCTACCTTTCATAGATCAAGTGTTGGATGGACTGGCAGGAAAGAAGTTTTTCTCTTTCCTGGATGGGTTTAGCGGGTATAACCAGATCCAAATCAGCCCGGAAGACCAATATAAGACCACCTTCACCTGTCCTTGGGGTACTTTTGCTTACCGAGTTCTTCCCTTTGGACTATGCAATGATCCTGTCACCTTCCAGAGAGCCGTCTTGAGCATTTTTTCTGAGCTGGTCCATGATTCGGTGGAAATCTATATGGATGACTTCACTCCTTATGGGTCCAACTTCCAGGAAGCATTGTCCAATCTGGGAAAAGTCCTAACCAAGTGCATTGAGATGAACCTGTCCCTTAGTCCTGAAAAGTGTGAATTCTTGATGACTGAAGGGACCGTGCTAGGCCATACCATTTCTTGCCAAGGGTTACAAGTGGATCCTAACAAAATTGCTCTTATCAAGAAGGTTCCACCTCCTCAAAAGGTAAGATATGTTCGAAGTTTCTTAGGATTAGCAGGGTATTATAGGAGATTCATTAAAGACTTCAGCAAGCTAGCCTCGCCATTGTTTGGCCTCTTGGCAAAAGATGTTGAGTTTCAATGGACTGATGATTGTCAGAAGGCTCTGAATGAATTAAAGGACAAGTTGGTGTTTGCCCCAATCTTGAGAGGTCCAAACTGGGCCCTACCTTTCCACATCCACACTGATGCCTCGAACAAAGCCATAGGGGCAGCCTTAGGACAAGTTGAACAAAAACTTCCATATGCCATCTACTTTGTTAGCAAAAACTTATCCAAGGCAGAACTGAACTACACTGTAACTGAGAAAGAATTCTTGGCCGTGGTCCATGCACTAAACAAGTTCTGACATTATATCACTGACTATCAAACATTTGTACATACTGATCATGCTACAATTAGATATTTAATGAATAAACCAGATGTGAATGCTCATATTATTAGATGGTTACTTTTGTTGCAGCAGTTTGATTTGACTATCGTTGACAAACCAGGTAAAGAAAATGTTGTTGCTGACTTTTTGTCTAGATTGGATTTATCTGCAGATGAGGATGGAACAGTGGATGACCAGGTGCCCGATGAACATCTGTTTGCTATTTCAGTACTCTCTCCATGGTTTGCTGACATAGCAAACTACCTTGTTTCAGCACAGTTCCCTCCGCACCTATCCTCAAGAGAGAAGAGCATAATCGTCAGAAAACGTGCCTCATTCACTTGGATCGGGGGCAACCTGTTCAAGCTTGGCCCTGATCAGATCTTAAGGCGTTGTGTAAGGGAGGAGGAAGTCTTTGATATCCTCCTAACCTGTCATGATGGGCCTTGTGGAGGACATTTTGCAGCAAAGAGGACTGCCTTCAAAATCCTGCAGGAAGGCTACTATTGGCCCACGCTTCATCAAGATGTCAGAAGATATATCAGCCAATGTGACCGATGCCAAAGAATGGGGAAACCGACTCCAAGGGATGAAATTCCTCTCCAACCTCAAGTGACCCTTGAGCCATTTGAGAAGTGGGGTATGGATTTTGTGGGTCCAATCAATCCTCCTTCGAGGCAAAGGTCTTACATCATTGTGTGCACAGACTACCTAACAAAGTGGGCAGAAACCAAGGCAATCAAAGCAGCAATAGAAGAAAAGGTGGCTGAGTTCTTAAGAGAAAACATTTTCTACAAATTTGGCTACCCAAGAGAGCTAGTCACTGATCAAGGAAGCCAGTTCACCTCCAACTTAATTGAAGACCTACTAGCTCATCACAAAATCAAGCATAGGACTTCCACCCCCTATCATCCTCAAGCAAATGGGCAGGTGGAAGTCACCAATAGAGCATTGGAAGGGATCTTGACTAAGGTGGTGAGCAGCAGTAGGAAAGATTGGGCAGATCGCCTGGTTGAGGCCACGTGGGCTTACAACACCACTTGGAAGACCACAACCGGCTTCACACCTTATGAGAATGTCTATGGGAAGAGAGCTTTGCTGTCAATTGAATTTGAGTACAACACTTTGAGGATGGCAGCTCAGTTGGACCTAGATCTCAGCCATGCCCAACAAGAAAGGTTATTGCAGCTGAATGGATTGGACGAGCACCGAATGTAGGCCCTTCTTCACTCAGAAGTGGTTCAACTTCAGAGGAAGGTGTGGCATGACCAACACCTCAATGACAAGCAATTTCAGCCGGGCGATTGGGCGCTATTATATGATTCCAGGCATAAAGATTTCAAGGGGAAGCTGAGAACCAGATGGCTGGGACCATATGCAGTGGAAAAATGTAATGACAATGGATCTATTCTTATTCGGACCATTGACAAGGAGGCCATCCCTATGCTTGTCAATGGGCATCGGTTGAAGATCTACAGAAAGCCTCTGTCAAGGCAAGAATTCATCAAAACTGTGGAAAAATCAGTGCTGGTCATAGAAAAGGGTTCTGCCTCTGTTTTGGGCATACCCTGAGTTCAAAAAAAAAAAAAAAAAAAAAATATCCTTGGGTGAAAACCTCTCTGAGGCGCTCAAGGCAGATGGTAAGGGTGAAAACCTCATTGAGGCGCCCATGCTGTCTTTCAAAAAAAAAAAAAAAGAGAGAGAAAAATAAAGATCCTTGGGTGGAAACCTCTTTGAGGCGCTCAAGGCAGATGGTAAGGGTTAAAACCTCATTGAGGCGCCCCTGCTGTCTTTCAAAAAAAAAAAAAAAAAAAACAAAACAATCAACAAAAAGAAAAATAGATAAAGCAAGTTCACAATGTGGCAATGTATGCAGGTTGCAGGTATTCCATGCAGGAAAAGAGGCCCACCATTCAAAGACAAGGGTCCCTACGATGTTACCAGGTGACCTCACTAGCACTCCCTCCAGAAACACTCATCTATTCCAAGATCTGGGCATGATTTGATCACAGATTAGCCTCCTACAGGAAGCTACAGGACTTTCTACAGGAAGTCCTGTATTTCTACAGGAAACTTCATGTAGAAGCTCGGGACGGCCCAGAATTGACTGTGTGAGGAGATCTAACGCCCGAGGTCAGGCATGGAGGCATGCAAGCTACTCTTTTCGCCATCACGCACTGCTGTCACCTCCTTCTACCACCCCAGTTGCCATGCAATGGAAAAAAACCTGCACAGTCAAATCAGAACACCGAATTATCAGAGGAAGCGATTCTCAAATGAAAAAAGATGCAGAGATGCCATGCAATACTTATCACAGCTATCCAAGGGCCCTACGATCATGATCGTGATGTCACCGTCTTCATTGTTCAGCATGCACCCGAGGAGGAAAAACTGCTACAGGACATCCTACAGGAGTCCCGTAGCAGTTCAGCCAGCTAGAGTGTACACCATCAAGACGCCTACAAAATACATAGCGCGGGCACATGCACCATCCACAGCCAGGTAATAAGCGTCGTAGCCATCAGCAGTCTGCGAGGAAGAACCCCCGTGCCTGTGCACGAAGCAACAACAAGCAAATCCAATCACCATTGTCCTGAAACCTGGAAATCATGTCGCGACCGCACAGGTAAGTGCCTCGCCCTTCTTTCGTTCAAATTACATGAATAATGCTATGAAATGTTTGCAAGCATGGGAATGAATGGGTTGAGCAGTCGAATGGCCATTCCACTGGCCACGATGACTAGTCAGATGGTCTAGTCGGATTTGGTAAGTGACAGTCGTGGCAAGCAAAATAGGTAATAGACACGTGAGAAGTGTCCAGTCGGGGAGAAGCGGCATTTTAACAGAAATGACGGCAGCGGATCTGTGGAGAATGATGCGGCAGTCAGGGAAACTTGCAGTGGAATGATTAGGTGACGTCGTCCAACGGTCCGGCAGGGACAGCTCACCCCCGCGCCATGAATTCCGCCGGGATTCAAATCCATCGGCTAGATCGCCACCCCATGCATTTATCATCAGCCGTTTTGAAGTCGAGTGAGCGTCCGAATTTTTCTGAAGCTCGTTACTCCAAGTCTTTGGCTTGTTCAAACATCTGGTAGCAGCACAGAAGGCGCAGAACCACTGCAGTGCTCTCCAAAACCCGTGCGCTGCTTCTACAGGAAAGTTACGCTACAGGAAGCTCACTGCCATGAGGAAAATTGGTCTCTTCACGTCAAAGGTGGCGAATTGGAAAAGGTAATCCTAAACCTGTTCCTCCCATGCAATTGGTTTCAAGGGTGGCGGAGTCGACGTTCTCAAAATCGTAAAACTACAGTCTGATCATAACAATTGCAAGCGTTGTCTTCCTTTTGCTTGAATTGTCGTCAAAGTATATGTGGGGTTTTCTACATGATGTGATTTTTAAGGCTCATCTGTAGATAATTTTCGTGAATTGTGTGCATGGCAGAGGCGTAGTTCTACGCTCTGTCCCAAAAGGCTAGTTCTTGATACACACCCGCCACCTCCAGCTAACATAGCAGGTTTTCACCATGTCGGGTGGATTCATCAGAAAGGAACCGACCGACTCAAAGAAACTAAGGGAGAACCCTGAGGTGGTAGAGTTGTTCACTCGTGCGCGATGGATGTCGTTCTGCGACAAACTTCAGGGATATGATGATGAGGTGGCAGAGGAGTTCTTGCGAGCTCTGAAGCCGAAATCGAAAATGCTGGCCACCGTCAATTTCAGGGGTTTGAGTCTCAGACTCACCCCACAGTTCATCAGCCGAGTCACTGAGCTCCCAATGCGGGTACCGTGGGACAAGGAGGAGAGGAAATTAGGCCAGAAGGATAAAAAGGAATTCTTTCCACCAGAGGAGCGATTCTCAGAGGATAATAACGGGGTTCGCAGAACTAGCTTACTGCCACTTTGGAGTGAGGTCAGCCTCCAAATAATGAAATACATAACGTGCGAGGGACAGTTCATCATTGTATATGGGTACCATTTTTGGCTACTCACAGAATTAAGGCATCAGATGTACCTACCTGCAGAAAGCAAACTAAGTATTCCCTACTTCCTCCTACAGTCTATGATTGAATGTGCCACCAAATTGCGAGAGGGCACACCAGACCAGGTAGCTCATCACGGGCTCATTAAGCTCCTCGTGGAGGATGCACTCCACACATTCAAAGTCCCTCTCTCGTGGGAAGCCTTCCGAAATCTAACTAAGGATGGCGATATAAAAATGTTGACTGAAGAGCTTGGTTCCTCCAACAGCGAGGAAAAGGATTCAGTACCCACAGAGAAGAAAGGAAAAGGCCAAGAACCCATGGCCAAAGCACCAAAGAAAGAGCAAAAGGAGAAACAGGAGAAAAAGGTTGCCAAAGAGAACGGTGACACATCCATATTGACGCCCAGAGAGAAAAGATTACAAAGTAGGGTGGATAGGACTGAGTCAGTCCACGTCAGCAAAGGCACCTTGACAGCAGCCTCGACCAAGTCAAAAAGCAAAACACACTCAGCCAAACAGGCTAAAACGGTGCCACCTGTTTCTACAGGAAAACCAAAAACGGCTTCTACAGGAAGCCAGAAATCAGCTGAAACAGGGCCTTCTATAGGAAGCCCTGAGAAAGGAAAACCGAAGGAAAAGAGAGCCGAAATTCTTGAAAGGGAGGCAGCCACCGTGTTGGCCGCCCTTAGTACACCTCCTAAGCCGAAGGAAAAGAGAAAGAGGGAGATCCCTCTGTATTTTAAAGCTCGGAGAAGTGTGAGAATCAAAACAGGCAAGCCACAGCCTCCATCCAGCAGCCCAATTACTATATAGGATACCCCTACTTCGCCCAGGGAGAGGTCCCCCTCAAAACTATCAGTCACCTATGAGAGGGGGAGCCCGAAAATGACTACGTGGAAAGAGAGAATGGACAGGTTGGCTTCATAAGCCCGGCTATAGGATGCTGAGGCCGCTCTACAGGAAACCTTAGCCCGGCTTAAGGAGACAGAGAGGATGGAGGGAGAATCACCCTCATCACCACCGAGGGAAGACGAAGTAGAGCCACCAAATTCCGGAACCTAGTCCCTAGCCAAGTCTGAGTTCATATTATAACTTCTTAGAAGCAGGAAAGATTATACCATAGAAATTCACTGTGCCACTTTTCTTTGCGTTGGAGGAAGAAAGAGTGAGAACGCACACGTGGATGAAAATAGCTAAGTCAAAAGGCGTGGCAGATATAGGCCCCTTGGAGGAACAACTCAAGGAGGCATGAAAGGAGTTAGCTATGGCCAAACACGTGGCAAATTGCCAGCGGGTGTTCCTACAGGAAGAGAATGAAAAATTGAGACTGCAGCTACAGGAACTGAAGAAAGGAAAGGGCACATCCTCAGGGGACACCACAACAGAACAGCAAGGCAGAGAAGGACTGCAAGTCGGTCTTGGGGAGCCAACCACGCATCTATAGGAAAGGGAGCTGCAAGCACAAATTGAGATACAAGTTCTCAAACAGCAGTTGCAGCAAAAAGAGGCACAATTGGCCTGCATGGCCAGTTGGGCCATGGATGCTATACAATGCAGACAGTAGCCAAATCCTATGGTCTGTACCTGAGAGACCAATGGCTACAATTTCAGATTAACGCATTAGCACAGAGGGGCATCTCTCAGCTCCAAGACTCGCAGCAGTTCACTGAATTATGCAATACCAGTTCATCAGAGGATAAGGCCAAACTCTCGGAGTTTTATCTCCATAATTTGGCCCTTCCTAATGTGACTTCATGGGATCCCAACACGGTCTTAGGAGATATGCAGTTAATGGCATTCGCCTCATGGATGAACCATGAAGACAAGAGAGCAGCAGAAGTTAAAGAGGTCATGAACCGAGAGCTGAATGAGCCATTACTAATTAGAGCAGAGCCAGGGGATCCAACTGCATTAATATCGGCACACCAACACTTATCCACTGACCCTCAAGCTTTATTGAAATATATGGATCAGCAGGCCCAGGCCATAGCGCATTTCGAGGATATGGAGAGACTGTTAGGGGACAACTGTGTTCAAGCTTGCACCCGCCGATGGAACACATTGACCCACAGTCTAAAAATCATAGAATATCACACTCCAACTCGAATGAGGGAAGCTCTGGTATGGGTGCCCCTCTATAAGAAATCCATGCAGAACCTCCAGGCCAGCTGGATTGGTCTCAAGCTAAGCCCACCTCTGCTGTTAGGATTGATGGAAGGCAGCACAGAAAAAGATGAGCATGAACACTGGGAAGAGGTGGAAAGAAAGGCTGGGTTCCATATCAGTGAGGAGGACACTACTGCAGAAGCCTGGGATGTGAGGGTGGCAGTGAAGGCAATGAAGAACGAGGAGCTGGATTAGTTGCTCAAGGATGAGCAATCATTTTAGCTGGGGGGTGATGATGAGCCCCAAATTTGGTAACATTTTGGGCTCATTTGGCCTAACTACCCTTGCTCAACCCTTCATTTTTCATGACTTATGCATCATTTTCTTAGTATATTTATGTTATTTGTACGAATGAGGGCAGTCACTATTCCTAGGTGGCTAACACGTGCTTATTTCAAGTTTTTTGACATTTAATGGAGCAAAACCACGCAGATGGGGGCTAGGAGACAGCCAAGATGGGGTTGAGATTTTGTAGGAAGGTTGTCCACAGCATTGAATGGCCTTCCTCGTGATCTTCACCCCCAACTCCGAGCTCTGACAACCACCACAACCGAGTTAGAAGGCAGCCAAACGGATTTTGAGGAAGCAGCAGTTCACTCCTAGTTTGGTCAGCCGAATCCCACTAATTTAGGAGGCCAGCTTGACCCTCATAATGTATAAATGATGAGGCTGTAGCCTTCAAAGAGGACTTTTGAAACCTTGTTGCACATTCTGGATTACGAGCTATAGCTCTGTTTTGCTCTTTTGTAAGCCATTTTTGGCATGTTATTTGACTTATGATTATTATCTTATAATGGAAAGCAGGCAGATTTGAGTTCACTTCTGAGTTCTTAAAGGAGCTATAGCTCTCGAGGTTGGGCCCAACCTGAGAGCCTAAGGCCTCCTTCCTTTGTATTGTTATCTTTCTTTCAGCATTGTATTTCTTTTCCTTTACATGCATTTGGAAACGTAGTTTGCTGAGTTAGATTTCTTGGTGTGGTTAAGTAGGTTAATTTCATGAGACAGAGTTCCTTCAGCAGTTTTAGAATAGAGTAAAGAGATTGGAGTTAATAAGAGTTCCAAAAAAGGGTTGACTGCACACTCATTTTCACCTCTGTTTAGGGGCTGGAATTGCAGACAGTGCCACCCACCAAAAACATTGTTTTACATGTTCATGCAATCTTTGATGCAATGTTTTCGCTGTAATAGTTGTCCATGCATTCAGATCTCTTGGAATGATTCTTTACTTCAGTACCATGCATGATTTTCCTTAGAAGTAATGTTGTTGTTCATTGGTTTTATTAAACAGTTAGAATAGGTTAATATTATTTCGGTTATGTGCAGGACGTGGATGATTTTTTTCGTTTACACTGTGCAGTACTACTCCCTCACTCTCTTATCCTTCTAAAACCATGCCTAGGCCAACTACTCATCTCCCAATCAGACCCCCTCTCTCTCAACCATTCTATTACCCATGTTATTCTACCTTTTCGGCCTTCCATTCCCTCTACCCTCTTCCAGACAACCTAGCTTAGCACACCCCCTCTTCACCTCATCTCTCTGTCACTAAGTCATTACAGACCCCTCTCCTACCTCCCTATCCATCCATGTAGCCTCTTTCACTCACCCATCACTCAACAATCCGATTATAGAACATCCTGTAGGAATTACTGAACTTCCTGTAGAAATTCTGAACATCCTGTAGAACCCCTGCAGACTTCCTGTAGAAGCTCATAAACACGGTTGCTTGGCATCCAAACTTTGTGAAACTCTTTGGAGGGATGATAGGGACTCTTTAGACCCTCTCTGAGCCTTCCTAACCTCTTCCAAGCATTTCTCCCTTGATCTACCCCTGCACAGTAAAGACCCAATTAGAAGCACATGCATAATAATTCCAACAACTTGAACAAAAATACAAAAGTATGTTCTCTTCAGATAACAGTAGTCTACACACATGCATCTCACCTTCCTAGAAGTAATGGCATCTCTTTCAGTAGTTTGCATTTTCACCTTTGCATCAGTAGGACTAGCTGTTAGAATTAGGGTTTGCTAGGGTTTGTGTTTCTTGTTGGCTTTCAGTTCCTTTCTGCAAGTAGGTTAATCTCCTTTGAGTTAGCTTTCGTTCATCGGTTAAAAAGCTTCTTCTAAGAGCTCATAGAAGTTGGCTTGAGCCCCTAGCGGACTTGTGCCAGATGACCAAGTGACAGCTGCGGCAAGAGCTAGTACTTGTGCATACAGCACCGTCGCTTCCAAGTTTGTTACGAACTACCGGGTTGATAAAATTAGATAAGGAAGCTCGAGGAGTTGTAGCATTATTGCTACAATACTGGAGCCCACCACTAGCCTGCTTTTGGTCACCAACAACCCCCCTCTTTGTTTGATATTAGCAATAACATCAAGTAAAGGGGGACCCTTAACCAAAAAATCCAAAAAATATTTTTGTTTGGAAAAATCTTTTGTATTAACTCCCTAAGAGCTATATCGCGTCGCAAAGGAAAAAAGAAGCGCTTTCCTTAAGCGCATAAATACACTGAAAAGGAGCGACGCGAGAACCCATCGCATCGCGTGCATTAAAAGCGCTTAAGAAGGGAAAATCTAAAGAATCGCCGATGGCCGATATGCAACGTCGCACGTCGCAATGTCGCATAAGCAGCACAGAGTGACAAAGCGAAAACCTTGCGATCTTGCGATATGCGATCTGCGACCATGCAAAGTTGTGACCTGCGATCTATGGTTTGCGACGAATGAAACTATCAATTGCTGCGATGCCACTTATTTACATCGCGATCTTTGATGCCGCAATGCAAATCGCAGAAACCATTCATCGCAGGCATTCCTCGGCATGATCTGTGAGCCCAAAATTAGGCACGCACCTTACGGGAAATTAATGATTGTACGCCTGTGTATCCAAGGATGATTATGTTGCGTCTTTTGAAGAGTCAAGTCATAATGGGTGACATGATTATGCATTCATTAGAACTTAATGCTTTCATGTCAATCTTTTCTTCGTGTCTCTTTTCATTTACGTGAACTATAAGGCAGCAACTAATATAAATCTATATGCAGGAAACATCCAAGGAAAAGCGCCAGAGCTAGAAGAACAGAGAGGAGATGACTTCACAGATGGATACCGCATACAACAGGGCCACGGATTCCAGAGTATCACTCAACAAATGCTGATGGAAATAGACTATCCAGGACTTAGAGTCAAAGGCGCACAAAAGCAAAGCGTTTATGAAAGATCCTGAAGCCCAAATTGGGTAAAGCAAAAAGAAAAACGCTTAAGGGGAAAAACATCTCAGAAAAGCCTGGAACAAAGAATGGAAACAAGTTTCAATTGAGAAAATCATTCAGGCAACAAAATCCCCAGCTCAATGAGTCATTCGCACGGCCGGAAACCAAAATAGCAACAACACAATCAGTTTGAAAGAAATCTGAGTTGTGCTAAGTATACATGCCGTGAAGACACTCCTCCAGAAGAACACATTCAAAAATATCTTCTAGTTTGTCAGAAAGAGGTGCCAGCTCTTGTTATTTCTAATTTTCAAGCTCGAACAAAAGGAAAGGACAAGCAACCGACTCTTTCACGGCGAACAGCACATCGCTTACAACACTAAGGAGCAGATACAGAAATGGTTAGAAATTAGATTCAGTTTTTAGAAATAAATTTGTTTTAGTAAAAGGGCGGTCATTTGAAGCTGTTCCCTAAATTTGTGTAATTAAGATTAGTCGGTTAGTAGTATTTAACCCTTCTCGTTGCATTGGAGAAGGGTCCGGAAATCTGTCAAAAAACTTGTCCTCAGAACATGCACTTTTGCACCCTCGGAGGGGGTTTTTGATGAATGGACGGATCAAGATTTATTTATGTTTGCATTTTAATACCTGCTACTGATGTTGCACTTCTGTACTCTTAGTAGGCATTAGAAGCAAGTAGAAATAGATCGTTATTGCTTAAGGTCTGTAAGTTTAAAATCAGTCATAAATGGTACTTTTATCTCTTGACGAATTTCTGCTTGCATTCTTAGAGTAATATACAGCTGATGTTGTTTATATGTTAATGTATTAATGAGTGGACTACCATTTGGCACTTTTGTACGGTGGAGTCATTGGTTGGTGCTTAATACATGAATAACTGATTATGTGATATGCTATTCACAACCGTTTTGCTTAACTTTTTATGCAGGATGGTTCATCTTAATTGATTTATATTCTCATAATAGCTGAATAATCTTCATTACCAGTTATTATGTGAAATCTTTCTAGATCGCATAATGGAAAAAGTTCTATCCCGGGTTAGTGTAGATTAGATGTGTTGTTCTTGTTAGATTAAAGTAGTATAAAAATCAGTTCAGAGTTTAGAATTAAATCAGCTTAGGAATAATTACAGATTTTCCATTATCATTTTCTACACACACACACATCATCATTTTCTACACACACACACCCCCTTAGATCGAGAAGTTGGTCCCATTATCCCCAGTCGGACCCGCTACACCAAACGGGCACGGAGCCGCCAACTAGGTTCCCGACCGAGTGGGTATCCCCTTTGTTGTTGACCCGATTTCAGGGCCCTCAACATATTTGGCGCTAGAAGGAGGGCACGAACTATGAATGGCACCTAAAGCAATATCCAAATACCATTCTGAGAGTAATACACCCTCATCAACTCCCTCGACTTCTCCAACACGGTTAAACCCGGAATTTGAAGTCGCTCGAGTATCCACCACTGCTACATATTCGAATATATCAGACCAATCTATCATTGAACCCCCTGAAATTCAGACTTTGATTCGTGAACTCCAGGGATTCTCTATTTTTAACCAGAAGTCTGATAAATCTAAAAGCAGCGTGACTTCGCAGTACAACCCTGCTCATCCCCTTACCAGATTAAAGAGTGAAAAATTTGGCATACAACCAAGTGAAATCCCTCTTCCTACCAGGAAAAGAGCAAGGAAAACACCACCAGAGTCTGACAGTAAGACTCCTTCATCCACTTCGTCCATATCAACTCCCTCATCGCGAAGTCAACCACCCACTTTTTCATTCCAACTCACTCACCCATCTTCTACAAACCTCCCTCTTCAAACATCAAAGATCTTAATATCTTCACCTTCTCAGCATCATGGATCATCTTCTGCACTTCCATTAGCTAGCAGCTCAACGATGGCCCAGTCTCCATGGAACAATCCTGGGGCAGTTTTAATGCCTCAACCCCTGAGCCCTATACCGGCCCACCGTGAGAAATGGCTGCCTAAATTCAATCCAGAAGCAGGCTTGCTAGCCAAAGAACATATCAATAATTTCATGCTTTCTGTTAATCTCAACGGAGTTACTAACGAAGACGCTGTTGTCCGGCTTTTCCCTTATACAATGCAAGGAACAGCCAGGTCATGGTACTTTTCGTTACCTTCCGGATCCATCACAAGCTGGGACATTTTTCAAAGTCAGTTCCTCACCAAGTTTGGTGATGACAGATCCACGACGACATTGATTAATGACCTATCTAATCTTAAGGCTGAGGCTAGAGAACCCATTAAATATTTTAACTTACGGTTCAATAAGATCCTCAACAAAATCCCCGCTGCTTCGCAACCCAGCGAGGAAGTAAGATGTGAATGGTACATCACGGCTTTACCTCCAAACTTGGCTATCTTCGTAGATAGGGCAAACAAGACCACCTTAGTTGACAACTTGACTGAAGCGTTAGCAGTGGAAAAACGCGTGGTAGCCCTAGAAAAGAGATCTGCTATAGAAGAACGCAAATCTAAGAAGACCTCTTTCAAAGAAGACACCAAGAAGAAGCAAACGAAAGATCCTTTCGATTTGGAAGGATTACAAAAAGTGTTGAAAGCTATGTCCAATGAGATGATTGATATTAAGAAACAAGTAGCAGAGACTTCTTCGAAAAAGCCCTTTAGGACTTTTAAAAGAAATCCTCCCATGGAGGTAAAACCACCCAGTGCTGTCTCAAACGTTGAATCTGAAGAAGACGAAGAAGAAGAGAATACCACTGAAGGGAAGACCGATGAGGAAGAAGTTGTAGAACTACAAGGAATGTGGGACTTCATCCTCCCACAAGAAGAAGATCAAGAAGCATTTCCTGTTAGCACGAGAAGCAAAAATCAACTTGATCCTCCCCAAACTACCCCAAAACAAAAGGGCACAAGCCCTGCAACAAAATAAAAGGCCGCAACAAAAAAGACAACTGCTAAAGCGACCCAGCTTAGCCCAGTCCAATCTGATCAAGCACCTCCATCAAGAACACTAATAGTGTCGGATGAAATGGAGTATAACATCATTGATGACATGAAGAAGACTAGGGCTAATATCACTCTGTATGAATTGAGTAAATTGAAACACCAGTAGAAAAAAATGATGAAAGAATTACACGCTGTGCCTACTACATCTTTACCTGCAGCTGTAGCTTCCCACAATCTGGGAAGGCCTCCAACCAACACGATCAATAAAATTGATCCAAATGACATCGCCTTGATTGGAGGAAGATCAAGATCTCATACTCCTCCTTTTCTCCTCACATATGAAATCTTCAATAAAAAACGTGCACAATTGCTTGGTTGATTTGGTGCTTCAACGAATATTTTACCCAGGTCAATATGTGCCAAATTGAATGTGCAACCTCAAAAATCCGCAGTACGTATAGTTCAACTTGATCGATCCCAAGTCGAAGTGATTGGTGAACTTAATCAGGTGACCATAAGATTGTCGTCTAACCCAAAAGTGTGTCAGGTTATCGACATTCTAGTAGCTGATATCCCTAAGTTCTATGGTTTGATTCTTAGCAGGGATTGGTCGGAGAAACTCCACGGATATTTCTCAACCGACTGGTCGCACATGTGGTTACCATACAATGGTAAACCAAATCAGATAAAGGTTGAACGAGAGTTGCACCAAAAATACATAGTGACAGAACTGGAAGGAGAAAATGAAGCCATAACATACAATAGCAGCATTGTAGGCAATTACGAGATAGATTCTTTCCTAGGCAATTTCAATGCTCATATTTCACCATACTTAGAGAATTCAGTTTTATCCCAAGTTGAAAATTTCTCCCAAACTGATGACTCAAAATGTTTTAGTTTTTTAGATAATTTTGTAAATACATCTTTGTTTTGGAAATTATATTTTGACGGATCTAAATCCAATGAGGGAGTAGGAGCAGGATGCGTTCTGATTAACCCATACGGGAACAAGATTATGCTCACATGCAGACTTGAGTTCGATTGCACGAACAACATGGTAGAGTACGAAGCCTTAGTTCAAGGCCTATACAAGGCAATCGGATTGAACGTTAAGTATCTTCAATTCTTTGGAGATTCGGAGATCGTCGTAAAATAGGTACGTAACACCATACATTGCCTGTCAAGTCATTTAAAGCATTATCAATCGTTAGTTCAAGATATCACTGCACATTTCATAGCATTCAACATCTCGTCAATTCCAAGAATTCAAAACGCGAGCACAGACCTGTTAGCTAACGTAGCCTCTAGACTTATCCCTTCCGAAGATTTTAGTCCTGATAGGTTTTCAATAGAATTAATCTTTAGACCATCCATCCCTGACAATATCACCAATTGGAGAGTGTTCAACGACGATCCTGACATCGTAAATTTCCTTACTTCTGAAGGATCCTATTCAAATCAGATAATCGACGAAGACCATCATGATCACCAAATACAACAAAATGGCTCTGACAATGCTATACCGAAATCAGTGGTCAAGTTAGAAGATTTATATGATTTGAAAAGTCGGTTTAAAAGGTCCGCCAATGCTAAACTTTGCAGTTCTACCCTGAACTATGAATTAGTAAACCTAGGGACTGATCAGAAGCCACAAAACGTTAACCTAGGTCATGGCCTAGCCCCTGAAGAGAAATCAGCATATATCCGTCTTCTGAGACAATACAAAAACGTTTTTGCTTGGAATTACGATGAGCTAAAGACATACAACACTTCTATCATTCAGCATGTTATCCCTATGATTGACAATGAAAAACCTGTCCAGCAGAAGCTCAGAAAAATACACCCTAACCTAGAAAATCAGATAAAAACTGAGCTTAATAAGTTGTTGAGAGCCAGAATAATCTTCCCCGTTAGGCATTCCAAATGGGTATCCAATATGGTGCCCGTTAGGAAGAAAAACGGAGACATTAGAATCTGTATCGATTTCCGAAATCTCAACAAAGCCTGTCAGAAAGATAAATTTCCCCTCCCACCTATGGAGCAAATATTACAGGCAGTAGCAGGCTCAGAATTAATTTCATTCCTGGATGGATTTTCAGGATACAATCAAGTACTGGTGCATCCCGATGATCAGTTAAAGACTACGTTCCGAACCAAATGGGGCACTTATGCATATTGAAAGATGCCATTTGGTCTGATCAATGCTGGAGCTACCTTTCAGAGAGCCATGGACATCGCGTTTAAGGGGTTAGTCAATAAATCAGTAGTGATTTACCTGGATGATATAACAGTGTACTCCAAAAAACGAAACAACCATCTCAAAGATTTGAAGCAAATCTTTCAAAGATGCTTGAGGTATGGGATTTCGCTCAACCTAAAGAAATCTTTCTTTGCATTAAGCGAAGGGAAATTGCTCGGATTCATAGTGTCGAAATCTGGTATTCACATAGAACCCGACAGAATCAAGGAAATTTCCAAAATATCCATGCCCCATAACAAGAAAGCCATGCAATCCTTCCTTGGACAGATCAATTTTGTCAAAAGATTTGTCCCGGATTTTTCACGTATTATTGCTCCCTTACAAAATATGATAAAAAAGAATTCAAATTTCAAATGGGGTCTAGATGAGCACGAAGCATTCAACTTAATCAAACAAGCTATCATCAATGCTCCATCTTTGGCCACCCGAAATTTTTCAGAATCGTTCATCTTATACACTTTTGCCTCAGAGAAATCCTATGCCGCGATTTTGACCCAAGCAAATCAAGAGAAAGCGGAAGCTCCAATCGCATTCTTTAGCTCGAACTTACAAGGTGCTGAAATTAATTACTCAGACGTAGAGAAACAAGCATATGCTGTTTTCAAAGCGATGAAATATTTCAGACCTTTCTTGCTTAAAGCCCACACCAAAATCGTAGTACCGTTTCCAGCGGTAAGAAACCTTTTGGTGCAGAAAGACGTGGGCGAAAAGAGAGCTAATTGGATTACCGCTTTACAAGAATATTATCTTGAGATCAAACCAGCAAACATCGTAAGAGGTCAAGGCTTCTGCAAGATGTTAGCCGGAGCATCGCAAATCCCTGAGAACTCATCTGAAGAGGTACAAGCATATGAGGTAAGCCTAAACGATGCAGAATCATTATATGCTGACACCATTTATTTTCTTAAGAACAGGTATGCTCCATCACGTCTGGATCATACCAAGAAGAGAGCTCTGAGATTAAAAGCTAAACAATACCAGCTCATAAATGATGTCCTGTTTAAAAAGAATTACGATTCTGTACTTCTTAGGTGTCTTGAGAAAAATGAAGCTGAAAAGGTTTTGCAGGAACTCCACGATGGACCAGCAGGTGGACACTATGCCGGAGGTGCGACTGCACATAAAATCTTGCGTGCAGGATATTATTGGCCCACGCTGTTCAAAGACTCATACAATCACGTAAGGAAATGCCAAGTCTGTCAGACTGCTGCAGGAAAACAAAGGAAACCGTCCATGCCGCTACAACCGGTCAACATCGACCAACCATTCAGTCAATGGGGCTTGGACATAATAGGTGAGATCGTTCCTCACTCTTCTAAGCAGCATAAGTATATCCTTACGGCAACTGATTATTTTACCAAATGGGTAGAAGCAGTTCCTCTCAAGACAGTTCATTCTGAAAACATTATTGAATTCATAGATCAATTTATCATCACTAGGTTTGGATTGCCAACGGCCTTAATGTTTGATAACGCTTCATATTTTTCTGGAAATACTATGACTGAGTTTGCGCTTAAAAGAGGGTTCAAACTGAAATATTCTGCCAACTACTATCCGCAAGGTAATGGATTGGCTGAATCAACAAACAAGAACCTAATCAGAATTATGAAAAGAACAGTCGACCAAAACCAAAAGAATTGGCACAAAGCGCTGGTAAATGCTTTATGGGCTGATAGAATCACAAAGAAAGCTTCAATCGGCACTTCTCCCTTTAATTTAGTTTATGGGAGAGAAGTGGTTCTTCTGACTCACTTAGCCATTCCCTCTTTGTCTTTAGTGCAATACATCGATGAAGTATCTACTTCCTCATTACAATTAAGACAAATGGAAATAATCAAACTAGAAAAGCAAAGAGAACAAGCTAGGAAAAACCATGCTCATCACCAAGCGCTAATAAAATATTCTTTTGACTCAAGCATCATAACCAGAAAAAACTTTCAGATGAGTGATTTAGTTTTGAAATGGGATAAGGCTCATGAAGAAAAGGGCAAACATACGAAATTTCAAAAGCTGTGGCTTGGCCCTTTTCAGACTGTAGAAGTCGTAGGCCCGTCTACATTCGTGTTGCAGGATCTGGCAGGTAGGAGAGACTCTTTACCTGTCAATGGACTGATTCTTAAATTATATTTTCCATAGAAGAGAATTCTTCTAATTTTTGTAGGATAAATTTAGTTTTTAGTTTGTATTTTGTTTTGTTTTTCTCTTTTTATGAATAAAACCTGTTGTAAATGATCATTTAAAAAGGATTCATGAAAGAGCACGTCAATTCTCTATCAGATTTTGATTTCACTTGTACAAATAGCAAAAAAAAATTTGAAAGTCTGAATTTTATTATTGACAAATAGAGTTAACTTCACCTTGATTACGATGCTCATTTCAACCTCTAAAGAACTTTGACAAAAGCACCCTTTGGTAAAAGAATTGTTTTGTATCAGCACAATGAAAGGTATCATCAATAATAAAATAAGTATTCTCTGCAAAGCTGTTGTTTTCAAAAACTCTATTATTGTCGTCCAGAGCTTTCTTAAGGAAAAACAATGACTTCCTCCCTGATAAAAGGAAATTACAACATTCAGAGAAATAATCCAAGGAAAACACTAGATCTCAAAGAATAAGAGGTCTCATCACGAGCCGGCTTATCATGATCACAGATATTATTACTTGCTGACTTTGCCAATACTGTCTATCAAAACAGGGCAACGATTTAAGATTGTTGCAATCAAAAGACAAGAGGTCTCATTACGAGCCGGCTTGTTCAGCAAAAGTGTAAATCGAGTGAATGACTGTGTCATAATTTGGCCACCAAACCAAGACATTGTTCTTTAGAGAATTAAAAAAGGAAAAGTGTGTCAAAAATGATTTTTCTCTGGAATGTTGCGAGTAACCTCAAGCAGGAAAAAGGATCATTGCTGGATAACATGGTAACCCTATCGAGGCTATGGATGCTTGCGGGCAGCAGAGGCTCTACCTACGACAAATGAGCATACTTTTAAGCCAGTACGCAGAGAAGACCTTATTTTATCTTTAATCAAGACCAAGTAATGTCTGGTGCGAATGCAAGAAAAAACCTGAGGAAGCAAGCAGTTGGGATATAAAAAGGGTTGAGATAAAATATCGTTGACAAGGTGAGGGGTAATCTACTCTATCTGTCCATAACAAAATTTAGACATATAAAAAAAAAAATTGCTGTTTCGGAAGTGAACGGTCAATAGAAATGCAGAGATAACTGGTTCTTCACAGTGAATCGCCATTGTTGTGGTCACCAACAACCCCCCTCTTTGTTTGATATTAGCAATAACATCAAGTAAAGGGGGACCCTTAACCAAAAATCCAAAAAATATTTTTGTTTGAAAAAATCTTTTGTATTAACTCCCTAAGAGCTATATCGCGTCGCAAAGGAAAAAAGAAGCGCTTTCCCAAAGCGCATAAATACACTGAAAAGGAGCGACGCGAGAACCCATCGCATCGCGTGCATTAAAAGCACTTAAGAAGGGAAAATCTAAAGAATCGCCGACGGCCGATATGCGACGTCGCACGTCGCAATGTCGCATAAGCAGCACAGAGTGACAAAGCGAAAACCTTGCGATCTTGCGATCTTGCGATATGCGATCTGCGACCATGCAAAGCTGCGACCTGCGATCTATGGTTTGCGACGAATGAAACTATCAATTGCTGCGATGCCACTTATTTACATCGCGATCTTCGATGCCGCGATGCAAATCGCAGAAACCATTCATCGCAGGCATTCCTCGGCATGATCTGTGAGCCCAAAATTAGGCGCGCACCTTACGGGAAATTAATGATTGTACGCCTGTGTATCCAAAGATGATTATGTTGCGTCTTTCGAAGAGTCAAGTCATAATGGGTGACATGATTATGCATTCATTAGAACTTAATGCTTTCATGTCAATCTTTTCTTTGTGTCTCTTTTCATTTACGTGAAATATAAGGCAGCAACTAATATAAATCTATATGCAGGAAACATCCAAGGAGAAGCGCCAGAGCTAGAAGAATAGAGAGGAGATGACTTCACAGATGGATACCGCATACAGTAGGGCCCCGGATTCCAGAGTATCACTCAACAAATTCTGATGGAAATAGAATATCCAGGACTCAGAGTCAAAGGCGCACAAAAGCAAAGCGTTTATGAAAGATCCTGAATCCCAAATTGGGTAAAGCAAAAAGAAAAACGCTTAAGGGGAAAAACGTCTCAAAAAAGCCTGGAACAAAGAATGGAAACAAGTTTCAATTGAGAAAATCATTCAGGCAACAAAATCCCCAGCTCATTGAGTCATTCGCACGGCCGGAAACCGAAATAGCAACAGCACAATCAGTTTGAAAGAAATCTGAGTTGTGCTAAGTATACATGCCGTGAAGACACTCCTCCAGAAGAACACTTTCAAAAATATCTTCTAGTTTGTCAGAAAGAGGTGCTAGCTCTTGTTATTTCTAATTTTCAAGCTCGAACAAAAGGAAAGGACAAGCAGCCGACTCTTTCACGGCGAACATCGCATCGCTTACAACACTAAGGAGCAGATACAGAAATGGTTAGAAATTAGATTCAGTTTTTAGAAATAAATTTGTTTTAGTAAAAGGGCGTTCATTTGAAGCCGTTCCCTAAATTTGTGTAATTAAGATTAGTCGGTTAGTAGTATTTAACCCTTCTCGTTCCATATTAGAAGGGTCCGGAAATCTGTCAAAAAACTTGTCCTCAGAACATTCACTTTTGCACCCTTGGAGGGGGTTTTTGATGAATGGACGGATCAAGATTTATTTATGTTTGCATTTTAATACCTGCTACTGATGTTGCGCTTCTATACTCTTAGTAGGCATTAGAAGCAAGTAGAAATAGATCGTTATTGCTTAAGGTCTGTAAGTTTAAAATCAGTCATAAATGGTACTTTTATCTCTTGACGAATTTCTGCTTGCATTCTTAGAGTAATATACAGCTGATGTTGTTTATATGTTAATGTATTAATGAGTGGACTACCATTTGGCACTTTTGTACGGTGGAGTCATTGATTGGTGCTTAATACATGAATAACTGATTATGCGATATGCTGTTCACAACCGTTTTGCTTAACTTTTTATGCAGGATGGTTCATCTTAATTGATTTATATTCTCATAATAGCTGAATAATCTTCATTACCAGTTATTATGTGAAATCTTTCTAGATCGCATAATGGAAAAAGTTCTATCCCGGGTTAGCGTAGATTAGATGTGTTGTTCTTGTTAGATTAAAGTAGTATAAAAATCAGTTTAGAGTTTAGAATTAAATTAGCTTAGGAATAATTACAGATTTTCCATTATCATTTTCTACACACACACACATCATCATTTTCTACACACACACACCCCCTTAGATCGGGAAGCTGGTCCCATTATCCCCAGTCGGACCCGCTACACCAAACGGGCACGGAGCCGCCAACCAAGTTCCCGACCAGGTGGGTATCCCCCTTATTGTTGGCCCGATTTCAGGGCCCTCAACATAGCCACACCATCAATCTCGTGGCATCAAATCCCATGGACATGACTACTCACACATTGAATGCTAACACCTACACTCCACTTTGAAAAGTGGCCAAACAATGAAATGATCAAATGGAAAATCTGAATGCACCATCACATTTGCGGCATCGAATAGGAAAACTTAACTGTCAAATTTTTGAATTTTGAGAAAGTGGAAATCTAGGGCTACAGAAATCTTTTAGATTCCCCCTATATTCCTCGAAGATTCCCTCCTACAGGTCTTCTAAAGATCTACAGCTTAGATCGAAATTCAGTCTGTGCCATTAGGTTCGTGCCACTGAGAGCTGTAAGATTGACATACAATTTGTCCAATTTGGACACCGGAAAATTTTTTCCCTCCTGAGAGTTTGGCTCAATCAAGGTTCCCCCTGCCCTTTTCCCATGTTCATGGATCCACTTGCAAAATTAATAAAAAATTATATGTCTCGGTCCATGTGCACTCCTCCTCTCCTCCATGCTAAGTGCATTGAGAAAATGATACGTTTATATGTGAAAATTTGGGTGGATACAATAAGAAAGAAGCCCATGGCTCATTGGCAGCAGAGAGGCCTAGAAGGAAAAGGTGACTGGGTGGGAGGTCAGAGGCTCCAACCCCGCCTTCACCAAAATTACACATAGTAGATTTTTTTTATTAATTAAAAATGGGTGTAGTTTGATAACCGTTGCATTTGTATTAAATGTGATGTTGTGTTTTTAGTTTTAAATAGTGTGAAGGTTGTTTTCGCGTATGTGATATGGAGCCACCTGGTGGGGGCTGGGCAGGTTCAATACCCACCGAATCCACACTTATCACAGCGAAATATTAATAGAGGGGTGGTTGGGGTGTGGGCCGGGTCCACTAGAGGTGGCCTGCCCACCCCATACATAGTTATAATATGGTTTATGGTTCATTGGGGGGCCGATGGGGGTCATGACCCATCGGTCTTATTTAATTCAAACATTTTTTTATACGGTTTCGGGTCCGACGAGGGTGGCGGGGGTGGTAGACTAACACCCCTATTTTTATATTTTTTTTTTCATTTTTTAAAATAGAATGTCTCTTTTGAAAATTTGGAAAATTGCTCGAAGGAGTCAATTTAAGTAGGCCACAAATTCGCCTAGAATCTAGCCTAGGTTTTTTGGACTCTGGTTGCCAGCTTTTGTCCAAATTGCTACCTCCTTAAGCCTGCCCAATCACCCAAGTTAACCTTGAGATTTGATTGCTCCTAACTTTCACATACAGACTCGGTTTGACGAACCATTCACACCATCATGATCATGACAATGAGATCTTCAACATGAACCTAGTTTGAGCACAATCTAAACACTTTTATTTTTTACCCTTCCTGAGTCCTTAGACTTTTGCATGTGTCTAGAGCCACCTGCATCAATCCTCCCCACTGAGGAGCTTTTGGTCCTCCGAAAGCATGAAAAATAATCTGCAACTTCTATGTACCTTATCTGCATCACAAGCATCCTAAAAGGTCTCGCTTCCATCTCCTTCACCTTTATTCTTCGAAGCCTTAAGCAATGAGCTGACAACTGCAACCTCTACAAACTTGCAGTACATTGTTTTTCAAATTACATGTTTGACTTACATGACCAACTAATGACCCAATCATTCCATAGTTGCCACAACCTTATAACACATACTCGATGGTCAAGTTTACATCAAAATGGAAACAATGCCCAAGCTATGATAACAAGGCCAACATATCATTTTTGCTTAAACAAGTGATGGAAAATACATCATCATTGCAACATGTGATTTACAACAATAATGCCAAACACTAATTTTTCTTTGGCAAGTGATGGAAAAACAACATAACTTTCACAGTTTATCACAAAATAAGACTAGACATCATTATTACTTAACAAGTGATGGAAAACACATCATCACTTTTTCATTTTTAAAATGCAACAGATGATTTGAAAAAGGTAAGGCCATGACATTCTATCATGCCTAGAAGAACCATTTATCACTTATCAATGTGAATGGGTCATTTCCTTGTGGCACATTTGCTGCTCGAATAACCATTTCATCTGGTTCATGCACTGACACTTTGTCTTCAAGGCACTGCTTTGGATGGAGCCTCAAAAAAGTGGCTCTTTGATGGCCACCTCTGTTGCAATGACTGCAACACATCTTCTTCCTCCAGATCTTCTTAACAAGTTTCTTTACCTACTGTTGAGAGGATCTTTCATGCCTCCTCCTTTTCTGTGTTGCTATTCTTTTCCAGCACTCAACAACTGTATGGTTATGTAATCCACAAAAAGGTACATGTTTTTGATGCCTTGATTTATGTCCATCATTAACAACATGATTATAATTGAAATGAACATTTGAATGTTGAGACTGGTTATACCTTTCCTTGTTGCCTCTAGTGTCATTATGACGATGAGAGCTTTCCTTAGCTCTTTCCTTGTAATGGGCACTCCCATGTGATGATGGGGATGTGTTCCCATCATTCTCTTTCCTCGAAAATTTCAACAATGTCTCGGAAGAATATGACACCTTCGAGCATTCTCCTTCAGTGTATCCTAAGCCTCCAAATCAAGGTCTTTGCTCAAACTCCAATGGTTGAGTTATGCCTTGGTTATTAACACCAAGTTCTTTTTCCTCCCTGTACCTCATCCTGGTAAGGAGCCTCATGTTTGTCCCTGTAATTGGTATCTTCACATCTCCAATAGAAATCATACTATGTGAATATGAAACTGAAAGAAAATCAACCTATTTTACCTTCCCTGTCGAGTTGGAAAGAACTGATGAGGGCTGCTCATCATCTATTGTTGGTGGTTCACTGTCTGCCTTGGCACATTCCCCAACTTCCTTCTTGACATACCCAAGTTGTGCCTAATGGGGTAATTCTTCTACTTTTATGGGGTTGACAATGCCTTCGCCATTAATGCCCAAGCCTTTTCCTTCATACCCCATTCTCTTCAACAGTTTGGAGACAATTCCTGTGGTATGATTTTCAAAAACAATGAAATCATCATCAGGAAACATACATGAATTTAGAGAACTAATTTTTCCTCACATGGGTCATGTTGCAGCTTTTTGAAGGCCTCGTCCTTAGCAGGAACATGTTGTAGTGAACTCTCTTTTTCCTCTTTCTCATCATGTAGAAGCATATTCAATTCAACATTCTCTGTTTGAAGATTCTAGTTATTGTGCTTTAGTTCTTCCAGGGCCTCTTCTGTGGTTCGCAACTAAAGGTGCAATCGCTCCTTTTCCTTTGTCTCTTTTCGTAGAGCTTCATACATTATTCCCACCCTTTGGGAAATTTTAAGCATGGCCTCCTCCATCGCTTTTTCATCCTCTATCGTTGCACGTTCCATTATTCATGCTTGTAATTCACATCCATGCAAAGACCACTCTAATACCAAACTTCATCTGTGTTGACTCAACTCTCTGATTTAACCAAGATATTTTATTTTCATGATGTTGTTAGAATTGCATTTAAAATACCATAAGTGAACTTATATGCATGTTGTAACGAAAAAGGAACATAACAAGAATCAGCAACATAAAACACAAGACATTGATAATGGAGTTCGTCCATGAGGGACTACATCTCCGGGCCCCAGTGTCAAGATGGTGTAGGTTGCTGCATTAAGTGTTGTTAACAGTGATGATGTACATAGGTGGTGACATTGCTTTCATACAAGGAAAATGCCTTCATGCAGGACTAGCTCCATGGGATGTTTCGCTACAGGTACTCTCATGCACAAAAAGACTCCTATCAGTATGACATAAACTCATGCATGATGATAATGAGCATCCCGCCAACATGGCATCAAAGGGATCTCAATGCAAACATACATGGTGACACATGAGCATCCCATCAACACGGTGACAAAGAGATCTCAAACAAAACATGACAAATCTTGAAAATAGGTACATCCCACAGATGTTTCCGTGTCACATCAAGAAGGAATCATGAAACAAGGAAGAAAACAAGATCCCACATCAAACATCAAATAGGGATCTATGCAACACAATGCATCTCATAGCAAAAGAAGTACATGAACACAAAGCATATACCTCACATCCCGGGGGGCCGTCTGAAGAAAAGGATGTCAAACTGCTGAAGTTGGTCGTACCATCAATATCGCGGCATCAAATCTCATGGAAATGATGGCTTGCACATTGATAGCTGAGACTTGCACTCCACTTTGAAAAGTGGTTGAACAATGAAATGATCAAATGGAAAATATCAATGCACCATGAGATTTGTGGCATCGAATAAGGTAAAATTGACTATCAAATTTCTGAATTATGAGAAAGTGGAAATATGGGGCTACAGGAATCTTTAAGATTCCCCCTAGATTCCTCAAAGATTCCCTCCTCCAGGTCATGTGAAGATCTACTGGTCAGATCAAAATTCAGTCTACACCATCAGGTTCATGTCGCTGAGAGGTGTAATATAAACATAAAGTTTGTCCAATTTGGACACTGGCAAAATTTTGCCATCCTGAGAATTCACTTTTCCCAAGTTCATGGTTCCACTTGCAAAATTAATAAAAAAATATATGTCTTTGTCCACGTGCACTCCTTCACTCCTCCATGTTGTGTGCAATGAGCAAATGATAGGTTTATATGTAAAAACTTGGGTGGATACAACAAGAATTGAGCCTGTGGCTCATTGTAGCGGAGAGGCCTAGAAGGTGGAGGCGACTAGGTGGGAGGTCAGAGGTTCCAACCCCGCCTCTGCCAAAATTACACATAGCATATTTTTTATTAATTAAAAATGGGCTCGGTTTGATAACCGATGGATTTGTATTAAATGAGATGTTTTGTTTTGGGTTTTAAGCAGTAAGGAGGTTGTTTTGGCATGCCATATGGGGCCGCTTGGTGGGGGTTCGGTGGGTTCAAACCTCGCCGGCTCCATATTTAACGGGCAACATATTAATAGAGGGGTGGTTGGGGTGTGGACTGGGTCACTGGTGGTGGCCTGCCCACCCCATACATAGCTATAATATGGTTTATAGTTGGTTGGGGGGTCAACGAGGGTCATAGCCCGTCGGCCATATTTAATTCAAATATTTTGTTATATGGTTTTTGGTCCAATGGGGGTGGTGGGGGTGGCAACCCGCCACATCTATTTTTGTATATATTTTTTGTTTCTTAAAACAAAGTGGCTCTTTTGAAAATTCAAAAAATTGACTAAAGGAGTCAATTTAAGTAGGCCACAAATTCACTCGAAATCTGGCCCAGGTTTTCCAGAATTTGATGGCCAAAATTTGTCCAAATTGCTACGTCCTTAAGCCTGCCCAGTTACCCAAGTCAACCTTGAACTTTAACTGCTCCTAACTTTCACATACAGAGTTGGTTTGACGAACTGTTCACACCACTGCAATCACGACAATGAGATCTTCAACATGAACCTAGTTCGAGCACAATCCAAACACTTGGAATTTTGACCCTTCCTGAGTCCTCTTGGACTTCTGCATGTGTCTAGAGCCACTTCGATCAACATTGTTCTAAATGTTCAGATTGATTTATTGTGATTTGCTTCAATGATGGTGGGTTTTTAGTGATTGGTTGTATTGCAGTAGTGATTGATTTTGAACTTCATTGTTGCTGTTGGGTCCAGTATGAAAATTGGATGAAACATGGCCTTCATATTGTGTTGTTGTGTAGCAAGAGTATCTAGTCTAAAAATTTATGAAATGTGGTCCCTGGAGGATGCTGAGGATTGGAGCCTTCGGTGAGGAAGTCAAAGCTTCCTACCAGTAGTGGTTGTTGATTTGATCAAGGGGTTTGGAGCTCCCTTCCAGTAGTAGGCTGAAAACGAGTGAAGGTTGGAACCTTCTAGACGCTGGTGTCTACGTACTAGTAAAGGAATCAACTAGTACAACAGCCAGGGGGTTGGAGCTCCCTTCTAGTAGCAGCCGGAGAACGAGTGAAGGTTGGAGCCTTCTATAGGTTGGTTCCTACATACTAGTAAACAAATCAGCTAGTACAAGAGATAAGGGGTTGGAGCTCCCTTCAAGTAGAAGCTTGAAAATGAGAGAAGGTTGTAGCCTTCTATAGGTGGGTGCCTACGTACTGGTATGAGTATGCACCAGTACAAGATTGTAAACAGGTTTTCCTTATATTAAAAGAAGACAACAACAGGTGGTTTTTGTCTCGCATTAGGTTTCCACCTTAAATCTTAGTGTTCATGTGTGTTTCTTATGTGTGATGGTTTGTTCTATTTTTACTTCACATGGTTAATATTTATGTGGTTAATGAAGTACTGATGCACTAATTAAAGATCAACATATGATGAATTAACTGAATCATAAGTTTGGTGGATATACAATGGTTTCTTTAAGGACAGTTGTGTGTACACGCGAGTTACCTTCATTGAAGTAGCGTATATAAGTTTGAGTATGAAAAGAAAATTTTATTGATTTGATAAATACTAATTCACCCCTCCCTCTCAGTTTTAGTCCCAACAATTAGTATCAAAGCAGGTCCTCTGGCAGAAGCTTGATTGCTTTAAGGAGATCCATAGAAACAATGGGAAAGAAGCTAAAGAAGAAAGTGTCTCGGAAAAAGAATACATCTCAAGGTAACATTGACAACAGGAGACAATTGGCCATTAGGTGGAAGCAAGTATTCAAATTCAAAATCACCTCAGGTTGAAGATGAACAAGCAAAAGAAGTATCAGGTACAAATTTTTGCTTTTCTAGTGAAGCTTTTATTTGTTCATGCAATATTGAAGATATTGAAAGTGATCATGGAAGAAACATAGAGGCAGAAGTTAAAATACTCACAGATAAAATTAGAGATCAACAAGATCTATTTAAAAAAATGGAGTGTGCCTTCAGAGAAGAAGTTACCAAATTAAAAGCTTAGTTGGAGGAAGGAAACAAATTAAGGAAGTCATACAAGGAAAAGGAAGATCAACGTCAAAAGTTGTAGGATGAAGTGACATCAGTAAAAAATGAAGTAAATGAAAATAGCACAACAATCAAGAGACTTAAAGATAGATCGAGTTATTATGAAACTCTTGAAGCTAAGATCCTCTCTCTAAAAGAAGATCTTGGAAAATCAAATAAGAAGAATGAATAACTACCTCAAGGAGTTGAAGAACAAGAAAATGAGATTCTCAAATAAGGGCAACCAGTGGAAGAAGGAAGAAAGGCTAAAGAAATCATGAAGAAGAAATATCTTGAAATGGTAGAACAATATCAAGTTGAGGTAAATATCTTAAAAGGTAAATTAGAAGAAAAGGATAAATTGTTACAATTTCAAGGTAGTATTAAGATTTTGGATAATATTCTTAGTAGTCAAAGGTCTCCTACCATAAAGACTGGTCTTGGTTTTCATGAAACCATTGAAGGTGAATCTAGCTCACAAGATGAGGCAAGGAACTCTAATGAAAAATCTGAAATGCTCAACAAGGGGATAAGAGGTCAACCCCATTAACAATCAAGGAAAGAAAGTCTTCAAAGAAAATCGCGTACTCCTATCTATGGAAGTGATAGTTGGTATTTCCTCAGATGAATAATGTTTAATGTTTTGTATGTCATAATTTTGGACATGTTGCAGCCAGATGTAGAAGTAGAATGGTTCAAGCTAATAATTGTCACACAGAAAGATCATCAACTTCCAGGTACTTTAAGGGATATTGTTTTTCTTGCAATATGTTTGGTCACAAATCCATTGACTGCTCTAAAAGGAATATGAAACATGTAAGATGTTATGCATGTAACAAGTTTGGAAATATAGCAAAGGAATGCAGGAGAAAATTTCAGCCACCATACCAAAAGGAGAAAACATCATCACACTCGAACATATCGAAGAAGAAGGAAGTACAATAAAAAATATGTGGGATAGCACAGTATACAAACACAACAGACTTAGGGGGAGCTATAAGTGTGAAACTTTAGAATTCCAATTCTCATATGCAATTATCATGAGGACAAGTTGCGTATATACGTGATTTAGAAGTTGCACAGTCATGTATATGGTGTTTTGAGGAAAAAGCAGTGGGATAGACTCAGGAAAAGTGTTTTGATATGGTTCATTCAATTATCAATTATATTTTATGTTCTGATTGATGATTACAGTTTTATGATGATATGTAGAATTGCTTTTGGCCCTCATAAGTTGTTAATAACTTGATGAATAACTGGTTGATGATGATTCTTACTGACAAATGCAATTATCAGATCTGACAGTGAACAGATGGCAAATGATCAAGGCGAGCATATGCTTCTACTAATGCACTGTTGGCATTATAATAGAAGACCTTGGTACATGATGATACTTATACTGCTTGATTCACATAGTTTCTTTGATTCAGATGACTCTTTTGATAATGGACATATACAAGTTGCTGATATTGATGCTGCTAACATATACTTATGGTGCAGATTATATATGGTGTATGATAGTTGCTGGTGACTATCATCATATTTTTTAGATTATTGGTCCTTGTTATAAATTTCATGATGTAAAGGTCATGAAAAGACCTAATTTCTAACCCCACTATGCATGGGAAGGATGATGTAATAATTAATCATGTATAAACATTTGGTATATCCCCACTTGTTTGGGTGGATGAGTCAAATTTGGTATATCCCCACTTGGTTGGGAGATTCATGTATGTATGAGTCATTGGTGATAGGAAGGTCATACTCACATAGTTGAGATATAGAATCATGTTATTCTTTTGGAAAATATTTTTGCAGACTCTACATGTGCTCAGGGGGAGCATGTACGGTTTAGTGCATCTCAGCATGTACAAAGTGGGAGTTGTAATCAGAGAATTTAGCATGTGCCTGGGGGGTCATGATCAATGTTCATATTCAACTGATTAGATATGGAATTCTTCATTTCAGTTAGCCCTTTTCCCTTGATCTCAAAGGGGGGAATATCTTGATCCGTGGTTTTCCCTTGATGTCAAAGGGGGAGAGTGTCTTGGTGTTGGTGTTTCCATCAAATCCAAAGGGGGAGATTGTTGGAATTATGATACAAGTGTTGTCCTTGATGGAAACTCACATAGATGACATTTCACAATGCAACACGTTAACAAAAAAGGATTACAGATTAGACTCCAGAGATTGAAGAAAGAAAGTGGTTTAAAAAGTATATGTTGGTTCACTTTGTGAGAGCGGCGTATACACGTGGGTCCAATGAACAAAAATGGAATATACTCCCAAGGGTCAATACCATGGTATTATTCCACAATATTGAGTGGAGTATTGACTATTTGATCCCCCCAGGAATAACATGGGTCTTAAGTGGTTTTGGTCCGAGGTATTGAGAAAGGCCTAAAACCATATAAGGAGGAGAAGATCATTAGGCCATGTGTGCAAGTAATGAATATCTTATGAAAAGTGAGATCAAAAGAAAATATGCATGTAATGGGTTTCTGGTGCTTTGCTTGATCTGAACTAAGGATGAACCTTAGTGGTTGACAAGAGATGAGATCTAATGATGGATCAAGATAATAAGACCTTAAATGAATTATCTTTATGTGGTCTAATCATGGATAACCTAGATCTGAATTCTAATGCATGATTTACACTATAAATGTTCTGATCTGGGTATGACTAAAGTCTAGAATAGTTGTGATGTTTTAAGTTAGTATTCGTAGATATGTACGGTGGTTCATTTTGATTGAAGCTTGTATACACGCTGGTTCGACACATCAAAGTAGGGTATATATTATGAAATATGATGTTTGAAGTTGTAGTTGGTTCTGGTTGTTGATGCATAGTTCTGGGTTCTTCTCTGTCTTTTGGTGACTATGTTTTGGTGACAGTGTTCTAAATGCTCAAGTTGATTGATTATGATTTTCTTCAGTGATGATGGGTTTTCAGTGATTAGTTGTATTGCACTAGTAATTGATTTTGATCTTCAATGTTGCTGATAGGTCCAGTATGAAAATTGGATGAAACGTGGCCTTCATATTGTGTTTTCGTGTATCAGGAGTATCCAGTTTGAAAATTTATGAAACATGATCCCTGGAGGATGCTGAGGGTTGGAGCCTTTAGTGACGAAGCCAAAGCTTCCTATCATTAGTGGCTGGTGATTTGATCAATGGGGTTGGAGCTTCCTTCTAGTAGCAGTTGGAAAATGAGTGAAGGTTGGAGCCTTCTATAGGGCAGCACCTATGTACTAGAAAACAGAGTAGCTAGTACAAGAGCCAGGGGGTTGGAGCTCCCTTCCAACAGTAGCTAGAAAAAAAGTGAAGGTTGGAGCCTTCTATAGGTCAGCACCTACATACTAGTAAATAGATCTGCTAGTATAAGAGCTAGGGGGTTGAAACTCCCTTCCAATAGCAGCTCGAAAATGAGAGAAGGTTGTAGCTTTCTATAGGTGGGTGCCTGCGTACTGGTATGAGTTTTCACGAGTACAAGATTGTAAACAGGTTTTCCTTATATTAAAAGAAGGTAGCAACATGTGGTTTTTGTCTTGCATTGGGTTTCCACCTTAAATCTTGGTGTTCATGTGTGTTGATTATGTGTGATGTTTTATTCTATTTTTACTCCACATGGTTACTGTTTATATGGTTAATGAAGTACTGATGTACTCATTAAAGATCAACATATGATGAATTAACTGAATCATATGTTTGTTGGATATACGCTGGTTGCTTTAAAGACAGTTGCGTGTACATGCAAGTTACCTTCATTGAAGTAGTGTATATAAATTTGAGTATGAAAAGAAAAATCTATTGATTTGATAAATATTGATTTAGCCCCCCTACCTCTTAGTATTATTCCCAACACTAGGGCTAAAGACGAGGTCAAGAAAGAAAAAACCAAAGATTAGCATGAATAAACCCTTCTCTCCATTATAAAAAAAATGGAAAATCTTAGTGAAGAAGTCAACTCGTTGGATAGTATAGTTATAAACAAATTCACTACCTTGCAAAAGGACCCAAAATTCCAACTACTTCCCAAAGGGAAATCCCTTTCATAGAAACCAAAATGAAGAAGGCAAGCCAAGCTTGTCTCAAGTCCCAAACACTTTGGCTTTGACTAATGCACTGGAAAAAGATTCATCTTCCGAAGATGAGAAAAGTGAAAATGAAGAGGTAGATGAGCAGGCTAACCTTGTTGAACCTAATGTCTTCAAATTTTTTTTTTTGGAGGTTCGTACACTCATCCTCCCATTAGTGAGGTCACAATTAAAGATAAAAAGGAGGATCCCATTATTAATTTTCATGATAATGGAAGATTCAAAGGGGTTTAGTATTCATGAAAGGACAATAATAAAGACCTTGCAACCTGTAAGGAACCAAAAAAGGATGACTCATTTCCCAAGAAAGCACCTGCTAAGGAACCTCTCCCTAAAAATCCTCCTAAAAAGGATACACAAACTAAAGCTAATCCTAAAAAGTATCCCCCACAAAAAGAGAGCATCAAGAATAAAGTGAAGGGAAAAAAAGTTAGACTTAACATTGGCATAGAGACTACTATAGGTAAAATAACTATAACTGTTCCTTTGAAAGAGTTTGCGAAACTTCCTGAAAAACAACAACAAATTAAGAAATTCCTAGGTCTTGAGGAGGAATAATTACCCGAGGACTTGCAAAACATTCATATCCTGATCATAACCCTAGGCATGTGCCATTTCTGCTCACTTGGGCTATCAATGACCTACTATTACATAATTTTATGTTATACCTAGGGGCTTACGCCAACATCATGCCTTTAAAAGTCATGAAGAAATTAGGTCGCAAAATCACTCGATCATATAAGAAGGGATGTGGTTTTAACTCTAATCCTGTGGAGGTGGAAGGTAACATAAAGGACCTTAAGGTTTCTTTGGCTAGGAATCCTGATATATCCCTTATCATGGATTTTGTTGTCATAGATATTCTTGATGTATAGGGAATGCTCTTGTATATGAAATTGGGAGCCACTATTGGGCATCACCTAAAAATGGACATGTCATATGCCACTATCCCACAATCTGATGGAACCCCTTTTGTCCTATATAGAGAGCCTACTTTCCTTTCTCATGTGATTAATTCTAGACCAATGCCATACTATAGGACACATGTGATGGAAAATTCTTCTCCTATTCTACCTTCACAAGAAGTTTGTATTCTCAAATGAGAAAATCACAAAACAAGAAAAAATTGGAAGTCTAAAAAAGAATATAAGGTCGAGCACTTAGGCTTAATCGATAAATACCTAATGCCTCTCAAGATCCATAGGAAAGTTGGGGGGGGGCTATTACAACGTTTTTAAACTCAATGATGAATTATGCCCACAACCATTCAAGTCAAGTCGTATCACCTCTTTCTGTGACACTTGACATTGTACCATATGCATGTTAGAGTAACATGCATTGCATGCTGATTTTCACAATAGAACTAATGTCATATGATATTTCTCATGGTAGACTGACTACATTTAGATTAAAATGTGCATATTTTATTTTTATATTGATTTTATTGCCTAAAACCAAGCATGGGTGATCATAAGACACCATAGAAACATGTTTCCTCATGGTTTTAGTCTTTTATATGTTTAGATAATATGTCTATGATAACAAAGATATTGTTGGTGTTCTCAAGACCTCTCATTATAGTAGCTTTGCCAAATTCTGATAGATCATCTCCCAGTTGGAGCCAGATGTTACCTACCATTTTGTGGGTGATATCTCTAGGAGAAAATTTTCTCCAAGATGGTCGACAACCGACAGATAGTAACCCCTTTCAGCCACCAACTAGCTCGTTGCACCATTTCTCCACCAACGGATCCAATGTTCCCTCACTCATATTTCATGATTGTATGTTTGAAGGTGGTCCTCCCAACCCTAAAAGTATGCCTTGTCATTTATTAATTGAGTATTGAGGTTTACCTATCATGGAAACTCTTGTGCACAGATTAATGAGGGGATTCGGGAGAAAGAGTGGGCTAGGTTTGTGCTCTTGTAACCTAGACCTATTTTGGATGTTAACCTTGGACCCTAGTCCCATGGGATCCCTTTTATTGGCCTTTGGTAATTAGGGATGGTACTACATGGGAAACCATGATTTTGGTTGCATGGTCCTGCTCCCTCGTACACATAAATCACTCCCCTCCTCCTCATTATAAACCCACTGATCATTCCTCCCACCCAGGTCCACATTCCTCCACTAGGTCCATAAAAGGTTAACCTTCCCCTCCCCTTTTCCCACAACCTAGGTTAGGCCTGGAATGATGCTCGGGGCTTGATGTATCTAAAAAAAAAAATCATAATTGGCCACATTCAATAGAAAAATGTACAACAAAATGCAAAAGATAGTTGGGACAAACACTTTTAGCACATGGGAAAATGGCAATACCTAAGTGATTCCCCATTTACATGGCCATCACCCTAGTTCCTATAGGCCCTATACGAGCCTCCTTTATCATTCACAAACCCATGATTTTCCCAACCACTGGTGGGCAATGAACTACCCCACATTAAAGGGGGTATCCAATGTGATAATTTACACATCATGCTCTCATTCCTTGAGCCCCAAGAAGTTAACCAAAGAAAATAATAAAAGGAAAAAGGCATATAAAGAAGGGTATAAAAATCAAGGCTATAGTAACTAATGTACCATGATTACTGCTTCTTATACATTATTTACCCAAGTGTGGGCTTCCCTTCACTAGTTGTCCTTGTACCCTGGGATGTGATCTAGGATTTCCCCTTCATCCCCTACTTTGTTCCATCAGTTTATCACATTCCACTACCATTTGAATGATCCACCATGTTAGTACTTACAATCTCCTAGGCTGAAAAGGAAATCAACAAGGGTAACCTCAAACCACTTCAGCACAGTAGCTAGCCCTACTGAGCATGAGAGGGATCTCTCTAAGTCTCTTATAAGTGATATGACTTTAAAGCAGATGAATTTTAGGCTAGATATGTATATTTGTTTGTGAAAATTTGGTCTTTTAAGGATTTGCTAAACTTAGGGTTTGGAGCCACAAGTAGGTCTAGGCAGTGAGAATGCAGGAGAAAACATAAGAAGGAGCTAGATATCAGAAGCCATGGTGTAATTTGGGTATTTGTTAGTTTAGTTTAGAGGATATAGCGTGGAAGAAACTAATGAGCATAAATAAACATGATTTCATTAGCATAGGAAGACAAAACACATAACTATGAAAACCAGATAAAAGAGCTTGAAAAAAAAGAATTTTGAATATTTCACTCAAAGGCATTCATAGAAAGAAAAGATATAATGTAGATAAAGATGTTTAGACCATGAAAAAAAAATAAGAATGAAGTACAAGCACCATGAACTCTCTGGGCTAGAGTTCCTTGAAAATAGCTGCAGCATGTATCTGTATTAGCTAAAAGATGATTACAATGCAAGCCTCCTTCACAAAAATTTCAACCCTCTTCTCCTGAAGTGAAATGATACTTATAGACTCTCCTATACCACTTTCCCACCTTCAGGAGACGAATTCCTTGGTGGAGGAACTGACTCTAAGATTCTTTCAACCAACAGGTGAGACTAAGAAGGTGCAACTCAAACACTTCATGAAGAGTTTGTTTAGGAGATTGCTTCTTTTATGAGGCCTAATAAACATCAAAAACATCACCTAGCCTTATAACTAGTTCCATTACATAGAGAATCTTGACTTTGACCAAGTCAGACTAAAAACTAGAAATTTTACACGGTGAAATTTTCCAAATAAAAACACAGAAAGTGTAGAAGCGCAACACCGACTTTGAGCTGATTTTGAGGTGCCTTATAGTAGTCAAAATGAAAATCTGAGAGAACGGTCAACTAGAACTTCAAGTCTATCTTCCAAAACAGTTTGAATTTTTTAATTTGGAGAAAGGAAATACCTTCAAATATCCATTCTCCCAAGGTCACTCCAGAAGTGCAACGCCTATCAAAAAATGGTCGAGAATGCTAGTTTTTTGCCACTTTTTTGCACTTTTCTCCCAAACTAAGCCACCTCTGCAAAATTTGGGAAAAAGGTTTTTTAGAGGATGCCAAGGAATTTCCAAAAATGTATACGTTTCCTCAAATGGACGACTGAGGAAAAAGCATAGTACCAAGGCGCTGCGCTTTTGGAAAAGCCAAATTTTTGAATTTAGAATAAAATTTGCCAAAAAAACTCAAAATGCTCAGAATTGGCTCAAAATTGGAGGGAAGGTGTAAAAATGAGTTTGTTATAGCTTCATGGATGCTTCAGCAAGCATCTCCAAGTTTCCCTCATCCTTTTGATCTTTTTTGGCCTCCTTGAGCTTGGTTTCAAGTTGTTTCACTTTGACAGTGGCAATCATGTTTTGAGCTTGATAATGATGCACCATGTGTCTGAGCATTTGATTATCTTTGTTTTCCTTCTCTAGGAGATTCTCTAAGTGTTCATTCACCCTGTTAAGCCAGTATTCTTTATATTGATTTACCTCTAGCGAAATCCTTTTTTCTAGGTCAAGGTCTTCTTTAAGTAACATTTTTTTTTGTTCCTCTTGCAAAGCTTCCTTAAGACCTCTTGTTCTTGGTCTTTTCCTTTCTCCTCTCACCTCTAATGCTTTAGGCTCACTTGATGTCATGATCTCCTTACCTTTGCCAACTTGGTGCAATAACTTGGCTTTTTTCTTTTCTAGGATCAACTTGTTTGCTTTGAGTTGACTGTCTTCTTGTTCAAGGAATGATATGACATATTTTTCTCTTTCGAAGTTTATCACCAGCTCCTTGATTTGGTAGTATTTGTCCCTGATAACATGTCTCATGCTTGTTATTTGATCTTCTGGCTCTAAATCAATTAGCTCAAACTCATGCTCTACTGTGTCCTTATGTTTTGCTACTGATTCTTTCTTTGTCGATGAAGAAGGCTTGGCCCCACTCTCTTTGTGAGAAGAAAACACAAGCCTCTACCCTTTCTAATACACTTTGGTCACTTTTGGTTTGTGTAGCTGAGTCTTCTCTAATAGTTTTCTAGATGACCCCATCTCTGTTTTTTATTTTGTTGCACTTGGGGACTGAGACGCTGCATTTCCCTCATGCCATTTTACAGCTGTTTCTAGAAAGGCTCCCCAAGCCATACCCCTCTCTACCAGCTGATGAAGAAAAATAGTTTTGATGAGATTGTGATGAAACAAGCTTGGAGAGTGATGTTTTTCATTTAATTGTATATTCTCAGACATTTTTGAAATACTCCTAAATAGGTAATTGCACATGTTAAGTGGCTTTTGAGATGTGAAGTGCATTAAGAGGCGAATATGATAGGCATACAACCTGGAGAATCTACCTTCACAGGTAAAGAACCCCGTGATGGTTTTCATTAAAGGGGCATACTTTTCAAGCAAATATTTGAAAGGCGTGAGGTGTGTATGTGTATCTCTCTATGGAGTCTTTAAGAAGGGCTTGTAGTTTTCAAGATCTAGATTCATTCCCTTGAACCAATATTCACCATTGTTTGGAAAACTAGTTGCTAGAGAGATGGAGGCCACTGATAAGCTAAACTCAATACCAGCGATGACATCAATCTCCCCTTTCAATTGTGTAGCTACTCAATCTATCAGCTACTCATAAAACCCTGCTTCACTTACTCTTTTACAGAATTCCAAATATTGAACATCCTCAAAGTATTGCTTGATGAAATGATAGGAGTTGATTTGGTTGCAATCTGATGGTTCATATCTGAGAATTCTCCCTGCTTTGTGTTGTCTCTTTCTTTCTGGTGAAGATTCAACCTCCATGATGATACAAAGTCATAGCAGCAGGAAGTGAAAATAGATGTGATGTGAGTATGAAAATGAAGTGATATGTGAGATATTTTGACAAAATTATGGGAGGGATTTTATGAAAGATGAGATGGCTTTGAACAGCTGATGGAAATGAGTGAGGAAAATAATGAAAAAATGTGGCTGCTTGTAATTGATGCCAAGAAGGTTTATGATGGGATTTGTCCAAAATAACTCTAGGAATGAGCTAGGGTTTTTTTTTTTAGTGTTTAAACTTTGTTTGGAGGTGAATGAACTGGTCAAAATGACTCATCAAACATGTGTGCAGGTGTAGAATATCAATTTACATGTTTTGGATATGAAAAGTGATGGTGACCATTTCTACCCTAGCATTTCCCATGGAACTTTTGCTACAAACCCTAGCTTGAGAAATTATTGACATGCAATGAAAATGGGAAAGAAAATATAGAGGTAAATGATGTACTTGTTCCTCAACCTTAGAAAGTAATTTGACTGAGCTTGTAAGAAAAAGTTTGGAATTTGGGAAAAATTTGGGTGAGTTTGGATGAGTTTTGGGCTGCTCTGGCACAAGCATAGTGCAGTTCATAGAAACGCAGTGCCAATGCGCATCGTAGTTCATAGAAGCGCAACACCGACCTCTTGAGTGCAACTTTTTGTTCCTTATCACAACGTCAGTCTTACAAACCACTTTTGGAGGCCTTAAACTCCTCCAAATAGAGAGCTTGATAGCTCGCTGGAAATCCCTTGAAGTTAGATATAAGATGGACACCTCAAGCATTGATTTGGACACTCCATGAGGGAGAAAATTTGATTTTACCAAGGTCACTCCAAAAGCTCATGGTTTCTTTGACAAGAGTGCAGCGCCAACTTGAAGATTACTTTTGGATGCCTTCCACTAATCCAAATCACACGCTAAAGATACCATTGGAAAGATTAGGATGTCTTCTACACAATAGAGGCCTCAAACACTACCAAACCCTAGTCCAAACTCCCGAAAATCTATCTTGAAGTAAAGTTGTCCATAAGTGTAGAACTGTCCCGTAGTAATTGTATTTGGGGCATTTCTTTCAATTCATAACACTTGTACATAAACTGAAGGTGGTTTTTGTTTCGTGGAATATAATGGAAAAAAACATCTTTCATGTTTGTAAAATTATTCTCCATTTTGTCAGAAACATATTTTGAATAAAAAATGTCCCTATGAGGAAAGATGAGGTGAGGTAGTATACTGCAACATTGTCTTATTTGAAATAAAGTGTTACCTTTACCTTTATTTTTCTTTCCCTAAGTTGCTAACTCCATTTACCCACTAAATTACATGATGGACATGTTTTATTTTGACATATGGTATCATGACGACACATGGAGTGAAACCCTAGACCATCATCTAAAATGAGGAATTTAACCATTTCATGACCCAAGACACTTAAATGAAGATATGATACGTCGATGAAGACAATGACCGTGATGAGTGATGAAGACCATGAGTAAGTGAAGGGAGAAGCTATGACCTACACACAATAACCCATGACCAAAATTTTATGCGAGGATTCACTGAAATGACAAAAATTTGACTTGACACCCTAACAAGCATAGTAAAAGCACATTTGACCCAGGTGATAGGCTAACAAGACTGACACTAACATTGGCTCCAACTGGGGATGGCAGCTCCTTGGACGTGTCAAGAACACCATAGACCAAGTAGCCTTATTCATTGGGCAATGGAGTCATAATGCAAAAAACTAAACTGAAAACTGAAAACTGACTAACTAACCGACTGACTTGACTATAAAAGACATACTGACTAAGCTTACTTATGGCAGTAGACGATCGGGATCTCAGGGCCTTCACCTCGGGCTTCAAATCTTGATGATAACCACCCACCTGCTGAAGATGTATATACAATCATGTGTAATGATCCCTCCAGTGTAACCAATCCAACAAGTGACTACTTACTTGAATTCAGCTTGTAATTTCCTTGAGAATGTAGAATAAACAAAATCTAGGCAACTTTGAGTGTCCACTGAACATGTGCTCATGATCCATAAATACAAGAAAATTCATCTTTCCAGATGGCTACAACAAATCAGTGTAAGGATCCTTAAAAATCTGAAATGTTACCTTGTCTTGAAATCCAGCAAAATACAAGTACTCCTTTCATTTCGATCTAAAAGAATACTTGGTTGTTGATCGACAGGAAGGAATATGGGAATATGACTTTTTGCCAACTGAGTGTTGGCTATAAATTTCTCAAGCACGAGAAACTCCGATTCTGTCTATGGCATACTGTCTATTCTAGACTCATACTCTTCCATTTCATATTCTAAATCATCCTTGAACAAAACACATTCTTCAAGATTATTAAGTAAGTCAGCCCTATCCTTTTCATGAAGGAAAACAATATTTGTTAGTTGATCTCACTGCAAGAAATCTACATCACAAATTGGCTTACTCACAACAACTTCATGCATAGTTTCACTAGTCTCAAGATTGTCATCATTTAAACCCATATTTTCATTTTCAATAATGGAAGAAATTTCACTCACACAATCTTGACTGTGTGAGCACTGTAAACCTACGTTAACTTGGTCTGTAACATGTTTTTTCAAAAGCTGATCAATTTCATCTTCAGACAGAGGAGACAACTAAGTTTTATAGAAATCAACATTGGCTTGGTGATTTTCATTTTCAATATCAGGAGTAGGCCTTGCTCTATTTTGATCCCAGTATGTTTCATTCAAGGAGGAAACTGATGACTCTTGTTGGGAGGAAAAATCATAAAGGGCTTCTAATATATCTTCTTCCATATATTCTTCATCCCGATACGAAGTTTCAAGAAATTTAATGAAATTTTCAGAAATATCACAATAGCTATCCATCACTGATAAGGAAAAATTGCAGCTTTGATAATGTTGAAAGAAAACTAAATGAAAATCCTTTAGAGAATATAAACTAGCAGATCGTAGACTCTCATACCATTTCCTCGCCATTTCCTCCAAGGTAGCCATGAAAATCTTGATGAGACAATCTTTAGGAAACTTAGCCTTTAATCTATGAATATGACAATGAAATTGGACAAGATGCAAACTAGCATCTTCTCCATCCTGAACTTTAAACTTTGGCAGCCTGTTTGCCAATCTATACAAGGAATTTGATTTAGAAAACCAGGAATATGAGCTTGATTCATAGAAGCATACCTTCGAGTAGTTGAATCCATCTTAAAAAAAATTAAGACACCAAGCAGTTCTTCAAACTACTAGTTTTTGAACAGTGGAGTCGCCATGCAAATTCTGAACTTTTGGATTCTTCGACACTGGAGTCACCAGCTGAAAGATGCACAAACTTTCTTGTGTATAATCATTGTTCACCATTAGTAATCATATCTAATCCTTGTCATTCTTTCCCAGGGAAGATATGATCTTTTGCTCCCCAGCAGTGGCACCAAAAGTGTTAGTCCTTACAATCTCCTAGGCTGAAAAGGAAATTGACAAGGGTAACCTCAAACCACTTCAGCTCAGTAGCTATCCCTATTGAGCATGAGAGGGATCTCTCTAAGTCTCTTCTCAGTGATATGATTTAAAGAAAATGAATTTTAGGCTAGATATTTGTATTTTTTTGTGAAAATTTGGTTTTTTAATGATTTGCTGAACTTAGGGTTTGGAGACACAAGTAGGTCTAGGTTGTGGGAATATAGGAGCAAACATAAGAAGGAGCTAGATATCAAAAGCCATGGTGTAATTTGGGTATTTTTCAGTGTAGTATAGACATATAGTGTGGAAGAAACTAATGAGCATAAATAAACATGATTTCATTAACATAGGAAGACAAAACACATAACTATGAAAACTAGATAACAAAGCTTGAAAAACAAGAATTCTGAATATTTCACTCAAAAGAATTCATAGAAAGATAAAGAAAATGAAGTAAAGATAAAGATGTTTAGGCCATGAGAAAACAAAAATAATGAAGTAAAAGCACCATGAACTCACTGGGCTAGAGTTCCTTGAAAATAGCTGCAACATGTATCTGTATTAGCTGAAAGATGATTATAATGCAAGCCTCCTTCACAAAAAGTTCAAACCTCTTCTCCTGAAGTTAAATGATACTTATAGACTCTCCTAGACCAATTTTCCACCTTTAGGAGTTGAATTCCTTGGTGGAGGAATTGACTCCAAGATTCTTTCAACCAATAGGTGAGAGTGAGAAGGTGCAACTCAAACACTTCATGAAGAGTTTGTTTAGGATTTTGCTTCTTTTATGAGGCCTCATAAACATCAAAAACAACCTATGATGTACATTTATTCATGCCTACATCACCTAGCCTCATAACTAAGGTCATTACATAGAGAATCTTGATCTCGACCAAGTCAGACTGAAAACTAGAAATTTTACATAGTGAAATTTTCCAAATAAAAACACAGAAAGTGTAGAAGTGTAGTGCCACATTTGAGCTGATTTTGATGTGCCTTCTAGGGGTCAAAATGCAAAGATGAGAGAATGGTCAACTATCCCTTCACGTCTAGTTTCCAGAACCGTTTGAATTTTTGAATTTGGAGCATGGGAAGACCTTCAAAAATCCATTCTCCCAAGGTCATGCTAGAAGCACAGCGCCTGTAAAAAAATGGTCCAGAATGCTAGCTTTTCACCACTTTTTTGCACTTTTCTCCCAAAATAAGCCACCTCTGCAGAATCTAGGCAAATGGGTTTTTAGAGGATGCTAAGACCTTTCCAAAAATGTAGACCTTTCCTTAAATGGATTCTTGACGAAAAGTGTAGCCCCAAGGTGCTGCGCTTCTGGAAAAGCCAAATTTCTAAAATTAGACCAAAATTTGCCAAAAGAATGGATGCTTCAGCAAGCATCTCCAAGTTCCCCTCATCCATTTGATCTTTTTTGGCCTCCTTGAGCTTGTTTTCAAGTTGTTTCACTTTGACATTGGTGATCAAGTTTTGAGCTTGATAATGATGCACCATGTGTCTGAGCATTTGGTTTTCTCTATTTTCCTTCTGCAAGAGCTTCTCTAAGTGTTCATTCACCTTTTTAAGCCAATATTCTTTATCTTGATTTACCTCTAGGGCAATCCTTTCTTCTAGGTCAAGATATTCTTTAAGCAACATTTGTTTTTGTTCCTCTTGCAAAGCTTCCTTAAGACCTCTTTTTCTTGGTGTTTTCATTTTTCCTCTCACCTTTGATGCTTCAAGCTCGCTTGATGTCATGATCTCCTTACCTTTGCCAACTTGCTGCAATAACTTGGCTTTTTCCTTTTCTAGGATCAACTCATTTGTTTTGAGTTGACTGTCTTCTTGTTCAAGGAATGATATGACATATTTTTCTCTTTCCAAGTTTATCGCAAGCTCCTTGATTTGGTAGTCTTTATCCTTGATAACCTATCTCATGCTTGTGGTTTGATCTTCTAGCTCTAAATCAATTTTCTCAAACTCATGCTCCATTGTATCGTTATGTTTTGCTTCCGATTCTTGCTTTGTCGATGGAGAAGGCTTAGCCCCTTTCTCTTTGTGAGAAGAAAACACAAGCCTATACCCTTTCTTATACGCTTTGGTCACTTCTGGTTTGGGTAGCTGAGTCTTCTTTGTCAGTATGCTAGATGACCTCATCTCTGTTTACTGTTTTGGTGCATTTGCAGACTAAGATGTTGCATTTTCCTCATGCCATTTTATAGTTGTTTCTAAAAATGCTTCCCAAGCTATACCCCTCTCTGCCAGCTGATGAAGAACAATAGTTTTGATTAGATTGTGATGAAACAAGATTGGAGAGTGCTCTTTTTCCTTTAATTATATCTTCTCAGACATTTTTGAAATACTCTTGAACAGGTAATTGAACATGTTAATTGGCTTTTGAGATGTGAAGTGCATCAAGAGGTGAATATGATAGGCATACAACCTAGAGAATATACCTTCACAGGTAAAGAAACTCATGATGGTTTTCACTAAAGGGGCATACCTCTCAAGAAAATATCTGAAAGGCATGAGGTGAGTATGTGTATCTCTATATGGAGTCTTTAAGAAGGGCTTGTAGTTTTCAAGATCTAGATTCATTCCCTTGAACCAATATTTGCCATTGTTTTGAAAATCACTTGCTAGTGAGATGCAGGCCACTGAGAAGCTAAACTCAATACCAGCGTTGACAACAATCTCCCCTTCCAATTGTGTACCTACCCAGTCTATCAGCTGCTCATAAAACCTTGCTTCACATACTCTTTTACAGAATTCCAAACAGTGAACATCCTCGAAGCATTGCTTGATGAAAGAATAGGAGTTGATTTGGTTGCAATCTGATGGTTCATATCTGAGAATACTCCCTCCTTTGTGTTGTCTCTTCCTTTCTGGTCAAGATTCGACCTCCATGATGATATAAAGTCCTAGCAGCAGGAAGTGAAAATAGATGTGAGGTGAGTATGAAAATGAAGTGATATGTGAGAGATTTTGACAAAATGATTGGAGGGATTTTATGAAAGATGAGATGGCTTTGAACAACTAATGGAAATGAGTGAGGAAAATAATGAACAAATGTGGCCACTTGTAAGTGAGGCCAAGAAGGTTTATGATGAGATTTGTACAAAAAAACTCTGGGAATGAGTTAGGGTTTTGTTTTTTTAGTGTTTAAACTTTGATTGGAGGTGAATGAATAGGTCAAAATGACTCATCAGACATGTGTGCAGGTGTAGAATATCAATTTCCATGTTTCGGAGATGAAAAGTGATGATGACCATTTTTACCCTAGCATTTCTTGTGGAACTTTTGCTACAAACCCTAGCTTGAGAAATTATTGACATGCAATGAAAATGGGAAAGCAAATATAGAGGGAAATGATGTACTTACTTGTTCCTTAGCCTTAGAAAGCAATTTAACTAAGATTGTAAGAAAAACTTTGGAATTTGGGAAAAATTTCGATGAGTTTGGATGAGTTTTGGGCTGCTCTAGCACAAGCATAGCGCAGTTCATAGAAACACAATGCCAAAGCACAACACAGTTCATAGAAGCATAGCACCAACCTCCTAAGCTCAGCTACTTTGTTCTTGAGCGCAATGTGGGTCTTACAAACCACTTTTGGAGGCCTTAAACTACTCCAAATTGAGCGTTTAATAGCTCGTTGGAAAGTTCTTGAAGTCTACTATAACATGGACACCACAAGAATGTGATTTGGACACTCCATGAGGGAGAAAATTTGATCTTCCCAAGGTCACTCCAAAAACTCTAGGTTTCTCTGACAAGAGCGCAGTGCCAACGTGTAGAATACTTTTGGATACCTTCTGCTAATCCAAATCACAAGCTAAAGATACCATTGGAAAGCTTAGGATGTCAGCTAGACAATAGAGGCCTCAAGCACTGCCAAAACTTGCTCCAATCTCCTAAAAACCTATCTTGAAGTTAAGTTGTCTAGAAGTGCAGCAACTCTCTCGTCGCAATTGTATTTTGGGCATTTATTTCAAATCATAACATCTGTACATAAACTGAAGGACGTTTTTGTTCCTTGGACTATAATGGAAAAACACCTCTTTCACTTTTGTAAAATTATTCTCCATTGTGTCAAAAAAATATTTTGAAGCAAACATGTCCCTATGAGGAATGATGCGGCGAGGTAGTGTACTGCAACATTGTCTTATTTGAAATAAAATATTGCCTTTACCTTTATTTTTCTTTCCCTAAGCTACTAACTCCCTTTACCCACTGAATTACATGATGGACATGTTTTATTTTGACATATGGTATCATGACGAAACATTGAGTGAAACCCTAGACCATGATATAAAATGAGAAATTTAACCATTTCATGACCCAAGACACTTAAATGAAGATATCATACCTCAAAGAAGACAATGACAGTGATGAGTGATCAAGACCATAAGTGAAGGGAGCAGCTGTGACCTAGACACAACAACCAATGACCAAATTTTTATTTGAGGATTCATTAAAATGACGAAAAACTTGACTTGACACCCTAACAAGTATAGTAAAATCACATTTGATCTAGGTGACAGGCTAACAAGACCGACACTAACATTGGCTCCAATTGGGGATGGTATCTCCTTAGAGGTGTCAAGAATACCGTAGACCAAGTAGCCTTATTCATTGAGCAATGCAGTCAAAATGAAAAAATTAAACTAAAAACTAAAAATTGACTAACTAACCGACTAACTTGACTATAAAAAACATACTAATTAAACTTACTTATGGCAGTAGACCATTAGGATCTTAGGGCCTTCACCTCGGGCTTCAAATCTTGATGATAACCGCCCACCTGTTTAAGATGTATATACAATCATGTGTAATGATCCCTCGAGTGTAACCAATCCAACAAGTGGCTACTTACTTGAATTGTGCTTTTAATTTCCTTGAGCATGAAGAATAAACAAAATCTAGGAAACTCTGAGTGTCCACTGAACATGTGGTCATGATCGATAAATACATGAAAATTCATCTTTCTAGACAGCTGCAACAAATCAGTGGAAGGATCCGTAAAAATCTGAAATGTTACCTTGTCTTGAAATCCAGTAAAAATACAAGTACTCCTTTCATTTTGATCTAAAAGAATACTTGGTTGTTGATCCACGGGAAGGCATAAGGGAATATGGCTTTCTACCACCTGATTGTTGGCTATAAATTTCTCAAGCATGAGCAACTCTGATTATGTCTCTGGCATACTATCTATTTCAAACTCATACTCTTCCATTTCATATTCTAAATCATCCTTGAACAAAACAAATCCTTCAAGATTATTAAGCAGGTCAGCCCTATCTTTCGATGAAGGAAAACAGTCTTTGTTAGCTGATCTCGTTGCAAGAAATCTACATCACAAATTGGCATACTCACAACAACTTCATGTATAGTTTCATTAGTCTCATGATTGTCATCATTTAAACCCAGATTTTAATTTTCAATAATGGAAGAAATTTCACTCACACAATCTTGAGTGTGTGAGCACTCTAAACATGCCTTAACTTGGTCTGTAACATGTCTTTTCGAAAGCTGATCAATTTCATCTTCAGATAGAGGGGACAAGTGAGTTTTATAGAAAGCAACATTGGCTTGGTGATTTTCATTTTGAAGATCAGGAGTAGGCCTTGCTCTATTTTGATCCTAGTCAGTTTCATTCAAGGAGGAAACTGTTGATTCTTGTTGGGAGGAAAAATCATATAGGGCTTCTAAGATATCTTCTTCCATACATTCTTCATCCCCATACGAATTTTCAAGAAATTTAATGAAATTTTCAGAAATCTCACAACAGCTATCCATCATTGATAAGGAAAAATTACAGCTTTGATAATGTTGAAAGAAAACTAAATGAAAATCCTTTAGAGAATATAAACTAGCAGATGGTAGAATATCATACCATTTCCTCACCGTTTCCTCACCATTTCCTCCAAGGTAACCATGAAAATCTTCATCAGACAATCTTCAGGAAACTTAGCCTTTAATATGTGAATATGAAAATGAAATTTGACCAGATGCAAACTAGCATCTTCTCCATCACGACCTTTAAACTTTGGCAACTCTATTTGCCAATCTATACAAGGAATTCGATTCGGAAAACCAGGAATATGAGCTTGATTCATAGGATCATACCTTCAAGCAGTTGAATCCATCTTGAAACAATTAAGATGCCAAGAAGTTCTTCAAACTACCAGTTTTTGAAGAGTGGAGTCGCCATGCAAATTCTAAACTTTTGGATTCTTCGACACTGGAGTCGCTAGGTGAAAGATGCACAGACTTTCTTCTATCTAATCACTGTTCACCATCAGCAATCAAATCTGATCCTTGTCGTTCTTTCCCAGGGAATATATGATCTTTCGCTCCCCGGCAGTGGCGCCAAAAATGTTAGTCCTTACAATATCCTAGGCTGAAAAGGAAATCGACAAGGGTAACCTCAAACCACTTCAGCTCAATAGCTATCCCGACTAAGCATGAGAGGGATCTCTCTAAGTCTCTTATCAGTGATATGATTTTAAAGAAAATGAATTTTAGGCTAGATATGTGTATTCATTTTTCTGAAAATTTGGTCTTTTAAGGATTTGCTAAACTTAGGGTTTGGAGCCACAAGTAGGTCTAGGCAGTGGGAATGCAGGAGAAAACATAAGAAGGAGCTAGATATCAGAAGCCATGGTGTAATTTGGGTATTTTTCAGTGTAGTATAGAGGATATAGTGTGAAAGAAACTAATGAGCATAAATAAATGTGATTTCATTAGCATAGGAGGACAAAACACATAACTATGAAAATAAGATAACAAAGCTTGAAAGACAAGAATTCTGAATATTTCACTCAAAGGAATTCATAGAGAGAAGAGATATAATGTAGATAAAGATGTTTATACCATGAGAAAACAAAAATAATGAAGTATAAGCACCATGAACTCACTGGGCCAGAGTTCCTTGAAAATAGCTGCAACCTGTATCTGTATTAGCTGAAAGATGATTACAATGCAAGCCTCCTTCACAAAAAGTTGAACCCTCTTCTCCTAAAGTGAAATGATACTTATAGACTCTCGTAGACCACTTTCCCACCTTTAGGAGTCGAATTCCTTGGTGGAGGAACTGACTCCAATATTCTCTCAACCAACAGGTGAGAGTGAGAAGGTGCAACTCAAACACTTCATGAAGAGTTTGTTTAGGAGTTTGCTTCTTTTATGAGGCCTAATGAACATTAAAAACAACCTATGATGTACATTTATTCATGCCTACATCATCTAGCCTCATAACTAGGGCCATTACATAGAGAATCTTGACTTTGACCAAGTCAAACTGAAAACTAGAAATTTTACACAGTGAAGTTTTCCAAATAAAAACACAAAAAGTGCAAAAGCGTAGCGCCACATTTGGGCTGATTTTGAGGTGCCTTCCAGGGGTAAAAATGAAAATATGAGAGAATGTTCAACTATCCCTTCAAGTCTAGTTTCCATAACAGTTTGAATTTTTGAATTTCGAGCATGGGAAGACCTTCACACATCCATTCTCCCACTGTCACTCCAAAAGTGCAGAACCTGTCAAAAAATGGTCTAGAATGCTATTTTTCCCCACTTTTTTGCACTTTTCTCCCAAACTAAGCCACCTCTGAAAAATATGGGATAATGGGGTTTTATAGGATGCCAAGACCTTTCCAAAAATGTAGATCTTTCCTCAAATGGACTCCTGAGGAAAAAGCACTGGCGTTGCGCTTCTGGAAAAGCCAAATTTATGGATTTAGACCAAAATTTGCCAAAAAAACTCAAAATGCCCAGAATTGGCTCAAAATTGGAGGGAAGGTGTAAAAATGAGTTTTTTTTTATAGATTCATGGATGCTTCAGCAAGAATCTCCAAGTTTCCCTCATCCTTTTGATCTTTTTTGGCCTCCTTGAGCTTGTTTTCAAGTTGTTTCACTTTGACATTGGCGATCATGTTTTGAGCTTGATAATGATGCGTCATGTGTCTAAGCATTTGATTATCTCTATTTTCCTTCACCAGGAGCTTATCTAAGTGTTCATTCACCCTATTAAGCTAATATTCTTTATCTTGATTTACCTCTAGGGCAATCCTTTCTTCTAGGTTAAGGTCTTCTTTAAGCAATATTTGTTTTTGTTCCTCTTTCAAAGCTTCCTTAAGACCTCTTGTTCTTGGTCTTTTCCTTTTTCCTCTCACCTCTAATGCTTTAGGCTTGCTTGATGCCATGATATCCTTACCTTTTCCAACTTGCTGTAATAACTTGGCTTTTTCCTTTTCTAGGATCAACTCCTTTTCTTTGAGTTGACTGTCTTCTTGTTCAAGTAATGATATGACATATTTTGCTCTTTCCAAGTTTATTGCCAGCTCCTTGATTTGATAGTCTTTGTCCCTAATAACATGTCTCATTCTTGTGGTTTGATCTTCTGGCTCTGAATCAATTAGATCATGCTCCACTGTATCCTTATGTTTTGTTGTTGACTCCTGCTTTGTCGATGAAGAAGGCTTGGCCCCTTTCTCTTTGTGAGAAGAAAACACAAGCCTCTGCCCTTTCTTATACACTTTGGTCACTTCTATTTTGGGTAGCTGAGTCTTCTCTGCTAGTTTGCTAGATGACTCCATCTCTATTTGTTGTTTTGGTGCACTTGGGGACTGAGACGCTGCATTTTCCTCATGCCATTTTACAGTTGTTTCTAAAAAGGCTTCCCAAGCCATACCCCTCTTCTAGCTGATGAAGAACAATAGCTTTGTTGAGATTTTGATGAAACAAGCTTGGAGATTGCTCTTTCTCTATTAACTGTATCTTCTCAGACATTTTTGAAATACTCCTGAATAGGTAATTGCACATGTTAAGTGGCTTTTGAGATGTGAAGTGCATCAAGAGGCGAATATGATAGGCATACAACCTGGAGAATCTACCTTCACAAGTAAGGAACCTCATGATGGTTTTCATTAAAGGGGAATACTTGTCAAGCAAATATCTCAAAGGCATGAGGTGAGTATGTGTATCTCTGTATGGAGTCTTTAAGAAGGGCTTGTAGTTTTCAAGATCTAGATTCATTCCCTTGAACCAATATTCGCCAATGTTTAGCAAACCAATTGATAGTGAGATGGAGGCTACTGAGAAGCTAAACTCAATACCAACGATGATAGAAATCTCCCCTTTCAATTGTGTAGCTACCCAATCTGTCAACTGCTCATAAAACCCTGCTTCACTTACTCTTTTACAGAATTCCAAACAATGAAAATCCTTGAAGAATTACTTGATGAAAGGATAGGAGTTGATTTGGTTGCAATCTTATGGTTCATAACTGAGAATCCTCCCTCCTTTGTGTTGTCTCTTTCTTTCTGGTGAAGATTCAACCTGCATGATGATACAAAGTCCTAGCAGTAGGAAGTGAAAATGGATGTGAGGTGAGTATGAAAATGAAGTGATATGTGAGAGATTTCTACAAAATGATGGGAGGGATTTTATGAAAGATGAGATGGCTTTAAACAACTGATGGAAATGAGTGAGGAAAATAATGAACAAATGTGGTTGGTTGTAAGTGAGGCTAAGAAGTTTTATAATGAGATTTGTCCAAAATAACTCTAGGAATGAGATAGGGTTTTGCTTTTTTAGTGTTTAAAATTTGTTTGGAGGTGAATGAACTGGTCAAAATGACTCATCAGACATGTGTAGGTGTAGAATGTCAATTTACACGTTTTGGAGACGAAAAGTGATAATCAACATTTCTACCCTAGCATTTCCCATGGAACTTTTGCTACAAACCCTAGATTGAGAAATTATTGACATGGAATGAAAATGGGAAAGAAAATATAGAGGGAAATGATGTACTTACTTGTTCCTCAACCTTAGAAAGCAATTTGACTGAGGTTGTAAGAAAAATTTGGAATTTGGGCAAAATTTGGGTGAGTTTGGATGAGTTTTGGGCTGCTTTGGCACAAGTGCAGCGCAGTTCACATAAACGCAGCCAAAGCGCAGTGTAATTCACAGAAGCGCAGCAACGGTCTTACAAACCCCTTTTGGAGGCATTAAACTACTGAAAATTGGGAGCTTGATAGCTTGTTGGAAAGATCTTGAAGTCTGATATAAGATGGACACCTCAAGCGTGTGATTTGTACACTCCATGAGGGAGAAAGGTTGATTTTCCCAAGGTCACTCCAAAAACTCAGGGTTTCTCTGACAAGAGTGCAGCGCCAACTTGCATATTACTTTTGGATGTCATCCACTAATCCAAATCACAATCTCGGGGTACCATTGGAAAGATTAGGGTGTCTGCTACACAATAGAGGCCTCAAGCACTACCAAAACCTGCTCCAAACTCCTGAGAAACTATCTTGAAGTCAAGTTGTCTAGCAGTGCAACAACTCTCTTATAGAAATTCTATTTTGGGCATTTCTTTCAAATCATAACACCTATGCAGAAATGGAAGGGGGTTTTTGTTCCTTGAATTATAATTGACAAAAACGTCTTTCACTTTTGTAAAATTATTCTCCATTTTTTCAGAAACATATTTTGAAGAAAACATGTCCCTATGAGGAATGATGAGGCAAGGTAGTGTTGGGTTGTGTTATATTCTTTCCACAACTAGCCCACATAGTTAACCGGGGGATTAGAGGGGGGATGGAGCCCCCCCTTCATTGCACCGATTGTGTAGCGAGGGGCTCACAGGGGGTTTGAGTGGTGCAGGTATCCCCACTCTATGGGCAAACCCACCTATGGGTTTGAGGGGTTTTGGAACCTATGTTAGGTTGGGCGGACCCACCTATGGTTTTGTGCATGATTTTCACACATGTTTTTGAAAGTGATGGTTTTCAGTCCATGGTTTTCGACGTGATGGTTTTTGGTCCATGGTATTGGATGCTTCAGCATGTATAAATATGTATTATAACATTGAAAGGAACATAATGAAAAATCAAGCTGGTAGTCCCGATTTTGGGATCTAGGGGAAAATGTCTGTTTATATGTGTTTTATTTGTTATGCTCTCGTATTGATTATTTTCTATGTTTTAGAATTCGTATGTAGGTAATTTCTATACGGGGTTAAAACCTACATTTGGTATCAGAGGTGTTTTGGCTTTAAGGGGACACCTTTGTTGCTAAGGGGTTTCGCTCGGGCCTGTGGTAGACCCTATTTAGTGGGAGATCTACGAGATCGATTCTGGTGGTGAAAGAAGATGGCAAGCAGTGGAAAGATAGAGATTGAGAAATTTAATGGTCAGAGTTTTGAGTTGTGGAAACTCAAGATGGAGGATCTATTGGTGGATAAAGATCAGTGGATCACGGTAGGTTTGGGTACTAAACCAATGGGAGTGTCCGATGAATAATGGAAGAAGTTGGATCGGAAGGCAAAGAGCATAATAGGATTGTTTGTCTCAGATTCAGTATTGTTGAATGTATCAAGGGAAGCTACGTCGAAGGCTTTGTGGGACAAGTTAGGGACTTTGTACCAATCTAAGTCTCTAGTGAATAAACTGTTCTTGTGGAAAACGTTGTATAACCTGAGACGAAAGATGGAGACTCGGTGACAGAGCATATGAACGCATTTAATATTGTGGTAAGTTAGTTAGCATATGTTGATATTAAAATTACATATGAAGATAAGTGCATTAGTTTGTTGTGTTCTCTACTAGATTCGTGGGATAATTTGGTTATTTCAATAGGTAGCAAGGAAACTACCTTACAGTTTGATGAAATAGTCTCATCCTTGCTGACAAAGGAGATGAGAAGGAAAAATATGGAGAGCTAGAATGGTGATGCCTTGCGTGTATGAAGACGGTCCCAGAACAGAAACAAAAATAAGTCATTGAGTGGGAGATCTAAATCTATAGGGAGATCTAAATCTCTAGGAAAACCTGTAAAGGTGGTGTCCTGGAAATGCAGAAAGGGAGGGCACTACAAAAGGGACTGTAAATCTAAAGCTCTTGATAAAGGAAAGGGATTTGATGATTCTTCTTCTACATAGGCGAAAACCACCTCAGATGAAGGTGGGGATGTGTACTTGGCTTCTTCAAGTACACATGTAGATCATGAGGCATGGTTGAATGACTCAGGTGCATCCTTTCACTTCACTCCCCATAGAGAGTGGTTTTGAAAGTATGAGAAATGCGATGGTGGTGATGTCTTCTTAGGGGATGATAGGAAGGTTAGAATCATTGGTCATGGAAAAGTAAAGTTGAAGTTGCAAGGTGGAAGGGTCAGAACACTTCCGGGTGTTATGCATATTCCTGCATTGGCCATAAATCTGATTTCTGTAAGAAAGTTGGATGATGTAGGTGTAGAAACAATGTTTGAAAAGGATACCTGCAAGATGGTTCGGGGAGCACTAGTATTCATGCGGGAAGTTTGGATTGGAACTCTGTAGAAGCTACAAGGTAGCACGGTTGTTTATGGGTGCAACAGTTCTATGGTTCTTGAAAGTGGAGCAGAAAATCTAGTGGTGTCTGGAGAGAAGACCATGTTGTGGCATCAAAGGCTTGGACATATTGGAGAGAAGGGCCTTCGAATACTTCATGGTAAAGGTATGGCATAAGGTATGAGTAATAGCTCTCTGGATTTTGATTTCTGTGAAAATTTTGTATATGGGAAGTAGAATCGGGTGAGTTTCCCCTCTGGTGGTAACAGGGCGAAACAGATATTAGAGCTTGTGCACAGTGATGTGTTTGGACCTATGAAGGTTCCATCACTGGGTAAGTTTGTGTACTATGTATCATTTATAGATGATTTCTCAAGGAATACATGGATATATTTCCTTAACAAGAAATCTGAAGTCTTTGACAAGTTTAAAGAATTTAAGGCTTGAGTGGAAAACCAAACAGAGAAGAAGATAAAGGTGCTAGGGACAAATAATGGTGGAGAGTTTTGTAGTACAGAATTTAAAGAATTCTGTAAGAAGTGTGGTATAGCATGGCAGAAGACTACTCCATATTCACCTCAGCATAATGGAGTTGTAGAAAGAATGAACAAGACGTTGATGGAAAGGGCAAGAAGCATGCTCAGTGGTGCCAGGTTGGGACATGAATTCTGGGCAGAGGCGGTGGAGACAACATGTTACCTGGTCAATAGATCACCTTCATCAACATTGGAGGATAAGAATCCACAAGAGGTATGGACTGGTAAGAAACCCTCTCTTTCACATCTGAGGGTATTTGGATGTGATGCATATGTACATGTTGCAAAGGAGAAATGAACCAATTTGGATAGTAAATCTAAAAAGTGCATCTTTATTGGGTATAAGGATGGTTTAAAGGGTTATAGGCTTTGGAACCCAATAAGAAGGAAGCTTGTGTATAGTTGAGATGTGGTGTTCAAAGAGGTGAAAGATGTTATTAAACATGAAGTCCAACCAAAGGAACCTAAGAAGATATAGTTTGAGCTAAAGGAGGAAGAATCAGACTATACAACAGAGGAGGAATTAGAAGATGAAGAGCCACAAACTCTGGGTGTGAGAAGATCAGTTCAAGAAAGAAGGCAGCCAGTAAGGTATAGTCCATCTACTTTCTGTTCAAATTTTTCTTTATCTATTACTGATGATGATCTGAGAACTGTGAAGGAAGAAGTAGACTCAGAGGATGGAAAACTCTGGAAAGAGACCATGGTTGATGAAATGGCATCTTTGCACAAAAATGAGGCTTGGGATCTGGTGGAGTTGCCGGCTGGAAGGAAACCCATTAGCAGCAAATGGGTGTTCAAGAAGAAGACAAATGCAAAAGGAAAGGTGGAGAAATACAAAGCTCGGTTGGTAGCAGAAGGTTATTCCCAGGTGCTAGGAATTGATTTTGGTGATATTTTTTTTGCTGTTGCCGAGGCAACTTCTATTAGATTACTTTTATCTATTGTTGTTGCTTTTAATTTTGAGGTAGAACAGATGGATGTGAAGAGAACATTTCTTCATGGGGATCTAGAAGAGGAGATCTACATGAAGCAACCTGAAGGTTTCACAGTGAAGGGTAAGAAAGAACCGGTATGCAAGTTAAAGAAGTCTCTGTATGGGTTAAAATAGTCACCAAGGATGTCGTATTAGAAATTTGATACATTTATACGGGGAATTGGCTTCACCAGAAGCAAAGCAGATCACTGTGTGTATTTTAAATTAATTGGTGTTCGTGTTATTTATCTGGTCTTGTATGTGGATGATATGTTGCTGGTTGGAAATGACAAAGAAATTATCCAGGATTTGAAGACCCATTTGTCCTCCAAATTCAACATGGAAGATCTTGGTGCTGCAAACTATATTTTGGGCATGGAAATTAAAAGAGATCAGGCAAAGAGGAAGCTCTAGTTAAACCAGAGGAAGTATGTTGAGACAATATTGCAGAGGTTTAATATGCAAGATAGTAAACTGGTGAAGGTTCCTATTCCTGTTGGTGTAAAGTTTTCTGCTAAACAGTGCCCCAAGACACAAGAAGAGGAGGAGGACATGTCTCATGTTCCATATGAAAGTGTAATCGGTAGCATGATGTATGTGATGGTCTGTACTAGACTAGACATTGCACATGCAGTGGGAGTATTGAGAAGGTTTATGTCAAAACCAGGGAAGGAGCACTGGAAAGTAGTGAAGCGAGTTTTCAAGTATTTGTGTGGCACTAGTGATTATGGTTTGTGCAAACAAGGAAGACTAGGATTGGATAGAGTGTTGTATATTTGTGGATTTGTTGATGCACACTGGGTTGGAGATCTGGATTAGAGAAGATCTACAAGTGGGTATGTGTTTAACCTATTTGGAGGTGCAGTCAATTGGATGAGTAAGAAACAATATGTAATCACACTATCAAATAGAGAGGTAGAATACATGGCATCCACTCATGCAAGAAAGGAAGAAGTTCAGTTGCAGAGATTGTGTTCAAGTATGGGGTTAGTATAGGGAGCTATAAGGATAGACTGTGACATCCAAAGTGTAATTTTCTTGGCAAAGAACCCTGCATATCATTCAAAGACAAAGCACATTGATGTTCAGTATCACTTTGTGAGGGATATGATAGAAGACAAAAAGGTGTTGCTGGTAAAGGTGGACACTTTGAAGAATACTGCAGATGCATTGACAAAATTGGTGAGCTCTGAGAAGCTCTCTTGGTATAGAGAAATAATGGGCATTGCAAGGCTGGATAAATGACTAAGCTCTGTTGTGGTCCCCTATGGAAAGAAAATAACAAGTGGGAGAATGTTGGGTTGTGTTATGTTCATTCCACAACTAGCCCACGTAGTTAACCAGGGGGTTATAGGGGGGGTGGAGCCCACCCTCTATTGCGCCGATTGCATAGCAGGGGGCTCATAGGGGGTTTGAGGGCTACAAGTAACCCCACTCTATGGGGTCTGGGGCAGCGCCCTAGAAAATTTTGGTTTTGGAACCTATGTTAGGTTGGGCGAACCCACCTATGGTTTTGTGCATGATTTTCGCACATGTTTTTGGACGCGGTGGTTTTCGGTCCATGGTTTTGGACGCGATGGTTTTTGGTCCATGGTATTGGATGCTTAGGCATCTATAAATATGCATTATAACATTGAAAGGAACATAATGGAAAATCAAGATGGTAGTCCTAGTTTTTGGATCCAGTGGAAAATCTCTGTGTATATATGTTTTATGTGTTATGCTCTCGCATTGTTTATTTTCTATGTTTTAGAATTCGTATGAAGGTAATTTATATACGGGGTTAAAACCTACAAGTAGTGTACTACAAAATTGTTTTATTTGAAATAAAACATTACCTTTATCTTTATTTTTCTTTCCCTAAGCTTCTAACTCCCTTTACCCACTGAATTACATGATGGACATGTTTTATTTTGACATATGTTATCATGACGACACATGGAGTGAAACCCTAGACCATGATCTAAAATAAGGAATATGCCATTTCATGACCCAAGACACTTAAATGAACATATGATACCTCAAAGAAGAAAATGACCATGATGAGTGATGAAGACCATAAGTAAGTGAAGGGAGCAGCTGTGACCTAGACACAACAACCAATGACCAAATGTTTATTTGATGATTCACTGAAATGACAAAAGTTTTACTTGAAACCCTAATAAGCAGTAACCGCACATTTAATCTAGGTGACAGGATAACAATACTAACACTAACATACCAAAGAAATACCATCCCCTATAGAAGTAGAAACCACCTAATAAAGTGCTTGGTTAAACCCATTTGGATCTTGGAGACACTAGCACATGCCAAATCCCATGGTGGAAGGACATGCCATTATGAAGTACCCACTTGATTTCCATGGTTTGTAAAATATTTTACTTGATTTCTCTAATGACTTGATGTACTTGAAGGCAATCGGATGCCTTCGATTTTATGCAGGATTGCATATAGTCCCCATCTTAGGTTTGGTATCCCTATGCGGAGTGCTAACCCCTATAGGGCTACATTAGTGCATGTAGGGTGTGTGTAGATATACATGCACCTCCATAGTAGCAGAAAACATTCCATGGATCCCTTGAGTCATTCAGAGATTTCTTGTGGTTCATTGATTGGCCAAGGAAGATGCACTTGGTTCACCATGCCCAACTGGCTCCATAGTTGTAGTATACACATGACAGATGATTGAAGATCTATACAATGATGTGGCATCACTTTTACCATCATCCTAACACTATAAAATGGTCTACAAGAATATTCTATTTTTTTCGAGACCCATGAGGACACCTGTGTGCCCCCACATCCATTTGCGAGGACCACAAGTTTATTGCTACGAGAACAAGGTTCCAACACCTTGTCCAGTAATACTGGGAGTCCCATTTCACCATATGGCACCTATGGACTTCATTAGTCCTACTCTAAGGCCTAATGAAACATGTTATTAATCATTCGACCTTCATGAGAGGCTTTAGTCTTCTATTATTGAACTAGTTTGGTGGGATTTCCACTAAAGAGTTGTTATTTGGTACATTATTTTAGTTTAGGGGATAAATTAGGAAAATAGTATCTAAATTGAATTCATTATGCATTGTATAAATATATGATGAGTTGATTCATTCTCTCATCATCACTTCGATTGGATCATATCTTTTTGAGATATTTTCGCTATCCTTTAAGTATGAGATTTTCAAGATGAATGGATGAATTTCGATGTTTGGATAATCTTCTCTGTCTTGAAGCTTTTACGATTAGAGTTTCTTGGTGATTGGATATATTCTTCTTACATGTAAGTAATGTTTCCATGTTGTTTTTATTTATCTTGCTACATACATGTTATTGGGATTTTCATTATTCAAGGGTTAACTTGTTTCTTTCATCGAATGAAATTATGGAAATTGCATATCTAAATAACCTTGTATCATGAATGGGCCATGTTTAAATGAATGAATTTTCCTTGAGACTTACCTATTGAATTTCTCTTCGCAAGTCACCAAATATTGTTAAACAAAGTATAACTGACTTTTAAGATTCTTCAATTAAGCCCTAGAGCCTCACAAAGTTAATTTTTAGGCCCCCTGTCAAGTGGAAATGAATCTAAACCTTGAACCTTCTACGACTCCATCTCTCCCAAAGGAAAAAACATGGGTCCTCCTCTCATGACCACTTTAAAGTACATCTTTATCTTCACCTTACTTATTTTCTAGGTCTATCACCATTGGGTCCCATAGGGAATCAATTTTCTTGCAAACTGCCCACAAAAATTCTATCTCTTGGGTCCTACTGTGTTGGTGTGTCTCCTAGGTGCCCTCCTATTTTGAAGAAATTTCAACAGTGGGATTTTGAATATCTCAATCCGTAGCATTGAGATTGAATCTTGCCATTAGTTCACTTAGGTTAGAAACCTCACTGGTATCATTGAATTAGCTGTCACTGAAAATTCCTTCCTTGATCCCCTTCTCCTCTTTGAGTAGGTCAAGAACATCATTGGTTTCTTAACCACATTCTCTTGACCCAACCTCAGGGCCACTTCATTCGGTTTGGTCCCATGACTTTTTGAAGCCAATTTCACAAAGAACACTTCGAAGCCAAATTTCCACAGATTTTAGGAGCTAAGAATCCTCTTGACGAGTCATATATACTCAAACCCTAATTCTTATAATTCCCCTAAGCCCTTCCTATATTTTTATGTAACCATCTCACAAAATATAATAAGAGATATATCAACGAATCCAAAATTAGCCTCTTTGAGGGGGAAACCTCCTTTACATTACACAAATGAAGAATTCTTGGATCATTCGAATGAAAAAGCCTCCTTTCTATATATAGGAGTCTAAGGGGTCACAATACAATCAGATATGACATAAAAATAATAATGTAAAAGAACAACCATAACAATAGTGGGCTTCTATGGGGCATAATAATAACAATATAGGGACTACATGGGCACAATAATAACAATAAGGGGGCTACACTGACAATAACATTGAGGGAATAAACTAGTATTATAGGTACCTAACATTCCCCTCTCCTTCAAAAAAGTGTTTTCCTCAATGCTTGAGTAGTTCTGGATGCTTATGTATAAAATTCTCATCCTCTCATGTGGAATCTTTAGTTGGTAAGTTATTCCACTTGACCAGATACTCTAAAATTGATCAATTTCGTAGCTGTCGAGTTCTTGTTTCTGTGACTTCTTCAAGTTCCAATACGATTGTTCCTTCTTCACCAAGTTCTAGAAATATTGTTTGAACTAGGAGTTGGTCACCTATAACCTTCTTTAAGCATGAAACATGGAAAATTGGGTGCACTCGACATGATTCAGGAAGCTCCAATTTGTATGCCATAGTACCAATATTTTGCAACACATTGTAAGGACTAGAATACTTTGGTGATAATTTATTATCCTTCTTAGTTTTATTGAGGGACATTTGTTTGTATGGTTATAGCCGTAAAAACACCAAGTCACCTACATCCAAACTTCTTTCGATGCGATGTTGATTTGCCTGTTGTTTCATTCTATTCTGCACCAAAGTGGGGTTATCCTTTAAGAGTTGGAGAAATTGTTGTTGATGCTTGATGTGATCTTCCACTGCTTGAACCTTAGAATTTTCTCTTAAAGATGATGTGATGGATGATGGATGATATCTATAAAATTCCATAAATGGGGTCATTTTTGGTACATTATGGAAGGAAGTGTTATACCACCATTTAGACAGAGATAACCACTTAACCCATTATGTCTGTTTATCAGATACAAAGCAATGAAGATATGCTTCCAAACATTTATTCACTATCTCAGTTTTCCCATCAGATTGAGGATGATAAGATGAGCTATGAGCTAATTGAGTACCCAAATGAGAAAATAATTCTGTCCAAAATTTTCTACTGAAAATTGGATCTCTGTCACTTACAATAATATTTGGGTTTCCATGTAGCTTTTTAATTGTTTCCATAAATGTGGAAGCAATTATACATGCTTTAAATGGATGAGATAACGCACAAAAGTGTGCATACTTGGTAAGTATATCAACTACCACCATGATGCCACTCTTTCCTTTGGACATGGGTAAACCTATGATAAAATCCATCCATTGAAACCTCCTCCCAATGTTGACTTGGAATGGATAAAGGTTGTAACAAACTTGGGGTCTTAATTGTCTCGACTTTATTTTGTTGAAAAACCAAACATTCCACCACAAACTTTTGAATATAATATTTATGTCCATCCCCAAAAAATTCCTTCTTAACCTTGTCATAAGTTTTTAAAAATCTTGAGTACCCTCCTAAGGGAGAGGTGTGCAATTACAGAAGAATTTTTTGTTTGAGTTGGGAATTCTTACTAAGCTATAAGTGATCTTTGTACAATAATGAATCATTTTTCCATCTAAATGTATTAGATGTACTAGGGTCTTGCTACAACTTTTGAATGAGTTCCCACACTTCTTCGTCATTCTTACATTCATCCCTTTCTTTGGTTATCCAATCTAGATGGATAATAGAAATGGAACGAAGCAATGCTTCCACATCCACATCCTTTCTTGAGAGGCCATCTGCAGCAACATTTTTATCCCCTTTTTTGTAGATGATTTCAAATGCATAACTCAACATCTTTGTGACCCATTTTTGTTGCTCTTCAAAAAATAATCTTTGTTCCAAAAAGTATTTAAGACTATCCTGATCCGTTTTTACCTTGCGATGTCTTCTCATTAGGTAAGGTCGCCATTTCCTAAGTGCATGTAGTATTACCGACATTTCCTTGTCATAAATAGGTTTTTTCTAAATATTTTCCTTTGATTGGTTGACTTTTAAAAGCAATGGGTCTTCGTTATTGCATTAAAACAACATCAATTCCATTTCTTGAGGCATCACATTCCACAATAAAGGTTTTTGTGAAGTCTAGTGTAGCTAAGACTAGTTCTTGGCACATTGCCTCTTTAATATGTTCAAAGGCCTTATTTCCTTCTATAGTCCAAGAAAATTCATCTTTCTTTAGTAATGTTGTTATAGGTGATGTTATTCTCCTATAATTCTTAACAAACTTGTGATAATATCCTGTCAGACCGAGAAGTTCTCACAGATGCTTTATGGATGTGGGGATTTTCCATTCCTTAATGGCTTTAATTTTGTTCGTATCTACCTTAACTACCTCATGAGATACAATATGAATGAGATATTCCACCTTCTATACTCCAAGAAAACATTTAGAGGTTTTTGCATATAATTGTTTCTCAAGCAATAGTTTGAGCACCTCATCAACATGTTGAACACGATCCTTCCAAGAATTGTTGTAGATTAGTATATCATCAAAAAATACTAACACAAATTTTCTAAGGAAGGGTTTGAAAATGGAATTCATCAAACCTTGAAATGTAGAAGCTGTGTTGGTAAGGCCAAATGGCATGACCAAAAATTCACAATGACCCTCATCAGTTCTAAATGTTGTTTTCAGAATGTCTTTAGTCTTCGTTCTTATTTGATTATATCTTGAACAAATATCCAACATGGTGAAGTAAATTTATCCATGTAGTTCATCCAATAATTCATCAATGACAGGAATGGGAAATTTATCTTTAATAGTGAACTTGTTGAGCTCCCTATAATCTGGACACACGCGCCATGATCCATCCTTCTTATGCACCAATACTAATGGAGTAGAGAAAGAAATTTGACTAGGTTGAATTATAACAGCCTCTAGCATTTCTGCAACCACACATTCAATTTCAATCTTTTAGGCATATGGATATTTGTAAGGCCTGATGTTGGGAAGAGCACTTCCTAGCATCAAATGAATAACATGATCATGAAGACGAATAGGTGGAAGGCTTGTGCGAGTCTCAAATACCTTGGAATGATTTTCCAAGACTTTTTGGAGATCTGGAGAAGTAGATGATTTCAATGTTTGAACATCTAGTGAACATAATTGTGCAATTACACCACGTTTTTCTTTATTTAGATGTTTTTTCATGCCATTAGAGCTGATTATCTTTCCTTGTTTCTCTGTGATACCCCTTAAATCAACTTCCTTTCCTTCCCAAAAAGTTATTGAAAATTTTAGTCTATCATACCCAATGATGGTAACCATTGGACTCCTAATACAACGTCTGCACCACCCATTGGAATGAAAAGCATTGGACTATTCAATACATATTCTCCCATGGATAGATTCATATTATGGCAGTTTCCAGAGCAATTTATGGTTCCTCCATTTGCAATCATCACTTGAATGATCTAGGTGGATATTGGTGACCACCCTCCTCTACCACTTGGACCCCACCATTATTTCCTTCAATTTTTTAGTTTCCTTATTTGTAGCATAATTTACTATTTTTAGCAGCTTTTCGGATCTTGAACTTCTGGAGCCGTTTTGAGGCCCTAAATGACATTTTTTGGGAAAACTAGGGCCAACGTGGAATTTTGCCCAATGTTTTCCATTCAAAAGTTGTATTCCTTGGATAGATCTTTCTAACGAGGTATTGTGTGCATCAAATTGAGATCATATGCCAAAGTTAGGACCTCGGGAAGTTGATGTATCAATTTACCCAAACGGGGCCCATAGTTTGGCACTTCATCTACTAGGGTTAGGTTATTAGATATTTAGGGTTTTCCATTGTTTCTAAATAATAAATAGGGCTTTTAGCCTCATTTTAACACAATTTAGAGTCATGTAGTTGCAACATCTCTTCTCATAGATAAGCTACCATCGTCTGAGTGAGTCTTATTTCCATTCTATTTGTAAGCATATTTCAGTATTTGATATTAATGAAATGAATTGTTATTTCTGTTGCATCTCTATATTTATGGTTATATCTATAATTTGTTGCATTCCTATTTAAATTCAGAACATTGACACTCTGATGATAGATATAGGAAGCAATTCAATTCCCTTGCTACCCTACAATGCATAAAATTGTGGCTACTACCTAAATCAATAAACACTATTACCATTTTCTTCTTCATATGTCCTTCTATCGTGAGGCTTTGAGGAGTGGTAATTCCTACCCATGCATTAAAAGATATGGTCGGATTCATTTTTTCTTTCTTTGGGGTTGGCTCCTTGTGTATATCCTCTTATTTTGACATTTCTTGTTCCTTTTCTCCCTCCTCTTTACAATCTATGCAAAATAATTTATTCTTAGCACACTTATGACCTTTAGTGTATTTTCTATCACAACTCTAACAAAGCCATTTTTCTCTTTTTTCTTCTAATTGTTGTGGTGTCAACCTTGTAGGTTGTGGAAGGCTAGGAGCAACAACACTTCCATCTTTAAAGTTGTGAGTGGTAGGCTTACTTATTGACATAATTTTTCTTTCAATTTTTCTTGCCAACCTAAATGCCTTCTCCAATAAATTAGGTTCCCATATGTGAACTTCATGTTTGATGTTATCCTTTAAAATCCCTATGAAGACATCAATCCCATGCTCCTCTAGAATATCATTTACCCTTATAATAAATTTTTGGAGATCCTCAATGTGGTCCACTATTGAACCCTTTTGTTTGAGATTTATCAATTGGCTAAATAAAGTGTTTCTCTTTGTATCCTCATAATGTGCTATCATTCCCTCCATAAAAATTGACCAAGTGACAATATGTTTACAAGATAAAATTCATCTATGCCATAAAAATTGATTGGGTTCTAAATATAAAGTTTCAATGCATACCTTTTGTGTGTTTTGCACATTGTGGAGAAAAGATATTGCTCCATATGTAGTATCCATGTTACACGATCCTTGTCATCAAACTTCCTCATATTGATCTTTGGAAAATGGTGGGTCTTTAATCTAATGTTAGAGTCTATGAAATCACGATTGACATTTCTTTTGTTCTCAACATGAGTTTCATCTACTACTTTTTCGCCACTAAGAAGCATTTCTTCTAGAAACTTTGTCAAACCTTTCTTCAAACATTCCATGTATTTATTCAAATCATCCATGTTTACATTCAATTTTTCTTCTATACAATCGATCTTAGCTTCCATCTTAGCTTCTATTACCTTTTGTGAGAGAAACATTTGTTGCACTTGGCCTCGTAATATTGACATATCATGTTGCATTTATTCCTCTTCTACATGTGTCATAGTAGATATTTTAGGTTTCTTACTAGATGTTTCCATTTTCTTTCTTTAGGGCATAAATTTATGATAGTTATGCTTCACTGTGCCCTTTGAATCACTTCAAAGTATTTTTTCAAACAAAACTTATGCAAATTTTAAAGAATACACACCTTTTGTTTTCCGCTTTGTAGGAGCTCGATCTTCAATTGTTGTAACTCTTAGATTTAGGATCTCCAAGGTCTAAAATTTTGTCCTGTGGTATCCCTCTAAGTTCTCTTTCTAACCCCATAAGTCTGATTGAGATTTTATTCTTAGAGAAAGAGTTATGCCCAATCTCCAATGATGACCTGATTATAGACTAGTTCAATAGAGCGAACTTGTACGAAGCTCCACATGTCACTGTTTCAACCTTCGACCCTGAAAATGCTGTCCAACAAACTAAATTATGATTATTTTCCCAAGGTCACCTATTTGAGATTGAATTCGAGAGCCTGCACAAACCCTAACTTCTTTGGATCTTATCTATGCAAATATAGCAAATCAAGATCTGAAAGCTTTACATGACACGCATCAAGATCACGAGTCCTTGTGGTAAACATTTCAACTTATGAACCTTCCTAAACAAAACATTATAGAAAAAATGCTAGGATGACCTATTTGTAGTAGAAAAACCCTTGAATCCAAAGCTCTCATACCAAATGTTATGCAACCAGGTCACAAAATAGAAGAAGAGATAGATCAATGACTTCAAAATTAGCCTCTTTAAGGGGAAAACCTCCTTTACATTACACAAATGAACAATTCTTGGATGATACAAATGACAAAACTTGCTTTCTATATATAGGAGTCTAAGGGATCACAATATAATCAGAGCCGACATAACAATAATAATGTAAGGTCACAACAATAACAATAGTGGGATTCTATGGGGCACAATAGTAACAATATGGGGACTACATTGGTACAAAAAAAAACAATAAGGGGGCTACACTCAAAATAACAATGAGGGAATAAACTAATATTATAGGGACCTAACATATAGAGCCTTAATCTTGATTTCAAAGCAAGAAAACCATATATCCGAGTCTCTCTTATGAATAAGATTCTAGGATGACCTCTCATCCTACTATTGATCCATTCGTTTTCATGATCCTTATTATAACATGTCTCCTCCCATCTATGAAATTCAATAAAGAGTAGGGAGAATTACCCAAGGTGACAGTGATGCCCTTGAACTAGTTGAAGCCCTTCAAGGATCCCATTTTAGAACCCTTGCTAGTTTGAGTAGTAACATTTTGGTGTTGTTTCTGGGGACGAAGCAGGTCTCCCTCCCTAGTGAATCATTGAGGAATTGATTCATTGACGATGATAAAAATATTCTGGATTTAAGACTTCTGTGGTTAATATCTTCTAACTTAGCAACCGGAGAACCCACAGTAAAAACCATTTTTTCTCAACGTTTCAAATCCCAACAGGGATCCTCCAATACTTCCTAGGTTTTCCCTTCATAGATATCCCCCCCTTTTTTTTTCAACGCATTAATGATTAATATTCAAATATAATAATTATTAATATACTAAATTATTAATAATAATTAAGTAGTAATATATTTATAATATGTACTATTATTATTAATTATTAATTATAACTATTTAGTAGTATTAATTATGATTATTATTATAGACTATTATAAACTTAAGCTTTTAGTATTATCATTAATTCATAAAATTAAATTAGAAAAAATCCAATTAACCCCTAAAATAATCTAATTAATATTCAAATTAGTGAATAATCTCATTAAGATTAATAAATTATCTCTTTTATATTAATATTTATTATAACATAACACTTATTATTTATTACTAATATTTATATATAAATAACTTTAGATAATAATTATTAATAACAATCATAATACTTACTATTTATTAATATTATTCTTATTTTATTAATTATCATAAATTATTATTATCACATTTTTAGATTATTAATAAATTTAATTACAAGAAATTATTATTATAAATTAAATTATTCTAAATTATTAGAAACAAAAAATTAATATTTATTATGAGGAAATTATCAATTATTAAGAGAAAATATATTACTTGACTATTTAGTATTAGTATTAATTTATCTTCAATAATAAATATTATATGATTAAAATTAAAATAAACCTAATTTAATAAAAACTTAAATATTTGGATAATATTTATCATTAAAACAGCCGACCTTCATTTTCCCTTAAAATCAAAACAGCTTACCTCATAACTATTTATATCTCGCAATTGAGCTCTTCTACTATCAAAACTCGATATCAGTCTTGATGATGGATCCCTGTTGGGATTTGAAACATTGACAAAAAATGGTTTTTACTGTGGGTTCTCCGGTTGCTAAGTTAGAAGATTTAAATACTCCTCTAGAAACTGTATTCATTATCAAAACCCCTATTTTTCTTTAATGTTACAACATTCCTCCTTTAACTAGGGATGTTGTAAAAAGGAGAGAATGAACTCCATCACTTCTTGGAACTGATCTTCTCCTAGAATTTGAGAAGGTCAGTGATCCCACCCTAAAGATGCCAACTAGTTCCACCATGGACCATCGCAGGATGACCAAGAGTATAAGATATTCGGTTAGTGTCTTTTCCCCTTTGAATTTGAGTAATGATCCTAAACCATTATCTCCAAAATAAAACTGATGGTTACCAAAATTTAAAGGATATGCTATGATGAGTGCCCATGATTTTGTTGAAGAATTCTATTGGAACATGTCCCCTAGGATGATGTTTGATGAAGATAGGCTCAAGATGATATTTTATTTATCACTTGAAGGAAAAGTGACATAATGGTCCATCAGTCTCCCCCAAGCATGCATCGAAGATTCTGTTGAATTCGAGAACCTATTCATGAGGACATTGTCATACAATGCCCAAAGAACCTTTAACATTTTTTTTTTTTTTTGAAATAAATAGGTGAATGGAATACATCCCAAAATTCATTCAAAATTTCAATAGGGTGGTTAGGGATATCCTTGATACTTTAAATCCATTTGATGTCAACATCCTTGAAAAATTCATAAAAGTCATGGGTGGCCTCCTAAATTATGCATTAAGGGACAACAAACCTTCTACATTAGCAGAAACTAAAGAGATAATAATGGAGGTTTAATAATACTTATGAACCTCGAGAATGGATGCCAACAACCACCCTAGGGCACAAGCCGAAGTCAAGAAATAAAAACCCAAAGTTCAACATGAAGAAACCATTCTCGCCATTCTAAAAAAATTGGAGAAGATTATTGAAAAAGTCAACTCACTAAATAGGATTGTTATGAGCAAAATCAGTGCCTTGAAAAGGGCCAAAAGTGTAGCTACATCCCAAAGGGAAAACCCTTTTCTAAAATGCAAAGTGAATAACACAAGACAATATCGTCTCAAGTACCAAACACTTTGGCTTCGACTTATGTAGTGGAACAAGATTCATCTTCCAAAGATGAGCAAAGTGAAAATGAATGAAGTAGATGAGCAAGCTAACCTTGTAAAATATGATGTTTTCAAAATTTTGTTGGGAGGTGGGTACACTCATCATCCCATTAGTGAGGCCACAATTAAAGAGAAAGGGGAGGATCCCATTCTTAATGTTGATGATAATGGAAGATTCAAAGGTGTTGAATATTCACTAAAGGACAATAAAAAATACCCCACAACCTCTAAGGAATCCAAAAATATGACTCATTTCTTAAGTAATCCCCTCCTAAAAAAGCTCTCCCTAAAAATCCGCTTAAAAAGGATCCCCAAACTAAAGCCAATCCTAAAAGGGATCTCCCAAGAAAAGAGAGCATCAAGAAGAAAGGGAAGGGAAAAGAAGTTGGACTTAACATTGACATAGATACTGCTATAGGGAAAATAAATATACCTGTTCCTTTGAAATATATGGTGAAACATTCTAGACAACAACAACAAATTAAGAAATCCCTAGGTTTTGAAGAGAAAGAATTACCCAAAGAGCTAGAAAGCATTCGTATTCTTGATCTGTTAGAAAATTATATATTATAGAGAAATGGAACACATAGAATATATTGCAAAATATAAACACAGAAAACACATAAAATAAGAGAGACACATATATATGTGGTTCACCCAATTTGGCCTACATCCATGGAGAAATAACCAGTCCTTCCTTTTATATTATCCAGCAAAATAAAGAGATACAACCTACAATAGATCTATTGTAATTCCCTCTTCGCTCTCACACAATATCCTCTCCCTTTCTTGCTTAGAATACACAAATACATAGATTCAATACAATTCCCTCATATATAGTGAGGGGTTGCCTTCTAGGGAAAAAGCCCTAAATTAAACACAACTTCTATCGTCATATTTCTGACTAATGAATGGCCCAGATTGACTATGAAATTACAACATTTTACAAGGCAATTTTACATCTTATTTTTAGCAATGCATCCCCCCCCGTGGATCCCCCTTGTAGCGAACATAACGGGTGGTGTTTCTTCCACATTACAAATGGGGTCCAATGCAGCGATACCTATGAATAAATAAGATAATTAGGCTCCACACCCAACATGATCATACCCCTTAGCATGAGCCATTTATGCTCACTTTTGTTATAAATGACCTGCTATTACGTAATTGTATGTTAGATTCAGGGGATTTTGTGAATATCATGCCTTTAAAAGTCATGAAGCAATTGAGTCTCAACATCACTCAAGCATAAAAAGGTATATGGTTTTAACTCTATGCCTATGGAGGCGGAAGGTCTCATCAAGGACCTTAAGGTTTCTTTGGCTAGGAATCTTGATATATCCATTCTCATGGATGTTGCCGTCATAGATATTCCTAATGTATGGAGAATTCTATTGTCAAGGTGGGGAGCCACTGTTGGGGGTAACCTACAAATGGATTTGTCATATGCCACCACCCACAATCTCATGGAACTACTTTTGTCCTCTATACAGAGCCTACTTACCTTTCTCATGAGATTAAGCATAGACCAATCCCATACTACGAGACACATGAGATAAAAAATACTTCTCCTATTTTTCCTTCACAAGAAGTTTTCATTCTCAAATAGCCAAATCAAAAGACAAGAAAAAAGTGGAAGCCTAAAAAATAATATAAGGTTCAGGACTTATTCTTGATCGATAAAGTCCTAATTCCTATCAAGATCCATGGGAAAGTTGGGGAGGACTATTACTACATTGCTAAACTCAACGATGAATGATGGCCACAACCCATCAAGTTAATTCATATCACCCCTTTCATTAACACTTGACATTGTACCATATGCATGTTAGAGGAGGATGAATTGTATGCTGATTTTTGCATTAGAACTAGCTACATTTAGATTAAAATATGTATATTTTATTTTTATGTTGATTTTACAGCCTAGCACCAAGCATGGGTGATCATAAGACATCATAGAAACATGCTTCCCCATGGGTTTAATACTTGATATGTGAAGGTAACAGGTCTACGGTAACCAAGAGATTGCTCGTGTTCTCATGACCTCCCATTCGAGTATATTTTCCCAAATTTATGAGAGATCATGTCCTAGTTGGAGCCAGATGTTACCCACCATTTTGTCGGTGATATCCCTAGGAGAAATGTTTCTCCAAAATGGTCCTCAACCGCAACCAACAACCCCTTGTAGCCACCAACTAGCTCATTATTCCATTTCTCTACCACCTAAGCCAGCCATGTGGTCCCTCACCCATCTGTCATGATCGTATATTTGAAGGTGGGCCTCCCAAACCTAAAGGTATGCCTTGTCATTTGGTAATTGAGTATAGTTGTTTAATTATCATGGAAACTTGGGCATGGATTAATGTGGGGATTGAGTGGAAATAGTGGGCTAGGTCTATGCTCTTGTCCCCTAGACCTCTTCTGGATGTTAACCTTTGACCCTAGTCCTATGGGATCTTTGTTACTTACCTTTGGGATTTACGGATTGTACTACATGGTAAACCTTGATCTTTGTTATGTGGTCCCACTCCCTCATCGAAATATATCACTCCCTTTATTCTCATTATAACTCCACTCATCATTCCTCCCACTTGGGTCCACATTCATCCACTGGGTTTAAAAAGGGTTAACCTTCCCCTCCACTTTTCCCATACCCTAGGTTGAGATTGGAACGATGCCTAGAGGTTGATGTAGCTAAAAATTAAACATGATTGGCCACATTCAATAGGGAAATTTACCACAAAATGCAAAATACGGTAAAGAAAAACACATTTAGCATGTGGGAAAAATCCAATATTTGAGCTCTACCCCATTTCCATGGCCATCACCCTAGTTCACATAGGCCATAGATGAGCCTCCTCTATCATTTAGGAATCCATGATTGTCCCAAGCCCTGGTGGGAAATGAACCACACTACCTTAGAGGGGGTTTGACAGCTATATTTTACACATCATGCTCTCATTCCTTGAGCCCCGAGTAGTTAACCAAAGAAAATCATAAATGGAAAAAGGTGTATGAAGAAGGGTGGAAAAATCTAGATTGGGGTAACTCGTGTACCAAAATTTCTCCCTCCTATACATTATTTACCCAAGTGTGGGCTTTCATTTCTTAGCTACCCATGTACCCTAACATGTGACCAAGGATTTCCCTTTCATCCCCTACTCTATTCCATCACTTTATCACATGCCACTACCATTTGAAGGATGTACCAAGGACACACCATTACCTTTAGAACTAAAAAGTACCAAATAAGGTGCTTGGTTAACCCCCTTTGGAGCTTGGAGACATTAGAACATGCTAAAGCCCACTATGGAAGGACATGCCATTGTGAAGTGTCGAACCGATTTCTGTTTATTTGATTTCTCTTATGATTTGGTGTACTGGAAGGCAAAGGGTGGACATTAGATCTTATGCAGGATTGCAGATAGTCTCCATATTGGGTTTGGTCTCCCTATACTAGATCCCAACCCCTAGAGGGATATATTGGCACATGTAGGGTGTGTGCAGAGAGACATGGGCCTCCATAGTATAAGAAAGCATTTCGTGGATCCCCAGAGTCATTCAAATATTTCTCATGGTTCAACGATTAGATGAGGAACATGTACCTGGTTCACCATGACCAAGAAGCTCCATCAATGCACCATACACCTAGAATATGATTAAGGATCTATACAAAGATGTGGCATCACTTTTACCATCATCCTAGCCCTTGCATATGGTCTACAAGAATTTTTTATTTGTTTCGAGACTAATGAGGACACTTGTGTTCCCCCACATCCATTTAGGAGCACCAAAGGTTTATTGTTTGGAGAAAAAATGGACAACCCCTTGTCCACTACTCTTGGGAGCCCTAGTTCACAATATGGCACCTATGGACTTCATTACGCCTCCGATAAGGCCAAACGACACATGTTATTGATCATTTGACCCTCGTGAGAGGCTTTACTCTTCTATTATTGAGCCAGTTTTGTGGGAGTTTTTATCGCTCAAACCAATAACGGGTCCTAGAGGGGCACTTGCTAGGTTAAGAGCAACCATTATGCTAAATCCCATTGTCACCACAGCTAAAGCTTCCTACTCTTTTCATAATTTCACTGATGGGAGGAGACCCGATATATAGAGAATCACTTATGAAGGATATATCAATTAAGATGGGTGGGACCCTTTCTTAAGGGAGACTCAAGAATGGGACTTTCTTACTTCTTAAGCCAGGTACAATTTTTTCTAGGAAAAAGGATGAGGATTTGAGGGCTAGGTTTAAGGAGTGTGAATTTTAAAGGAGCTTCCCAATCCCTAAAATCCTTATGAAACTTAGTTTCCCAAGTGGTTTTCTAAGAATTAAATTTTATGAGGTACGGGAACAGACAGGACCAAGTGGACCTAGGCTAGGTCAAGAGGAGGGAGTTTAGAAACCAATAATTAAGTTTAGGTAAGAAAGGAGGAGAAGCGTCTTGAAGAACTATCCTTGGGAAACTTAGGGAAAAAATTAATCTTAAGGCTAGGGCTTGGTATATCTCACAACCCCACCGTTGGAATTCCCTCAAATTTGGAGGAGGCCTAGGAGACACAATAGTGCAGTAGAGGCCAAGAGTTCAAAGTTTTTCTATGGGTGGTTTATCGGGAAAATGATGCTCTAGGAGCCCTATTTTGGCTAGAACTAGAATAAAGAAGGAGAAGTGAAGAAAAATTATTCTTTATGCGATCACCTTATGGTGGACCAGTGCCTAATCCTTTGGGGAGATTAGATTCAAGAAGAATATGAGAATGGTCTTCCTTTCTAGGTGAAGGAGGCTTCAAGGACAACTTTGTTTGTCATTAGGGCAAACGTGAGTGACCTTAAATGTTTTACACTTCATTTTGCAAGGTAAGATGGCTTTCCAAGATAAATTCAACCATAAAATTATCCCTAGGATAATTCGTTCAACATTCATCACCCATACATTGAGAAAACCTATATAGAAACATAATTCCACAATTTCATGGTAAATGCATGCAACAATTAGCCCTAGTATAGCGAAAATCTCATCATCAATGCATGTGATAAAGTAAAAAAAGAAATAACATTAAATTTTTACTTACATGCAAGGGGATATATCTAACCATCAATAAAAATTCAAACCAAGAAGCTCCAAGATAAGAAAATATAATCCAAACATCAAAATTCATCCATGCTTCAAATTTTCGTCCCAAGAAGGAATAGTGAAAAACTCTAGAGATATACAAGTCTAAAAAAAGTGATGATGAGATATGAAATATCATCATTTGTATTTATACACTCCTATTGAATTTTATTTATCTATTTGAGTCTGCGTTAGCCCCTAAAATAAAAATAATGTGCAAATAACTAACTTTTGGTGACAAGCTCACCAAGCTAGATGATAAATAAAATAACAAGCCTACCAAGAGGTCGAATGCACAATAATACATGTTGTTGGTCTCTCAAACATTCCTAATGGAGACCATAAGTTCAATAATGATGAAAATTACTTCCAAAAGTACTCGACAAGGTGTTGGCCTCTTTTTTTCCTCATAATAAACTCATGGTGCTACTAATGGGTGTGAGGGCACACAAGTGACCTCATGGGTCTCCAAGTAAGTCAAATATGCCAATAGACCATCTATAAGGGCTCATATGATGGTGCAAGTGATTCCACATCAGCATACAAGTCCTGGGTCATCTTCTAGGTGCATGGTACAACTGCGGGGCTCACTGAGAAAAGGTGAACCAGGTGCATCTTCCTCATCCAATATGTGAATCTCAAATAGTCTCTGAACATCTTTGGGGATCAATGGAGTGTTTTCTACTATTTTGGAAGCCTATGGATCTCAACAGACACACTAGATGTTCCAATGTATCCCTCTAGAGGGTTAGAGCTCATATAGGGAGACCACTGACAACGTTACAAAAGAGCTAATTTGTTCCCTAGCCTTCCAGTACAACAAGTCATCAAGGAAATCAAGTAAAAGAGCTTGAAAATCATGGAAAATAGGTGGCCACTTCATAGTAGCATGCCCTTCCATAGTGGGCTTTGGCATGTGTTAATGCCTCCAAGCTCCAAATGGAGTTGGCCAAGTATCTTGTTAGGTGTTTTCTTCTTCTAAATGGGATAGTATGTCCAAGGTCCATCCTTTAAAGGGTTGTGGCATGTCATAAAGAGATGAATGAATAGGGGATGAAAAGGGACAGCATTGGACCACATGTTGGGGTACAAGGGTAGCTAATAAAAGGGAAGCTTGCACTTGGGTGTATAATGTATAGGAGGGAGAAATCGTGATAAATGAGTTGCCCTGACTTTGTTTTTTCCACCCTTCTTTATAAGACTTTTTAATTTTATGATTTTTCCTTAATTTATTGCTTTCAGCTCAAGGGATAGGAGCATGATGTGTGATATATAGTAGTGGAGGCCCCCTTTTAGGTAGGGAAGGTCATCTCCCACCAGTGTTTGAGAAAATCATGGTTTCTTGAATGATAAAAGGTGGTTCATCTAGGGACTGAAGTGTTATAGACATTTTTGTGCCTTACAGCTCTGAGCATGAAATGTCCATAAACCAAGGGATCCAAAGTCCCTAAATGTGTTGTTCCTGCCCCTAAAGGAACAAGGCCAGCAAACTACAGCTTCTCACAGAAGTTCTCCACCAGAAACTACTCAGAAACAGTCAAATCAGGATCATTTCAGTGGCTCCACTAGCCACCTGCGTTGCAAAGCACCCCAGTACACTAGCTAGGTGCGTTGCAACGCACCCAAATGCACTACCAGGGTGCGCTGAGCGGGAAATGACAAATGGTAGTGCCATTCCGCGAGGTGTAAAGATGATGGAAGCTTCCAGAATCTTCCTCCATGACACTTGCCTCACTAAGTTCGACCAGGGATGAGTAAGAGGCTCTCAGCCTCCAAGTGGAAGCAAGAACTGACAGAGAGAGAGGACACTAGTCAGATGACAAGATGACTCATCCCCTCTCCAAACATCTATATATGGATCCCTCATCCCAGAGATCCAGAGGCTGGAATTTTGTACATTGCAGAGAATTGCTGTTGGTTTGAGATTGAGATCAGTGCATTGGGTGCTTTATGCTTTGTGGGAGGTGAAGAAGGGATTCCTTTGCTGGGAGGTTGATGCTGGATTGGGACTCACTTGGTTGTATCTCCTCCTGAATCTTGTTATTACATCAATAAAACTATTTGAGTTTCTCCTACATGCTTATGTATCTTTGATGTATGATTGCATTAGTATGTTTAGCTTATATCTAATCCTAAGCTATTTATGAATATGAATCCATGTCTTTGTGTAGTTTTCCTCTTCTGTGATCTTGCAGGAACTTGGTGAAGCTGGGCAAGCGAGTGAGCAGGTAGCTGGAAGCTGTCAAAGAGAAGAGAAACCGGATCAAAGGACTAGTGCAAGACACAGGTTAGTCCATCTCATCTCTCTTCATTCTTAATTCATAAAGAAGAATACAAGAATAGTTGTTTCTGTTTGTTGCTAAGGCACTATCACACCTTAGGTGGATAGGGTCATCCTGAATAGGCACTTTTCCCCACAATAAAATGGCGACTCCACTGGGGAGATCTGTCTAATTAGTTTATTTGTGTTTCTATTACTGTTTGTTTCATAGATTTAAAAGTAGCAATCGAACTACATCTGCCATTTTCAGATGCAAAGTAGACAACTACTACTTCAATCCACTCACTGGATTTATCTATGATTTGAACAATGGATCCACAAATGATCTGATAACCCTTTGTGATAGCTCTTAGTCCTCCTTCAAATCATCCCTCTGATTGTACCTTGCTTGTTGCTTTTATTTGGCCAAAAACCGTAGATTAAACTGCAAACCGTGACCCAGAACCCGGAGAGAAATCTCGTTTCTGCCCCAGCGCAGGCTCTGTGAAGAGACTCTACATTTCAACGCAGGTCCCGAGAGGGCTACCTGCGCTACAATTCAGTTTCTCTGTGCAACAGGTGCGCTGATCAGCCTTTGCCCTGAGCAGCTGAGGTTCTTTGCTCTGTTTTGTTCAGTTTTGATCCCTGTTTTTTGCAGCCTGTGACCAGTATAGGTACCTATCTGAAAACCCCTTTTCTCTGCCTTAATTCCACCTCCTTTGTACAAAAAGACTGTAGGTGTTTTTATGTGTTTGTGGCATCATTTGCAGTTTTCCATTGCAAAAGTGAAATAGTCATACCGTAGCCCTTTGATTCAGATTTGTCGATTTTGGTCTTAGGAGAAAGTTCATTTGCTGTTGACAGTTGATTATACATTTACTTTTGCTTTTGGTTTGAATTTGTCACTTTTAAGTGTCGAAACAAGTGTTTATTTCGAAAATCGTAAAGTGTAGTAATCTCCTCTACCTTTTGATTTCGAAAAGTAAGCTTGTTTGTGTTTGTCATTTAAAAGCAAATTCAAAATTGTACATCAACTTTCTTTTTAGGCATCAATAAAAAGAAAGTGAAAAACAAATACATGCACTTGTGCATTTGCATATTGATAGTTTGTATGGCTTGATTTAGGAAAAAGTGCATTTACAGTGTGCTCTTTGCTCTTTGAGAAAAGATTGTGTCTTTCTTTTCCCTTTGTAGCTAGGATTTTCATTGTTGAAAAAGAGATAAAGATTTGCTTATCATCTTTAGATTGCATTTAGGAATTATATCTACATCTCGTGGTGGACCTCAAAAGGCAAACTTCTAAGAAAGATCAACTTAAAATAAACTGAATGAATCTAACAACGCTTTGGAACTTAACGCACAACATAGAGGTCTAGGCTAGAGACGTGTTCCAGCGTCGTAAAACCTGGTAACTGTTGGCCTCACTGATGGTTGGGTGATTCCTCCTGAGAGACGATAAGTGCCAGTACGGATTGTGCTCCCACGTACCGTCGAGTATATATTGGCAGACCCCTATAGGCTTAAAACCTTTTATCCATAGGAAGCCATGTCGGCCGCCCTACTGATCGCAATGTACCGAACACAGCATTCGGGAAGATTGACTGCCGTACTGTAAAACGTATTCTGCAGTTTTGTGATTGGTTTGGCACACCCTCTACCTAGATCTCTAGAGCAGTCCCTTTCATTCCTTTTCAGACTCCTTAACGGAAAAGGTCCATCTGAGCACTTGTCACTTCAAGCTCATTAAAAATCGAAGGAGACTAGAGTCATCTTTTATTTTTTCTCGACTCTTTAAAACTGAAAAAACAAGTTGTGTCTAAAGCGTCGTAAAATTTATTTTCAACGGAATATCCATCACCCTTTTCCTGCGTTGATCTTTCGGTTGAGAAAATGGAGCCCACCAACCAAGGAATTCCCCTTGGTGGAAATCCTAGTCCCTTCTCCTCTTGGGGAGATGTTGGTGCACCCCATATGGCCACATTGTCGCTTCCAGGACTGACAATCGGCTTGCCTGTCTAGCTCTTCTCGACCAATGTCATTCAGAACACCACTATTCCTGAACAATCGAATCGGCAATTAGACGAATCCGAAGTTGCCCACCAACCTTCTACATCCTCTAATTCTTCTTCTCCTCCTTCCTCTTCGCTTGATGGGGCTGGCAAAGCCAAAAGCCAAGTTCCTAGGGAGAAGAGGGAAAAGAAGAAGAAAGAGAAGAAGAAGAAGGAGCCAAAGGCAAATGGAAGGAAACATGTGTCATCTAACGAAAATCCACACACTACACCGACCAGGCCTAAATCGCCATGTGTCATATGCAAGGGAGACCACTTTCATAGAGATTGTCCTTGTATCCCGCGGATACTAAGGGACTGGTCTCCCCGCTTGCATAATCCGATGTCGTCAACCTCTGATAGCCATGTTGATTGTACACCGTCAATTAGCGAAAGTGAAGCCCCAGGAAAAAAATGGAGAGCTAGATCTCCCTATAGACTGTGCGAAGGTGATCACGCCATCCACCGTTGTCCCTTCTTAGACGAAGCTAAAAGAGTTTTGGATGATCGTCCGGTTTCACCGTTACGACTTCCTCCTGGATATAAAAAACTCTTGCCGAGTCCTTCGTTAGTTGAGAATCCAGCTGGCCCGCTCAAGTGGTCGGCTGAAGCGCCTGTCATTGAAGATGAACTAACTGAAGCCATACCAGATGAAAGTCAAAAGGTCGAGGCGGCAGTTGACCCGGTCTTGCCTTCAGAGGTTCTATCTTCGAATGATACCGTCATTGAAGAAAACAAGGATGACACCATCCCAATTCTCTTCATCAACATAGACTCCGACGAACAAGGGGGCAATTTACCCATTCTTTTACCGCAGGAAGGAAGTTCGTCAGAGCCGTACCCGACCGTCTACTCGGTCCCACCTCCAAGCAACCTAGTTGTCTCCTTCGACTGGAATCAACTAGGCAGACCCCGTTTACCAGCAAGCATACCATTCAGAATTATCATCCAAATATATAGAATGGTCATGGTTGGTACCATCATAGATGAGGGGGCTTCTGTGAGTATCCTTTCCTCTACTGCTTGGAAAGTGCTTGGTTCGCCATCGCTTTTGCCTGAGATGAGAAATCTGACAGGCTTTGATAAAGGAACCAGTCGACCTTTAGGGATCCTTCCCAATGTACCCATAACATTGAGAGGGAAGACAGTTCAAATGAACGTAATGGTCGTTCAAGGACCCTTGGATTATAACCTACTCCTTGGACGAGACTATATTTATTGCATGGGAGCCATCGTCTCCTCACTCTTTAGAGTAATGTGTTTTCCGCATGAAGGAAGAGTGGTCAAGCTCGTGGACCAGCTTTCATTTCCTGGATCACGCATAGCAAATAGTCATATACCATCCTCAAATGGTCTCTTCACGCAAGAAGTGTCTCAACCCACGGTTTGTCCTCCCGATGAGCGTGAGTAATTCGAAGGGATATGACTGGAACCCAGGGGGCATGCATCCTGGTCTGCTTCGGCAGGAAAACTTCGGGTATAGGGTAGGTTTCCGCGGGAGAATATGACTAGTCTGTACCCCGTCCATCTTGGAAAAGGGGTTATTCTAGAATAAGATTATCTTGTCAAAGTTATGTGTTTGGCGCTCGTTGTCACTCACCTTTGTTTATCTCGGTAGACATCGCCGAAGAAGTGTTCTGTTTGCTGCGCAAATGAGACAATCTTTGGTAACCTGAAAGAGGTAGGCCTTTCCTGATAGAACAAATGTTTTGTCTGCAAATTGAGGGGTAACCTTGAAATCGTATTTTATACCTGGGGGCATGCAAACCTTTTGGAGTGCAAGCAAAGAGCGGTTATTTATCTGTTTTTTTGGATTAGTCGTTTCCTAACTTGCATAAAGAAAGGATGTGGGGAAAAAATCTAAACATTGTTGTTTTATATGAGACTTTCTTATCATATGACTGGATAATCGAGCAGTTTTAGCACATAGTTCATGCTCGTTAAAAAATAAACATAAGATCGAGCAGTTTTAGCACATAGTTCATGCTCGTTAAAAAATAAACATAAGATCGAGCAAGTGTTTCAATCCGTGTTTAAGCTCGTTAAAAAATGAACTATCCTCCGGTAAATAACCACCGTGAATGTACCATTATCAGCCATTAAAGCCTTGGTCATGTTTGCACCGTCACCTCCACTTTTCCATTGGCCGATCATTCACCTCCATTTGATTGTTTACCCATTTTGAGGAACAGCTGCGAAGAGTGATCTCACTAGCCATCCTTGTGACACTGCCGTGATTGGAAAATTCCAAACCTTACCTGGAATCAACTGCTACCCTTTTATCACTCGTTCCTCAAAAGACGAGTCTTCTTTAAGCTCTTTTCATCTGACTCGTAAAATATGAAAAGATTGCCGAGTTTTGGCCTTCCAGGTCATTAAAGTGACCAGAAGAGCTATCCCTCCTCTAGATTTTAATCTTTTTGGACCTAAGGGATTATTGCACAAAAAGATCGAGCGCTTGTTTTGTTCGGCTCGTTAAAACTATCGAAAATTCATCCCTTCTGTATTGTTTTATACTTTTTCGGACTTAAGGGATTAGATGACGAAAAAGGACTTTCGGAGTTAACTTTACGTACCTTTTTAGACTCTCTAAAAAAGAAAAGGACCGAGTTATCTTTGTCGTTAGACTCGTTAAAAACATTAAATAGCGACAAACTTGTCTTTAGACGAGAACGAGTTTCACTATCGCTAGGCTCAGTAAAACATAGCGATGGGTTTGCCCGAAGGGAAAATTATAGAACAAGCATATGTTATCCTCCTCAAGCTTGAAAAAAATAAAGAGGTACTGGTCAGCAATGACTGGGGAAAATTGGGAAAAACTCAAAGAAACTTTATTGGTAGCAAGTCGCTCTTGAACATGACACTTCTCCTCCGTACCAGAATCGGGTTAGGTTGTTTCATTCACCGGTCACATCACAATGGTCACGCCATACCATCCACATTTGGGGTAAATGCTACCAATCCATCACATAAGTGTCGCCACATGTTCAAGAGAAGTCATTCAGAGAAGTCACCTGTGTCCCATCCACTACCATACATTATCCTTCATTCTTTCATGACCGCCACCCTGAACCATATATCATCAGATTGTTTTCACCTCCATCAAAATCATTTGCTCCATTCCGTGTCATTGATGTGGGATTCATTAAGGCCCTCCTTTGACGGATCACTTCTTGTCGACATCAGCTCATTATCCAAGAAGTCGATCTAGGAACACCCCCTTCAGTACTTTGAAGCTTGCATGCCTCAATGGTAAGTTTCTCACTTCCGGCGATAGGTATACATCAATGACCTTCGACCGAAATATTTTACGTGGTGTTCGACGCCAAGTCCTCTATTGACACCACGTGAATTGTACTGCAGTACCTTGAGGGTCATCATCATTATCGGTGATTCCTCTCGCGCTTGTTAACAATTTACATCATTGACTGGTAATCAAGCAATGTCTTTCCATGTTCGACTTCAAAACATTTCTCACATGGATCGACTTGTACTTAGAGTGAAGATCGGACGAGATTGAAGACCCTGGATCTAGTTTCATCCATCCGAGCTGCGATATATATTCAGGAAAATAAAGACATGGAAATGTACAGCCTTGCAGCACAGATAATCATCCTACCAAAAGGATGATGGCTCTATCAGAATCATTAGTCTACCATCAGACGATTGTCTGTCTTATGTACATGAAAATGAATTTATAAAGCTGAGCATGGGAATGCCCGCCTCAGCTAGATCATGAAAACTGTATGAAAATAATGTATTGTATTGTATCTTATTACAGGTCTCCTCCCAGCATTGAAAGAACTTCAGATCCTCCTAATAAAGCATTTCACCCGATAAACGACCTCATACTTTAGGGGGCAACTGTTATAGACATTTTTGTGCCTTACAGCTCTGAGCATGAAATGTCCATAAACCAAGGGATCCAAAGTCCCTAAATGTGTTGTTCCTGCCCCTAAAGGAACAAGGCCAGCAAACTACAGCTTCTCACAGAATTTTTCCACCAGAAACTGCTCAGAAACAGTCAAATCAGGATCATTTCAGTGGCTCCACTAGCCACCTGCGTTGCAAAGCACCCCAGTACACTAGCTAGGTGCGTTGCAATGCACCCAAATGCACTACCAGGGTACGCTGAGCGAGAAATGACAAATGGCAGTGCCATTCCGCGAGGTGTAAAGATGATGTAAGCTTCCAGAATCTTCCTCCATGACACTTGCCTCACTGAGTTCGACCAGGGATGACTAAGAGGCTCTCAGCCTCCAAGTGGAAGCAAGAACTGACAGAGAGAGAGGACACTAGTCAGATGACAAGCTGACTCATCCCCTCTCCAAACATCTATATATGGATCCCTCATCCCAGAGATCCAGAGGCTGGAATTTTGGTACATTGCAGAGAATTGTTGTTGGTTTGAGATTGAGATCAGTGCATTGGGTGCTTTATGCTTCGTGGGAGGTGAAGAAGGGATTCCTTTGCTGGGAGGTTGATGCTGGATTGGGACTCACTTGGTTGTATCTCCTCCTGAATCTTGTTATTACATCAATAAAACTATTTGAGTTTATCCTACATGCTTATGTATCTTTGATGTATGATTGCATTAGTATGTTTAGCTTATATCTAATCCTAAGCTATTTATGAATATGAATCCATGTCTTTGTGTAGTTTTCCTCTTCTGTGATCTTGCAGGAACTTGGTGAAACTGGGCAAGCGAGTGAGTAGGTAGCTGGAAGCTGTCAAAGAGAAGAGAAATCGGATCAAAGGACTAGCGCAAGACACAGGTTAGTCCATCTATGGCATATTTTGGTGCTTCCCATAATGCTTTTGCAAAAATCTGTGTGAATTTCCTAGCCAACAAATCATACAGTAAATTTTGTAGCTCAAACCAATACATTGTAGGTTGTTCATGAACTTCAAGAAATTGTTTAGAAAGTCTGGCTATATGATAACAACATATTGAGATAATGAAAATTTTGATGATACATGTCCTCCTAGGCTCTAATAATCATTAAAGGCTTCTTCTAGATTGTCATGTGATCCTTACTGCAAATCTTATAGATAACTATCTAAACATTATCTATGAACCACTAGTCATCTAGCAAGGCACTGTTAGGATCATTGTGAAAAATTGGCACTGGAAAAAATTGGCGAGGTTTTGGAATACAACCTCTCAATAACATTCATGAAAATTTTAGCAAAATTCAGCAAAATTCAGCAATCTATGGACAACGAAATAACAAATAATTTAATTTTTTTCAAATTTTATAACATATAAACCAACAATCTAAAATAAGCATACCAGCACATGAATATTGAAAAAAATTTATACATATGATGTAGGGGATGGAAAATAAAAAATGATACATTAAAGTTGATACTCAATCCTGAACCTTGATAGCTTTCCAATCAAGGACTCAAAAGTGGAAAACCAAAAATAAATGATATTTAATATATAAATTTATATCATCATCTCGAATTATCTACAATTACAAATCTAATATCTAGCTATCTAGCATCAAAACTCTCTTTCCCTGTTCTAGGAAAAGGTCATGGTTTGCCTATTTTCCACTAGAAGGTCTTAATATCATTTGTTTGATGTCGAATCGATTGTGTGGATTTATCCATCTATGTAGAAAGTGGTGTTGTGTTGCCATATCACCCTTCTTGAAGTCAAAGTCATTCTTTGGCCCCCTACTCTTTTTTAACCTCCCCTGCCAACTATACTCATTGCTATTGCTCCTCTTCTAACCACATATGTACTTTCTCCATAATAGGCACCTCGTACTTCACCCTCTGCTTATGCATGTTAATATTGTCGAAGGAAATGTTCTATGTATAAGGTATGTTTACTAGTTGTCTCACCCATGGTCAAATATTGTACTCAGTATATATCAAATCCTTAAGATGTGGGAAATCCAACCTATAAGGCGATCATAATTAATTTGGTGAGTTTTGAGGGTAATAAATATGTTAGAGGGTCATAAATTATAATTATCATAATTTCTTAGTTTATGTTCTAACTTGTTGTGCTTCTTCAATTGTACTTTTCTCAAACACACTTCAATTGTGTTCGCATCTTTAAGTGCTATAACTTTCTATGAGTACTAGAATAGAAAATTTCTATAAATTTGGTGCTTTTGCATTGTAATTTAGCCATAAAACATCTACAACAAATAAGAAATAAGATTAAAACACATTTAATTACAGTGGAAAATAGGAAATAAATAAACATAATTCGAATTTCAAAGAGAACATATTATTAAAATTTTAAACTATAGTGGCTTATGTAGCTTAAAAATACTTATTTCTTTGATAACATTGACAAAGGCGAATAGTCTGCCAGCATCTTGATACATTGATTTAATTCACTACAAATGTGACCCTTATTTTTCCAACCATCATTATTTATTAAATGAGTGGTTGGGATATGGGGATGATAGTTTGAAACCTTGTTAAAAGGACCTTGCAGAGTTCACTAATTTCTTGGTGCATTGGACTAGGGTGATTGGCAATGCTGTTTTGTGTTGAATAGTGCATTCACTTTCTCTTAGACTAGATTGATGTTTTTTTCTTAGTAGATTGAATTATGGAATTCCATGTGGTGTGCATGATATATTTGATACATATCCATATTATAATCACAATTCTTTTTTTGTATTGGAGACTAAGTTTATTTCCCAATCAATTTTAAGGTATTATTTCCTAGGTTTATGTTTATTGTTTGGGAAATTAGCCTTGGCGTGTCTGCCAAATGTCCACCTTTTTCATGAAACCTGTTGCACAATGTTGAAATATCAAAGACATGGGACTATGTAGGCTTATAATAGGAAATGATTTATCATGTGGTACACTCTCATCTTGTGCCACGTCTAGCACACATCTTCATTGCTATGAACTAGGTTTTGATAGGGGCAACCTTTATAGATTTAATTTTCTTACGCCTATCACCTGGGATGCCTCATGGGATAGATTCCATGAGGCTAGTGAAGACATATAGGTTCTCTACTATATAGCCCTTATACTCCATTGAACACTAAAAGTAGGTTCTTCTTGAGAATTGGAAAAAAAAAAACATCATCAATGTCTAAAGAGTAACTTGACTGGAGTTGGAAGGGAATAATATCAACCCATGCTACTCGGTACTTGGCATCATCACCAAGCTCAACCTAAACCCTTGATTTGTACTCTTTTAGAGTAGAAAACAATCATTATGCTAATGCCATATACCAATTTGCCCGATTGTTCACATACTAACCACCCTTTGGAATCGTTCTTGGATACATGTTAATATTGGATTAATCAAGCTTCGAGAAGGGTCAACTCTCTCAAGGTGAAAGTAAAATGAAGATTTATCAATTTCACTTAAAAATTATTTACATATATTCCATGAAGAAATATATATATTATTGTTGAGGGTTTAGTTGAACATTTTTCAAAGGCATATTATCAATTGGCCATTATTGGGAATGATATCTATCTATTTATCTATCTATCTATCTATATATATTTATACACACACACACACACACACACACACAAAAGGGAAACGTAGACACTTGACTACATTTAACTGATGATACATAGTGTAAATCCTTAGATTTATTATGCATCAAACTTGGATGCAATATCCTAATTGCGAGGAGGAATCAATTCAATCATCCTAGTTGTAATGAGGAATCCAATGTCCCACAAAATGATACTCTACTTGGTAAAGCCCAACCAGGGCGTGGAACATATTTTAACTAATTTCTTCATGCTTATGTGAGGAATCAAATGATCCTTTATTATATCCATAATCCTCTACTTGGTCTCCACTTCCTTCTTTGAAGTTGTGAACTATTGTGGATCTTTAGGCATACTGTATTTGATGATGACTAAGATGGTAAATTTGAGGCACCTTCCATTATGTTCTAAAATATGAGGTTAAATGATGCATTTCTTAAGATCTATTACACAAAATCCTAGATCTTGTAAATAGGTAAGCACAAAATTTGAAACCCTTGAGAAACTCAATTAGAGAAAAACCTCTCATACCTTGTGGATTTTCCAATTCCTAGGTGATCATTGTCCTAATATTCTGTTAATAAAATAAATATTGCAACAATCACCCAATCATTGAAAATAGTAAATAGTATAAGCATAAAAAATTCATACATATGCACATAATTTTCTTTATCAAATGTGCTTATCATTCAACTAATTATTGCTAAGAAGGAAATCTCCATAGCTACTAAGTCCCATCATTTGTATGGGAAACAAATCTACCCCAACTTGAGTTGTATGGCATGATAAATAGGTACAACATGTAGGGAAATGAGAAAACAACAATTTCTATTATATACGTTGTTATATGGTTGTATCAATTGCGACTCAATACATTATGACATTGTACATATTTTTATGTTTGTGCATATTTGCTACATAGAATCTATGGTACGGTAATGATTCTCCTAGCTAATGTGATTTACCTCCGCGTTCCATTTCAATTATTGTCCCTGTCTAATAAGAATTTTGTGTGAACCCTATCTTAATTTCTATTTTTACTTTTAGTTGAAACCACGATTTACCAAAACCCTAATCTCTTGGTGAGATTTCTGATTGAGATTAATCTTATAGTGTAAGTCATTAATGACTAAATATTCTTTAGACTCAACATCTAAATATAATACTTCTGAAACATTCACCCTGAACATATGTGGAAGTTCTTGTCCAAGCTATATTTCTCAACATAGATAGATCCATTATAAACTTCCCTTGTCTAGTGTCCCACCCCTTAGGGTTTCTCATGTGACTGAGTTTCTATCAAGAATCTCTTTCCCACAACCTTGAATGTGAGGGGAGTTAGGCATCCATTTTCTTGTGCTTGCACTTTGATAATATGGTAAGGTCCTTTAAGTATCATTGAGTCATCAAACGATATCATTTGCTATGAATTGTCCCCTTTACAAGTATTTCTAACTCTATTGAGGAGTTTGTATTGTTGCATCCTCACAGATCCTTGGTAGCCAACATTAGCTTTAGCTCTAGATCAAACTCTACTATAAGTGGCAACTCTAAGAACCAGTGCTAGTGCTACCCTTCACAATGCTTGACATTCTCTCTTTTATCTTGCATTTATACTTTCTAGGACTTGCACTCTCTTTTATGTGTTCTCTTGGCTAGATAATTGGGTTTTTAGATAGACACTTAGATATTCAATTCTTTCTCTTTATCTTCTTTGAGTATTGTTATAGGAATTACTTTAAGGTGAGTAGATTATATTTACACTGGATGTGTAGTATCCCTTAGGGAAAATTTTCTCTTCGAGTTGACAAGAGCACATGACAATATTTGTATTCTAACTAGTATCACAATGTTCTTTCAATTTTTGCAAATAGAGACAATATTGAATACAATAAACAATGTAACCAACATTAAATTCCATGAACCTTTCATATGCATGAAACCAATAAATCAATACATAATGGGTTATAAAACCATAGTCCTTCCAAATTACAGACTACATTTTTGGATCCATGACAATTTCTAATGCATCAACAAACCCTATTACCTTAATACTTTTAGTCTGACCTTAAGACTTAGGAATAAGCCAGATTTCATTGCCTCTTTTCTACGAGGGTCAAATCCCTGCCATAGAGTTTCCTTGCATCCTAGATTAAGCCCTAGTCAACAAATTTCCTTAGAAAATGTGAGTTGTTCCTCCAACAATCCTTCAAGTATCCTATGCTTCCTCAACTACTCCTTCACTACCCAAAATGAGAGCTTAGGAGGGTTTTTTGCCATAGTTTCCATCTCAGATAGACCCACTAACCTCAACATAACTTCAAGAATGATGAATTGATGTTATGTATCATTTGTTGTCATAAATAACCTTTCCCAGTAAGGTATAAGAAAGCCCTTATTGTCATAAGGGGTTCGTTTGGATATCTGCTATCCAAATTTCGTCTTCCTGAACTAGCATTTGAAAATGGGTTGTTGCCTCATATTTGGCCTCAGGGATATTTGGCTGCCCCAAATATTACCCTTTCAAAAAAAATATCCATAGAAGGGCTCTTAAAGGTGGGACACATGCCTCAAATAAGGTTTCAACGTTGTTTTCTTCCCATACCTCACTTCACTTCCACAAACCAGAGATTAGGAGGGTTTGTTTCCATAGTTTCCATCTTGGATATACCCACTATCATCATAATAACTTCAGGAATGATGAATTGATGTTATGTATCATCTTCTATCACAATTAACCCTTCCTAGTAGGGTTTAAGAAAAACCTTATTGTCACAAAGGGTTCCTTTGGATATATGCTATCCAAATTCCGTCTTCTTGCACTGGCGTTTGAAAATGGGTTGTTCCCTCAGATTTGGCCTTAAGGCTATTTTTTACCCCAAATATTTACCCTTTAAAAAAAAAAAAACTTTCCACAGAAGGACTCTTCAAGGTGGGCCACATGCCTCATATATGGTTTCAAGGTTGCTTTCTGCCTAGACCTCACTTCATTTCCCAAAACCAGAGCTTAGGATTGTTTTCTTCCATAGTTTTCATCTAAAATATACCCACTCACCTCAACATAACTTCAAGAATGATAAATTAATGTTATGTATCATCCGTTTTCATAAATAACCCTTCCCAGTAAGGTTTAAGAAATCCCTTATTGTCACAAAGGGTTCCTTTGGATATTTTCTATCTAAATTTTGTCTTCCTGCACTAACATTTGAAAATGGGTTGCTGCCTCAGATTTGGCCTAAGGATTATTTTCCTACCCCAAAGATTTACCCTTTAAACAATTTTTCTTTCCACAGATGGACTCTTCAAGGTCAGCCACATGCCTCAGATAGGGTTTCAAGGTTGTTTTCTACCCTTACCTCACTTGCACACCATCGCTATCCCTGGAAATGCCTTAAATAGGCCTTTTATATCATATCTTAGCCATTTTTAGCCCAAACACAACCAAAAAATTGTTGTTGTCTAGCTCCTTCAGAACTTGTGCTTTCACATCTTCAACTGCACTAAGTTATTTTTTTAACTTAGGGTCACTCTTTTTGTAGCCTATGAAACTCAAGATTAACAAACTATCATTTCTCCATGTTTAAATTTCTTTGTGATTTCTAATCAATTATTCCTCTAAACATGGTAACTTCCTCTTTGACTTCTTCAAACAATGTTGTAGTGCCTATTTTAGCCCTATTTATGATCACAATATCTTCTGCATGATGTCGAGGAGGACCATTTTTTTTCATGGGCACAATTACTTCCTCTGTTTGAGAAACATTGGGTTGAGCAGTAACAAGCTCAATGTTATTCTACTTTGCCACTCTTTGTTTCATTCAAGGATGTGAATGGCTTAGCACTACCCATTTGACAATTTTTCACCTCAGTAACGATCTCTTCAATTTTAAGTTTTCTAGTGGCACCTATAACTATAATATTGTATGTGATAGTTTCAACTCCATCAGATTAATTGGGGATAGAGCCAGGATTAGTATCTATATTCTGAGATCCACTGATCATTACCTCCTTCAAATATACATTTTCAAACTCTTTTCTTGCATCTGATGCAAATACAAATTTTTTCTGATACTTCCAAAGTATTCCCTTCTGATGATGAAGAAGTATTAGGCAATAATGGAAACCTAACATCTATTTCATTTATGTTTCTTTCTTGAGAAGGTAAAGAAGAAGAAGGTATAGTGGTCGTAGCCCCTTCCATATCCTTTTCTATTGAAAATATTTCATGTTTTGTTGAAGGAGAAGGAATCATGCAAGATCTTTCAGACATCTGATATAACCCATTATCAACATGGATTGAGTCTTGTACCAAAGCAACCTATGAAATGTTTTGCTACTCTTTTAGCTAATATTGGATCGGGATATAGTCTTCGATGAAAGGCCCCCCAAGTTCATTTCTAATGATAGGCAAAAACTCCTTGTTGTCAAGATCTTCTAGTATTAGACTAGAAGACTGACACATGATTGCTTGTACATAGGTTTTGGTACCTATCTATTCAATTTTTGCCTCCCTTACCTGCTTTATGCAAGAACTCTACCTACTCCTTTCCAAATAGAGAAACTAATTCTTGCCGCAAATTTTCTCAAATAAACCCTCCAGGTTGGCAAGAGATCCAAGTCTGATACCACTATAGTATCCCTTAGGGAAAAACTACCCATAGGGTTGAAAATAGCACATAAGATTTGTATTCTAAATAGTGTCAGTGTTATTTCATTTTTTGCAAATAGAGACAATATTGAATACAATAAACAATGTAGCTAACATTTAATTTGACAAACAGCTCATATGCCTGAAACCAATCCAATAATACAATATCGGTTCTAAACCCATATTCCTTCCAAATTGCAAATATAATTTTAGATACATGACAATTGTTAATGCCTTAAAAACCATATTATTATAATAATTTTATTTTGACCTTACAATTAGCCTCAAGAATCAACCAGATTTCACTGCATATTTTCTACCACAGGCCTTCCTTGTGGTCCAAATGATGTCCTAGTCCACAGTTTTCCTTAGAAAATGTGAGGTGTTGCTCCAACAACCCTTGAACGAGCCTATGATGCCCCAAATAGTCCTTCGTTTCCCGAAACCATATCTCAGGAGAATTTACTGCCACATTTTCCACCTGAGATAGGCCGTTTGACCTCAACAGAATTTCATGAAAATGGATCAACTTATAGGCATCTACGCTTGTTGTTAGTCAAATGGTATTCATTTTTCCTTACAACTAGTTCATCCTTGATGCAAAAGATTGAAGCAATGTGGCCCATAAGTACTCCTAATGCAACTAGCTTATTGCACTTTAAATCGGTTTAGATGCGTGCATGAACTCCATAACACTCTCAGAATGGAAGATGATAACCCTTTTCAGTGCCTTGTCAAACATATTTCGAAGAAGTTCATACCGAAATGTGAAACTCGGGATATTCTTACTACTTAAACATCATTTCTCACTGAGAACATCACTAGATGCCATATTTCTTCACTAAAAATGTTTACTAAAATAAGGAAAATATGTACCTCTTTTGGATAACTTTCCTTTAGAGTTTGTAACATTGAATGTAGGAACATGTTCTTGCTTGATTGCAAGTTTCCAATCTTGCATCAAATTGACTGTTGAAAAATTCCTCTTTTTCATCAATCAAGGAATCCTAAAGAATACCATATTAAATGAAAATGAAAACGTGGTTTGGCGGCCAGCTTGCATGGATATTTCACTAGCAAGTAATTTTTTTTCCATGTGTTTTCACTTCCAATCAAATCCCTTCTTTCCATAGATCTCAATGCAGTGATAGCTACTTTCCTTAAAAAACTTTGATGATTATTCATGAGCATCATTAAACTTATGGGTTCATCAAACTCATGGAAAATTTATGTTATTAGTGTTGATATAGGAGGGACTTTAGTTTATCTTGAACAAAAAAAATAGTAGAATATAATCTCATAATGTTACAAGATTTCAAAGATAAAATACCTATGTTGCATGGGTTTTTGAAAAAATGGAACGGGGAACATGGATACAAGTGTCTGGAACAACTAAAAATTTTCCCCAAATTTACAGGAACCGTCACTTTGATAGTGGAAATATTATATATTAAAAACTAAAAAATATTATACACTACAATGTATCCAAAAAATGATACACATAGGTTACAACACAACAATGGATAGTGTGTTGTTATATATTATATTTCAATTTATATGTTGCTTGAAGGTACTACTTACCAATGTACATATTACATTCATGGCACACAAACATACCACACACATATTTGGCTAAACTAACTAATAATTGTAACATAAGGTTGATAGTGGAATGTTTTACCTCCTAGCATTGCCTAGACTCTAGTATTTCTTTCAATGAAAATGTAGGCCATTCCTAAAGAGCTTTTCATCCTAGCAATGCCTCAGATTTCAGTATTTAAATTTTATGTTAATCAAATTGGAATCCAATACATGACAACTATTCCTTCTACTATCTTCTCAAATTTCTATATATTATATGCAATAGTATATTAGGCTTTACCACTTTAGTATATTTAGTTGCTCAACAAGTTACAAGTAACAAACATCACTCACTAGTCTCTAGAAGTGAAGTCTGGGAAAACAATTCAAACATGTCATGTCATAAGCTATTACCATTAGCCTTTAGTAAATCTCATAAACAATTAAAATAGTAAAACCAAACAACATAAATTGAGAATCCATGTAGCATAACTTACAACACTAAGGAAATCGCAGAACAAAATTTGGAGGAGAAGCATATCTGGAAAATGTTGGTGTGAGAAAATGACAGATGTTGACATTCATTCACAAATCCTCATACTACTACTCACAATGTTGATATGACCAAATGTTGACGCGAAATCTCGCATTGCTCCTCACAATGCATTTCTTATAATTCTTCTGAATGGGCTTCACTCACCTGTGACTGTTCAATGCACCTCAACCCTTAGTGAAAACACATGTCAAACCTTTGTAAAAAACAATTTACATCTTTGTAATAGTTTTTTGGGTACAAATTAAACCTTTGTAATAGATGATGAGAAAAAAATGTAACTTGTAATCCATTAAATTGAAAGCATGCTTCTATATCAATTAGTTGAGCATGAGAACACAAGAGAAAACCTGTAGGATATGATTTGCTAGGACAAGAAAATGGCAGAGCAAGTCTGTGAATCATATTTGTGGGAATGTAAAAAGTACATCAGATCTGAATGTCATATAGTTGGGTATAAATGATAAAATATAGAGCTTACAACTGATCACTGGTATGAAAAATATAGTTGATACCATTATGATGATTTCCAGCCATAGGAAATATCAATCAAGTTAGAACACTGAAGGTTTAAAATCAAATTCCTAAGCACATGAGATTTAGTAGCTTCAACACAAGAAACCATAGATACGTTTCTACTTGCAGTGTAAGCTGATGCTTTTCCTATGTACTTCATAGTATGTATGATGAAGCCTATCCTCTATTTAAGTTTAGGAGGGTTTTCTTGTTTTATTTAATTGTTTCTTCTAAATTTCACCTTTTTCACAGGATATAATGCGAAATCTATGTCTTGGGAAGATTCTGGCCACATTGAGATATAGATCCTTAACGTGGCTGGATCTGGATGTGTAATGGGGACCTGAAGGCAATGTTGACAATATGGTAACATAGATTTTAGGTGATAAAAATGAAAATATAACAAAGGATTATAGAACAGAGGATTTCATGTTATATAAACTTATCACACTGGAGGAATTCCGTAGCGAGGATTACATAATGGAGAATTTCACATTAAATAAAGTTTTTCACATAGAAAGGATTATATAATTTCACATTAAATAAAGTTCATCACACTAGAGATTAAAATTGGTGGTTTGGATTCTGCCACAACCATTTGATAATGATAAAATACATAGGGTTGAGTTATAAGAGGCATGGTCCTAGTTCTGCGTGGAAACATAAAGTGAGGAAGATATGACCATCAACTAAAGTCTATTATACTAGAACATTAGCATGGAATGAATACAAAAAATCCTGGTGCCTGGCATTCCAGTAAGTTTCCAGACTCATCTCTTGGTTGCGTAGTAAAAGAAATCCTTGGTAGTATAAAGAATTTCAATAAAGCACTAGTCATAACACTCGATCTAGTGGGAACACGAGCTGAGTTTTAGCTCTTGACCAATTAATAGTTGAAAAGGGGGAATTTTATAGGGAGGAAGGAGTTTGAAACATTCGTCAAAGAAATGTTAAGATCAAGTTGGTAGTGCACACTAGTTCCGAACCTAAAGAAGATACTACTTGGATGAAAAATAAATCTTCAGCCAAATTGATATTGGTGAAACCAATGGTTGAGACAAGATCTTCAATATCCACATCCCAATTATTTGAAGGCCTTGATTGATAATCTTTTGATTAGATGATTCCATTGTTACAAAACACTTGTTGGTCACCATCCTCATTTTGACTTGGGAGTACTCTTCATAAGAGGATATAAAGTCCATTGTATATACCCTTCCACCTTTGTTTCACTATTTGTAAATATTTTCTGTAAATATAAGACATATTTTTCACCAAAAAAGACACCTCTTCATGATGAAGTTAGAGGCACACTGTGTTGTACCTACTTTCAATAGCTCTAACTTGGATTATTGTTGGAAATCACTTAATACATATGGTTTGTGAGGAACTTGATTAACCTTCTTGCACTACCCTATGAGCTCCTCTATCCATTTTGTGTCATTATTCATCTTCTCCAATGCCAAGTTCAACAAATAGATTTTTCATGGAGTCAAAAAGAAGTGACTATATCTTGTTTCCACAACCAAATTCATCGCTATTCAAACTAGTGCATTGTCATTGATGACTTGAATGGTGATTAGAGTCTTGAATTTCTCTATTTCATTAGTGAGAGCATAGGGAGTAAAATCTATGTTGTCCTCCTCCATAGGACATTCTTCAGCTGAAAGAAACATGGAAATGCTAGGTGAAGTGATGATTTTCACCAGTGGATTGTGTTTGGTTTTAGTTAACCCATAAAACAACGATAATTATTGAATTATTTCTCCCAAGAGGATTGAATAGGTTCTAAAAACCTCTCCACCAAGGCCCTCTTTTCATAAGTAATGTGATTTTAGGCTTCTTGAGACCAGGCTTCTTGTAACCTTGTAGTCTATAATTTCCATTAATTACCCTTACGATGTCATGCCAATAAAAATATTAAATCACACTAAAAGGGATGCCACAAGAAATGTCCAATTTTCTATCCACTTCATCTCACCCCCTCCCATATCAAGCATTTTTCTATTGACCAATGTTTTTCCTTTTCCTTTCCTATCCTATAATCTTTGTCTTTGATGAATGAGGTAATGGAGCTCCACCTATTCTTCTAGCCCTTTCCTTGGCCATATTTGCCTATTATTTCTCCCTTCTATATGCAATAACATTTTCTTTCTTTGCACTTATTCTATAGCCCTCAACCATGTGTCCAACTTGTAAAACTAGAGTGTAGGATCCTTTCTAAACATTTATGTACAAACTACACTACATTCATGAACCTTCTGAGTTATGATTGGTAATTTTTGGAACTTTGTAAGGCTCTTTCATGGAAGAAACTCCAGCTGAATGATAAGAATCCATTAAGAAAATGGAAGATTGAATACATGGAAGATACAAAAGTGGTGAAGTATCCACATACAATTTCCACTTGATCATCACAAATTCCTCTCACAACCTATTTCCATAGACAAACTCTATTTCAAAATTTTGCTTAGAAAATCCTCAGCCCTTACTGGTAAGAAAATCTGCTAATATAATGGATAAATGGCACCTTCATTCTTGACCCTTCTCTTTGAAGATTTTGCAACTTTGCAACAAGTCTCTAAGGAGGATAGTGGTTTCATTACTCTCCCATAGTTTTGAGTTTCATGGAAACAATAACATGTCACAATAAGAAGACATTACGAAATGGAATATTGAATAAGAGGAAGATAGAAAAATAAGTGAAATCTGCATACACCATTTTTCCTCATCTCTACAAATCATTCTTACAACTGATTTCCTGAGTCACAAATTGAAATTTCACTTTGAAATTATTCTCACATAGTCTCTAGTCCTCTCTGCTCATAAAATATACCTTTATAGTGCTCATAGGTTGTGAATGGTGAATAATAGATTGGGATAGGTTTTATTCTTAGATAAAAGTTCTTTATGAAACTTTAGTTACACTTTAGTGTTTAGAAGGTCTTTTTGTTTTAAATATTTACTTAGTGTCAGATTCTTGTTGCTTGAAAAAATGATAAAATGGGGAATTCCAGCTCATCATCCTCAAAAATTCAGCATTGATGTAACCATGACTGACATTGCCACTGCTCTACTCCCTCCTCCAATGTATCTAATCCAAGTGCTTTTTGTTGGTGTGGCAGATGACCCCTCAAGCAGATCACCATCATCATAAGTGATTGGCTCTAGAACCACTGCATTCAGATCATACATGGGACATATATTTATGTACATTCATTGTGCAAATATATTTAATCTCACAGGTCTGCAACAATTACCAGTGTTGCAGTTCATATAACTTTGGCATATTTCCTTTGGTTCGATTTTTGAGTCTTTTGGCTGGAGAATAATTATAGCTTTCTTGAGTAGTATCAGTTGATATTTTGCACCAATTTGTAAATCAATAACATCTTGATAATCTCCTTTTGGTTCCCTTGCACCTTTCACTAAATATCCAATTTCTTACTCTTTCACAAGTATGGTTTCTCTTGATGCAGATTTGGTTTAATTCAGAAAGAAAATTTGTTGATTATGTTCTTTATCAATTTAACTGTGATCTTTGTAAAGAATTTTCCTAAAACATTAATTTCTTGGTTTTCATTCATATATGTTCTATCTGCAATTCCTTTTCTAGTTCAAGTATCACAAGTATTCTAACCATCTGTAATGGCTTGATTTATCTAGATATGGATTTATCTATGTTTTTGTGATTTTTTTTGAGAAAATTGCTCCATTGTGCTTACTACTATTTGTTTCCCATTGTTTGGTGTTTCTCAACTTGATGTTGGCATGTTCAATTCAATTGCAATGCATATTTATGCAAGGCATGAATTTTGTATCATTGCTCATTGTTCTTTTTTATTAGTTAAATTTAAACATGCTTACGTGAGTTTCTGACATCTATTCAATGGATTATTTTGAAATATGCATCGTGTCTTCTAGTTTTTGCTGCTCATTGGTTTTGATATTTTGAAAGAAGTGATGATGAAATTTTCAGGAGGTCATTCATTTCAAAGATGGGGATAATAGGGAGCAAGTTGTTTAGACCTTGAATTTGCAAAAAATAAGTATGGATCAATGGATGCATATGTAAAAAATATTTGAGCCTTCTTTACCAGGGATGCAGTCCACTGCATACCATGGAATGCTTATAACTGTCTTACAACAGAAAAGGAATCTTAATCAATCTAAACACCTCAAATGTCAGTAGCAGTAACAACTTGTATAGTTTGAAGTACTTCAGTGCAAGCCTGATATACATTTACAGAGGAATATTATTAAGAAACAACATCAACTTCAACAACAAGTTGTTAAGCAACATCAACCAAAAAATCATCTTTTGCAATAGAAATTATAGCAGTGTACATTGCAGCAATAAAAAGTGCATTTGAAACTGCACAATGAAATTAATAAAAAACAACAATCATCTTTTCAACATCAAAAAAACAAGAAACATGCATTTCAAGTTCCAAATGTCATCAGTTCATTCACACAAATCTCATCATCTCAATCTCAGTCTCCATTAAGTGATATTTCTTTTGTGACCTCATGAACAATCTTTACAAATACTGGTGCTACCATTGCCTCACCTAAGACTTCATCTAGTGCATCTCCTTTACAAATCATGTTAGACTCATTAACTTCAGAGGGAGCTTCTACCTATTTAAGTGTGCCCTGACCAAGTCAATCTATTGTGCAACAACTAGCTGAAACTTGGTCTTGTGTTACTCAGGATCAGCAAGTTGTTGCACCATGGTTTTCTTCCAAAATAATGTCAACTAATCAGATTTCTTGTCTTCCATCTGGTTAGGCTGAAGCCTCTCTTCCTACTAGTAGTCATCGTATCATGTCCCAAATTGAACCTAAAAGTCAAACTAATGTTCAAGCCCAATCAATTTCACTAACTCAATTTTCTTTAAGAGATTGTCCTACAAAACAGGAAGGAGTTTAGTCTAATTCCCAGAGAAATATTATTTTTGGTGTTAATATAGATAACCCAACTTTTGCTATTCCTAACACAATTTCTAGTGCAAGGAATGTGGGAAATTGTTCTTATTTAGCTAGTTCATTTTCTGTTACAGACTTACTAAATATGCCTCCTTGTTCTCCTGTCTCTGGGTTCTCTATGAATTCAAACATGGGTGTGTTTGGAGGTCTAGATGAAAGTGGGTTTTCACAGCCTCCACCAAATTTTGTGAAGATGAATTCACCTATGAGAACATTCACTAAGGTCAACTATCCATTCTCCCACTTTTCACTTTACCTAAAATTTTTCATTTTTCTAGTTGAATAATAAACATGGTTTGGTGTGTTGTCAGGTTTACATGCTAGGTTATGTTGGGCAGTCAGTGGATGTAACATGTTTTAGGGTCTATGCAAATCTGTTTGTCGGGTTTGATAATATGTTTGGTCTAGAAGTCTAGCAGGAGGACCCAAGATCAGGCTAACAACTTATATTTGTTGACAAGGAGAAGGATGTTCTTCTCCTTGCGGATGATCCTTGGGAGTATGTGTTATGTTTCTTTGTGTGGATGCATTTTAATGTTTCTAGTATGCTTGATATTCCCTTATCATTTCCCCAGTGATTTTTGTAAAAAAAATTGTTGTATCATCCTTGGAACTCCCTCTTCTAGAAAGTAGGGAACCTACTAAGAATAAAAACTCTCTTCAAACTGTGCTAAAATGTGTCTCAATCATGATTGAATCAAGCCTGAGGCTACTCATCCTGGGAACCAATTTTTAGCTTGTATCAATATTTATTTTTGGACCTCCAACTTAATGATATGTGCTATTCTTTAACCCTATAAATTTGCAAGGGGCAAAATTTAGGGGTTAACACACTTTGAATTTAGTTATTCTGCATGATTATTGACTATTGATAATATTGTATGTTCTGGATATGAATTTGTTGATAATCTAGGATAGGTTAATTGTGGTAGGCCAACACTTTGATTTTCTATGTAGGATTTCATACTATCTATTTTCATGAAAATCATATACTTTCCTTATTGTTTGGTTAGTTCCATGTGCTAGGAAAATGTGCAAAAAATTAAGAATTTAACAATTGGACAATTGATGCCACTATTGGACCATTGGTGCTCTAATAGGCCATTGCATGATGCTCTAATTTATGCCTATGGAAATTATAGGGGTCGGATATCTTTGTGTTGACTACTTTCACAAGTACAATCACGTCAGAAAATTACTACAATAAGTGGTAGAATGGTCTCTATAAATTAGTGAAGTTCAGAGGAAGAAGAATAATTGTGGGAGGATATGAGCCCAAGATTAGAGAATTATGTTAGTGGAAGTGATAACTCAAGGAAAGATTATTATTTTCCTGTTTACCTAAAGAAGTGGTCAGGGTTAGAGAGAGCGAAAAGAATGGGTCTGGAACATGCTTTTCCTGGCAATGGTTGGTAGATGCCTGGACCCTTGGGTCATATGGATAGAGTGTATACTTATGATGAGTAAGACAAAGAGATGACCTTCTAGAAGTGTCTCCTTCTTTTCTCCTTTCTATATTTTTTGATCTAATTATTTTGATGACAAATTATTCCCCATTTCCTTATTTCCTTCTTGATTTTTTAGTGATTTCCTTAGCATGTAATGATGAAGGATGTCTGATAGAATGTTATTTTTCTTAATGTATGAGTCTTAAGAGCACTATCCATCTTCTCTTCTATAATCAAGTATTGTTTCTTGAAATATCATGCATACTTCCACTGAGACAACAAAGAAATAAGGTATTGTGTCTTGAAATATGAGAGATACTTCCACTGAGCCAACAAAGTAATCGGGTATTGTGTCTTGAAATATGAGAGATAATTCCACAGAGACATCATATTTGTTGCAAATTAGTCAAGTTACATTAGGACATCGACCTATAGTGGGTCAGCATGCTCACTTGACACATCTAAATCATAGCCCAACTTCACAATCAAGGCTGAAAACACCTCAAGTTTCTATTCCTAGCCACAACAATTCAACTTATGGCTTGGCATATTCATTCAATTTAACTCATACTTCTAGTCACCCTATGGCTTCAATGATTGAATCTAGGTCAATAGGTACCGAAATGTCATCAGGAATGGGACCAAAATCGTAGGAAAATTGTACATCTTCCCTTGGATCTGATCCCCCAAACTTTGAATTCCTATCGCTTATGAAGACATCATCGAGCAACATTGCTTTCTCACAAATGAAACAATCATAAAGACTTGCTTCTCTATCTCCTATCACATAATCTATACAACCTTCTATGCAAATGTTTCCACATCTACCTCCATCTACACCACCCCTTCAACATCAACAATTTCGACAACTAAACCATCAACATCAGACTAATTTCATTAAGGATGGTCAATCACAAGTTCAATATCCTTCTCTCCATTCCCAGGGTCATTCTTCATATTCCTTTCACCAATATCCACTTTAATCACAACATGTTCAACAAATTACTCAATATCTATGATAGTTACAATGAGTGTCACAATCCTAAGTTGCTCCATATTTGTTCAATCAGTTACCACACATCCTTTCAAAAGGTAAACAAATTCCAGATCAATTTCCAATACCTCAGGACTGACAACCAATTCTCCTTACTCCATTGCAACATATTACTTCGTCTTAGGCATTGACACAATCCCAACCTCCACAACAATCATAATTAAGTTATGGAGCATCCCAAACAATGGGATTTGTTGTGAGTAGTAGGATGATGAGCCCTAATTTAGGCTTTATCATCAAGGCCTTCTTTACTTCCTGTATTGCCCAATAACTTGTCCTCCCAGGTTTTAGGAGTACAACCTCCTCTATCTCTTGGCCCACCACCAGTTTCACTATTGGTAGCATGAATATCATAAACATTACATTTGACTACTTCAAACACCACATTGCCATCTTCGAAAGGCAATGTGTCATCTCTTTCATGGTCACTAATGGCACACGGTGTAATATGTGAAGAAACTTCAGATGCCTCTTCTTCTAATCCATATATACCTATTTCTTTCGCTACAATACCAAACTAATCCTTAGATAAAAATGCAGTTATGCATGTAGTGTCTATTATGACATCCTTGTTTCGAGCCCCATCTATAAATGAAACACCTCCAAAGTCTGTTCCATCTGAAGAACTGGTCACTACTCAAGATATCATTGGAACTCAATTCAATTCATATTTACTCAAAGTTTGTCATGAATTTTTCTTAGTTCATTATACAAGCATTTTCTAGGACACAACATGCAATTTTCACTTCAAGTTTCAAGAAGAGAACAACAATCACATGGATTGGCATGTGTCTCAAAATCAAGTTGTATCTAAGAGTCGTAAGAAAAGTAACCACAATTAGTGTCTCGAAATGGTTTGTGAGTGCCAAGGAATGACTTAGTGGAACAAAGCTGTCGACATCTGATATCGTTTCTACTTTTTCCCCATGGAAACAACTTTGGATAAAAAATATAGTGAGGAAGTGGTAGTGCCTGCTAATGACAAGTAGAGTGTCTGTGTTCTACGTGGAGAAATATTTTATTATTTCTATAGAAATGAAACAAATGGGTGGATGTATAAAGGAGCAGTGTATATACAGGCTCCAAGTGCAAGAACTAAAGGCATAGACATGTCTAAGTTGGTTCCTATCATACATGCTAAGTGCAAGTCAGAATCCATGGGAGCTTCTTTTACAAATTTTGAAGAGGATGAACATGTAAGAAGTTTTAGAGGACATCTAATTTTTCTTTTGATTTCATTTTTTCTATTTACTGTTTGTGGTTATTATTATAACATGTATTCAAATTATATAAATAGTAGCATGCAATGTTATTATAAAGATATTATGGGGAATGGGATCACTTAAATTCTTCCCTTGAAAGTATAATTATGTTCTTGGAATTTCTACTCTCCTTAGTCTCCTCTATCCAAAATTCTTTTGGATGTTGTTCTATGTCATCCCATGCATTATCTTGGATTGACAAGGCTTGGTTTTAGCCTTATTCTCTCAGATGGTATTTTACCTATTCTAGCCTTGTACATTCTAGTCACTTATTGCATGTGCGCATAACATATTAATGTTTCTTTTATAATTTATTGATTTTTTGGCTTGGATCATGAAGTCTTGATGCTAATGGGTATTCTATGATATTTTTCTTGTAAATTTTAATGAAAACTGGAAATGCCAAATTTATGCTTTTATTTTTATCATTTTCTTTTAAAGTGTGTTTGGATCATGAAGAAACTGGTTGTTCATTGGAATGAATATGTTTATGGGGATGAATATTTCCAGTCTGGAATCTTGTCTTTTGTGAACTAATTTGAATTTTACAAATATATTTATGCTTATGTCATTTCTTTATTTCAGTATATTATGCCTTCAAATGTACTTGGCATTACATAATATGTCTAACAACATATAATTTTATTGGCAAGAGTCATCATTAACATGGAGGATTCAAGTTGGGATTTATTTTTCTTGGGAATTATTCAACATAAGATCCTTGTACACAATGTCATATCTCTTTAACCTCCATTCTTCTTAAATCTTATGTGGAATTTCATTCCATGTATTACCATGGGGCTTTGCACCCTTCATACCTGGCCTGACTTATACCACTTGAAACGAATATGTGGACATAGAGAGAATTACATTTCTTTTAGTGATATAATCATATTTAGCTCAAAACATATTCTTCCATGGAAATGATTTTGAGTTGCTGAGTATTGACTTCTAATAGTAGTAAAATTACAAACAATTAATCCCAAAGAAGAAAAGAAAAAAACTAGTAGATCTTAGTGAAAATACTACTAATCTTAGCACTAGAAAGAGATGGCCAACATAGGAAATCTACATTCAACAAGACTATTGGAAAACTGGCAGTTACAACAATCCAGTCAAACACAGACGTCCAATTTTGGTAATCCTCTACAATGAACTTTGTGGAGGAGTGAATATATGGAACATGCGTGGGTAACCATAGAAGAAGAAATGTTTTATTCTATGATGCAATTTTACGGCCAGTTGTCATGTATTATTTATTATATATTTTCTTTTTCTTTCCATTATTTTTTATAAATTATCTACAACCTGAATTTTTTAGCATGTAACCTAGCTGACATGATTGTGCCTAAATATTTCCCTAAAGGTTGATCCTAAGTTACTAAGGTGTTATTTTATATGGTGATGTTTTATTTTCCTTGTTTATACATATCATCTGGCCACTATGTGGCCACTATCTCCCAACTCAAGAAAACTTCAATTTTCTTGCTTTGATGGGGAGAAATAACATTAACATTGTTGATGTTGAGGTATATGTCGTATAAATCCTTTATAGTCTACTTTAGTTTATATTCTAGTGTTTATTGTCTTTCATGTCTTATACCTTGCATTGTATCATTTTTCATTTTCAAAGGAGGAATTTAGTATGGGTGGTGAGAAGCAGAAATTGAACAAAGAGGAGAACAATAACACTGGAGCATCAAATGCTGAAAGAGAGGAAGAATATAACCAACCTAGTGATACCCCTAAATTTAATATCTCAGATGTGACACACACATACAAACTGATGGTCAAGTCTTTAGATCTGGTGAATTCACTTACAATGCCTAGGAAACACAATGATAATGTTTGAAGTGATGAAACGATATTTCATGTGTAAATTGTAGTCCAACCAATATTAAGTTGGAAAATCATATTATAATACTTGACATTTCATATAATATAATTTATGTAGTTGAAATTATTTATAGTTTTACTTCATATTATTTAGTAGTGTAACTAACATACGTATCTTTGCATTTTCATATTAGATGAACATGCACATTGTATGGCATTTTTTAATTTAGTCACAAAATTATAGGAATTAATTTATGTTGATTAATAATGAACACATAAAATCAATTTAATACTATTAAATTAGTATTTTTTATTGATTAATGATGAATACCAGTAAAATGAATATACAATGACTAAATTAGTCGTTTATAATGATTCTTAATGAAAGTAAGTGAAATGAGTATAAACTACTAAATCCGTTGTTTATTTAATGAAAATATGAAGTTATCAAAAAAAGATAAATTACTACTGTAAATGATAAATTTGGGATTACAAATAATGACTAGATTTCACATATATATGACTATTAGTAGCTAATTTACAGTCACAACCGAAATTTAGTCATATTTCTCTGGTCATTAATTGGTTTCAAAAGATGACTAAAATTTGCATATATATGAATATTAGTAGCTAATTTATAGTATCTTATAATGTGACCAACATTTTGGTCATATTTCTTTGGTCATTGATTGGTTTTCTTGGGTGAGTAGTATATTTTGTTGTTTATTTGGTCATTAATTATGAGAATTAATGACTCAATTAATCACCAAATTTATGAATAAATATACTACTAGACAATAAAATTAAGCCAACCAATTAATGACTAAGCTAAATATGACTAAAATTTGGTCACGTTATAAGATACTCTAAATAAGCCACAATTGGTCATCGACTAAAAAATGGTTGTTTATATGGAAATTTTAGTCCTTTTTTTAGTAACTAATCAGCCATTTTGTACTAGTCTTAAGGGTCATAAAAGAGTTCCCACAAGACTATAGTCCAAGGTTAACATCCAAAAGAGGTCTAAGGGGAAATATCACACACTTGGCCCACTCTTTCCACCTAATCCCCCCATTAATCCATGCCTAGACGTGTCCATGACAAGAAAAATACAATAGTCGATTACCAAATGACAAGGCATACCTTTAGGTTCGAGAATCCCACCTTCAAATATACAATCACAATAGATGGGTGAGGGGCCACATGGTTGGATAAGGTGATAGAGAAATGGCACAACGAGCTAGTTGGGGGTTGCAAGGGGCTGCTAGCTTTCACTTAACAACCATCTTGGAGAAAAAAATCAAAATGGTGGCTAACAGGCTTGTCACTAAAGAGTTGTTATTTTGTACATTATTTTATTTTAGGGGCTACATTAGGCCAAGATTCGCTAAATTGAATTCATTAGTAATTTTACAAATATATGATGAGAATATTCATTCTATCATCATCACTTCGATTGAATCATATCTTCTTATGAGATTTTTGCCACCTTTTGAGGATGAGATTTTTGGGATGAATGGAAAAATTTGAATGTTTGTATAACCTTCATTGTCTTAAAGCTTATATAATTTCCATATCTTGGTGATTGGATATATTCTTCTTACATGTAACTAATTTTTGAATTTTATTCTTGTTATTTATCTTGTTGCATTCATGATGTTGTGATTTTCGCTATTCTAGGGTTAATTTGCTTCTTTTCTTGGAAAGAAATTGTAGAAATTGCATCTCTAAATAATGATGTATCTTGCATGGACCATTTTTGAAAGAATGAATGTTCTTAGAGAATTCCTCATTGAAATTGTCCTAAAAACTCGCCAAATATTAATAAACGAAGTATAAATGACCTTGAAATTGCTTCCATTAAGCCCTAGGGCTTGGCTAAGTTACTTTGTAGGCCACCTTGACAAGTGGAGATAAATCCAAACCTTGAATCTTCCATGAATCCATCTCTCCCAAAGGAAAAATCGCTACTCCTCCTATAGTGATCACTTTAAAGTAAATTTTTCTCTTCACCTTCCCTCTTTCATAGGTCTAGCCCCATAGGGTCCCATAGGGAATCAATTTTATAAAAAACCACACATGAAAAAAAATTGATCTCTTGGATCCTACTCTGCCAATGTGACTCCTAGGTTCCCTCCAATTTTGAAGAAATTTTGATGAAGGGATCGTTGGGTGTGGTTTTTTACCTATTTTATGCACATTCTTTCCCCTGTTTTGACCTTTTTGTCCTCCAAGCCTATGCATTTATATGACCAAACTCTCTGTTTTCTTACCTTTTTAATCCATTTTACTGTCATGTTACTTTGTTGTATTTTACTGAATAATACGAGCCTTTATTCCTTTTTTTGGCTAACTGGGAGAGCATTGAAGAAGTATTTTGGGAATTTCATCTTTTTTAGGTGTTGGCTCGCATGAATGAAGCTATGAAGCAGACAGGCAGCAAGGATTAACTATAGGAAAGGGTAGAACAGTTTGATGTTACACATTGAGTGCTCTTACAGTCTGTTGCTATATACTAGGTGCTGTTACAGGTTGTTGCTGTTACAGATTGTTGTTACACACTAGATGTTGTTACAAGTTGTTGTTACACATCAGATGTTGTTACACATCGTGTGCATCTGCCTTCACATCAACAATGTTGTCAGTAGTTATGCCGTGTCATCCCAAACCACCATTTGCTCAATGTTGTTGCAGTGAAGCTGGAAATGTGGGTACTATTCCACACAATAGCTGTCAGCAACAGGATTGTTTATTTTTGAAGAAAAAAGGCTCAGGTAGTTGAAACTGATGTATATTTATTTAGTAATAAGTTGTAACTTCTTCATTTTTTAGTAGCATGAGAATTGAGAGATTCTCATGACTGATATGCTTTCTAGTTTCTGGTTGTAATAACTATAAAGGACTCGACTTTTTATGTATTAGAAGATGGCATATAGAAGAGTATCGTTATTCTGTTTTTGTAATCCTGAAGCTATTCAATATCAATTTGCATGGTGATACTGTTAGTTTCTAACTGATTCATTAATCACTTTTTGTGTTCTTCTTACACCCTGGTGAGGAGGAAGAGCCCTCCACTTTGGCAGGGATTGTAGTGATTAGGTAGTGTACATTTCAGTTTAGTTTATTGATTTATGGTTTCTTGCTGTTGCTGTACAAATCATGGATGGCATTCACTACTGTTTCTATTTATCTTATGCTGTTACACAGAGTTGAACAACAGAGCAATAGTGACCAGCTGGAATATATTTTAGTTCTCTTGTGGCATGCCTTTACTTCAATAGTTGTGAGTTGTGATTAATTATGTAGAGTGTTTTTGTATCTACACGCATTGTTTGATTCAACAATTTAGATCAAAAACGTCTTTTACAGCTTCTATGCACTTTCTTATGCTTAGCTGGAGTGTATCGGCACAGATAGCGTGAACTCCATTGAAACAACAAAACCTACCCTGGATTGACAATTAATGTTGCTGTCTGAAGTAAATTAAGGTTGATTAAAACAACACCACATTTTGGCATCGTTGCCAGGGATGGCAAGTTGACGATACAATCAACCATGTTGTTTGTTTGATATAGAGTGTTCTTAGTCCACAGTTGTTGGGCGGTAAGACAAGAGGTAAGAACCTGTGCATCACTCTAACATACCTGGGCAGGCTCACCATTGTGATCAATAGGACACTTAGGACATTTTGATGCTTTGATTAGTGTGTCTTTACCTCTTCAGTCATTGGGTGGTAAGACAAGAGGTAAGAACTTGCACATCGCTCTGACATAACTGGGTGGGCTCGCCACTGTCGAAGACTAAGGCACTTAGACTGCGATTTAATACACATAGGGTCCATGTGTGCATTTGTAGGACTTATAGAGACAATGAAATCACCACCACTCTAATAAGTCACAGGAATGACGAGTCGTAAAAAGGAAATGAAGGGTGAATATTTGGGAAGGAAGACATTTATCCAGGAATTAATCTCCAAGGTAGAAAAGGAATAGTCCAACTCTCAAAGGAATGTAAGGAAAACAAGGTTGCAAAAGGCTATTACTCCCATAGCAAAAGTAGAAACCTCCAATCCCTCCATCTCGGGATTGTATCGTTCTAAGGCTAGCACTCATACCCCAAAGATTAAGGATTTGATTTATGAGCAAGAAGAGGAAGTTAGTAGCCAGAATTTGAGGACTGAGGGTCAAGGGGAAATCGAGGGGGAAAATTAGATACCTGAGGTGAAAAATCACCTACTGATTTATCAATATTCGAATACAGGTAGTGCGGTGAAACAACCAACCCTAGTGGTATCTAAGGCATTAATCACACCTGTAGGGCCATCACAAACATAGCTGAAAGAATGTTTGCTACAGAAAGGGTTAGAAGAATTCATCATGGGAGACAACAATGATAACAATGCTAAAACAGACACCACTACTACCAACTTTGAGATCCCAGTCGGGAATATCAGAGGTGAAGCTCCTATGAAAAACATTCCTCTATCATCTTTACCATTGTTTCAGGGGATGATTATGGAAGATCTAGATACATTTCTGTTTGAGTTTGATGTCCTATGTAGAGGTTATGATTATACAATAGATGCTCAGAAACTAAAGCTATTTCCTACTACTTTAAAAGGAGCAGCCTTGAGATGGTTCATGGGATTAAGTCCCACTTCCATTTCAATGTGGAATGGTATGAAGGAGATGTTCTTGTCAAAGTACCAGGCCTATTGTAGGACAAGGGACTTAAGGGAAGATATATTTAGGATGAAATAGAAGGAGGAAGAAGGCCTGATAGATTATGTGGAATGACTCCACTACAATTTGTAGAGGCCTAAACACAACGATTTAGACCCAGAAATCTTGAAGACTATATTCATCAGAGGAATGAGGGATGACTACCTTGACACCCTGAACCTATAAGAAAAGGGGGATATATCACAAGATCCATTTGCTAAAATTATAAAGCTTTGCCTAAGATTCTCTCGAGGATCGTCTAAAGAAAAAAGTACAATTCAGGATGCCTCTGTTCGTATACAAAAATCTGCAAGCAGATGAGTAACTAGAGTGGAGATTAGAAATCTGTTCGAAAATTTCAAAGCCGATATCCTCAGTACTCTCTCGTCCCAGATAACAATATCATAGATCAAAAAGACACAAGTAGAAGCTAATACACCCCTAGTCGTGTTCTATTTGACTTGTCGGAAGAAACATCCTCATAGGGAATGCGAATTGAATAACATTATTCTATGTAACATCTTCGAGCTAGAGAATTCGACAGAGAAGTGTCTAGAGCTTTCTAGACTAAAGGTAGTACTCAGAAAATCAAGCGAAGAGATGTAGTCCTCTTACTCCATTGCACCAAGGAGGCCATGCCAACCACGACCTCCAGGTATGTCTCAAGACTTTTCCTCTCTCAATTTGTGGAACAATGCATATAATAACCAGCCATATCCATAGCAATATTCTACCCCTCCTTTAGCTCAATTCCCTTCACCCTAGAACCAATGGTGTTTGTCTCCTCATGTTCAATATCCTCAATCCCAACCATACCCTTGGAACCAGAACTGGAGAGGAAATGCCCAGAATTCAACTCTGCCTGCACCATCCATGCAACAATAGCTACAGTTACCTCCTTTCCGAGCCCCTGCTCATCCACCACCTTTGCAACCTAACCCAAACCCAAATAATAAGGCAACTCATAGTATAGAGGCTCCTACAACCTTCCAGACCTACTTTATTACCCTCGTGGAACTTAATGAAATACAATTGCGATCGGGCACAATAATTAACCCTAGTCACTCCCCCATCATTAAAAAAGAGGACTGTGAACCATCCAGAGGAGAAGCTAGAGGCTCTGAGGTGGCTACTACGTCTACAACAGCTGATACAAAGGAAGTTGTTACATCTGTAACAGCTGACCCGTGAGGAACTATTAAATTTGTAACAACTAATTCGGGGAAGGCTGATACACATGTAACAGTGGATTCAACTATTGTTATGCAGGACCCCCTGTACCCTTAGAGACTGGCCGAACCTAGGATGACTTCACACCCTGAATCTAATTTCCTTATGGAGTTGAAAAATTTGTATGTATGAATTCCTTTCCTACAAGCCCTTAAAGAAGTACCCATCTATGCCAAGACGGTGAGATATTTGTGCATCAAGAAGCCTAGGAGGAAGCCTAAAGACCTTGCCACCATACATGTGATGGGAAAGTTATCCAAATTCATATCTGCTCAGCCTCTCCTTACTAAGTACCATGATCTAGGAAATCCCATAGTCACCGTCTACATTAATGATCAGCCCATAGCCAATCCATTGATTGATCTTGGGGCTTCCATTAATGTAATGACGAAAGATCTCTTTATCGATCTCAGTCTACAGGGACTCAGAAACAATCCTACTCTACTAGAATTGGCAGACAAGTACCATATTAAACCCGAGGGGATGTTAGAATATGTAGTGATTACGATAGCTTCCACGAGATACCTGGATAATTTCCTTATCCTAGAGCTAAAATCCAATTTGGGGGGGCATCATTTGATCTTAGGGAGACCTTGGCTGGCCACTATAGAAGCATTCATAGGGTGCAAAATGGGATCCATGGTGATCTCAAATGGCCAAGCAACCCAGAACATTAATCTTTATCCCCCGAAACCAAATGTGGATGTGTACAATCCTTGGTGGGATGAGTTCGAGCATGAGTCAGATCTTTCCCTACCACTCCTCATTCTATGGAAAGCCCAATATTTTAAAGACGAGACAAAAGATGATGTTATTAATGATTTCTTAGTAATTCACTTTCTGTTTCTTCTGTTAAAAATGCAAATGAGGAGGAAGAGGTGGAACATATAGATTTTGAACAAATTAGAACTACTCCAATTACCGCTAGCAGCTCAATTGAGATTGAATCTAGAAATTTTTTTAATGTTAATCCCAATTTGACTAGTAAATAGAATCAGCGACTATTATAGTTGTTACAGAAGTATAAAAATGAATTTGCATGGGATTATACGAATATGAAAGGGATCCACCCTAACCTATGCACTCACCGTATTTATTTGAAGGATGGTTGCAAACCAGTCAGATAGCCACAACGCCACATGAACCCTGCAGTAAAGGAAGTGGTTAAAGAAGAACTACAAAAACTCCCTAGTGCTAATCTTATTTATCTAATATCAGACAGTCAGTGCATGTCACCGCTTGTTATCGTTCCTAAAAAGAATGGCAAGTGGGGAGTCTGTGTTGATTATAGAGAACTCAACAAGGCCACTCAGAAGGACCATTTTCCATTACCATTAATAGATTAGGTCCTTGATACTCTCTCCAGAAAGAAATACTTCTCATTTTTGGATGCATTTAGTGGCTACAATCAGATACAAATTTCCCCAAAAGACCAGGATAAAATGACCTTTACTTGTCCTTGGGGAACCTATGCATACAGAGTGCCACTTATTGGGCTCTATAATGCGCCAGCAAGCTTTCAAAGGGTGATACTAGGAATTTCTTCTAACTTGTTGAATGACTGTCTGGAAATCTTCATAGACGATTTCACACCCTACGTAGATTCTTTTGAAACAACATTAGTCAATCTGGAAAAAGCGCTAGAGCAGTGTGTATATACTAATGTTGCCTTGAGCACTGAGCAAAGTCACATGATGATGACTGAAGGGATCGTTCTTGGACATTACATTTCTTTTGGGGCAAAAATAGAGGTAATTCTAAGAATTCCAACCCCCAAAACGTAGAAAGAGGTACGTAGTTTCTTGGGGCATGTAGGGTATTATAGAAGATTTATAGAAAAAAATTCAAGAATTGCATCGCCATTATTTTCCTTGCTTATGAAGGATGTTGATTTCTTGTGGACAGGGAAGTGTCAACAAGCCTTCTTAAAGCTGAAATGTTGTGTATTAGTAGCTTCGGTCTTGTGACGACCTAATTGGGAATTTCCATTTCACATAGCTACAAATGCATCAGATATTGCTATAGGTGTTGTTTTGGGCCAATTAGAGGATAAGAAACCTTACGCTATTTAATACATCAGTAAAAATGTATCTCCAACTGAGCTCAACTACACAGTTACAGAGAAGGAGTTCTTAGTAGTCATGCACGCCATCAATAAATTTTGGCATTACATCACCATATATCAAGTATTTTTACACACTAACCACTAGACTTCCATTCATTTTTTAATGAATAAGCCAATTACAAATGCTAGGATTACACACTGGTTATTGTTGTTACAAGAATTTGATATCACTGTTGTAGATAAGCCTAGAAAAGACAATGTAGTAGATGACTTTCTTTCTAGGCTAACTATTGATGATAGTTGCACTCCTATTGAATATTATTTCCCTGATGAATATCTTTTTCCTATTTCTACTTACTCACCTTGGTATGCAGATATAACCAATTATCTTGTTGCAGGGAAGTTTCGCCAGTATTTATCCTCTGAGGAGAAAAAGAAAATCATACAACAAAGTGCCACATATACCTGGATAGATGGGAACCTCTATCACGTTGGACCTGATTTACAGAGTAGGCGATGTGTTAGAGAGGACGAGGTCTTTGATATCCTCAAAGCCTATCATGAGGAACCTTGTGGGGGAAACTTCACAAACAAATGGACATGACACAAAGTCCTTTCAAGAGGATACTACTGGCTGACAATATTTCAGGATGCCAAGAAGTTTGTGAAGGGTTGTGACAATTGTCAAAGGATGGGTCAACCACTGCAATCAGATGAGATGTTGTTATAGCCCCAGATCGTCATAGAACCTTTTGAGTAGTGGGCTCTAGATTTTGTAGGACCAATCAATCCTTCATCTAAATAGAGATCATACATCTTGGTCTGTACTGACTATGTCACGAAATGAGTTGAGGTAAAGGCACTAACCAGAGACATAGAGTAGGCTATCTCAGACTTCTTGTTTGAAGACATGTTTTTCTAGTTTGGCATACCCAGAGAGATATTCACAGATGGAGGACCACAATTCACATCCCACAAGATTCAGGAGTTGGTCGAAAAATATAAAATCCATCACAGAATCACAATGCCTTACCATCCACAGGCAAATGGCCATGTAGAAAGCACTAATAAACTCATTGAGGGAATCCTTACTAAGAATGTGGCCAGTGATCAAAGAAATTGGGCTGAAAAACTTCCAGAAGTGTTATGGGCATACTGGACTACATGGAGGAACACCACTAGATTCTCACCATATGAGCTTGTGTATGGTAAGAACCCTTTATTTCGCATTGAATTTGAGATCAAAACACTAAGGAAAACATTGTAGGTCAATTTGAATTTGGCTACAGCACAAAGGCAGAGATTGAAGAAACTAAATGAATTGGAGGAGAAACGGTTGGCTACTATCCATCAAATAGAGATTATCCAGCAACAGAGAGCTAAGTGGCATGAAAAATTTATAAAGAAGTACTTCTAGAAAGGAGATTGGGCTCTCTTATATGACTCAAGGTTTAAAGACTTCAAGGGTAATATCTACACCAGATTGCTAGGTCCTTATGAGGTAGATGCAGTCTTTGACAATGGGACTGTAAATTTGGTAACCATTGATATTGCAAGGAAATCGTTACTTGCAAATGGGCACCGACTTCGATTGTATCACAAACCTACCTCGAAGGATTTATTTGTCAACATTGTCACAAATTCAGCTCTATAGATTATGGGAACAGGGGAAAGCCTCCCTATGCTACAAAAAATTTAATTTTTCCAATAAGTGTAGCAGTTGAAAACCACTTGATGGCAGCTGTTACATCGTCCCAAAAAAAATTAACAATAATCCAATTGTGAAAACCTTTCTCAGGCACAGACAGACACTTTTGTAGCAGTTGAAAACCACCTGGTGGTAGCTGTTACATGCTCTGTAACAACATTTGTTATTCCAAAGTATATCATGCGATACATGTTGTTACACAATATTTTGCTTGAAGATACTAAATTAATACACATCAGTCATCTTGGTTGTTACACATGTAAGAGCTAATGACATTTCAAGAATAAAATGAAATATTTTATTGTAATAAACAATAAAAACATCACCGTGAGCCTCGTCATCATATTTAAGTTCACAAGTCTCGCTGCTCGAGTATGATTTGACAATGCGCTACCCATTACCTTGTTCCACATCACCCATGTACGTCATCAAAATGGTAATAATGAATTCATTTTATTTTGTAACTATGGAAACTTAACATGACTATTGACGACCGAGGACGACTGTCATAATTAAGCTAGGGGGGGAACAAATCACATCGTGACATGACCGTCGCATGATTTGTAATTATTTGAAAAATCCAGAAATTAAGGCATGTGACCCAGTAGTTATCATTCATTAATGTAGAATCATACCGAAAAGGGTAAGGGAACCATTGACAAGACCTCCCCATGACTCACGATTAAGGAAAAATTCATTAAGAAATACGAACCATGCGTTTCAAATCTTAATCCAAAATATTCACTTGCGCCACCCTACCACCCTACCATTTACCCCTGCTAGAAGCACTGAATCCTCATTCAGAGTGTTCAGAGAGGAGGAAGATAGCAGTACAAGCTGAAATAGCTAGAGTGTGTGCCGCGGGGAAGGATATGTAGGTGAAACAACACTAAATTGCATAGGCAATGGGAGAAGTAGCAATACAACACAAGCCAGGGTCCATAGAAGCCCTGGAAGGTTGCCCTAAAGCATGCCAGGTTTTCAAAGATGCTGGTTGGTTCAAATTCTTCCAAAGATTAGAAGGATCAGGCAATGGTGTAGCTGTGGAATTTGCAAAAAACATGGAAACAAACCAAACGAAAGTCAAAGGATTGAAATTGGAGATCACTGAAGAAGTTATCGCCAGAGTAACAGGATTACCAGCAGAAGGGAAGAGATGGTTTAATAGGAAGGTTAATGATCCCTCACTGAAAATGGATTTTCTTCAGGAAGGTGAGTCATTGGTTAAGAAAGGCAGGGGAATTCATAGGCTGTCACTCCCCCAGTCGTGGGCAAATGTTGCTCTCTTCCTCATTAAGTACATTACTTGTGAGGGAAGGGAAACAATTGTGTTTAATTACCATTTCCCATTGCTGAACCATCTTTGGCATCACCAACTAATCACCCTTCCTTATTTCTTGCCGTGCAATATTAGGCACATGGTTGCAGCTGTGAAAATGATTGGACATCCAAAAACATGTGTTACAAACCATGGCATCATTAAACTCATTGTGCTGGATGCCTTGAGCCGAGAGGGCAAGAATTGGGAAGAATTCATGTAGAAAAGGCCCAAGACCACCTACAGAAGGCAAACAGAGATGGCTGGGGAAACTCCAAAAGTGACAAAAGAGCAACCTCAGTCCTCAACGGTGAGGGTCAACAAGAAGTCAGTTGATAAATCGATTGGTGACCAAAGGCTAAAGCAGAGGGTAAGGGTTAGCAGGCACCCAAAGTCCCCATCCATGTCAGGAAAGGACGAAGAAGCAATCGAGCAGAAGGACGAGGAGCAAGCTCAACCAAAAAAACCTCCTTCACCTGGTAAGAGAAAAACCTAGTATTCGCTGTCAAAAATTGATATTATAGAAAAATAAATTAAAGAATTGAGGGAACAGCTAGAAGTAGGAAAGGTAGAGCCAAGAGCCCCAGGGCTGGATACTTTGGCAGAGTCTGTCGACAGGGCTAGAAGGGGAGAAGTCTGAGGAACGTTGTGCATAGCCTGTGCTAAGAAGTTGGTGGAAGTGAGATTCAAAGTCTGTGTAGTAGCCACTACCTCGAGGGGGATTTAAACTGAAAACTAGGAACCTATTACACTAGAACCTATCGAGGACATTGCTGATGCACAAGAACCAACAACCGAGATAGCACAATCCATAGGGAGTGATCAAGTAATGGATACACAAGAACCCTTGGCTGACACTGTTATTTCATCAATAATAATAGTGGAGGAGGAAATCAGCCGAGAGGAGGAAGGAAAATATAATATCCATGAGGCAATGGTCCTTGCTACTATTACACAAGAACCATCAGTAGAGACCAAAGTTGGTCCAAAGGGAAATGATGAACATAAGCCTGTGGATATTACTACTGCCACACAAGAACTAGCAGTAGAAATCGAAGTTGACCAGGAAAATAAAATAATTGTGATAAAACCCACTAATGAAGCTATTTTTACACAAGAACCAGCTGCTGAGGTGTGATAGTTTTGACCCTAAGAGGATGCTACACCTTTAATTGATGATGCATGTGGGGGAATTCCGGGTCCTATTGGAGGATGGCATTACAAGAAATTTTTGATATTGGTAGAGCTGCAAAACTGGAAGTAGTTGGAACTCTCTCTGCACGAGGGAGTGATTCCACTCAAGACGCACAAGAGAATGATGGATTCCCTGAGAGAAAAATGGTTGAAAGAAGAATGGGAAATAGATGAGGAGGCACGAAGGCATAAATAAATTATGAAGATAAAGGATGAACAATTGCATCAGCTCCATCGGAAAGTCTCCAACTTGACGTTTGATAAGACTGAACTCCATGACCTTGCTCTAAACTTGCTAGCATGCAGGCAGTCATCCCCATCATACCCTGTGCTCCTATGGGAACGTTACTACTTATTCCAGTTAAGTGAAGTTTGTGAGAACAGGTCCTATATGGGTTCTTTAACCCACACTTTCTTCGAAAGTGTATGTTCTTGTGATTTTGATGATCAAAATTTGTTGTGAGAGTTGTTCTTGCACAATATGATGTGTGAACATGTGAGCACGAGGATGGTGGTGAGTGTCATTTCTTTCATGGAAGACTTGCAGTTGCAAGATTCCTCTCATTTATGAGGAATCAAATTGAGTGGCAACTAGCCAAGAAAACAATAGAGACCAATGAGGAAAAGACAACATTGTGGGTCAGGGCTGAACCAGGAATGGCTTACGAACTCAGGCGAGAGTTTAGATGGTTCCCGAGCAATCTGGAAATCAGTGGTCAATCGACCATTTACAGAAGGAGAATCATTAGGATCTGCCTCAACTTGTTTGCAAACATGAGGAGCCAAGTGCTAGTTGGATGTCTCAAGCACACTCAGGCCTATAGTGTAGAATTGCAAGAAGGAGACCCCTTTGAGTACAAGAACTTTGCTGCTATTGTTACATGGGTGCCGGAATATGCTCAGACTGCGTTGAGACTGGGGGCATTCTGGATTGGCCCCAGGTTCAAATTCCATTTGATCTAGTTTCCATTGGAGGAGTATCAGCCTAATTATCGGTTGTGTGATTATGAAGAGGAAACTTGGCCACGTGAGTTAATGGCAGATCAAGGATTCAAATCTCTGGGTGATGATACTATTGGTGCCTACAATTTCACAAATTTCCACTAGGGGCAAAATAGAAGGAACTTAGATTCTGCATGGGGATATGCAGTTGCTTCAGTTGGGGGGAGATGTTGGGTGTCGCCTTTTACCTTTTTTTTGCACATTCTTTCCCTCATTTTGACCTTTCTATCCTCCAAGCCTATGCCCTTATATGACCGAACTCTCTATTTTCTTACCTTTTTAATCCATTTTATTTTCATGTTACTTTGTTTTATTTTACCGAATAATATGAGGCTTTATTCCTTTTTGTGGCTAACTGGGAGAGCATTGAAGAAGTATTTTGGGAAGTTCATCTTTTTCAGGTGTTCGCTCACGTGAATGAAGTTATGAAGCAGACGGGTAGCAAGGATTAACTACAGGAAAGGGTAGAGCAATTCACTGTTACACCCTGAGTGTTGTTACAGACTGCTGCTATATACTAGGTGCTGTTACAGGTTGTTACTATTATAGGTTATTGTTGTTAGAGATTTATTTTACACATTGGATGTTGCTACAAGTTGTTGTTACACATCGTATGTTGTTACACCTCATGTGGATCTGCCGTCACATCAACAGTGCTATTGTCCATTATGCTGCATCATCCTAAATGACCATTTTCTCAATGTTGTTGCACCAAAGCTGGAAATTTGGGTACTATTCCACATAACATCTGTCGGCAATAGGATTTTTATTTTTAAAGAAACAAGACTCATGAAGTTGCAACTGATTTATATTTATTTAGTAATGAGTTGTAACTTCTTTATTTTTGATTAGCACGAGAATCGAGAGATTCTCATGACTGGTCTGCTTTCTAATTTTTGGGTTGTAATAATTATAACGAACTCAAATTTTTATGTATTAATAGATGACATATATAAGAGTATCGTTACTCTATTTTTGTAATCTTGAACTTATTCAATATCAATTGGCATGGTGATGTTGTTACTTTCCAACTTATTCGTTAATCACTTTTTGTGTTCATCCTGCGCCTTGCTGAGGAGGAAGGGCCCTCCTCTTTGGCAGGGATTGCAGTGATTAGGTAGTGTACATTTTTGTTTAGTTTATTGATTTATGGCTTCTCATTGTTGATGTACAAATCATGGATTGCATTCGTTGATGTTTCTATTTATCTTATGCTATTACACAAAGTTAAACAATAGAGAAATAGTAACCAGCTGAAATAGATGTTAGTTCTTGTGTGTCACGCCTCTACTTCAATAGTTGCGAGTTGTGATTAATTTTGTAGAGTGCTTTTGTATCTACCTGCATGGTTTGATTCAATAATTTAGATCAGCGAAATCTTTTACAAATTCTATGCACTTTCTTATGCTTGGCTGGAGTGTATTGGCATAGACAGTGTGAAATCCATTGAAACAACAAGACCTACCCTGGGTTGACAATTAATGTTGCAGTCTGAAGTCAATTAAAGTTGATTAAAACATAACTACAGGGATTTTGAGATATCTCAAGCCCTAGCCTAGAGATTGAATCTTGCCATTGGTTCTGTTAGTGTCAGTGTCTTCACACTACCATCAGTGATCAAAATCTGCTCTTTTGCATTTCATAGTAGGAGTCTCATTCTGATGAGGTTGCATTCCATTAGGTCATGGATCCACTGATGGTAGGGTTTGCTTCAGTTGCAAGCAAAGAGCCTACTAGTTTGAGGGAGTTACTAGCTTATCCACTTGCCATTTCTTGCTTTAAACACCAGGCATGCTTTGTTTTTTGTGAAATGATAGAAAGAGTTAGGTTTCATCATGAGCTAGCTAGGCTATTTGTGACTCATTTGCACAATAATGAAGTATCCCTTGCCAGAATAACCTTCACCATATCACCAACTGTCATCTCAGAGGCTACAGGAATTCCAGATGTGGGTGAAAATAGGTACAAGGGTCAGGACATTGATGAGGAATACTATGAGCCTTACATCAAGGCTAGATACAAAGACCAAAAGAAGAGAGTTTTCCCCTTCAAGTTTTTGGAAGACAGGTATGCTCCATTGATGAAAATCATTATCAAGTACTTCATTCATGAAGGTAGGTTCTCCCAGTTATATGCCTATCACATTAGACTTCTCATGCATTTCACTAGAGTAAAGATGATGAATCTCCCTTATTTCATGTTTAGAAACATTGAGAAGATGGCAAATATTGTACAGAGGAAGCCATACCCCCAGCAGTTGAATAATATTTACCATTAATGTTTGATTAAAATCATTGTTATTCACCACCTGAGGCACCTTAACATGCCACGGGAGACTTTCATTTCTCATGAGGTGTTCAAAGGCCCACAAATCTTTTCATCAGTACATCATGAAGAAAGTGGACCTTCAAGCCATGAAAAGGTCAAAGAGACTGAAACTCTTGGAGTGCCAGTGTTTGTGACATATAAGAGAGGTACTAGGAAACTTTTTGTAGCTTCTAGGCGAGTATTATCTCCACAAGGTGTGGAAGGGGTCTCACCTTTGTCATCAGGCCATAGGAAAATGCTATCTCCAAAAGGTGTGGAAGGGGCTTTGCCTTCTTCTTCATCAAAGCAGGTACAGGTTAAGCAGCAAAGAAAGGGCAAGGAAAAGGTGCAAGAAAAAGATCTTGGTGATGAGCAAGAAAGAGATTTTAAACTTTTTTATTATGAGTAGCCACAACAACACTTTACTTATCATGGAGTTTATGTCATTGACCTGGAAACTCAGGATCCGGAAACTGTCAAAGACATTATCATAAAGGAATAAGAAGCTAAAATATAATCCTTGGCAGATAACTTAGAGAGAGCCAAGTTGATCATCAGGTACTTGGAACAGGAAAACAAGCAACTGAGTGACAAACAAGTCCTCATGAAGATGGAAATAGTCAAAGCAAATAGGCAGATCATCAAGGAGGCTAATGTCCCATTGACCCCTATTGAGCGAGAGATTGAGAATGATAGGGAAACATGGCTTGAGAGGGTCAACATACATTTCAAAGGGCTGATTGAGAAGGTCAACAGGGACAAAAAGATGCTTCGCCACATGGTCTACCATTACATGACCCGCAACAAATTCTGCAACATGAGGATCAGGAAGATTCAAGCTAGGTTGAGGAAGGCCTTAAAGAGAAAAAAGGAGCAAGATAAGTTGAAAATCTTGTTGAAGCCTCAATAGCCCATCAAAGAAGTTGATGGTGGTGCCTTGTGCCAAATTTTGAATAATTTTGAAGATTTTTTGCATTTTTTCAATTTTGAAATTTTTTACACAGGAAATTGGCCCGGAAGCGTAGCGCCACTGGCGCTGCGATTTTCCTTGGAGCATTTGTTGGAGGAAAAGTTTACATTTTTGGATTCAGCGTGATGAGAGCATCCATCTTAGAAAACTTCAAAAGTTTTGGAGCAAAACTAGCCCACCAAAAGGTCCAAAAACTATCAAAAATTGACCTTTCTGCCTCTTTTTGGACACAGAGAAGCTACCTCGGGAGATTCAAGTTTTAAGGGGGGAAATGACCTGCAAATTTAGAGATTCAAGATGTTAGAAAAGCTAGATTGAAAGGCCTTTCCAATGAGTTATTTTGGGCTCAATTTGGCTAAGGCGAAGGCCTCCAAAAGTGGGTAGAAAGCGGCACTGTGCTTTTGGCTAATGGTGCTGCGCTTTTGGCTACTTTGCCAAAAAAACCAAACTTCGCCTGTTTTCTCTGAAAATTCACTTTCACTTTCCTCATGGATGGTTTTGATCATGTAATTAATGACTTAGCATGTAAATTTAATAGTGAAATGATCTTAGAGGGTAAATTCATCAGTTTGAGGTGGTTTTGGGGTCAATGAATAAGTTTCCATGCTTATAGAGGCAAGTTGTTCCATTGCCTATATTCTTGGTCCCTGTTTGGAAATGGCTGTAATAGCTCATTTTCTATTGGTTTCGACCCCTGATGGCTAGCATAGGTGGTTTTATGTCTATATTATGTATTATTTCTATCATTAGTGAAGGTTGGACTCTCTTGGATGCTCTGAGCTACATTGTACACCTTTATCAATAGTTTGGCAAGGAAATAAACCAGGATTTGTAGCTATTTTGATGGGATACTTGTGGTATGGCATTTTTTCATAGTTTCTTCTTTTGTTATTAGCTTTTCTCATGTTTTATGTATGCCACAATCTAATTCATTGCTTCTAGCTAAATGATGTCAAGATAGATAAGTAGAATTCATTATTTAGAGTGCTCTGCCTTGGAAAGCCATTCAGTTTTCTATGTTTTCTATTGTTTGAGAAGGATACATGATCTTCACATGCCCCCCTTGGCTCCTCACAAGTCTTATACCTCTAATCTCACTCAATTCCAAGTGCCAAAGCACCTACCTACCTTGCCCCATAAAACACCCTGTTTCCTGACTTGATTTCCCGGACCCAAAACTACCTGGCTCCATTTGATCCAGCACAAAAACTAACAAATTCAATCAAAATCCCTTGAGATACTATACCTAGCCTAAAATCCCATTTCATCCAGTCATTTTGACTAAGATTCATAAAGGAGAGAGCCCTCTCCTCACTTAGTAGGGCTAGCTACCAGGTTAAGCATGGTTTGTGGTTACCCTAGAATTGCCTCCCTTCAGCCTAAGGTAAATCTAGGCTCTAACAGGTTCCCTTAGGTTAGAAACCTCACTAGGATCATTGCGTTGACTTTCATTAAGAATTCCTTCCTTGATCCCCTTCTCCTCCCTTATTAGGTTAAGCACATCATTGGTTGCTCAACCCCATTCCCTTAACCTAACCTCAGGTCTACCTAGCTTCGTGTGGTCCCACAACTTATTGAAGCCAAGTTTCCACAAGGATTTTAGGAGCTAAGAGTCTTCTTGAAAAAAAATATACTCAAACCCTAGCTCTTATAACTCCCCTAACCCCTTCCTAGAGAGCCTTTCATCTTGCTATCAAAGCAAGAAAACCATATATCTGAGCCTGTCTTATGAAAAGGCTTATAGAATCACCTTTCATCCTATCATTGATCCATTTAATTTTTCTAATCCTTATTATAATGGGTCTCCTCCCATCGGTGAAAGTACGTAAAGAGTAGGGAGCCTTATCTGAGGTGATAGTGGGATATTTCTTCATTGTTTCTCATGACCTAGTAGTCACTGTTCAAGGATCCCCTTTAAGGACCCTTGCTAGTTTGAGCAGTAACAGGTAGCACTATCTGATGACAAGGGGTGGGTCCATTGTTAAGTATATGTGGCCAGTGGCTATTTCATATATATATATATATATATATATATATAGATATATTAGAACTATACTCACACATTTATGATTAGAAGTACTACATGGAACATGTCACATAAGCATGTGTCCCTAGTTTCCCATGAGCCTCTACAACATTGTGGTGATTCACCACATGTGTACCACGTGTGTGCCACGTGGTAGGAACAATGAGGTAAAAGTTTGAACAAACGATATTTTAAAGGGGCATAACTTAAGGTTTCAGAGTCTAATTTGAACAAAATTTATATCGTTGGAAATGTCTTGTTGAGACAAGTATGATGAAGACATTTAAAGTGATTTTTGGAAGCCCACAAGAAAGTAAAAAATAATAAACAAGAAGAAGAAGAAAAATAAAAATGTAATTACCCCATTTCTCTAACTGTACCAGGGAAGTTGTTTTATTAGAGTGAACACATCCCCAAGGGTAAGGGGGTGTGTTTATAACGAGGAAGTCATGATGGAGGACATGTTTGTTGATTGTTTTGATCACATAAAGAGTTAGTGCTAGGTAATAAAATATAATAAACAAATTCAACCATTTGTGTGAGGTAGAGTTAGTGGAATAACAATTGGATGGAATATATTAATTATTGAACTTTGCTTGGCTCCATGGCCCCAGCCTAGTTTTGATGATGCACAAAGAGAAAGACCCCGGGGCTGGCTATACAAGTCCATCAAAGGTTTTATAGTCCTTAGGACATGAGGAATTCGTGGTGGAGGATACACATGTTAATTCTTTTTATCACATGGAGAATTAATGCTAGGTAATAAAATATAAAAAAAATTTCAACCCATTATGTGAGGTAGATTGAGTGGAACAAAAATTTATTGTGATACATTAAATCTCAAACCTTCAATAGATCCATGGCTTTGATCTAGATTATATGATGCAAATAGAAAACAACCCGACAACTCAGGGACCACCAAACCTTCAACGAGTCCCCAACCCAAGCCCCCAAACTGCAGGTGAATTTGATAGTTGATAATGAAAAATACCTAAGGATCTAGGACCTATGACCCTTTAAATGAATAATAAATAATAAAAAAGAAACATTAGAGGAAATTTCATATTAAAAGTGACCTCCTAAGGAAAAATAATAAAATAAGAGTTATGCTTTTTGGAGGGAAAAGAAGAAAACTACTTTTTTATTATAGGTTTACTCAAATTTGAAAGTGAAAACACTCTTTGGATGAGGAATTAAATTTTTCATCCAACAAATACCCATTATGCATACTTTTGAGAAGACCCACATTGATATATATTGAGGATACATTTAAAAACATGTTCAACACACTTTTTAAATGTATCTTCATTTTTTATCAATGTTTTTCTTCTCAAAAGTATGCATAATGGGTACTCCTTGGATGTAGAATTCATTTTTTCATCCAATGAGTATCTACACTTAAAATTTGAATATACCTACAAGAAGATAAGCGAAAAAAACAATTGAAAAAGTTGTTTTATTTTCCTTCCAAAATACTTACATATGCCTCTTTTTAAATTTAGAGTATTTTGATTGGTTTACATATTATGTACATGAAACTTTCATGGGCACTTTGAGGTTGAAATTTCCTCTAATAGAAAACAAAAAATAATCCATGTTGACTCCACGAATTAAAGGTTACTTGGCCCCTTGATTAATTTCTCCTGACCTACCACACTCCCCAAACCCAATATTTTCATGACCACGACCTAATTTAGATTATGCACAATGAAAGAGACTAAGGGGTCTAGGAAACAAGACTATAGCGAAATGAAAAATATGGCTAGCATTATCCAATTATGAACTGATAGATTTTGACCAAGTGTCATGGAATCTACATGAGGGTTCCATGTGGCATCGAAAATTTTATGATAACATGCCTCATTAAAATAGGGAAAAACCATAAAACTTGAAAGGGTCATAACTTTTGATCTTAAACTCATAATGAAGAAAATTTTATAGCATGAAAAAGGTCTCATCGATGAGAAGATAATGAAAATATAAAAATGGAAAATCATGAATAATAGAGTCACTAAAAATAGGAAATCAAATGCAAAATCAAGGCAACATTTCCAAAATTTATATGGGGGGCCCTTTATTTTTCTAGAAAAATTAAGGGAAGTTGTTAAGGCCTCAAGAAATGGTGATGCACTCGGATGAGAATGAGGCCTAAATCTGTTAAATGATAGATGATAAGTTTCATAAAATTCCTAAGCATTGCACCATTTTGTATGGGTTCCACATAAGATAAATCAAGCAATATAAATTATAAAGGCTTGAGTAATTAATATCTACTCAATATTTAAGGAGTGAATCTAGAATAGGGAAACATCATTTCATATTCTCTCATAGTATTCGATATAAAAAGTATAACTATGAATTTTTGTGATCAGTAAACATCTATCTGGTGTATTTTATATCTCTTTTTTTAACATTTCTTCACCACACGTCAGTGTCCATATCCGCGACAAAGATGTCTCGGTACCATATGAGCATAGCCCCATTGCTGGTGAGGGTCCATAACCCCGAAATATCTACTTGTACTTCCCACACTTTATAGTGTTTTCAACCCTCTTGTATTGAAATTCCACCCTTTATATTTAATTGATTGGTAATTTCAATATGAAATTGGGTGAAGAGAGTGGGGAAGTACAAGAGATGCGATCTTATATAAAATTTAAAGGAAATATAAGCTTTACTCTAAAATAATTCACTTAATATATAAGCATATGGGATTCAAATTTAGTGAGATAATGGATAAGACTCAAGGAGAATGACTAAGGTATATTATTTCCTCTATTCAAAGATAAGCATAATATCTTAAACATGTTTTAGTGTTCCTCGATAGTCACTAATCAATGAAGGAGGATAGGAACTTGATAAAGATGTTTTTATATAAATAAAACCACATTTCTAATGATAGAGAATAGGTTCCATTTATGTTTCCTTGAAGTGATCTCCCATATAAAAATCGAAAACACCATGAAACCAAAACCAAAGCAAAGAAAATGTGAAAAACTATTGACATCAGCTCGAAGATCTATGAAAATTAAATCCATGGAAAATCCCGCAAATTCACAACTTATTATGGAAGCAATTTCAATTGTGCTAACAAAGCTTGAAAGTGTAGAAAATGGGAAATAGAGAATTTTTAGGAAACTAGCTTATTAATATAGGCCTTAAATATCTAAAATCTCAATTAGAAGATATCTCATCATATCATAGTTTTAAAATGGAAAGGAATAATTATATCATGAGGCATATACTCAATTCTAAATCAATATTCCTAGCCCTATTAAATCAAATTAATAATTTTACCTGTGAATATATCCTCTCCTTTAGATTCTGATATATTTGTTTTACAAATATAGGATATGTTTCTATTTAGGCCTTTTATTCAACGTAAAGGACCTAAAAGAGAAAAATATATATGCCAACTAAACATACAATTATGACATTATTTTAAAAATAGGGGATTCATACATCAAAATTTTGAAGTAATGGAAGTGATGTATATCCAAGAGTTGGATTCTTTCCCATTTTTTTCTCTTAAAAGATTTATTGCTTCACACTTTTTGAAGCTAAACATTTTACATCAAAGGGCTAAAGAAAGGACTTGGATAAAGATATGATTAATGAGCACAAAAATTATGAAAAAGGATAAGTGAGGAGAAAATATAAAGAGAACTTCCCTAATTATTACCTTATGATGACTTGTCACTATTTTGAGAATAATATATTTCCTCATAACTGCATTTGTTTGAGTGAAACAAAATAAATGTAATATACTCATACAATAAAAAAATAAAAACGAATCTAATTAATCTACTCATAATCCTATTCTAAACTATGCATATGATCAAAACTAAGTAAAATCAAACTTCCATTGAAGCCATATATGTGGATGTAAACATATAAACATATATACATCATAATTATAATTGGTAATAAAAGAGGAATTAATAATGAAAGAATTTCACTATTTAACATTCCACACATTAGGAGAAATATAATAGCATTATTATTTACAAGAGACCTTGCTTGGAAATATTCCTCCAAGCATGTTTTTATTCTATCATAAAATCCTGATGTAATCGTTATTCCTTAATCAATAGATTTTCCAATAGAAATTCAGTTGAGTTGCTGAAATTGTGTTCAAAAACTTCTAGAGATTGGTAAGAAGTTATGAATGAATAGTTTGCCAGTAGGAATAAGTGAGATGGTATTAAGTAGTAGAGTTTATGTGAATTCACGAAATTGTATTACGAAAGAAACAAGAAGATGATGAAGAATAATCATGATTTTAAACTATATTATTATTCGAGTAACTTGAAGAAAATTAGTCAAATAAATTAATTCATATTTATCACTAAAATATCAACACTTAAACACCAACATAAATTGTCGAAATGAGATATTATAGTCATATATACAATAGAAAATAGAAACAAAAATTGAATATATAATAAAATATAAATATAAAATATTTAGAGTTATATCTAGCATGTCCAAGAAAAAAATGTTTATATATATAGGAAATATTTCATGGAATGATACTTCTAAACAATCATCTATTATATCATGATATGTACAATGAATGATGTGTAAAAGTTGAAAACATTTTATACATGAGAGTGGACCATGTGTAAAATTGCTATGAATAATATATTGCATAAGAATCTTGATGTGATTCAATTCTTATCTTAGCAATATCATGAGAACCCATCACAACTATAGCTTGCAACGAAAGCGTCTCATCCTCTTAAGAAGTCTCTCAAAATTCAAATGTTGAATAATAAACTTATGGTGAATTCATAGGATTATATAATGTTCATGATCTATCCTCACTCAATATACAAGAAAAATTCTTATTAATAGGATGATGGCCATTATGATCACTTGTTTAAATAGAATATTTAATTTCATCTAGTTGATTATTTTGTTTTGTTTTTTTTTGTTTTTCGTTTTTTTTCAAGGAAATATCTGGGGATATCAATCCAAAAGGATCAAATGCCATCATCCTATTAGTGGAGCCTAACCCTGAGGGAATCAAGGATAATTGACCCTGTGGCCTCTCATTAGTGATGTGCTTTAGCCATAAGAACTCGACTAATTGAGCTAACCCACTAGGCTTACTTTGTTGATTACTTAAAAAGTAAAAATATTAATTAATTTTAAATATACATGAATCATTAGAAGAGTATTTGGTAAATTTTGTTTCTAAATAAAATCCTTCTTCCCATAGAGAAGATTGAGAGGACCTAAATTCATGGGAAGAAAATATCTCGTTAATGTCTTCTTGCACTTTATCAAATTTTCGACCTGTAGAATTCAAATCTATAAGATATAAAATAATTATTTGAGAATTACAATCATCTAATAAACTAGTATATAATGAATAAATAATGAAAGTTTTGAGGCCCCAGAGTGCAGAGCCTGGTTAAATGCAAATCCGATTCTAATTTTTTATTATTGGTTTTTGCTTTCTATTGTAAATCTAAATGTGAAATCACCTAAGTTGATTTAATATTGTTGAATATATTACTACCTTCTTTTGGTTTGACTATTCATGCTCTTTGGTTCTTGTTGTAATTTTTCACTAAGAAAACATAAATGTAATGGAAAGATTGCAACAAATTAAATTAGACATTATTTATGTTCATTGTGAATGTTGTTTCTACGAAATGTCAATGTGAAATTTTCTTTTAATTGTATTGGTTTTTAATTTTGTAATTAAAAATTGAATTTTTCATGCACTCTAGTACCTCCGTAAATTTTTCTCATGAAAATAAAAGAAACATAAAGAGTAAATTTTAAAATTCAAATCATATGTTTAATTTCTATTTTAAAATTTGAATTTATTTTGAGAGTCTAGGCAAGGAAAAATGTAAAAAATTCAAAGGCTTTTGCTACATATAATTTCCACTAATTCATAGTTGTAGTATCCATGTGTCTTGGGTTTTACATAAAATAAATAAATGAATTTTTGTGAAGATAAAAATCAAGAACATATTTCAACCAACTAAAATGATTAATTATGGATGAAAAGAGACTTTGCCCTAAGGAAATATCCCTTTCAATTCTAAAATATCGATCATGGACTTATTGGTTATGGGCCCACGTTTCTATCTGAAGCGTTAATTGGCACTTTTGCCTTAAAAACCAGGATAACACAAATTATTAGAATACACTGGAAATAAATTGAAACCTGACAAGAAACACCTAAGGCTAGATCTCAAATATAATAGATCCGCATCCATAAACTTCTTGGGTCCACTTTCCACCAAGCCTTTCCGTCGTTCTCCAATCTCCGTCGATCAAATTCACGAACCAATAGTCGACGCTTCATCGCATTCTTAGCTCATCGCACATCACAGTTTTCACAATCCGCCAGCACTTGATTCTTGTGAAATACGAGAGTTAACCTCTGCCATTCGATCAACCCTTTGATCTAATGGTCCATAGTCCTTTGTAACATCACAATTTTGGGTTTATCGCAGACCCAAACTCTTTTACTGAATGTGATTCGCGATCAAAATCCACCCTCTATCTTGTTCTTGATCCGACGGTTGATATATTTCCCCAATTAACTAACTTGCTCATTGATCCTCAATCGTAGATCAAACTCCATTTGATCCAACAGTCCACAATGATATCGGGTGGATCAATTACACGATGTTTAATGCCTTCGCGGAGCCGATGAGAACTATAAGTCCTCAATCTATAAAATTTTGTGTTTGGATTTTTCCACGTGCCTATTTCCTTTGGACGGAGTCGATGGGAATATTAAACTACGATTTAATCGATATCCAGTCCAATTTTTGAATGAACTAGCATGCATCTTCTAACCTGATATCTGTCGATTTCACCCATCTGTAGATTTGACAATCCAGATCAGTTCTCGTCTTCCACCACAAATCGTCAATACTAACCATCGATCTATAACATCTGACGGCTCTTGTGCATTACTCCATCTATTCCTTATTTGATTTTATTGTGTTCGCCATTGATGGAATCTGTGTTAAAACACAGTTCCTCTTCCATAGTCTATTTTCACACACGACACCCATATAACAATAATTCAATTAACATTTGATCGCCATCGATCCTTCTAGTGATCGATGGTTGATCAACACTCCAACAACACATAATAACTCAGAAAGGCATAACTATCCAAATACACGAATTTCACACAACTCATAGATATTTTCATTATCTATCTATATATATATATATATATATATATATACAGACTTCTATTACAACCTTAGGCATTTCAGCCTTAGTCACACTTCCCCTCTCAAGTACATTCAATCTACACTCTGTTTACACAAACCTCTATCTGTCGCTCTATATAACTCACCTCCTTACACAGACTCTCTTATATTAACAAAAGGGGGGATCATTTATGATCCATGAATTTCTCGCACAATCACTCAACAAACCCCTAATATATCTATATGCATACATGGTAGATTAAATTACATTAAAAAATCCTTCTAGAGACTTTATCCATTCCATCATTTTAGCCCTATTTTAACAGAATTTTCCTCCTAGTTTGTACGTTTGTCCACGTCTCCTCCTTCTCAGCTTTGGATTCCTCTTTTAATGAAGAGTGCTCATTTTCTCCTGCATCAGACTCCCAAGGCACAAAAATTTATGACCTCTTGGTCATATGCTTCTCCTTAATCCCATAGCAATTCTACCCACTTCCTCAGTGGAACTACCTTTATCATGTTGTGTGAGCTACAACCAAACCTCTGTAGTAACAGTCTTCTCTGTTACATGATACCTCACCAATCTTTCTCTTTTGAGCTTAGTCATTTGGTATCCTTATGGTTTTCTCCTCTGGAACCAATTAAACACTCCTTGCTCTGGATTGCTACAAGTCTTCTCACATTCTGTTGCTGCTATCTGTACGACAGTAAAGAGGATAAAATCACCAAGCTTTAACACAACTATACCTCTTTCTCTTTCTGCTGCCACTCTTTCTTCTACACGAAATCTCTTTTACCACTTGATGAAAACAAACTTTTTCCTAAGTCAAAATCCCTTTCATTTCTAAAATATCGATCATGGACCTGTGGGTTATGGGTCCACGTTTCTATCGGAAGCGTTAATTGGTGATTTTTCCTTAAAAACTGAGACAACACAAATTATCAGAATACACTGGAAATACATCGAAACCCAACCATAAACGCTTAAGGCTGGATCTAAAATAAAATAGGTCCGCATCCATAAAATTCTCGGGTCCACTTTCCGCCAAGCCTTTCTGTTTTTCTTCAATCTCTACCATTGATTAACTTCACGATCCAACACTTGATGCTTCATTGCAATCTCAGCTCATCGCACATCGTAGTTTTTGCAATCCACCAGCGCTTGATTCCTACAAAATGTGAGAGTTAACCTCTGTCATCAATCAACCTTTTAACTAACAGTCCATAGTGCTTTGCAACATCGTAAATTTGGGTTTATCGTAGACCCAAAATCTTTTACCAAATGTGATTTGTGATTAAATCTCCACTGTCGATTTGGTTCTTGATCCGACGGTTGATATCTTTCTTGATCAATTGACTTTCTCATTGATCCTACATTGTAGATCAAACTCTATTTGATCCAACAGTCCACAATGATATTGGGTGGATCAATTATGCAACGTTTAACGCCTTCACGGAGCCGATGAGAACTATAAGTCCTCAATCTATAAATGTTCGGGTCCGACTTTTTCCACGTGCCTATTTCCTTTGGATGGAGCCAATGGGAATATTAAAATGTGATTTAATCAATATTGCGTCTGGTCTTTGAATTAACTGTCCTGCATCTTCTAACTCGATATCTGTCGATTTCACCCATCTATAGATCTGACAATCTAGATTAGTTCTCGTCTTCTGCCACTGATCGTCAATACTAATCATCAATCTATAAGATCCAACGACTCCTGTGCATTACTCCATCTATTCCTTCTTTAACTTGATATCATTCGCTGTTGATGGAATCTCTGTTAAAACATAGTTCCTCTGCCATACTCTCTTTTCACACACGACAGCCATATAACAATAATTCGATTAACATTTGATCGCCATTGATCCTTCTAGTGATCGATGGTCGACCAACACTCCAACAACACAAAATAACTCAGAAAGGCATAACTATCCAAATACGTCAATTTCACACAACTCATAGATATTTTCATTATATATATATATAGACTTCTATTACAACCTAATGCATTTCTGCCTTAGACACACTTCCCCTCTCGACTACATTCAATCTCCACTTTGTTTACACAAGTCTCTATCTGTCGCTCTATATATCTCACCTCCTTACACATACTCTCTTATATAAGAAGTTACAAAAGGGAGGGATCATTTACGACCCATGAATTTCTCCCACAATCGCTCGACAAACCCCTAGTCTCTCTATACGCATACATGGTAGATTAAATTACGTTAAAAAAGTCTTCTCGAGACTTTATCCATTCCATCATTTTAGGCATGCTTTAACAGAATTTGCCTCCTGGTTTTCACGTTTGTCCATGTCTCCTCCTTCTCAGCTTCAGATTCCTCTTTTAATGAAGAGTGCTCGGATGCTTCTGCATCAATTGTGAATTCATGTAAGGATATTGATATTAGATTGACAACTAAATAATTAACAAGTTAGTCATAAGAAACATAGTAATTTGAGCTTATACATTTTCATGTAAAACTTCACCAAATAGTAAATATAATCTTGAACAATATTTAAAAATCCTACAGGAATTAAAGAAAACAACTTTATTCATTTAAATTTTTCCTTAGTTAACAATCACATTTAAGTTCCTTACAAACATTATGTTTAAAACATGACTTGCCATTAATAATCTCTATAATTGTATTAATATGGTGCAAAAATAAAATTACAAGGTGGGTTTCTATAATTACATGGAGAAGAAGCACTAATAGCCCAAGACATAATTCGTAATTCTTCCTTACAACAACTTCAAAAATTGCAACAAATTTTGGAAATGTTTTGACAATGTTTCGCCTACACGAGAAATCTGCGCCTTTGACTACTTGAAAATTAGGGTTATATATAGGCTCTCAATACCCAAGACTCTATCCCTAAACCACTAGTGGAATTTAGTAACTACTAGAAATCTTCTACAAACATGACTATTCTTGTAACTAACTTTTCATAGAAGTTTCCAGAAATTTTTGATAGTTATAGGGTGGGTCCTATCTCATTTGGCTGTACTGTATTATCATTCTCTCTCGTGCTTAGGCACTGGGTGGAGAGTCCACATCACCTAAGTTGGGTTTCTAGTGGTTCCATCCTTGGTTGTGCCAATGTTGGTGCCTACGGTTGATGTCATGCCCATTGATGGTGTGGAGACATCTACCTTTATCTCGCTTTTGTTGGCGACACCTATGGCATTGGTGCATGCTCCTTTTGAATGGATAATCTATATAAATCCACTAAACCCTTCTGCTCCTTTCCAAATGGAATGTCCCAAGTCCGGGCATCCAAAATGGTGCCTTCTAAATTCATGACCATTTGATAATCCACTTTACTCTACTCCTTGAAAATTGTCTCTAACATGAACACAATTTCAAAATAGTCTTTTTACAAATTATTAGTTTATTTTCCATGCATAGCATGTTGACTGCCATTGAAGCCTTTCTAATCTTCTTTAATTTAATTGAGTCTCTTCATTAGTGATTCTTTGGAATACAAAACTCCATTTCCATAAAGTAAAAGTGGGAATTTCCTCTTGTATACTCACATTTATCCTTAAAACCCTATACTTCATTAGACAATTCCTCTGCTTCTTTTCCACCAATATCACCAAATGTTTTTTCTCTTCATCTCATTAGCCCTTGAAACCCATTTGGACCTATCAATATTTTCGTTTATGACCTTCTCCTTGGGCATATTTTTAAGGAAACTTATTGTCACTCCATCCTTGGCAAGGGAGTCACCAATAATGTGATTACATGCGGTCATTTCCATGTGGGCCCTTCTCATAGTTTCGATGCTTCCTTGGATCAACTCCATATGACCCCAATGCTTGTTTACTTTCATCATGATCTTGTCCAATATGATTCTTTGGAAACTTTGAAAGAGGACTTATTCGTGTGTCTCCTCCTCAAAATTTCCAAATGTTGTAGGGAAAAGTATCCGACTCGGATGACCCTATCCCACTCTAAGGGTGATAGTACCTCAGCAACAACTGTAAAGAAAACTACTTAAGGTTTACTTCTTTATGAAAGCAAGAGAGAATGAAGAAATGCACTAACCGTTGCCTTGCGCTTAATGTCGAATCCAAACTCTTCTCTTTGCTGCTTGCTCCTAGCTCTTTGCTCTTTTGCTGGCCCAGCTACAATGAGATCCTGCAAAATAACAAAGAAGGAAACTACAAGAAGCATGCATTCATAACTGATTCAAGGATTAGCATAATCAAATATACAATAATCACAATACATCATTGAAACAAATGCATATAGAAGAACCTCAATAGCTTTTATTAATAGAAGAAGTAAAGTTCTGAGAAGGTTACAACCATTGAAGGCCCCAATCCAGCAACACCTCCCAGCAGAAAGAATTTCTCCTCTTCACCTCCTTCAAGCAATCACCCAATAGTTCTATAGTGAAACCAACAGCATATCATTACTTTGCACAAAATTCCAGCCTCCCGAGCTCATAGGAGAGAGCTCAATATATAGATGAATTGAGAAAGGATGAGTCAGCTTGCAACTGATGTGTAGCTGCCTTGTGTCCTCTCTCTCTTAAGTTGATCTTCAGTTCTTGAGTCCACTTGGAGAACCTTGCTTCCACTTGGAGAAACAGAGCCTCTGACTCATCACAAGGCGAAATTCCTGATCCAAGTGTCATTTTTGGAAGATTCCAGAGCAATGACTCAGTGTGCCACTTGTCCCATCTCGCTCAGCGCAGGTGGCCTTTGTTCTACCTGCTTTGCAATGCAGGTACACCATGGAGGAGTTGAGTTTCAGTGCAGAAGCCTAGTGGAGCACCTGCTTTGATTTCAGGATTGCTTGTTTTTTAGTGTTTTCAGGTGGAGAACTGATCTGAGAGCTGTTGGTTTAGATATCATTTTTGGGATTCAACTGCGTTAAGTAAGTCATTCAAACGTATGACCATTTCCATGAGAGGTAGTCGTAACTGACTAATTTCTCATGATTTTTGAATAGTTCACTTAGCACTCATTGCATCGGGTGAGGATCACAGGGGTGAAGAAGTGGGATTGAAACTAGTGAAATGTGGAGAACGAATCACATAGCATCAATCATCACTTCCGGGGCTTGCACCCGGTAACCAGGACTTCCCAGGAGGTCACCCATCCCAGAACTCCTCTGGCTCAAGCGCGCTTAACTGTGGAGTTTTTCCCACAATCAAGCCCACTTAGCTTGCTACCCCATTTGCAAAACCTTAGCAAGTATTGTGCCTCATGAACCATTCAAGTAGAGATCCCTTGACTCTTTTTGAATTTAAGTATGGGGGATTTACGCAGTGCATTATATTAGATATCATTTTTGGGATTCAACTGCGTTAAGTAAGTCATTCAAACGTATGACCATTTCCATGAGAGGTAGTCGTAACTGACTAATTTCTCATGATTTTTGAATAGTTCACTTAGCACTCATTGCATCGGGTGATGCTCACAGGGGTGAAGAAGTGGGATTGAAACTAGTGAAATGTGGAGAACGAATCACATAGCATCAATCATCACTTCCGGGGCTTGCACCCAGTAACCAGGACTTCCCAGGAGGTCACCCATCCCACTACTCCTCTGGCTCAAGCGCGCTTAACTGTGGAGTTTTTCCCACAATCAAGCCCACTTAGCTTGCTACCCCATTTGCAAAACTTTAGCAAGTATTGTGCCTCATGAACCATTCAAGTAGAGATCCCTTGACTCTTTTTGAATTTAAGTATGGGGGATTTACGCAGTGCATTATATTAGATATCATTTTTGGGATTCAACTGCGTTAAGTAAGTCATTCAAACGTATGACCATTTCCATGAGAGGTAGTCGTAACTGACTAATTTCTCATGATTTTTGAATAGTTCACTTAGCACTCATTGCATCGGGTGATGCTCACAGGGGTGAAGAAGTGGGATTGAAACTAGTGAAATGTGGAGAACGAATCACATAGCATCAATCATCACTTCCGGGGCTTGCACCTGGTAACCAGGACTTCCCAGGAGGTCACCCATCCCAGAACTCCTCTGGCTCAAGCGCGCTTAACTGTGGAGTTTGCTGACCTTGTTCCTCTAGGGGTAGGAACATCATGTTTAGGGACTTTGGATCCCTTGGATTATTGACAATTCATGCCTGATGCTGCAAGGCACAAAATTGTCTATAACAGATGCCCCCTAAAGTATGAGGTCGTTTATCGGGTGAAATGCTTTATTAGGAGGATCCGAAGTTCATTCAATCTGCTGAGAAGTGTCCTGTAATAAGATACAATACAATACATTATTTTTCATACTTTTTCATGATCTAGCTGAGGCGGGCATTCCCATGCTCAGCTTTATAAATTCATTTTGGTACATAGAATAGACGATCGTCTGATGGTAGACTGATAATTCTCTGTTGAAATTATCATCCTTTGAGAAGGATGATCATCTGCTGCAATGATGTACACATCAAATGTCTTTATATCCTGAATATATATCGCAGCCCGGATGGATGGAACTAGATCCGGGGTCTTCAATCTCTTCCGATCTTCACTCGATGTACAAGTCGATCCATGTGAGAATTTCTTGAAGTCGAACATGGAAAGACATCGCTTGATTACCGGTCAATGATGTAAACCATTAACAAGCGTGAGAGGAATCACCGATAAGGATGATGACCCTCAAGGTACTGCAGTACAATTCACATGGTGGGAATAAAGGACTTGGCGTCGACCAACCATGCAAAATCTTCTGGTCGAAGGTCATTGATGTATACCTGTCGCCGGAAGTGAGAAACTTGCCATTGAGGCATGCAAGCTTCAAAGTACTGAAGGGGTTGTTCCTAGATCAACTCCTTGGATAATGAGCTGATGTCGACAAGGAGTGATCCGTCAAAGGAGGGCCTTAATGAATCCCACATCAGTGACACAGAACGGAGCTAGTGATTGTGATGAGGTGAAAACAAACTGTGATGTATGATTCAGGGTGGCGGTCATGAAATGGATGAAGGACAATGTATGGCAGTGGATGGGACACGGTTGACTCTTTGCAAAACAACATCTCTTGAACATATAACGACACTGATGTGATGGATCGGTAGCATTACCCCAAATGTGGATGGTGTGGCGAGGACCATGGTGATGAGACCAGTGAATGAAACAACCCAACCCGATGTGATACGGAGGACAAAGTGTCATGTTCAAGAGCGACTTGCTACCATTAAAGCTGTGAGGTTCTCCCAATTTTTCCCCAGTCATTGCTGACCAGTACCTCTTTATTTTTGTCAAGCTTGAGGAGGATAACATATGCTTGTTCTATAACCTACCCTTCGGGCAAGCCCATCGCTATGTTTTAACGAGCCTAGCGATAGGGAAACTCGTTCTCGTCTAAAGACAAGCTTGTCGCTATTTAATGAATTTAACGAGTCTAACGACAAGGATAACTCGGTCCTTTTCATTTTTAGAGAGTCTGAAAAGGTACATAAAGTCAACTCCAGAATTCCTTTTTCGTCATCTAATCCCTTAAGTCCGAAAAAGTATAAAACAATACAGAAGGGATGAATTTTCGATTGCTTTAACGAGCCGAACAAAACAAGCGCTCGATCTTTTTGTGCAATAATCCCTCAGGTCCAAAAAGATTAGAATCTAGAGGAGGGATAGCTCTTCCGGTCGTTTAACGAGCTGGAAGGCCAAAACTCGGCAAACTTTTCATATTTTACGAGTCAGGAGAAAAGAGCTCAAAGAAGACTCGTCTTTTGAGGAACGAGTGATAAACAGGGATAGCAGCAGATTCCAGGTACAGGTTGGAATATTCCAATCACGGCAGTGTCACAAGGATGGCTAAGTGAAATCACTCTTCGCAGCTGTTCCTCAAAATGGGTAAACAAACATATGGAGATGAACGATCGGCCAACTGCGGAGTGGAGGTGATAGTGCACAAACACGACCAAGGCTTTTATGGCTGATGGATTTACGGTCTCAAATGGTTATTTACCAGTTCATTTTTTCTGGGTGAGCTTGAACTCTGGGGGAAGCTTGCTCACATGCTTATGTTTATTTTTTAACGAGCATGAATTCGGCGTTAAAACTGCTCGGTTTTATGCATGCCCCCAGCATCATAATGACACATGTCAAAGGAGGGTGCCCCCCAAGCTTCATTGCATTCAACTTGGTGGTTGGAATGAAGGTTTACCTTTGAATTTTGAAAAGGGTATTTGTTTCATTTTTTAATGAGGTTGACATAGTAAAAGAACTATCCTCATGACTCTTTGTTTCATTTTTTAACGAGGTTGACATGAGATGAGAACCGTCCTCGGGGCCCACTGTGTTTACAGTATTTCCATTAGGGCGATGATCCATGCTGACAAAATATTTAGGAATCTTCCGAATCCGTTGGATATAGAAGATTTCATATTGTAGGTTTCCACTGTGGCTACTTCCGCTAGATTACTTGCCGGCGGTAGGGCAAAAGTACCCATTAAGGCAGGGTCTTTTAGGAGACCTACTCCAATATTTTGGAGCGAATGATCGCTTCCATGGATCATTGGAATGCTTCCCGTAACTTGTGAACTGTCGGGGAGGAAAGTTTGTTGATTGACGACTGTAATCCCTCCTTGAAAGGGAAATGCAATCTTCCTGAAGTAGGTCGACACAACTGCGGCCATGGCATATATCCAGGGCCTTCCCAGTAGGATGTTGTAATCGAGGTTTCCATCGATTACTTCAACATCAACTTCTACTGTTTTGCCCCCCAGTTCAACTTGCAAGTTACTTAAAATCCCGTATGGAGTGTATGATCGTCCATCAAATGCTTTTAATGTCGTTGACGATTTTGACAAGGGTGGTGAGCCTAAATTTTTCCAGCAACTCGTCGACATAAGACATGTAGATGCCCCCTCATCAATAATTGTTCGATGAACAGTCTTGTTGAGGGCTTTCACTTGAATAAGGAAAGCTTGTTGAGCTGGTAACTGAGGGTCATATCCTTTATGATCAAAGGTCACAAGATTGGAATCCATTGGGCCAATCCCACCTATGGCTGATAATAAAGCTTGCTCTTGGGAGGTGCAATTTTGCGCTACCTCAAATGTCGACATAGCGGACGACGATTGGGCCAGGTCCTCTATTATATTATAATCCTGTGTTATTCTTTCACGAGGATTAAATGTCGATTGGTGTACTACTCCCTTTGGCGACTTTATCATTGGATTAGGAACAACGGGTGGCACAACTTTGGTCAAAGTTGTTGTTGAACTACTAGGTTGTTTATTTTCCTTGTTGTTCAACTGCTTTGGATTCCGATAATCTTTATTCCTTGTCAAAGCATTATTTTGCTGTTTCGAGGTGGACAACATAAGCACCTGGGATCGGGAAGCATTTTGATTAGCAACCAGATTTTGTTTTGGATTAGGAAACGGATCAGTCAATACTGCTGGGGTTTTTGAACTCTTGAAGAGTTTCTTAACTTCAGCTATATGTGGACAATCTTTCGTCCAATGATCCTCATCGCATATATGACACCCTGTCGGGGGTTTCCCTTTCCTTTTCTTTTTCTTCTTGCCCCCTGGTTGCTTCAGTTGTTTGCCCTTGTCGGTCGACATGGCATTTACTTCTAAGGCAAGAAGTTCCTCATTTGCATTTTGACTAGAAATTTTGCGTTTGCCAGTCACGCCATTACTGGCGTGAGAGTCAGTATTCGATTTAAGAGGGGGAGGAATTGAAAATTCAGGTCTGGGGGCGTCAGGTATTTTGTCGTAGAGCGTGCCAGACTGAGTATATACTAAGTCCAGATATTGAGCACGAGCAATGACCTGCTCCTCTGTTACGACCCCCCCCTTGGCCACATCTTCCGTTATAGCCGGAAGTAACGACTTTATAAACCATTCAGCTAACAGCTGATCGGGAACGTAAGTTTTCACCATCCTACGACGACGTCGCCACTCATGTATATGATCAGATATGTGAGTGGCCATTGTCTGTTTGAAGTTGGTAAGGAGCTCTGTTCCCGTTTCATACCTTATCGGTAATTGAAAATGGGTTAAGAAAGTCGTGGCTAAGGAGCTGAAATTGTCGAAAGAGGCTCTTGGCAATTCAATGTACCATTTAGCCGCTGGACCTGTCAATGTCCTCTGGAAGAGGCGAAGTCTTATCGAATCATCGTTTAGAGTGTTCGATGAACACCACAGATGAAAAGTCATGACGTGATTCGACGGGTCTTCACCTGGATTTCCATTGAATTTAGGAATGTCCGATGGAAGTTTATGCGGAATCGCTGGCCACCAAGGGGCATAAGCAATTGGATCATTCGTCAGCCGGTTTAGATCTGGCAATTCTAGAGTTGCTACAAAGGGCAACTGTTGGTTCAGGTTAGGCGAAGCATATCCAGGATAAGATGGTATCGCCTGAGCAATGGGTCTTTGCAGACCAGCATAGTGCTGACAACTTTGACAAAGTTGATGGGCATAACCATTATAGCATGGTTGCCCATTACTTACAAAGACTTGTTGCTCAGGTCCTTGATATGATTGCTGGAATGGCGGTTGTTGAGATTGAACCAGCTCTGGTTGTTGGACCAATTGCTGTTGACCAATACTGGATGATTGACGAAGATGAGGAGTCACAGTACTTGTTCGAGCCTGAGTCGCTCCAGATAAGGAGGCACTACCCTGAGATTGTGATTGAGCTGCTGAGACAAGAGGTTGTTGTATTACAACAGGTAGCGCTTGTACTTGCGACGCATTCTCCATAGCAGGTGTGGTGGGAATATTCGACACAGGGTGTACTGGTTGCATTGAATATGCAACTCCTGATTATTGAGGCAGTATTGGTACCCAACCGCTAGATGTGATTCCAGTTTGACCTGAACTTTGTTGTAAACTCCCACATGGTTGTTCTCCGGGAGGGAACAATGAAAGAGCATACTGCCCTCCACATGGTGGAAATCCAGTACTTAAAGGGTAAATTGGCCTTTGAAGACACATTGGATCAATTTGTTGAGTTTCAACATAAGAAGTACCAGATGATAATCCGGATGAAGAAATAGGAACTAACCATATTGTTGTCGCTGATGGGACTCCGGCTTGTTGTTGGCAATTTGCCGGGACAGATGGTATACCAGCAAACATCGTTGGAGTAGCAGCAGGAGGCTCTGCTGTTGCTGTGTCGGACGACACAGTCCTAGATGTTGACGGTTGTTCAGTCATTTTGAATCTATCCAAAAGATTTTAGCGATTCTACAACTTACGGCGCCAAAAGACTAACTTCGAAGATCAACGCAGGAATAGGAGGTGATTATGTTCCGTTTAAAATGAATTTTATTATGACGATGCTTTAGACACAACTTGCTTTTTCACTTTTTAAGAGTCGAGAAAAAGCTAAAGATGACTCTAGTCTCCTTCGATGTATTAACGAGCCCGAAGTGACAAATGCTCGGATGGACTTTTTCAGTTATAGAGTTTGAAAAAGGCCAAAAGAAACTACTCTGGAGTTCTAGGCAAGGGTGTGCCAAACCTTTCGCGAAACCACAGAATACGTTTTACGGTACGAGTGGTCGATCTTCGTGAATGCTGTGTTCACTGCATCGCGATCAGTAGGGCGACCGACACGACTTCCTATGGATAAAGGCTTTGTTCCTATAGGGGTCCCCCAATATACGTGACGGTACGCGGGGGCACAAGTCTGTATTAGTGCTATCGTCCCTCAGGAGGAATCACCCACCTTCGTAGAGATCGACAGTCACTATGTTTAACGACACCGGTTCACGTCTCTACCTAGACCTCTACTGTGTTTCGTTATGTTTCAAAGCGTTGTTAGATAAATTCAGTTCCTTTTAGGTTGATCTTGCTTAGCAGTTTGCCTTTATGGATCACCACGTGATGTATCATACAACTCCCAAATGCAGTCTAAGAATGATAAGCAAGCTTTTTCAATTCTTTCAACTTATGAAAACCTTAACTACTGAAGGAAAAGAAAGACATCATCTTTTCAAACAGATCATAGAGCACACACTGATGCACTTTTCCTAAATCGACACGCAAGCTGTCCAAATGCACATGCACAATGCAAGTATTTCTTTTCTTCTTTCTTAATGTTTGGTGTATGACAAAAAGAAAGTTGTTGTACGATTTCGAATTCAATTTCAAGCGAAAACAACAAGTGTTTGTCCAAAAATCAAAAGAACACCTTAAGATTCACTCGTTTCAACACAAGAAATACTGAAATTCGAACCATATAACGGAAGTAAATGCTCAAGTAGCTATGAACAACAATAAACTAACTCTTAGAATCACACTGACACTTTCTCACAGGTCTAGATTCAAGAGGTCATAGCAAGACTAGTTCACTTTCGCTATGGGAAACTGTGAATGACAGCAAGAAATACAATAAGAACAATCACGGTTTCTTCATACAACTGAGGCGGAATGAAGGCAAAGAGAAGTGGTTTCAGCTGGGTATACAGGTTGACAACAGGCTGCAAAAACAATACTGAAAACTGGGCAACAGACAGTGGGGAATCCCAGCTGCACAAGGCAAAACTGGATCAGCGCAGGTGCTGCACTGTCAAACTGCGATGCAGCGCAGGTAGCCCCTTCGGGACCTGCGATGCAGTGCAGGTAGCCTTTGTTGCAGCTACACTGATTGAGACAACTCTCGTCTCTCTCAGATTCCGGGTCACAGTTTGCTCAAAAATCAACGGTTTTTGGCCAAACCAGTTGCTATCAGTCAAGTATACTCTAGAGGGTGATTAAAGGAAGATGAACACTATCACAAAGAGCTAAAAAGAGTCCTTGTGGATCTGCTCTTCAAATCATAAACAGGCCCAGCACTGGGCTAGAGTAGCTGCCCTCTACTTTGCATTCGAAGGACTCGCATGCAGTTCGATTCGGTACTCTTTTGTTTAAGAAATGAATAGCAATAAACACAAGTTACCAACAAGACACGATCCCTAGCGGAGTCGCCAGTTTGTTGTAGGGAAAAGTATCCGACTTGGATGACCCTATCCCACTCTAAGGGTGATAGTACCTCAGCAACAACTGTAAAGAAAACTACTTAAGGTTTACTTCTTTATGAAAGCAAGAGAGAATGAAGAAATGCACTAACCGTTGCCTTGCGCTTAATGTCAAATCCAAACTCTTCTCTTTGCTGCTTGCTCCTAGCTCTTTGCTCTTTTGCTGGCCCAGCTACAATGAGATCCTGCAAAATAACAAAGAAGGAAACTACAAGAAGCATGCATTCATAACTGATTCAAGGATTAGCATAAATCAAATATACAATCATCACAATACATCATTGAAACAAATGCATATAGAAGAACCTCAATAGCTTTTATTAATAGAAGAAGTAAAGTTCTGAGAAGGTTACAACCATTGAAGGCCCCAATCCAGCAACACCTCCCAGCAGAAAGAATTTCTCCTCTTCACCTCCTTCAAGCAATCACCCAATAGTTCTATAGTGAAACCAATAGCATATCATTACTTTGCACAAAATTCCAGCCTCCCGAGCTCATAGGAGAGAGCTCAATATATAGATGAATTGAGAAAGGATGAGTCAGCTTGCAACTGATGTGTAGCTGCCTTGTGTCCTCTCTCTCTTCAGTTGATCTTCAGTTCTTGAGTCCACTTGGAGAACCTTGCTTCCACTTGGAGAAACAGAGCCTCTGACTCATCACAAGGCAAAATTCCTGATCCAAGTGTCATTTTTGGAAGATTCCAGAGCAATGACTCAGTGTGCCACTTGTCCCATCTCGCTCAGCGCAGGTGGCCTTTGTTCTACCTGCTTTGCAACGCAGGTACACCATGGAGGAGTTGAGTTTCAGCGCAGAAGCCTAGTGGAGCACCTGCTTTGATTTCAGGATTGCTTGTTTTTGAGTGTTTTCAGGTGGAGAACTGATCTGAGAGCTGTTGGTTTGCTGACCTTGTTCCTCTAGGGGTAGGAACATCATGTTTAGGGACTTTGGATCCCTTGGATTATTGACAATTCATGCCTGATACTGCAAGGCACAAAATTGTCTATAACACCAAATCAACTTCAATTTCCTCATCGTGCTCCTTTATCTAATGCTAATCCATATTTGTACTCTCGAGTTCTTCTTATTTTGTGTTCAATTCTTTCTCTCAATATGAGTAGAACTTGCAACTTTTTGGCATCTTCTGATACCACTAACCACTCTACCTACCTAGCTAGAACATCATGGGTCTAGTGATAATAAGAAGTCTCACCCATCTTCTCTTTCATTCTTTGGATTTGTTCTTCGAGTAGCACAATTTTGTCTTTCTACCCCTTATACTTCATCGGTGTGTCATGATGCTTCAAATTCAACTCCTATTTCTCTTTCTTTGGCAGAACCAACTCATATATATACATAGGATGCACATTTATAATATTTAGTTTCTTTTCATTGAGGGTATCTCCCTATCCTTGTCGAAAAACATGGTTTTAAACTATTTAAAATCCCAAGGAATGTATCCTGGTGAGTGACCTTATCCTTTAGGGTTTTTATCTTCATCTTCATGGATATGCATATTATCTTTTGATATTTCAATTGATTTCTATCTTTGATATACAAATATTTCAATTTAATAGGTATATAATTTGTTCTGTGCATCTGTTTATTCACAATATGGGTCACTTTCATATTCATCTCCATAATATCTGTATATGGGATATGATTTATTAGGAGGGAAAATAGGTGAAATCGATAGTTCGACATTGATGTGGTAGTCTCCAACTTGGAATGTAATAATACCAACTTAAAAATTCCCTTTACATAATCTAATGCGCTTTTAACATACATAAGGGAAATTGGTTGGTTTTCTACTATTTTTATATCACTTTTCCTTCCTTTAGATGCTTATGAAGTAATTCCTAAAACTACTTAATCACTGACATGTTTCCATGCTTGGAAACCTCACCCGAATTCATCGTTTCAAACCTTGAGATTGTATAAGGAAGGTCTTCCATAGTAAAATGTTCCTTTTATGGTGTCTCTAGATGAATATCATATAGCACTACAATTTTTGATTCTTTCTCAACATCATCATCATCCACCCTGGCTTTCTTATAGATAGGCTCCTCCCATGGTCAACCTACATGGGTTCTTAAGTATCCATTTTCTTCCCTAAAAGGTGGGAAGTGCTTGACTCAAACGGATGAAAAATGGATTTGACCTCTTCCCTTGTTCAGTTGTGGGAACAATATTCTATTATTGTGTTTGGGTCATGATTGTTATTTTCAAAATCTTTATCGTTTATCATCTCATAAATGATATTATGAGGGTCATAGTTCCACACTCCTGCTTGTCGGAAATCAAAACTTTGTAACATATTATCCATAAGCTCTAAAGAATTCCTTGAGTTTACTATAAATGGTCCAACCTTATGAGGAATATGGAAAGTAATTGATACCTTACTGGAAGTAAAATGTATGTTGTCACTACTAAATCTCTACCTGATGTACTCCAATGAAAATATGTAGGGAGGAAAAAATGTTAGAAGATGGTACTATATTCCTTTAAATACATATATTATGATCACTGTGTACTCTTGAAAAAGGAACCAATGACCACTTTTGATATCCAGGGTAAACAATGAAGTTTCAGTGAGGAACTGAGGGACTCTGGGTAATGGTTGACCATGTAAAAGGGTATAGACAACTAACATGAAAAAAGACACATAATTGAATAAACCATGGTTATATTTAGGGTTTCTAACCATTGGTAAACAGTCACATAGAGATACAAAAGCATTATGTTCGTCCATCAAATAGGGTTTTACGTGTTCCAAATGATAATATTGTTGGTGGATGAATATGTTAACGAGATATGATTGGTTGTGGAAAGACCTCCATTCTAAAAATTCTATAATTTGGGAATGGATTTCATTAGACAAATATTGTGGGAAATAAAAAACTTTATAAGCCTTGGTAGCTAAGTAACATAGGGAAACTAAGAAACCAAAAATGGTTTCAGTTACATAAACATTGGTATCAAGACCAATAACTTGGGAAGCCGTGGAAAAGAGTAACTCGGGCACAGAATAAAAATCAGTGACGTGGTAGGAGGAGGGCCAGAAGTGGCAATTACTCCATCTTTGACACACCCATGGACCATTTATTTCTTTATTTCTGGAGGAAGAGCTTTCCACTTCTCCTCACGGCTCTCCTTATCTAGATTTTGAAAATATTCTCCATGGAAAAGAAACCATATCCGCAAATCATTTTGGTGTTCTATTCATTATTACCTTGTCTCCTTGTGATGCGACAATAATTATTTTCTCTGAGAAGTCCCCTTGTCTCCTTGTGACACCAAGATACCATTTACGAAAACGATATGGGGAACCGTTGTTGGGACCAGATTTGATGTAGACAAATTGTTGTGGTCCCTGATGATGTCACTAGTACATTGCACCAGATGAATATATTTCTTCATATCATAAGTGGTGGTTAGTGTATTCCCGATATCTGCATAGTCATCATAAAAATTAATTTATTTTGATTTCTCCTTGATCGGTACATCAATAAATCTTTTGGTAGATGATGTGGCCATTGGAAAATGGGACTTGTTTTAAAGTGTCTTACTGACTGAGTACGGGGAAAGGACACAAGGGAATTCTCAAACGGGATAGAAAGAGGAAAAATGAGTTTCTCACGGTTAAAGGAGATAGTCCAATGAGTTGGAGGGACAATCTTTTAAATTTTTGAACTATAAGCAGACCAATATGCCGAATAGTAAAATTTAGGGATTTTCAAGCAAATTGAGCTGAAATTGACCAAATGTTTTGGTGAATTTAGTTTGGGAATTAACTTAGAAGGTTAGTTGAATGAAAGGAAGCTTTTATTTTCCAAAATGAAGGATTTATCATGTGGGAAATGTATTTCTTCATAGGAAAAGGGCTAGGGTTCGATTTAGAGCTCAAATTTTGCTAGTTTAAAATGAGCAAGGTGTTAACAAGTAAAATTTATGGATGTAAGGAAAAATATCAGGATAGATTTTCATAATTGGGTATTAAAACACATAGAAATGAGTAAATTAACTCCACGAGTGTGGATGGTGAGCTAGGAGCCAAATAGACATGATACTAAAAAAATGGGCCCCAAGCCCATTTTATAAAAAAATAATCTTCCCTAACACATGACCTGACTTCCTTGAGTTGAAAATTTGGCTTACATCATGCTAACATCATGATCATTTCAGCATGATGTAGGCCATTCCATGTATTATGTGTTTACGCATTATGGTGTTAACTTGGAAGGGCATTGTGGTAGAGGGGTGTGCTTGGTAGGAGGCCGACATGGACAACAGGTTAATTTGGCATGGCAGGCGTATGTGGTTGGAGTGAGTGACTTCAAAATTTTGGTGCTGTGGTGACACCATCATGGGAGGCGATGTGGGAGGTCATGTGGAAAACTTCATGCCCCTCCCCAACTCACCATGGAATGTTTTTGGAAAGTGCAAGGGTAACGAGAGGGTGACACATGGCCCTCTTTACACCCCTCCATTGGATTTAACTTTACACATGTATGTGGTACATAGTAGCCAAATTTGTGGGATGGACTTATTTCTCCACCCTCTAATCTCGGTGATGTGTAGCTTCTCTGCATTAGCACTTTGGTATTGGTGGTTTACATCTGCCCATTATGTCGTGCTATATCACTACTCTCCCATTGGGTAGGGATTTTCCTAAAACCTTTCAAAAATGAAACATTGGGACCTTGTTTTTTTAGCAGCTAGACCTTTTGGCCTAAAGGACATATGGATAAAATTTCTCGTGGGATAGTATGATTTTGGTGCCAACAACAAGATGCAACAAAATGAAATACATCTAGTGGAATACTTGCCTTCATGATTAATTTCAATTTATAATTTTGTGCATTTTCTTCTTCTGTTAGCATGAATTCGTCAATAACAATGGTACGCTCTACTTAAAAATTTGAACAATTGAATCATCTAAATTATAATCATGTTTAAATTCCAAAGATGAAGGTAAGAGCACATCATTATAGTTTTTTAAATGAGAAGATTCAAGAGTTATTTCTGATGGAGAACTAGTTGAATATTCAATAATTTAATCATGAATAAATTGTTCTTGTATGTTATCAGTTGTCCTATGAGAAGATTGCTCTATGTTCTTAGTACATTTTTCAGATTCAAACTCTTTCTTTATTAAGGTAGTTGTATTTTCCTCTTAAGATATGGAAAATTTCCTTGTCATTTAATGAAGGTGGTGATGAATAAGAACAATCAAAAGTTACGTCTACTTCTTATAAAATTTCATGTTGCTCTTGATCACCATCTACCAAAGTGGATAAAGCTATTAAACATTGTTTTCCTTCTAAATCAAATTGTGATTGATTACAAAAAAATTATTCAGAATCATTAATACTTAATTTATTATGTCCCACAGAAAGGGAAAACAGATGTTTAAACCGCTTGTTAATACAATGAAAGTCCTCTGAATAAAATCTATAGCAATTATTGAGAAATATTGCAGAAACGTTTTCCAATGATTTGTCAAGATTTCATCCTAAGATCATTAATTTCTTCACATAATTTTACATAATTGAAATTAATAAAAGAAAAACGAAAGTCATGTATGAATTGTTTCAATGAATGAATTAATGTGGCCAACAATGCTTCACACCACTTCTTAACATGGTATTTGAAATGTAGAGAGAAAATATTGCATATGACACTTTCATGAAGCATGTTATGAGAAATATAGTTGTCAATAAATTGAGAAACATGTTCAGATGCAGTGATTTCACTCTTGCCATCAAATATATCTTTGGACAAGGATTTTACTGTCTTCAATGGAATGGTGCATGGTACTCATTCGGAAACACACCTCCAATTAGTGGTTTGGGAAAGAGACATTAAAACTAAAAACTTTAAAATGAAAAGATCCAAAGGGTCATCTTGTCAATTTTCCCTCCTTCTACAAGAAGAATGTTGATGACTAGAATTAAACAAGCCGAGATTAGGGATATTACCCACTCAAGGCCCCAATTAGACCTATATTTATTTGGGATGGTAATTTTGAATGGTATGTGGCACTGGTTGCCACCTAAAGGTTTTCTCCTTATAAGGATACATTCTAATATGATCTTGTAAATCTAAATGCATCCTAAGCTCACACCCAAACAATAGAAATATTTATCATATCAGTAATCTAAATTAACTCTTCTATCATATATTTATCAAGAGAGGGGATAATCTCAATCTCAACCAAAAGCAGGGTGAAAGGGCTTGAATTGAATCCAATATTAAGATGATATAATAAACCACATAAATATTTTATATGAATTACAATAATTGAAGGCACATGTGCATATTTTGTTATTTGAATAAATAGTTACAAGATCCCCATGCACACATTATTAGATTGAAATAAATCCCATTAAATTCAAAATATGGTTCTACTATTGCACCACATAAATAGTTCGAATGAAATGATAATAATTGAAGAAAAAATGAGCATATAACTAAATTGATAAATAGATATCATCCACTACACATAGGTTATTTTCAATCCAACATCCATTTTGGATCTAAATCTAAGAAAACATGAAAAGAGAACCTTTCATTAGTTTTAAATAAGAAATATTATATTAATTAAACATTAGTTCCAAACTCATACAATAAATACTAATCTAAATTAGAAATAAATAACCTTCAAATTCATACAACAATGCACAAAATTTAAGATCCGGTTACAAGCATTGCAGTACAATGGATTTAATAGTAAATTTATGACACCATGAGCTTGACCAATCCCTAATGTCTCCTCTCTAGTCAAGTTCTATAGGTTCCTACCTCCAAGAATTAACTTTACAACAATGCAAAGGCTAGTCATAATTCCAAAAATTAGATCCCCTTCTCAAAAACCCATGTTTCTTTTAAATAATATTACCAAGTAATTAGGTAGAGAACTCATGTTTAATGACCGTTTAAAAAGTAATTGAAAAATGGAAATGAAGATTTTCTTTCTAATTTTTTAGTGAGATGGTGAATAAAGTATAAAGGTTCCTTGAGAAATCTCCACCATGAGCCTATTGTGAGTGCCTGGTTGCTTACCTATGGGCAACAAATAGATTTAATTAGTAAAAGAAAACAACAAATTTGAAGTAAAATCAAAACAAAGCAATATATTGATATTTTAATGGATCTACCATAACACATATCATTACCACCCATAACCTATACTAAAGGTTGAACGAGGCAGTTACTATGATGACCCAACCTCCAAAGTTCAGTTATCAAAATGGGGTCATAAAATTCCAATCTTTCTAAAAATATCAAAACCCAGAATAAACAACACCATTTCATTCGTCTTATTGAGACATTTTTCGCAATATAATATTTACCTTAATTTGATATATGGATCAAAGGATATGAAAATTAAAATGTTTTGTTCAAAACTCTCTACCACATCATCAATGTCTCCATGTGGCATCCACATGTTACCCAATGCAATGCATATGTGGTTACCCAGTCAACGTGGAAGGTGCACTCTTGTACAATCACATAAGTCGAAAGTTTGGTAGTCGGCACACTCAACAAAATGTGAAAATCAAATCTTTCACCTGGGGAAAACCTCAACATAGCCAACCTCACCCTGGATGGTCTTGCCCTGTCACCTACAGATCCTAACCAACAACCTAACCGAGTTGGGCCAAGTCCTAACCTACGGCCCCCAATATGGTGTATTTTGCTTAAGTTGCTTGATTTGATTTTTTGAGTCAAGATGACTTCACTCCTCAAGTCTTGCATTTTTTTTTGACTAGCCTATCCACACTTCCAAGAAAAACTCATGTGTCAATTCCATATAGCCGTTTTAATTGACCTACAGACTCTCAACCTGAGGGTCCCAATGATAGAACTGGCTTGCCTTATCAATATTCCATACTTGGAAATTATGAACTTTACTCTAAACATTTCGGATATACCTCAATCATGTGTGAATTATCTATGCATAAACTTGTACTAGTGTTTCTTAGCCATGGATTCCATAATCAATATGCTCAAGAAAATCAATGAAACCTGTCAATGTGCACATGTCATATGTACTTCTAGATTTCACTGAGATGATTAATTTGTTTAGGCATCACATACCCCATAAAACATACAGAGAGTGTGCATCGAGTTCACTTCTTAACATTCAAAGGAAATCAACTAAACCTCTCAATCCAGTCACAATATGTATTCCCTTCCATGGTTCATTATGTTCGAACCATCAATGAAGAATGTTCAAGTCACATAGATAAATTTAAATGGAGTTCACTAGAATACAAAACAAAACCTAGGTCGATTAATGTGCCTAGAAAACATAGAGAGAATGTGTATTTTAGTACACATATCATAATTAAATTGAGCTCAATCCAACATCTCTCTTACCCGAAATAGATACATTTTCCTTTTAATTCCCAACAAATCACACACACACAATGTATAAAGGAAATTAATAGTAGTTTACGAAAATAAATAATGTGAATCAATTTTGAATAAGATAGACATAACGGTTGACATATCTCTAAACATAGCATGACTAGGTAGGGTCAGGGAAAGATGATCCAACTAGTCTACTTACCTTGATTAGGAAAGATAAGTCGAATTACTCAAACAGGCTGACTTGCCTCAATTAGATAATATCAATTGATTGACTCAAATCAATAGAATTACCTCGAATAGACAAGACCAGAAAAAATGAATCAAACTAGTTGACTTACCTCAATTGGATAAGATCAATAAAAAATACTCAACCCTGTGTACTTACCTAAAGTAGAAAAGACTAGTGAAAATGACTCCAATCATTCAACTTACCTCAATTGGATGAGATGAGTCAAAACTAATCGACCCATCAAACATACCTCAACTAGATAAGATTAGTTGAAAAAACTCAACCCTATTGAATTTATGTATATGTCCTTATATGTTCAATATCAAACACATGTTTAACTCGCTATATTCATATTTATATACATACAAATGAGCTATCTCTTCTGAGATTATAGGTTCTCAACCAAGGCTAAATAGCTAGATCATTTATAGTCCAAACCTTCTTATAATTAACAGATATTTCCCATATCTTTGTACACATACTTTTATGCCAACATTCGAGACAAGAATGAACACATGAAAAAGATTATTCATATAAAGGTATTGTAAACATCTGAAATACATTTTTCATGTGACATTCATATCCCAGGTCATTAATATAGTCAATTAACAACCCTATGCTAACTCATAATAATACCACATAAAAAATAAGTAAACACACATACATAAGCCCTCTCGAAATGAACCATCCCTCATCGATAGCACAAAACCTTAGAATAGTGCATGAATTCAAATTCTTCATCATATCACAAGAATTAAACTAACACATTGAACGATTATCATCACAGACATTAACCCCACACATTAAGCATATGTGTATTAGTTAAAGTGAAAGAGCTTGAGTAAAAAGTTATCTTATATTATAAGTTGGTTGAGTGAGTCTGTGACTTCACCTCTCTTCCCAACCATATATTATACTTAAATGTGGCATTTCTTGCAGCAAAGCACCCCCAAGCAAGATTCCAAAACTTGAGGAGCTTTTCTCAAGGGATATAACCAGTGTTGCTAACTAAGATAGGGAAACCAAAGGATGAATTTCCTCCACCCACTCGTTGAATTATTTCAATCAATATTTCACAGGGAATCCATATTTCTAACACCTCCATCCAACAATCAGGGGATTTAACACCTTAGTGCCTCCACCCAAAACTGCGTACCCTAAGGTAATTGATGCATTATTATCTCACAATATGAGATGAACATTGTTCATGTATGCTTCTTAAACAATATATTATTGTTGTTCTCAAGCTCCTTCCCTTTGTGTTTTTCCCAAACCATCAGTTGTCTCTGTTGTTATTTCTTCACGAGCCCCCCCTCAAAGTTATGCACCTATTCTTAATTTTTTTTCCTATCTATGGTTCCCCCAAGGGATCTATCTATTATCCCTTCTATTGAACCCCTTGTAAAGAGTGGTGTCTTTTCATAAATCCCCACAATATCTTCATTGCAGTTGTTTGTGGGTTGCATGGCATACACTCCTTTATTTATTTTTGTCTAGCTCAACCACTATGGTTCTATCATTTTGAGTGGTGGTTGGGATATTGTTGTGCCTTCTTCCCCTTCCACGTTCCTATTGGTTAACTCGGTTATGTTTCCTTCCTTCCAATGTATTCCATCATCCTGCCCTTTTGTCTTGTTTACCTTGTGAATTTATCCAAGTTAGGAATGGCCCCTTCGTCTTATTGTACAACTAAATTAATGCATATATCTAGCCCCATTAAGGCCGCCTATGAGCCCATGACTAATATTAATAATTTCTTCCTTAGTCTCCGAAGAAACCTCCTCCTCAAGCTTTGAAATCCATGCCCATATTGCAATATTTGTAAGAGGGGGAATTTTCCGAAAGCGGCTATCACATCTACTATTTTTCTCACCTTATTCAGACAAAATTAATAGTCAAGAAATATTCTCCCTGATTATACTAAGACGGTGAACTGATTTATGTCCAATTTGAATCTCTGCAATTCATGTTTCATGTTGAATTTGAGGTTATTTTTCCTTGTAGGTTTTTTGGCACTAATTCATATGTTTGAAAAAAATAATATTTCTAGATTGTTCTCCTCATTTTTATATTTTCAATGAGCCACATTGCACCTAATTGCTTGCTCTAAAACTCAATATATGTCCTCGAAAAGTTGACACTCAAGAATCATTTATTAAATACATTGGTTGATTTTATCCATTAAATTTAAAGCTCAAAAAACATAGTACCACATGCATGGTGGGGGTAGAAAAATAGAGCATATATATTAATTTAGGTGTTCACCATAGTCTGTGTGAAAACATGAGGAATCCATTGCAGATGGGATTTGTCTTAATTATTTTGATCACACTAAGAATTAATGTTAGGTAATAAAATATAAACAACAAATTCGACGCTTTCTGTGAGATAGAGTTAGTGGAAAACAAAATGAATAGAATAAATTAACTCTTGAACCTTCCTCAACTCAATGACCCTTGCCTAGTTTTGATGATGCATAAAGAAAAAGACATAGGTGTCAAAGCTAGGGGCTTGTGTAAGGTTCGATAGTACCTTGTAGATGAGAATGCCATAGTAGAGGGAACATGTGTTAATTTTTTATATGAAATATAGAATTATTGTTAGGTAATACAATATAGTAAACAAACTCAATAATTCATGTGAGGTAGAGTTATTAGAATAAAAATTGAATGGAATAAATTACTCTTGAAGCTTTGATGGATTCAAAACCCTCGCCTAATTTAGATGATGCACAAAGAAAATGACCCGGGGGACTAGGGACCATCAAACCTTCCATGGGTCCCCAACCCAGGCCCCTGAACCACAAGTGACTTTGATATTTGATGATGAAAAAGACCTGGGGAGCTAGGACCCATGATCCAATAACTTAATATGTAATAAATTAAATAAAATATGAAAATCTAAAAGTAAACCATGACATATCCCTTGATTAAAGGTTCCCTGACCCCTTGATTGAAGGTTCCCCAACCACCATACACCCCTAGCATAATATTTTCATGATGTTGGTCAAATTTAGATGATGCACAATGAAATAAACTTAAGGACCTATCAAGATTTTAGAAATCAGTTTCTAGCCATTGGCCACAACATTATAACCAAGTGATGTGGCGCTTATGTGAAGGTTCCATGTGGCATAGACAGTGCTACGCTAGCATGCCACCTTGATAAAATATGGATAAAACATGAAACCTGAAAGGGCCATGACTTTTAATCTTAAAATCAGAATGAGTAAAATTGTATATCAACGAAAAGGTCTTGACAAGGAGAAGATAATGAAAATACCAAAGTGTAAAATCATGAATGTTAGTGCCACTCAAAACAGGAAATAAAATGAAAACCAAGGCAATATTTTTAAAATTTATATGGGGGGCCCTATTCTTTTAGGAGAATCAAGGGTAGTCGTTGATACCTCAAAAAATTGTGTTTCACTGCGACAAAACAATTATCTCTATTGTTAATGTAATGGGGCTTAAATGTAGTAAAACAAAAATGACAAGTTTCATAAAATTCCTAAGCATTACATCATATTTTATGGGTCCCACATAAGAAAAGTCAAGTAAGAAAAATTCTAAAGGTTTGAGTACTTAATATCTACTAAATCTTTAAGTAATGCATCCATAATAGGGAAAATTAATTTCATATTTTCTCATACAATTGAACAAAAAATGTATAGCTATGAATTATTGTGATTAGTAAACATCTATTAGGCGTATGTTAGATCTCTTTTTCTTGACATTTCTTCAATACATGTGAGCAACCGTATCCTCGACAAAGATGTCTTAGTACCATACAATCATAGCCCCACTTCTAGTGAGCATGTGCAGTCCCAATATATTTACTTGTACTTCCCACACTTTATAGTGTTTTCAACTCTCTTGTATTTAAATTCCACCCTTTAGATTTAATTGGTTGATAATTACAATATTAAATTGGGTGAAGAGAGTGGGGTGGTACAAGAGATGCTCTTATGTAAATTTGAAAGGAAATATTTGCAATACTTTATAAGAGTTTCTCCAAAAGCTTTCCTTTAATATATCCAGTTAGAGGATTCAAATTTAGTGGGATAAGGGATATGTTCAAGTAGAAGGACTAAGGTAGTTTCTATCCTCTATTAGAAATGAAGCATAATATTTGAAACATTCCTCACTGTTCATCTATAGTCACTAAACAATGTAGGAGGATAGGAACATGCTAAAGATGTTTTTAAATAAATAAAACCCCATGTTCAATGATAGATTATAGGTTCCATTTGTGTTCCACTAAAATGATTTCCCATATAAAATATGAAAACACCATGAAACCAAAATCAAATAAAAGAAAATGTAAAAAACTATTGATGTAAGCTCGAAGGTATATGAAAACAAAATCCATGGGAAATCTTGAAGATTAACCATTTATTATGGAAGAAATTTCGATGATGAGAATAAATCTTGAAAGTGCAGAAAAGGGAAAATAGAAAAAGTTTAAGAAACTAGCTTATTTAAATAGGCACTGAATATACAAAATCTCAATAAGCACATATCTCATTGTGTCATAGTTTAAAAATGGAAAGGAATAATTATATCATGAGGGATATACTAAATTTTAAATGAGAATTCATATCCCTATTATATCTATTTAATAATTTTACATGTGAATACATCCTTTCATTTATGTTGTCATATAATGATTTTACTAATATAGAGGATGTCTCTATCCAAACCTTTTATTTAAAGCAAATAACCTAAAATATAGAATGATATATTCTAATTAAAATTATATTTATGACATTAGTTTCAAAATAGTTGATTCATACCGCAAAACATTAAAGTAATGGAAGTGATGTTTAATCAAAAATAGAATTCTTTCCCATTTTGTTCTTTTAAAAGATTCGTTGCTTCATGCTTTTTAAAACAAAACATTGTACACCAAAGAATTGACAAAAAGCACTTGGATAAAAATATGATTAATGATTGTAGGCATAAAAAATATGAAAAATGGCTATGTGAGGAAAATGGTAAAGAACACTTCCCTAAATATGACCTTATGATGAGTTGTCGCTAGCTTGAGAATAATGATCTCATAACTTCATTTATTTGCATGAAACAAAAGAAATGTAATCTACCGGTAGAAGAATAAAACAAAAACTACGCCAATTAATGTACTTATAATCCTATTTTAATATATAATGATGATCGAGACTAAGTAAAATTAATCTCCCAAAAAATACATCCATGTAGATGTAATGATGTAAACATACATCATATATTGGTAATAAAATCAGAAATAATGATGAAATAATCACACCATATAACATTTGATGCGTTATGAACAATATAACATCACTATTATTTATATGAGAGTTTGCTCAAAAATATTCCTCTAACCATGTTTTGATTCTATCATAAAATAGTTATGTAATAAATATTCCTTGATCGATAGATTTTCCAACCGAAATTTAATTGAGCTACTAAAATTAGGTTGAAAACTAATAGAGATTGGCAATAACTTATTGATGAATAGTTTGGCAACTAGGAATAATGTGTAGTGATCTCAATTACTGGAGTTTGTGTGAAATCATGAAAGTTAATTTAGAAAGTGTTGATGGTGCTACACCCGCCAACATGTAAGGGGATCTCCCCTGTAACAAGTCCTAATTCGACCTTAGACCGTTCGGTGTAGGAGTCCCGGTATTGGGTCGTGCGTAATGCCTTGGATGTGATTTCGCACAGAGCCAAGTAATATAACTCTGTTGGCAGCAAGTGTGTGACAACTGTAGTAAGACAAGGAAGGTGCATGAACGGTTCTAACACATGGAGAGTTGGCTGAGTGCACCCCTTGGAAACCTATGGTCGCACACATCTTGGAAGGGAACACATGAGCAAAGATGCATCACAAACTGAAAAGAAAGTTACCTAAAAATCCAAAGTGATGGTTAAACCAATCAACACATTTGAATAAGATTCATACATACTTATACAAAATAGTGCATACATGCATGCAAAAGAAAATAGATACATATGCCATTTAGAGTAAACAAGTAGCTTGAATACAATATGACATATGCATGAAATGATTTGTCTCTGCTATATTAAGAAGTGTAAGTTCTAGTCATACAATACATCCATGTCCAACCACTAGTTCCGACAGTGAAACGTTACAGCCACAAATGTCTGCTCCTCCAAAGAGATATACTAGCTCTACGTAGTGGAGAAGACAAGGCTCATGACAATACTGTCTAAACTCTCTCTAAGATAGTCTTATCAGAAGCTTGGATGACCAAACACCTTTAGAATGAGTTATGAGGTTCTATTTATAGGAAAGGGTGGGGTGACCCTAGACATTCCCCTTTGTGACAATTCATCTACCCTCATGACTCTTCATCTACTCTATGACTGTTACATCCAACTATTGACACTTGAACTTCCACTTGACAAGATCTTACATTAAAATGCACATGTGCCCATTTGAGACAAAATGGCCTGATCAAGTCATGTAAGACATCACTAACACTAAGTCCGTTGTGGTGATACCAACTCTTTGACATGCTTGTGATGGTGAAGGTGATGAGTTGATTCTAGGCTTCATCGTCTATGATGGTGTGGATGTGCTCCCTAGTGACATATTGCTGAAGCGAACTCTTGCCTCTGTTGCATTTGGGAGCATTGGTATGGCTCCTCCATCCAACTCATCTACCAGCATGTGCATGGTCTTCTAGGGTGTCGATGAACCGTAAACACACTGATGCATAGTGTCCATGTTGATATTCAGTGTGTGATGGTGGTCATGTGCATCAATTCTCAACTACATTTTTAGCTCCAGTTCGACTTGCTTCTTGTATTTTCCTCGGAGAGTGTGTCAAATGGGTTAGATCGCTTCTGTGTCAACAATGACATGAATGCTGCTGAATTCCCTTGCATGCAATCAACAACACCACTCACCATGTCTGCTCCATGCTAGCTATTGGGATGAATCTATAACTTGTACGAGCGGAGTTTCATCTATCTGTGCTTGTTGCGGCCCCTTTTGTACCTCTTCCTACTACAACTCATTCTCTTGTCTATACAACTCCTGTTCTTCCTTGAGTTGCTACTTGAGCACATGCAACTCCTTCTCTATTTCATTCTCTACATTCCCGTGATCTTCATGTTGCACCGTCACCTCATAGCCTGAGTCTCCAAAGTTGCTTTTATCACAAGTGGATATGCTTGAGCTTGCAACTTTGTTCCACCTCTGTGTTGTCAACAACCTTCCTCTAGCATTTCTTACATCTGGTATGTTGCCTTCAGCTGCTGCTCATGATGTTGCTTGTTCTCATGCTGCTATTGTAATATCTTGTTGTCCTTTTTTACGAACAACTTGATGTCTTCGTGGGTAGGCAAGTTCATAGAGACTTGATTGAGTACATCCCCAAGTGTGCTCTAAACAATGTCTTTGACTCTGCTCCCCTAGAAACCATCGTACATGTGCTGCTGCGAGGAAGATGAACACCTATGATACCTAGAGACATGGAAACACTTATGGCAATAAATCTGTCAGTCGAAAACCAAAATGAACTTGAAAACTAACTTGCAACATATCTGTGTGATAGATCTTGAAGGTTGCACAGTTTCCCCTGGGAGGTTAGGAGACTGACTGCCAAGATTGCACTAGGCATAGTCCAAGCTTTCAAGAGGCTGAATGATTGTTGGAACTATGTAATTCACAGTCCAGCCTCACTGCCCAGACCTGGCGATGGGCAACTAAAAGTGAATGTGAATGTGAATGCATGGCAATACTGAGTGTAAGAATAAATTAATGATCATGCATGCAAATGGTGGATCACAAATTCAAAAAACAAAACAACAAGGATGTGGGTGAGGCGAGTCCTCAGATCGGTGATGGTTCGTGAAAAATAGTTTCATGCATGTGACAGTAGTGAGATTTTAACAAAAACAGAACCGGTTCTACTACAAGCTAGTATGTATCAAAATGATAGCAAGCACTCACTGAAATCAAGCAGACATCATTCATACAAAGCGAAGCACAAAAGGCACCAAAAATGAAACACAAGGCATGGAAGGCGGGCTTACCCCAAAATAGCTAAGCTGAATGTGCCAATGACTCCTAGATGTGATGTGGGATGTCAGATCTGTAAGGTTGATTTGACAAATAAGCTCTAAAGCATCTGGTTCATGAGTTTCGATAAAATCGAAGATGGGACGTGAATGCCACAAATCTAGGAAGAGCAACATTTGGTGGGAGGTTTTTGAAATGATCCTTGCATGCAACCTCCAAATGCTAAAAGTAGATCCTTGAATCAAGGGATTATTTTTTCATTTTTCCTTTCCCATTCCCAGAAAAAGCAAGCCATGCAAGCAAGTCAAGTTTCCTTGGTCCTGGGTGGAACTGATCAACCCAACTGCACATGCAAGAGGCTGCTCAACTGCTAGGAGAAAATGCACATTTCTAGATGCGAGTTGGGCTAACTGTTGAGGTGATTTGCGCAATTTTTGGGTAGAGAAGCTGACTGCTACCCAGAATTGCGCAATTCCTAGGCTGAGAAACCCTGCTAGGAGGAATTGTGCAATTTTCTAGATGAAGCTTGACTGAAAGAATTGTGAAATTTTGGAGCCCAAGCAGGCTCCCAGACTGAATTGCGCAATTTCTGGAGGGAAGGTTGGTTTCCCTCCAAAATTGTGAAATTTCTTGAAGGAGCTGCTCATCCTGTAGCTGGACCAAGTCCAGAGAAATAACCTATTAGGAAATTTCATCAAGCTCGGATAGACAGGCAGTGCTTCTGCAAGAAAAGCACTGAAGCTTATGTACTTGACGAAGCAAGACATGCTACTCTGAAAGGTTGGTAGGGAGGCTACAAAATGAAGCTATGGAAAAATTTTGAATGGTGGTTGTAACGCTACAACACTTAGCAACACACTAGTAGAACCCCAGCTGTCTGAATGGACCTTGTTCATGAAAAAAAAGTCTAAAACCTCTGTAAGTATTGTTCACTCCTTAGTTTGTCTTGGTTTTAGACTAGTTTGATTGGAAGATGTAGCATCTGCTAAATTCGTGGTCGATTGACACACATTCCAAGCCAAGGAAGCACGGTTGTTTCGATTGGGGTTGAGGGGTATATTGGTGCAAAAGCAGTATAGTTGTCAAAGTCTTAGTTTCATGTCTGGTGTTTCTCTGCTCCCAGCAAGCCTATACAATACCCTGATGGAGTCACATAGGAACACAGGCATGGCTTTGCAGCTAGCGAGCCTAGTTAGTACCATGGCAGAGTTACCTGCATCACCTCTCTGTGTAGGAAGCCTTTCTCTTCTTTCACCTTATTCATTTTTCATTTTTTTCAAACCTTTTTCACTTTTTTATTTTTTTATTTTTCTTCTTCATAACTGTGCATAAGACTTATTCATTTTAGAGGTGGAAGAGGGATCCTGACTAATTGAGAGCAGAAGAGGTTGTTCCTTCAGAGAAGTATTTTATGTACACCTCTGACGTGGTTGTTAAGTTTTTCCACCTCACCTTACTCTACTTGACTGAGATGACAAGGATTAACCCAAAAATAACCGACTATAGTAGGTGATACTAGTTAGCATGTAAGCGTTCTATTTTCACCAAGGTTCACCTCGAACAATACGTATTTTCCTTTGATTTATCATGGACTAAAGATAACAAGTTCTTCATACATAGGCAGGATGACAAATAACCAAGTAGTGATAGCTGGACATAGCCTCTTACACTTTACACAACTTGTTTCAAGAGTCATATATGGTTTCATGTGAAACTAACCTACAAACAAAACAAGTCGACAAATAACAAAGAAAAGTAGAAGCATAAGAAAAAGTGAAAGAAAATTGAGTAATCAAACAAGCAAGCAGACAAACAAACAAAGAAAAAAAGTAAGCAGACAAGCATGCAAGAAAACCAACAGAAATAAAACACTACTCCTACTCCTAAGCTGATGGTGCATGGGCCTGATCATGTGAAGTGATATTTCCAATCCAGCCACTGACGCATTGGTTGACCCATGCTAGTGAAGGCATTTTCCGTGAGAAACCTATTTGTGTAGACCAGTAAGAAAGAAAGATATAAAAATGAAGAAAAAGTGTCCACGGGACATAAGTGAGTGCAACTGCATGACGAGAAGTACGTGGAATTATCATGGTGTCGTGCGACACTACGTGTAGCTTTGAAGCATACGCACACTCTTGACTATGACATGGAAGCAAATGAAAGAAACAAAGACAACTTTCATCATGCACGCGTGCTTGCAATGTAAGATTCCTCCAATGCATGAGTGCTAGGATCATGCAGTTTGAGTCGAGGAAGCATGATCTGTGTGTGAAATTGATCTCCAATGCATATAGATGAGTGATGAGGAGCCTCACATGATTGGAAATTTCTTAATCATAAGTGAAACTAAGCCCAAGAGAGCGAGGGCCTAACATAACCATCAACTTGGGCTGAGGTGCCTTGACAGTCTCGAGTGTTTTGACTTCACCATCAGATAGATCATCATAAACTGGTGGTTTCGAAAAGTAAATTGAAATATAATCATGATCATGATCAAATATGGGAGTAAATGGAACACAACATCCATGATAAAAGAAAAATGATTTCATCAACATCCTCATGATCTAATGAGTCAAACAAATCGATAGATGAAAAGCAGACAAATTCATCCTCTGTGCTTTTGGAAAAGGCAGATGAAAAATAAAGTGGAATTTTGATGAATAACTTATCCTCTCCATTGTCGGATAATGGACTAACATCTGGTGTATCCTGCAAGTGATAAATAATGGGTGCATCCATGGATGAAGATACACATGAAAAATCATGGATGGCAGGTTCACCAAAGATGTCAGGAAAGAATAGAGGAGGCTGGGAGAGAAGGGAGTCATCCTTTGTTGAGTGTTGATGATCAAGCTCCCACTCATACTCTTCATGAATGAGAGTGCATGTTCGTTGTACAACACCAACTCCATCGGTGGCTTGTTCCTCATTCACAACAAGTGTAGAGCCTGGAATGGAAGAACACAATATAATATCATCTGGAGGATTAGCTGAGAATGAAGAGAGAGATTGTGGAACAAAATGCATGTGACAAATCGATGGAATCATAACCAAATCTACGTGAAAATTAAGTGACATGATGTTCGGAGAATGTGATAGCTGAACAGATATGCGAGCATGATCTCCTGCATCACTTTGGAGTGGTGGAGCTATTTGATGAGGGGAAGGTAGATAGTCACTTGTGATAGTGACAACATTCATCTATGATTGCGCAGCTCCATAACTAAAGAATACTGAGTGAGGCTTGATTTCAAACTTCTTCTTGGGACAATCATATTTCTTAACATAGTACTTGAATCGGCCCCAAAGATAGAAAAATTTCATCTAGATATTCAGAGCTTGAAATTGCAAATCATGGAAGCACTATCAAAAATCTATAGTCAATTCATGAAGAGCCTTCCATTGTCGTAACAATTTTTGGTCAACATGGTCAGGATCAAAATGATAGAAATTGTCTTCAATGAGATCACAAAAGTTCTCAAGTGAGTGCACACTATTAGCCAGTAGGCTGCACAACCATCGATGTGGAGATTTGTGAAGTGTGTATGTAAGCAACAAGCTGGCCTATTCATTAGAACATCCAACTTGCTCATGAAGCATCAAAATAAAGTCATGTAAGAAATCAGGCCAAGCCAAGTCACCTTCACCATCATACGTGTAAGTGGACAAGAGATCACAGAAATCACTCGTGATGGTGACATCTTCGTGATTCGAAAAAATCGTAGAGGGAGGAGAGTGCAAGAATCCATGATTGATATGGAAAGTTTCAAAGTTTCTAGCACCAGAAATGTTGACGGTGCTGGACCTACCAACATGTCAAGGGATCTCCTCGGTAAGAAGTCCCAATTAGACCTCATACCATTTGGTGTAGGAGTCCCAATAGTGGGTTGTACGGTAATGCCTTGACCACGATTTTACACAGAGGAATGTAATATAACTATGTTGGTAGCAAGGGCGTGATAGCTACAGTAAGACAAGGAAGGTGCATGAATGGTTCTAACACACAAAGAGTTGGGTGAGTTCACTTCTTGGAAACATTTGGTAGCATGAAGCTTGGAAGGGAACACATGAGTGAAGATGCATAAAAAACGAGAAAGAAAGTTAGCTAACAATCCATAGTGATGGTTAAGCCAATCAACACATTTTAGTAAGATTCATACATACTTATACAAAATATTCCATACATGCATCCATAAGAAAATAGATACATATACCATTTAGAATAAACAAGGAATAAAATATGACATATGCATGAAACTTGTTGGCTCTATGATATTAAGAAGTGTAAGTTCCAGTCATACAATACATCCATGTCCAACCACTAGTTCTGACAGCGGAACCTTACAGATACAACTGCCTTCTCCTCCGAGGAGATGTACTAGCTCTGCGAAGTGGAGAACCCAAGGCTCTTTATAATACTCTCCAAGCTCTCTAAGATAGTCTTATCAGAAGCTTGGCTGACCAAAAGCATTTATAGTGAATTATGAGGTTCTATTTATAGCAAAGTGTGGGGTGAACACTGACATTCCTCTTTGTGATAGTTCATCTACCCTCATGACTCTTCATGTACTCTATGATTGTTACATACAACTATCGACACTTGAGCTTCAACTAGACAAGACGTTACATTACAATGCGCATGTGCCCATGTGAGACAAAATAACTTGAGCAAGCCATGAAAGACCTCACTGACACTCAGTCAATTGTGATGAGACAAACACTTTGACATGCTTATGATGGTGAAGGTGGTGAGTTGATGCCAAGCTTGGTCATTGATGATGGTGTGCATGCACTCGCTGGTGACATCTTGCTAAAGAAAACTCTTGCCTCCATTACATCCGGGTGCATTGGTATGGCTCGTCCATCCAAATCTTCTTCTAGCATGCGCGTGGTCTTGTAGGGTGTCGACGAACCGTAAACACACTGATGCATAGTTTTCGTGCTAATCTTCGAGTGTGTGATGGTGGTCATGTGCATCAAATTTCAACTACATGTTCCGCTCCAGTAGGACTTGCTTCTTGTCTTTGCCTCGGTGAGTGTGCCAAGTGGGTTAGATCGCATGCATGTGCACAATGAAATGCATTTTCCTGAATTCCCTTGCATGCGATCAACAACACCACTCACCATGTCTGCTCCATCCCAGCTGCTGAGATGAATCTATAACTTGTACGGTGCAGTTTCATCCATCTGTGCGTGTTGTGCCACCTGTTGTACCTATTCTTGTTGCAACTCATTCTCTTGTATAAGCAGCTCATGTTATTCTTTGAGTTGCTACTTGAGCACATGCAACTTCGTTTCTGTTCCATTCTCTTCCTTCACGTGATCTTCATGTCACGTTGCCACCTTATAGCCTGAGTCTCCAAAGTTTCTTTTATCATGAGTGGATCTGCTTGAGCTTGCAACTTTGTTCCACCTCTGTGTTGTCAACAACCTTATTCTTACGTTCAGTGCATCTGGTATGTTGCCTTCAACTGTTGTTCACGGTGCTACTTGTTGTGATGATGTTGCGATAATATCTTGATGTCCTTGTCTACGAACAACTTGACGTCTTCATGGGTAGGCAAGTTCGTAGAAACTTGACCGACTGCATCCCCAAGTGTGCTCTGAATGATGTCTTCAACTCTGCTCCCCTGGAAACCACTATACCTATGTTTTTGAGAGGTAGATGAACACTTGTGATACCCGAAGACATGGAAACACTTGTGGCAAGCAATATGTTAGTCAAAAACAAAAATGAACTTGAGAACTAACTTGCAACATACCTGTGTGACTAATCGTGAAGGTTGCACAATTTCTGCCGAGAGGTCGGGAGACTAACTGCCAAGACTGTGAAAGGCATAGTCCAAGCTATCAAGAGGCTAACTAATTGCTGGAACTATGCAATGCATAGTCCAGCCTGGCTGCTGACTGTTGGAATTGCGCAATGCGTAATCACAGCTAGCAATGGTTGCAGGCTCAGTGACTGCATTGTGCAATTTTCTGGGCCAGAAGTCACTGCCCCTCAGAATTACACAATGGATGACTAGAGGACAGTCATTGGGAAAAAATGCACATTTCCTGTGAGGAAGACAGAGCCTTCCCTTTCAGGATTGTGCAATGTTGTCTTGGTGAGGCAGAGTCAGGCTAAGGCTACCCAGACCCATTGATGGGCAACTAAAAGCGAATGTGAATGTGAATGCATGGCGACACTAAGTGTAATCATAAGTGAATGATCGTGCATGCAAATGGTGAATGATAAATTCAGAAAATGCAACAACATGCATGTGGGTGAGGCGAGATGCCGAATCAGTGACCGTTTGTGAAAAACACTTTCATGAATGCGACAGGAGTGAGATGTTAACGAAAACCAAAATAGTGCTAGTAAAAGCTAGTATGTATCAAACAACAATAAGAGCTCATTGAAATCAAGTAGACAACTTTCATATGAAGAGATACACAAATAGCACCAGAAATGCAACACAAGACATGGAAAGCGGGCCTACCCCAAAACAGTTGAGTTGAATGTGCCCAAGACTCCTAGATGTGATGTGGTATGTCAGAGCTACATGGTTGATGTGAGGAATAAGTTATGGAGTATCCAATTCATGAGTTTTGATAAAATCAAATATGGGATGCGCATGCCACAAATCTAGGAAGAGAGACACTTGGTGGGAGGTTTCTGAAATGATCCTTGCATGCAACCTCCAGCTGCCAAAATTAGATCCCTGAATCAAGGGATTATTTTTGCATGTTTTCTTTGCTATTCCTGGAAAAAGAAAGCCATGCATTGAAGTCAAGTTTGCTTGGTCCCAAGTGGAACTCATCAACCCAACTACACATGCAATATGCTTTTCAACTGCTGGGAAAAAATGTGCATTTCTAGATTGGAGCTGGGGTGACTTCCCAGGAGATTTGTGAAATTTATGGGTAGAGCAACTGACTACTACCAAGCATTGTGCAATTCCTGGGCTAAGGAGCCCTGCTGGGAGGAATTACAGAATTTTCTGCATGAACCCTCACTAGCTGAATTGCGTAATATGGGAGCCTAGTAGGTTGCCAGACTGAATTGCATAGTTTCTGGAGGGAAGGCTAGTTTCCCTTTAGAATTGTGCAATTTCTTAAAGGAGTTGCTTAGCCTGAAGCTAGAACAAGTCCGGAGAAAGAGCCTATGAGGGGAATGTATCAAGCTCTGATAGACAGGCTGTGCTTTTGCAATGAAAGCACTAAAGCTTAGGTACTTGACGAAGCAAGACATGCTATTGTGAAAGGTTGGTAGGGAGGCTTCAAAATTAAGCTAAGGGAAAATTTTGGAGAGTAGTTGTAGCCTCTATAACAAAGAGAAACAACAACATGATGAAGCATACTCATGGTTTTAAATTTTAATTTTATTCCATCAACTCCAAGAATATTAATTGAATCAATTAATACATCTTTCTCTCATAAATTATGAACACTTAAATACAAGCATAAATTAAAAAAATGAAATATTACAATCATATATACTTTAGGAAAATAGAAAGAAAAATTCAATAATAAACAATACATATTTGAAATATCTAGAGTTGTATCTAACATGTACAAGAAAATAATGTTAATATTTAGAGGAAATGTTGCATTGAAAGATACTTCTAAACAATATTCTATTCCGCTGTGATATGTACAATGACTAATGTGGAAAAGTTGAAAATATTTTATAGATGAGAGTGGATCATGTGTAAAATTGCTATGAAAAATATCTTGCAAAAGAATGTTGATGTGATTAACTTCATATATATCTTGCAAATAGCTTGCAACCAAAGGGTGTCATCATCTTGACAAGTATCCAAAAATCAAAATGTTGAAAAATAGTCTTGTGGTGAATTGATAGGATTAGATAACTTTCATGAGCTATCCTCCTTCATTGTATAAGATGAATTTTTAATAATAGGATGATAGCCAGTACAATCACTTCATTGATTAAATATTTAATTCTAACTAGTTGGATAGTTAAACAACAAACCACTTGATTAACTATAAATGTAAATGAATCATTAGAACACTCTTTTGAAAATTTTTGGTTAAATAAATTTTTTATTCCCATGTACAAGGCTGGGAGGACTTAAATTTGTGGGAAGAGAAGTGTTGATTTTGAAAGGATCCTATATACGTACAATTACTTGTTATTATATTATATTGGGTTAGTATTTCTTTACATTTATTATCCCACATAAATTAATTACACTGAGACTATCACTAGTAGATGAACATGCGAGGAGAATAATAAGGAGACAACCACACAAGAACCAAATCATTTACTTTGGGAAAACCCACATCGGGAAAAACCCAACATTTTTCAATAGAGAAATCTATAATTCAACAAGATATAGATCAATGTAAAAAATATATACTATTGAACAACGTAGATGACAACCTCAACCTCTTAATGAGAAGCTAGTTCATCCCTCAAAACTTTTGAGAAAAATATTGTTTGAGAATTCGGTCAAATCTGTAGTAGGTCGACACCAAGGAATGAAAATTGGCCTCTACCTCAATCATAAGAGTTTGGTCATGTACCACATAAAGGGATAATATATACCATAGAAATTTTATCTTTTCCTTAGACAAACACCACAGAGTCACACTTGATGTCATCCTTCTTTCCTTAATTGAATGAGGACAAAACCAATTACTTCTTTTACAATTCTCAGCCTTCTTTTTCACCTTTTATTGTAGATATATATTACTTCATAGATTAGAGAAGTTAATTTTCTTGAGGGAGGATGAGTCACTTATGTTTATAGCCTTCCTTCAAGGTTAAATTCCATAAGGGGTTGAGATGACTTGAGTAAGAGGATGGTGATGGGCCTCCAAATTAGACAAAACTTAAGGCCTATATAATCTTTCTTAGGAACATGAAGGATATATTAAATGTCTCCTTCTACACTTAATATTTTTTTAGCTTTAATATGTTCATTAGGAAGGTTTAGAGATAATTTCATATTTGAGCCTAATATTATTTATTTTTGTAGAATATTGTGATAATATTGGGCAGATTATGAACTATTGGAGGAGGAGATAATTTAGGGACTTTCTCCCTACTACAAGAGAATCAATATTGGATAATAAATAAACAATATATCATGAGATCATGCACAAATTCTAGAGGTCCAATCATTGAGAAAATATAGGAATGTTCACTTCCATTTCAATTTAATACAGATTCCTAATGTTGGGAACCAGATTCACTATTTGAGGGATTTTAGAAGGGAAAGCTTCCTCCTTTCAAGGATAAATCTTCCTTCTCATTTTTTATAAGTACCAATTCGCATTTTCCTCTAGGCTTTGGTTTCTCATAGTCTTCTTGTGGAGAAAAGTTGTATTTTTCTAGCTCCACTTTCATTTTTAGCAGGGATGCAATTGGATTGATTCAAATAATGAAGCTTGGTACCATTTTTAGCTTCTGAAGGTTGGTCTACTTTAGTTTCCTTGGTCTTGGTCATCCTAGGAGCCTCAGATTATTTTTTTATAGTTTTTTTTTCTTCTTTTCACTTCTTATTCACATGCATCTCTTATTCGTGTTTTCCCTATTTCTGCATTTAGTATTGATTATTTCTTGTTGTAGGATTAAGTTAAATGGATGAAGTAAGTTCTTTTGTAAGATATAAAGAATGATTTAATCCTTGGAACATCTTTTAAATGTCATATTAATCATTGAGCTACTTGGATTAGTTTTCTTATTCACAAATCTAAAATGTTTTGGAAGTCCCCTATAGAAAATAGTAGTAACTTTCTATTATTTTTTAGAACATGTTAATGAGATTAATTTGAGTTTATTTGAATTGAATTAGCTCATAAAAAATTCACGTTAAAAAAAAAAATTATCCAACTTAATTTTCACTTTATTTGGTTAGGAATTTGATAGATTAACTAGCTCACTAGTTCTCGAATTTCTAGATTTTAGACTAGAAATTTTCTGTTATTTTTTAGCATGTGTTAATAGGGGTATTTTTGAGTGATTCCACCTGGACTAGAGAACTAAGACATCTTATTCAATTAAGAAATTTGTCCCATACAATTTTTATTTGACTTACTTGGTTATTCGATGAATTATAACTCCTTCTAGAAAATCTCGTAACTTCATGTAGCAGCCTATAACTTCTTGTAGCAACACCTGTAACTTCCTGTAGCACTCTTCTAGTAAGCATATACTTGCCAAAATTTGCTCAAAAAGCTTCGTTTTTGTCTCTTAGGCTTGAATCATGACCCCTAGGCTCTAAATCAATGGCTGAGGAAGAATAAACACCAATTAGGACATGAATTTTTACGATGTATATTAGGCCTATTTATTTGAATTCATGCTCTTATGATTTCAATTACAATTTGTTGTTCTTGCCTAGGATTAATTTGTTTCCAATGTAACATTTCAATTTATGTTATTAGTTTAGGATTTGATTTCATTACGCTCACTCCACTACATCATGAACACGAAACAAGGACACATTGGATGCTGCACATATAGTGTCGATACCTCTTAAGTTTGTACGAACCTCGAGTTGATACTTAAAGTTGGTAGTGTTGGGAGTTGAAACATTCTTGTTGCAATAACAAGGCTCATAAGAAGGCCGACATGGTATTCTTGTGGGGTGGAAATCATAATTTCAAAATGCGTTTTTTTCTTTTTCCAAAGGAAATGAAGAAAATGCCTTTATAATTTTTTATTTTTACCTAGGCATGAAGTACATTCTTGCAAATGCATTGAAATATATTATTAAGACCAAACATAGTTACAAAATTCAACACTCCCTATTAACTATATACATATTCATCATGACTATCTAGATGTTGTCATGTTGACATATTTTCTCTATTAAAAGGTTATAACAAAGTCATCACTAACCTTGTTAGCATCTTTTACATCATCATCATCATCACATCAAAATCCACTAGTTTGGATCTCTGACACACTGGCAACATTAACTAGTGGGCATATATAATATCAACGTCATAATATAATCATCAAAATCCATTATTTACCATATCTTGGTAGGTACTTGAGCCAGGAATATAATTAGCATCTACTAGTCACCATAGTCTGGTCAAATCAACACATGCTATATAGACTATTGAGGTTCACCATCATTTTTGCCAGTCTTTATGACATGTGGTGAAACCCTCAAGATGCACTCCCTCTGAGTAATTTGGTTACCAAATCCAAAGGCCTCTTTAATAGGCCAAGGTTCTAAGATTTGAACTCAACCCTCCTGGCACGTACTAGAAGGCACTCACTCAACCCTCTTTGGGATCACTCTAGGTATTAATACTAAAAGACTTTATTCAACCCTACTTGAGGAGTAAATTTGGTCTAGACCTCACTCAACTCTTTCTAGGGAGTAGTTTGGGTATTTATATTGGGGGACCACACTCAACCCTATCTAAGAAGTAATATGGGCCATGTTGTTGAAAGATCACACAAAACCCTGTCTTGGGAGTAATTTGGTTCTTGATGTTGAAAGAAGACACTCAACCGTATTTAGAGAGTAATTTGGGTTTTGATGCTCAAACACCACACTCAACCATATATGGGGAGTAATCTGGGTCTTGATGCTGAAAGACCACACTCAACCCTATTTGGAGAGTAATCTAGATCTTGATGATGATATACCACATTCAACCTTATCTAGGGAGTAATCTAGGTGTCTTCCCTAATAGGAACTCAAACCTATTTGCAGAGCACTCTAGCCCCCTTAGACCATTCTACCTAAAGGGGGAATGTCCATACATACTATTGTCACATCATCACTCCCTCTCAATTAGAGGGACACTATCCAAAACTAAAAGAAGTATAAACAATTTTCCTTAGACAAAGGATTTTTTAGAATATCAGTTGTTTTTCTCATTGGTCAATATATATTCGATATTCAATGCTATCTTCCTATACCACATATTGGTACTAGATCTCAATATGACTCAGCCTGTCATCAAATTGTCATCTACACCTAATAGAAAAAAAAACCTGCAAGTTGGGTCCATACCAATTTACAATTCAACCAAAGTATAATGGTCTCGGCCACTGAATCCAAAATATGTATGCTTCCTGCTCACCCAAAAGATCATGATGGAGCCAAAATTCAAGAAAAAATCTCTCTATGTTCAACACTCCTTGACTAATATGAATTCCTACAGTTGAATTCATTGAGTAATGACCAATTGTACTACATTGGCACTTCAACACATGTTGCATTGCGTGCCTTAGCTTAACCATAAAGTTATTTTCTTCCTTCACTTGATCCATCATGTTGGTTACATTGGTTAACCTAACTAGGTATTCCTTCTGAAGCAGATCTTGTCATGGAAATACTAGTTTTCTCCCTCTGCCACTGATGCTACCAGCTATCTACTCAAGATATTTCATCTTGAATTATGAATTCAACTCCCTCTAAATATAAATAATTATTCCTGTTGAAGTATTCACTTCTTCCCATGGAGAAAATATTGTGGTTAATGCAAATTCTTCTAACACATAAGATATTCTACTTTTGTCAAAGAAAAGATCATGTCGAATCAACCTTGATGCATCAATATAAGAGGGTTATGTACAAATCCTTCCTTCTAAAAATATGTCCCTTCATATTCATCTTCCCTCTTACTAAGGTAATCCTTCACATTGTACCTCTTTCCATCCAATCATACCTTGTCTTGGAAGTCACCCCTAACTTCTTTCAAGCACCGATCAATGTATACTTAAATATTCTTGATCTAGTCTATAACTTTGAGTAGAATCTCTCATAAAATACATATTTCTTGGAGATTACTCTTCTCAAAACTTTACTTTGTTCTTCCACATAATACAAATTTCTTAGGAAACCTTCAATATGAACCTGCATGCCTCACCAGGAGATCATGGAAGAATAATTACAACCAAGAAAAACATACAATGACAAGAGACTAATAGTAAAAAGAACAAAAATAATAATAATAAAGAGAGATATAAGGTACTTATCTTTGGAGAAGAATCTCAACTCCCTCTTCATCTTTAGTCTTCTTTCATGTCTTTTCATTTTTTTCAACTTCATCCACATTGTCATTTGGATGACATTCCTTCCTTCCAAAAGTTGGGGTTTCTACTTTCAGCAGAAACATCTAGTCCTAGGGTTTTGTCGATAAAACATAGGGATTTATTGTTCAAATTTTTTTGTATAATAGGGTTTAAAAACCCTAGATATCCAAACATATAAGACTTTCTTCATTCACTTGTATATTATCTTGCAAGTGCAACATTTTCTTTTCATGTACAAATGTTCAAATATCAGAGATATTCTTTATCAAGAGAGACATAAGATATATTCATTAGATACTTCCTAAGCAACATGGTATGTTCCCTAAATCCAATTAGTCTCTTTGATAATATAACATGAGATAATAGACTTTGCACCTTCATTATTGAAATGAGCTCATATCATATTTGAACATTGCTTCAGTCATTACAAATTCAGCTATTACATTTGAACCTTTCAATTCAAGTTTCCTTAGCACATTATGTTCCACAAGTTACAAACATTCCTTGAAATTGTTTTGGAATTCAATTTTAAAGAGGATATTGACCTCTTATTCAATGTAATCCCAGAAGATTTACAAACCCTTTATTGACAAAAATATTAGTAACAAATAATTTTTAAGATCATTAAGTAATTCTACTTTCTTTACACCATCAACCTTTAAATATTTGAAACATAAAAGAATGTGTTTATGATACTTAAGGAAAGAGGTTGAATGACTCCTTGCAAATGAATTTCTTAACTTCCTTTTCAGAAAGGAAATTTAGATATCATATGAAAAATATTTTTGTCATATCCTGACATGATATTTCAATGATGACATATGTACATAGATATATACAACACTTTGGCTTCACATGTTCATTTGGATCATATTCTACCTTGATCAAGAAAACTTACATGTTGGAATATGTTCAATTCTTTCTTTGATACAAGATATTCAAATATTATCAGAAATCTTCATAAGGGCCTGTCTTTATATATATTATTTTCAAATGATAGCATAATATTATCCCAAATTGCTTGAACTTGGGATTGAGGGAAATACGCTTTCAATTCTCAAAAGAAAAAAGTAAAATTTTGAGATAGTGCATACCTAGCTTTGAATTTCACTGAGTCAATTATGTTATGATAATATATGGTTTTGGTACCTTTCCTCTGAAGAATTTTTTTGGCCTTTTATAGAGACGCATTAAGAATATTTCAAGGATTATATTCCTATTTTCACATAGACCAAAACTTTTTCCTCTGGATAAGATTTAAGTGATTTCTCCTTTTTATTTTTGCACGAATTACTCAAGGAACACATCAACTGAAACTTGCATTTGAAACTAATTTTGGAGATAGGCATAATAGCTTCATCTTGTCAATAATATCCGTATTATTTTCACATAATTCCATGTCTACCTTTTTCTTGGCCTTAGATATAGAGGTACACTTCATGACTTCTCTACCAAATGTAGAATTCAATCGCAAGAATAATTTCATTTTTTTGTCATAGAGAATTCTTTACTTCAATATTATAACCTTATTTGTGACATGGGGTTACAAAATATTAAAAAAAATAAATAGAATTAATGATAATTTGAGAGCAATTTATTCAATTATTCAACCTTCCACTACTAGCCCTAAGGCCTTTTAGTTCTGAGAAAAAACTCTGATGCTTGTACTAAGACATTTTTGACATAGATTTTCACAAATGATTTGTCACAAGATAGTCTATGTTTGACTTCCAGTCTCTTGACATGATGTGAGTTTAATTCTATGCACTAATGTTCTAAAATAGGAATTCAATCCTTTATTTGTCAACCTGACTCTAATGATTTGAGATTTATTGACCAATTACTAATGTTCTTTGCCCTAAAAATAGATCACATCTTTCTTATGGTTTGAGTACCTCACAAGAAGGATATTTTAGCCCTTAACCCTTTCAATCTTACTTTTGAGGCTCTTGGTCCTTTGAGAGCTTTTGATATTCTTCGGGAATTAAGACTTGTTGAGATATGAATTCCCCTTTATTTTTGAAAAGATCATATATATAGACAATCATATCTTATGATATTATCTTTAGTATTTATTTAAATTTATTATCCATCATAATTTAATTTCACAAAGAATCTTAACAATAAAAAACATGTCAGTATAATAACAAAGATACAACCACAAAAGAACACAATCATTTACCATGGCAAAACCCACATGGGGAACCTAGCTACCTTTTTAAATAGATAAATATTGAATTCAATAGGAGATACATCAAATTAAAATTGATAGACAACTTACCAACATATATGACAATATCAACCTCTCACCAACAAACCAAGTTAGCCCTCAAAACTATCTGGAAAATGGCCTTTATATAATTTGGTCAAACTTGAAATATGTCTTTTCCAAGAGCCAAATTCAACCTCTACCTCAATCTTAAGAGTTTGGTGTTATACCAAACAAAGGGCTCATACATATGTTATAAATATACCATATAATTTCAATCCTTGCCTCAGATAGATACCGGAAACTCACACTTCATTTTAGCCTTCCTTTCTTGCTTGAACAAGGACAAAACCAATCACATTCTTGTCCTACTATTTTCGGCCTCCTTTTTCACCTTGTATTACAAAGATATATTACTTGAAATATGAGAGATGAGAAATTTCTCGAGGGACGTTGATTTACTTATATTTATATCCTTACTTGCGGACCGAATGGGTGACATAAGAGGTTGAATTGAATTGATCAAGGGGAGGGCCAACTTTCTCTTCTTGTGGAGGGGAAAGCGTAATTTCAAATACACATTTTTTTTCCAAAGGAAATGAAGAAAAGTCCTTACAAATTTTGTTTTTTACCAAAGCATGAAGAACATTCTTAAAAATACATCAACATACATTATGAAGACAGACCATAGTTACAAAATTCAACAAGAAGATCTCATTAATGTCTTCTTGCACTTTATCAAATTTTGGTCCTACAGAATGAAAATCTATATGATTTGAAATACTTACTTGAGAATTAAATTCATCAAATAAATAAATATATAATGAATAATGAATGCAAGATGGAAAAAAGGTAAATACATCTCGTGAAAGACTAGCCTTCATGTATGGTTTCATTTCATAATTTTTTTGTATTTGCTTCTTCTCTTGGCATGAATTAATAAATAACAATGGTATGCTCTACTAAAAAATAGGAACAATAGACACATCTAGAATATAACAATTTTTAAAGTTGAAAGATGAACGTGAGAGAAAATCATGAGACTTTTTAAAATGAAAAAAATTAATAGTTATTTGTAATCAAGAATTAGTAGAATATTATATTAGTGCCAAAATGTACCAACCTTGAAGTTTCTCCTCATGGGTTCAAACCCAAAGGAGGCCCAGAATACCCTAAATGTCTAGAGGAAAAATTATTAGTAAGGGGTCCTAGAAGGCAGCACATAAGGCACACCGGGTAGAAGCTACCCGATAATTCCAACATTAGGCAACAACACGAAGGAAATTACAACAGGTGAGTGTGTGACAACAATAATGGGTAGAGTACATGGAACATGGGCACAGGTAGATTTCTATCCTACCAATGATCATACATTGGATGGGATCATATCTAACGGTCTAAAATTCTATGCACTATTAAACTAAGATAACATTAACAAGTTGGGGGTGTAAATTTGTACACATGTCACGCTTCCATTCCCCTTGCACCGCAACCAAACATTCAATCGTAAGTTTGGGAGTCAAGTGGTGAGTTCCAGGTTGGCATTGCCACATCAACCCTCCACACGAACCATCCCAACTATGCAACCTCCATACACCACATTGGTCTTCCATGTTGACTATGCCACATCAGCCCTCTACATGAGCCAACCAGTCATGTGATGATTGTGCCACCACACCACCAAGCCATACCTTCTCACCCAACCACCATCATTTGCACCGTTCCACCATGGTCACACATGACATGGTCCACCCATCATGTTGGTGTCATCATGATGTCAACCCTAAAAAATTCCTAATGGTGTGCCCACATGTGATAGGGAATTTTTAATAAAAAGTATCGAGCCTATTTTTATTTTCATTTTGAACACCCTAGTCTATGACTCGTCATATTGCTACATCTATGAGTGTGACTAAGTCAATTCCAACTCTTTCAAGATTGGTTTTACAATATTAAACCAATAATCCATTTCATCCTGATTAATTCAACCTATTAAACCCCTTTTTCTACTGGATTTTGAATGAATTCCAACTTGAAAGGAAACCTAGGTCTGAGCCCCATAAAAGCACTTGTTCACCGACAAAAACCTATCTCTTGTGTGAGTAAATCCTCCTTTTAATAAAATTTCTCCAATAGACATCATGTGGAGCTAAATTTCATCTTAATCAACCCTAAACTTTACTTATCCTAACCCAAAATTCCATAAAGTTCCTTAATTTGATGCTTGTATGCACTAAGAAAACACAACTCAACAATTTAAAATTAATTTTTCTCAATATTGTTAGCCAATATTTTTGAGCCACATGGAACTCACAAAAAGTGTCACAGGTATATCGTATATCATCTCACATGACCAAGATATGAGGAAAGAGGGCCATATATTCTACTAACTATTTTAGATATCGACTTTAAATTGGTCATCCCTCTACTATGTGCATGAGATCAATGATCAATAACCATGTGGTAAAATAGGTAACATGAGAAATAATAAGCATTAAATGAACTTGTATACCTGATGGTTTTTAATCTCCTTGGCTGCCCAAATTACCACATATTCTGCTGGTTAGATATATACATTCTTCTCTTGCAGTTGGCTACAACATGTCCAAAGTTATGAAAGATGTTGCATTCAATCTCATCCATCAAGGTGGGGGGGGGGGGATGTTATTGTGTCTCCCTTGAAATATGAGAAAGTTTTCTCTTGGAAAAAATGATTTAATAATTGAAGGTGCTCATCTTATTACATTTCTTCGCTACTAGATCAACTACTTATTTCCTTGTTTTCTTATCTTCTTGCTATTTTCCACTATATTACTTTTATATGATGCATTCTTATTTGCATGTTCATGTGAGATAAGCTCTCACTTGTAAAATCCAACTCCCGATTTGATAAAGGGAGATATTTGGCTATCGAGGATGTTTTCCAAAACCTTGGTGTTCCTTTTGTTCTTCTGCGGATTGTCTTTTTATTCTAGCTGCTTCCTCATGGAGACCACTTCAACTTCTACTTTTTCAACTTGGCCCTCTCTTTCTTTTAGCTAATTGGCCATCACATCCTTAGTCCTTTTCCTCCCATGTAATTACGTCTACAAGTTCATGACTTTATGTTTATATTCATTCTCCCTTTCATCACATATTTACAATAATCTCTTATAATATCTATTCTCATCTAATAGGCTTCCTATTTCAGTAGTCAACATTTCTATTATAGAAAGGTTTGAATCGAGTTTAGATTCAAGGAGTGTCATTCTATCACAGTCATCATCATTTTTTATTTTTCAAATATACATGCCTAACATTAGGTTTTTCTAAAAAAAACAAAGAAATAGCTCACCATCATCATTACCTTTTGATCTACCTTTCCACAACACATCTAGTTCTCACAAGTCTTTGCCTACTTATTTCTCCTCATGATGACTTTCTGCTCCATTTGAACTAGGCGAGTGAATCTCATTAGATTAAGAATATTTCTCCTGAGAGGTCTTCTTTTTCTTCTTTTTATTCTCCTTGTCGCCATTGTCATTGTCGTTTTCTCCTCCATACAAGATCTACATTTTTTCCCATGTATCATTCTCATATTTCATATTCACTATCTTATCTACATATGCATTGTGAAGATTGTTATAGTTTACACACGTTGCTTCAAAAATTTTCTATTATGGCTTCACTAAGAGGGGATCCTTAACATAACCTTCACATACTAAATTTAAAACATCAGATCTAGAATTCGACAACTAATATTTACATTTTCTTTCCATACCTCATGATTTGCAGCACTGAGTAGATACACTCTTTGATGTTTCATCATAATACAATTTTCAAAATTTTATCAGATCTATCTTCCAGTAGTCAAGCTACACCTGAAGGAATGCACTCTAACACCAAATGTTGGTTGCTTCACAATACTAAGAGGGGGATCAAATTTCACAATTTTTTACATTTTCTTTATAAATCATTGAATCATTCATTAATCAACAACATAGGATAAGAAAAATAATTAACGCATGCATATCTAGATTAGATGACCAAAAATACGTATCAAAGCACATAAGTCAAGAGAGAAATAAAAAAACTATGAGAACACCAAATGTTAGGAGTAAACCCTTCCAAGAGAAAAACATATGACTTCTTTGTTTGCTTCTTCTTCTTATTAATAAATCTTCTTTATAATATTCCATTGGCAACCACTAGTGTGAAAACCCCGACTTACGATGCATGCGAGAAATAACTCTCTCTAAGCCACTACCTAATAGAACCCACCACTTCCTCAAATATGTAGACACCAAATTTCTACAAGCCCCATACTAATGGATCCCCTTACCTCTCTAGGCACCACTTTCCACAATAAAGGCCCAAACCCTCAGACTCCTGTGGACCACATTTCATACATTTGTAGACCAAGCCCATGAACTTCAACTCAATTAATTTAAGCCACATTTCATCTATTTATAGAATGGAACCACTTAATATTCTCTGCTCAATATCAATCAAAAACCTCTTTGCAATACCAACAACAAATTTTATACAAAGGTCTCCTAGCTCATCAACCCAACAACAATAATAGAAAAGAATATCAAATTGAACACTCATGCAAACAACGGAAAGTACATGGCATCATTATGGACTCACAAAAATATACAAACTTAGCCATATCCTAAGAGTAACATACACACAACCATGAAAAAAACATTAATACAAATTTCTCTCTACTCACACAGTACATGACAGTTATGACATATGTAATACAATATATTAGTTGCACATGATATGTTATTATCTGCAACAATAATTTGTCTTTGAACTCTTTTCTCTACATTCTCATCTTCTCTACCACCTACAAGAAAAACTTGTTAGTGATCTAATCTCTGATCGAATTTCCCTACAACAACAACTACAACAATACTTTGTTCTCCATATCAGTAGCAACATAGTACTAGTAGTGGAATATAAACTATAATAATCTAGTCTCTTTAATCAATCTCAATAGATCTACACTATTGCGTTGGATCTTACCTTTGATCAACCATATTTGCATTATACATTAGTGTACCTCACATTATATCTCATTGGAACCCATGTTGTTCCACATCCTAACATTTTATAATTAATGAAGAAGTATGCAATAATTATCTTCCATTATACTCATCATCCTAGATTAAATCAAATAATTGATCATGACCCATTCAAGTCAACTCCATTCACACTAAAAACCTTGGGAAAATAATTTTGGAAAAGCTTGTGGTGTTTTTTGTGCATGCATAAGATCAAAAATTTTCACATAAAGGAAGTGTCATGGGAATATAAAGGTAATCTAGAGCATATTATAACAGATATACAACGAGAATTTTACAAAGTTTATGCATGTATTACACTGATGAAGAAGGAAGTGAGAGCATATCTTGACATGCTTGGAAAACTCAAAATCCTCAATCCAATTCTACAATTACCTACAACACCAATTCCTTACACACCTTTGTAGTATGTATATACTTATAACAAAATTGAACACGTCAACCATGCCATGTACAATCTATCCTTAGTGGTTGACATCAATGCCTAAATGGAACTCTTCCACGACACTTCGTGGTTTACATTAATGAAAACACCATGCTTCCAATAGGGTAGTTGTGGGAAGTTGAGAAAAAGGTAATGTGGACAATTTTAAATCCTAGAAGGCATTAACTTGGTTGCATATAGGATTGCATTACCAAAATCCATTCACACACACAATGTTTTCCATGTTTCATTTCTTAAAAAGTATGTTCATAACATTAACCACATGTTTGATTGGGACATGATTTAGGTGTATCCTAAGGGATACTTTCAGTCTAATCAATGCATATTTTGGATGAGAAATTCAAGGTGCTTTGTAATCAATCCATTACCTTGATAAAGGTGTTGTGGATCCAATTTGGTCCTAAAGATTCTACATGGGAGCACAAGTATGTGATGAGGTTGGAATACCCCCATCTTATATATATATATATATATATATATATATATATATATATATATATAGATATATATATAGATATATGTGTGTGTGTGTGTGTGTGTGTGTATTTGTATATATTGTATTGAAATAAATCCATAAATAAGGGGGAGGGGAACGTAACATAGTGGTAACACCCCTTGCTTGACCATTGGAATGTAAATATAATTAAAATGTGGAACGAGGTTAGTAAGCAGAGGCATATTTTAAAGGTCACGGTGCCAAGATGCATATATGTATATGTGTTATGGGGGTCATTGTGCCTATGTGTGTGAATGTGTTTTGTTTTGGTGTTGGTATTCCTTTGTATACATATTTTATAATTTGACACAAGAAGCCTTGGTAATGTAATTATGTAACTCATTCATATTAATAAAATACAATGGATATAGACAGAAATATGAAATAAGAATGGGGGGATGAGACTCCATAGATAGGCAAAGAAGGAACTTATGATTTAATAATCATTTAAAAATTCCCATCCATATAACCAAAGTCCATTAAATTCTTGGGTGAATATGAAGTGGAAAAAAAATTCATGTATACAAAATACGCATGTTTGGGCATGACGCACAAGGGTGGGGATTATGTAGGGGATCCATGAATTATGACAAGAGTATGGAAATAGTTCATACTCATGATTCTAAATAGATGATTGTGGATGCAAGGAGATTGTTGTGGGAATGGAAGCCTATAAGGGTAGCCAATAGACCTAGAGGGTAGTGGAACTCTAGGAAGCTACAAGGATTCTTAGTTTGAGGTTGTCTCAATAACTTAGCTTTGTGAGGCCTGAAAGGCTTGTGAGGGAGGTGGAACTCCTAGAAGCCACAAGACTACTAGCTGAATAATGTTCATCTTATCTCCTTGGATGGTGACTTTTGGTACTGATCCTATATCATGTTTTAGGTATATTGATGCTCATGAAGTCAAGCCTCAATTTTGAGGGAAACCCATTATTGAAAGAGAATAAAAAATGTGTTTTATGGGTAAGTGGAATTTCAAAGGCCTAGCCAATTTCCAGAAATTAAATTATAAACACTTGACTTCTATAATTATTTCTATTGTAATGTTTTATATGCTCAGTAAATTGTATCATGAATTTTGATTAAGAATATTCATGTTAAAATATATTCTACACATTCATTTCCTATTCGCATGCATTTAATTATGTATGAAATTATGCAATACTTTAGATAATAAGGGTGAATTTTCGAGTACACAAGTTACTACGAGTAACTACAGTTGAATTGGATGTCATGATAGGTAGGTCTAAGTTGGTATAGGGTTGGGGTATGTTACAATAATTGAATAAATAATATATTTATTTTATTTATTCACTTTCTAAATTCATTTATTCTAATATATATAGATGTATCATGCACAGAATTAGATGATTTATATTTGTTTAGTCTACTTCCCCCTCTTAACTGAAACACACTTTGAGTTCTTTGATCATGACATAAATTAACTATATCATATAATTGGTAACCTTAAATAAAATATTCCCATCATGTCTTATCCATTGATATTTAATATGTTGCATGTAATCTCAATTGTTGAATGGTGCCTGATAAGCCTATAACTATAATACTTATCTCACTATAAGGGGTCGGGTATTTTTCATATCAAAGCTATCACCCCATAACTTTGTAAACAAATAGTTTTCATTTATTTCAAAGCACATTCAGCCGCCCACATACTTATTATTTTTAGAATTTAAAACATATCATAATTAGTTGAATTCTATTACGATGGTATTACATTGTTGAGGTTTGATTTTCTCAAATTTTTACTTTATATCTTCATTATTGATTTGGGTAATTGAATTGTGTTTAATTTATAACAATATTTCACTCATATGTATTTTATTTTATTCCCAAATAAAATTATAGCACACTTAGTGGGACCCACATCCCCTATTTAACAAAAAAAATTTGAAGTTTTCTTCATCTTTTTTACATGTATGTATGACATGGGGCATACATTACATAGTTCGATGCATGTGTCGACTTTTACGATGCATATATTCTATCTTTAATGTTTTTGGATATTGCACTTAGTTATTAAATTTTATCTCTTAATTCTCCATATTCAATATTTCTCATTATATATTTGGTTGAGATATTCAATTTTCTAGTCTTCTAGCAATTCATCTGTGCTTTTTTTATGTTTATTTATTTTTGTTTTTTTGTAAGTGTTCAACCTCATCTACAAAGATGCATTTATTTTATGTCTTATTGTGCTTCTAATAAGTAGTGTGACACATATGTAAGGTAAAAATGTGTTTTTATCAGATATATTAGCACCTCTATTTTTTATATTATGCTTTTGTTTGTTGTTTATGTGCTTTCCTTTCTATATAACTTTTGTATTTTTTTTTAGCTAATCATTGAATTTGTGTTGGACCTAACAAATTTGTTTAGGATTTGACCATCATTAATAGGATACTTGAAACCCTTAAGATATTGACATATCTAGTGCAGGGAAAACAATTATATCTTTTATATAACTTAGATAACATTTGATTTTGGTGATTTAAAAAGAACTAGGTCTATTTTGTTTTGTGTGCTTGCACATCTTTGTAAATATCAGAGTTCTTAGGTTCGTATCCTCTCCCCTCATGTACTTTTTTATCTTGGGTGTAAGAAAAACACACGATGCTCTTTTTTATTTTTCAATAGGAGGCTCGAAAGGGTATTTCATCACCCTAGGGTTCGACTGCAAGCATGTTTCTGAGTAGGGCATAAAATGGGGCAAAATGAAAGTTTTACCCTAAGGTGTTTCTATCTCTTTGTCTTCCAAGACTTACTTGGTGAAGAGAGAAGATAAGAGCCCTCCACTTTTGGGTCGTCTTAAGAGAGTCAATTTTTCATTATATTCCCCCACTAAAGACCTTTTCTAATTCAAAATCCTATGATCCTTTGAATGTTTATGTAGCATGGTGCAAGGTACATTATCATTTCGAAAGTTACTTGATATTTCTTGTCGTATGTTAGATATAAATCACTTAGTCTCTAGGCAGAGAGAGCTAATGTGAGTATGCTTTTGTATTGGGCATAAATCATTAGATTTTTAGCTATCAATACTTGAGAGTTGTCAATGCATCAACAAGATTCTAGAATATTTTCTCATTAGGCATGTGCTAGTTTGGGAAAACACCTCTATTTAAATAATTAGGTTGTGCCTATTTTATTTCCCTTCAAAGTTTTGCAATTCTAGTGACACAAATTCATCCTTAATACCATTTAGAGTTATCCCAAATTGCCATTTCCTTTGTGCTTGAAGTTTTTTCTTTCCAGAAAATAAAAATAAAAAAATATTAAAGAAAACTAGATCAAACTTGTAAAAACTGAAATAGACCCAAAATTAATAGAAATATCATATACCAGGGCCAATAAGCTTCATATCCTTTAGTTTCTATTGCTTTTCTAGATTAAGAATTTACTTTCCATTAGATTTTACATTTTATTATCCTTATTTCCCTAGATTTTAATTTTACTTTGGACTATGATAAGACCATCATATCCTCCATCATACAGTCAATCCCATATCTACTTGGAATATTTTTAATTCCTTCTAGATCTTGTACCCCTCATTTTACCTCTAATTATAATTTTTTCTTGGAAGCTTTCTTTCTCCAAGTGGATTGTCTATGTAGTTGTATCAGTTAGTCCATTCACTTACGTATTTGGCTTCTCTTTAGTTTATTTATTTCAGAACCTTCATATACTTTCTCATACTCATTATTCTAAGTCCAATATCAACCACATCCTCATCAAAATATTTATGTTTAATTCTTAATATCTAGATATACATTCTTTCTTTTTAGGTTTTGTCATTCATCAGCATCCAAATATCAACAATTTCCAAATCCAAATTAAAATTTAGCATCTAATTAGAAAATCCAAAAAAAAATAGACCAAATTCCAAAAACATTCAAGAAAAATCCAAAACAATGAAAGCATAGTTAGTGTCTTCTTAAGAGATCACTTTCTTCATCAGAAGGTATTAATGCTTATTAAAAGGACTCAAAAGAAAAAAATGGATACCAACCTACCATTATTTTATGATAGTCAAAATGACACTAGGTATTCTTCCTATGTCTTAATCCAAGTATATCAGACACATGAACATCTACCCTTGAGGACAACAATGACAATGATGATAACAATACCCCATTCACCGGATTTCACACATGAGGAACTTCTAGCTTTAGTAGAAGATCTAGATATTATGAAATCTATTTGTAGTTTTAGACATTTACACATAGATAGATATCTTCTCCTCTTAGCACAAGAAGGTGAAAAAAATCCTAGTGATTTTGAGACCACCATCCCAAAGGGTAATGTCACAATCACAACACAATTTGTAGGAGCACCTAACTTTTCCCTAGTTCGTGCATTAATAACAAAATATTATGTAATGATAAATTCAATACAAGCCATAGTATATATTTGTGACCCCTCATTCATGAGGAAAATGATTAATGCATTATTTGAAGGTTCAAACTCCACAAATCCATTACTAACACAAACAATATAAGATCCATGAAAATTATTAGTCACGTGAAATCGAACACTTCACACATGAGAAACCCAATTTCCATGAATATATCATAAAACAACACCTGAAATACCACACAAAATAACAACATACGCATTTCAAAATACATACCATCTTACTTGCAATACTACTCAAAAATATTAACTCCAATTATCTACAACATTTTAAAATCCACAAATCCTAAAGCACATATTACACAAATACCTAACATAACATCTGCATTGATGCCATTAGATACTTCAAACATGAAAAGTTACATTCCCATTTCCACACCATATAACACATATACAACCACATTTCCTAATAAAAATAACTTCAACATGGACCACCAATAACACTTCCTCACTTATAGCACTAGTAAAACACAGACTTCAACGGCACATATAAAAGCTAACAACACCTAGCAATAAACAAACCCCTTTAACAGCAACACATACACTCATACCATACTTAAAAATAACACATATAACCCATTCAACGGGAGTCAATAACAACAATAAAATTACAGAGACACATATCAAAAACAATTCTTTAACATAAAGAACATGAAATCCCTAGAAAAAATCACTCTACCAAACAATGATTTGATCTAGAAAATTCAGGATATTCAAAACAATTATCCAACATGTTGACTAGACATCTAAGAAAGGGTTACACACTTAAGGGAACATATATTTATCCCTTTTATCATATGGTTCCCTTCCCTAATAACTTTGAAATTATTAAAATTCAACAAATAGGAAGATTTGACCCAATAGAACATATCAGGAATTATATATGTCCTTTCTAGAGTTATCATGAAATGACACTTATTTGATGTGCTTTTTCACGTAATATTTAGGAGGAAAAAGCGTTGAATGGTTTTCACACTTTCCACATGGCATGAGAATATTTCAGGAGCTTTCTAAGAAAATAATTAACCATTTTTCATACAACATTAAAGACAAGACTTCCATGACTAATGTTTCCCATAATAGTCAAAATAATGGAGAAAAATTTGCTTCCTTGCTTAGGGGATGGAGAAACATGTTTAGTAAATTCCCATACCATAATATAGAAAAATAATTAGGAAACATATTTATACATAATTTAAACTAAGAAATGACATTTCATATACAAGTGGATTGCGATAATAATTTTAAAAAAATCATTTAAAATTGTAGAACTATAGCAAAGTGATCCATAAACTGTTGTGGATATTCCACTCGATAATTTGTCACAATAAATATGATAAATTATATTTAAAATGTAAAATCTACACTATGATGGTTTATTTATCTTTATATTTTAATGTCTTTAAATTACTATTTTTTGCATGCAAGTTATAATAATGCATAAAATAGAGAAAAATTAAATAAGAACTCACAAACAACAATTGACACAAGATGTGCCTGGGGAAACACTTTCACGAGAATACCCAGCTGAATAGTGAGGTTGCTTTGTTCTCTTTCTCGAAATAGAAAATGGATGCAAATATAAAGAACTATTAAATGTGGTTGTTAGCCTAATATAGTACACAAATATTCTTTGGGAGTTCTCTCACTATCCCTCTCGACTACTTTGATCATCTATGGAATAGAAATCCGTAGAAAATAATGGAACCCATTTTCCTCCTAGTGGCTCAATTACAACATAGCCTAATATCCTATTGGTGGTTAGGTTTTACTCCTTCATCTTTGACCTAGAGTTATAATATGTACTCTTCTAGATTCTTATTCATCATGATCAAGTGGTTTGCCCATTTTCCATGAGTAATGGGGGTTGATGTGACATCCTCTTGAATTATGGTGCTCAAAATAGGAAGGTCAACTTCTAAGTGGAATAAATTTTACATATGGACTTAGATTAAGGTTATTCTTGTGCCATTGGAAAGGTATTTACATGTAGAATATGAAAAAAAGTGTCAAGATAAAGAAGTAATATTTTTCCCCCAAAAGAAATTGTTTGATTCCTTAAAATTATTATGGAAGGCTTTAGGCCCCAATCATCCATAGTGGGTCCCACTAGTAAAAATGGTTATGTGATATTATTTCTCCACTTTCTCTACCCTAAAAGTATCAATATTGATGAAAAAATATAATGATCCAATATAGATAACATCTCCCCATTTTTGGAGGTCTTTCGTCACCAAAAGCATCTATTGAATGATGTGATGAAATTTTTCTTCCACCTTCTCACATGTGTACCATTTCACTTTGACTAGAAGTTGACCTTTTAGCCTAATTTTCCAAATGCCATTCCATCTATGTATTGTAGTTCTAAACCTATTCTACCAAACTATATCCTATGTCAACGTTTCCTTACCATATGATGTGAAATCATCGATAGAAGGCAGGACATGTTACTGTTATTTATCTAGCATGGAAGGCTCATAGATTTTCATATTTTCTACATTCACAGTTGAGTAAATATGCACATATATGGATAGTATGAGTATATAAGCATTCTCTTTCACCTTTTCCAATATCCCAAAGGAACCATATCAAAAAGCCTTTATTTTCTTACCAGGACCGTGTAGACTGTCATTGCTCAATTGTATCCATAATTTGTCTGCCACCTTGGATGCCTGCTCTATTATATGTTGATCATGCATAGCCTTGTATTTTCCATGTGACTTCTATAGTTTCTACTATACCTATATATGGATCTTCCTAAACTTAACTACAATTTTGTCAACCCTCGAGGAATTAATTGTAAGATCCTCTATCACTCCTCATTGCTTCCCATATGGAATATCCAAAGGAAAAGTGGGTAACATATCCAAAACAAGTTTCAAAGGGAGACTTACTAGTAGAAGTGTGGAATGGTTTATTATAAGTATCTTTTATATATAGTAAATATTCATCCCATGTCTTTATATGCTTATGATTTTAACCCCTCAAAATTTGCACCAAAGTCCTATTGACTACTTTTTCCTACACATCTCTTTAAGGATGGAATGTTATGAACCTCTTTAACTTCATGTGCATCTTCTTCAACAATGTAGTCTAATATTTAATGAGAAATATTGTGTCCCTAGGTAAAATGACGTTCCTTGGTATCGCAAAGTGAATATAGACTTTTACAAAGAACAAGTTCATTACTTCTTGCCTACTAATGAAATTTTTATAGGGAATCAGAACACATATCTTATTTAACTTGTCAAGCTACCATGAATTAGGAAGCACGTCCCTTCTTATTTGTTAGTAAAACTCCCAAAAATTCCATGGAAATGCTTTCCCAAGAATAAGTGGGTACACGTAAGGGATGATATAGACCCTATTTCATGTTACAAGGCTTGCTTGTACAACAAAGTATGCATCCTATTATGAACATAACTACCTATCCTTGTATCTTGGTCTAATGTACATACCTCTATAAGTTCAATATTATATTCCATACACCGAAGTTCATTACAACCTTGGAGGTGTGAGGGTCTTTAATTAACCACAATCACTTACATTTAGGAGCACATAACTTATTGAGCCTATAGAGTAACATGTCATATAGATGGTAGTCAACTGTTTTGCCATCATCATGCACATGAATTTGGCTCTCTCACTAATGATACACCTCATTGAATTTCTCATACTTTTAATATTCCTCTCTATATGTGTCATGGGTGAATGACTCCATGTGCATTAGAGTTCCCAAAGATTCTATTTTTTCTTTCGGTGACCTTGAAAGCATGTTATCCAATTTGTTTTTGTTACCCTTCTTATACTTGATCACTGAATGAAATTGTTGTAGAAGCTCCATTGACTTGTAATTCTTGGTCTATTGTTGGTTACACTAGGCTTGTAGGTATTGTAGTGGCTTGTGTTCTATGTGGATTACTCTCCCTTTTCCCATGATATATTGTTTCCACTTCCTCGCAAATTGCACCAATATATAGAGATCCTTCTCATAGGTAGGGTTCTTAAGAATTATCCCATGGAATAATTTACAATGGTAACATACAATACTTCCTCCTTGAATCAAGACCACTCAAATAGGATACACAGTCACATCTATCTCCACTTAAAATAACTATTGAAAGATGCGTAATGCCGAAATTGGTTATTTATTGATCTTCCTCTTTAACTCCTCGAAGGCCCTCTACTGACCCTTTGTCGAACAGAAAGTATTTCCACTTACTATTATGGTGTGGAGTGGTGTTGCTACTAGTGAAACTGATGCTATGAATTTCCTAAGATATTATGTTTCCCAAATAAAACTCTTAAACTTATAAGCATTAGTAGGATTTGACCATTTCATGATGGCTTCCATCTTGGTAGGATCTATTTTCATCCCTCCTCCACTTATCCCATAACCTATATACTCCAAAGACTACTAGTGGAGTCACATTTATTGATATTTGCTAGCAATTCGTGCTTCTTTAATGTTTCCAACACTTATGTCAAATATGATATGTGCCCCTCCCAAGCAGCACTATATACGAGTATATCATCAAAATAGGAAATAAAAAATGAATCTATAAAATGGCGCAGTATATCATTCATTATCCTAATAAATGTACTTTGTGCATTGCATAGATCGAATGGAATGAATAACAACTAATACAAATTTTTCATATATTTGAAGGTAGTCTTCTAGGTATCTTTTTCTCTAACTTGAACCTAGTGATATATAGACTTTAAGTCCAACTTGGTTAAGTATTTTTTATGCTACAACTAATCTGGTAGATCATCTACTCTAGGTAACAGGTACTTTTTTTTAGCATGATTTTTTTCAGTTCCTTGTAATCAACACACATCCAACAAATACCCTCCTTCTTTGGCACAATGATGATGGGCGGCCCACATGGTTGAATGCCACACTATTCCAGCAGTTGTTGTGCTTTTTTATTCATCTCACATTCTTATATATAAAACTACATGTACAACCCATTGTTTGGAAATGGGGATTCCAGAAAAAGTTAAAATTCATCCTCCACTCCCATCTTGGGTTGTAGCATAGGCTCTTAGAACATGCCCTTGTATGCTCGTGTCAATGCTTCTAGTTGTTATTTCTGGTTCTTAGTACACCACTTCAAGTATTTATTTTTTCTTACTAACTCTTCTATAGACTTATTTTATCTCTAAAATGGTCAAACATACTTCTTACAAGAATAAATTAGTTTCTTGGCTTGGTTGGAACTTACCATTGAAATTTTTAGCTTGCCTTTGTGTGTGTCAATGGTGAATGATTTTCCATCCTTGACGAGAAGTTACTTTGTGTTTATTTACATGTAAATCTCGTCTTGAATGTACATGTAGGGACTTTCAATCACCACCCTACGTACATCAAGTGGAACTACATCTAGGCATGCTTCATCAATAAAATCAACACTAATAATGAATCTAATTTTGCATTTTTTTGTAACCTTTATCTCTACATCCTTATTTCCCATCTAAATGGATATGGGCTTGGATGAATATGAACTTATAATCCCCAATTTTTTTACCAACTCTTCATAAATAGGATTTTATTGCAATATTGATTCAAATTGAGCATCCATTTTCGGTTTTTAACCTATATATTTATATGGAAGAGATTGGTATTTTTATGCTCTTTCTATTGCTAAAGGCCACCTAGGTTCAAATCCTTATACACCAATGTACAGATGATCTTCTCATCCATGTCTAAGATTATTTAGCCTATATTCTTGAATTAATGGCCATATGATTCTTCTTCCTACTAATTCGTTTTAGTTGTTGTTCGGATTAAACTCTTGACCCAAATTCCAACACTTATCATTTGTATGACTATCAATGCTATAATGGTTGTAGTGGTTACTAGGACCTTTGAACGGGTGTGTCATGGTTATTGTAATTTTATATTTTCCTCTTTTCAACTTTTTCTTCACTTCCTTAGAATTTTCTTGTTGCTCCTTCAGTTTTGATCCACTTGATTTCCCTTTCTTCAATGTTGTGTTCTCTAGGTACTATTCTTGCACACAAGCCTCCTTGATCAATATAGGCTTTAAAACCCACACTTTCTTACAAAAATGTATTTTTATACCACCCTTATACTTGAGGTGTACATTTGGGTTCTTTGGGGAGATACCCAACATTATGGCGATGTTTTACACCTATATAGTCTGCACTTGCTTCTATCTAAATTATTGTGATCGAATGTACTAGTCCTATACATACTCAATAGGGTAAAATTGTTACTTTATGAGGGTTTCAAAGTACTCCCACTTGGTAACTATAGGATCCCCATCCATCCTCAATATCTTGATGTAGATGTCCCACTGATTAAAGGCATGACCCTTTAATTTTACAAACCCAAAGGAAATCTCCTATTCTTCCTTTATATGATGAACAATAAAATAAGATTCCAGCTGATATAACTAGTGATTTAGTGTCAACACATCGATTCCACCTTGATATGGCTTGAAATCTATATTAACTTCCATTTTTAATAAGGAATATGAATGGTTTACAATACTCAAACTATGTTTATGTTTTTCAAGTTATTTCTCTGGATTTTTCTATGTTTCTTCTTAATCTCCTGCTATCCTCTCTGATCATACCTCTAGGATTTAAACCCCATCTTCTTCAAATATACCAAGTTTATTCTTTAGGGATACCAAGAGGAGATAAATATTATGGCTTATATCTACAACTTGTGCTTTTATTTGTGAAAATTCTGAGAAACCAGAACAACACTGACAGGGGGGTGAATTAGTGAGTAGGAATTTTAACAATATTCTTTCAAAAGTAGAAGAGAAATATGGCACCAATAATCCCTTCATCCAAAATTAATTCAAATGAGCATCAAAAGAATCAATTAATAGAGCACAACTAGAAAATGTAAATTCTCAAACTTTTCTTCAATTTACATCACAAATGCAAGATTCTGCTTATTGTTACAAAGTTCTCTCCCTACAAGTAAAAGGAGGCTACTAAACCCTAGTTTAACAACCATTATTGAAATGAGAATCAAATAGTAACTATTTACCAACGACTACTAGAAGAAGCTACAACCCCTGGTCTACAAGATACAACTTTCTTGGCCTCAATGATTGATTTTTCATATAATTTTAATACTCAAATCATGAAGTCCTATTTATTACGTAAAATAAAAAAAAAAATTCACATAAAACACTAACCACAAACACCATAAAATCGCCTTCAATAATCCCTGATCACTGATTAATCCACTGGTGATTTGGGAGGATCCAGAAATAGAAGTGGCCTTGAAAATAACTCAAAAATAAAAGTCCTCAGATAGAAAAAAAACTACGGCCATATCATAGCACTCGTCACCATAATTCAAACGGTGTGAATGGAACTCAAATCAGAGTTCATATGCTCAAGTTATAGCTGGACAAATTTCTAGTCAAACTTGGCCAAATGGCAGTATTAATGAGGCAAAAAATTGGCACAATCTCGACGCACAAAATTCAGCCAGTGGAAAGGGAGGATTTGTCAAATATTTAATTTGTCTAATAACCCTTATTTTTTGGCCTATGAATTTTAACTGCATGGTTTGAAAATAAAATTATATATATATATATATATATATATATATATATATATATATATATACATATATACATATATATATATATATATATATATATATATATATATATATATATATATATATATATATATATATATATATATAGATATATATATATATATATATGTTTTGGGGTTGGGGGGGAGGGCGAGCGGGGGGTGGGGGGGGGAATTTCACCCCCCTGCCACCCCCCAATAGTCAGTGACCAATGACACATACATACATACATATATATATATATATATATATATATATATATATATATATATATATATATATATATATATATATATATATATGTATAACACAAACTAGAACCACTAATGATATATGTAATTTCCACAGTCAAGTCAAAATCACGACACTGTAATCATACATTTCACACCATAAAAAGAGTTTCACTAGGTTCAAACTCGTAACCACCCAAAGACCAATGGGCCAACAACCCGTCTCTTGAAATGTTTGCCCACCTTTTTATATATAAACTCAACTCATTTTCCTAGGGGTAGGCTAGTGAAGGGCAAGTACAAAATATTGAGCGGCCTGGGTAGTGGAACCATGAGCGAGGGATCTTCAAAGATGTTGCAAATATTCCCTTAGAGGGCCAGAGGTGCCAGTCTCATAATTTGACAAGTTTATAGTTGATTTTGTACGTTTTCGTGGCAGGAATCCATCCATGTAGTCTATTTCTCCAGCCCATCTTTCCATTTTCAAGCAATCATCTAGATTAGAGGTATAAGGGTCATTTTTGTAAAGTTGCTTGTAACTGAGTTCTTTGATGTCGCTTAATAAAAGAAGGCCTCCCCACTTTGAGCAAGGCCTATGATGTAGACCACATTGGGTGAACTTTGTAATCAAATCGTTGTGTCTTTGATCTCATGGTTTCTTTATGATTTCCTATTACTTTCATATGGTTTAAGCTAGTTGGTTAATATGATATTTTATATCCAATTCTAAATGCATCCTTGAAGTTAAAAGATTTGGATCAAGTTTAGTATTAGAGCAGGTCTTCTTGATGCAAGTTTCATGAGTGAATGCTAACCAAGAACAAGCTCTAAAAAGGTAAAGGAAAACTTAAATCCTTTGATCCTAAAGCAAGGTGTGCACCATGAATACCAAACATGGTAGATAAGGAAGCTCGAATGGAGGAAGAGAAAAATTATCCTAAGGTATTCTTTACTATGGAAGAGAAAGCTGACAAGTTGTTTGCAGAATATGAGAAGAAAATCAAGCTTGAGAAGAGAGAGTCAGATGACCATGCATCGGTAAATCATGAAGGTGGAAGAGGAGATCCTCCTGAACCACCCTCTCTATCCTCTAGTGATATTTCTTCTTCTTCTTTTTCTTCTCATCACTCTAATAGGCACCATAGGAATACATATAAGAAGCCATTTTTTAAGCGAGATGTAAAGTTTGATTTTTCCACATATAAAGGAGAATGCAATGCAGAGAAACTAAACAATTGGATTAGATAGATTGAGGTTTATCATTAGATTTGTTGGGAATCATGATTTTTGTTAGACCAAAACATGTAGGTGTAAGTCAACTATCCCATCGCCAAAGATAAGGATCCAGGAGAGGCGATTAGTCCATGTCTCGAAACAAATTGGGAGCATTGGTTTATGAAATATCCAACAATATCCCCCCCAATGCGAGTCAGGTGTGTATCAAACTCGTGACCTATGCTTTGATTCCACTTGTTGGGAGTCACAATTTCTGTTAGACCAAAACTCGTAGCTGTTAGTCAACGATCGCATCAGTAGAGATAAGGATCCACGAGAGGTGGTTAGTCCATGTCACAAAACACACGGGGAGCATTGGTTTATTTAATGTTTATTAGATTCAATAGATCAATTAAGATGAGACAAATATCCAATTAGCATATTTTCAGCTGAGTGGCACTGCTCTCATCTGTTGAGAGAGAAAATTGCCAAAAGGCAGCAAAATCTTGGGTAATCTCCTTTCTTCTTGGTCCAATTTTTTTTTTTACATTAAAATATCAATTGTATCCTTTTGGTTATCGATAAAAAGGTTTAATGGAATGGCAATATTTAAGGCAAGGAAAGGGTCAAAATGTACAAAGCTTCACAAAAGATTTTAGAAAACAAGCATTGAATTTAGGAATTTCACTTGATTCACCCGAAACTGTAACAAAGTATATTTGTGATTTACATAGTTACATAAGACATTCTTTGATGTAATTTGAGCCTACTACTATTGATGCGGCTAGTGTGAAGGTCATTCACCTTGAAGGTAGTGGAAATAATGATAGAGAAGAGAAGCGAAATAAATCATTTTTTAAACCTCATAATGGTAAGTTCAAAGGAAAAGGCAAGGGAAAGGACAAGAAGGTAGCTACAACCAAGAAAGAGGAAGGAGAAAATCGATCTTGCACACATTGTAAGAAGGAAGGCCATGATGATGAACACTATGGAAATTGCATTCATAGTTGAAACCAAAGAGATTTGGCGGAAATGGAAACAGAAATATGGTGGAAATCGTGCAATAGGGTTGTTACACAACATTTTATCATACCTCTTGAACTTCCCTGTGTCATACCCCGGAGTGCTAAAACATTGACAACTATGTAGTGTACCCATCTTGATATGCAGACCAGATCCTCCCTGAAGAACTATTGAAAAGTTTCCTTGAGTCTTTCATGAGAAAGATAAGCTCAAAACCCTAATTTTTGGGTCAACGCGATTGTGACACTGCCCTCTCATGATAATGGCAAGTTGTATTATAGGAGCCTCACGCTTCCAGTGTGATTTTTTCTTGGATACTCATGTTGAACCCTTTAAGGAAATTTTTCCTCAACTCAAGAAGAATATTTATTATCTAGAGGCTTACAGAATGGCGATATGGATTTTGTTTGTTGTGGATGTGATAGAATTCTCCCAATATTTCCCTTTGATATTATCCCTATGATATTCCTCCTTGATATGTTGACCTTCCTGTACCTTTGGTGAGATCTTAACTCCCTCTCCCTACCTATAAATTCATCCCCCTCCATTCCCAAAAGGTTGGACTCTTATTATTTGCACCCTTATTGTGAGATAATGCTTCCATGTTATTCATGTTGGCTTAGAGAAGGAGTTCTTGGACTTAGAAATTCACTCAAGGAGGGCTTCCAACATCAAGGCCTATGTTGTATGCTTCCTCTTTTGTTTATTAATCTATGGTTCACTTTCCATAAATGTTTGTATTGATGCTTCATTTATCTTAATGTTCCTTGATCTGTTAAGTGGATTACATTTGAATTATTTTGGTTACACCTTTATGCTTTGTTGTGGTTTTGGTCTCTTGTGCAGGTATTCAAACACCATGAGCAGTGAGGATTGAGCATGGGGGAGAAAGAAATCAAGATATTCAATAAAGGAATGTATCATAGCATCAAAACAAGGTAGGTCTCTTTTCTCATATAGTTTCATACTAGGATTCAGGTGATATCGTTTGAGCCTGAAATTAAAAGCTAATTCAAGAAAAGCTTTAAAATATACTAAATTAACCTAAGGAGCATTTCGAACTTAACGCAAAAAATTAGAGGTATAGGCTAGAGACATGTATCAGGGTGTATAAACCTAGTAGATTTCATTAACTACCTGCATTGTATTTTGGGGGTGAAATCTCTTTCTAGTATGGAAATATATTGAAGGTTCTCCAGTACTTTTGGGTATATCGAAGGCACTTCAATATGGAAAGTATATGGTAATGCTCGCGCCAAACGATTATGAATTAGACAGCGCTAACATGGACTTCTTCTCCCCATACCGTCGATTATATATTCCGATACCCCCTAGGTTGCTATCCTTTTTTTCCATGAGTAATCGATTTATCCACCTTGTAAACGTGGTACACCAAACATAACATTCGGGGAGATTGGTCGCCGTACGTTAAGTCCTTGGTTTTGGCTAAGGTGTATATTGGAGTTCACAGATACTTGGTAAGCCCTCTTGCCTAGATTACTTCTCTTTTATTTTGTTTTGTTAATTTATAAAATCAATTAATTGACTGCGAAACAACATCCTTCCTAAGGAAATACTCCTTAGTAGATATTAGGTTGATACTGATGGCAACCTTTCCTAAGTTTACCACTGAAGGAAACCCCTCTGATGGGAATCCTAGTTCATTTCCTTCTTTTGGAATTACTAGTGCTCCCTATATGGAAATGTTGTCCCTTCGTGGATTGAACATTACTCTGCCAGTTTGGTTATTTTCGACCTCGGTGATTCTGAGTGTCCAAACTACTTTTCAACCAAGTTCTCCTCCACCTGAATAACATCATCCTCATGTTGATCCTAAAATTGACCCGTCGCCTTCTTCGCCTATTTATTCACACCATTCTTCCTCTTTGCCTAGTGAAAGTATGGATTCTAGTAACCAGGAAGCTAATAAGAAGAAGTGGACAAAGAAGGAAAAGAAAAATAAGCAAGGAGGAAACCGTGGAGGCTTCACTAACAAACCAATATTATAACACGTGCGTTCATATTGGGGCATTAAAAATGGAAATATTACAAAATGATATAATGGGGTTATAATAGGGGCCTAAATGGTTTTAATATATAATATAATAATATATATATTCTAAGGTATTGTTTATACGCTTTTTTGGCCAACCGAACACAAAAAACAAGATTTTGTTGGAAGGATGTTGGGAGTGGTCCGGAACAACAAGCTTTCTTGTCGATGAACCCTAACCCTTCCCAGTCGGGAACAACAACAGCCTTCACGGATGAAAAAAAGTGGGAATTGAACTTACATCTGCATATTTACTTTGTGTGAAGTTGGTCAAACACTCGTGAATGGTGCTTAGTGTAGGCTGCTACCTCAATTTTTGTCTGGAATCAAGTCTAAAGTAAGTATATGGTGGCCAATATCAACCTTGCTATTCAACATTTATCTTACGAAGTATACGTTCTATCATACTTTCTATTACAGGTTTTGTCACATCTCGATCATAGTAAGTACAAATTCCATTGTTTAACCATTTTTATTTATTAATTGTTTTAGACTTAACTTACGGGAAATTGTAAGGGTTTCAATCATTGGCATTGCAATGGATACATAGTCAATCTAGGTAGACCTAATTTATTTCTTAGCTTTTTCTAACGGTTTCCCATTGGTTTTGTGCTTATTTCAAATGATCTCACATCTCCATAATTACTTTGTGTGAATTTGGCATACACTTTTGAATTACTTCGTGTGAAGTTCGCGTGCAATCTTGAATGGTTCTGGGTATAGGCCACTTTTTCAATTGTCATCTGGAATCGGGTTTCACTCTCTGAGGTAAGTATACACTCTGTCATACTTTTTGCATTGAAAATTCAATTATACCTTTGTCATACTCTCTATAAGTACAAATTTCATCATTCTTGGTTTCTCAAAAAGAGAAAAACCCCTCCCTAATCTGGAAGCCTCTTTTATGTGCTAGTTTTGCTTTTACTCGAATCCATATACTCACATATATAGGAATAAATATTATATCAAATTTAAACTAGGATATGCATTGTCAAACCTTAACGCCTTTGTGAATATTGTTTATTATCATTTCCGGTCAAGCAATTTGTCTTGAAAACTCTTTCACCTATAATTGATGCTTGCATAGTTTATTAATTATAATCATAGTTTTATAAAGATACCTCAAAACAGAGATATGTATATCAAGAATCGGGTTTCAAATAAAATGACAAACATCCATTCAAGCATATCCTCCATCTTTTATTTTCCGCTGGAGTTGGCAAGGCTCCACTTTGTAGAAGACAAGAATGGTAGCTTTGGAACTGAACATAAGAACTAGCTCATCCAAGCACCATTTGGATTCCACATAGGTTGGAGAGAAGATAGTGATATGAAGAGAGGTGACTTCAATAGCGGCACATATTTGAGGAGCAATGCTGTGGCCTTCCAAAAATTTGGGTTTGTCTGAAAAGACTTGAATCCATGGTCTAGAAGTTGATAGTAGAGATGGGTGGTGAATGTGTTCGTTACATTAGGTCCCCTATGATTAATAAACATGCCATAATAGGGATTATGAGTTAGTTAGGACAAGAAGGTGAATAGGAGGAAGAAGTAGCAGAAGCTTTGTTTGCCATTGGAATTGAAATGTAAATAAAAATTGGTTGATCTACAAAAATAAAACTGTGATATTGCAGCTCAAACATAATATATTTTAGATTAGGGGAAACTTGAAGTAATAATGTGCATTAGAAAATGAGATTATATTAATGTGACCATCCTTGGTTGGAAAGTTTCCAAAACTACTCAAAAACTTGATCCAAAACTTATGACTTAACTGGTATGATTTATGAGAAATGCATAATCCTTGATAAGTATCAGATACTAATGGCCAAAAAATGCTAAGATGGTGTGAATTTGATACCATGATGAATGATTTGACATGATATTGCGAATGAAGACTACTCATTTTGCACTTTTCCATGGATGTGATGTGGTCATTGGTGGACGCAAATGAATTAGTGATACGAAACCATATTTTCCTTATGTGGGCATTGACACAGATAGATTAGTGCGTTTAATAGTGATAGTGTAGCATATTTTCTTTGTACGGGGCACCCATCGCAAAGGTTAAGGTACAGGTGTGATAGTGCCAGATTACGATGGAAAAGGGTGGGAATACAATATGACTTAATAAATTAGATTTTCAAAAAGTGGGATATGAACATAGTTTTCAAAGTTTCATATTTAAAATGCTTTTCATGCACATATGTTAGTATTTAGAAGTGAACCTTAGCGTATCCAACGACACCGTATTAGACTCATACCATGGAAATCATGTTCAGACACCTAACAAGTTTTGCAGCAAGAGAGAGAAGATAATATCCACTTCTAGGCAACTTTAAGGCACAAAGACACCCTTATATGGGTTTGCAATGGCTAATACTATGTGATTATTGTCATATGAATGACTTAAAACATAGTTGTTAGTAGTTGCAACCATGAGTATATTGGTATCAATCTCCAAGAACATGAGAAAAAACCCTTAATAGGACCAATGGAACATAAAGCGTTATGTTAGGAATCTCTTCGTGAGAAAATGGTGTGGTTTTTCTGGGCCCCATTAGACACTTAAGCATAATTTATCCACTTTTTTCAAAAAATTTAGTAGTAGGTAGAACCATCATTATACCATTTGAGTGCATTCAATGTTGCTTATTTATATCATGATATAAGGACACATTTGGGTTTCTACTTATTTGGCCCTTGTTTTCCAGCCTTTTCTTACCCCTATTTTTCCAATGGTGATTGTTACCCACCCAAAGTATTTTTTTACTCAAACTAGCTATATTGGTCGCAAGTTAGAATTATTGTTTGGGACATTTCTAATTTGGTTGATTATAAGGAGAACTTGAAGCAACATGTGATCAAGAGAATGCAACAGATTGTGTTATGCTACTAAGTGATGAACAACAGGCAAGGAAAATGATAATGTAGCAAGTTAGGAAATGGTGGGGGCCATGAGTGACTGGAAAATGGAGCTGTAACATAAATATGAAAAGTAAATAAATAAAAGTTAGTAGGAGTAAAGCTAGCATTAAAAGTTACTAGGAGTAAACTTAGCGTTAATCGGGATTCGAAGAACTAAAATAAATAGGACATGAGTAAGTATACATTTAAAATTGGAACAAAATCCCACCATATGGACCAAGCCACTTTAGTCATCACACAAATAACAACCACAAACATGAGAGGGCCCGGAAGGCATGATATAAGTGATGTCAGTCCCAGATTCAAAAAAGATGATTTCACATTAAACCTAGAGACTTGCACCTTAGGTACTACCCAACAAATTCAATGGAGTAGCCAAGTTTCTATCAGGATATTTCTCCCATCAGCCTCTGATGTTAGGAGAGGTGGGATCCCTTGTTTCCTCATTCTTGTTCAGACACCCCCTTTGATCATAAAACCATGCCCCTCAATCCTGGTAACTCCCCAGAGGACATCAGCTACCAATTCATCAGCCCTTTCATAGTGCTTGAGGGATCTAATGGTGAGCTTGCCTCACCCACTAAATTATCCATGGATGTGAGCCCGAGTAGAATTTTGTTAGAAAATTATATATTACAAAGCAATGGAAAACATAAAATATTGTAGAAATATAAACACAGAACATGCATACAACATGAGAGACACAGATATACATGGTTCACCCAATTTGGGCTACGTACACGGAGAAATATCCAATCCTTCCTTTTATATTATCTAGCAAAATTAACAGATACAACCTACAGCAAATCAATTGTAATTCCCTCTTCACTCTCAATATCCTCCCCCTTCCTCACTCAGAATATAGATCTACATAGATGCAACACAATTTCCTCATATATAGTGAGGGGTTTCCTTCTAGGAAAAAAACCTTGAATTATACATAACTTCTATTGTTAGATCTTTGCCTAATGAATGACCCATATTGACTATGACATTACAACTTTTTACAAGGAAATTTTACATCTATCTTTAGCTTTGAGGGCACTACCCTCAATCCTCTTCTGGGGGGGCTCCAAATAAGTGCACTCGCCCCCCTTGGACTCCCCAAATGGTGCAGATTTCACGAGTGGAATTTCCACGACATTGTGAATGGGGGTCCAATGCGGCGATACCTCTGAATAAAGAAGATAATCAGGCTCCACACCTAACATCTTTGTCATCCTCTCTCTCTCTCTCTATCTATCTCTCTCTCTCCCTCTCTCTTGCTCTCTCTCTCTCTCTCTCTCTCTCTCTCTCTCTCTCTCTCTAATTCTCAATACTCTATAACATTATACTCAATATTGAATAAGCAATTATAATTCCATTCCAAGAACCAAACTATCATAGAATCTTAAATAACTCTGCAATAAGATAAATAAGGTATTGATGACAATGGAGGCTACTTACAATATATGTATGAAGGTTTCACTTGGCTAGATATGCATTCTCTCGTCACTCTCTCGTAGACTACCCACACACAAAATTCACCAAATATCTACCACTTCTGATGCCTAAGAGCCTATTTATAGGAAATTCTCCCACCTTGTCTCTCCTCTTTTTCATGTTGGATAACTGAATTTTTATTTAATGTTTACTTTAGCTTTCATGTGTTGTATTTGGGATAACTGATGTAAAATAACACTCCAATAACTAACACAATAGAGCCTTTCGTTTTATCCTCATTTCGTCCTTTTATTCTCCTTGATTACTTCTTCATCCATAAGGCATCTTCTCATAGGAATCAAAATTGAAGAATGAATTTAATTCTCATTATGCCTTGGTTTCATGGTTAAGGGTGTTTCACACCACACAATGTTGAAACCCTCCATAGATGGGTTTTCCCTATGCAAGTAGGTTGTTTCATGTAGTTGTGGGGTGACTTTGATGAAATACATGCATCCACCTACAACATCTCAGCTGAAGGAATTCTTTTCGGATTTTTTTTAGTGTTGTAAGTTGGCTACATTCCATTTTAATGCTCCTATAATAGGAAACTTAGAAAAATCACCTTAAAAAAAATTATTTGATTTGGGATCTAATCAAGGATATTAGGCTTATGCCTGGTACTAGGCATGTACAAATAAATATTCAAAGAGATTAAGCCTAGTGGTGTTTAGATTTGTGTATATGTTGGTCTGGTGGGGTTTGGATTTGTATAGATGTTGGTCTTGTGGGGATTATATTTGTGTTGTTGTTTCTCTGATGGGTGTTGGATTTGTGTAGTCATTGGTTTGATTGGGTCTCTCCTATGCATGCATTGATTCTATGTCTTTGTGGTTATTGTTTTCTATTAGTGTCTTATGTTAGATTCTGGTATAGTAAAATTAGGCTTTGGTAGATGGAGTTGTTTGGCCTTTGTCGTAGGTAAATATATTGGAAATAGGGATTGGATTCCTTCATGTTGGTCATTAAATTTCATAGTTCTAGTCAGTGTCGAAGTGTACCATGTGAGAGATCTAGTTTGTGTCGAATTGTACCATGTGAGGTATTAATGAGAATTAGTATATATAGGAGATTATTATAGCATATGAATTTCTTATTTGGTTCAGTTAATTATCCTTTGGTTAGTTATGCTTACTCAGGTTATAACATTTTCTAACCCCAAGATCGAATTTTATTTATTCATTGTTGGGTGCGAGATCCCCCAAGGCAAGTTTCGGGGCTTAACGCCCAAGTTTTGACTAAATCCATTGTAAAGACTTCATGATTTTTTTGTGTGCAGTACAAAGTTGTAATTGAGTCATAGGGTTTTCCACCCTTACTTTTGTAATGTAATGTTAGCTTTAAAGTTCTACCCAAGGTCCCCAGACCATGGGATTGTATAAATAGAGTGAGGCTTTAAGTTGTAAAGGGATAATATGATATATCAAAGAGAATGGAGATGAAGCATTGAGTCTAAGCTGAAGTGTAGAGTCCAGTCTTTGGGTTGTAGAGTAGGAGAAGGCTCTATATCTAAGTGCGGAGAGGCCTAGTAGTCTGTAGCTGAGCGCGTGAACCTCTGCAGCTGAGTGCATGGGGTGAGTCGAGTCTGTAACAGTGGAGAACTAATAAAGAGAAGTTTCTTATCATTCTATGTATCCTTTTCCTGTTTTATGCATTGAAGTATATTGGGTATGCAGTGTAAAATGTAAGGGGTAGGGTCATGATAAGGACCACTGCCCGATGTTTGCAAATTACCTTGCGGGAGGAGGACTGATGCTAGTAAGGCTAGAAGCACAAGCACGACCGAGCACAGCACCTACTTTGTGGTGCGCGATTTGTCAAATAGGAGGAAAGCATGCTATGGACAACTATCATCTATTGAGAAATACACACAAAATTTTCAACAATTGTTCTGTAATTTATGTAGATCAGTGGGACATGATGAGCGCACATGTAGAAGATATGAGCTGATGATGAATAGAACTCCACCTACATGGTTCAAGCCAAACTGCAGTCCCTAGACTAGGGTGCAAGGATGGCATGAACAAGATTCCAGGGTCGCAAACAAGGCCGAGGTGGAGGAGGACCTGGGAGAGGTCACAGATAGCTGATATGATATAATTGCGGAGGGCCAAGGCATTATGCCAGTGATTGTATGAATTCAACGCATCCATCATGTTTTTACTATACCTTTTTTGATCACAAGATGGAAGATTGTCCTACGCTGATAGCTAGGATACGCGACAAGGGAGCGCTACCACCTCCCCCAATTCAAAATCTACAGATGATGAGGTCTGAACCGCATGAGGATGATCCAAATGTGAATAATGTGCTCCAAAGTGGAATTACGAAAGGATATGATAAAGGAAAATAGCTTGCAGATGGTACTTGGGTTCACAAAGCTCTAACAAAGGAAGCAGAGTTTGATTTGGAGCACACTCGAGAAACTTTTATGGAATCTAAGAAGAGCTTCACTGATGCCTCCACTTTAGGAAGCAAAGACATAACAGAGTCAGAAATGGAACCATCGATGCTTACGATATTCCTGGAAACATGCATGAAGCTATTGTGCGACACTAAGGCTATAAAGGGATTGCAGCAGCTCATTAACAGATGCGCTAGGACCGCATCAGTAGAACCGTGCATAGTCCGGAAGCTTGGAAAGCATAAGACTAGGACAGGGAGAGAGATGAGGTTTACCGTGTAGATTGGAGAATATGAGATGGACCAAGAAATTTTGGATTTAGGATTGGACGAAAATGTTTTGCTGAAACAGACATGGAAGCACATGGGGAGGCCTATGCTACAGTGCTCTCCTGTTCAGTTGCCCATGGTGAACCAACAGAAGAAAATAAACCTGGGTGATTGTAGGGAATCACAGTGGATATTGAAGGAGTGACCTCGCTAGCCAACTTTTGAAGTGATAGAGATTGTTGATGATAGCAATCCCTACCCTGCTTTCCTAGGAATCAATTGGGCCATTGACATAAATGGGGTAATTAATCTAAAGAAGTGCAAGATGATTTTTGAGAAGAAGTATTTGTGTGTAGTTACACCTTTGGACCCTACTGAGGGATCGTGCTATATAGAGCTAGTGTGCAACTATGAAAGCGATGACGATTTGGACTGCATCTAAAAAATAATCACATGACAGCAAGACTGGGTAAATCATACCGCAGATGGATGAATTTCATGGGAGCATGAGAGCTCCTGTACTTTAGATTCGGACAAAGAAATAAAGTGATGGCAGAACCGATTACACAAGGTAACGATGCCGAACTGTAACATGATGACAAGATCGTTGTGCTGCGTATCAATGAAAAAGAGAGATTTACCTACTTATGATGGATTAGGTGAGGTAGATGCTCTCTTGGACTGATTTGAAAGGTAGGTGTTGGAAAAGAAACGATTCCAAGCCTTGGATTGGGTACTGCGTGCTACACCTACAAGGTGGTGCAGTACGCACAAAGGAAACTTTGATGACTGGTGTGCATGTAGGAGGATGATGCGCACTCGATTTGGGAAGCCTACAATATGATTCATAGATAAATACAATGGACAGGATGATCCACGCATGCATTTGGCTAAGTGAATGTAGGCCTATGGGGAAGAGCCACAACCTGAGTGGGTGCACCTGTTCTGTCACACCCTGGATGTTATACCAATGAACTGGTATATAGAAACAAAGCTCCCCCATGGGACGAATGAATGGGATGTTTTGTGCGAAGGTTTCATGATGACCTTTAACTTTGATGATGGATGGTATAGTATTGATGAAGCACTACAAGAGGTAAAGCCATGCATCTTTAGAATTCCACAGGAATCAGTAGAGTTGATTCAGCCTGACTAGGCTACTTAGTTAACTTGTACAGTGGAGTGTTATAATGTAACTACTGACGAAGAGGATGACGATCCGAGGAACATTGATATTCCAGAAATAGAAGGATAATGTGAGGTTCAGGGCCCAAAGAACCTTGACATAACTGCGCTAGTAGAGACTAAGCAGGTAAACATTGGTATAGAGGTCGAACCAAAATTTGTGAAAATTGGGGACTACTAGGATGATGCAACGGTGGATAAGGTCACTGAACTACTTCGCGAGTATCAAGACTTATTTCTGACGAAGGTCACAGACTGAAATAGAATAATCAGAGACTTAGGGGTAATGAGGATCACGTTAAAACCTGACGCGAATCCAGTGAAGCAGAGAACGTATCGCTTAAACCCAAAATACAAGGAGATGGTCCATGTATAATTAGATAATATGCTCGCAATAGGCATTATTGAACTTGTCAAAGAATCCAATTGGGTAAGTCCAATGGTGGTACAAGAAAAGAAGCAAAAGGAAGAAATAAGAATATGTGTAGATCTCAGGAACGATGCGTGTGTGCATGATCCATTCCCAACTCCATTTACAGATGAGGTGTTGGACAATGTAGGTGGTCAGGAAGCATATTCTTTCACTGATGGGTTCTCAGGGTACTATCAGATCGGGATTGTGCTGGAGGATAGAAGCAGGACAACCTCTGTGATGGAGTGGGGTTGATTTCAATACACTGTCATGCCATTTGGATTGAAGAACACGCCAACTATCTTCCCGCGCGTAGTTGTTGCGGCATTTAGGGAATATATTCATAAATTATTGGAGGTCTATTTTGATGATTGGATTGTATTTGGGTTGGTTCGGAACCATGTAGTGAGATTGTGCTTAATGTTGAATACATGCCAAATATACCAAATCACGCTCAACCTCAAGAAATGTATGTTTCTTGTTCCATTTGAGAACCTGTTGGGGCATGTGGTTTGTAAATAGGGCCTGATAGTAGACCCCATGAAAATTGCAGTAATTCTGAATTTAGAAGTGTTGTGCAGTGTGAAATAGGTGCGCACTACCTTGGGACATACTGAGTACTGTAGAAAGTTTATCAAGAGTTATGCCCAGATCACTGTGCCAATGGAAAAACTACTGAAGAAGGATGTCACATTCTGCTAGGACGATGAATGTAAGAAAAGCCTAGATATATTGAAGGAGAAGATGGTTACTGTACCAATTCTTGTCTTCTTGAACTGGCAGAAAAAATTTTATGTTCATGTTGATGTGTCGTGTATAGCACTGGGGGTAATACTCACACAAGATGGCAGTGAAGGATTGGATCACCCTATTGTGTTCGTGAGTTGCAGATTATCTAAAGCAATATGCACTCTAGAAATATTGGCACTATTTGTTAGGGGGTCAATTCAAAATGTACACAGATCATTCCGCGTTGAAATACTTGGTCAATAACCCTGTGTTGGGGGGCATATATGAAGGTGGCTCTTATTGTTCCAAGAATATGATTTTTAAGTTGTCATGAAGCCTGGGTGATTGAACACGAGACTAGATCACTTGTCATGCTTTGAGATAGGGGAGGAACCTAGTAGTTTGGAGGAAGGACTATCCGACGCACAACTTTTTACTTTGCGCGTAGCGGATCGACACTTTGAATATATAATCCACTTTCTAACAACTGTAACTATGTTGGAAAGTTATTCTGTCTAGCAGAAGAAGGAACTAGTGGTGTACGCAACAGACTTTTTTGTCATTGCAGGACATTGATACAAGATGGGGATTGACGATATGTACCAGAGTTTGAATGAGGTACCATCCTTGTGGTCACTCATGGGGGCCCATGGGAGGTCATTATGCAGGAAGAGTAACCACGCAGAAGATTCTCTGCACAAGGTTGTGGTGGCTGACCCTGCATCAAGATTCAAAAGTGCATTGCAAAGCATGTGACGTATGAAAAAGAATGGGTAAGCCATCACAGAGGGATGAGATGCCTTTGAACCCACAAATGAAATTGAAACCCTTTGAAAAGTGGGCGATCAACTTTGTTGGACCCATCAAACAGCAAGGAAAGACATGCGCAAGATATATTATTACTGCGACAGAATACCTGAGGTGTTAGGAAGAAGCATAGCCAGTAAAAGATTGCACAGCTGTATGGCTGCTAAGTTTCCGTTTGAGCACATATTGACACAGTTCGGTTGTCCAAAGATCTTGATGAGTGATCATGGTACACATTTCCTAAATGAAATGATCAACACGCTGACGGAAGCGTTTCAGGTGTATCATCAGAAAAGTACACTATATCATCCAAAAGCCAATGGGATCATGGAAGCATTTAACAAAGTATTGGAGACCGTGCCAACGAAAGTATGCAATACACAGTGAAGTGACTGGGACCTACATGTACCACCAGTCCTATGGGCTTATAGGAAAACATGCAAGTAACTGACAGGACAGACACCTTTTAGACTGGTCTATGGAGTGGAAGCCGTAATGCCAATGGAGTATATCATGCCTAGTCTCTGCATAGCAGTGCTCACAGGTATGAGAGACCGCAGAGCACTGGATGAGAGGCTCATGCAGCTATAGGAATGTGAAAAGGCATGGCACGATCGACATATCAGGCTGCGCACTTTTAAGGTGAATGATTTGGTGCTATTATTTGATAGCAAGTTTGATAAATTCCCAGGGAAGCTCCAAATGCATTGGATAGGACCATATGTTATTAAGGAAATCATAGATGGTGGTGCGGTGCTGTTGGTGAAACTCAATGCTGAACTCTTCCTAGGAAAATTAAATGGTAATCAATTTAATCTGTACACAGGTCGCTCAGCCATCTGACTAGCTACAGGAAGTATGACAGGTAGTCACACAGTGTGTTGCCGACCTTGTAGAGGTCTGAGCAGAGTTGGGAGGTCTCCACGCGAAGATCTCCGCACTGATAGAGTGACTCGAGGGTGAGTCAAGATGTTTGCATTGGGGGACTATTGGGTGCGGGATCCCCCAAGGCAAGTTTTAGGGTTTAAAGCCCATGTTTTGAGTAAATCCGTTGTAAAGACTCCGCAATTTGTTGGAACGGAGCACGAAGTTGTAATTGAATCATAAGGTTATCCTCCCTTACTTTTCAAATGTAATTTCGGCTTGAGCATTCTAAACATGGTTCATAGACCATGGGATTGTATAAATAGAGCGATGCTCTAAGTTGTAAAGAGACATGATAATAATCTAATCATCGATGGAATAGAAGCATTCAATCTAAGTTGAAGTGTAGGGTTGAGTCTTTTGGGTCGTACAGTAGGAGAAGGATTTGTAGTTGAGTGCAAAGAGGTGTAGTAGTCTGCAGCTGAGTGCACGGACCCCTGCAGCTGAAATTATATTGGGAGGTCGGCAGATAGATACAATGCTGAGGATGGTCCGCACGCGCATCTGTCCAGGTGGGTATAGGCATATGGTAAACAACCTGCGCGGATGCACATGAACTTTGCGATGGGAAATATGGTCAATAAGCATGTGTTTAGGGGGAAAATGCATGAACAACTTCTCAAGCTGGAATGAAAGAATGAGCAGACGATGGTCATGCAGAAGGTTATCAATGCGAAAGAATTTAGCAAAGTGTGTGAAGCATTGAGCAAGGTATGTAGTGCGCAGTGAAGTGACTGGGACCTATGCATACCAGCGGTACTATGGGCTTATAGGGCAACATGCAAGAAACTAACGGGATAGACGCCTTCTAGGCTAGCTTATGGAGTGAATGCTCTACTTCTGATGGAGTATCGTAGGCCTAGTTTGTGCATAGTAGCACCTACGGATATGAAGGATCGTGGAGCCTTGGAAGAAGGGATCGCGCAGTTGGAAGAGATTGGAGAAGAATGCTTGGGACCTGATGAAGAGATCTAGCAGGGTGATCTTAGGCTCCAAGAACTCATGAATGAAAAAGTTCGCTTGAGGAAGAAAAGCGCCATGGTGGAAGAAGAAGTCAAGAAGCTAGAGGAAGGAGTAAAAAGGGATTTTCTTGATAAAAAGATTGTGTTGATAAAATAGGATGCACGTGATTACGTTGATAAATTGGGAGACTACGCCAACAGTTGATCAATTTGATGCCTTGGATTGGACCGCGTTTTACCAAGGGGATCATAGATGGTGGTGCAATGCAAATGGTAAAGTGTGCGATGCATGTATTCAAGTAAAAAGGCAAACTTTTTCCAGGAAAAGTAAATGATAGTCGGTCAAAACGATATAGAGGTGGCGCGGCCACCTAACTAGCCATGGGAAGCATAGTATTAGTGCTCTAGGTAGTTGAGAGGAGGCACGAGAGTATAAACTACTCTATCTGAGAGCTGTGCCATGTCAGGACCGCCTGCAGGAGCGAAGTGTCAAAGGGTCCACGACATTGCAAGGGTAGCTACGGTGCCAGGTGGGTTGACTAGAAAGTGACTGTTATAGTCACTATTCACGATGTGATACTTGGTTTGAGACCAAATGGAGTGGGTGGAAGGCGTTTAAGGAGAGATTTATGGGCAATATTTGGGAAAATCTACTACCAAAGGAGGATTAATCGAGTGGATTTGGGGGGAACGGACGAATTCGAATTCAAAAGATGCTATAAATTGCAAAGCGATGCCCAACAAACAACACTTGGTAATTTGAGAATTGAGTTGTCATGTGCCCTAAAACATGTCAACCTAGACCTGTTGAGAGCATTATTTGAGCACCCACCTAAGCAGTTGAGTGATTTAAGAAAAAAAAGATGGCAGCATCTAAAGAAGCTAGGGATATCAGAGAGATGACCACCAAAGAGGCCGCGTAGGCCATGATAGTAGAAGATGCCCCTGAGAGAACCGGGATAGTTACAGAAATCCCTAAATCACTGCACATGCGAAGACCCAAGAAAGATAAGTAGCCCATGATTTCGATGTGTAGGTCCCCTCGAAATCCATTGCGAACTAAATTCACCATGCAAGAAAAGGGGAAAGTGGTTAATTTGGAAACCAATGAGGAGGAGGAAGACTTTGAGGACATCCTAATAGAAGAGGACGAGGATGAAGACATGGAGGAAGAAACCAAGTGCGCAGACCCTCTAACCAGGCTACCCACATATGTTCCTTCGTAGAAGGGGAAGGCAAAGGTGCCCAAGGACTTCGATGAGAGAAACAGCTCTCTACAGACCCCACTGCTACCCGATGATATCATTTTCGAAGGAGTGCATCTCAGACAGGTGTCGAGTTTGAGGTTTGAAGATTGGGATCTTTCCAACCATCAGGATTTTCCCTCACTTAGTGACCATGCAGCTCATGCAGTCGAAGAAAAACACGGCGGTGGGAGTCATCGAATTGGAACCACACAAGTTGTTGCGTGAAGTCAAAAAGGCAGGGTTGTTGAACCTACTCTGGGTGTCACATTATCGTCATGCCCCAGTGACTATCTTTGTCATCAGGTAGCTGCTCTACCTGGTACATGATGGGTGTTTGTGGCTGGAGGAGCCCATCCCCATCACGGACCACCTTATTAATAGAATTACCTGACTCCCTTGCAAAGGGGAAGAACCCACAGACATTTCAGAGCGTAAAAGTAGTGATTTGGCCATCGAAGAGGCCATGAAAAAGAGGGGCTTGAGAAGAAAAAGAGGGGCTATGAGATCTCCAGTATAAAAAATAATGCAGTGAGAGTAACAAATCATATTCTGGCAGGTAAGGTCATGCGAAAGTGCCATACAGATGAGGTTCCTATGCCTGTGGTTACACTTTCCGAGCAATGCGCAAAGGGGGTCAAATTTAATTGGTCTGAATACTTATGCAAGGACTTCCTGGAGAATTTCTGCGAGGCACAGGAATAGGGGAAAACCTTCCAATATGCATGGCTTCTGCTGTCCATAGTGTCGGTGGCTTGGGAATTTCCTAAGGACACCCAGTTCCCTCCAATTATAAAGGATCTTCTAGAGGCCGCGAAGTACAATTCTTTGTGGACCACCAAAGATGTGCAGAGGATCCAAGAGAGTAAAATATTATGGGTGTTCATGGTGATGAACATCAGAATGGGGATTAATAGTAAGTCGTAGTTATCACCCACTGTCTATAATAGTTTACAAAGCTTCGCAGAGTTCAAAGCGGACTTCCATCACGTCTACATCAGGGCACACAAGGACCCTCTGAAGAAGTGGAATGAACGGCCATATTTGGCCACAGATGATGTTATCTTCAATGTATTTGAGTCATGGCTGCTGGAGTGGCACGCTCTAGACATCTCTGCGATGGAAGCAGACAAGTCTGCTGCACAGAGAAAGAAGGAGGAGATACTGTGGCTATTGCAGTTGGTAGAGAAGAGAAGGAAAGAGGAAGTAGTAGCAAAGGCATAGGAGGCATGTGACACTATGAAGGCAGTAGCAGAATAGAAAAAAGCCACAGCAGAAGCGCAACAGGTAGCAGAGAAGGAGCACGGGGGCAAGAAGTCACCTTCACCTGATCAGGAACAAGAGATGGAGACACATATAGAGGATGGTGCGGACCCATAAACAACATCGACACAGTTGAAGCGGTAGTGCCCAAGAGAGCAGGTAGGGCCACGAAAGAAGTCGAAAGTGTCCAAGACTTCTTTCAACCCAATCACCCTCACTAAGGGAGATGTGCACAATATAGGGGAGATGGTGTGCGAAGTCACTACAGAGGCCCTCTAACAGTTCACGGAGGAGAATCAGATTGTGTTGGGGACCTTTTGGTCACAGATTCAGGAGTTGGAGGTGCGCACTCCTCAGGCTGGTACTCTCTCGACCAGCCTCGCAGTAGGAATGGTTGTGGCTGGGGAAATGTTGTGTGCCCGCATGACCAACACAACAGTGCTACCAAAAGGGCCACTGGTCACAGAAAATGAGGCTGACAGGCCTACGGTCAGTGCGTTGAAGGGAGTAGGGATTAACATGGCTACACTCCCTTGGGAGACACTCTATGTCCTGCAGGATAGAGTGATTGGAGAACTACGAACTAGGGAGGGCTGCGTGTTACAAGTATTAAGCATGGAGCAGCTGAGCCTGTAGTGTGATGAGGTAGTGGCACAGAAGCAACAGATGGTGTAGGTGGTTGAGGAGGACTGCTAGATGGTCCCTAAGTTGACCATCCCACAAGAAGCACCAGCAGATGCCCGCATCCAAAGGTTAGTAGCAGGGGTACATGAGGCGCGAGAAGAGATGGCCAAGGTTTAGCTAGAGCTGAAGCTCCAGATAAGTTAGCTGTAGTTGAAGGTGCAGCCTTCCACTCCTTCAAAGGTGAGGGAATAGTGCATCAGTGCCATCAGAATGGGCATAGAAGAGATCAATAGTGTAGTGAAGGACTACACCAAAATTTTGGAAGAGTCGTTCGAGGTCCTCACCGCTCTACAGGAGGACCCAAAATACAATGCTTGGAAACAGAGGCACATGAGCTACAACAATGGTATGATGACGTCAAATGGACCACGTAGATGGTGGCCCTTACACAGAGGCTCGGGTCAATGCAACAGGAAAAAGTGCTTAAGGAGCAAGTAGACGCAGCACGATAGAAAGAAGAATTTTGAAGGCATGCGTCCAACCATAGACTGATGAGGCCTTCGTCATCACAGCATCAATTGAAGGTAAGCTCACATAGATGTAGGGGACGTAGGAGTAGATACAGGGAAGTAGTTCAAATACTGCGGTCTCTGAACAACGGGTCCAGGAGATATAGCAGGCAGCCGCTCAGTTTGCTACGGACCTTACAGCAGTCCAAGGAGAGTTTGGAGGTCTCCACACAAAGATCTCCACACCAACAGAGTGACTCGAGGGTGAGTCACGATGTTTGTGTTGGGGGCCTGTTGGGTGTGGGATCCCCCAAGGCAAGTTTTGGGGCTTAAAGCCCAAGTTTTGATTAAGTCTAATGTAAAGACTCTACGATTTGTGGGCGCGGAGCGTGAAGTTGTAATTGAGTCATAGGGTTGTCTACCCTTACTTTGTAATGTAATGTCAGCTTGAGAGTTCTACCTATGGTCCGCAGACCATGGGATTGTATAAATAGAGTGAGGCTATATGTTGTAAAGGTATAATCTGATATATCAAAGAGAATGGGGATGAAGCATTGAGTCTAAGTTGAAGTGTAGAGTCGAGTCTTTGGATCGTAGAGTAGGAGAAGGCTCTACAACTAAGTCTGCAGCTGAGTGCGTGGACCCTTGTAGCTGAGTGCACAGCATGAGTCAAGTTTTTAACCATTGGAGAACTAATAAAAAGAAGTTTCTTATCATTCTATGTATCTTTTTCCTATTTTATGCATTGAAGTATATTGGGTATGTATTACAAGTTTACTATTTATTTGTTGCACGAACTTACATGAATTTGTTGAATAAGTGAATATAAGATACATATATGTTTATGTGAAGTTAACTAACACTTATAAGAAGATAAGTAGGATCTGCGATGTAACTTAGGAAAATAGCGCAGATCGTTACCTTAGCAGTACGAAATCACCTTAGCCCTTGGTTAGGGCTGTGCGAAGGAAATTATAACATGGCGCAAAGGTCTCGCAGGTTAGGAGACTGTGCAAAGTGACCTATGCAATGCCACTCCTAGTTTGACTAACTCGACCCCTCAGACATCTCAAGGGTGCGGAAACTTGGTTCCAGCATTCTCCCATACTGCTTTGAGAGAGACCTCAGTCCACACTCTGTGGGTTGTTGCCGAAAGGGCCAGTAGTATAGGGATTTGTTTGCCTAATTAACTCTGAACCTGGGTCAAGCCCCATCAAGCCAACATTCATTATGAAGTTGTTCATACCATGAAATTCACTTCTTGAATTGACGTGTCTCACAATATGTATGTCTCAGTATATGCAGTGGATTTTTTTCCTTCTTATATATGTTCTTCGAAGTGTTTCAAGGAACATGCCTTTAAGAGATTTACTGCAAGGAGTTGACCTCCGTTGGCTTAGGTAAAATGGTAACCTAGTTCAATCAAAATCCTACACTGATCAGCATCTTGTTGTTTTCTACGTTTGTTCGGAAGAAATAAATGTTTCTTAAATTAGTCATTTGTTGTTTCTTTCTCTTTCTTAGGAAGTTTCAAAGGCTTACACATCTTTTATTTTGCATTTTTCTGGTACTCTAATAATTGTTTGAGTTTATTGTTACTTTAGCCAACTATGCCTATAAAAATATGTATATCCTCATCGCATTATAATTAGCTTGGATCCTATGTCTTCAATTTGCCATGGTTGAATGACTCAAACATAGGTTTATTCTCATAATTTTAGTATTAGATATTGAGTTTGAGGTTTGACTCAGTAATGAAACAAACTAAGGTTATTTTACCCTTTTTCACTTGCATTCAGAGTAGTAAGGTGCATATACAGTATAGGTAGATGTTTCATGTCTGAAATTTTAGTAAACTAAGTCATTAAACTAATAAATTAAAAAGTGAGATTATAATATTAAAAATATAGAATCACAAAATGGACCAACCCTATTCTAAGATAGTCATAAAAGAATGAGCTTTCTTGACACTTGGAGGAATCATTTTGAAATGAATCCTACACCATCCAATATAGGGCTTCAATATCTTTCCAAGGACTACTCACATGCCTCCAAATTTCTTGTCACTTGAGGGATATGAATTTTCTAAATTTGAACTCTCAAACTACTCATATAAGCCAACTCATTTATGTAGGCTCACGACCTTTACAAACAAACTTGTCTCTTCTATTTTACAAAACAACTATATATAGCCAACGGAATTAATCCATTTGAGCATGAGTTTTAGAACCGTAAGAAGTAAGCGAGGGTCTTGTTATCCTCCACAGTGTCCTAAGGTTGAGAAAGGAGGCTGTAGGAGGTAACCTCAAACCAATATTTTGATTTGGCAGCTAGCCCTACCAAACTAGAGAGGTCTCTCTCTATGATCACAACCAATGAGATGTCTAGAGGAAGAATGGATTTTATGCTAGATAGTTTAGCTTAAAGATGAATTTGTAGGTTAAGTTTTTAATGGTGGTGGGTGCAGAGGAGTGCCTCCATTGGGTGATGGAGTGAGGATATGAAGACTAAGAAAATGTACAAGATACTAGTTACATGATATTTGAATAACAAAGGCAAGGTAGATGGCATTTTCTTAGACGTTACATTTTCGTTGTAGGTTGTATGAAAGGAAAACCCACTGCAATTGGGCATACTAAGAGCATTTAAATGGAAAAATGACAAGAAGATGTGAGCACCTGTGAAAAGAGCACCATAAAAAACAATTTCCTTTCACCTAATCTCTGCTCAAATTGTTGAAGTAAATAAATTAAAGATATGAAAAAACCGAGAAATATACAATCATCTAAAGAAAAATAGATTAGAAAAAACCATCACATGAATCATTGTGTTAAGGATCAAGAAATTATAATATTGAGAGTTTCTATTAATATCACTGTTACAGAAAAGGCCCTCAGGAGTCCTTAGCTCCGAAACCCTCCAAATTACAATACTCTGTCTTAAATAACAAAAATAATCTTACAACTCCTTCCTACTTTACTATCAAATGAAATCTAATACAATCATAAAGATGATATAAAAATAAACATGTTGCAAGGTGTCTTGAACTGTAGGTATTGCTGGAGTTTTTAGAATTGTCTTCAGAATCTCTTGGATGCCAAGATTTTATTAAACTGCCAGCGATGGTCCTTTTGATGCTAAAAAGGTCAAAAGATCTCAACCTCTCTCTGTTTATTTTGTCACTATTGATTGGATGTCTGAGGATAATTATTGTGATTCAAATGCCAATCTTAAAATTGGTTGCTATTTTGTGAGCAGAATATGGATATATGTTTACCAAATTCATAATACTTTGCCACAAAAAACTGGAAGGCGCTCCTTCATTTGGTGTCAGAGGTTCCTTTAATGGGGAAAATTCTGCCACCTATTTAACCAGTGTCCTTTTTTACTGATATATTTCTAGCCATCAAATATGGAGCTGTGGATTTTATGCCTCGAGACTCTTCTCCCTTAGAATTTTTGAATCTATTTCCTTGCGACTTATTATATTATTTCAAAATCGTACAAATTTGCGATAGACTCGCTCTTTCTCCCATTCAAAAACATGTAGAATTTGATGAAAACTCTATTTACCCCTGCATCAAAATTCGTTGTCACATTTTTCCATAGTTCTTGAATTCATGCATTTGGTTTTTTCTCTCCTTCCTATAAATTCATTCATAAGGTTTCCATCCTCATCCTGAATCTCAATGATTTTACATCCATGTACATACTGGAGCCAAAACCTTTTTGGGACACTTAATTTTGATGCTTCTTAACCACTAAGCGGATCTAAAAAAGGGACATACAGATAACAAAAAGATAACATCATGTTCCTTGAGCCCATTCCATTCATACCTTATCTATGATGTGTATCTTAAAACACTATATGTAACCTCTGCAGTAACAATAGATGGTTTCACCCCTCTAATGTTTGGTTGCTTTACTTCGGTGATTTTGATCTCCTTGATTGGAACAACCATCCTAGACCATCCTCGAAAGTGACTTTCTCCCTCATTATTAATATATGTTGCTAGTTGAGGCAACACATCTTGGGTATATTCTCAAATTTCATATGTCGATTCCAAGAAAACATATTGAAATTCCTCAGGTGGTAGTCATGGAGAGTTATAAACTGTAGATTAAGTTTTGGAAGAGCCAAGCATCATTCACCAATGTAATTAATGTTGGTTACAATACTTTCATCCCACATGACTTGTTCATTTGGATAAAGAGGGAGGGCATTTATCGCTTCTTTCTGAGATTGTCATTTCTCAAAAGTGGAAACTCTTACCTCAATAAGGAAATCTATTCTTTCAACACATCAATCACTGTTCTTAAGAAATTTAAGCTTTTTACAAACAACATCCTTAAGTTCTTCTGCAGAAAAAATAGAAACCTTCTTGCAAATATCGTTGCATTTTTCAATGGAGCCGACATTGGCCAATGTTAGATCTCGGAGCTTAGGAACTTCCTTAAAAGCCAAAAGTTGAAATTCTTTCAACCGAGAGAAAAGAGTAAGAAAAACATAATAATCACTAAGTTTAGTTCCAAGATGGTCATCTATCTATGTTAGTTTTGCAACTATTGCAACTTTCCAAGTAGGTGTTAGTTCATTTCCTCTTACAGATTGTCGAGAATCATCATCTTTAATGTGAAAACAAAAGGAATCATGACCCCTTCTCTATTTTGGTTGGTATGCATATAGGAAGTCTTGGAGGCACATATTCTGAAATACTCTGTAAAAGAGTACCAATGGAAACTTTCACAGCAACAATATTAATAAGCTACATAACATCACTATTGCCTCTTTCAGTTTCTCTATCATTATGTAGATCACCTCTAGTTTTATCTTCACCAGTAGTTTCATCATCCTTCTCTTTATTGACATCATGGATTAAATGCTCAAAAACCCTAAGATTATATTTGTGTTTGCCTATTTTGGAGTCACAACTTTCAACATCTTGAATTTTAGGCCAGGCATCCCAACTTTAAGAAATTTAAGAACTCATCTGAATCCCTCATCTCCCACATTTGCATCATCATTTTTATTTCTGTCAATATCTAATTCTTTAGGTGATACTGAAAAGAAAGCATCTACAGATTGTCCATTCCACTACAAGTAGACCACTTTCTCCTTGTATTTATGATCATTGTACTTTGTTATGAAAATTTCAAATAGAGAAATGCCTGGAGCTCCTACAACCAGATGCCTTGCATTGTAACTCTTGGAAACAAATCTCTCATGTTGAGAATCAATATGGACAGTTCTTCCATATGGATCATTTTCACCCTCTTCCAAACTAGCCCACCATCAAACCTCATGTTTAATAATTCCTTGTAAACATAGAGTGCACTGATCATGTGATGGCACTAGTATAGGATATGAAGTGCACGAATAGTTCCCTGAAATAGAATTAGCCCAATTTGAAGAAGTGGAATGTTGCTCAATAATGTGTATTGCCTAGATTTAGCCTCCTATTTCTTTTGAATCTTAACGAAATCTTCCTTTCACCATATAATTTCTTCGCAACACCTCGAATCTGGTTCAGAAGCCCAAAATTATGTACACAACAAAACCCACCCAATGAAAGAGTTTGATTGGACTGCATTTAACATGACAAAATAAACCATGAGAGGTGGAAAGAATCAGTGGTCCCTTTGATGATCTGTGTTGTGATTTGGAGTGTGGGCAAGAACTAGTAGACTTGGGAGATAATTGGAGATTTGCAAACCATCATAATAATAATTCTGTATAAAATCCTAAGAGAAACTGCAACCTTAAACACCCCAAAAAAAAATGCCCATATAAATATTTTTTAACAAAAACCTATATGTGATAACAGGTCTGAGGTAAGGTTTCAGGGCCACTATTGCAACATTGCATGGAGGAATATTTGAGGGGTGAGAGGCCTATTATAGGGCTTTCTCTTCAAGTTTCAAGTGAACAAAGATTAGCGCAGCTAGAGAAAAGGGTGTTAACCCTTGAACATAGTTTGGTGCTCTTGTTGTAGGAAACCGTGGGCTATAGGGTGACTTGTGTAGGTTTCCAAAGACTAAAATAGTGAGTGGAAAGGCCTAGAAGGGACAACAAAAGACATCTAGTTGTGTGGAGAAGGGTAACAGAGATTTGGAGCAACATTTAGGGAGAAAATGAAGTTTGTGAAGCTCTGTTGTGAACATAGTAAAAGACACAAATTTTCAGAGTAAATAGAAGGTCTTTGAGAGGAGATTAAGAATGTGATGTTAGTAAATGTAAAACTCATATTTCAATCATCAACAAATTTTGGTGTTTTTCAGTACAATAGACCTGTAGGATTTCAGTCTAACAATAGTGATCCCCAGCAAGCTTTGTCATCCTCTTTGTCATCCTGTGAAGGCTTTTGAGACATGATTTTCTTCATATTTTACATGCAACTGTGTATTTTTGAGGTTAGCTTGCGATATGTAATGAGAAATATTGGATATCGTTGTATTGCACATCTGTTAACTTGTTAATGCTTTTTCATTATGTTACAACTAATAAGTGAGTGTATCTTTAATAATAAGTGAGTGTTTCTTTGTTTTTTTTTATCATTTAGTTCTCCTTAATAATGAATTTAATTATTGTCCTTTTTAGGAACTAGGAAAAGATTGCTTGTTGATGTTGTCTATGTAAAATGCTAACTTATGTCTTGTGCACTTATTTCCTTTCTGAAGTTTGGAAGCTTTGTTAAATAAATAGAAATTTGGATGATTTTGAATGTACATTTAATTATATTGTTTTTACTTACCATGTCGTTATTAAAGAGTCTTCCTCCATATTACATTTTCTTGAAGATCTTGAAAAATATATTTTCGAGAATTGAAATGCATTGAAATTTAGTAGGGAGTAGTACCTGTTAACTTGTGCCCACCATCCATCTATTCTCTATCAACATGAATTATATATTCTTGGAAGATTTTTCCACATGTGCCCCTTGGCATGTGTCATAAATTTAATAAATTTCATAAAAGTTGCAACCAAAGGCCTGATTTTTATTACTATTTCCAAAGCTTGGGTCTCAAGGGCAAGTTTGTAAGCAACTGCAAATACAGCAAGTAGATCAACATTTGAGAATAGTGAAACTATAGGTTATACGACTATAGTGAAGACTACAATTTGTCTTTTAAGACTTTTTTCTAAATATCTTACTCTTCGAAGCTCCAATAGAGAGAGTTAGTTCCACTAATACTACAATTTCAAAAAAAAAGAATATATGCATATTGAGTGAAAGCTTTGAAACCATGTGAATCTTACTCTAAAAATATCTTACTCTCCAAAACTTGTATATAGTAGTTATGTCAATACAGATAAATACTAACGCAAGTGTCATATGGCTTACACTACACACTAAACTCAGAGCTCTTAAGGAATTCAGTTCAAAGGACTTGAATTCTACAGCTGCTTAAGACAATATTCACTCCAATGGATGCTTTCTTAAAGATATTTTTTGGACCAAGGCTAGTAAGATTGAATATTGATACAGACGGGCTTGTCTCTTTAGGCTTTGCACTCTCTTTCTTGTTCAAAGAATCTAGACTATGTATTATGGATAGTCATGTACAACTTAAGACTACAGCAAGAGGTCCATGCTTATTCTCCCATGCTCTAGGGGTCTATTTTATAGTTACAACGAAATTAAATCAGAGTTGTGAGAATCTATTAGCTCAGAATTATGTTTTCAACTTCTGTTTGAATTACAGGAAACTAAGTTGGACTAAATCCTATGTTTTATAGCCAACTATGTTAGACTAGAGTTTATACAAAAAAAAATTATTGTGGAATTTTGTTTCCAACTTCTGTTTTTATTAGATACAATGAAGTTTGATCAAATGCTATATATTTTTGTTGTCTCAGAGTAAGTTCAGAGGTACTGAAAGAAAATTGTGTGCCTTCTCTTCAACTGATTTTGCCATAGCTATTTATGGTAATTTATTGTGAAATATTGGTAAAATGACCATTATTCTAATAAAGAAGTATTTTTAGAATTGCTAGCTGCTACGAAATTATCTTTGGACATGTTAGTACTTTAACAATTTCATGTAGAAAAATCAAGGACAACTAATTTAGGTTTGAAGATTCTATAATATATGTTGTGGAAGGTGATGTGAGTCCTACTGGTCGTTGTTATGAAACCAACTCAAGAAAAATATAGAAAAGATAGGTCAACGCCTTAGAATTTAGCCTCTTCGAGGGGGAAACCTCCTTTAAATTACATAAATGAACAATTCTTGGATGATACAAATGAAAAGACCTCCTTTCTATACATAGGAGTCTAAGGGGTCATAACATAATCAGAGCCGACATAACAATAATAATGTAAGGGCACAATAATAACAATAGTGGGCTTCTATGGGGCACATTAGTAACAATATGGGCACTACATGGGTACATCAATATAATAAGTTGGTTGTACTAATAACAATAAGGGGTTACACTGGTAGTATAGGGGCCTAACATGCCCCTCTCCTTCAAAAAGCGTTGTCCTCAATGCTTGAGTAGTTCTTGATGCTTCTGTATAAAATTCTTGTCTTCCCATGTGGAATCTTCAGCGGGTAAGTTCTTCCACTTGATGAGATACTCTGAAATTGATCGATTTCGTAGCTGTCAGGTTCTTGTTTCTATGACTGCTCCAGGTTCCAATATGATTTTTCCTTCCTTTTCAATATTTGGCAATATTATTTGAATTTGGATCTTTTGCAACTTTTGAATAAGTGGCCATACTTCTTTGTCCTTCTTCCATTCATCCCTTGCTTCGTTTATCCAATTTGGTTGGATAATAGAAATAGCACAAAACAATGCTTCCACATCCTCATCCTTGAAGAGTCTTCCCATTTGGTAAGGTCGCCATTTTTTAAGTGCATGTAGTATTGCCAACATTTCCTTCTCATAAATAGCTTGCTTTATATGTAGCAGTAAAAATACCCAATCACCTACATCAAAACATTTTTCACTATGATGTTGATCTACCTATTGTTTCATTTGATTTTGCACCGAAGTGGCGTTATCCTTTAAAAGTTGGAGAACTTGTTGTTGATGCTCGATGTGATCTTTCACTGCTTGAAACTTTTTCTTCTTGATATGTCCTTCTATTTTTAGAGTTTGAGGAGTGGTAATTTCTTCCAATCCTTTACAAGATATGGTCGGATTCATTTCTTGATGCTCGATGTGATCTTTCACTTCTTGAACATTTTTCTTCTTGATATGTCCTTCTATCTTGATAGTTTAAGGAGTGGTAATTCTGACCAGTGAATTACAAGATATGGTTGGATTCATTTCTTCTTTCTTGATGTGATCTTTCACTTCTTGCACCTTTTTCTTCTTGATATGTCCTTCTATCTTGAGAGTTTGAGGAGTGGTCACTCTTGCCAATAGTTTACAAGATATGTTCTGATTCATTTCTTCTTTCTCTGGGGTTGGGTCCTGGCATATATCCTCTTCTTTTGATGTTTCTTGATCCTTTTCTTCCTCCTCTTCATACTCTATGTAAAATAATTTCTTCTCAGCACACTTATGACCTTTAGTGCATTTTCTATCACAATCGTAACAAAGCCCCTTTTCTCTTTTTTCTTCCAATTGTTGTGGTGTAACCCTTGTAGGTTGTGGAAGGCTAGGAGAAACAACACGTCCATCTTTAAAGTTGTGAGGGGTAGACTTCCTTGTTGCCATAATTTTACTTTCAAATATGTCACAAAGCCCTTTTACTCTTTCCAATTGTTGTAGTGTTGCTCTAAAGAAGGTGTTGCTCTTTGTATCCTCATAATGTGCTATCATTTCCTCCGTGAGAATTGACCACGTAACAAGTTATTTACGAGAACAAAGCCCTTTATACCATAAAAATTGATCCAGTTCTAAATATGAAGATGCAATACATACCTTTTGTAACAGTGGTACACCATGTAGATCAAAATATTGCTCCATCTGAAGTATCCAATTTACTGGATCCTTGCCATCAAACTTCCTCATCTTGCTTTTTCTTGATTTTAGTACCTTGATCTTGAAACGACTGTAACTCTGTAGTTGCGGATATTTAAGTTCTAAAATTGCTACTTGTAGTAGCCCTCTATGTCCCCTTTCCAATTCCTCTAGTTTGATCCAAATTGGATTCTCCAAAAAAGAGTTATGCACAATCTCCCAACATGACCTGATTATAGACCTTTCGAGAAGAGCGAACTTGTATGAAGTACCACGTGTCAATTTTTCGACCTTTGGCTCTGAAAACGGTACAAAAAAAACTACACTTCGTCCTCTTTCTATACCTTCTTACGAAATTTTAATCCAATGCTCAGAGAAAAAGGTATGACTATTTTCCCTAGGTCACCTGTTTGGAATGTAATTCATGAGTCTACAAAAAGACCAACTTCCTCAGATCATATCTCCGCAAATATAGCGCGAAAAGCTCTGAAATTTGGACCCGAGGTTCAGCACGATTTCTTCTCAAATGGGTTTTTTTTGCAACTTCTGAAACATCGCAGAAAAAAAAGTTATAGCGAAATTTCCACGATGACCTGTTTGGAGCAGCGAAACCCTAGAATCCAAAGCTCTGATACCAAATGTTATGAAACCAACTGAAGAAAAAGATAGAAAAGATAGATCAATGCCTTAGAATTTAGCTTCTTCGAGGGGGAAACCTCCTTTACATTACATAAATGAACAATTCTTGGATGATACAAATGAAAAGACCTCCTTTCTATATATAGGAGTCTAAGGGGTCGTAACATAATCAGAGCCGACATAACAATAATAATGTAAGGGCACAATAATAACAATAGTGGGCTTCTATGGGGCACATTAGTAACAATATGGGCACTACATGGGTACATCAATATAATAAGTGGGTTGTACTAATAACAATAAGGGGTTACACAAGTAGTATAGGGGCCTAACAGTCCTTCCCAACTTGAGCTTCCAAGTTAATAAGAATATTCTTGCACTTTTGCTTTTAGAAGTGCTCAAACCTCGTTGGCCTTTTATAACCTCTAGTTTGCAAGTTTTCCATAGAAGCTTTTAGATATTTGTAATCGTGGTTGTATATAAAGAAAATGGTTGTTCTCTATTCTGATCTGGACACTGAGAAGACAATATTAATTGAAGTGCTATACAACAATATTAACTGAAGTGTTTATATAAACAACTGGCTTAATCCCTTGGGAAAGAACAATGAAAGGATTATTTTCATTTTTTTGCAAAGCTTTTCTCCTATCATTTCCTCCTTGGATATTTAAGAATATATTGCAAGAACATCCATTCAAATAATAATTATGTAAAATCTTGGAAGTCTGATCCCATGCTTCTCAACTGGTTTTCAAATTTGAAAGTCACATATCATGATTTTCAACTAATTTTGGCATTATAAATTTTGTCTCTAGCATAATTGTGTACATGGATGTTCTCTTGGAGGTATTTTTTGTAAATTTTATCTTGCATAGGTTACTTCATTATAGGGCAATAAGGCTCTTGGTTCTTGGTGTTCAATACATTACTCTAATATTGTTTAGCTTAAGTTTTCAAGTGATTCTCTGATTATAGAAATGCCAGGGTCATTCATATTTCAAGGAATGGATATTAGTTCTTAATATTATTTCTGGGGTTGTTTCTATTTCCTATATGATGCTATTTCCAATGTAATCACTCATTATGTAAAAGAGACCTTAAGGTGAAATCCACTATATCTGGCTTGAGTGGGCCTAATGGTTAAGAGCATGTGTTTCCTCCTAAGAGGTCACAGGTTCAAAACCAGAGGGGGTAGAGTATGTATGCCTTCATTGATTTAGTGGTAAAATCATTGTGCGGAGGTGGGTCCCTTGTCCCACAAGTAAGGGGGTCTCATAAACCAATGTGGTTTTTGGCTTGGTTGTGACCTTAAAATTGGATAATCAAAATACCCTCTAGAAATTTTAGAATTGTATTTCAAAGGTATGAGAGTGCAAGGAAGCCTTTTCTTTAGTGAGGTGCATGATAAGGTAATTCTTGCCTTCAACAAGTAGAAAATCTTGTAGATGTCTGGAGGTTTATTTTGAAATACACCATTGTTTTGAGCTAGCCAAATGGAGCAAATCACCTCTACAACCAAAATTTTGTCAAATGTTCTAGTTGTAGTGCATTCATTTAATGCCTCTGTGTTATCTCCAATCCATTGTTGCATTTTACATAGTCTAGAGTGACAGCCCATATCTCATTGGTGAGATGAGAGTGAACCAAAATGTGATTTCGTGCTTTTGTGTTATTCGCTTAAGAGCACATGTGTTGGGACATGCCCATCCTCTTCTTCTAAGCATGTCTAGGTTGGGATTGCACCCTTGATTTGATACTTCGGGCCCCAACCTTGGTTGTAGATAGTTATCTTGCATCTAGAGGGTCTAGACTTCCGCTTGGACACCTTATTTGGTGCCAACCTATTCATAAAGATTCATCAATTGATTTTTCATCATCATATAGATCAATTTATATGTTGTTTATATACATGCACATAATCAATCTTCCTAAAACATGGTTGATATTTGTGTGCGTTAGACCATTAAATGCCACAAATCATAGTGAGATGTGCTTGAGTGTGGGTTACTTAATTGCATTGTGGGAGACCTAATATGAATTTAGAATGTAGATCAAAATAAGAAAGGTGCAACTAATATGAATTTACAATGTATATCAAGAGAAGAAAGGCGCATTGTAGAATGCATGTGGGGTCATAAGAGAGGCATCACGTCACTACACTAGGGATATAAAAATAAAGGGTATAAAAAATGTGAATAAAAAATGGATACATACAATATTTAGTGAAAATAGGGGTTTTATAAATTGGGAAGTTGTATTGGATTTATATTGGTAGGGGGTTAAATAATGTGATTTTTAGAGGTATTTTCCTGTATGTAGTCAAATTAATGGTATTGTTTAATGTCAGAGTCTCAGTGAGTGAAGCCCCCATGGGGGAAACCAAACGTTCATTGCTATAGATGTAACTAATGTAGAAAAATATTCCAACTAGCCTCGAAAAGTAAAATTCCTTGCATGTTGTGTAAGGGTGACCACCTTCTTAGGAATTGTCCTCATATTCCTAAAGTCTTAGAAATGTGGTCAATAGGTTCACATCAGCCTTTTTCATTAGCCTCTGAAGATCATGTTGGTGATAAACCTTCAACTAGTAATAATGACGTCCATGGGAAAAGGGAAAAGTTAAATTTCCATGTAAGTTGTGTGAAGGTAATCATCCCATTCACCTAGGTCCTCTTTTGGATGACGCTTCCAAAGAGTTGGAAAACCTTATAGCTTCCCAGCCTCATCTTCTGGTTGGTTATCAGAAGCTTTCCCCTAATCCTTCACTAGTTGATCATGTGATTGATCAGAAGCCATCTTTGGTCAACCCTGCTCTCTCAGAAAGTGAGTCTTGTGAGTCCATTCCTGACCAACCATTGGTTGAGAAAATGGTAGACATGGATCCACCTTTAGTTAATAGTACCTTTTTGGTTTAGAGTGAACCTCATACTCCTCAGGTTATTGTGGTTTCTTTAGTTTCGAATGAACTAGAGGGAAATCATCCCTTTCACGACATGCATGAGAGCAGTTCTCCTATTCCCATCGAGTGAGAGGGAAGCTCTCATGTTCCTACGACACCCCCTCCAATTAGTTTAGTTACTTCTTTTGATTGGAGTTAACTGGAAGGTTATTGCCTTCTGCCTTATGTGCCTTTCTAGATTACAGTACAGCCTTACCATATGGTCGTAGCTAGCATAGTAGAGACGAGGGTGCATCTGTTAGATTCTTTCCTCCGCTGCTTGGCAAACTTTAGGTTCTCCTCAACTTGTCCCCATCACCTAGAATCTGAACTAGTCAATCCTTATGGATCCTTCCTAAGTTAGCTATTCCTTTGGGAGGAAAGGTTATCTAGATAGATGTGATGGTTGTCCACAAACCTATATATTTTAACCTACTCCTTGGTCGTGACTATGTTTATATCATGGGAGCTCTTGTCTCTTCTCCCTTTCATGTGATGTGTTTGCCGCATGAAGGAAGAATTGTGATGATTGATCATCTTAGATTCATTGGTCCTGAATCAAATCCAAATCAACCATCATCCCTAAGTGGTTCTTATTTCCAATTGGTATCACCCATGCCACAGGTTATTGGGTTACTTGTTCCATGCCCACATCTACTGATGATCTAGTAGGTGATGTAGTACACCATGTATTAGGACTATTGGAAACTAATTTTTCCATTGGATCCCTAGACATGTATTCCTTCCAAAGTGTTGTTCTACTATCTGATGAGAACCTCTTAGAATCCATGGCCTCTTACGGTTTGTGAAAAAGGTGTTGGAGCAGAGTTCCTTGTCTTGTGTCAAGCTCCATAGAAAATGAAACAAGGACCATGAGGATAGTTCCTTTACTATGTAAATCACGTTAAAATATTAAATAGGTTCCCATGAGGATAGTTATTTTACTATTTCAACCTCGTTAAAAAATTAAATAGGTTCATACGATCATGGTTCTTTTCCTATATCAATCTCATTAAAAAGTGAAACAAATGACTTTTCAATTCGAGTCTTTTATTAGATCTCGTAAAATCCCAGTCGTGTCTTTCACTTGATTTCATAAGTGAACCTTCATTCCATCCACTTAGGTGAATGAAATGAAGCTTTGGGGGCATGTACCTCAAATTGAGTCTTTATGCTCGGGGCATGCAAACTTATCTCAAGAATAGTTTATCTTTGTTTCAAGCTTATGTAAAAATGAGACCAAACCCAAGCATAGTTTGTTTTCGTTTCAATCTTGTGAAAAAGGGAAACCATTTTCAAGTATACTCAAGCATACTTTCCCATATTTCAATCTTGGGTGAAAATGAAACCATTCCCATTTTACCTCTCGTGATTGTCATTTTTATCAGCCTATTTTTGCTAGATGAGCCTTGGACTTTTTATTCCATCATCACCATCTCTTTGGGCGATCTTATGCTTTCACTTGGTTGTTTTACCCTTGCCTGAGGAACATTTACAATGAGTGGTCTTATTAGCCACCCTCTTGACTTTCACATTGTTTTAGCAGTTCCATAATCACGAAACCGGTTGTTATCCTTTTATACCACTCATTCTTCTAGGTAGAGTCGTCTTTCAGCTTTTTTTTTACTCTCAAAATATGAAAAGATTGTCAAGTACTTGTATTTTCGAACTCGTTAAAGTAAATGAACTGATGTCTACTCAGTATAAGTTTAACAATTTTCCGAACTGAGATAGACTATTATATGAAAAAGGAATACCTTTTTCAAACATGGCTAAGAGGTTCTCTTGAATATTGTTTTCTACCTTTTCAGGTTCAAGAGACAAATTACGAAAATGAACCTGATGGAGTTTTCTTTTTGTCTCTTTCTCAAACTCTCCAAATATGAAAAAGACACCGAGTTACTTTTCCATCAGACTCATAAAAATTAAATTATGAAAGACTTGTCACCATGACGAGATGAAGTTCCTCCTTCCTATGACTCTTAAAACTTACTAGGATGGATTCATTCAAAGAATGGACTTATATGGAAAGCATATGCTATCACCTTCAAGCTTGTGATTAAAAATAATTTGTGTACTCACTAGAAATAGTGGGGAAAAAGTGAAAGTGAAACATCTCTTGTATAGGCAGCATGTCACTCTTGAACATGACACTCATTTGTTTCTCGTGTCAGGTTTGGGATATCCTCACTTAGTCACTTGTCCTTCCCGGTTTGGGTTATCCATTTTTCCTCTCATCTGACTATTCCACTTCATCATCATGACCCTTCGTCCTATGTTGAGTCAAATGTTGTGACACTCTGGAGTCGTGTCATCGATATGTTCAAGAGAAGTCCTATCTGTAGGTTTTACTACCTAGACATTTCTTGACCTTTTTCCACAGTCTTGGATCATACTTATTTATTCCACTTTATTCCTTGTTTTGTGTCCATGACGAGAGAATCATTATGGTCGTCCTTTGATGGGTCACTTTCCATCGAATTTAGCTCATTTGCTAGGAAGATGATCTAAAAAATCCCTTCCATTACCTTAGAGCTTGCATGCCTTAATGGCAAGTTATTCACATTCGATGACAGGTTTTCATCATTGGCCTTCAATTAAATGATTCCATGAGTCTTCAACTTCAAGTTCATTTTCACATTCATGGATTTTACTATTGTATATTGAGATCCATTATCATTACTAGTGGTTTCTCTCCTACCTGTTAATGGTTTACATCATTGACCAGTAATTGAGTACTTTTCTATAATGTTCAACTTTGACACATCTATTCACATGTTAGAATCCATACATTGAACGGGTCGAGACGAGGCACAAGGATCTGGATTTTTTCTGATAGAATCCAGGTTACATGGAGTTATGAGTCCTTCATGATTGTAGATATGTTTCTGTTGGATGGATGGCTACGACCATACCATGGGTTCATATTTACGATCCTTTCTATTCAGATGGTTGCAACCATAACAAGGATCTTTGCACATGATCCCTCTTATTAGGATTGTTGTGTCCATCCTGTGGATTCGTGTATCATTAGATGCCTATTCCTTTATTGTTAGTCACTATCATAAAATATTTTAGATATTTCTATGTATACACTTGATTTGCAGGTCTCCTGACGGTGTTTGTTTTAGTCATTGCACTAGCTTGTAAAGCATCTCAACCATCATTCCATGTTCTTGCTTAATGCTTTAGGGGGCATATGTTACATAGTATTTTGTCACACCTCTTGGACTCCCTTGTGTCATACCCCGGAGTTCCAAAACATTGACAACTATGTAGTTTACCCATCCTAATATGCAGAACATATCCTCCTTGAATAACTACTGAAAAGTTACCTTGAGTCTATCCAAAGAAAAATAAGCTCAAAACACTAATTTCTAGGTCAGCATGATTGTGACACTGATCTCTCGTGTTGATGGTATGTTTCAATATAGGATTCATGCACTTCCAGCCTATTTTTGGCTCAGATACTCATGCTAAACCCTTTAAGGCAAGTTTTCCCAAAATGGAGGAGAAGCTTCATGACCTAGAGGCTTCCAGAATGGTGAGCTAGATGTTGTTCATTGTGGATGTGATTGAATTCACCCAATATTTCCATTTGACCTTATCCCTATGAGCTTCATCCTTGAGACGTGGACCTTCCTCTATCTTTCGTGATATCTTGACTCGCTCTCCCTTCCTATAAGTTCATCCCCCTCCATTCCAAAAAGGTTGGTATCTGATTATTTGCACCCTTATGCTGGGATATTGCTTACATGCTATTCATTTTGGCTTAGAGAAGGAATCCTTGGAGGGCTTGTGCTTGGCCTTAGAGATTCACTAAAGAAGTGATTCCAACATCAAGGCCTAGGTTGTATGCTTCCTCTTTTGTTTGTTAATATATACAACTATTGATTCACCTTCCATAAATGTTTGTGTTGATGGTTCATTTATCTTAATGCTCCTTGGCTTGTTAAGTGGATTACATTTGAATTATGTTGGTTGCACTTTTATGCTTTGTTGTGGTTTTGGTCTCTTATGTAGGTATTCGGACAGCATGTGAAGAGAGGATTGAGCCTAGCAGAGAAACCGATAAATATCTTCAATAAAGGAATGCATCATAGCATCATAAAGACATAGGTCTCTTTCCTCTTCTTTAGTTTTGATTGTAGTCTAGGAAAGTGTCATGTAGATTGTCTCGTTTGTTGTTAGACACACCTATTGGGCTAGAGGGATCATCTCTATCTGTAGAGAGGATTTAATTGCCAACAAGGACCTTCACTCTGGTTTTGGTGATGAGACATTGATCACAACAGTGGGCACACAAGGTACACTTTCTCTTCATGCTAGAGAAAATTCTGAATCACATGCAAGTACAAGTTCTTTAAATGAGCCTCTTGCTAATGAACAAAATAGAATTGAATTGTTCTACACTAGAGTCGTAATCAAACATAATAAAGTGGAAACCTTGCTTGATATGGGCTCACTCGAAAATTTGATTTCAAAATCCTTTGTTAAAAAGTTAGGATTAGAGACCAAGCCTCATCTCAAACCATACCCTCTTGGTTGGGTGTGTGATAAAGAAAAATTACACGTAACCAATCATTGTAGCACTAGATTTGTGATTGCATCCAAACTACTAAATGAGGTTGATCTTGATGTTGTACCCTTGGATGTCTATGGTATTGTATTGGGTATTTTGTATTTGTATGACAAGAAAGCAATTTTCTTTTGCCATGGAAACAAGTATCATCTCATGAAAGATGAGGTGGAATACATCGATAGAGATCATCATGCTAAAGTTAGTGCTAGTCTATTAAGTGAAGGTCAGATGTAAAGATTGATTAATTCTAGAAAAGGGTGTATGATCATGGTTGTGAGAGAAAAAGATGTCGAGACATCTAAAGCTTTCCAAGATTGTGGTCCCCCTCATAAAAATAAATTGTATGAAATTGCTTCCAGCTACGATGGGCTTTTTCAGGAACCAAGTGGGTTTCCTCCAAAGAATGAGATCCAACATGAGATTCACTTGTAGCAAGATTCTCCTTTACTAAACATTGGTATGTATAGGTTTTCAGCTATCGATATGGAGGAGATAAGGAAGCAGGTGCAAGGATTTGCTGAACCAAGGGGTTATAAGGTCGAGTTCTTCTCCATGTGACTCATCTATCATGTTGGTTCTAGAAAAGGATGGTACATGGAGGATGTGCATAGACTATAGAGAACTCACCAAAATAACGGTGAAGAATTGGTACCCTCTCCCTTGCATTAATGATTTGTTAGATCATTTGAAAAATGTTATCTATTTCATAAAAATTGACTTTTGTAGTGGTTATCATCAATTCTCGATTACAGAACATGATGTATGTAAGATTGCATTGAAGACAAAACTCGAGTTGTTTGAATCGTTGGTGATGCCATTAGGATTATGCAATGCTCTAACCACATTGATGTGGGTGATGAATGCTATTTTTTTTCCTTTTCTTGATGATATTTTACTTGTGTATCTTGATCACATTCTTATTTATAGTAGGACATGGGATGAACTTGTGTGTCATGTTAAAAAAGTGCTTGATGTTTTTCAAAAAGAAAAATTGTATGTTAAAATGTTGACATGTGAGTTTCGGAAGACCTCTTTGGTTTGCTTAGGTCACATTTTCCACGGTGGAAAATTGAAAATAAATCCTTCTAAAATTGATGTGATTGTAAAGTGGACTAAACCCACCAATGTTATAGAATTATCTTTTTAGGTGTAGTACAATAATGAAGAAGGTTCATTTCCAACCTCTCCATCATTGCATCCCCCTTACATGCATTGACGAGTGCAAAGAAAACCTTTCACTTGGGAGGAAAGCGACAAAAGGCCTTTGATGTATTGAAAGAGAAGATCAACACCACACCAGTTTTGGACTTACTAGACCTCCAAAAACCTTTCGAGATTGAGACTGATGCCATCAGATATACCATGGGAGTAATTTTGATGCAGGAAAGGAATCATGTATGTTACAATTTAGAGACATTCTCCCAAGTTGTCGTGAACTATCCCACATACGAAGAGGAGTCATATGATTTAGTTCAAAGCCTAAATAAGTAGAAACATTATTTAATTAGAAAGGAGACCATCATTCACATAGATCACCAACCCTTCCAGTACCTTCAGTTGCATCCCAAACTTCAACACGCATGTCGTTTTAGGTGGACAAGATTCCTTCAGTAGTTTCACTTGGTAATAAAATACAAGAAGGGCATCAACAATAAAGTGGCAAATATGCTTTCTCTTCCTCCTATTCATGGATCTATAGTTTTCAAAAATGCCTCTTTATCTTTTGAAATTCATGTTGAATATTATGATGACAATGATTGTTTTAAGGAGATTTATGCAAATCTAACTCGTTGATCGCATCTAGATAATTACGATTTGCTGGGAAACTTGTTGTATCGCATTGGAAAACTATTTAACCACACCAATGAATGAATACATGTAATTAGAGAGGCACATACCTCTCTTGTGTTAGGTCATTTTAGTGAAGGGAAAACATTGTTTCATTTGAAGAGGTTGTATTATTGGCCTCACATGAAAAATGTTATGACTCAATATGTAAAGGGATGTCTGTTGTGTTTAGTTAGCAAGCCCACTAATAGAAAATTGGGGCTCTACACAACACTCCTTGTTCTGAGTCATCCATGGGAAAGTTGATGAATTCTGTAGGTGGTTTTCCTTTATTTAGGAGAGGTCATGACTATTTGTATGTCATTGCGGATCGATTTAGAAAAATGTGTGTACTAATGCCTTGTAAAAAGCAGGTCACTACAGAGAAGACTACTCATCTCCTCTTCCAATTTGTATGGGTCCACTTTGCACTTCCCACATCCATTGTTTGATTGAGACTCTCACTTTCTTGGAAAGTTTTATATGAGTTTGTGGAGAATGATGGACACCAAGTTGAAGAGGAGCACGACATTTCATCCAGATACCGACAAACAGAGGTTGTCAACTACACAATGATACAGTTACTTTGAGGTTATTGTGGCAAGAATCCCAACTTGTGGGACAAGAAACTTCCTTATGTACAACATACATTCAACTTTGGAGTGCATTCATCCACTCAGAGCTCACCATTTGAGACATGATTTGGTTATTTACCAAAGGATCCCTTAGACATGGTCTTTGGAAGAGATGAATATTCTAATTGGAAATATGACAGGGACAGAGCAGGGAATTTCATTCAATGAATTCAGATGATTCACTAGGTAGTGCAAGAGCAGTTGGAGAGGAGTGAAGCTCAATAAAAATACCGACATGACAAGCATCGAGTCAATAAAAAATTCTAGGTTAGAGACAAAGTGTAGCTCCACATCAACAACGGCAAAATGGAAAGGGAAGAAAAGAAGTTGTGATCAATCTGATATGGCCCATTTACCATATTGTAGAAGATTGGAGACAATGTTTTTTGTCTCGATTTTCCAGCATACATGTAGATGTACACAGTGGTGAATGTTGAAAATGTGAAGCTTTATCAATCTCCATTGATCATGGACACTGGACAAGCTACTAGAGGAAATCATTCTTGATACGAAAATAAGGACTTCACAGTGGGGAGACGTGGAGTACCTTCGTATTGGCTTCAAAGGAATGCATCCAAGTAAGGCTCGATGAATGGAAATGGACAAAGTGATGGACCAATTCCCTCACTTTCCAATTTACTGATAAATCTTTTTGTGGTCCAAAATCTCATTAGTTGGGAGGAATGATCTGACAGGATCCATAAATAGAAGTGTTCTTGAAGATAGCTCAAAAATAAAAGTTCTCAGATGGAAGTGAAACCAAGACCATAGTGTATTGTTCATTGCCCTCAAGTTATAGATGGATAAATTTCTGGTTAAACTTACTAAAGTGGCAGTGTCAACAAGGTAACTAATTGGCAGAATCCTAACACATCAAAACTTGCCATTGGAAAGGATACATTTTTCAAATATTTAATTTATCTAATAACCCTTATTTTACAACTGACGAATTTTAACTACATGGTTTGAAAAAAACAAAAAGATATATTTTTGGGGTGGCAGACCACCACCCTTGCTACCTCCAAATGGTCAATAACCAATGACATGGATATATATATCACATATGTTAAAAGAAAAGGTGTGTATTGGGTGTGCCGGCCACCCCCGATGGACTTGCCCAACCCCGATGGATCCAACGAATATATATGTATATATATATATATATATAGATATAGATATATATATATATATATATATATATATATATATATATATACATATATATATATATATATATAACACAAAACACAACCATTGACGATATATGTAACTGCCACTGTCAAGTTGAAACCACCACGCCATAATCATACATTTCACACCAAAAAAATAGTTATGTGGGGTTCAAACATGGAACCACGCAAACTAACATGCCTTAACATAGTACAACAAACCAACAAGCTAATGACCCATCCGTTGAAATGTCTGCCTGCTTTTTTATATATAAACTCAATTCATTTTCCCATCGGTAGGCCGATGGAGGGAAAATGAGGAACCTTGAGTGGCTTGTGTAATGAAACCATGAGCGAGGGATCTGAAAAGATGTTGAAAATATTATCTTAGAGGGCCAGAGGTGCTAGTGTGATAATTTTACAAGTTTATAGTCAATTTTACATGTTTTTGCACTAGGAATCCATCCGTGTAGTCTGTTTCTCTAATCGAGCTCTTCATTTTTAAAACATCATCCAAATTTTAGGTATAAGGGTTATTTTTGTAAATTTTCTTATAACTGATTTATTTGATGCCACTTAATAAAAGAAGTCCTCCCCACTTTGAGCAGGGCTTGGAGACATAGCTCGCATTGGGTGAACTCTGTAATAAAATCGTTCTGTCTTTGATCTCATGGTTTCTTTATGATTTTCATTTACTTTCATGTTGTTTAAGTTACTTGGTTAATATTGTATTTTATATGTAATTACGAATGTATCCTTAAAGTTAAAATATTTGGATCAACCAAAACCAACAAAAACACTAATCAATCCATTGAATACACATCCATATCTTATAAATTTAATTCTTCATATATATATTTTAAGATGATATACTTAGTGATTGATCCTTTAGTTAAGTTTAGCTCAACACCCTGCATAATATTTTTTTTTTTCCTTTCTCCTCCTTCCATCGAGTATTCATAATGTGGTCGTTAATTCCTTTTGATCATCTATGTTGTATTTGGAATGAAAACTGAGTTAAATTGCTCAAAAATGTAATTTTGGAATTTTATAGATTTTAGTAGATCTTCTAAATTTGGCTTACCTCCAACTTTAGCAAATTTTCTCTTTCTATCTCTAAGAATGTCCATACCACCAATCTATCTACCAAAATAATCCATTCCTTATCTATAAATTTGTTGGTCTGTCTATTCTATCTCTAACTCCAAATATGGCATTAAAACTACCAATTTCACCTTCTTCACGACACAGGTTGGAGCTATAATGATGTTACAGCTCCAAACATTTTTTCCTCTCCATGTCCCACTAAATTGTGTTTGATTTTACTTACCCATCAATTACAGTGAAAATTTTGATGCAGGTCAGAGCTCAGAGGTCAGGTTGTATTCCCTACTATCTACTCGCTTCCACATCCAACTTGCCTTGAGGCTAGACCAACTCGGGGTCCTGACTTCTGGGTCTAATTTTCCTCAATTTCATAAAGAATCAAGTACACAGACAAAGCCTGCAAAACACATCCCTTGGAACAAAATTCATAGAGCTTGCACTTCACCATGTAGGCATCATTTGTGCCACATAACAACTTTTGAGTGGTGCCATATCTCACTCGAATTTGGCCACTTGTAAACCCAAAAATATTTAATTTGCATACCATGTGTCACATTTTCATTGTTGTAATGTCACAAATGACATAATTTTGTTGTCAGCATTCACTTGTGCATTGACATCACCTGTTTTGGCCAATCAAAAACTACCATGTGTCATCCACTTGTCACCTTGTACAACTTAGAAAACTTATTTTTTCATGAATTTTATTTATAAATTTAAATTGGTTGGAATTATCAAATACACAATCATGGGTCGAGGGTCGAGCATGTATTATTTACTATGCATCCACACCTACTCCTAATATCTAACTTGCCTGGAAGCCTAAGTGGGTCCCATGAAGTCAGAGGTCAGGATTCGAAATAATTCCATGATTTGCATACTTTCACTCACTGCGACATCTGACAAGGCTAAATGTTAGATTATGTTGAGGGTTAGGGAGTATCGATGCCTGAATCATAATCTTACTAACTTGGAACCTTACCCTTCTTTCAATTCTCTCATCTTTCAAGTGCTGAAATTTGACCCATAATAACCTTTGATCCATGAATCCTTTTTCAGAATTCAATATACAGAGAAAATTTTAAGGATGGAAATTTATCTTAAAGTTTGAGAATTTGGTGAATCTCACCAGTCCATAATATGAAATATGTAAAATGTTTGATGATACTTTTATAAAAATATTCAATTTTCAAATAATTTTATATAGCCTCTATATAAAATAATGGCGATTTTTAAAGTAAAATAGTTTTATACTATAAAATTTGGGCAAATCATTTTTAGGAAAAATGGAAATTAGCAAACCTTTTTTTTGGAAAAAACATGGAATACTAGCCCACTTGCAAATATTAACCCCTAAAATTTTACATGAATATATCATTGAAAAGGAATTTTAGTTCTCTATTCATTTGTACACTTTTCAAGAGCACTTACGATGATATTTTGTACTAAAAATAGCTCCAAATTTTGCATTCCTTTATCATTAATATTCCACCCATTAATTCCTTTTCCATTAATTTTCCATCAATGACAACATATTTCTAATATTCTCCCCCTGTAGAATTGGTAACAATGCCATATGCAACAATCAAACAAAACAACAATACATAACACATGCTTAAAAAAGCAAGTGAAAGAAAGTATGCTTCTTACTTCTCTTATTCTCCTCTTCTGGATGTTTCTCCCCCTCTAATGCACTTCTTCTTATTTGGTGTACCTCTCCCCTTCTTTTTTTTTAGTGTAATCATCATTTCCCTTTTTAACATCAATGGAAAAGAAAATAAAATGTCCCCCCTGCAACCTTGCTCCCCCTCCCTTACTAATCCTATGGACCTATCAACTTCTATGTTTGAAATCTTGAGTGCTTTCTAGTTGCCTTTATTCCACTTGAGGAAGATCTAATGGAGGGAGTGTTGGCTTATTGGGCCTTGATCCAGGTTCGGAAGAGATGTTAGCCAAACAAATCCCACAGCTACCGGCCCTTTTGGCAACAGCCCGCCGAACGCGGACTGAGGTCTCACCTGAGGTAGCAGGGGAGGGTGCTGGAGCTAGGTTTCCACACCCTTGGGATATCTTGATGTGGTTTGGAGGAGCCACACACCGTTCTATGGCCTCGTGCCACTTTGCTTCCACGTAGATCCGAAACAAGGCAAATCCTTAATACTTATTATTACTTAGCTTGTTACCAATCCGATCTACCTCTTATAGTCTTTAAGCAAACATTTAGTAGAGATAACCAGTGCGTGCACCCAGAAATGTTATATATTTGCATAAACTTAGAGCATAAGCATAAGCACACATATCAAATAGATACATAAACCAGAAGTTAACTAGATCCACAATATTTTAGAATCAACATAGTATTTTAGAACCAACTTATCTTTATTCAATTCTTTTTCCAATACAACCAAATTTTCCCTGCACAATCAGCTACAGGGGTCCGCACACATAGTTGTGGACTCTACCAGGCCTCTGTGCACACAGCTGCAAAGCCTCTATCTATCTACCAACATCCTTGACTCGGACTTACAGACACAGAAAACATTGTCTTTACACAACCATAACACCAAGATTCCTCCAAAACATGAACTGCCTTCTACCCTTAGAGCCTCACTCTATCTATACATTCCCATGGTCCGTAGACCATGGACAAGCTGACTTACTTCCTATTATTGTATATTATTTCTTGGGCAGACAACTCTTTGACTCGATCTATTACATTTCGTGCTCCACATATTTCAGAGATTTACAATATTATTATCCTAACTTATAGGCTTTAAGCCCCAACACTATTATGCGGGACCTCCGCAACCCAATAAGCCCCCAACACAATCAGCATGACTTGTCCTGAGTCAGTCTTCGGTGCGGTGATACACGCTGCCTAGGCTCCACAGTTCACCTTCCCGTGAGTGATGCACTTCATTATGTTGCTCCCTCTTTATCTCCTACAACGCTTCTTCCAACTCCTCCTCCATTGACTCTACCAATTCATGCAAGCGATAATGCTCATTCTGCTCTACTCGGTTAACACAAACACCCCCTCATAGTATTTTAGCTCTAGCTGGGGTGCCCCATATGAGAAATCCTCATAGCAACGTAATCATTTTCCAATTTCGTATCTTTTATGCGTACCATCTACAGCAGCTTGTGTTGCAATTTTACAAGACGATTGCTGCTGTCTACGAGATCCCAGTCTTCAAGGTGCATCAGAGATGACTTGTTAACTATAATTCAACCATTTGTCTTCATATTTACAGCCTTTCCCTTATCTTTTATGGTTCACCGACCAGCCCATGGGTGAGGCAGTGGCATCCGGACCAATTCTGCTTTGTGTCTACAAATTTCTTGCACATCCCCTACCATCGATGTTGACTCTGCACGGTGCCCGCAACTGTCAACACAGTAATCTTCTGGAAGCCCTGCATCTTCATTGGCCATATCACAACCCTTGGGCTTACTCCTTGAGCATAGGTAATGAATAGTTCCATAGTGGTAGGAAGGCACAAGAGCTTACTGTTCTCAGAAGCACAACTCGTTCAGTGAATGCCCCCTTGTGATTTATAAGTGTTTCGAAATTCAAATTTGTTGGCTCTCACCTTTTCCAATGCCCTCATGTTAAGCCTGCGGCAGATCGTTCCAAAGCTGGCTCGTACCCCGTCTCTTAATTTCCTGCCTCCCACTCCCTTTTGCCATAACTCAGACATCTTGTCATGAATAGTGACAGCAACGGTCACCTCTTTTCTTGTCAATGCAGCAACGCAACCCTTTCCATGCAACTGCGACCCTTGTGACAGACCAAATCTACACACGCATCGGTTGTCACGCAGCTTCCCCCAGAGTGCTTTATCTTCCCACGCTGTCTTTCAACTGGCTGGAGCGATGAGACTGTCCTTTGGGCGGTTAGTCAGGCAGTCGGCCCACTAGTGTAGAGCTTCAGGCAAGTTCCATTTACTCTTCTCGGGAAGGGGTCTCCATTGAGTTTGTCAAGCTAGAACATGCCTCCATCGGTAACTTCTTTGACTACATAGGGTCCCAACCAGTGCATTTGGAGCTTTACAGGGAATTTCTCAAACTTGTAATTGTAGAGTAATACTAGATCATTTTCTTTGAACGTGCGCATCTCAATATGGCAATCATGCCAAGATTTTTCCTGCTGCTTCTGTACCTGTTGATGGAATCCTACCAGAAACTGTTCCTCCTGAATTTCTTCCAGTTATGCGATCATTTCTTCCAAAGCCGCATAGTCTGCCATGCCTATCGTTGATGCTATTCGCAAGCTAGGTACAATCTACTCCATCGGCATGATGACCTCCTTTCCATAGACTAACCTGCAAGGTGTCTGGCCCGTCAACTTCTTGCATGTTTTTCGATATGCCCATAGCACGGTGGGTATGTGCAAATCCCAATCGTTCCACTGTGCATTACAAACCTTTGTCAATTCAGTCTCCAAGATCTTGTTGGAAGCTTCAACGATTCCGTTTGCCTACAGATGGTATGGTGTGCTTTGTTGATGATATATCTGGAACTCCTTAGTGAGCTTGCTTATAGTTTCATTCAGGAAGTGCATTCCACAGTTGCTCATTAGGATTTTTGGACATCCGAACCCTGTTAATACATTCTCGAACAAAAATTTCGTAGCTATAATGTCCATGGAGTCCTTAACTAGTTGTGCTTCCACCGATCGGGTTAAGTAATAAGTCTCGGTGATGATATAGCATGCCCCCGTTTTTCCTGGAGGTGTGATAGGCCCCAAAAAATCGATTGCCCATTTCTCGAATGGTTGCAATGTCATCTGTGGCTTGAGCAACATTTCATCCCTTCATGAAGTTTTCTGAATCCATTGACATATGTCGCAGTCCTAATAGTATGCTTTGGAGTCTTGATGGAGAGTTGGCCACCATAGTCCTGTGTGCAAAATCTTCTGTGCTGTGGCGCATCTCGCATAATGTCCTCCTGCAACCCCCCCATGTGCGTCAGCAAGAATCTGTCCTCGCTCAAATTCTGGTACATAATGACATACTATTTCATCATTTCCCATTTTGTAGAGGTGCCCTGTAATGACAATAAACTCTGTTGTGCGTATCGCCAATTCTTTCCATAGTTGAAATGAATACCCCTGTGGCATGGTTCTGGTGGTTAAGAAGTGGATGATATCCTCGAAGTGGCTGTCCGTGATGTGCACTGCATAGAGTTGTGCATCAAGTAGCCCTTCCTCTAGGTTTGTGGGTTCTTCACCATTCTCAATTCGGGACAAGTGATCTAGGCCTACGTTTAGATGTCCCAGTTTTACGATGACTTCAAAATCATATTCCTAAAATAATAACAACCATCTACAAATGCGCTCCCCCAACACAGGTTTATTCACTAGGTATTTGAGCATAGAGTGATTAGTAAACATCTTAAAGTGTCCCCCAAGTAGGTAGTGACGGTATTTCTAGAGCGCATATACCATTGCCAGTCCCTCCCACTCTATAGTGGAGTAGTTCTTCTCAGCTTTGGATAATCTACGACTTGTGAACATGATCAGGCGATCAATTCCTTCTGCTCCTTCCTCTGTGAGTACTACGCCCAATGCAATACACGACATGTCAACAGGCACGTGAAATTTGATGTCCCATTTTGGAAAGACAGGATAGGATCTGATGTCATCTTTTCCCTGAGCATTTCCAGACTTTTGTTACATTCCTCATTCCAGCAATAAGTAGCGTCCTTTTTCAACAATTGTTCCATCAGTGCCGTGATATGCGCATAGCTCTTGATGAACTTTTGATAGTAACTAGTGTGTCCTAGTGTGGTGCGCAACTGCTTGACACTTCATGATGCTTGTAGATTGCGTATGACAACAATATTTGCTGGGTCCACCATGAGGCCTTGCCACAGACCACATGGCCAAGAAATTTCCCGAAGAGGATGAGGAAAGTACACTTCTTTAGGTTTAGCGCAATTTGGTGTCGTCGGCACGTATCTAGCATTAACTGTAAGCTCGCGGTATGTTTCTTAACTAGCCCAAATACGGTCCAAGCACCAAGATATACCTCTAAGAACTTATGTATAAATTCCTTGAATGCAGCTACCACGACGTGCGAGAATATCATCGACGCATTATTTAGTCCAAAGGGAATCACTATATACTAAGAACAGCCCCATTCGGTTGTGAAAGTCATTTTACTTCTATCCTCCGGTGAAATCTTGATCTGGTGGTACCCTGAGAAACTGTTCGTGAAGGAGTAAGCTTCCTGTCCTCTCACATTTTCGAGTACCTCATCTGTAAATGGTGTCGGGAATGGATCATTGACACATGCATCGCTAAGCTTTCTGAGATCCACACAGATGCAAATCTCTCCCTTCTGTTTCTTCTCCTGTACAACCATACGACTTACCCAGTCAGATTCCTCCATTATTTCAATTATTCCTGCTGCGAGTATTTTGTCCAACTCTTCATGGACCTTTTCTTTATGTTTTGTCTTCAACCGATAAGGTCGCTGCTTGACTGGCTTCACGTCTGACTTCAGAGTTATCTTCATCATTCCAAGGTCACCGAGGATCCCTTTTAGCTCAGTCATTTTGGTAGGGAATAAATCTTGATATTCTCGCAATAACTCAATGACCTTCTCCACTGTGGCATCATCCCAATAGTCCCAGAGCATTGCATACTTTGACTCCTCCTCCGTACCAATGTTTACTTGTTTTGTTTTTAGCGGAGTGGTGACGTCGGGGTCCTCGATCGCTGGTCTGCAAACCTCACGACTCCCTTCTATTTCCAGAATATTGATGTTTCTGGGGTCGTCCTCCTCATCTTCTATCTGCACATTGTAACATTCTAGGGCTTGGCTCAACTGACATGACTAGTCTGGCATCACTATTTCTTCTAGTTCTAGTGGTACCTTGAAAATGGTGTCCTTCACCACTTGCAATGCATCCTCAATAGTGTCCATCCATTGGTCCTCAAACAAGAATGTCCATAAAAACCCTTTACGCAAGATATCCCATTAGCCTGTACCATGTTGGAGTTCTGTTTTGGTGTACCAGTTCCTTGGGATGGCATCCAGGGTGTGATAAAATAAGTGTACCCACTTTGGTTGAGGCTCTTCTCCATAGGCCTGGGCCCATCTGGTGTGATGCCTACACAGGTCATCATGCCCATCATACTTTTCAGTTATTCATAGTTTCGGCTTACCAAACCTTATCTGCATCATTCACCTATAGTCACGCTAGTCTTTAAATGTTCCTTCATGTGTTCCCCACCAACGTGCAGGAGTCGTGTGCAATGCCCATTTCAATGTATCGAACTGCTGGTGCACTGGTACCACACTTTCAAACTTGGTCAGGAATTCATCTATTGCGGTCAACCCATCATACATTGACAATTCGCTATCCTAAGCTCTTACACAATATAGTGATCTAGTCATCATATTGCAATTTAGCATTGTTATTCTGTTTAGCCGATTATGCCACCACTCGTCTTGCTCATCTAAATCTGTAGAGAAAGACTCTACATGCTCCCATGATATTCTGCCTTCTGCAGTTGGATTGACCCAATCTTGATTGTGTGCAGTAATCTTGTAGATACAATCCAATTCATCATCACTTCCTACGTCATGCACGGGTTCAGTGTAATGCGATCCCTCAGTCGGGTCTAGCATAATGACTATGCAGAGTGACTTCTTCTCAAATATAATTTTCCGCTTCTTTAAATTAATGAACCCATTCATATTTGTGGCCCAGTCTATCCCTAACAACGCAGGGTAAGGGCTGCTTTCATCCATGATTTCTATTACCTCAAAGTTCGTTTGTGTGCTCAAACCTTCTATATCTATGGTAATTCCTTGTAGTCTTCCCATGGGCAGGATCTTCTATTGGTTTGCCATCCACAATCAAATAGGAGACCATTGCAGTGTGGGCTTGCCCATGCGTTTCCAAGTTTTTTATGTAGAACTTTTGCATCCAAGCCTAAGTCTAGAATGATCTGATCCATCTCATAATTGCCAATCTACACCGTTAATCACATTTCCCTTCCAGTACCTGAAGCATGTTTCTCCAATTTTCAGACCACACGCGGTTCACCTGATCCTGAGCACCTAGCTATCGATTCTTGTAAGCCTTTAACTGCCCTATTGTCACGAAGCAATTTCATGCATGTCTCTAAAAAGGTAGTTAGCATTGAGGGATCCCTTTCTGGCTCGGGTTTATCCCTACTACCTGGGGTAGAGACCTCTGCAAAGCTCTCCCTAGCTTCCAGACATGTCTCCTAGTGAACCCCTGCATCTTGCTTGGTTAGTTTCCCTTTATCCTCCCCTGTGGCCAAACCACTTCTGAGCATTATATTCAAGTTGGGGTTGTCTTCGCACGGTTCAAACCTCATCATTTGGACGTTATACATCGTCGTGGTTGGGTTGCCCTTTTCTCATGGATCTACGCTATAAGTGTGGGGCAATCTATCATTTCATGATCGAATTGCTCACAGTAGGGGCATGATATTCTGGTTGGATTAGTACAATCTCGCGCGTAGTGTCCTAGTCCTCTATAGTTGTAATAGATAAGCTGCTTGTGGTCCCTTCCAAGCCCCATTCCTCCTCGTCCTCGTCCTCACCCTTGGAACCCACCACACGCTATCACTGCAGCTGGATCCTGTTTGGTCCCTATAATACTAGTGATTACCCCATTACTATTGCAGTTGTACCCCTTATTAATATTGTTGTGCCCCTATTATCCCCATATTGTTATTACTGTGCCCCATAGAATCCCTCTATTGTTATCTTTGTGGCTTTATATTATTATTGTAGGTCGGCTGGGTTATATTGTGACTCCTTACACTCCTATATATAGAAAGGAGGTTTTGTCATTTGAATCATCCAAGAATTGTTCATTTATGTAATGTAAAGGAGGTTGCCCCCTCGAAGAGTCTAAATTCTAAGGCGTTGATCTATCTTTTCTATCTTTTCTTGAGCTGGTTTCATAACATTTGGTATCAGAGCTTTGGATTCTAGGGTTTTGCTGCTCCAAACAGGTCATCGTGGCATTTTCGCTATAACATTTTTTCTACGATGTTTCAGAAGTTTAAAAAAAAACCCATTTGAGAAGAAATTGTGTTGAACCTCGGGTCCAAATTTTAGAGCTGTTCGCACTATATTTACGGAGATATGATCTTAGGAAGTTGGTCTCTTTGCAGACTCCTGAATTACATTCCAAACAAATGACCTGGGGAAAAGCATCATAACATTCTCTCTAGGGATCGGATTTAAATTTCATAAGAAGGTATAGAAAGAGGATAGACTGTAGTTTATTGTATGCATTTTTTAGATCCAAAGGTCAAAACAGTGACTTGTGGCACTTTGTACAAGTTCGCTCTACTGAACTAGTCTATAATCAAGTCACTGTGGGATATTTCGCATAATTCTTCCTTGGAGAATCCAATTTGGGTCAGACTTGTGGCATTGAAAAGAGGACACAGAGGGCTACTTTAGATCAAAAATTCAGATCTAGATGATTGGAAAGTACAGAGATACATCAGAGGCAATATCGAGCTCCTACAAAGTGAAAAAAGGTGTGTAGATTTTCTTAAATTTTTGCTTAAGCTTGGTTTGAAAAATTATTTTGAAGGAACTCAAAGGGAACAGTAGAGCATTATTATCGGTAACTGATGCCTTGAGGAAAGAAAATGCAAACACCTAGTAAGGAACCTGAAAGCTCTAGCATGACTCATGAAGAAGAGGAAGAAATGCAACATGATATATCAAAATTACAAGACGAAGTGCAACAACTGTCCCTTGCACAAAAAGGAACACAATCTAAGATGGATGGTTTAAAGAAAGGCATAGAAGCTAAGATGGGTTGTTTAGAGAAAGGTGTAGAAGCTAAGATGAATGACGTGGAAGCTAAGATGGATGATTTGAAGATAGATTTGAAGACAGACATGGAAGAATTGAAGATAAATATGAATAAGTTGCTACAAGAAAGGGTCACTAATGGTGAAAGGGTAGTAAAGGAAACCCATGATGAGAAAAAAAGAAATGTTAATCATGATTCCATGGACTCTAATGTTGGATCAAAGACCCACCATATTCCAAAAATCGATATGAGGAAGTTTGATGGCAAGGATCCCGCAACATGGATATTACAGATGGAGCAATTTTTCAATCTCAATAATGTGCAAAACACACAAAAGGTACGTATTGTAACTTTATATTTGGAACCAAATCAGTTTGTATGGTATCAATGGCTTTGCTCTCGTAAAAAAATTATCACTTGGGCAATTTTTATGGAAGAATTGATCGCACATTATGAGGATACAAAAAGCAACACTTTTTTTAGCCAATTGATAAGTCTCAAACAAAAGGGTTCAATAATGGAGCACATTGAGGAGTTCCAAAAATTGAACATAAGGGTAAAAGATATTCTAGAGGAGCATAGGATTGATGTGTTCATAGGGTCTTTAAAGGATAATATCCAACATGATGTTTGCCTTTGGGAACCTGATTCATTAGAGAAGGCATTCAGGTTAGCAAGAAAAATGGAAAGCAAAATTATGGCAACCAGGAAGCATACCACTCACAACTATAAAGACGGAAGTGTTGTTGCCCGTAGTCTTCCACAACCTATAAGGTTGACACCACAACAATTGGAAGAAAAAAGAGCAAAAGGACTTTGTTACAGATGTGATAGCAAATACACTAAAGGTCATAAGTGTGCCGAGAAGAAATTATTCTACATAGATTGTGAAGAGGAAGAAGAAAATGAGCAAGAAAGGTCAAAAGAAGAGGATATACTCCAGGAACAAAGCCTAGATAAAGAAAAAATGAATCCGACCATATCTTGCAATGAATTGGCAGGAATTACCACTCCTCAAAACATCAAGATAGAAGGACAAATCAAGAAGAAAAAGGTAATAGTGTTGATTGATTCAGGAAGTACCCACAATTTTATTCATTGTAAGGTAGCAAGAGAATTGAATTGCTTCTTATATCTAGCACCAGAGTTTCAAGTGATGGTTGCAAATGGAGGAACAATAAATTTCTCGGGAAAGTGCCATAATATCAAGCTATCCATAGGAGAATATGTATTGACTAGCCCAATGCTTTCCATTCCAATGGGAGGTGCTGATGCTGTACTAGGAGACCAATGGCTACAATCCTTGGGTACAATAGCTTTTAATTTTCAAGAACTAATCATGAAATTTTCTGTGGAAGGAAAGGAAGTTGAATTAAGGGATATTGCAGGGAATCTGGGAAAGATAATCAGCTCTAACGGTATGACAAAGCTTCTAAAAAAGGAACAAAGAGGTGTAATTGCACAATTATGTTTGCTAGATGTGTCCACAATGGAATCATCTATTTCTCCAGATCTCCAAAAAGTCTTGGACAATCATTTCAAGGTATTTGAGACTTCCAAAGGTCTCCCACCTATTCGTGATCATGATCATACTATTCATTTGATTCCAGGAAGTGTTCCTCCAAACATCAGGCCATATAGATATCCCTATGCCCAAAAGAGTGAATTGAACGTATGGTTGCAGAAATGCTAGAGGCTGGTATAATTCAACCAAGTCAAAGTTATTTCTCTGCTCCAGTCGTATTGGTGCACAAGAAGGATGGATCATGGCGCATGTGTCCAGATTATAGGGAGCTCAACAAGCTCACTATTAAAGATAAGTTTCCCATTCCTGTCATTGATGAATTACTGGATGAATTGCATGGATCAATTTACTTCACCAAGTTGGATCTTCGTTCAGGATATCATCAAATCAGAATGAAGATTGAAGACATTCCGAAACAGCATTTAGAACTCATGAGGGTCATTATGAATTTTTGGTCATGCCTTTTGGCCTTACCAATGCACCTTCAACATTTCAAGGTTTGATGAATTCAATTTTCAAACCATTCCTTAGAAAATTTGTGTTAGTATTTTTTGATGATATACTAATCTACAGCAAGTCTTGGAAGGATCATGTTGAACATGTTGACAGGGTGTTACAACTATTGAAGGAGAAACAATTATATGCAAAAAGATCCAAATGTTTCTTTGGAGTACAAGAGGTGGAATATCTGGGTCATATTGTATCTCATGAAGGAGTTAAGGTAGACCCTAGCAAAATTAAAGCCATTAAGGAATGGAAAATTCCCACATCCATAAAGCATTTGCGAGGATTTCTCAGGTTGACAGGGTATTATCGCAAGTTTGTTCAGAATTATGGGAGAATAGCAGCACCTCTAACAACATTATTGAAGAAAGATGCATTTTCATGGACTCTAGAAGCAACAAAGGCATTCGAACATCTTAAAGAGGCAATGTGCCAAGTACCGGTCTTAGCTACACCGGACTTCACAAAAACCTTTATTGTGGAATGTGATGCTTCAGGAAATGGAATTGGTGCTGTTTTAATGCAAGATGAAAGACCCATTGCTTTTGAAAGTCGTCCAATAAAGGGAAAGTTTTTACAGAAAGCTATTTATGAGAAGGAAATGTTGGCAATACTCCATGCACTTAAGAAATGGCGACCCTACCTAATGGGAAGACACTTCAAGGTAAAAACGGATCATGATAGCCTTAAATACTTTTCAGAACAAAGTTTATCCTCTGAAGAGCAACAAAGGTGGGTCACAAAGATGTTGGGTTATGACTTTGAAATCATCTACAAAAAAGGGAAGCAAAATGTGGTGGTAGATGCACTCTCAAGAAAGGATGAGGATGTGGAAGCATTGTTGTGTGCCATTTCTATTATCCAACCAGATTGGATAAACGAAGCAAGGGAGGAATGGAAGAATGATGAAGAAGTGTGGGCACTTATTCGAAAGTTACAACAAGATTCCAGTATGTCTGATACATTTAGCTGGCAAAATGATTCGTTATGGTACAAAGATCACTTATACCTCTGTAAGAATTCCCAGCTAAAACAAAAGATTCTTATGGAATTGCACACTTCTCCCTTAGGAGGGCACTCAGGATTTTTAAAAACTTACCATAGGGTTAAGAAGGAATTTTTTTTGGGATGGCCTTAAATCAGATATTCAAAAGTTTGTGGCGGAATGTTTGGTTTGCCAACAAAATAAAGTTGAAACAATTAAGACACTGGGTCTATTACAACTTTATCCATTCCAAGCCAACGTTGGGAGGAGGTTTCAATGGATTTTATCACAGGTTTACCCAAGTCTGACGGAAAGAGTGTCATCATGGTGGTAGTTGACAAACTTACCAATTATGCACACTTCTGTGCACTATCACATCCATTTAAAGCCAGTACAATTTCTACTACATTTATGGAAACAATTCAAAAGCTACATGGAAACCCAAATATTATTGTAAGTGACAGAGATCCCATTTTCACAGGAAATTTTTGGACAGAATTATTTTCTCTTCTTGGTACTCAGTTAGCTCATAGCTCATCTTATCATCCTCAATCTGATGGACAAACTGAGATAGTAAACAAATGTTTGGAAGGATATCTTCGTTGCTTTGTATCTGATAAACAGACACAATGGGTCAAATGGTTGCCTCTAGCTGAATGGTGGTATAACACTTCCTTCCATACAGCAACAAAAATGACCCCATTTATGGCACTTTATGGGTATCAACCACCATCCATCACATCATATTTAAGAGAAAATTCTAAGGTTCAAGCAGTGGAACATCACATTGAACATCAACAACAAGTCCTCCAACTCTTAAAGGATAACCTCGTGTTGGCACAAAATTGAATGAAACAACAGGCATATCAACATCGTAGTGAAAGAAGTTTTGATGTAGGTGATTGGGTATTCCTACGGCTACAACCATATAAGCAAATGTCCCTCAAGCAATCTAAGAAGGATAATAAATTATCACCAAAGTATTATGGTCCATACAAGGTGTTGCAAAAGATTGGTACTATGGCATACAAATTGGAGCTTCCTGCAACTTCTCGATTGCACCCAGTTTTCCATGTTTCATGTTTAAAGAAGGTTATAGGCGACAATCTCCCAGTTCAAACAATATTGACAGGACTTGACGAGGAAGGAAAAATTATATTGGAACCGGAAGCAGTCACAGAAACAAGAACTCGACAGCTACGAAATCGATCAATTTCGGAGTGTCTTATCAAGTGGAAGAACTTATCTGCTGAAGATTCCACATGGGAGGATGAGAATTTTATACAGAAGCATCTAGAACTTCTCAAGCATTGAGGAAAACACTTTTTTGAAGGAGAGGGGCATGTTGGGTCCATATAATACTAGTGATTACCCCATTACTATTGTAGTTGTACCCCTTATTAATATTGTTGTGCCCCTATTATCCCCATATTGTCATTACTGTGCCCCATAGAATCCCTCTATTGTTATTTTTGTGGCTTCATATTATTATTGTTAGGTCGGCTGGGTTATATTGTGACTCCTTACACTCCTATATATAGAAAGGAGGTTTTTTCATTTGAATCATCCAAGAATTGTTCATTTATGTAATGTAAAGGAGGTTGCCCCCTCGAAGAGGCTAAATTCTAAGGCATTTATCTATCTTTTCTTGAGCTGGTTTCACAATAGATATTGACCTCATGCCTCGGTCTACATCCTGTAGGGTGGTGTTTGATCCATCAATAACTCATAACTATGGTATTCTCATTCATCATGGCCCACCGATCTGCAAAACTTACAAAATAATTGTTGGGGGGTCTGGGTAAACTTTTGCAGTAGGTGACAATTGTCCATGTTGTGCTTTCCTCCCACCTGACAAATTGCACACCAGAGCGAGGGCACCGTGCTTGGCCCCGCTTGTGCCTTTGGTCGCAATAGCGTTGCCCCCCCCCACTGTTAAGTAGTTTGTGAATATTGGACAATGATCCTTATTGTGGCCTTGGCCTTTGCACTTTACGCACCACACCTCCTTGTGTACTTCTGGCCTGGTTGCCTTCTCCTGTTTCAGATTCTTCATTTCCAAGCATAGGTTTTGTATTTGTGTGTGGATTTGCTAAACTCCCAACCCAGGATCCTGTATTGGAGTCTCATGCAACCTCATTGCTATTTCTAACGCTTCAGCTTGGGTTGAGATCTTTTGTTGTGATAATGTCATCCTCAGATGTGGTGTCAAAGATGCCACAAACCACGTGTAGTGCTACGCATCTGTTAATGTCATGTTAGCCTCTCGAATCGTATTCTTCAGTCTCTAATCCAGATCCCAAGGGATTTCACCAGGTAGCATCGTGATTTCCTTGAACCGGATAATCGACTACATCTCTAATTTCAACAGACTAAACTCCTTTTTTGACACATCCCGGATCTCTGCTATTCCAGCATTGGAGTAATTGCTAGAGTACTTAATATACCAAGTCAGCACCCGATCTTGTAGTGCACTCACCAGGGTAGCCTTTTTAATATTATCATCCATAACTTTGTGTGCTTCCCACAATGCCCTTACCACGAACTAAAATTGTTCTGGATCTTCACTCCCTACTCCTTTGAACACATGAAACTTAATCGCATTTGCCATGTTGAACTTCTAGTTTACGTGAAAGTGTGTTAAGGCCACCTACGAACTCGTACTGCTTCTGATCCAATCTATCTTCACTCTCTTTTTTTTTCCATAGGATTCCAAGCTACCTACATCAAAACACCCCTTAGGCAGATCCCGATCCCAGAAATGGAACCATTTGTTGGCTTATTGGGCCCTAACCTAGGTTCGGAAGAGTTATTAGCCAAAAAAAATCCCGGAGCTACTGGCCCTTTAGCAACAACTTGTTGAGCGCGGACTAAGGTCTCACCCGAGGTAGTAGGGGAGGGTGATGGAACCAGGTTTCCACACCCTTGGGATGTCTTGATGTGTTCTGGACGAGTCAAGCACTGTTCTGTGGCCTCGTGCCACTCTGCTTCCACGAAGATCCGGAACAAGGAAAATCCTTAATACTTATTATTACTAACCTTGTTACCAATCCGGTCTACTTCTTATAGTCTTTATGCAAACATTTACTAGAGATAACCAGTGTGCACACCCAGAAATGTTATAGATTTGCATAAACGTAGAGCATAAGCATAAGCGCACAGATCAAACAGATACATAAACCAGAAATTAACCAGATCCACAATATTTTAGAATCAACACAGTATTTCAGAACCAACTTATCTTTATTCAATTCTTTTGCCAATACAACCAGATCTGCCCTACACACATAGCTGCAGGGGTCCGTGCACAGAGCTGCAGACTCTACTAGGCCTTTGTACACATAGCTACAGAGCCTTTATCTATCTACCAACACCTTTGACTCGGACTTACAGACAGAGAAAATACAGTCTTTACAAAACCATAACACCAAGATTCCTCCAAAACACAAACTGCCTTCTACCTTGAGAGCCTCGCTCTATTTATACATTCCCATGGTCCCTGGACCATGGGTAGGTCGACTTACTTCCTATTATTCTATATTATTTCTTGGGCAGACAACCCTTTGACTCGACCTATGACATTTCGCACTCTGCATATTTCGGAGATTTAGAATATTATTATCCTAACTTATAGGCTTTAAGCCCCAAAACTATTATGCGGGACCTCTGCTACCCAACAGGGAGGTAAGAGGAACTAATCCTAATTTTTGCCTTAATTGCTCAAAGTTATCCTTCGAGAGAGGTTTGGTGAAGATATCAACTACTAGCTCTTTTCTAGGTATGTACAACAACTTGAAATTTTGATTTGTAACTTACTTTTTGAGAAAATGGTACTTTATTGGAATATGCTTTGTCTTTGAATGAAAAACTAGATTGATGGACATGATGTTGGAACTTGTGTTGTCACAAATGATATGGATAGGATGACCATATACCACTTCTACATTTTGTAAGGTATGATTCGTCTATAAGAGTTGAGTGCAACAAGAAGTTGCTACTATATATTCAACTTCAATAGTAGAGAGAGAAATTGATGTTTTCTTCTCACTCAACCATGAAACAAGTCATTCACTAATAAAGAAAGCACCATCTCTAGTTTTTTTTCATCCTCTACATCACCTACCCAATCAACATCAGTGAAAATTGTTATTGAAAAATATTTACCTTCGGGGTACCAAAGTCCATATTTCATCATGGCTCTAAAATATTTGAGACTCCTCTTGGAAAAAAGTAAATTACTAGGTCTAAGGGTTGCTTGAAATCTTCCAAATTTACCAATTGCTTGAACGATATCTGATCTTGATGTTGTTAGATATAAAATACTGCGAATAATTTTACCTATATAAATCTCGATCTAGTTTTGGTGAATCATCAGCCTTAGTGAACTTGCAACTTGTTACCATTAGAGTGCAAACTGAAGAACATTCATCCATGCCAAATTTCTTCAAAAATTCCTTGAGATACTTACTTTCTAAGAGAAAATTTCCATTCGAAGTCTATGCAATTTGTCAACCATAGAAATAGGAAAGTTCCTCAAGCCTAGAGATCTTAAATTAAACCTTCATATTAGTTGCAAACTAACAAGTTAGTTGATCTGAATCATTGGAAAAAATAATATCATCAACATAGACAACCAACACTATAATTTTTCCATCATTATATTTTAGATACAAATTACTATCAACTAAAACTCTTTTAAAACCACACTCGAGTAAATAACTGTCCAACCTGGAATACCATGCCCTTGGGGCTTGCTTTAGATCATACATGAACTTCTTTAGTTTACAAACATAATGAAGCTAATCTGACAGCTAAAAACCATGTGGTTGTACAATATATACTTCTTATATACCTCTACCTATAACTCTGCATTTATGAAATAAGAGTTGACATCCATCTGATATATCTTGAATTTATTGAAACAAGAAAATGGAAAAACAATATAATTGTCTCCAATTGAGAAGTAGGAGAAAAAGTTTGACCTATGTTGAAACCTTCAATTTGTGCATATGATTTGAAAAATAAATTTTCCTTGTTTCTAACCACTTCACCTCTCTCATTGAATTTGTTCTTTTAGACCCACTTCATGCTAATAACATTTTTTTTGTTTGTCTATGAACAAGCTCCCAAGTTTAATATTTCTTGATTTGATCAAGCTCTTCATGCATGGAAATTACCCAATTATCAGCTTGGCTGGCCAAAGCAAAATCCTTTGGTACCATCATAGATAATAGATTTACATGTGTTTGAGTAGAGGGAGTTAATAACTTTATTCTTGTTTGTACACCTATACTTAAATCACCAATATTTTGGTTAGTTGGCTGGTGTTTTTGAACATACCTTGCAAGATATCTGGTTTGAGGAATGTGTCAATTTTTGAAACTAGGGTCAAATTCAACATTGGACAACTCATATGATTAAGATAATATATGCATTAAATTTCTCTTTTCAAGAGGACAAAAATCGACCTAAAGATCACCTAATTCAGTTAAACAGAAATTAAGTTTTGAATTATTTTCTTCATGCATACATTATGGAATGGGTTGGCCCTAACCACATGAGTAACTTCTTGGGTCAACTTAGCCCCAAGTTAAACCTCAAGAAAAACTATAAAACTAATCAACCTCAAGTTCATTTCAACACAATTGATCAAGGCATGTTTCTATTCTTCTATTTTGTTTTGGCTCACATAGGTTCATCGATAGAACTTCGCATTGGGTTTGAAATTAAAAATGAAATGTTTGCTCTGGGTTAGGGTTTTCTGGATCTCAGTCACTGAAACAAAACTAGAGTTTTTTGTCCTTGGTTGTAGGCATAAAATAGGCAAGAGAGCTACTTTGGCTCTCTAGTCACTCAGAGACAATTCAATGAGAGTGACTTTGGGTTCAGAGGTAGATCGGAAGGATCCAGTCCCCAGTCCCTCGCATCAAGTAGATTTGGGAGCGACCCTCTCATCACATTCTCTCACATAACTCAACTAGGGTGTGACTCTCGCTCACTGGTCACTCACACAGCTCGATAAGGGAGCGACTTTAGGTCTTTGCAGTTTAGTGCCAAAATCACATGCATAGATACCTCCTGGGTGCGACTTTGCAGTTACGGTCATTCGCACATTGTATTCATGAGGGTGACCCAGAAGCTTTAGTCACTCACAAACAGTGTTGATGAGAGCAACCAAGTCTAGATCTAGGGTCTTGACATATTCACATCAGCTCACTTCAGTTATATGGTAGATCCGTAGACCTAGTTCATTGTTATCCACTGAAAATCATATGTATTAAGCTCATTGTACTCTCTGCTGAAATATTTTTATGACGACCTACTATAGAAAAATATTTGGAAGGGTTCCCCCCTTGTGGGGTTTTTCCCTCATCTTGGACCAATATGTTGTCTCTTATGGCTGTGTAGTTGTCTTCTCTATCACTGCATATATTTTTATTTCTTTAGTTACATTTATGATTGATTATATTGCTAACAAATTGGATGCATTGTTAATGAAAATATAAATTGGGCTAAAGTAACTAATACAACATTAAAAAATAAGAAAATCTAACATGGTATCAGAGCTAAGGTGAAAGTCAAGCCCAAGAGAATACAATATTTGAAGCCCTCTCCTTCAGAAAGCAAATTGCCTATTCAAGGTTAAGATGTCGTCCTCTACCTTCAAGGAGTACAAAAAGTTGGGCTATGCATCAAACTTTGCTACATGGAAATTTAGATTAGAGATTATAGATGAAAAAAACGATGTGCTGGAATATATCCAAGGAAGAATGCCTGAGCCTCCAAAAAATTCTCTCTCTTCTCTCAAGAACAGGTATAAGAAAGGTGAGTCGAAATAAAAGATAATTATAGATGATGGTTTACAAGATAATTTACTTTCTTATGTTGGGAATTCAAGAAAGTCTAAACATATGTATGACAAGATATCTGGCATGTATGACAAGATATCTGGCATGTATGAAGTTAACAAATTAAATGAAATTATCACTCTAAAGATCAGCTCGAGGAAACTAGGATGAACATTTAAGGGGAAACGGTTCAATCTTACATTATTCAGCTCTCTCGCCTTAGATATCAATTGTAAAGGGACAGAGAAAATGTGTTGGATAGGGAGCTTGTAGTTGCGACTCTTAGAGGTCTCCCTCCCATTTGGGAAACCATCATTACTACAATGAACAACAACAATGTCCATTTGACATTTGATGAAATTGTTGGGAAACTCACGCACGAAGAATCTAAGATGATAGCAAGAGGAAAGATTCAAAAGCATGAAGAAGGAGAGCATGCTGCATATATCACTCATGTAAATAAGAATAAAACAAAAGGAGGTCCATCACATAAGCCTCCTTATCAAAAATAAAAAATAAGAAATGAGAAATTATTATATGAAGTTGAATGTCTACATTTTCATAAGAAAGGTGGCTTTTCTCGTGACTATCTCGAGAAGAAAAAAAGGCATCACTACAACACTAGAAGCAAATATAATGACAAAAGAAGAAAATACTATCAAAGGAAGAAATATGATAAAAGGTTCGAAAGAAGAATAGACTCCTCAAATGATCGTGAAACACATCGCTCTTCTCAAAATAGATCAAAGGCTCCCAGGTATGAAAGTAATGTTATAAATAAATATGAATACATTCTTATTTCTTATCTTACTAGTTCTTCTCCACTGGATTTGTGGGATAGTTAGTTGGTTGATAGTGGGACCACTCATCATTTCTTTAGTTATAGAAAATTCCTCTCTAATATGGTAGAGAGGGAAGCTAAGCTAAACATCATTCTTGGAGATAACTCTGCTCATCCCGTGAAAGCTTTTGAATCCATAACATTTCTGGTAAATTATGAGGAATCAGTTTTGATGTGTGATGTCACGTATGTACCAGGATTAATGAAGAATTTGGTATCTGTATCTGCATTAGAAGAAAAAGGGATAAGGGTTGCCTTCATCAAAGTTAAAGTTATAACTTGGCATACTAATTCACCTATGCGAGATACCTTGACACTAGGATCGATATTTTAAGGACTGTATAGGGTCACTGGAAGACCTCTCTTTGCATTGGTTCATAATACCAATCATTTGAGCGAATTATGGCACCACAGACTGATTCATCTTCATTATGATGAAATTCCAAAACTCAAGGAATTGGTCTATGTTATTCCTGATTTTTAGGCTCATCATGATAGTGTTTTCCGAGGTTGTGCAAGTGGAAAGAAACAAGGGTACCATTTCCCTCAAGTAAGAACAAAAATCATGACACCCTTATTCTCATTCATTCAGATATATGTGGTCCAATGTGTGTACATTCTTTTGGTGGTCATCTCTACTGCATTACCTTTATCGGCAACTTCTTAAGAAAGACATGGATGTAATATCTTAAACACAAGGATTAATCCCTTGAAACATTCAAGGATTTCAAAGCCTTGATCAAAAATCTATTAGGAAATAGAATCAAAGTCTTCAGGTCTGACAATGGAGGAGAATACATGTCAAAATAATTCATATCATTTTGTAAGAAAGACAAAATCAAGAAGGAAATCATTGCTCCATATACTCCTAAGCAAAATGGTCTAGCCGAAAGAAAGAACAAGTCTATATTAGAAGCTTCCCATGCTATGATCCATGATCAAAAGGTGCCAAATTTCATTTGGGCCAAAGCTACATCTACTATTGTCTATGTTTAGAATAGGGTGCCTCATCAAGATTTAGAAAACAATACTCTAGAAGACATATTCATAGCCATTAAGACTGGTATCAGTCATCTTTGTGTATTTGTATGCCCAGTATATTTTCATGTTCTAAAAGACAAAAGGAATAAATTGGAAGCTACTTGTAGAAAAGGTACATTTGTGGGTTATTATGAAATTTCAAAAGCATATAGAATTTATACTCCTGGTCAAAGGAAGGTTGAAATTAGTAAAGATGTAACATTTGGTGAAGATGCAACTTTTGTAAATTAAAGATACCTTCCCCCACCTCCTTCCCCCAAGGAAGAGAATGATGACTGGGATACTATGGGTAGTCCATCCCCACCTCAGTCCGATATGGTTGATGATCCCATAGAACCTATGCATCCATTAGATCCTCCTCCAAGTGATCCTCCCTATAATAATATACCACTTTGGATTTGTGATATGTTACATGTTACTAAAAGAAATGTCCCCATTCGCAGATCATTCAACGAAAGGAAACAACCATGCAAGTATCATGGATATGTTTATGCTATGAGTACTATGATTCACGTTGAACCATCCAAATTCAAAGAAGTTTTAAAAGAACAAGTTTGGAAAGATGTTATGGATGAAGAATATGAATCAATTATGAAAAATGATGTATGGGATATTGTACCTAGACCAAAAGAGAAGTCTATTGTGACTTCAAAATGGCTATTTAAAATCAAACATGGAATTGATGGCAGAATTGAGAAATATAAAACAAGGTTCATGGCTCGAGGCTTCTCTTAGAAAGAGGGAGAAGATTATGATGAAATATTTTCTCCCATAGCTCGATATACAACCATTTGTTCTATAGTTTCCCTTGCTGCAAGTCAGGGATGGACTTTTCATTAGATGGATGCAAAGACCACATTTCATAATGGCATGTTAAATGAAGAGGTATATGTGGAACAAACTCAAGGTTTCGAATTAGAATATGGAAGAACACATGTTTGTAGTTTGAAGAAGGCATTGTATGGTTTGAAGCAAGCTCCCTGACCTTGGTATGCACGTATTGACAGCTACTTAGTGAAGCTGTGATTCACAAGAAGAAATGTTTATCCCAACCTCTACTTCAAGGTAGTCCAAGCTATGCCATTGACTTTTGTTTTATATGTTGACAATCTATTTTTGACAGGTAGTGAACCTCTACTAATCAAATGTAAGAGGAAGCTAGCCTTTGAATTGCAGATGAAAGACCTAAAGCATTAAGCATCGCCAAAGCAAAATACATTTCCATTAGCATGGCTAGATGTGAAGAGTTTTGGTTGACAAATCTCTTTGGAGAGCTTTTTGACCAGGTCTTAGATACTACAATGATTCACTGTGACAACAAGAGTGGAATACGTTTGGCAAAAAATCCTGGGTTTCATGATAAGTCAAAGCTTATCAATATCCAATATCACTTCATTCGAGACATGGTGTAGAGAGGAGATGTCAAGCCCCATCACATATTGACAAAAAAACAAATTGCAGATATTCCACAAAGGCATTACCCAAGAAAAAGTTCTTGGTATTTAAAGAGAAGTTTGGACTAAGCTCCTTCACATATCGACAAATGAACAAATTGTAGATATTCTAACAAAGGAATTACCGAAGAAAAAATTATTGGTCTTCAAAGAGTACCTTGGACTGATGGATGTGTCCCCTCTGGATGAGGGGAAATGTTGATCGTGAACATTGAGCCAACTCTTCCTACCCTATTTTAGCTGCCAGGGTGACGAATTGAGATGGAGAACCCCTGGGCTTGAGGGAACTTTAGGCAATAGGGTGTTATTGTTATCCGTTACCCATAGGGTTGGAGTTGTAGCTCACCCTATCTTGATATTTGTAGAGTATACACCAGTTGGCATCATACCCACAAGTCGGGCTTGTTGGGAGTACTTCTCCTCATCCAGCTAATGATTGAGAGTGTATTTTGGGGTGTACAACCCAAGGGGATTATGATGTAGGTGTTCTACCACATGACTATCTAGGGTCATCAATGGGAGGATCAGTAGGAAATAGGATGGGTTGAGATAACATGATATGATTCAAGGGTTGAGGGTTCACTCCCCTGTATGATGAAATATCCTATTGCTAGATAAGGGTGAAAGTTATTTCTCCCCTATTCTTCTTCTAGATATGATAAAGTTTTAGCAGATAGAGTTGAGTAGAGATAGTCTTGAAAGATTGATCAACTAACAGATATTAAAATGTGGAAATCTTCTTCGTTGAGAGGGAGTGTTAATTTTTCTAGCTAGGGTCAAATTCCAAATTGGAAAACTCAAATGATCAATATAATATGTGCATTAAATTTCTCTTTTTGAGAGGACCAAAAACAACCTAAAGATCACCTAATTCGGTTAAATATAAATTAAGTTTCGAATTGTTTTATTCATGCATACATTATGGAATGGGTCAGCCCTAACCACATCAGTAACTTATTGGGTCAATCTTAACCCGAATTTAACCCTCAGGAAAACATATAAAAAGAAGCGACCTCAAGTTCATTTGGACACACTTGATCAAGACACATTTTTATTCTTCTATTTTTTTTTGGCTCACAGAAGTTCATCTACAGAACTTCTCATTGGGTCCAAGATTACAAGCGAAAGGTTCACTCTGGGTCAGGGTTTTCTAGATCTCGGTCACTAGCATAGAATTAAAGTTTTTCGTCCTCAGTCGTAGGCTTAGAATACACAAGAGAGTGACTTTAGCTCTCTAGTCACTCGGATACAGTTCAATGAGAACAACTATGGGTTCATAGGTAGATTAGAAGTATCGAGTCCCCAGTCGCTCGCATTAAGTAGAGCTGGGAGCGACCCTATCGTCACAGTCGCTCACATAGCTTAGCTAGGGTGAAACTTTGGCTCACTGGTCACTCACACAACTTGATAAGGGAGAGACTTTGGGTCTTTGGAGTTCGGTGCCAGAGTCGCATGCATAAATACCTCCTGGCTGCGACTCTACAGTTACAGTCGCTCGTACATTGTATTCGTGAGGGTGACCTAGATGCTTTAGTCACTTGCAAACAGTGTTGATGAGAGTGATCGATTTTATATCTAGGGTTTTGACATCTTGATATTATATGGCTTTAGTTATATGGTAGGTTTGGGTTTCTCTATTGTTATAACAGATCTGTAGATGTGGTTCACTGTTATTCACTACAAATCATACTCTCTGCTGAAATATTTTTATGACGATCTACTATAGAAGAATATTTGAAATGGTTTCCCACTAGTGGGGTTTTCCCGTAGTCTTGGACCAATCTACTATCTCTTATGGTTGTGCTATTGTATTCTCTATCATTGCATATATTGTTCTTTATTCAGTTATGTTTATGATCCATTATACTCCTAACAAATTGGATGCATTGTTAATGAAGATATAAATTTAGCTAAAATAATTGATATAGCATTGAACAATCATAAAATCCAACAAAATGATAGGATCTTCATTATCTTCATTTGAAAGTGGCTCATCATCCTTCTCATCATTGTTAACTAGTTGATTGGAGTTGGTATTTACTAGTTGATTGTCTTCATAATCAATATGCTCATTCAAAAAACATTAGTACATTAAACTATCCTCTTTGTATTCTTGTTATAGTATCTATAGCCCTTGCTATTGTGAGAATATCCAAGAAAAATTCCTTCATCATCTCTTTGATTGAACTTACCAAGACTTTCATTGTTCCTTTTGATATAACACGTGCTTCCAAAAACTCTTAGATGCTTGATTGTTGCATGTCTACCATGCCAAAGCTCATATGGGGTCTTATCACTCTTTGGTCTGAAGTTTGCTTTGTTGAGTATCACCATTTCTGCGTGTATGGCTTCAAAAAAAATGTCTTTTGAAGTTTTATTTCATCCATGATGGCTTTGGCCAATATCTAAGCTAATATATTGGCTCTCTCTACTACACCAATTTTTTGTGGAGTCTTTGTTATGGTAAACTTCATTTTGATCCCACATTTCTTGAAAAAGTCAACAAACACTTTTGAGTTTAACTCACCTCCATTATCATACCTTATGCTCTTGATTTTACAATTAGTCTTATTTTCAGCCACAGCCTTAATGTCTTTAAACTTCTCAAATTTTTCTCTAATAAATGAAGCCCATGTCATTTTACTAAAATCATCAATGATAGGCATAAAATACAATTTACCTAAAGGTTTCTAAGTTATTGAAGGACCACATAACTCCATGTCTACTAATTGTAATGTCCTACTCATTGAGTTCTCCTTATACTTGAATGGTACATGCACTTGTTTTCTGATCCAGATCTCTCAGCTACCATAATTAACCAAGATATTTAACTTCTATTATGTTAGCATAATTGCATGTGAATGAGTATGAAAAACCACATGTTCATACCTTAAATAACAAAAAACATAAAAGCAACCATCAAATCAAGAACACATAGAAGTTCATAACAAATTTCACCCAGTGTGGGTTACGTCTCTGGCCCCAGTGTCAAGAGTTGGGAGGCCTCTTCATTACATGTTGTAATATAATGATGAATACATGAGGTATTGTTTTCCAATGAAAGGAAGAACTCCCTTAATGAGAGTGGCATGTCTCTCCACAAGACATTATTATATAAGAACTCTCACTCATCTAAGCTGTCCTTCAACTTGAGAAAATATCGAACTCTCACATGAAGTGGCATACAAGGATCATCCAACAAAAGTAGCATACATGGATCTCAACATCAAAAATAATCTTAAGAAAAATAAAAATAAGACATGGCATCAATGCATCTCATACCTCCACTTCTAAGGATGGCTTAAAATGCATAACTCTATTGAAGAAATGGAAAAAGTTGTTGAATTATTGGTGAAACATTGTCAAATATGACCATAAACTCAACCCCTTTCTGACTCGGCCAAATCTGAGCTCTTGGGGAATATTTTAGATTCCTCACATGATTATATTCTAGACACTATCAAAACATATGCTACTAAAATGAAGAAATGGATTACACCATTATGCTCTTGGCGAAAAACCTTCAAAATTCTGAAACCTTAAAAATTCTTCCCCTAGGGATTATTAAAGATTCCTCAAATATTCCTCATAGAGAATATTCTTTGTAATATTCCCTAACATATTATCTAGCAATATTCCTAGAATCTTCTTGAGATTCATGTTTTCATTGGCCTACCTATGCCCTCATATCTCATATATTCTCCATGGTTCCCTTTAAACCATTTGAATGGAACTTTATAAAAATGTGGGAGGGTGAATAGGACAAAGTCTGTAGTTTGTACAATGGTTGGCATAGTCATATTAACTTAATTATTTTTAGGGAGATTTTCAGTTCAAAACCCATCAATTGCTAATTTTGCTCTAATATGGGTTTAAAGCTCAATTTTGGCTTTGATATAGTTTTCAAACCATATAATATATGGAAATCATATGTCCATATTATAATGACTCCAAAAACCATGTGAATAAGGTAAAAATGGAGGTTTCACCATGCAAAGGCCACTTGAGCCTAATTTGAGGTGTCATGTGGCACCAAAAGCTTGGGCCATGTGGCAGGTTCTCATTGGTCCATATCATATGCCCCCTACTTGCCATGTGTTGACTTGCAGTGTTGCCATGTCACTTGCTTTTGTGTCCCCCCAGTTTGTTGACTGGGTTGCAACATCAGTTTTGTGGGTCCTACTAGGCCTTCTGACTTTTCTACCATACTGCCTAGGGATTTCCACGTGGCACCCTAGCTTGACAATGACTTTGACTTTTTCCTAGTTTGACAAAAACATTGAATTTCCATAACCTTTGCATACGAGCTCGAATTGAGGTGTCATTTGTGCCATTGGAAAGCTTGTGATGAGCTCTTCGATCTGAACTTTGTTTCAATACAATACAAAAAATTTGATTTTTGAGCCTTTCCTTAGCCTTCTTTAATTTATGAGCATTTCTAGAGCCACCTATATCATTTTCGCAACTGACAAGGCTTGCAAATAATATTTTTAGGATTTGAAAGCTTTGGTAGATCTTTGACATTATTCTTCTTGCCTAATTTGATAATCTGATCAAAGTTCAGATGTCCGAGTCTTTTATGCCACAACCAATTGTCGTCAACCTTTGAAAAAGAACACCTTTCTATGTTTCTTTTAGAATATAGAAATTATTAATTGTTCTAAGAGAATCAACAACTATTTTAATTATGGCTGCTGATGATTTCACAATTTTTAGCTAAAAAAACACATCGTAGCCTTGGTTACACATATGAAACATACTAAGAAGATTATTCTTCAACCCACGGACAAACAACGCATCCTTGGCCTTACCTTACCATTTTCAAGACTAGAAATTCCTCTACCCACAACCTTACCAGGTGCAATGTTCCAAATGTGACATTATGTTTCTTATCTAGTTTCCTTCAACAAATATTACTTTTGTCTCCTGACGTGTTCCTGTAACAACCACTGTCAACATACTAATGACTACCTCTATTCTGGGCATACAAGACAATATTACATTTCTCTTTGTTATTTTATTTTTCTTTCAAGACTTTGTTTTGCTATTTGGTTTCCTTGGGAATAGTATTAGGCCCCTTATTTTAAAGTATGCATTAAACTGCTTTATGCCCAAAATTTTGATAGACATAACATTGAATCAAATTATTCAAGGGAGTAAATGGATTGTTGTATTTGGGTATGCTCTTCCTATATTTAATAGGGTGATAATTTATTTTTCATTTCCTAAGTTGTGTAAATGACAAATTTATCCTACAATTTGTTGTCTTGTGCCCATACTTGGTACATGCAAAACAATAGCCTAGAAAAAATCCTACATACCTGGGAGAAAATTGGTTTTTGATAACTTGATGGGCTACCCTCTGGAAATTCAAATTTGTTCCTCGAGTGTTTATATTTCCTTCCTAGGTGGTATTTGATCTATTATTTGGATTTCCCTTCCTATATTGATCTTGTTGATTTTTCTTGGCTACAAATTGGGCTAGACGTTCCCATTTTATTTATTCTAATACATTCACTCTCATTTTTTTGCCACATTCTCTCCATTTTTGGATTCTTGTATAATATCACATGACTTCTTTCCCTTCAATTATACTATTGAACATGATTTGGCCTCGAATCCAAGACCAGTTCAATCAGTGGAGACTCTCTCTTTGTTTCTAGGAGCTCAATTATATTTTCATTCCCATTTTCAAACTTGTGATTAAATATTGGATAGTTTTTTTCTTTTTCAAGTTCTTTCCTTAGTGAAACAATCTCTCCCTCCAGCGTTTCACATGCTTGATTCCCCTCAACAAGTTGCTGATTTAAAAATTCTTGAATCTTCTTACCTTCTTTAGTTTGCAAGAGTAGAGTTTCAATAGCTTCAGGTTTGTCTTTAATCATAATTCCTTCTTAATTTTATTCTTCTTCCTAAATTTTTTTATTTATTCAAGAGCTTTGACCATCTCTCCTTGTAAGAAAATTGCATCCTCTTCTCCGTCAGAATCAACAACTTCTACTTCCAAATTGTCTATGGCCATGAGCATAAATTCTTTGGTTATTTCATCATATCCATCCGCATCTCATTATTCGAAACTATCACTTTTCGAGGAGATGGCTTCATGGGTGTATGATATCTTCTTGTTGGTGTTGTTTATGTCCTTTTGTACTTTTCTAAACTTCTTTCTAGGATCATATTCCTTTTTCTTCTTTTCAAGAGACTTGGAAGCATAGTGACCAATTTTACCACAATTAAAGCACTTTAGAGGTAACCTACTTTTGTACTTACTTGATCCTATCTTGATATTACTCTTCATATGATTCATAACATGAATCACCATGTTCTTCCTTGTGCTTCTTATTTTTTTTCAAGGTGTTGTAGCGACTACAACCACCCTAAAAAAATTTGTGTATGCTTCGATTTTGGAGCCTTCCTTACTATCCACAATAGCTCATCTCGCACTAATCTAGGTATTCGTGCTTCCACTGAGACTTATCTTTTCATTTTGGTGTGTGTTTTCTTAGTTGATTTTCTAACTCACAAGTGGATATCCTAATTTGGTCCCACAACAGTTCTAGGCTTGACCCCAGAAACTATGCAATCCTTGAGGGAAACTATCCTTGATGATGGGAATTGCATAGTCCTAACTACCAGTGACCCTTGAGCTTAGTGACAATTCTTCATAGGGCTACATTGTTATTTTCTTTGATAATTTCATTTCTTGATTAATACATTAAGCTCACCCCATATCATCATTACATTATTGAGATGTACACCATTATTCATCAACATATGAAATTATGTAGAGAGAAAAACATCATCATAATCAATGCAATGGAACATAATGGAACAAAAGAAGAAAAGCATCAAAACACATAGAGACACCAGGATTGGTCTGAGACCAAGGCAAAACCCACTACGAGGAAATCCCTTGAAAATCTTCTTCTTCTTAGATCATCATCGAATGATTAAGCAAAAGAGAGTACAATGAACAATAACTTTATCTATGCAACAAAACAACTATGATATCCATGAAATGAATATAATCATGCTTATAATTGAAACCCTGAATATGAGAACTATAATGTGTTGTCACTGATTGTAGTCAACTACTAGATACTGTTGTCACTGAGTTAAACATTTCTGAACAAGACTTGATATTTATAACTCATATTTAGGTCCTATAAACATGGAGGAGTATTTGTGCGAATGTCTAAGATAGATATCGACACTGTCTGGAGAACTAGATGAATGTGTCTGGGATTCATCTAGATGCTCCTAGGTAAACTATGTCTGGGCATCCTAGGACCAACCAGACCCAAATATACCTCAAACTTTGGATTCTCTATACAGGATTTTGTGCGTGCATCTATGCTATCCTAGATGCTCCCTTGAGACTATTTTACCAACATCTATTGCATCTCGGATGCTCCCTAGACCATTTTGTGCATGCATCCATGATTCAAACTAAACTATGGAAACCCTAATCTCCTAGATGCTCGCTTAGATACTATGTGTGAGCATATATGGTAGCCTGAATGCTCCCTAGACCATTTTGTTCCAACGTCGAGGGATGAAAATGCATAGTTAAGAGCTAGCGTCCTATATCCAGAAACCCTAGACACATGCGAGCTTTGACCCTGTAGTTTCAGATCCTTTCCCCAAGCTTTCCTCTTTTAAACCTGTGCGAACCGGGACAATAAGAGAAGAGAACATGGCTTGATCAATGTGTTGAAATGAGCTTGAGGTATCTTATATTTATAGGCTCTCATTAGGATCTACTTGGGGTTGAGGCCAACGTGTCTAATTGTACATGTGCTTAGGTCCAACCCAATCCAATATACATGAATAAATAAATAAATTCAAAAACCAACTCCTGCTTGTCCAAATAAGGTGATATTTATGTCTATTTTGTTCCTCTTGAAAAAAGGAATATATTGCAATAATTATCTTCATCATAAGAGCTATCCAAAGTGGAATTTGACCACAGTTGCAAAAATTAACACTCCCTCTCAACTAGGTAGAATTCCACATGCCAATATTTGTCCATCGACCAATATGCCATTCTAGAATCTTGAATTGTCATCGTGTATCATGACTTATCATTTCTTTCATGCAGTCATTATTCCATGACCACCTCAATTATCTCAATATCAAAAATCATCGATGTACATCTTGATTTATCCCTTACTTATTCCTTCTCATCTCTTCATTGTTCTTGCTCATATGTTGAACATTCTTAAATCTATAAGAAGAAGAAGAAGAAGAAGAAGAAGAATGCTCATGTTCTTAAGCTACCACACTCTATCCATCAGGATTCTACCCGGAATCTCTTCCATTGGGCTATTACCTAGAATATAATTGCCAAACATCATTAGAGATCATATCATTGAGGAGCACATCTCAACTTGGAATGAAATTGGAGATCACTTCTCGACCCAGAGTCTCATGGGGGAGCTATACATCTACAACGCCATATCGATAAATAAGATATCCAAACACATAGGGGTGCACATCTCGACCCTAGGATCTCATCAGGGAGCCCAATCTCAAACTGGAACTACACATGGTTATCTCAACCAGTCCTATTTCCTACTGATCTTCCCATCGATGAACTTGAATTGTCACGTGGTAGAACACCTGCATCATAATCAACTTTCCTTCTACACCCCAACTAAGCTCTCAACTCCTAGGTCAAATGAGGAGTGATATTCGTAAAAATCCCTACTTATGGGTATGATGCCAACTGGGGTATACTCTACAACGACAAAATAGGGGAGCGGTATTCTATGACCCAATGAGGATAGCCGAGAAACATCACCAACCCTATGAGTAACAGATAGGTGTTGTATCCTATTTTTGAGAGTTCCCTCAATCGTATGAGCCCTCTATCTCAATTCCTCACCCTAGGAGCTCATGCATGGAGGAAGAGTTGGCTCGGTGTCCTTGGTTAGTGTTGCTATCATCATACTCAAATCTGGTATCTTCTTGTGTCAATAAAAGTTTCTTCCTGTTCATACAAGACATCAAATCAAGTATCATGTTAGATCATAAATAATCATATAAACCACAAAAGGATACCATAACCATCCTCCCTCTCAAGGAGGTGTCAATCACAAGCCTAATATTCTCTCAAACACCTACACTAACTAAATATATGAAGGTATCTCAGTCCCAACTATATATATTAGATTCTTTGTCATCACAATGTATCCATGTCATATTTAGATCATGTTGAGACAACTCTCCGAGGAGATTCTCCATCTCACCTCACGGCTAGCCATGCTAGAACCATCATATTCAACCTTGGTCATGATGTGGACCTCTCATCCAAGATAGCGTGGTAGATCTCATACTAAAGTAGCATCTAAATGTGCTCACTAACAATAATCTCAAATATCAATAATACATCCATGCAGTCACATATCATAGGAGAAATATCTCAACTTCAAAAATAGAACATCTCATGTGCATATTTCAAAGGATGCTCGGAGGCAACTCTATGTGAATGAAGCATATCACTCATGAATTTATTTAGGTTCTATGTGCATCAAGTATATATATCGAAATATGTTCAAAAACATAACATTGATGCTTCAATCAACTAATGGTTTCCAAGTCAATTTCAAAAACATCTTGAACTTGAAATAAGACTTTCCAAGCATTTGCATTTCCATTATTCAAAAAAAAATTCCAATAGCCTTGCAATGTAGAATTTATTTCCCAAATTCTAGAAATTGTTTCTTCATGCCATGAAACATAATATTGATCTTCAGAATCCATCTCTCTCTTTATTAGATCATGAGAGTCTCATCACCTGTAAAGAGTAGGCCATTAGTATGTAAAACCAAAACCATAATTTAAATCAATTTCATACCTTGGAACTCATCATCCTCACTTCATCATATAGCTGTCAAATATGGACATATTTGGATCAGGGAGCTTTATTCATACAATGCTCTCTGTAATAATAACACCTTAAGCCAACATAATAAATCTTACATAAATCAATGTAGTACCATCACATCAAAAAATTCATAGTATAGAAGCCAGATCAAAACTATTATCAAAGTCATCAATATCATAGTATCAATTCTTTCAAGCAGGTGATAGGTAAAGATCGTATCAATTTTGACTTAGTTTATTACCATTCCAACAAGTTGTAATCAACCATGCATTGGAAATACAAAATTCATCAATTCATTCTTATGATCATACTATAAGTCAGTTATATCACTAGATGCATAGGCATATCCAAGTTCCATCTTCATAGCAAATAAAAACTATCAAACATCAACCATTGTGCTAGGAACAAGGTGGCCAATAGAAAACCATTTTTTTGAATATTCACATAAGTCATTGATGGTCACCATGCCCACATAACATTGACATCAGGGCAAATAAAAAATATTCAAAATCAAATCATTAGTCACTAGGTCAACTCTAAATTTATTATCATAGAGAGATCCATAGTCCAAAGCATAGTCCAATCATCAATTCAATGTTCTAAATCATTGTCAAGCATCATGTAAAATCTCCAAATTGATCTCATCTATATCAATAAGTCTAATCATGCCAAACTCTTGTAGGAAAAACATAATGACATATATATGTGTGTGTGTGTGTATGTGTGTGTGTGTCTTGGTCACCTGCAAACAAAAGTTCAGACTTCATGTTTATATTATGGAAAATTTTCAAGATTTTCCTACTTTCTAGATCTTATTGTTATCTACAACACATCTGTATTACTGAAATCTTCTAGGTGAACATATTATTTCACGCACAATACCTCATTTTTTGTGATCAATAATTTAGCCCAACAACTTATGAAATCAATTTACAGTGGTAGAATATGTGATAGACACCTTGATTCAGTGTTCAAACAACTTCATAGAAATTCAGATGATGTTCAACTATAGTCAAACCCCTAGAGGTTCCCTTTAGGTTCCCTTTAGGTTATCATGGGAGAATCTTTAGCTTCTTGGATGCTACCAAGGCCTTAGCATGCATGTGTCCAAGGACGAAATATCCTGGTTCAGTGGCTGTGTCTGGAACAAAACCCATAATTTTTTTACAAGCTTTAGATTTGAGACTTTGTTGCAGTTCAATAATGTCATATGCACATAAATCTTCCTTCATAAATACAAATGAAAATAGTGATGTGAGTAAGAATCTTGAGAAGAGATTATTGCTCTGACTAAAAATCTAATTCATTCATATCATTCATGTCATCAACCTGTCTCTACTAGAGTCATGTAACAACAGATCTATTAGATCATGGTCATCAACATCATTTCATCCATCTTTCATCAAAGGTTAGACCCGAAGCAACAGATAGAGGCAACACCATATCTCATAGATTATGAACACAATAAAACTTTCTATCAAGACAATACATGAAGTTAGGGTATTTAGTTTAACCATATCCCATCCAGACATGACCATAGGATGTAAGAGATCTAGAATATCAATATCATGGTTATACCTCTAACATCAAGGTTACCATGATTGTCATAATAGATAAGATCAAGTTATGTCATTCAATAAAACTTTATCAAAATAACGAGAGTGCCAATCTCTATTTCCATACTCTTATCATGCTCATCACAAGCATTAAAATTAATATCATGTATAAGAATTAATGAGCTAACCTTTTATGTGAAATCCTCCATCACATCTTATGTATGAAAAGTATTAAGAGTATAATCTACTAGAGTCGATGTGATAGCCTTATTTATTGGATCAATATATCTAATAGACAGATGTTAGCCAAACATCAAGTATATCAATGTATCAACATTCGATAGCCTCATAGAATTCAATAAGATCAAAATGTTCAACATGGGGTGAATCATTTCAACATAGGAAACATAGATCCAAGTCACTTTCATATGAATGTATGAGTCATTAAAGAAAGATACATTCTCATCATACCTTAGGTCTTACATAAGCATTAATGCTACTGCTGAAATACAACATAAGATGCATACCTTGTGGTATTAAAATACTTGTGCACCTTTTCATTAGACATAGGCAACTTGAAGCACTTTGTCATCTTTTCATATAGTTCCTCTTAACCTCTCCCAACTCTAGCCATCTTTCCTGCATTTCAAATGATCCTCAAGAAGGATCCACTCATCAAATCTCATCAAGGAGGTTAGAAACATCCATATACTCAAATACATATGCAAGAAGTATAAATAATAAACATAATAATCAGATCCATAAGTCTAAACAAAAGTATAAGTCAAGAAATACTTATCTTCATTGAGAGGTGATCCTCTCCCTCTCGAACGAGCCATCAACATCCGTTTTCCGCATAACATTGTTAACTTTAATGAACCCGACCTACTAGGGATTATCCCATATAGGGCTTTAACAAATATTTCTCAAGCTCTTGAGCCCCCTTTGACCATGCCATATCTCATGTCTTTTTCATAAACCAAGGTTTCTCTGAAACCCTAATCCTAATAATCAAGTTTCCTATAGTTTTCTTCAAACAATAGAATTATTTTAGGTCTCCACCATCCTCTTCCTACTTCCATCAATGGTGTCATCATTATGGTGATCTCCATGGTTTTTCTTCAGCCCACCTCTAATTCCATGTTAATTTTTTAGGGATGCATTATTCTTTGCCTTGATATTTTCTTTTCTTCATTAATACATTTAGTTCACCCCATATCATCATTACATTATTAAGATCTACATCATTATTTATCAACATATGCAATTATGTTGAGAGAACAACATAATCATCATGAATGTAATAGAACATAACAAAACAATTAAAGAAAAGCATGCACAAACATAGAGACACCAGGATTGGTTTGAAACCAGGGAAAAACCCACTATGAGGGAAACCCTTGCAAATATTCTTCTTCTTAGATTGTCATAAAATGATTCAGCAAAAGAGAGTACAATGATCGATGAAATCCATGAAATGAATCTAATCATGCTTATAATCAAAACCTTGAATCTAAGGACTATAATGTGTTTTCACTCACTATAGTCAACTGCTGGATACTATTGTCACTGAGCTAAACACTGTTGAATAAGGATGATTATTGATAACTCATATTTAGGTCCCAGACACATGGAGAAGGAGTTGTGCATGTTACACAGTAATTTTTCATTCACCCCGCATTCCCTGATCCTAGACACTAACAGTCCATGTTATTGACATCTACCTTGTGTCATGGTACAAAATATGTGTCAGTGTCTTCCTTATCATCTCAGGAAGAATGCCTCAGATGATTACTCCTGAAGCAGACCCTTTTTTACCTATGTTTTTGGGTCGTTGCAGTTCATCAAATATACCACTCCCAAAGATGGCCAAGATTGAACTAAGCTTAGCGACGTTGTCACTCTGTATCTGCATTTCACTTGCGATGATCTACTTTTGGTGAGTTTGTTTTAACAAATTATCAATGAGCGGTCCTGGGGTTGGTTGTTGGATCAGATGAGCTTGGCTCCCTCTGGGATGGTTGTTCCACCCTTTGTGCAACCTCCCAAAGGAATAAGATCTTTCTCCCATCTCTTATGGAGGCCCTTCCTCTTATAAATATCTCCTTCATGGCTGAGTTCAAGCGAGTAGTGAAGAATTAGTGGCAAGTGGAATTTGAAGTTGGTAGCTTTTAGAGTTTGGAAGTAGCCTCTTATGTAACTTAGTCTGGGATGGTTTTGAGTGGAGTTGGATTGATTGTATGAGTGCCCTAGCATCATAATTTTTCCTTTTGGGTACGAGAGAGAGTTATTCATCCTCTTGGGAGACACTTCATAAATGAATGCTTGCGGAGACATGCTGACAGGACCCTTCAAGGAGACCTACAACATCAAGCCATGATTGTAAGTTTTACTTTAGTTCATATTAACACAAATCAATGGTTTATTTCCTATATCTTATGTCAAATTGCGTATTGATTGCTTGAAGTTCCTTGACTCTTTAAGTAGATCATTTTTGTCGTATTCTATTATAACACATATTTCATTAAATTTGGAAGTTTTCAATGGATCTAGAATTTAGAAGTTTAACTAGATTAAGTTTTTTCAAAATGAGGAATTAGAAAGTCACTTAGTTCACTAATTTTAATGTAGATATTCACCATTTTTTGTGTAAAAATTATCATGATAAGCTTTATAAAAAAAATTATATAAACTTGCTAAAGCAAATCTTTCACATCTTAATCTTGGATTCCTTACATTATCTATTTTAATAGTTTTTATGGTTTATATTAAAAGATAAGTTTTTTAAGGTTATTTTATGAAAATAATGATGTGTATTTCACTATAATTAACCCATTTAATTATAATCGGATATAGTAAATCTCATGTATGTGTTAAGCTACAATTATTACTAAGAAAGTGTTGGCACAATTTAAAAGTCTATCGCCTTTGCAACACTAATAATATTATGGTTGAAGATTAAAAAACTCTCATAGATCATCCAATTTATACTCATATTGGAATTAAATTTCAAATTATTTGTGACGCTGCCAACCTTTTTGATTGTTTAACTAAACAAAATTATGATGGTCTTGAAACACTTCTTTTAATACTTTTTGAGCATATTAACAATAAAATTCGAAATAACTTTTAGTAAATTATATCTTTTTACCCATTTTTGGTCTTAGTGGATGATAATCATCATTATCACCATCATAATTACATACTAGTGTAGGAAGTTTGCACCATTTTAGAGTTGAGGAGAAAAAAAAATAGTATCGAATTAAATGTTGAGTGTGAGTAGTAGCATAATTTATTTTTATTTATTATTTGTACTTTTATGTTAATAAAAAAGTTGATTGAGGCTTACCATATATGTCCAATATATACCATTATTTAGAACTTTAACTAAATTAAGTTTTTTCAAAATGAGGAATTAGAAAGTCACTTAGTTCACTAATTTAATGTAGATATTCACCATTTTTTGTGTAAAATTATCATGATAAAATTTATAAAACAAATTTATATAAACTTGCAAAAGCAAATCTTTCACATCTTAATTTGGATTCCATACATTAACTATTTTAATATTTTTTATGGTTTATATTAAAAGATAAGTTTGTTAAGGTTATTTTATGAAAATAATGGCGTATGTTACTATTATTAATCCATTTAATTATAATCTGATATAGTACATATCATGTATGCGTTAAGTTATGATTATTACTAAAGGAGTGTTAGCACAATTTAAAAGTCTATCACCTTTGCAACACTAGTAATATGGTTGAAGATTAAAAAAACTCTCATAGATCATCTAGTTTATACTCATATTGGAATTAAATTTCAAAATATTTGTGACGCTACCAACTTTCTTGATTGTTTAACTAAACAAAATTATGATGATCTTGAAACACTCTTTTTAATGTATTTTTAGCATAACAATAAAATTCGAAATAACATTTAGTAATATCTTTTTACCTTCTTAAATACCATATTTGGTCTTAGTGGATGATAATCATCATTATCACCATCAACATTACATACTATTGTAGGAAGTTGCACCATTTTAGAGTTGAGGAGAAAATATTTTTTTAAGATCAAATTAAATGTTGAATGGGAGTAGTAGCATAATTTATTTTTATTTATTATTTGTACTTCTATGTTTAAAACTTGAGGCTGGCTTAATTAATAATAGATTAATATGCAAGCTATATATTAAGTATAAAGTTATTTAATGACAAATGATCATAGTAATGTGTCCAATATATACCATCATAGATCCATTTTAAGTGGAGATGTAGGGATCAAATTTCTTCACGTGCAAATATTTTGAATGAAAGATACAATGTGTTATTTTTCATTTTTGAATCTGTATTTTTGAATGCTAAATAGAGTATATATATGACCAAATAAGAATTTTAACCATAAAAAACTTTTTTCTTATATATAGATATATATGAAGTTGATATTGACATAAATTAGTTAACATAAATCTTCCAATAGTTCCTCTGTATCTCTAGCTGAAATTTTTTGAAAAGTATAAGATTTAAACATCTAATTCACACATTTTATATACTTCTAAATACTTTACAAAATATTCATTTCTTTTATTTTTCTATTTAGAACATAATTTTTATTCCCCCCCCCCCCCCCCCACATATTGGGTTGTAAAATGAGTCTCTCGTCTCAATTATTAATCATTTTAATGATCAAAATCAAGCATGAATTAGAATAGTAACAAAGTAGTACAATTTGATTATTTTCAAATACAACAAGAAAGAGAGAAAATTGACTAAGATATTTATTACAAATGTTTAGTTTTTATTCTTGTAGTGTTTAAGGATATTATATTGAAAAGAACATATTAACATTCATCTAAAACTTAGATTAGTTACATTATTTCTATTATCATTAACATTTATATTTATGTATTAAATTTGACTCTTGAATAATAGATTTTGCAAAAAAAAAACTTACCTATGAAGTTATTTAACGATATACTAATATTGTTGTTCTTACTATTATTGACCATAATGATCAAAATCAATCATGAATTAGAATAGTAACAAAGTAGTCTAATTTAATTATATTCAAATACAACAAGAAAGAGAGAAAATTGACTAAGATATTTATTACAAATGTTTAGTTTATATTCCTGTAGTATTTAAGGATATTATATTGAAAAGAACATATTAACATTCATCTAAAACTTAGATTCCTTACATTATTTCTATTATCATTAACATTTATATTTATGTATTAAATTTGACTCGTGAATAATAGATTTTGCAACAAAAAAAAACTTACCTATAAAGTTATTTAAGAATATACTAATATTGTTTTTCTTACTACTATTGACCATTTTAAATTGACACTAACTATTTTTCCTACGTTAAGTACATATTAATTATACTAGTACAATGTTGGCACCACTTCAAAATCTATAAGAGGAAATATTTTATAATTCTAGTTGTGTTGTTCAATGATCAAAATATTTTTTTTATAAATTAGAGTGCAACAAGATAGTGAATTTGATTTATATCAATTATAATAAGGAAAATTAAGGAAAACTCACCTCAAACATTTTTTCTAGTGTCTAGCATTTATTCATTAAGTGTTTAAATGGTTTATATTAAATAGAATACTAATTAGGTACTCCATTGTTTTTTTAATAGACCAAGTTTAGAAGATGTTTTTAAGTGCATTATTGAATTTGATTATGCATATTTGATATGGTGAGAAGTCATGTTGGTCAAATAAAGTTTTGAAAACTTAAATATTTTATGGCATTGTCATGTAATTTGTATAACACATGATTACATTGAAATATTAAATAATATAAAACTCCTCCAAAAAGAATATGAAGAGAATATTTGATATACAACAAATATGGAAAAGTGTGTATGAATGTATATTAATAGATCCTTCAAAAAAAATTACATTCATGAATCATATAAACCTACTCTTACGATATTCGCTCAAGTAGATCAAGAATGGCTTCTACACCATATTTATTTATCTTGATCTTCTTGCAATGTTCTTTATTTGGCATCCATGCCCACACTATGGTATTAATTGGAATAGAGCCAAGCTCTGTGTCATCAGGATTTGGTACCCAATATTGCTCTAAAAATTTTCCATTGTATTTCCCTGACATAGGCTTCCACCAGTCAACCTTTACATGAAGATTCTCACTTTCATTATCCCTAAAGATATTTGAGATGGATTTTGCCATCCAAATCATCTCTCCTGCATCCTCATTTCCTGATCTAACTAGCAACATCTTTCCTTTCTCAACATCAATCATCGGATTGAAAGTTGGTTTTGGCTTGTTGCATTTGGGTCCAACATATATTGGTTCATCTATCACATTATCAAAATCTCCATCCATAATACTTGACATTACTTGGAGTGCATTACTATCAACATCAACAATGTGCCTTGTCCTGGGCCAGAAATCCTCAGAAGATGAATCACTTCCATCTATTATTCTATGATCATTATAGATTCCATCTAATGTATCAAGAACTTTTTCCCAATACACTACTTTATTTTTCCATTCCTCCGTAACAATTGGTGAATCCTCATTCCCAATAGTGTCTTTCCACATTTTTATGTATGATGTTATCCCTTCCTTTAGTTCTTTTAAATAGACATCATTCTGTTTGGAAGCTAAGAAAGATGGCTTCCCAATGGGAATTATAGGTCGGCCTTCATCATCTATATTCCATAACTCAACTGGTTCTGACCACTCAATATCTCTAATTGATTCTTTGTACCTTAGTACTGGAACATCATTGAGTACAAGAAATTGGAAGTATTGGACATTAAGATGTCCAACTAGTGCATTTTTTCCCTCCTTGATGTATCCATTAAGGAAACTTTTGAAGTCATAGACCTTGTCAATAAGTGTAGGTGGAAACACTCGATTTTCTTCAATTGTACGATATGTATCCATCATTTCAGGTAAAGAATAAATATCTTTACTTTTTAGGTTGGAAGACATTCTTCCATAGGTTCCATCTATGTCTTCATGGGTGTGCCCCACAAGCAAGAACCCAACCTCAATAGTGATGAAGACACCAAGTGCAGTTAAAAGTGATAGAAACATGAAAAGATAGCGATTCTTATTATCACTTGCTGCATTGTCCAACTGTAGCAACAAATGTGGAGGAAGAGGTTTAAAATCAACATTTTGACTTTTTGAACTTCCATGAAATATAAAATCATCCTTGTACCCTTGACATTTTGAGTAAATAGAGGTGTCAAGTAATGCATTTGTAAGTGGGTTTCTTGAAATTCCACTTTCATAAAGTAGATCACCATACATATTCATTTGTGGGTCTTCAAGGTCCCTTAAGCACTTTGCAAGAGATGTAATAGTAAATTGTGATCCCATATGGACAAATGGTAAGGAGAAATGACCAAAACCTCCTGCCTTATGCCCATGTGTAAGCATACCTGTCAATGATAAACCTAAATTTGTTCCTACAATAGATTTTGATTTGACACGTAGCCTTGGGATTGAAGTCTTTGTTTTGTCCATTTTATCATGGATAATGCTCAAATACTCCTTTGGAAACCGCTCTGACATAATTCTATGGGCATAGTAGCAATATCTTCCACACATAACAATCTTGTTATGTTTCTTCAACCTACCTCGTGCCTTTTCTTCCAACTCTTTTGTAGTTGCTGACTTCATTTGTGCTTTCAACACAATACATTCATTGCATTTACTGAAGTTGGTGTTCTTTGAAAATGCCACATCTCGAAACTTAGTATTCCAAATCTTGCTCATTGTTGACTGTGATATTGATGGGTAATTGAGCATTTGAAGATCCTCATTGATCTCTTTTAACAAAGAACTTTGTGTGTAAGTCGAAGGAAGCAATCTTAAAGGAGCAGATGTTCCATCTTCTTCAACTTGACGTGTTTGGTTTGGTGAAAAATCTGAATTGTCCATTACAATTTTGTGCAATATTTCTATGGTTGCCACTGTGTGAGCTCTTGCTTTGCATGTGTTGGTGTTACCATGAATAGCTTTGATCTGTCCATGTTGGAAATAATGTTGGTAGTTATAGAATGTGCTTTGAGGAATTTTATGTATCTTATACCATGCTTTCTTACAAATAATATTCCCATTAAATCTCATGTCCTTTACATTTCTAGCAATAGTTGGTAAGCCATGGCCATGGCCATGGCCCTTTGACATGACTGTGTTTGACATGAGTGAATTCAAGACAAATTCTCTAATACCATTTTTATTTATTTGTCTCATATCCCTTCTAGCACCTGCAATGGCCTTCCTATCCACATGTTGAAGACAATCTTTTCTACAACATACATCTGCTGCCAAAACTCGAATTTCTTTCTCTTCATCTATTTTTGTTTGACATTTTGCAATTTTTTTTGTAGCCATAACTCGTTTAATCCTTTTATATGGCCTTGTTACATGCATATCAGTTGAGTTTCTATCTTTTTCATTACAAAAGAACCCATCCCAATTGTTTAAGGGATTTCTGTCCTCTATAACATCCCATATCACCATTTCCTTGGGTGGCTCCTTGAACTTTTCCTTAACCCTTAATATCACACCTTTGTTGTCCACCAACTTATTTATTGGCCATCTAACCAAACAGTGTATAGACTTATCCCCAATTCTACATATCTCACAAGTTCCATCTATCTCTTCTAGAAAAACACCAAAATCCATTTCACCTAGTGTTTCACCCTCAACAATGTCATCCTCGTGGACATTAACTAGCATTCCTTTGGCAATGCACATGCTTGTTCCCATGCATTCATGTGTAAGAGAAACCTTTGTACATATGAATGTAACCCTATCTTGGGGAATATTTGTGGCATGATCATGACAGTGAGGCTCCAAATCTGATTCTGGCCAAATTTCATAAGATTCTAATGCACCCCCAAGTGTATGCTCAAATCCTGTTGGATGTGGTAGAGGAGCATTATGTTTTAACACCTTCTCGATTTTAACCACTATGCATCCTTTCTTTACCATCTTTCCATGCACTTTATGCCCAAGCTCTGTATTGAATATGGAGCCCTCGCCCACCTTCACTCCATGTTGCAGAAGATCTACCTTGGCTCCAATAGAAAATGTGGAAGAAACATTTGCACCTATAAACAAATGTAAATAAGGTTAGTATTTACTCAAAAAAAAACATTTATTATGCTATCAATAATATATAACACATGCTTCAATATTTTGATTTACCTATGTTGTGTCTCAAATCCATGATCTTCCATGGATGTATGTCCCCTTCATTAACATCCTCATCAATCAAATGTGGTTGAGTTACATCAATTATCAAAATTGTAACATAACCAGCGTTAACCCTTTCTCCAACATAATAAGTTCCAGACTCTGCAGATTCGACCCTTCCTAGCCCAATGACTTGATCATTAATAAAGAGATCAACATAGTCCCCTTTTGCCAAAATTATATTTTCCATTGTAGCTTGTATCAATTCTGTAACAACAATTAAATCGTAGCTTGTAATTAAAAGGTTGAACCGTGTTAAGTGTGACTTTATATTTTCATAGAAACACACAACTTACGAAAAAGTAATATAGATGCAAAAATTAAAATAGCATGGTAGTAATATTGTATGTAATGAAACATTGTTTCCTCAAATGAAAGCTAACAATCAATATCATTCCTTCTACTACAAACATAAGCATATTGCTAGAAGCAACATTACATGGTCAAATAAATCTAGCACGTGCTAGATTTCCTTCTAGGACAAACAAGCACATTGTCAATAAGAATATTGCAAGGCGAAGGAAATCCACCACATGCTAAATTTCCTTCTAACGTAAATAGAAGCATATTACTCACAAAAACATTTCAAAGTAAAAGAAATCTTACACATTCTAAAGTTTATTCTAGCACAAACACAATCACATTGCCAAAAACAACATTGCAATGTGAAAGATATCTAGCATACGCTTGATTTACTTCTAGCACAAACAAAAGCACATTGCCAACAATAATATTGTAGGGGAAACCAAATCCAACAACTTCTATCAAAAACACAATCACATTTCTAATAACAACGTCGCGAGGTAAAATAAATTTAACGCGTGCTAGCTTTACATGTAGCATAAATACAAGCATACTACCAAAAACAACATTTCATGCCAGAAGAAATCTAGTGCATGTTATATTTCCTTCTAACACAAACAAAAGCACGTCACCAAGGTGAAGGAAATCTAACACGTGTTAGATTTCCTTCTATAATAAACAACCAAATTGAAAACAACAATATTGCATAGCAAACGAAATCTAGCACAACTTCTAGCCCAAACACAAGCACAACATTTCCAATAACATTGCCAAGGTGAAGGAAATCTAACACTTGCTAGATTTCCTTTTATCATAAACAACCAAATTGACAACAACAATATTGCAAAGAAAAAGAAATCTAGCATAGTTTCTAGCCCAAACACAAGCACGCTTCCAATAAAAATATTGCAAGGTGAAAGAAATTTAACGCATGTTAGCTTTACATGTGGCACACATACAAGAAAACTACCAACAACAACATTGCATGCCAAAAGAAATGTATTGCGTGTTATTTTTCTTTTTAACACAAATCAACAAAGTGTAATGGTGATTCTCTATTGTGAAGACTCATATTAAAAGTGGTGTAATGCTAATAAGACCAATGCAGCTACTGCCAAGATACCAATGTAAAGTTTCATTGTTCAAAAGTTTAGGGCCTCCTTGGTAAAACCATGCATGTCATATTCAGTGACTATGGCATACTCTGAGGTAGATTCAGTAATAAATTTTGTGCATCAATAGAGTTTTGGCATTTTCTGGCTAAGTTAAGGCACCAACACCACAACTGTTATGAATCACCTAGTCAGGTCTCAAGAGAGAGCTTCTTTTGTCTCATCACTATATCAATCCATGAAATGGTGGAGAGCCTAACAACCTTCTCTTTTAATCACTCAAGCTAGACCAAATTGACAAGTTGTATTCCTACCTAACCAAACATTTTCCATGTTTTTGCTTCCTCATAAAAAGATAGCAATCTAGGGGTTATCCTGAAGCAAAATGTACCTTTCGACAGACTATGTTAACACCTTTTTTTAGGAGATTAACCCACTAGCCTTTGTTCTATAGTACAAATAAAATCGGTCACACTTTCACATTTTATTTGGATTTTATTTTCACCCATATGTAGTAGCATTGTGCTGACCAATACGTTGGCTGCCTCCTTCCTGTCTCTCGGCACCTCCTTCCTGTGTCTATCGGCACCTCCTGTGACTTAGGTTCTCTCGGCTGACAGGCACCTTGTGGGACTGATGGGCTCTCGACTGCTTGGCAGTGACCGGTGTATGGGCTCTTCTCAGCTCTCGTCAATGATATACGGCAATGAGGTTCAATGGGTAGTTCATCAAGGCTTTAGCCTACGAGTTGAGTGATGGTTTGTTGGCCCGGCTGCCCTTTGAGACCTTATCGTTTCTCCTCGACTTACAGGATTGGATGCCGCTCCTTCTTTCTAAACCCTAAAATTGAAGTCGATCAATAAAAACAATGTGTTGGTTCGCTTGAAGCCCCTCTTAAAAAGTAATGCAGTTCTAATAGTCAATATTGACATGGTTGGTCAATCTTTTTCTATGGAATAGATTTATGACGACAGGAAAATTATAGAAGTATCGATAGTCATAGAAAATGAATTTGCAGAGAGATTGGGAAGACCAAATCAAGTTCCCACATCCATTGGCCTGTTGAAAACATCCCAACATGAGGACTCAGATACATATCTTGGAAAGGAATCTTCAAATGGAACCCGATCCAAAAAAAAATAGACAAACGTAAAAGAAATCGATCAAGAACCAGGAACAGATACAAAAACTCATTATGGGTATTGATATATATTGGGATAATGTGGTAAAGATGAAGCATAAGGTATTGGTGGGCCACTGGGAACACATTAGGATGTCTAGTGGACAAATGAAAGAATGGGTGCAGAAATGTTGGTTCTGTATTGTTGGAAATAGACCGAAGGTAAGCATGCTCCTCAATAGTTGGTTTGGATTCCACTTCATGACAGTGGAAGATGCAGATAGGATTGGCTCAATCTCATGTGTGAAAGGTAGGGGATTTTTATGCTTGTAGAATTAGACAGTCGGATTTAATCCTATTAAAGAAGATCCCCAGCGAAAATACATATGGGTTAAACTCCCTAGCCTTCCTTTGGAACTATGGACCAAGAAGGAAATCATGGAAATTGCCAACAAGATAGGAAAATTCTATTATGTCGATGAAGGGAGTGCTGGCCTTCTAGAAAAATGAGTAGCATGGTTTTTCATTGAACCAGATTCCATAAAAGGTCTCTCGGCTACCCTTGATATCTATTAGAGTACACAATCTATCATAAAACGAGTGGATTACTGGGGAATCCCTTTTAGATGTTTGGGATGCCATAATACCATACATCTAATAGCGAAATTCCTACGTATACTTGGTTGGGATGACATCAAAATGTATGGTAAGGCTATAGGCATAAATCAGAATCATATTTTTCCCAAGAAAGAACATGCCCCTTGGGAGCTGCCAAATGAAGTGTAGGTGCCTACGCTAGAATAAGTTCCTATAAACAATAGTAGTAGAAAGGATAACAGTATGTCGACTCTAGGAATTAATACTCAAGAAATAGATTCCCAAGATAGGCCATATGGACGGGGAAACTTGGCGAATAATGAGAAGAGAAGCTTAATATGACTAAGATGGAGCAATTAAGATGACAAAGTGAGCAGAAAAGAAGGATCATGCACAGAAATGAAGAACAAGATGAGTGAGAATGAAAAAGGATGAAGAAATATCAACAGATAAATAGTTGCTTAGCAAGCAAAGGTGGAAGATTTCAGATTCAAGTAGTATCTTTGGTTGTTAGTTGTAATTGGTTCCCAGTAAATGCATATATTCGTTTGCCCAGAACAACAAAAAAAAACTGTTATTTGTTTGCATCAATTTACTAAGCAATGGTATATCATCATAAATATATGATGTTTTCCTAGAAATTTGGAGCACCTCCTCACAGATTGGTTTTGCACAGATTGGTTTTGCCAATAGTTGGCAAAACCTCCTCAAATATATCCTTTTTTCACTTTCACTAGAATTATTTGTCATGTTTCATATGTTTCAGATGTGTGAAGTAATTTAGTCCTGACATGCTGAATTCTCAGTTCACATATCCTAGATTTAAGTTTTGGATGTGGATGAATGAAATGCGTTTAAGGTTATCATCTCAATCCATATAGTGACTTGGCATCTCTTTTCAGCAGAAGAGGTCCACTGCTTCTGCATAAATGCCTTACATTCTACATTCACATTGCACTGCTTTTAGTGCACTTGATGGTTTAAGACTCAAATGTTTCTTTGATATGCTTGACTTTAAAGACGTTCGGTGGAGTTCTTATTATTCTGAGAGATTAGTTTAATGCAGGGACTTAGCTTTCTTAGGTTAGGGTTGAATTTACGAATGCTTGGTAAACATCATAACATGCTCAAGGAAATACCAATGGGCTACCTAATATCCAAGAGTTTCTAGTATTAAGAGGACTTATAGACAATATACTAGTATTAACGTTTATGTTGGTCCCATACTTTCTTGTTCTCAATCTTATATGCAAAATGAACTCCTTAAGAAAATCATTTCTGTCTGAGAGAATGCAGATTCTGTAATTTTCTAGTCAACCTGATTCCTATTGCTTCGGTTTCCAACTATTAATGAAGATGGTTTCGTCCAAAACATTCCTGGCACCTCAATGTTCCTTTAACAATTGAATGAGCAGCTATTCAATTAAACAGCAAGGCTCTCAAGCAGCATTCCCCTTCGAAACAACACTTGCCCTAGCTCATGTTTGCCAACCATCAAAACTACTCTTGAATGCATTGTAGTCCAGCACTCTTCCTTAAGACTCAGATACAAAGAAATATACTCTCCAGCATTAACACAAAACAGACTCACTTTACTTCTTCCTCTACATTACCCAAGCATTGACATAAAATGTAATTATATTCAACAACAGCAACAAATTAAATGTCCCTGAGGAAAGGAACAGTGTACATATTCAAACAAAAACCAGCACTCCAATGCCATTAATAAAGAGATAAACAGCCAGTGGGTTCACTTGTAATTAATTCCCAACATCCATTAGAGCAGTCTCATAATATTTTAATAGTTTTTCCTCCACACACAAGATAGCACTACAGAAGGTTTGTGCTTTACCCAAATGACAACACTGTCAGGTGCACTGAAGACATTGTAGGCTTGCTTATGCAATGGAAACATATCATATTTAATGACTCAAGCAAGCTCAGGAGGCAATCAAGAATTAAATTCTAAATCTTAAAAAAATGAACTTCTCAGAATCATGTTTCTTTTGGCTTCCATTCTGTCAAAATTTCAGACTCCAGTCACTATCTCTCTGGGTTTAGTATGGTTACAGGAGTGCAAAACCAATCTGTGACAGTTCCAACTATTGGCCTTCTAGGTTGGAGTTCCAACTGTTATTGTCTGCTAGAATTTTATAATTAATATTACAGAGGCAGAGTCAAGGTGCTTATGCACCAAAGTGCCAAAGTGTACTCTGCTTATGTAGAATAACAGTCAATAAATAGGAACTCATCTACAGTCATACAAGAGATCGCAATGTTCAGAGAGCCAAAAGATTTCTAAGCACCTTCCAAGCAAAAGCTTAGCACACTTATACATCTAATGGGCATTACCATCCATGGATCATTGCTTCAACCAAACTACAGTAGTCAAACTTTCAACCCATTAGGTATGGCAGTCATAAAAACACCAAGTAATGGCATGGCTTACCAAAGAACAATTGCACTGCCATGACAGGAGAATCATTTGGCATGTGTTCAGACACATCCAGAGTTAATAGAAAGACAGTTTCCTATTCAGATTCTGGTTCTTCTGAACCCTCCTCAGTGTCGTCATCATCATGATTTTTATCATCTTCTTCCCCTTCAATATCTTCTTCAGTGTCAGGGGCATTATCGTTATTTCTTCTAAGTCCATGAAGCTGCCTGAAATCAGGGGCAACAATATCAAGCATCTCATTCAAAGCTTGGTGCTCATAGCTTTGCCGAGAAGCTAACTTGGGAGGTGGAGAATTTTGACTTCCTGCCACTGCATCTTCAGGCACTGTGTGTTGACACTTCAAGCTACTTAATAGTAGATCTTGCCTGGACCTAATATTCTCACCTGCTGCTGCAATCTGACTAGCATCAAAATCTTGATTAATTCCTTCATCACTGATCCTTCCTGTCCCTGGCTGTCTGTCATCACTCCGAAGAGATTCATTGTCGCCATGAACTGAACCAGCTGTACTGAATGCCCAACTACCAGCAACCTCTGATGCTAATAGATCAATTGTTACTATCGAATGCTTATCTCTCTTGTTTCTAGCATCTATCTCATCTCTATGCTGCTGACTGACAGGAGATTGACTCTGCCTCTCCCCATTTAACAAGTTTCCAATAGGATGGGATGTTCTCACCAAATGCTGGCCACTGTTATATGTATCAGGTAATCTTTTTGGTTCAGCACCAGTCCTGGTGTTTAATGTTTCCCCTTGATTTTCACCAGCTAAGTCTGTCCTCACCCATTCCATTGGAGCTTGTTCTTCATCTTCAAGTTGCATTGTTTCTCCTCCCAAACCCCCTTCACCATCTCTTACTTCATCATCCTCCTGAACCGTTTCTCTTAGATTCTTGTTTGATTTGGCAGGCTCATTCCCCATAGGATATGTACAAAACTCGATCCTTCTACATCCACTTGTGCTTTCAAGCAACTGAGCTGCATCTGCTTCTGCACCAAGGAATTTTAGTTTCCGATCATAATGCAATCTTTTTGGAATGGAATGGTGAACAAGAAGCCAAGGAATTACCATTCAAGTTCAATCAAGTATGGCTACAAGATAAATATTTAGTGGACCTGATTAAGATATCTTGGATGAGGCCTTTAGGGATAATGAAAAATAAAATGATGTATCAGGTCACTCAAAAACTGCACAGGCTAAAGTCAAAGGTTAAGACATGCATCATCAAGTGCAAGAAGACACTCTCTCGGGAGTTTTCTATTATAGATAAAGAGATTTCAGAATTGATGGACCCTACAAGGCCTAATTTCCTATCTGAACAAAGCAAAAATACAATATTGGAGCTCTCTAAATTATCAGGCAGAGGAATGGAGACAAAAAATAAAAATGACGCGGGTTTCTAGGGGAGATAATAATACTAAGTACTTTCATAAGATAGCTTCCAAAAGAAAAAATTCCGACACAATCTGGTATATTAGAAATATGGACAATATAATACTAACTACTCAGAAAGACATCCTACAGGAAGTTGTAAGCCATTTTAGTAATCATTGGATTGGCTGGGAATCACATTCTTCCTCCCCCAATCATCCAGTTTCTTCACAGGCATGAGCTGTTCACTCTTGCTGATATTGGCTGCCAACAATCTGTCATTTCCTCCTCTTCCAGTTGGCCACATGCTGAAAATTTGGCTCTTCTGATGGAGCTCAATGTCAAATGGGAAAATTACAGATCTCATCTCTATCACGCAGATATTGCTCTGTCTAAGAGGGCAGATAGGCATTCTTGGGGCGGTCTTTCTCATGGAGGAGAAATCTCTACCAAAGAAACATACAAGTACATATACAACATGCAAAGGTAGGGGAAGAAAATCAACCATATGAAAAGTATGGTGAAGATCACGCTTTCCTTGCTGATAATTTAAATCCTGAAAACACTTTTGAGGTCACAGAAATACAGTTCATTAAACTAATCCTATTTTCACAGACACTGAAAGTAAGGGAGCTGTAGACTTTCATGGTAATACACCTGGCACCTCAGCATTTCATTGTGAGTTTGAGTAGGAATAACGTAACCCCCATGTTGCACTTTGATGTAGACCATGACTTTGTCCTTTCTTTCTTTTGCTTAAATATTTGGTTTTTCCTTTCTTTCCAAAGCATTGACATGACAAAACTACGGGAAATAATCCACTCTCTATTTTGAACTGGACTATTGAATATGCTGGATCTATGAGGGAGTACAAGTATAAAAAACTGTTGAAGTTACAGTACAAGGATCCAAAAGGCAGTCAACTATGCATCCAAATATGTTCAATGGAAGGACATACATTCAATATATGCTCCATAGAATATTCATAATTCCAACATAAAGTACAAAGTCAGGGGCCCTAAAATCCATTTTTCCTGATTTGATCCCATGTGAGGATCTTACGTCATCCAACTAGCCAAAGGAATTGAGGACCATGGGAAAACACCATTCATCTAGATTTTCTTCCAAATGGGATCCTAGTGGATGTCTTGATGACCAACTATAAGAGAGTAGGATTCCTTGAGAGTAAACATCCCTTTGGTTTGAGAACCTCACCAGAGTTTGTCTTCATCCTGAGCATTGGATATTTTTCATTTTTGAAGCTCATGAGCTAAAATAGGCCAGGGAGAGAAAGATGGATGTGATTGCCAATCTTCAACTGTTTTCCATTCCTTCCATAGCCTAGGGGATTGAATCAGTTTCTAAAATTCTTCTACAGTAAGACCCTGATGCTTTGAAGTAAATGTTATTAAATCTCTAGGATTAACAATCCCTCAATTGTGGCATCTATTGCCAAGAATCTTTTGAGAATAATGTAGTCACTAGTGTGACCATTCCAGGTCTCTCAAAAAACATGACTTTGAATTAAGGTCTAGTTGGCCTGTGGCAAATTTCATATGGAAGATCTTAGAGGATGCTTGGTTGCTTGCAACTTTTTCAATTGAGAAGAGTGGCCATATTTCATATCCCATATTTGTTTCTAGAGTTCATCTCTAACCGAAGTCAATCCCAACATAATTTCTCTTCCAATGCTTTGTTTAGGATCCCCAAGTCTCTAAAGCCCCACTCAATTTAGGATACAAAGCTTCTCTCAGGATTTATATCAAAATTTCTGAAATATGGGCAACAACTACCATTAATAACTTACCTTTTGCAGTGACCACTATCTTTATATCCCTCCAGACATGAATTCAAGATAGTTTTTGAACCCAAATTTTGACAAAATCAGATCAATAGATAAGTATAACTATGCACCCAATCACAGGAGAAGAAACTATTTAAAAAACTAAAGCAACTACAACTGATACTGGAGTTTAAAAATTCTTTGACATCAATTATCAGACCATCATATGACTGGAGGTGTGTCCTTTGTGATGCCTAAGGTCTATTGTTAGACATACATTACTGGTTCTTGGTCCAATCATGTTGGTATTCAAGACCATAACCTTGATTTTCCTGCGATCCAAATAGGAGCGTGCTTAGAGAATGTGCAACCCCAACAAGAAATCACAGAGTTTCATTCATTGTGGACACTTGTAATATTATGGCAAGACATATAAGATCAACAAATTACAGATCTCATCTCTATCACGCAGATATTGCTCTGTCTAAGAGGGCAGATAGGCATTCTTGGGGCGGTCTTTCTCATGGAGGAGAAATCTCTACCAAAGAAACATACAAGTACATATACAACATGCAAAGGTAGGGGAAGAAAATCAACCATATGAAAAGTATGGTGAAGATCACGCTTTCCTTGCTGATAATTTAAATCCTGAAAACACTTTTGAGGTCACAGAAATACAGTTCATTAAACTAATCCTATTTTCACAGACACTGAAAGTAAGGGAGCTGTAGAATTTCATGGTAATACACTTGGCACCTCAGCATTTCATTGTGAGTTTGAGTAGGAGTAATGTAACCCCCATGTTGCACTTTGATGTAGACCATGACTTTGTCCTTTCTTTCTTTTGCTTAAATATTTGGTTTTTAACTTTTTCCTTTCTTTCCAAAGCATTGACATGACAAAACTACGGGAAATAATCCACTCTCTATTTTGAACTGGACTATTGAATATGCTGGATCTATGAGGGAGTACAAGTATAAAAAACTGTTGAGGTTACAGTACAAGGATCCAAAAGGCAGTCAACTATGCATCCAAATATGTTCAATGGAAGGACATACATTCAATATATGCTCCATAGAATATTCATAATTCCAACATAAAGTACAAAGTCAGGGGCCCTAAAATCCATTTTTCCTGATTTGATCCCATGTGAGGATCTTACGTCATCCAACTAGCCAAAGAAATTGAGGACCATGGGAAAACACCATTCATCTAGATTTTCTTCCAAATTGGATCCTAGTGGATGTCTTGATGACCAACTATAAGAGAGTAGGATTCCTTGAGAGTAAATATCCCTTTGGTTTGAGAACCTCACCAGAGTTTGTCTTCATCCTGAGCATTGGATATTTTCATTTTTGAAGCTCATGAGCTAAAATAGGCCAGGGAGAGAAAGATGGATGTGATTGCCAATCTTCAACTGTTTTCCATTCCTTCCATAGCCTAGGGGATTGAATCAGTTTCTAAAATTCTTCTACAGTAAGACCCTGATGCTTTGAAGTAAATGTTATTAAATCTCTAGGATTAACAATCCCTCAATTGTGGCATCTATTGCCAAGAATCTTTTGAGAATAATGTAGTCACTAGTGTGACCATTCCAGGTCTCTCAAAAAACATGACTTTGAATTAAGGTCTAGTTGGCCTGTGGCAAATTTCATATGGAAGATCTTAGAGGATGCTTGGTTGCTTGCAACTTTTTCAATTGAGAAGAGTGGCCATATTTCATATCCCATATTTGTTTCTAGAGTTCATCTCTAACCCGAAGTCAATCCCAACATAATTTCTCTCCCAATGCTTTGTTTAGGATCCCCAAGTCTCTCAATCCTAAAGCCCCACTCAATTTAGGATACAAAGCTTCTCTCAGGATTTATATCAAAATTTCTGAAATATGGGCAACAACTACCATTAATAACTTACCTTTTGCAGTGACCACTATCTTTATATCCCTCCAGACATGAATTCAAGATAGTTTTTGAACCCAAATTTTGACAAAATCAGATCAATAGATAAGTATAACTATGCACCCAATCACAGGAGAAGAAACTATTTAAAAAACTAAAGCAACTACAACTGATACTGGAGTTTAAAAATTCTTTGACATCAATTATCAGACCATCATATGACTGGAGGTGTGTCCTTTGTGATGCCTAAGGTCTATTGTTAGACATACATTACTGGTTCTTGGTCCAATCATGTTGGTATTCAAGACCATAACCTTGATTTTCCTGCGATCCAAATACGAGCATGCTTAGAGAATGTGCAACCCCAACAAGAAATCACAGAGTTTCATTCATTGTGGACACTTGTAATATTATGGCAAGACATATAAGATCAACAAATTACAGATCTCATCTCTATCACGCAGATATTGCTCTGTCTAAGAGGGCAGATAGGCATTCTTGGGGCAGTCTTTCTCATGGAGGAGAAATCTCTACCAAAGAAACATACAAGTACATATACAACATGCAAAGGTAGGGGAAGAAAATCAACCATATGAAAAGTATGGTGAAGATCACGCTTTCCTTGCTGATAATTTAAATCCTGAAAACACTATTGAGGTCACAGAAATACAGTTCATTAAACTAATCCTATTTTCACAGACACTGAAAGTAAGGGAGCTGTAGACTTTCATGGTAATACACTTGGCACCTCAGCATTTCATTGTGAGTTTGAGTAGGAATAACGTAACCCCCATGTTGCACTTTGATGTAGACCATGACTTTGTCCTTTCTTTCTTTTGCTTAAATATTTGGTTTTTCCTTTCTTTCCAAAGCATTGACATGACAAAACTACGGGAAATAATCCACTCTCTATTTTGAACTGGACTATTGAATATGCTGGATCTATGAGGGAGTACAAGTATAAAAAACTGTTGAAGTTACAGTACAAGGATCCAAAAGGCAGTCAACTATGCATCCAAATATGTTCAATGGAAGGACATACATTCAATATATGCTCCATAGAATATTCATAATTCCAACATAAAGTACAAAGTCAGGGGCCCTAAAATCCATTTTTCCTGATTTGATCCCATGTGAGGATCTTACGTCATTCAACTAGCCAAAGGAATTGAGGACCATGGGAAAACACCATTCATCTAGATTTTCTTCCAAATGGGATCCTAGTGGATGTCTTGATGACCAACTATAAGAGAGTAGGATTCCTTGAGAGTAAACATCCCTTTGGTTTGAGAACCTCACCAGAGTTTGTCTTCATCCTGAGCATTGGATTATTTTCATTTTTGAAGCTCATGAGCTAAAATAGGCCAGGGAGAGAAAGATGGATGTGATTGAATCAGTTTCTAAAATTCTTCTACAGTAAGACCCTGATGCTTTGAAGTAAATGTTATTAAATCTCTAGGATTAACAATCCCTCAATTGTGGCATCTATTGCCAAGAATCTTTTGAGAATAATGTAGTCACTAGTGTGACCATTCCAGGTCTCTCAAAAAACATGACTTTGAATTAAGGTCTAGTTGGCCTGTGGCAAATTTCATATGGAAGATCTTAGAGGATGCTTGGTTGCTTGCAACTTTTTCAATTGAGAAGAGTGGCCATATTTCATATCCCATATTTGTTTCTAGAGTTCATCTCTAACCCGAAGTCAATCCCAACATAATTTCTCTCCCAATGCTTTGTTTAGGATCCCCAAGTCTCTCAATCCTAAAGCCCCACTCAATTTAGGATACAAAGCTTCTCTCAGGATTTATATCAAAATTTCTGAAATATGGGCAACAACTACCATTAATAACTTACCTTTTGCAGTGACCACTATCTTTATATCCCTCCAGACATGAATTCAAGATAGTTTTTGAACCCAATTTTTGACAAAATCAGATCAATAGATAAGTATAACTATGCACCCAATCACAGGAGAAGAAACTATTTAAGAAACTAAAGCAACTACAACTGATACTGGAGTTTAAAAATTCTTTGACATCAATTATCAGACCATCATATGACTGGAAGTGTGTCCTTTGTGATGCCTAAGGTCTATTGTTAGACATACATTACTGGTTCTTGGTCCAATCATGTTGGTATTCAAGACCATAACCTTGATTTTCCTGCGATCCAAATAGGAGCATGCTTAGAGAATGTGCAACCCCAACAAGAAATCACAGAGTTTCATTCATTGTGGACACTTGTAATATTATGGCAAGACATATAAGATCAACAAATCAAAAAATCCACACACAAACAATAATTTGTTTGGGAGGCAAATCAACTATGAATTTTGTTAGCAAAGAAATTCTACACCTACAGTACATGAACAGTTTCAAGCAACCAAATAACAACCCATTTACAGTGGCAAATACCAAATAAATACCCAATCTAAGGTAATACCAAGTGTTTCATCTCTCATATGTGAGACAAGACACATCGACTCTAAAAACATGACAATAAGGATTTCAATTATTTTAGAATTTAGAAACTAGAACATCTACATGATACAAATTCAATCATACAACTAGTACTTACTAGTACTACATCAATGATGATCAAATGGCAAACACAAGAAGTTAGAACCACAAACTGTGGTCTTCTCATTAAGTCATAAAAATCAGAATGTAGAAAACATACAACATAGATATTGATTCAATGCTACTACAGATTGGAATGCCAATGGAAAATACAAAATAGCATGGACACTAGAACCATAGATGGAAGATTCTCATAGCCGATGACTATCAGTAGTCCTCCTCGATGCCATAATCATTAGAATTTGTGTATTACCATTGTTGTCTCACCCATCATCCTCCTTCTCTATACTTAATCCAATATATGCATTTGCTAGTGTGGAGAATGAACGCTCAAGAGGATAACCATCATCAAAAGTGACCAATTATAGCACTAGTCTAGAGGGAGTGCCCTAGGCTCTACACTGCACTAATGAAGAAGCCCTAGATGCGGGAGGAAAGGGAGATCTAGCACGGTGAAGGAAGCCCTAATGTTGCCCTATGGAGAAGCCCTAAATGCTGCCCTATGAAGAAGTAGTAATATGCAGCCATGGAAATGAAGGCAGAAACCCTGGCCGCAAGTCTAAGGAGAAGAGATGCCCTAAACCTAGTCGCTACGCTGCCTAATGGAGATGGCACCTCAACATCGTCCTAGAAGAAGTGCTCTACACATGGAATGCCCTTGCTATCATGAAAGGAAAAGCCCTTATCCTATATGCAGTCATAAAAGGAAAATCCCTTATCCCATACGCAGTCATGAGTGAAATAGCAATCAGTGAAGGCAGTTGGGAAAGGACAAAAGGATCCATGGATTCCTCATCCCTCTTCAAATTCGCCAAGGGTAAAGTCGAAGCAGAGCATATCATCAAAATGGCGCAGCGGAAGCTTCTGATGGCCTACCTACATATCACTTCAATGGGAAGTCCGGATCTCAGGGTGAAAGGAAAGGCAGATTACAATAAGTTCGGCCATTATGCGAAGGAATGTACAAATGGCAAGGACACATCTATTGATGAAGATAACAATCATTCCAAGGACATCTTCAATGATCGAAGGAATGACAGATAATGAAGGTCATCAAGGAAACGACTGACTCTTCAAAGAAAGCAAGGAACCCCAGGTATGAAGAATCAAATGTTGTTTCTGATAAGATAAAGAAGCGTTATCTTGTATTGGCCCTCTCCTTCAGATTCTGTGGGAAGCTAGCTTATTGATTATAGTGCTTCAAGGCACTTCATCGAATAGAAGGGTGCTCTCTTGAATTTGGTAAGAAACAATCGTGGGATTATATTTGGAGTCGATGCCACCTATCCCGAAAAGGGTGTAGGAAATGTTACCCCTCAATTGAATGAGGGTAACTCAATTCATTTACAGAATCTCTTTTATGTACCTGATCGCAAGAAGAACCTGGTGTCCATTTCGGCAACGGAAGTCAAAGGTTTCAGGGTGGCATTCATCGATGGGAAGGTACGTGTTTGAAAATAGAATTTTCAAAGATGCTTTTACTCATGGGTTCAGCATTGGCAATTTGTACCAAGTTGCAGGATGGTCCATCGGGGACCATGTTAGTTGACACATCTCATCTATAGCACCAAAGGTCTACTTATTGTGGGGCCTTACTCGATGTGAGTCAGATGGTGACTGGGATGCCTGAATACAAAAGGAGCATGAAGGTACATGTCTGAGATGTACCGAAGGAAAATCTTACAAAGGGACCATTCCCCTCATGTAGCAGGCTATGTCACAAGGTTCGCTGAATTTGAAGGTTCAGGTTTGAAATTCGGCGAACCTCAAAAAAAAAAATTGAAATTCGTTCAAGTTCACCGAACCTGAAATTTGAACCCAAAAGGCGAACCTAATCAAATTTGAACCTCATCCGAACACGAACCTGAACGCGAATTTGATCGATTTTTTTTAGGTTCGACTTAGGGTTTGCCACTTTTTTTTTACAGTTTTATTTGCCTGTTTACGTGAAAAACCATGGGCCGCATACTGCTTTTCTACAACGATTCCCGCCAATTTTTTCTTTATAAACAATGGCGCTCTAAGGATTTGGCACAAGCTGTGCCAGTCGGTCGAGTGAATAGAGTATTGAGTTAGCAGAGTGTTTGTATTGGCATAGCAGGAGTGCATTTGTATTGGCATATTGTTGTGCATTTTATTGCGCTGTGCAGTGTGAGCCTTGAGGAGATCGATGTAGTCCTGCAGCGGCATGCAGGCACCTTGCAAGTTCAGTCACTGCTAGTCGCTGATTACGCGGCTGCTTGAGCCCGTGCCCACTACCATGTGAGCCTATAAGCTATAGCCGTAGGCTGTGCAGTGTGAATCGTGATTTGTTGCACCTTCGTTCGAGCTTCAACGTTGACTGTAGTGTGCACGACTAGAACACGTTACACGTAACACAGGTATCGTCGACCCTCTAGTCCATCATATAATAACTTATAGTTATAGAATCTGAGCTAACGACTCAAAACTTTGGACATATATTAATATTCTACATTGCAATCATCTAAAAAAGGAAAAAATTCACGGTTGGTGTTGGGAGTTCATCTCAGTCAAAGATCGGTAAATCAAGTGGGACAGCTACATTAAATTCTCTTTGAAAGCCCATGTAGAAACAAGAAGTTGATGATGCTGTAGCTGATATGTTTTTTGAATCTGCAATTCCATTTAATGTGGCAAGAAGCCCTTACTTAATCAATGCGTGTAAGATGATGGCAAGTTTTGGTAAAGGATATGTCCCTCCTAGTTCTGAGACTATAAGGACCACTCTTTTGAAGAGGTCAAAAGAAAGGGTTACAAACAATTTGCAGAAGATCAAAGACTCTTGGAAGGAAACAGGGTGCACACTTTTATCAGATGGTTGGTCAGATATGAATCATAGACCTCTTATTAATGTGTTGGTTTATTGCCCTAAAGGGGTACTTTTTTTTAAAGTAGTTGATGCATCAGGGAATAAGAAGACCTCTGAATTTATTTTCAAGATTTTAGAGGAAGCTATTCTTGAGGTTGGAGAAGAAAATGTGGTCTAGTGCTTCAAATTGTGTCGGAGCAGGAAAAATGATCATGGATAAATACAGAAAAATATATTGGACACCTTGTGTTGCTCATTGTCTTGACTTATTGTTACATGACTTGGCAAAGTTTCCATGGATTAATGAGACAGTTCGGAGGGGGAAAAAATTTCTCACTTCATATTTAACCATCAACTCACATTGAGCTTGTACAAGAATAATGCATCTAGAGAGTTGCTCGGGCCTTGTGACACCAGGTTTGCCACATATTATATTACTATCAAAAGGCTAGTTGAAGAAAAAGGGAGTATAAGAGGTGTTTTTTACAACACAAAAGGCTACTAAAAGAAACAGAAACAAACACACCATATGACACCGTTATTTTTGGACCAATGTACCCGGAAAAACCCAATGCGGGAAAACCAGTGCAGCTATCTGAGGGTTTTTTTTACTAAGCAATATAAGAGTACAATCTGGGTGTCAAAACTGGCCTACCCAACAGAGAATTTCCTTAGCAGTAATACCTCACAGTTTCTCACAGATCTCCTGGCTGAAACCTCAGATAATCATTCCGGCAGCTCCTCAGCACAAAATTGCACTGAAACCCCAGCGTCTGCCCAATCTGCACTGCGTCAGCCTCTCCTTGCCCAGCGTTGGCCCTGCGTCAGCCTATCTAGGCCTGTGTCAGCCCCAGGAGGCCCTGCATTAGCTCTCTAGGCCTCTGCGTCAAATACGCTGGCCTCTCTGGGCCTCTGCGTCAAATACGCTGCCCTCTATGGCTTGAAGCAAATCACTGCGGGTTTGATATGAGAGGATTGATAATTGTCAGATGAAGCTGAGATTCACTAAGAGTGAAGCCAATTCAAACCATTGTTTGAAGATTGTGGATGATAGACCTCTCATACCGACACCTTCTAAGAACGACCTATTTCTGATAGGTGCAGACCCTCTCACTTGCAAAAGTAAGAGAGAGTTGGATTCTGAATGTGGAATGGTAAACTGCAAGATCATGACTACCTCGAGGATATTAACTTTCAGAAGTTATATTGTGATGTCGGACCAGATTTGGGAAATGCCTCTAAGTTTCATAAACTCATTTGCATTGATGTTCTTTGTGAACTTTCGTCCGTATATATGTTTTATAGTTAGCATGGTGAGCTCATATTTGGTTGAGCCTCACTAGATTGGTGCCAAGAATCTTTTGAGATATCTTCGGAGCACAATCTCTCATGGATTGAGATTCACTGCCTGAAATATGAAGCTGCATGATTATTCGAATGTTGACTGGGCAGGCAATGGGGAGGATCACCAAAGAACTTCTCAGTGCTAGTTCTCCTTGGATTTTGCTTCGATATCATGGATGAGCAAGAAGCAGAAGTCGATTGCTTTAAGCACAGCCGAGACCGAATACATAGCTACGAGTATGATCTTGTGACGTTGCCTGGTTGTGGAAGCTCTTCAGTGTGTTGTTTGTACACATGATGAATACCACTGTGATCCTCTATGACAACCAGGGGGGATTCGATTGTTGAGAAATCCTGTATTCGATGATTGCTCCAGTAGATAGACATCAGATACTAACTTATATAGAATATGGTAAGTCGATGAGCGAGGAGGCTCCATCGTATTGAGACTGATGTACAGGTTGCAAACATTTTGTCAAAGCCCAGGGGAAAGGTCAAATCTGTGACTTTCCCGAACAACCTGGAGTCGTTGAGAGACCTTCGTATATATTACTATCAAAAGGCTAGTTGAAGAAAAAGGGAGTATAAGAGGTGTTTTTTACAACACAAAAGGCTACTAAAAGGCTACTAAAAGAAACAGAAACAAACACACCATATGACACCGTTATTTTTGGACCAATGTCCCCGGAAAAACCCAATGCGGGAAAACCGGTGCAGCTATCTGAGGGATTTTTTTACTAAGCAATATAAGAGTACAATCTGGGTGTCAAAACTGGCCTACCCAACAGAGAATTTCCTTAGCAGTAATACCTCACAGTTTCTCACAGATCTCCTGGCTGAAACCTCAGATAATCATTCTGGCAACTCCTTAGCACAAAATTGCACTAAAACCCCAGCGTCTGCCCAATCTGGATTGCGTCAGCCTCTCCTTGCCCAGCGTTGGCCCTGCGTCAGCCTATCTAGGCCTGTGTCAACCCCAGGAGGCCCTGCGTTAGCTCTCTAGGCCTCTGCGTCAAATACGCTGGCCTCTCTGGGCCTCTGCATCAAATACGCTGCCCTCTATGGCTTGAAGCAAATCACCCCGGGTTTGATATGAGAGGATTGATAATTGTCAGATGAAGCTGAGATTCACTAAGAGTGAAGCCAATCCAAACCATTGTTTGAAGATTGTGGATGATAGACCTCTCATACCGACACCTTCAAAGAACGACCTATTTCTGATAGGTGCAGACCCTCTCACTTGCAAAAGTAAGAGAGAGTTGGATTCCGGATGTGGAATGGTAAACTGCAAGACCGTGACTACCTCGAGGATCTTAACTTTCAGAAGTTATATTGTGATGATGCTAGACCAGATTTGGGAAATGCCTCTAAGTTTCATAAACTCATTTGCATTGATGTTCTTGGTGAACTTTTGTCCGTATATATGTTTTATAGTTAGCATGGTGAGCTCATATTTGGTTGAGCCTCACTAGATTGGTGCCAAGAACCTTTTGAGATATCTTCGGAGCACAATCTCTCATGGATTGAGATTCACTGCCTGAAATATGAAGCTGCATGATTATTCGAATGTTGACTGGGCAGGCTATGGGGAGGATCACTAGAGAACTTCTCAGTGCTAGTTCTCTTTGGATTCTGCTTCGATATCATGGATGAGCAAGAAGCAGAAGTCGATTGCTATAAGCACCGCCGAGACCGAATACATAGCTACGAGTATGATCTTGTGTGACGTTGCCTGGTTGTGGAAGCTCTTCAGTGCGTTGTTTGTACAAATGATGAATAACACTGTGATCCTCTGTGACAACCAGGGGGGATTCGATTGTTGAGAAATCCTGTATTCGATGATTGCTCCAGTAGATAGACATCAAATACTAACTTATCTAGAATATGGTAAGTCGATGAGCGAGGAGGCTCCATCGCATTGAGACTGATGTACAGGTTGCAAACATTTTGTCAAAGCCCAGGGGAAAGGTCAAATTTGTGACTTTCCCGAACAACCTGGAGTCGTTGAGAGACCTTCGTATAAGGGTCCTGCATGTTGCATGCATTGAGCTCTGGGAGATCTAAGGGGTTTGGGGTACTTACTGGAGCAACACACGACCATAGGGCAACTCACCCTCCCCTAATGGTGCACTGTGTACAAGATGAATAGCTTAGCCTTCCCTTGTAATACCCCAAGGTGACTTTGGGATAGGATGATTCATTCTCCTGTGAGCCAGGATGATTAGTTCTCCTGTAGGATAGATGATCAATTCCCCTATCGAGGCATCCTACCCATGCAATCTGAGACTCATTGGAAGTACCTCTCATCTGATTAATGAGCAGGGAAATGGGGTTAGGGACCATAGTAGTATTATCGATGACAGCAAGATGTATGGTGCAACAGTGGTGCAACAGTATGGACAACAAGATGTATGATGCAGCAATGGTGCAGCAGAATGGACAACAAAATGTATGCTGCAACAATGGTGCAGCAGTATGGATAGCAAGAAGTTTGTTGCAGCAGTGGGACAACAATGCTACATGGTGCTGCAATGATACAGCAATGGGACAGCAAAGGCAACTTGGTGCAGTATGGTGCAGCATATGTTACAAAAATGAGACAACAATGGTCAATGGCATATAGTGCACAACGGGACAGCAATGGTACAATGGTACAACATGGGACAACTAGTATTTAGTGTGGCAAATTCATGGTGTTGTTATGGTATGGCAAAGCACAATGAGACAACCATGACATAGTGCAGTAGTGGCACAACGGGACAGCCATGACATAGTGCAGCAGTGGCACAATAGGACAGTCTTGTCAAGAGGTGTAGGATTCATCTAAAGAGCCCTTTAGGACAGCCTTGGAGGAGCCCTAGTTGCTGTACAACATGCCCTAGCCGCAAGCCTTATATGCTATCCTAAAGGGATTAAATCACAGTGAAGAGAGGCTCCTTCGATGTCCCAAAAGAAGGCTCTTCATCACAGCAAGGAGGCTTCCATGCGCTGTCAAAGGAAGCTCCAAAAGAGCCCTAGCTGCAGTCTTCTATTCACATCTAAGAGGCAGTCAAAGGGAGCCTAAATGAACCCCTAATCCACAATAAGAAATAGACTAAATACACAGTCCTAAAGGATGTGTTTTAGGTGTTGTTCAAGTAAGGAGACCTAGCGCGTCTTAGCGGTAGTCTTAAAGCCCAACCGCATTGAAGGGAGAAGTCTCTACAACTGTCTTATGAGGAGGACCTATACGCTGTCAAAAGAGGTTCTAACTTTGAGTTTTCTTCCAAGTCTAGGTACTTGTCTATGATTTATGGCACATATGCAAGCCTTGAAAGTGTGAGAATGTGCAAGAATAAACTCCTGGGATAAATACCCATTTGATTATAAGGACTTCTCTTACATTGATGTGAAAGTGTCAGCAAGGAAATTTGCAGATATCTTAACACAGAAACAAGCAATCACATTCCATTAAAATGCACTTAACTTTACATATGCCCAAAAGCAGAGGAAATAACTAAGCTGGAATCCGATCCAAGAAAATGCCCCATATTATCATCCTATGCTTAGTAACGCTTACAAGGAAATGGGTTGGGTATGTGTTTAAAGTCTGTACAATCAAAAAGAAAGAATCTAAAGGTAGCCCCAACAATCTGAACAGGCAACAGGATATCAGTTTACCAAGTTAATCTAATAATGTAGCACATATGGACTCATCTTGATATTGCTGCCTTGAGTTTACTAGCTATTTCACTTGTCAAAGCGAAGGATATTCCCTTCGATTATGTTTATACAATGGGCCAGTATCTTGAGCACTGAGGAATCAGATGAACGCAGCTGATTTTATCTCTCTAGAGGTAGCACTGGTGTATTCTAGCTGTGTAAATGTCATTTAATGAGGTTGCAACTTTTTACATATTACAAAAAAACGTGAATAAATGGCAAGATCATAAACAACCACACAAACGGCAACTGTTTTCCATTGAGAAGAATCTATATACCCCTCAATGTCCTGCAAGGCAAGGACATGGATTGAAAAGAATATATATACTCTTCTCAAAATATTCCTAGTTCTCCAAGTTGCAACCGAGCCTCAAGAACTCAACGGTTGCAAAGCATTGAAACCCATATTCTTGTACTCTGGTTTTCGTCATATGATTAAGACAATAAAAAAACTACACAAACATATGCATCCTATTGATAAAATCGGTATACCCCTATCAAGGTCTTGCAATGCAAGATCGGCTAGATTCAACCAGTTTTGGGTTTTGGTGTAGATATCCGTATACTGCTCAGCCACAACCAGTATTTTCTCCTTCATCGCTGTCTTAGCAAGTGCAGAAGTGCCAAGAACAAAATTTTTATGATTTTTTTGAAGTCCAATAGTCCCGGGTGTTTTAATATAATTTTAACCCTGAGATGACAGGTTATGACGAAATCTGCAACGACTGGGAATCCGGTAGGGTATACGACGGGATGTGATGATTCTCGCTGGAGTGGGAGGAAGCTGCTATGGTCCCTGTCTCTAATTTTGCCTGCAGTTTCTACACCCTATCTTCAAGGAGCTATTTTTTAAGAAAACAAAGAGAAAGCTAAAACACATACCTGTTTTGGGCAAAAACTATGGAAGATCGGCCTCACAGAAAAAATAGTAGTAAATGCAGAGCTGGTAAACCTGTCTTGGCTATTGCTCCTCAAAGCACACTGATCTGTCTGCTCAAAAGTTTTCCAAATCGTTGAATACCAGATATTATAGAGCCCACCTTGCCAAATATCATATAATAATATAAGACAGCTGGTTCAGAAAATAAGCTTTCCACTGGGTGTGAACCCTGACAGCCACACCTTAATCAATCGTTGGAAGAGAATGTTCAGGCGGTGGGACTTCGAGACAAGGAGAAACGAACAGCCGATTGGCGCCAAGCCCAAATTTTCCCACAAAATTTTAAATTTTCTCACAGAAATGTTTGAAAAGTCTATTTCATAATATTTTTTTAAAGGTTCATTTGCCAACAGTTCTATTAATTGAATTTTCCCATAAAATTGTTTGAAAAGTCTTCATCATAATAATTTTTTAAATGTTGATTTGCCAGCAGTTCTATTAATTTGTCCATTTATTTTATTAATACAAACCATATAATATTAACTAACCTGTGCATCCTATAAATTATATAAACATACATTTGCATTTTATAAACCATTCATTTTAGAGGCACCGGGAAGTGGTTTTGTATAATGTGCATAGTTTATATTATTGCTAAACCTTAAAAACCATTCATAGGCCTTAAGATGATAATGGTGTTTCTTCTTAGATGATGTCCAAGGCCCCAACAAAAGTCATCCTTGTTGGGCAAATCCTCACATTAACACCCATACAACATTTATATACCTATGGTTTATAATGCTGGCAAATAGTGCTCCTCATCACCTAATTGTGCAAAAAGCCCCAACTAACCTAGTCTAGGTTAGATGTCCTCGATATTAACATATTATCCTACATTATCTATTAGCTCATGGAGATAGAGGGTTCAAGGACTCTCACTTGATGGTTGGGGACTATAGTCCATCAAGAGGTCAAATGTCAGGCTAACTGTATTAAGGACACCTCAAGGTCAACCAACACGAATGCAATGTATTAGTTGTTCGTTATCGACCTATCAAAATGTCACAATATTGAGTAGTAGACATCAGTAAGTAGGACACTAGTCACCAACAAGAAACCTTGATAACGATAGAGTAATGATGTGATGAGTGGATGTGGACCCGGGGATATCGCATGTCAATTGTGTGGCAGTTGATTTGACATGCTAACGTCTCATTATGATGTGGCACCAATGTGGGTCTAGATGACATGGCATACCAATGTGGCAAGTGATATGGCATGTTGACATGGCAATGGAAGGTTGACTTGGCACCGAGGTGTTGTATAGGTGGTAACCATATAGTGACAACGTGGATGTTGGGCGTTTGGATGTTAAGATATCAACTAATTAGTATCAACTTTAATGGCATCTGACCACAGCATCCTGGGGGGAGATCTAAATTTTTCCTTAGGCTTCAGCGAACCCTGGGGTTCTTTGGCTCAGGTGGATGCCATCACCGAGTTCATGAAAAATACCTTGGAACAGACAGACTTTATTGATGTCCCTATGCAGAAACCCATGCCTACTTGGAGGAACAGAAGGGTGGGCGCAGCAGCTTTGGCTCGCAGACTGGACAGATTTCTACTGAAAGGCCCCCTGCTTCATCATTTACATCACTATAAACAATGGGTTGGATCGGGGGGTATATCTGATCACTCCCCAATACTGTTGGAGATTCTTGGCCCTCATCGAAAGCCTAAAGCCCCATTCAAATTCAACCATTCGTGGCTACAGGACCAAGACTTCATGAAATTGGTCACAGATTTCTGGAAGGCACACTCTATCGACAAAGAAGCATCACTGGCGAAGGGGTTTTGTAAAAACCTTACAGAGCTGATTCGAAGCATCTAGTCATTATCTGGGCCAAGGAGAAAAACATCAAGGATACTGCCCAGCTCACACATATTGAAGCAGAGTTAAGCTCTCTCTTAGATGAACGGAATTTGGGATTTAACACTAGAGCAGACAAGGCCCGATTGATTGAGCTGGAAAACCAGAAGACAAATATTTTCAGACTAAGGGAAGAATCTCTTAGATTGAGAAGTAGAGCAATCTGGCTGAAAGCAGGGGATGAAAACTCAAGGTTCTTTCATAATTATGCAAAGGGAAGGAAAGTGGCAAATACTATTTGGAATCTCCCTCTACCAGAAGGGGGCCTCGCAGACTCCTTCAACAAGCTCTCCCAGCTTGGAACATCTCATTTCAGAAGCATTTACAGAAGCACACCAGGCACAAATTTGGCAGAGATCATTAATGTGGCTAATCATTTCCCTAGATTTGTAAACGAGGAGGACTCGGCTGATCTTACGGCTCCTGTCACTATGGAGGAACTGGAGAGCACTTTAAAATGGTTCAAAAAAGACAAGAGCCTTGGGCCGGATGGTTGGACTATTGAATTCTATTTAGCCTTTTTTGACTTGCTGGGACAGGACCTACTCAGGGTGGTAGAGGAAAGCAGAACATCTGGGTGTCTATATCATGCTATAAACTCTACGTTCATTGCCCTTATCCCTAAAACTGACTCCCCATCCTCGTTTGATGACTTTCGCCCCATATCCTTGTGTAATGTCCTTTACAAGATTATATCCAAGATCATTGCAAACCGGCTCAAACCCATTCTGTCTAAACACATTGCACCCCAGCAATTTGCCTTCCTTGAGAATAGACAGATCCATGAAGCCATTGGATCCGCCCAGGAAGCTCTTCATTCCATCTGGTCCAAGCACCTCAAATGTATTCTCCTAAAGATTGACCTCTCTAAAGCCTTCGATCGGGTCAGCTGGCTATATATTAAAATGCTGCTCATACATCTGGGCTTCCCTCTCCCTCTCATCAACTGGATCATGGCATGTATCACCACACCCTCTACAATATTCTTATAAATGGATCTGCCTCACATTTTTTTCATTCCGAAAGGGGACTCCGACAAGGCTGCCCCCTATCTCCCCTATTATTCCTCATGGTTATGGAAGGCCTGAGTCGCTTAATCATTTTTGCAAAAAGGGAAGGATCTCTCAGTGGGCTCAAGATCACGGATGAGTGTTACCTCACACACCTGCTGTTCGTGGATGACGTACTCGTCCTGTTGGATGGTAGCATCAGGGACTCACTTGTCAAAAATTATATAGTAGAAAAGTTCTTGCATCACACATCAAACCAAAAGGATACAAAACAACACACACACTTCTATGTACAAGGTACAATCACAACTCAATCAAAACAATCATGTCAATGTGTGCCTATTTTGGACACAAGAAAAGGATTCTCGTACATGAACTCATGGAGGAGTTGAGGTACCATATGGTGTGCCATGATGGGGCCATGCCATACAAATTTAACTATGAGACTCCTAAAGATTGATGATAACAAGGAAAACCTAGAATCAAGTGTTATTAGGAATAACCAGAGGACATAAAAAGTGAGTGGTCCTGTGAGCTACTGTGGCTCCATGACAAGGACTATGAAGACATAAAGGGGTGACAAGAAACTCATTAACTAGTAGCAATGTCCTATTTTTTCCCTATCTAGGCCATGCACTCACTCCCCATATTTGAGGATGTCTGCCCGATGGACCGATTGCCTGGTCCATGAAATCCCCAGGACTAATGCACCTTCGCATTGTGATTGCTATTACTGCGATGAGTATTATTGCTACTAGCCCCCTGTTGCGGCTGCCCTCTTCCTCCCATAGGAAAAAACATCACTGGATACCTCGAACAAGACGGGGTCCGGGAACAACGACCTGTGACTAAATCTAATAATTTGTTGGTCTTTGCATACCCACTCCAGCTTAACAAGCCTAGTAAAGCTCAGGATTGAAAGAAAATATATTTAGTAAAAACCCTAACGCTAAGGGTTTGACAGTGAAATTGTGGACAAATCCAGCGAAATAAAGATCGACAGATAGGGGAGAAGGAGGCTAGCTCAAAGCTATGGTTGAATCCCAACGACTTGAACAATAGTAATGAAGCTTCAATGTCCCAGACTGAGAAAAAGTCAATTAAGCGATCTATAGAAGCCTTTGAGTTTGTTTTCGTGGTTTCTTTAAGACTTTGTGATCTTCACTGATGAAAAGATATTAAGCGTTCACTAGCTGCAATTAGTAACACTTCCGTTCAAAGTTCATCCAAGCAATTAATTTAGTTTTTTATAGTTTAATGTTATTAAAAACCTATCCTTCACAGGTTGGATGACTATGGTGATATTTCTTCCCAGGCTTATTCTCTCTCGGGTTGGAAAGGGGTATTGTGCTGGAATTAATAAGGCTTTGGTTCAAAGTTTATTCGAGCATTTAATTTTTAATTTTAATTTTAATTTTAATGTTATTAAAAATATACCTTTCACGGGTTGGATGACTGGTGATATTTCTACCTATGGTCATTCTCTCTCGAATCTTTTGGAAAAGGGTATTGTTGTGTAATGGAGGTATTGGAGGCCAAACAAAGATGGAAGATACACTTATGTGAGTGGCCCAAAGAATATGATATATCTGATATGACCTAATGACCTCAAATATATCTGAGAACCGTATCCTTCTCACTCTCCCTCTCTCTCCCACGCTTTCCCACTCTCTAGATCTCTCGCTACCTCCCTCTCCCTCTCTCTCCCTCACTCCCTCTCTCCTTCTCCCTTCCTCCCTCTCTATCTCTTCCTCTGCTTCTTTCTTTATCTACTACTCTTTCATGCCCACTCTCTCTTTATATCTTTATCTCTCTCTCTCTCTCCCTCTATACATATCTTTATCCCTCTCACTCCCTCTTTCTATCTCTCTATCCAGAGTTATTTTAGTACATGCACCATAATTCATACACTAGCATTGAGCTCCACAATTGTGTTTAAGCATAGATCTCTACTTAACCATGATGACAAATCATCAAACCACAATCAAGACTTATTAGTGCACACAATGAATTGGGTTAACCCACACATTTCCCACATCATCTAATTTATTCTCACTAAGCTAATAATGGTCATATGCCAAAACCATTATTCAAAATTGACCTAATCGCTAGATGTCTTCCTCCTATGCTATCCACATTGTAGGTCAATATCCCCTATATATGGCTCAACCGATATCCCCTATCCTCATGCTAGTTCTTGGGCTCAAAGTTGTGAGTACCACGATGAATAGAAAGATGATATTGAACATAGATAAATGCATTAAGAAATAAATTCTAATGCATTTGGATTATATTGTTTTGGATTAAAGATTCCTCTATGCATTTCATTATAGAAGCAGATATGTCCCTCCAAAGTTGCTTGAGTGTCTACTAAAAGAGGACCCAAAGTTTATCCTAATTCATGGAACAAGGTAGCAATCAACCTTAAGCACAGATCTACTAGTAGACACTAGATCAACTTTAGAGGGACATATCTACTTCTATAGTGAAATGTGTAGAGGAATATTTAATCCAAAATAATATGCTCTGAATGCATTAAGATTTATTGTTCAATGTATTAGGATGTTGTGGGTTGTCTCTTCCTTGTCTAGTTGAATTTTTAGATCCCCTTCTGTCCTTAAGATCCCTCCAATTGTGGTTAGAGTTCTTAGATGGCTGTTAGGAGGAAGCCCCTTTCGGAAAGGGACATACAATTTGAAGTTGTCTAGCTTGTTGGGCCATACTAATACCTTCTCCGAATACCAATAGACGTCCCTTCTCATGCACCTTGGTGCATTTTGTTTTTTTCTTCCCCCCCGTTCTCTATGCGTGGTCTATTGGGTGTTGTTCGTCCTCTACTGACTCCTACTCATTCGAATCCGCTGCTCTAGTATCCTCAATACAAGGTTCCTGACGAGTGATGCCATCAAAACGTCCTGAAGTGCGAGCCACATGAGCAGGCTGCTAGCCTTGGGGGTCTGCTCCTGATGAGCATGGTACATTATTCCCATTATTTACGACGCCATATGTATTAGTTCCATGAACGCTCGTGCCCTCAACCACCACATAAGACGCCCCCTGTACATTTGTTGCGAGACCTTGTTGTTCGAGTTCCCAATACTGTAACTCCGATGGTGATGGGATATTCAGGACCGGTTGAGCCTGGTCCTCCTGCAGTTGAAGAAAGTTTGGATTTACCATCGAGCCCGGGTGGGAAAACCCTAGGGAATTTAGGGAAACCTTCACATCATCCATCTCTGACGTAAATGCGTTGACCTGGATTTCCAGTTCATGGTGTATCGCCGGTGAAACCCCAGTTTGGTGTTGATGTGGCCCCTCAACCCAAATTTGGGAAGCCTCCATAGAATGAGAAGAATAATCCACAAGTTCCTCATCGATATAAAATGATGTTCACATGTACTCTGTTATACTATCCCCATGTGATGCTGTGCACAACACCCTCCGAGAGACATTGGCCCAACCGAACAAAATGTTCACCTCCACTGTTTGATCCCCTTACTAGTTGACCGAGAAAACCCGCGAGACCATAAGTTGCCAAACCGCCGCAGATAAATATAAACCAGGTGTATTGACCCTTGTTTGCTAGCGTTGTGACCATTCTCTCACGCTGTTATCGCTCCCGGGTGTAGGTGAAAACCCATCTTCGCACCAGAAAAAACCCTAGGGTTAGACCGCCATGGAAATTCCTCTCGGATTCTTCCATCTGATCTTCTCTAGACAAATTCCTTATTTCCATTTGATTTCTGTTCTATCTACAATTTCTTATCTAATATTGGAGCATCTCCATAGATTAGTTAACCTTACTAAACCAAACATTTTATTAGAAATAATCATTAATCTTATAATATTACGACTTCATTGCACTTTTTGACCACACACAACTTGTTTTTATGTCACCATAATTCACCTTTAATGTAACATGATTACATTAAAAAATCAACCAAAATCCCCTCAAATAATTTTTCCTACATAAAATTCTTTACCCTAAACAATACCTCCCCATTAAACCAAAAAAAACATTTACACATTTCATTTAATTCCAATTCAACTAAAATCCCCTCAAATAATTTTTCCATTCAGTACCATAAGCAATACCTCCCCATTAAGCCAAAAAAAAAACACTTACACATTTCATTTAATTCCAATTGAAAAACACAATAGCATTTCATTTAAGTTCCGTTCAAGGTTTCACGGCATTTATGCTTTTCAAATATCAAAACTTGTTCATTTCCCTCGCGTTCCAGGGTTTTTCAAATATCAAAATTTTTTCATTTCCCTCGCGTTCCAGGGAGGAAGGTCGCCATATCATCCCATTATGTTTCTCAAAGATCAAAATTTATTCATTTCCCTCACGTTGCAGGGTTTTTCCAGGGAAGAAAGAGGAAGGTCGCGGCCATGTTGTCGCAGGTTTGATTTGATACATTTGGTTGAATACAAGAAATTGGATTCTAGGTGCCTCCAATCGTGGTGGTTTCATTCTACGAAGGGATCTGCACAAGGTTCCCCACACTCCTGTGCGATGGCCCATCCCCAAGCCTCCATCACTCTTTGCAACTTTAAAATACTTCTAGACAAGTGCAAGAGGCACTCAAGAGGCTGTATGTACAAGATTCCGCAGAGGAAGATGGAGCCGAAGGTATGTGTTATGTGCCAAAGAAGCGATAGGTGTCTTTCCGACCCTGAAATCAGTGAAGAAATTAAGCAGAAAAGAGAGCAAAAATGCGTTGATTAAGACGAGGAAATAAAATGTCCCAAGAATGTAGGAGGTCACCATCTAGATGCTCTGCCACAGGTGGATTGTGATGATCCAGTCGTCCCTATAAATGTCAGAGACACAAAAAAGGCCTCAGATTTGCTTGTACCACAGGGTTCCGAGAGTTCCGGAGCAATGAAATCAGATGCCGAGGAAATGGATGTGAGCTAAGACAAGCAGGATCGAGGCTCTGTGCCAGAGGAGAGGTTTCCAGAGGATACTAAACCCACTCAAGAGGTAGGTAACTACATTTTATTTTTATTGTTTAATTATAAGAATTAATGCAAGAAACTTGCCCATGAGTGACTTCCGTTGGTTTAGGTGATAAGTCTGGATGGTAATTTTTCTACCAAAATCGCCCGGTGCTTTTCTGTTATGCCATTTAGGTGGCATGGACAACAGTGATAGTAAAGCCTGGTGGTTGGGTTAAACTCTGCTGACCTCACTAGTGAACCAATGCCTTATTGGTGGCTTATGTAGAGTTTTTCACTTTTGAAATAACTAATAGCTTGCATGTCATTCAATAGAACGGTTTAGGTTGGATGTCGATATTCCCAAGTAAATTTTTGTTAAAACTACGATGGGAAATGAATGGAAGATTAGGTCTACCCCTGACCGATGGACTTCTCTATCCTGTGCTACATGCCCATTTAATGACATGCAACATTGTTCAGATCAATGTCAGTAGAGGCGTGACTAGTATACCTCTTTTCCATTCAGTTCTTGTTCCTATTATCATTTCCATTCCTCTGTTGGGATTACACTTCTACAACACCACCAGTCTTTAAGTGCATGATATATTCAGGGAGATGGGTGGGTTCAAGTTGCTTATCCGTTAAAATTCTATAGTCACGGTTCTAGTTTTGTTTTGTTTCTAGTTATGTTTATGTTTCCTATTTCTAGTAAACTAGGTTTTGTATCTCCAAAACTCAATTTTATAGTGGTAATGTACGCCGTCACTTAGGTGATTTACGCTTATAATTCGCCAGAAACCTTGAGTCCTATTTCTTGTTCTATTCACCATGCAGTCATGTCTCTTGTCTTGTTTATGTTTTACCCTTTTTGGTAAAATACGCTTGGACTGTGGATTGATATTTTAACAAGATGGGTTGCGAGTAACAAGTCCCTGCCCAAGGGCATGATGCTAAGAGAAAATACTGTCAATTCTTGCATCCAAAAAATGAAAACAGTCCAATTCCATATCCCACAAATAGTCTTCTAATGGCATACTTAATCAAGTTCAAAAACATACAGTAAAACAAGTAAGTCTAACTCCATATCCCACAAACAGTCTTCCAATGTCTAATAGGAATTCCTTCTGTACAAGAGTAGAATATAAGTACATTGTACTCTTTCTTAGAAACCATATTTCCTGAGAGAAGATAATAGTCCTAAAGTTATGAACTATTAACTATCATTGTTCATAAAGTTTCTTTTGAAGAGAATCAAATTATATCAATAAATATGCAGAGAATAGAAACAATTCATCTCTTCCTCTGTTTCTTTCAACTAAAATCCAAATGACATTTAACAACATAGCTAACTAGATAAGCTAAACTTATTTTGACAGCAGGATTACAAATAAAGATAAGTATAGAGTTATACTTGAGCCCTGAGCTTTACTAGCTTGAAATCAAAATCATCTTTAAGAGCTTGAAATCGGATGACACTATCCAAGATGGATGGTTGAGGCATGACGCAAAATTTCCACCGCCATAATACTCCCCTATTCCCCTATACAACACTCTGTTGTAATATCTAGCTGAACTAAACAAGAAGATACAAATACTTTAATTTTGAAAGAAGTCCAGTTAATTTGATCGAGTCACTATTCAACCATAACATCGAATTGGATCATTGCATCCTTTGGCCCCAGATTGTTTGGCACCAGCTGATCTCTTTTCCAGGTATTGTTGATGATACTCTTCTGCTCTGTAAAACTTCTTCGCTGGCAGGATCTCTCTCACGATCTCTTTATGCAGTGGCCTTTGGTGCCTTTCCATTGATTCCCGTGCAGCTCTTTCTTGATCAGCTGAATAGTAATATATGCCAGATCTGTACTGAGTGCCTTTATCATTGCCCTGCAAATATATGCACACAGTGCTGACAATTCATGTATCTGATGCAATTTCTATACATCAACCAGATACAAGTGTCTTTATAGTTTTTGCCTTCTATGGTTATGAAATAGGAAAACCACATCAGGATCCAATCATATTTTCTATAACCCACCCTGCACCCTTATAGCAGGATCCAATTATATTTTCTATACCCCGCTCTGCACCCCTATAGCAAGTATGTTAACAAGCCATTGAAATGAAAAGTATATGGTAGATACATTGCCAAATACCTGGATTTGGTTTTCTGGTTAAGGAATCATATGAATGTGTGAAAGGCTTTGAATTTCAGCTTTCAAAGAAGCCAATGCTTCAAGCTGGCAAGTCTATTAGCATAGATATAAGTTAATTCCAAATTTATGAATATTAATTTTTAAAATACTAATAATAACATGTTTGATCATGTAGTTTTTAAAAAAATTAGAATTCTTAAGGATTTTATATAGCTTTTAAAAAGATTTGGAAATTTTTAATGTAAAATATTTTTATCCTAGTCAAATCATTTTAGAAAATACAAAATTAATTTAAGACTGAAATTTACACCTTAAAATTTCCTAAATTATGTGTTTACATTCGTTGTTATTAAGCTGAATGGGGATCCTAACAAACATTTGAAAATAATATAATGAACCACGCAGTGATATATGAGACTGAAGACACCCTCAATGCCTGCACTCAGAATTCATTAGGAGTTTAGATTTGAAGTGCAATTATAGAATATTAATGGGACTCCACTCCCAATTGCATCGCTTCAAACCAGAGAAACGAGGCCAGGTATACTGAAAACCGGTCTTTGCTTAAAGCACTAGATATATATCACAGCCTGGAGCCTACAAATCTTTTGAAGCACAGGAAATAGAATTCAAATACATTAAGACGCCCAAATCTGATTTAGTCCGATATTTGAAAAACAGAGAATTCTAATGGCTTCCATTTGTTTTTTAACTAACTGATGCTTCTGAGGAAAGTTGATTTGTCATAAAAGTATGTACATGATTTTAACCAGTAATGAAAATTAAATTTTAGATCAATCTACTAATCTACAATATGCAATACGATATAAAATAGATTTGGGAATTCTATTATAGATTTGGGAATTCTATTAGCTAAGTTGCTTTTTTAGAACATGAGAAATGAGAAAACGGTTAGCGTGCATCTTCTGTCCATTCCAACTAGAGTAAGAAACCATAACGGTGGAGACTCCTTTGGCAATGGCATTGAAATAGGGGGTCATGTGGATGTTGACTAATTGTTTATAATTGCTGACAGTGTTATTCTCATCGACACCCTGGGTTGTTCCACCATCGCCCACAAAGTGCTTAGCACACGCTACAATATTTGACCTGACAAACATCAATAAATCACATGGTTAGAAAACTATTTCAGGAAACTGTGGTACAATTGATTGATCAAAGAAATTCATATTCTAAGCATGGATAAAGCAAAAGGTTTGCAGCTTAATGTCCAATTATATAGAAAACTGTGGTACAATTGATTGATCAAAGAAATTTATGTTCTAAGTAGGGATAAAACAAAAAGTTTGAAACTTACTGTCCAGCCACATACGGCACCCCCTTTGTAAAGATCCTGCAAACCTGCTCGCATCAAACAAGACATTCTAAACAGTGAAAACTTGACTCTCATTTTTGAATGAACTTCCATCGAGCACTTCCATGCCAGAGTCTTACAGCAACACATGGAGAAAATGTGTATTGAATGCCAGTAGATCGAACTTCCAGAGTTATGGCAGCTCCAATTCTTTTAACCAGATCGGGATCCCTGTATCCATAAAACGTTGATACAAATTGTTAGCCAAACTTTCTAGAAGATTTTGATTTTGAGGGTACTAATCAGAAGCCAGAGTTCCCATGATATATTAAACATCAACATTTTCACCCTGATTCTGTTATTATCCCAATTCAGTTACTCAAGATTTTGCCCATAATCATTCAGATAACCCTAGTTACTTTTCAAATCATTGTCTCCTAACATTTTGCTGATTGCAATCAGAGTGCCCCTTGGCACTTTCTAAATCATAATACTACTTACGATGAAAAAATAATGCCTACGGATATAGGCCAGGCTCTCTAGTATTGTCTAGAGATAAAGGGTTTTCATGAAATATAGCCGACCACTCAACCTACTCATTTGTTTAAATCATTAGCCATGACATTTTCTAGTTGCAAGGAAATGTTGTGAAGAAAAAATGGAGTTGATACTCTACTTGCCTGATAGCTCCAAGCCCAACATTGTGAGGGAAGACGGTAGCCCCATAGACATTGTTGTGACCATGAACAACATCAATCCCATATACACAACGGTTCTTAGATTTAAAAGAACTTTTCGGCCCCAAAATCATAAAATTAAGTCTAGCTAGAATAATAGGCATGGCTTAGTCTATTACATTGCAGTAAGTCATATAAGGAAAAGTACAACGTAGTGAGTTATACAAGGCAAAGTATATGGTGCTACATTAAGGAATTGCACGTGAAGTTCTCAGATCACTCCTGCGTGTCATCTCAGAACTATATTATTATGCTGAGGGAAAAAACTCATATTTTCGAGGTCTTAAATTATTTTGATTTGAGAAGCGAGATAGAAATGGATTTAGGGTGGGGATTAATGGGTGGAAAATGAAGATTTTATGAAGTTCTAATGATTTTTAGCAAATGTATATCTTATTGCAGAGAGGCCAGAGAATGTGCTTACCATGTGGAATACTACTTCGAAGGTATCCACCACAGAAAAGAGGCCAACTAGCCCTTTTACTCCCAATGCATTTTAAGCCCTATAAACATTTTCCTGAAAGTATTTTTGTTAGGTACTTGTTACTGTGATTTGCTCATATAACTGGATCCCATTTTACCATAACCCTTTAGATTCCTATGGTAATATGATTGCTTTTTTCTTCCATCTGATTTGTCTCAAGTGCAAGATTCAAAGAAAGTTTTCAATCTTAATCAATTATTGAGAATGCTAACATCTAAATATAATGTAGTTCATTGTTTTTAATTAAACCGTGTGAAATCAACAATAGAAGTCCTAGTGCAAGGCCTTTACAACAGTAATATTTGAATGCTTAAATGACTTGCACCTCCCATTTGTTCTGGGCCATTGAAAACACTATTGTTATATTGAAAAAAATGACTTTAATGCTACTTCACATTACTCACTCAAGGTTTATAAATTATCTATAAGATCTCTGCAATTACCCAGGTATGTTTTACATAAATTGCAAATTTATTAAAAACACTGTGCAATGGGCTTTACATTGTTAATATGTAGTGTAAAATCCAAAAATTGCAAATTTATTATACAAACTGTGCAATGGGCTTTACATTGTTAATATGTAGTGTAATTTATTATACAAACTGTGCAATGGGCTTTACATTGTTAATATGTAGTGTAGAATCGAGAATAGGCAAATTACCTTGCCTCATTAGTGGAAGTCCACAAGGAGTGATAAAATTTTGCTCTATTGTACTTAGTATCCGAAACAGAAAAACCAACCAAAAGAAAAGAGTGTATACATACATGAATCATATCCTCTTCCTGAGAGAAACTAAGGCATCAATAACCTCAGTACGTGATAGCAATAAGCTCTTTGGCATCCTTTATTAGGAGGTATCCTTTGACAAATAATTTCATACCTACTTCTTTTCGCTAGAAGTGAAAAAAATAATTGATAAAATTGACCTCAAGCATACTTGCATTGAAGCTTCTAGATTGTGGATCAAAGCTGAAATCTAAATACAGTCCCAAACCCCTGAAAGCATGAAACCAAGCACTGAAAAACCCCAAGAAGACCTGCACACCAATGAAACTGTGTGCACGAATCAAGCTGCCCATGAAGCAGAACAAAATGCCAGTCCTGCACCAACCTCCAGCATGATCTATAAAATCTACAATCCCTTAAAAGATGCTCCAAGGATTTTAAACGATGAAAAAGGGGCACAAACTATCTGACTACTTCCTTTTGGCATGGTGAACTTTGGAGGGCAGCCCTTGAACTACCAACGGAACAAAGACCCACACCTTGTAGCTCAAATGGAGAGACCATACACTGTGACTGATAGATCAATCGAGAATCCAGGTTGAATACCTCATACCATATGAGGGAACAATCTCTAAAAAAAGGCCATTTTGCCCTTTAACCCACTTGGTAGGTCAAGTCAGGCCTAGACATCCTGCCTGTATATGTGAAAGCTATCCACCAAGATGCCAATTGACTGGCGATGGTCTGAAACCTCTGAAAGCATCAATGATGGAGCTAATCAATGGGTCTATTCGAGTTTGCTTTCAACAATGAAGCCAATCAATGGGTCTCTATTCGAGGCTATGGCCTAATAGGTATAAAAAGCAAAGTATGGATAACACTCCCTACTAAATATTGTGTCAAAGATATAGCAAATATGATGCAACAGCTAGACCAATCTAAAAATGGTCTCAAGCCAGAGTGAATGGGTCACAAACTCTACGTGAACAATGGCATGCGGAATTGTTTTATTTCTCTTGATCATGCAGAAGCATATGGGTCTCTACACTCTATATCTTGGCATAGTTTGTCTCAAAGGCAAGGCCCTCACACCTCAAACCCATAAAGAACAGTGGAGAACAATGTGACCTCAAGTTGCAAATCTACAGAAGGGAAGTTTCCATCCATATGTTGAGAGTAGACCAGTGATAGTAACACACTGCACTAAAGAACTTCAGACGAGATTTTCTCTCCAAAGAAGTCCAAAGAACCAAAAGAATATATTATAACACCCTATAGGTGTATATAATGCTATGATTAGCAAAGCATAGTGCCCTGGTTAGAGTTAGAACATGAAACTACTGTTCATCAGTAAAAATCTATCATCGAGAACTGTATGGCAATCCTGATTGAATCTTTAGCCTACTAAACTGTCTGCTTCTTGATAATGAAAGAAGCTGAGATTCTGAACCCCCGTTGTCGAAGAGGTAATGTCAAGAAACCACAGAGCTAGCCCAATGTTGACCACTTTGACATCCATAAGTCATATGGTACTTTCTTTTTCTGGTTTTGCTTTCTATTTGCCTTGGTACAATCATTATTCTAGCAATTGTAGTCAGCCTGGTGCAGTAGTAGGAGGAAGTACTAGTAGTTTCAGTGCTAGTACAATATCAAGGGGTCAGTAGAGTGGTGGTAGTTCATACCCAAGTGTGGTTTCAAACATGATTTCTTTATCCTACTAAAATGTATGCTTCTAAGATCGCCCTTGATTCGTTTATACCGGGGGGACATACCATAGTGAGGAGCTTGGCATAGAGAATACCGAGGTCCTATTTTGCGGGCCCAAGATATGAACCGCAGATAAGGGTTCCTTTAGATTAAGTGCTACGGTACTGGATGTAACACTATATGGTGCACTGAAATGGTTCTATCGCAGGCTCAGCGGAAGTGTCTCTTTTAACTAAAGGCGCAAGTGGAAGCGCAACTGATAAAGTGAGCATGGTCAGAAGCTACTCTTATAGAGGTTGCAACTGACTTCAGCAATGGACACAGATGCAATTCCAAGTTGGTTAAGTGTTCGTTGGTTCATGGATGCGTTGGGCACTCTGTCCCTAAATGCTATCTGCTGCCATGCATTTCAAAGATTACCACAGAAAGGAATCCACAACAAGGAATCCCTCTTGGGTTACCCGAGACAATTAGCACAGAAAGGAATCCCTCTTGGGTTGCTCGAGACAATTAGCACAGAAAGGAATCCCTCTTGGGTTGTCCATGGACAGTCAATATCAAGGGTAAGTTTTGGATATTAATCTTTAAGTGGTTGAGATTTAATCCAAATATGGCTGTATCAATAAAGCAAATGAAATGAATGAAAGAGTGCATCCTAAGTAAGAGGAATTCAAATTAAGTGCACAGTGAACTACCATGATGCTGCAAATAACAACTTAGTCAATACAGCCAAGAGATTCAAGGAGCTAGAACAAAACATAATTGTACCAGGTAACATATTAGAGTAACTTGAATAAAAGCACAGAGGACTAGCCAATTACCGAGATGGTTTTCCAATTCCACTTGCATCTTCCAGATTGTGAGATTTATTTATGTAGGGGGGAGCTCTGATACCAACATAACACTCTACATTGACTTAAAGTGTTCAAATCAGTCTTGTTAGAACATAGATACCAACTCTGCAAACAATGGAAAAACAATATTTATGAAAACTGGGATTGGGGACATAGAACACAAGATAATCTATGCCACTGCATTTTACTTCAGCAAAAAGACTTCAAGTAGCAACAACAAGAGCTGAGGAAATGCTAGTGTGCTTAGGGAGACTCCCCCTTAGGTGGGCTTTCGTTAAAATGGGACTTCTTATATAAAAATTCCAGAAATTCAAAACACGAGTAGAAAGGAATCGATTATTATTAGGCCGATAGGCCTTCCTTTGAAAGAAACTTTCGTCGTCCTTTTGTTTCTGAGACTGACACCTGGCGTCCACATTCAGCGGGAAATTGTTCAATCATTTCTGTTATGGTCTTCATCCTTCAGGCGGAATGGTCGGCATTTTTGTTATCGGTGCCTAGCGGGGGTCGATATCCCTCGCTTTTGCTATCATTCGCGCCTATCCCTCGCTTCTGCTATCATTCCCGCCTCTCTATCGCCGGAAATTGCCGTATGTGTCTCGTCAAGGTCAAGAAGAGTCCCAAGCCCGTGGCATCTTGCGCCATGCCTGCGCTTCCTGGTAATTTATTGCTTTCGCCCTTTTCCCTTTGGTTTCCTCCAATCCCCAAGCTGTTAAATGCTGCCAGAGGATATGAACTTGAAGGATGCTAATTTTGGGGTTTAACTGTCAGGCATGAAGATAAACACTGATACTCTGATGGCGATAAAGGCAAAGGAAATTTATTGCTTTCGCCCTTTTCCCTTTGGTTTCCTCCAATCCCCAAGCTGTTAAATTCCTTGAGAGCCCACATATGCCTGGCCATTGCAATTTATATATTGATATCCACCGGAAGGAAGTCTTGGAGAGTGGATATCAGCCATCGGAGGGAAAATGGCGAACCAGTATTCCACCAAAAACTCTTTCGAAAGCCTGGTTGTGAGCACCATGATGAGTCGGCTAAATATGCGCAGCCCTTTTCTGGACACCAATACCTTCCTATCCAACTCGTATGATTGCATCATCGCGGACGAGAGCAAGAGCCCATTGGAGAGAGAGGAGGCGAAGCTGGAGAAGAATATCGTTCAGATTATATCCAGCGGGGACACTGATAAACTGAAGGCGAACTCCGGCCAGGCTGTCACCATTAGCGAGCACCAAGTTTGCGTGGGGTTCCACGAGGACCCAGAGCCCGGCTACCGCGTCTGGGAATGGCACGGTCACATCATGCTCTATGATGAGGAGAAGGGCTACACGGCAGAGTATATCTATGAGAATTTCTTCGAGAAGGCAACTGAGTTTAAGCGTAGAGCGGCTAAACCCCAGGAGAAGAAAGACAAGGAGAACGAGGCCTCCGGTGGAACTATGGACTTAGGAGGGCTTATTGATACCGTCAACGAGATGAACGCTCGAATTTTGTGCAGAAATATGAGCGCGGGGTCCTTCAAGTGAAGCTGCACGGTGGTTAATCACTGGGGTTTTTGGGCTTAGGGTTTATGCGAACTTACTGGTAAGAAGCCCCCCCTTTAAAACAAAAAAATTATGTGCATTGGTTGGTTCTGGTAAGTCGGCTAATGCTTTATTACTTTGGGAAAAGTATTTTCTATAATAACTGGTGGGTGGTAGTTGCAATATGAAGTCCTGAATTATTTTTGAGATAATTGCAGCATTTAAAGGGGATTTGTGCTTGTAAATTAGAAATGTCATGTGCTTGGGTTTGTTTCAGATGTGGAAATTATTCAGTTTTTTCTGATGGTCCCAAACAGGTCTTCAGGGTTTCCATGCCCTGTGCATGTTGTTGTTGGACACGGCAATTGCATCCAATTCTGCAAAAAATGTTGTTCTTTGTGAAATATAAAGGACCTTTTATTTGTGTGAAATCCAGGTATTGTAACCGCTGCTCTGATAAAATTTAAATATATTGTTTTGAAATTGCATGGTTAGTGGTCTGGATGCTATAATATGTATTCACTGTACCAAACTCTGTAGTTATGCTCTCATAAGCAGAGAGCAGCTGAAAGATTTCCATAAATTACATATTAGATAGGGCTTTTGGCATGCTTCTTCTATTAAGAGAAGATTATGGACAATAATTCATTTACTATCTCCATTGTAGTTTCTTTATGCTGCTTCTTTTAAAAGTAATTGGAACCTGTATTGTCTTAATCAAGATGTATTATTCCTTATTAAATTTGTTATTGCATATAGATAAGGGAGGTGCTCTAGGCCCAGATCTTATTTTGCTATTGCACGTAGAGAAAGGAGGTAATCTAGGCCTGTCTGGTGATAATGTGATGGTATTTTAATAAAATGAAGAATAGAACCATATCTTGGCAGGGATTAATTATTTATTTTACTTGTCATATTTGAATAACAATAAACTACTCTAAGCCAGTCTGGGGATGATGTGATGGTATTTTAATAAGATGAATTACAGAGCCATATCAGGGATGAATTAGTTATTTTACTTCATATTTAAATAATAATAAACTAACATAGATCCTGTTAAACAGGGCTGTATATTTGAATAACAATCAAGGTGTATATTTAAATAACAATTGTAAATAAACTAGCATAGATCAATGTTAGCCCGGCAGGATATATTGTGTTATTAGTTGTTGAGAGGTAGGAATCTCAAGTTTTTGATCCTTAATAAATTGTGTATTATTTGTTGAGAGGTATGCATTTCAAGTTTTTTATCCTTAATAAATTAATTTAACATTGATTTATTGGTTAGTTTTCTCTCAAGGATTAAAAAAAAGCCTGGTTCAATATAAAATAGTATATGCTAAAATTCAATTTGAGATGGTTCAGCATAAAATTTTATATACAAAAATTCAATTCGAGATTTTTCCATTGAGCTTTAGGTGTAGTTTACTTTGCAGTTTTACAATGTAAAACTATTTTTTTGGGTGGGTATTTTCTAATGTAAAGTTGATTCCAGAGGGAGTTCTTGACGTTTGTTGTTTATTTATGTAATAACAATTATATCTGTCTCTGTTTGTGTTGAATTGAGAAAATATCCTTCTCTGAGCTACGAGAAATATCTGGACTTGAGTTACGAACTTACCTTCTAAATCCAGGATGCAAAATTTTGCTGATGAACTCGTATTTTATCTTGGAAGGTTTGATGGCTTATACCGTTAGTTTGGTTGAAACATATAAATAGCCCATTGTCCATGCATTGTGTGGTGATCTGACAAATAAAAGAATTTGTCATTTTGTTTCTTAGCTATAGCAATGATCTGATGCAATAAAACTTTGATTTAGAAGTCATTTTTCCAGATTCAAATAGAAGTGTTCATCTTTTATTTATTTAGTAGTGTATATATTAATGGGAAGGACTATCCTGTGTACATGGTTATGGTCATATGTACCATATTTATTTTCCAATTACTCACTTTCCATGAGATGCATCTGATAATAAGTTGGTACCAACTTTAGTGCCATGTCAGCTGAGCTGTGGTCTCACTGTAAAGACGTAAAATTGCCCAGTATTAACACAGTAAATTAAGCAGAGATTAAATGTACCTGAATGATACCCTTCACACGCCAAACCCCATGCTTTAGAACTACAATCTGTGAGTCATCTGGATGCAAAGATTGTAGCTCTTGCCTCACAGCCTCAATACCTGCATTATGCTCCATTGACAACTGCATGGCAGCTATTTCTCCTGTAGACTTGACCAATTTTCCCAAAACAGCACGGGAATCTCCCAGATTGGCAACATAAAGCACCCCACCACAAACCACCCCTACTAAACAGCAAGACCCAACTGCTGCAAGCTGTGGATTTGTAGGCCATGCCTTTGTAACAATGGACAAAAACCCCTCTTCTGTTGCTAAAAAGGCCTTTCGAATCACATCAGCAGACATCCCCTGCTGCTCCATTGCAAATTCTGCAAAATTACAGCCCCCACTTAGTACTGTACAATGGATAAACTCACAATGAATGTTGCACCATTACAGTCAGCCATCTTTCAGAAGTAAATCAACCAACAAGTTCAGCCCTTCACTGAACAATCAACCAACCAGTTACCAAAAAAAGAATTCAAGCAAGAAGACATATCAAGGCCTTCTGTAAGCATAGGCACCTTCAATGGAGTATCCATGTTAGAAGGTTCCTGGTTGCTGGCCACTGTGTCTACTTTCACAAGTTGTATATTTTCTCCAACTTTGAATTCTTGTGTCTCTTCAGCTCCATTCTGTACAGATTGTTCCTCCTGGTCATCCTTACTACCATACTTGAAACAAGTCATTCATACTACTGAAATGGAGCAGCCCTGCTGCTAGATAAAGCTCAAACTTGATGAAGATCTTCTTACTGTTATTCAAAACTTTTTGCAGGGTTATGATTTGAAACCCTGCTTCAACTGAAACCCCAAGTGTAGAAGATAGTTTTGATTTTGAAATGCTAATAGTATAGACAGTGGATGTCAACAATATCACTGACTGCCCATGCATATGCTCTTCCTTGCTTATGATATTGAAGATAGGCAAAGGAAATTATACCAATGAGATAGATCAATGCTTCAGAGAATGAAGATCGGTGTATTGCTGGCCCAAGTTGGGCTCCCAGGAAAAATAAGAGAATTCTCAGCCATATACCCAGAAGTGCAGTTCTGATATGAATAGATTTTAGCAGCAGATTGGGGAAATCAGTCCCTGACTTGGCCAAAAAATAAGGGGTGTTATGGTAAGGAGAACAGAAAAATTTAACCCTGCAATCATATCATCTAAATTTAATTTATAGCACTGGCCTGACAATGGTATCATAACAGAATAGAAATCATGATCAGGTACATCTTGTTTCTAGCATTATTTTCCTTCCAAAATTTAACTCACTTCTTTTGTGGACCCCAAGGTTCATCATTCAAATTCACAAAGCTACTTTGAATCTACTGAGGGTTAAAATGGAACTATTTTGTATTTTTGTGTGTGCCTGTGTAATTGAAGCTGAACATAATTGCAAGGGTCATCTTTATTCTTCCCTGGAATTTACTACAGGTGCTGCGCTTTCTGTTATATGTAATAGGATGTTTCCCTGAAAGGTTTCCCATGCTGAATAGGATTTATGTTGTGCACAAATGCAAATTTAAGGTTCCACACATCAAAATTTAATGCACTCCAAGTGCTATGCTTTTTCTGATTTTGATGCCAGCTGACTTATCTTAGGATTTATGTATGCAATGCAATTCTAGGGTTCTGTACATTGCAGTTTATGCTCCACGTGCTTTGCAATTTCCGTGCCTCCCAGAATATTACATTCTCGATTCTCTGCACTCCGACCTTGTTGCCCCGGACACCCATTAACGACAGCAACAGCGACAACCGATGAAGAAAAGTATTATGAAGTTGAGGTTGAAAATGCAGAGGACGAATCAGATTCTGATGTTGGGGGAGATAAAGACAACCAGCAAGTAAAGGGCAAGGGATTGAGGTGGGCTGATGTAGACGACAATGGATTGGATAAGGCGCAAAAAAGGCTCATAGAAGCTCTGCCTCCAAAGTTGTCTGGAAGGAGCAAGGCCTTGATGAAACATATAATTTGTTTATCAGAAGAGGATGATCCATCTGAATTAATCATGAAGTGGGTCAGAATAATGAAGCCCAAAAGAGTAGATTGGCTTGCAGTCCTCAAACAGATGTAGGAACAGAACCTCAACCATCCCCTCTTCTTCAAGGTCAGTGGCTTTTCAATTATTATAGATGTGCTTCTTAAATATAGATGGACTGAGTAAATTATTAACCAAGTTGATCTGTATGACATTTTCTTTTCAGTCCACTAATGCTTTTACTGCTCTGCAATTTATGCCATATGCCATACGAAGCTTCTTGGCAGTGTTATCAGACTCTTCCCAGTCCAAGTGGAGTCGCGAGTTTGACTATGTTTTAAGAGGAAACAGAGTCTAATCAGCTGAATCTGAATCAATCCCGACTTATTCTTTAAAGTTTAACTCATAAATATCACCCAAACTCACTGTTACCACTCAAATTATCACCTAGGAGGAAAAGTCCTAACCTCAATGGGACAGCCTAGACGCATAATAGGCAAGCCACTCACTGTCACCTTGATGGCCTTGCCCGACCAAGGAGACTGCCTATCCCAGGGGGAATCCGCATGATCAATTTAAACTTAGATTGTTGGGAAAGAAATTGGAAAATACTAGCATGAATTGACTACTCTTATGCTTAACTCAATCAAATCGATTCATTCGTCAAAGATGTGAGAATACACAAAATTCATATACTCGTTAAAATTCTAAGCTTCCAAGAGCAGGCATCCATATGTTCTAAGGCTAACTGTATCAGACAATCAGGCTACCGCAGGCACTCCATGCATTTGTTCATCTAATCGAAAATCACGGCCTCTTCCTCTTCCACGACCTACAATCCCATCTGTGCCATAGACAATGGGGCCCATATTATATAATCAGTTGCTCAGTCCAATCACATTGAACCCAAGGGTACTTTTTGGCAAATGACATTCACTAGCCAATTGGATAAGCGGTTCTCTGCTTGAGATTTCTGAGTACCAAAATTACTTCGTTGCACCCTCCTTTGGTTAGACACAGGTGGAACCCAAAAGGCTCTAAAGATTAGAAGTCTAGATGGAGGGCGTCTAAACATGAGAAGGTCTAGATGGAGGCCAACTATTTGCGAGGAAGAGAGGTGGGCAGCCCCAGGCCTTAAGAACATAGTCGTGGGCCTTTTTTTTATACGGAATCTCCCCATTTTTTGAGTTGAGTGGGGTCGCAGGCCTTAAGGAGAACATGGGCTGGGCTTCTCTTTTTAACATTAGCTCCCATTTTTTTGATTAGAACGAGGTCGTAGATCTTAATAAGAACATAGGGTTGGGCTTGAGCTCTTAATCTTCTTTATTGCTATGTTACCAACCAGCTCTGTTGAAAAAAACAGAGTTTTCAGGGTTCTCCTGGGTGAAACCCAGCTGGGCTCTGCTGCTGACCTTAGTTAACTAGGTCACGAGTCTGACTCTGCTGACAACTTAAACTTGCCATTATTAAGTCATCTTTGTGAGCACTTGTGGGTTGGAACCTGATTGTTGAGCGCATTTCACAAAAATTAAGCAAAACACACCTTTTTATCTGATGCCCCTCCAGTGGACTTGCGGTCGAAAATTTGATGAGGGATTATAGTCCCAGCCCAAAACTAATTGCTATTTTTTTAAACAGAGTGTGCTGAGGGTTTTGGGGGTTGCTGAATCGATCCTTTGCCTAAGAAGATTGGAAAATGAAAATTTTACTAATTGTTTGCTGGAAAAGTGAAGTTTGCTGCTTGTTTTGGATAATGCATATCAAGCTTCATCGGTGAGTACCTCATGAGTTATACACTGCTAGACAAGTCAAAATTGCACGCACATGGACATATGCCTTTAAATATGTGACAATGGATTAAATAATGTGTCCTCTTTAGTTGGTGGTCTGCACTCATATAAGCTATATTCTTCTCTTTTGGAAACTTTCCAGTTTTGTCACTCAACATTCTCGTAGATGTTTTCTTCCAAATTGTAGGATATAATTTCAGATGTAATTTCCAGCATTATTTCTCAGTGTGCCCATAAATCAACACTGCAATGATTGCAGTGATTCCTGGTGTTGTCTTTTGAGTCACTGAGCAGTGGTGAAAGTCCTATTTCTGTTCGTTTGCTTAGGAGATTTTTGATGTTAGGTACCTTTCCTTGGTTTTCCATTTCCCCACTGCTGGTTTTCTGTTCTTGTACTCAATAAATAGAGCCTTCTTACCAGCATCATTAAGGTTCTTTACTTCAAATGGGGTAAATTCCTTTCTGATGTAGCCATGTAGTTCTCCTCAATTTTTTATCAACGTTTGAGGAACTTCTACTTTGAGATTTAGCAAGCTTGTTGGTTTCTTATATTCAGTGGTGTAGTCCTGAACAATTTTTCTTTTGTTTGTGAAAATATCACAATTAAATGGATCTTCTTGATATCCAATATCGTAGAACTGATCCTTCAACAGCATTTTGAATGTCTGCCATGATACTATCGAGGGTCTCCTTTGCTGCTTCAAAGATTGCATATAGCTGTCTCACCTTAAAGCATGGTGGAAGATAACGAGGAAGTCCTCAAATTCAGAAGGTTTCAGGCTGTTTAACCTTAGTATCCTCTTGATGAGAATTTCCTTCTTTCTTGAAATTTACTGAGCATTCCTCTTTCTTTGTCATTCGATGGGTCATCATTTTTGTTAACATACCAATATTTGTTTTTAACCGACTAAGGATGATCTTTTGTTATTCTCTTTCTTCTTGGTATTGTTTGTCAATATGAAAGACCAAATACACAATGCATGGGAGATGTAAAATATGATCTTTATATCAAATGGGGCCATTGCATACAATGAGGCAGATCTCCTTTTATATTACTGGTTATTTGTTGTACAACTAATTTCCCTAATCACGTTATTTACAAGTGAATTTGAATTAATCTTACCAAATTTTTTAGTTCCTTGAAGTTTATCTATTATGTTATCAATGCATGGCAATGGATATCAGTTTTTAAGGGTATGGATCAACAATCGTCAACACTTTTAACTGCTTTGAAGTTTTGCTCTGCTCTGTTGGATCAGGTGACACACTTTTAACCGTTGATTTGAAGTGTGACTGCTTTTTCCAAATATCAGTTGAGTTGACTGCTTGTCCAATAAAAAAAATTTAAAATAAAATTAAAATAATTTAAAATAAAAATTTCTAGAAAACATTGGCTTAAATCAAGCCATATGGAAAAAATCTAAAGAAAATAATAAGCTTTCAGCAATTTATCGATTGCTATATACCTAGCATACCTAGCAGTGGGCAGGTATAATAACAAGAAAGAGGCTAGGTACTTTTTTCACTCATTTGATAAAAAAAATCTCACCACTCCTTATTTTTGTTCTAGCAGTTAATGTTGTATTAACTAACTGTTTATTAAAAAAATCAACAATAGAAATCAAATAGAAAGCGGTATGGTTCAATGCCTAAACAGTGGATATCAAGCTCTACAACATCTTACTTAGATTTTCGATAAACAAATTGCACAATGAAAAGGATGCCAACTTTGATGGTTATTGCACATCCACCATAGAACGTGTCTTGACTCCTTATGTTCTTGTTTCTTCCGTCAAAGTCCAATATAAGTGTTTAAACATATAACGAAACTTCTCTTGCAAAGTATTTACAGTAGTTGAATTTAATGTGATTGTACATTTTTTGCATATAGAATATTTTTGAATTTGATTGATAAAAACGATGTCAATTATTTAACATTTTTTTCGTCAAATTTTAAAATAGTTTCGAAATCTAATTAAAATAAAAATAACCAGTATAAAATAACTTGGATTTTTTTTTTCTATTTGTTTACTACAACGAGTCTTTTAATATTTTTTTGTGCTTGAATTGTACTATTGTGACAATATTTGCACTGGAGCTTATCATGAAAGAGACAAGGTGGTTGCAAATTACATATCAATTCCCAACATTGAGCGAGATGTATGCACTATATGGCAGAGTAATAAAAGCTATGACACACCTGTACATATGTCACTAAATCTGACACACCTGTACATATGTCACTAAATCTGGAGTGGCTTTATTTAGAGTTGGCTCGTGATAGCGAAGAAATTCTTTCAAAGTTGGTGCTGGTCTTTAATGTTCATGTTGATACTCTTCTTTCTTCTTAGTTTTTTTCAAATGTTCAATGGTGTATAATGTAATTAGGTAAATGTTTAATAATATTAATGGTGTACAATGTAATTAGGTCAATGTTTAATAATATTAATGGATTAGGTAAATGTTTAATAATATTAATGGTGTAAAATGTAATTAATTTAATTACATTTTTTTCATTATTTTTGGGTGAAATGTTTGATATATTATATTATAATTTTGGTTACTTAAAATAAAATAAAAATAACATTATTAAAATAAAAATTATAAGTTATTATTTATTTTATCAATTTTTGTTGGGTAGTTAAGGTAAATTTGAAATAAAAATAAAAATAACCTATATTAAAATAAAAAGTTATTATTTTTTTAATTAATTTTTATTGGGTAGTTATGGTAAATTTGACTTGGTCAAGTTAGTTTTTGAGCTCTGAGTTTATGAGAACCCATGGTATTGTCCATGGGATTTAAATCCCTTTTTAGTAGATAAAGAGTTAAAATGGATCTAGATTGGTATTAATGATATTTAACAAATTGTTTAAATTAAATGCTTTTTAACTACCCCCCAATAGTGGTAAACTTTAAAAATCCCCTCAATCCAATGTGGGCCTAGAGTAAATTGAAGTGAAAGTGCAAATGGATGTTATTTTGATCCCTCTTAGGAATTAATATGGATCTACACTGGTAATTAGATGTCATTGCTGTACTCATAACATTTATTATTAGGCTTACCAATCTAGTTCCAAAATGACAATGGTATGTTTACAACATTTGATTGAGTGATTACACTTGTGACTCAATAACAAGGTAATATTCAACTATGAAAGACATAATTCCACTAGGAGGGTATGCTACCATTTGGTTCACTTTCCATATACTTCATGATAATTGTTCTTTTTTTGCAAGGTGTTGGTTCTCATTATTACTTTGATTATAAACAACATAGATAATAAATCATAACACTGGTTCAACATATACCATTCATGAATTTTAAGGTTAGCATTGAATATAGTAGTAATACATAAGCATACTCTTGTATGCTCCTCATAGTACAATGGTATTTCCCGTAAATTAAATCTTGTGATTATGTTGGAGTCCTCAACAATAACTACATCCTTTTGCACAATGCCCTTGAGGAACTTGACTCCTTGATACATTGTTAGTGCTTTCACTTTTTATTAGTTGCTTGTCCCTATCTCCAAGAAAATTTTAATTTATAGGGACCTCTTCCACTTAGCAAAGCACAAAGCAAGGTCTTGATCTCCATTGAATCCATTCCCTCTAGTTTCATAGTGTTGGCATAAAGAATTTTAGCTACTGGCTGCTCTTTGGGTATCCCTAAAATTCGTATACCTTGGCTCATTACAGTGATGAATCAGACAAGTGTATAATGTGATTTCAATGACACCTTATCTCATTTGTAGTGAACATTTCTACCAGCTCCATGCAGAGGACCCTCTTTTCAATATGTTTTCAATTCTATGTTTTGAAATTTTTTTAATTAGAAATGTAAAATCATAAATTTAATTAATTATATGTTTTAAATTTTATTTTTAAATTAAAAATATAAAATCATAAATTTAAATGGTTCAAATTACATTATAATGCACTTAATATTTATAATATGGGTAGCCCTTTCCAAATTTATACTTTCCATTATATATTAAATATTATCCATTAAAATGAAAATAAATATTGACAAATTTTAATAATAATAAAGAATTTGGCATGTTAATATTTTTTATTAGTAATTTTAAAATTATAAATTACAATTTTTGAAATTATATTACATTTTTCATGTATTATTGTATATAATATTTATAAAATTAAATAAAATAACCATATATTTAATAAAATTTTTATTATTATCAATTTTATGGTTTGAAATTTTTCCAAAATAAAAATATAAAATTATAATTTTAAATGGTTCAAATTTCATTGTAATTCACTTGATATTTATAATATTTATGGGCTTTTCCAAGTTTATGTTTTTTACTTTATATTACATATTATTGATTAAGATAAAAACAAATATCTACAGATTTAAATAATTGCATGGAGAGACTTTAGTCCAACATGAATGATTACATGGGAGATTTTAGCCCAAAGTGAATGAGATGTTCTAAGGTTATGTAATGTTATTTAAACTTGTTAATTTAGTTAAATTACATAAATATAATATAAAATAAAATAAAGTAAGAATTATAATTATTAATAATTAAACCATTTTAGATTCATCTTAACTCTAGATTTAGATAGCCTACAAAGGGACCAAATTTCTCAAGGTACAAGCTTTTCCTTTAGATCCATCTTAAGAGTTTGTTCTATTTGCATGGTTTGGGAAATATTACAAAGACCCAGGATTTCACATGAATGAGAGAGACAATTTACTTGATGTGGTTTATAAACATGTATATGCATCTCCTAGACGGGGAGGAGCATGTGGAGGGATATGGAGGTGAGTATGAGATTGTTTTGTGTGAGAAATCCATCACAACTTGTTAGATTTCTCACTCTACAATGTTTCTATGTGCTTCAGTTTGTGCTAAAAGGAAATTTAACACATGTTAGATTTTCTTTTACATTGCAATGTTCTTAATCTAGAACACATTAGACTTATTTAGTCCTAAAATGTTGTTATGTTCTTGTGTTTGTGCTAGAAGGAAATATAGCATGTGTTAGATTTATTTCAAATTTAAATATGCTTGTGTTTGTGTTGAAAAAAAAATTTAACACAAGCTAGATTTCTTATACTCTACAATGTTGTTGTTGGCAACGTGTATGTATTTGTGGTAGACATAAATCTAGTACTTGTTAGATTTCTCACTCTACAATGTTTCTATGTGCTGGAGTTTGTGCTAAAAGGAAATCTAGCACATGTTATATTTTATTTTATATTGTAATGTTGTTAATCTAGCACACATTAGACCTATTTAGTACTACAATGTTGTTATGTTCTTGTGTTTGTGCTCGAAGAAAATATAGCATGTGTTAGATTTATTTTAAATTTAAATGTGCTTGTGTTTGGGTTGGAAGAAAATTTAACACAAGATAGATTTCTTATACTCTACAATGTTGTTGTTGGTAGCGTGCTTGTGTTTGTGGTAGACATAAATCTAGCACTTGCTAGATTTCTCACTCTACAATGTTTCTATGTGCTCTAGTTTGTGCTAAAAGGAAATCTAACACATGTTAGATTTTCTTTTACATTACAATGTTGTTAATATAGCACACATTAGACTTATTTAGTCCTAAAATGTTGTTATGTTCTTGTGTTTGTGCTAGAAGGAAATATAACATGTGTTAAATTTCTTTCAAATTTAAATTTGCTTGGGTTTGTGTTGGAAGAAAATTTAACACAAGCGAGATTTCTTATACTCTACAATGTTGTTGTTGGCAACGTGCTTGTATTTGTGGTAGACAAAAATCTAGCACTTCCTAGATTTCTCAACCTACAATGTTTCTATGTGCTTGAATTTGCGCTAAAAGGAAATCTAACACATGTTAGATTTTCTTTTACATTGCAATGTTGTTAAACTAGCACAAATTAGACTTATTTAGTCCTAAAATGTTGTTATGTTTTTGTGTTTGTGCTAGAAGGAAATATAGCATGTGTTAGATTTCTTTCAAATTTAAATGTGCTTGTTTTTGTGTTGGAAGAAAATTTAATACGAGTTAGATTTCTTATACTCTATAATGTTGTTGTTGGCAATATGTTGTATTTGTGGTAGACATAAATCTAGCACTTGCTAGAATTCTCAATCTACAATGTTTCTATGTGCTTGACTTTGAGCTAAAAGGAAATCTAACACATGTTAGATTTTCTTTTACATTGTAGTGTTGTTATATTTGTGGTAGACATAAATCTAGCACTTGCTAGAATTCTCAATCTACAATGTTTCTATGTGCTTGACTTTGAGCTAAAAGGAAATCTAACACATGTTAGATTTTCTTTTACATTGTAGTGTTGTTAATCTAGCACACATTAGACTTATTTAGTACTACAATGTTGTTATATTCTTGTGTTTGTGCTAGAAGGAAATATAGCATGTGTTAGATTTCTTTCAAATTTAAATGTGCTTGTGTTTGTGTTGGAAGAAAATTAACACAATCTAGAATTCTTATATTGTACAATGTTGTTTTTAGCAATGTGCTTGTATTGGTGGTAGACATAAATCTAGCAGTTGCTAGATTTCTCACTCTTGAATGTTTCTATGTGCTTGAGTTTGCGCTAAAAGGAAATCTAACACATGTTAGATTTTCTTTTACATTGCAATGTTGTTAATCTAGCACACATTAGACTTATTTAGTCCTAAAATGTTGTTATGTTCTTGTGTTTGTGCTAGAAGGAAATATAACATGTGTTATATTTCTTTCGAATTTAATTTTGCTTGTGTTTGTGTGGGAGGAAAATTTAACACAAGCCAAATTTCTTATACTCTACAATGTTGTTATTGGCAACGTGCTTGTATTTGTGGTAGACATAAATCTAGCACTTCCTAGATTTCTCACTCTACAATGTTTCTATGTGCTTGAGTTTGCACTAAAAGTAAATCTAACACATGTTAGATTTTCTTTTACATTGCAATGTTGTTAATCTAGTACACATTAGACTTATTTAATCCTAAAATGTTGTTATGTTGTGTTTGTGTTAGAAGGAAATATAGCATGTGTTAGATTTCTTTCAAACTTAAATGTGCTTGTGTTTTTGTTGAAAGAAAATTTAACACAACCTAGATTTCTTATACTCTACAATGTTGTTGTTGGCAACGTGCTTGTATTCGTGGTAGACATAAATCTAACACTTCCTAGATTTTTCACTCTACAATGTTTCTATGTGCTCGAGTTTGCGCTAAAAGGAAATCTAATACATGTTAGATTTTATTTTAAATTGCAATGTTGTTAATCTAGCACACATTAAACTTATTTAGTCCTACAATGTTGTTATGTTCTTGTTTGTGCTCAAAGGAAATGTAACACGTGTTAAATTTCTTTCAAATTAAAATGTGCTTGTGTTAGTGTTGGAAGAAAATTTAACACAATCTAGAATTCTTATACTTTAGAATGTTGTTGTTGGCAACATGCTTGTATTTGTGGTAGACATAAATCTAGCACTTGATAGACTTCTCACTCTACAATGTTTCTATGTGCTCAAGTTTGCGCTAAAAGGAAATCTAACACATGTTAGATTTTATTTTACGTTGGAATGTTGTGAATGCTTACATGTTTCTGTTTAGGCTAAAAGGAAATCTAGCTTGTGCTATATTTTTTTTGTCGTGTAATGTTGCCATTGGAAATTTTTATATGTTTGTGTTATAAGTAAATGTAACACAGACTAAATTTTTCTCACCCTACAATGTTGTTATGTGATTATGTTTCCGTTAGAAGGAAATATAGTATGCATTATATTTCTTTCACCTTGTAATGTTGTTATTTGCAATGTTCTTGTGTTTTTTTATAGGAGGAAATCTTTGTACACTATCCCATTCTTAGACTACATATTCCATATGAAGGGCCTTCTAATCATTTTGGGGTTTAACATTTTTTATATTATAACAACAGTCTATGTAGGCATGGACTAAAACCTCATAGTCTCTAAAAGGCAAGGTCAAATGTCCCAAGAAATATTATTATTACAGTGTTTTTATTGACATTGTGTTTATGTTTTTGCTAGAAGGAAATTTAGCATCCACTAGATTTGCTTTACAATACAATGTTGTTGTTGGCAATCTTCTTGTATGCAATAGAATATAGTCTAGCATGGGTTACATTTCCTTTGCCTTGCAATATTTTTAATGACAATGTGTTTGTGTTTGTGGTAGAAGGAAATCTAGCTTGTGCTATATTTATTTTGTTTTGCAATGTTTTTCTTGGAAATATGAATGTGTTCGTACTAAAAATAATTCTAGCACGTGCTATATTTATTTCACCTTACAATGTTTTTTTTGACAATATCCATGCGTTTGTAATATAAATAAATCTAGGATGCGAATATTTCTTTTGCTTTTTAAGATTCTTGTTGGCAATATGCTTTTGTTCGTGTTAGAAGTAATTATATCACATTTTATATTTCTTTCACCTTGCAAAGTTGCTATGTGTTTTTCTTTGTGCTAGACGAAGATCTAGAAGAAAATCTAACGATCGCCATAGTTAATGTTCTTTCATTGTGTTTTGCTTTTATTTTTTCTAAAGCAAACTAAGAATGTACATGACTAGAAGAGATAAATTTTGTGTACATATGATGTTGTAGTTTCTACAATTGTTTTTATTTATTCACAATGTAATGTCTTTTGGAAATGTTCTTATGCTCGTGCTAGAAGGAAACCTAGTAGATGTTTGCTTTCCTATATTCACGATTAAAAGAACATAATAAATTATTTGGGGGTGCCCTTTTTCTAACCTTGATTAGCTATTATTGTGAGTTCTACACTTGTTATTGTTCTTGTTCATTTTGTTACACATATAATGATGTGAGTAGTTATAGTATTTATAAATTCATATTTTCATCAATAATTTGAAACTATGATAACAATTTTTTACTTTATTTTCAGATACCATGGACTATGAAGCTAGCGAGAATTCAAAGGAAGCACCCAAGGAAAAAGGAAGTTCAAGAAACACGACACCAAATTTTTTAAATGGTATGACAATTTTAGTTTATACTTTGTTACAATTGTTAGACATTGTGTTAATAACTCGTTGTTGATTAATAAACCTATGGAAATAGCCTTAGGAGTGAGGTTTTAATGAGGACAACCCATACTAACATGGGTATTTTTTTTCCAAGAAATTTTAACTATGTGATAACTTTAGTGTCATATACTAAACTTGCATAACATATGTACTCATTTATTATTGTGCGTGTAAATGGAAATCGTGTATTATAAGGTTGTTTAATACTATTTGTTATTTCATGTCTTCCATAATATTTTTCTTTCTAGAAACCATGGAAACTGCTAGGCATGAAATTTGAAGTAAAGTAGCAAAGAGAAAAAGAAAAACAAATGATATACAAATGATGCCCCCTTCAACTGATATGGTGGTTTTATATTTTATGTACTCTTTTAGAAATGGTTGGATTGGGTGGTTTCTTTTCTTAGCAATTTTACCCACGTGATAACTTTTGGTGTCATATAGTAACACTTGCATAGCATATGTACTCATTTATTATTGTCCATGTAAATGGAAATCATGTATGATAAGGTTGTTTAATAATATTTGGTATTTCATGTATTCCATAATTTTTTTTCTAGAAACTGCGGAATCTGGTGTGCTTGAAATTCAAAGTAAAGTAGTCAAGAAGAAACAAAAAAAAGTGATATACAAACATTGCTTCCTTCAACTCGTATGGTGGTTTTATATTTTATGTACACTCTCTTACAAATGGTTAGATTAGGTGGTTTTTTAGTATTTATAAGAACATTATGTGACAATATTTGAAATTATATTTTCATTTTGATTAATGCAAATATTTTTTTGTTGTTATTTGCAGAATTGGTTGGCCCAAAAGCAAATGAAATGTTACAACCATCACTTAAGAAAAAGAAAAGTTATTCAACTGAAAAGGTAGTATTAATAACACCTTCTACTTCTACTTTTGAAATGATTAAAAAATACAATACATATAATGAGTTTGTGCAAGATTGGTACATCCAAATAGAAGCTCCGATGAATATGTTTCATGATATGTATCTATTTGGATCAATAGATGGAAACGAACCAGAGATATTAGGAATAATAATTAATTGCTATGCTTACAATGAAAATGACATTGACTTTCAAGTGGAAATGATTAAAGAAAATGAGGTAAAATTAATTTCATGTCAAGTGGAGTATACAAATTTTAAACCAGATTTGATTGAAGCTTCAAGTATTGATTCAACAAATACGATAAAGATTTCAATGTTCAAGTTGGATAACTTTGAGAGCTTCTCTAAATCTGGACTAAATAGTTGTGCAGATCTTTTAAAATGCATCGCCATTGTTTTGAGATATCGCTATGTAAGAAGTAAAAAAACATCATATGTACTTCATTTACAACAAAAAGGTAAATTTCTTGATAAAATTGATTCTCAATTACTTGCTTTGAGAAGAGTATATTTATTTGATTTGGAGGAGAATATAACAAAAAGTGATTTCAAGCTCACTATAGAATTTCAAAAAACTAGGAAAGTTGAATTTGAAACAACTATAACCTTGCAAACCAATGTGATGAGATTCATGAAGCCTTCAAGCATTGCTATCTATTTTCAAACTCTTTTAATACAAAAGTGGTTGTCGAAAGATGTAAAAAAGCCCCCAAAGTGTTCAAATTAAGATCACAAGATAATTTAAATGTTCAAGTATTAGTGAAATCATTCCTAGAAAAAAATCAAACCTCATTACCCGATGCTCTTCTGATTCCATTTGACATCAATGAGCTTGATCCATTGGTAAACTCTATCAAAATTATAAATGAGACAGATCTAAATTCTAAGAATATCAATTTTTGGATAGTTGATGGTCAACATACCATTCAAGCAGTGAATTTTTTTTTAACAAATCCTAAGTATAATGTATCGAGAGAAGTGAAAAAAATATAAAAAATGTAATGCTTGATTGTTGCATCCATTAGTTGAACCCACTGAGGTGATCCGCATTTGTTGTCAATTAATTATGCAAATAAGGTATTCTTCAAAACTCCATTTATTGATTGTGTGCGCTCGGCAAGACATTTCTTAATTGCCAATGACAAATTAAAGAAAAGGAGGATTGGATGTTCTGAGACAGTTGAAGAGAAGGTATGTAATTTTAATTATTTTTACATTTAACATTTTATTATTGTATCTATTTTTGTTGTAGATAAATGACTAAAGCTGATAATATAAGTCATATTTTTTTTATATTTATAATGATTTCTCATTAGATTATAACACATTATTTAGTTTCATTTTTCCATTGAATTTTTATTAGCTTATATTTATTATTTTATCATGTTGATGATGAAATGTTGTGCTCATTCTTTGTCTCTCCAATTACAATTTTTTCTTATAAAAAAATTCTCTTATATTTTGATGAACCTATTTGGGATAAATGGGACACTGTTTTTAACTGTTACCAACTAGGCACATTAAAGTGTTCTCCAAGCCAACTTGATTTTGAGAACTACAAGAGAAATAGTTTACACAGTTTGACACCAGCGACTCTTCAGCCCATTCAGGGATTAACCATGGAAGAAATTGCTTTAGTAGCATATAAGCTATTGGATGAAACCATTTGGTTTTCTATTCCAATTAATCATCCATCAAATGCCATAAAATTAAAATATTATTGTTCTAAATTGAAAACCAACAGAAAAATATTGGATGCAATCGTTACATATTGTCAAAGTCATGATCAAAATTTGAATGAGATGACTCTTACTACATTCAACATTCTTGAGCATTATGAAATTAATGATATCATATTTACCAATTTTTGCAACACGGTGGAGGGGTCTACTTATGTCAAAGGAACACGTAATACAAAGATAGAGTCCCTTTCTCAGCAAGCATGTGGAGTCCTTGATAGAATGATAAATAGATCAACAAGTGTTCAACAGGTTGATAACAATTTTGAATTTGGTTGTCATTTTGGGGGCCCTCATCTTTTGTCAACACTTTTGCACTATTTCCATGTCAGTTGCAACCAATTTTACATATGACCTTGTTGGTTTGGATACACTTGCTTTGAAAAAAACAATTCCACAAGCGATATTACATTGAATTTTTTTGATTTCTTATCGAAAAAATGAGTTGAATGACTTCACTATAGTTCTCTTAGTAGAACTTTGGTTTTGTAATGATGTATGCCAGTCTTTAGAAATTTTCACAAAGAAATCCAAGTTCAACTATAAAATGACTAGTGACATTTATGAATATAAGTCCCAAAACAATTATAGTTATGATATAGTTCTTATTATACATTTCTATACTTCAGAATTAAAATTTTTGAAGGCTATAAAAGACTCACATATTTGAAGACACATTTGATGAAAATGAGAAAGATTATGATTTTTGGATGGATTTAGTGGAGAAACACCAACAATGTAGTGATGCAAAAGTCGTCAGTTCTCTTTATGCGGGGAAAAATTTAATCAAGGCTTGTTGTACATAGATGATTCTTTTTTTGTATAGTTGTTTAATGAATTTTGTTCATTGTCACAATTTATAACATTTTTTTAATGTTTATTATAGTGACAAGCAAAGAGAACCGAGACATTGATCAAATGAAAGTTAAACAAAACTTTAATCAAGAACAAAATATAACATCATGTACTTATAATTTGTCCACTTGTTTTCCTTGTTATTTAATGATTATATTCATTTTCACAATTCAAAATATTTTATATGTTTAATTTGGAAATGCAATGTTACAAAGATGAAGATAATGTCATATCAGATACTTATAACTTGTCTTCTTGTTTATCATATTATTCTTCAAACTCAAATGCTTGTAACTACAATAACTTTGTATATTTTTATTATAGGAAGAAATAAAAAGGATAAAGTTAACAATCAAAGTAATGTTAAAGGTGTGTGTGTGTGTGTTTCTTTTTAAAGGTTGCATTACTAATGTTTTTCTTGGTATTGGTATTTGATTGAAGGTTTAATATGTTTGCTCTAGGTCCTATCAAGATGATAAAAGAAATTATTGTTTCATTTATAAATAGTGCAAAAACCACTCAAGGTAAATGTATCGTTTCAACAATTATTTTAGTAATTTTTGTAACATGAATAAAATGGTTTGACTATATTATTTTCCATTGTGTTGCAGCCAAAATAATTGAAAAGAAACTAGTTATTTTTGAACTAAAGGACATTTTTTTATCATAGCATCGATGATGAAGCAACAAACAACGAGCATATTGAGAAAATGGGAGCTGATGCTGATTACACAATAGAGAAAAAATTATTTTGGATTCATCCACATGCAAAATCATTTTTTGAAATGTGTTTCAAAAATGAATCTCTTGACATTGCAATTTGGACGACAGCTTTGAAATAAAGCACAACAAGATTTCTGAAAAAATTGGTTTTAGAGACATTACAAGAAACTTGTGTTTAAGTGGATTGCTTCAGACTGTAAGCCACAAAAGGGACATAAGGTCATTGATAATCCAATGAAAGTTATACACACTAAATCATTGAAAAAAGTGTGGGAAATGCATACCCAATATGATGTAACCAGTACTATTATAGTTGTTTGTTTAATTGAGAGGGTGAAAGAGAATCCAAAAGAAAATGTGATTCTTGCCCCTCTATTCATTGGAGCAAATCAAGGGGATAATTGGTTGATCAATGAGCTATGGAGAATATTGCATAAACTCAAAAGGCTATGGATGTGCGAGCTATTTTGAAGGATGTTCAATTACATTTAGAAGTATCTTAAGATTACATATGTTTATATCATGCTATTATATGTATGACATCATGAATTATTACTTCTATTTAACAACACTAATAAAAGAATTGTTGATTTGGTTTGTCATTACTGAAAATAAAATATTTTGATTTTCTTTATTTTTTGGTGAGATGAATGGTCATTTAATGTTTTCATATCAAAATTTCCCATGCCATATATATATTTTACAATGGATTACATTATATGTAAAATTAATAGATAATTGGTCTATTTGTTTTAATTAGATCATTACAATTATTTGCTTTAAATGTGGTTTAAGTTATCGTTATACCTCTTAGAAATTAGTAATGTGAAGGATGACCCATTGCATTCTTATAATCCTTTTTATTCCATATAAGTTGAAAAATTATATTAAGTTGTATGTAGCACCAACAATAAACATACAATTTGTACTAAAAGAAACAAAAAAAAAAACTAAGGTAGAAACTCTATAAATTAACATATAATTAATTAGGTTTGAAATTTAAAAATTGTATTATATTGTATGTGAAAATTAATATATAATTAGTTTGTTTACTTGCACTAGACCATTGTAATTATATTTTTCAATTGCAATTAAATAAATCGTTACAAGTCTTAAAATCAATGATTTAAATGGTGGGTCAATGCATCTTATAAGACTTTTATTGCATACAAATTAAATAAAGGTATTAGGCTCTATGTATAAAGTAAACATATTATTTGTTTGTTCATTTTAATGGGGCAATTGTATTTGTATTTTGTGATACTTTGAACTCATTGTAAAATTACGTTTGCATACAAATGGAAATAGTTCATGATAAATATTAACATCATTTTTAAAATGATAGGTTTTTATGTCCTTAAACAATGAAGTGTTGAAGTGGAGATATATTAATATCATACATGTGGTTGCAGTGCAAATGCAGTTGGGAATTACTACAAGTCAAAAGATGTTGTTGATATTTGAAGTGGAAGAGTATTCTTCCAATCATACACCAAAGATGAACAAAATTTTCATATTCAAAGAGAACCAGATTGGCAAATTGGTGATAGGTCCTATTTTTTAAGGCCTTTTCAGTAAGAAGTATTAAAATATTGCTTAAGAAATTATGATGTCGCAATATGGACATTAAATGTCACTGACAAGTACATTTGAAAAGTACTTGAAAAATCAAATATTTTATTGACATAGAGGACATTAAATTTGCATGGGACAGGTCTCATTGTCATTTCCAAACAAAATTGGAAGTAGGGAAAGGAAGATAATTTTACGAGAAAATGTTGATTGATGTGTGGTCCCAATATGAAGATAATTATGAAGAATCAAATGTATTGCTAATAGATACATAAAAGCATACTTCTCATTTCATTAGATATCGATCAAACCACATCTTGATAAAATCATAAACAAGAAAAGAGCGAGATACATGGCTTATGCAAGTTTTATTCCCCTTTCTTAAGACACTTCATCGTATCAAACAAAAACATGAGTACATTCGAATGTTCAATAGAACATGTACTTCATTGTAGTTCATGGAGATAAGCTCTTTTATAAATTTGTTGAAAAGTACATTCTATTTTTTCAATACATTTTGGACATGGTTTTTGTTGAATCAATTTGCATGATTTTATATTTTTTGAAATATATGGGAATTGCCAATTATATTAATATGTATATTTCTTATTATTTATAAATGTTTTTGCAATGACTTTGTTGTATCGATTTTTTTCTAAGATATGTGTGCGCACGCACGTGTTCTTAAATGAATTATTTGCCATTCAAATTATCTTACATGAACCATCGAGGTGTATTATTTTTAATGACTTATGTTTACTTATATGTATCAATAACCATATATAAATGTGAAATATAAGTTTTGAAATAGGACTCCTTGCAAACAAAGGTGCTATTCTTACTAAAGAAATTATAATAATTTACTTGATAAATGTTATGTGCATTATTCACTATTCACAATGCATTATTCACTATTAAGGCTAATGATAAATGTGTCATAGGTAAATGATTTGATCTTTTTGAAGCATTAGATATGTGATTTCTCAATTGATAGTTTTCATAAATTTATATGCTAAAATCAATTAATGGTTGTAATTGCAATCATATCATATTGAAAATCAACAAGGCACAAAGTTAGTTATTCATTATTTACATATAAAATGCACTTATATGAATGCATAAATGAGATATGTAATTTTTTAGATAAAAATATATTGTAAATAATTTTGCATTTCTTAAAAAAACATATATATGATGATAATGATTGATAAGTGGATTATCAAGGTTTGATTACATACTATCATGGATGAATTATGTCATTGAACTTTTTGAATTGTAAGGCATCTAATTTCATTATTTAAAGTTGTTTTTTTGTAAATTTATATTTTAAATAAACTGAAATCATATCACTTGAGCTATAATTATATTATTGACTTGTACTTAGTTATGTCCATTAATATGAGTGTATAAAAGTGATTTATAAGAACCATATACTATGATGCATTTTTTCAAAAAATAAGTCTTTTAATTTCTTGATAATAAGTATTAAGTGGACTATTTAGGCTAACAAGTGATGGCTCATAAGTGAATACTACTCGTTAAATTGTAGGGCATTCAATTTTTAACCCATATTTTTTTCCATATATTCTTGAATCAACTATTTGTATATGTAATCATCTCATCTCATTTAATTTAATAAGGAATCCATTTATTGACTTTTATTTGTCTATTACATAATCTATTAAGAGTGTATTAATCTCATATTGTATTGTTTTGAAACAAAACTATATGAAAAACAAAATTCTTTTCTTAATAAAACATGGAATAATTAATTAACAATGTGTTAAGTGGATCATCTAGACTCATTAAAGAGATGGGTAAAAAATGGTTGTATTTAAACTTTTTGCACCACAAGACATTGATTTTCCAATCCATATTAGCATTTTGTCATTTTCAATTCCTAAATAGTTTATTTGTGGTTTAAATAATTTCATAGAATTCAATATGACTTGAAGAATTCTATTTGGTTATATGCATTGATAGAAGTTCATAAATGTGATGCAATTTTTAAATGTAACCCTTAATGTAAGTAAATATATATATTTTACAAAACACATTATAATTAATTGATAATGAGTTTTAAGTGGTCTATAAAATAAAACTCCATGTAATATGAAATGTTTTTCCTAACAACACATGGAATAATTAATTGGTAATGAATGTTAAGTAAATTGCTAAAGTTATTTCAAGGTATGGGTCATAAATAAGTGTACTTAAACTTTATGTAACATATGACATTTGATATTCCCACCTTTACTAACATTTGGTAAATTTCAATTCTTAAATAAATTATTTGTAATTGAAATAATCTCATAGAAACCAACAAGACAAGTATGTCTTAAATCATGTTTAGAATGTATGTATGTATAAATGGAATTTGTTTTTGAAATAAAGATCTCAAAGTAAGTAAAAAATATATTTTTTAGAAAATTAATAATTTAAAATCAATTATTTATGAGTTCTAACTAGTTTATTCTATTTTGAATTGACAACTTTTTCTAACTATGCTTTATTAAATCAATTGTTCATATATGTAATCATGTCATATAAGTCAATAAGTCAAGAAAATATTAATTGATTTTTATTTAACTATCATGTGGTTTAATATGAATGTATAAATGTGAAATTGTTATTTCTAGAATAAAAAACCATGTAAGGAAAATGAATTTTCTAATAAAACATGGGTTAATAAATTCACCACGAGCATTAAGTAGACTGTTTAAGCTCATTCAAGAGATGGGCCATAAATGGATGCCTTTAAACTTTTTACACCATATGACATGCTTTTCCCATCAATATTAACATTTTGTAAATTTGAATTCTTAAATAAACTATTTGTACTTAAAATAATCTCATAGAATCCAACAAGACTCAAAAGTTATTTATTGGATTTCATTTAGTTATATGTATTCATATAAGTTTATAAATGTAATTTATTTTTGAAATAAAGCTATTAATGCAAGTAAAGATTTATCTTCTATAAAACTATTTAAGATTAATTGATAATCAGCTTTAAGTGGTTTATTCAGGCTACATGAAAAATCAAGTGTCATAGATGAATGCCTTTTAATACATATTTAATCTTCAAAATCAATATCTTAATGATAATTTATTTGTATTTACATTAAGTATTTAATAATTAAAGAACACAGGGACTTATATAAATTTCAACTAAAATACATGAGTTATGTTTCACATTTATTTCTTCCCCATTAAAAATGCTTATCATTTTCTCTTCTTAGTGAAAGTAATGGTCAATCATGATTTTCCATACAATTGGTTGACACTAAATTTACATCGAGACTGTTATTGGTTTTGACAATGTTTACAAGGAGAGATAAATATCCACACTACCATCAACTGTGCTAATATTTGAAAACCCTTGCTTCCACTACTTACAAGAATTCACCACTAAAGTTTCTTGTTTACTTCAATTTGTGACACTGTCCATCATAATGGAATGACTTGAATACCCATTTAAGAAATATCATTAAATGTACTTGGATTTGAGTGGAGATAGATCAATGGTACCTAACCTTCTTTAAATACCTAGATCAACAATGTATAACTTTTATAGTGGATGCCTGCATGCTATGAAGATGAATGATGACCCCCTCATTAGTGCTTCATAAAGGCACAAAGGGACCGTAGGAAATTGAGCACAAGAACATTTTACTAAGGTTTTAGTAGACTAGTCTAAATGCAATGCAAGGGACACCTATCCTTGTCATTTACAATAACATCCTCACAGCACCGTCATTCAATCAACAAATCCCTCGTAGGTTGGGGGAAAGGGGGTTAGAGTTGCCAAACATAAAATTTAAACATTGAGGAATTTAGCATGTTATCCATAACTATAATATCTTTATTTTATGTTTGACATACTAATATGATTTAGCTTAAATCAATTTCTTCTAAGAGTTTGATTTCACACTCCTATTGTGTATTGATACTATTGTACATAACAACCCCATGTTTGACCTATTCATGATCTCTAATTGGTTTGAAATTACTTGCAAATTATTTTAATGTTGAATCAAGTTAATATGGCAATTTACAAAAGAATGAATGTTGTTGAAGGCCTTGTAATAAAATACTTGCAAACAAAGGTGCTATTCTTACTAAAGAAATTATAATAATTTACTTGATAAATGTTATGTGCAATATTCACTATTCACAATGCATAATTCACTAGTAGGCTAATGAGAAATGTGTCATAGGTAAATGATTTGATATTTTTGAAGCATAAGAAATGTGATTTCTCAATCGATTGTTTTCATAAATTTATATGCTTGAATCAATTAATGGTTGTAACTGCAATCATATCATATTGAAAATCAACAAGGTACAAAGTGAGTCATTCATTGTTTACATATAAAATGCACTAATATGAGCACATAAATGTGATATGTAATTTTTGAGATAAAAATGTATTCTAAATAATTTTGCATTTCTTAAAAAAACATATATATGATGATAATAATTGATAAGTGGATTATCAAGGTTTGATTAGACACAATCATGGATGAATTATGTCATTGAACTTTTTGAATTGTAAGGCATCTAATTTCATTATTTAAAGTCATTTTTTTGTAAATTCGTATTTTAAATAAACTGAAATCGTCACTTGAGCTAGAATTATATTATTGACTTGTACTTAGTTATGTCCATTAATATGAGTATATAAATGTGATTTATAATATCCATATATTATGATGCATTTTTTTTTCGAAAAATAAGTCTTTTAATTTCTTGATAATAAGTATTAAGTTGACTATTTAGGCTAATGGGTGATGGCTCATAAGTGAATACTACTCGTTAAGTTGTAGGGTATTCAATTTTTAACGCATAATTTTTTTTTCATATATTCTTAAATCAACTATTTGTATATGCAATCATCTCATCTCATTTAATTTAATAAGGAATCCATTTATTGACTTTTATTTGTCTATCACGTAATTTATTAAGACTGTATTAATCTCATATTGTATTGTTTTGAAACAAAACTCTATGCAAAACAAAATTCTCTTCTTAATAAAACATGGAATAACTAATTAACAAATTATGTGTTAAATGGACCATCTAGACTCATTAAAGAGATGGGTAAAAAATGGTTGTATTTAAACTTTTTGCACCATAGGACATTGATTTTCCAATCCATATTAGCGTTTTGTCATTTTCAATTCTTAAATAGTTTATTTGTGGTTTAAATAATTTCATTATTAGAACCCAATATGACTTGAAGACAAAATCACTGCTGATACTGGACATGAATGGGAAGTTATTTATTGAATTTCATTTAGTTATTTGTATTCATATAAGTTTATAAATGTAATTTATTTTTGATTTCACACTCCTATTGTGTATTGATACTATTGCACATAACAACCCCATGTTTGACCCATTCACGATTTCTAATTGGTTTGAGATTACTAAAATTATTTTAATGTTGAATCAAGTTAATATGGCAATTTACAAAAGAATGAATGTTGTTGAAGGCCTTGTAATAAAAAACTTCCAAATTTAATGAAATATGTGTTATAACGATTTTTTATCGTTATATTATTCAGTGCTCGGTAATCAATGCACATTCTCCATGAGCCATCTTGCTTTCTCACCAAGACAATTGGAGACCCACATGGCGATGTGCTAGGTCTTATGAACCCTTTCTCGAGCAGCTCCTATACCTGCTTCTTGATTTCTACATTCTCTAAAGTGGTCAACCTGTACATTCCAATATTAGGCAATGGAGCATCTTGCTGCAAATTAATATCATGTACTATTTCCTTTTTGGGTGGTAGACCTTTAGGTTCTTGAAATAGTATATCATATTCTCAAACAACTTTTTCTAAATCAGCTTATTGTTTAGCATCACAGCCCTCAAATACATTGGTTTTATCAGGTTTCTTTCCTTTACAACCATCAGTAAAAATTGTTTGCATGAATTTACAATTCTTTTCATCTGCCCTGAGTTTATAAGAGTATAATTATTCTTGAGTTTATGAGCTCTTACAATATATTTGATTCCATATTTAACGAGTTGATATTTGTTCTCAGCTCTATAGAAAATGGCTTTCCTATCATACAAGTAAGGACTTCCTAAAACAATTCCACATATATCCAAAGGAACTATATCTAACTCAACCACATCTACAAATGCTAACCCAAAAGAAAACTTAAGTTTAAATTATCTAGTCACTTGTAGCTTTTCTTTACCACATAACCAACCTAATGGATATGGCTTCTTGTGAGGTGTGGTTAGTAATCCCAACTTCTTTACAATTGCTTCAGAAATTAAATTTAATTGTGAGCCACTATCAAACAAAGTATCAATCTTTTGATGCTTGGAAATAACTCGAATATGAAAAATCTCATGTCTTTCCCTCTCATGTTCTTCATTTTCAGTAGATTGTGTATAATTACTAGTAGATGCTTCAGAATTTTTACCTTTTATACCTGTGGTTGCGATTGTTGTTTCATCTCCTGAGTCTTACCATAAATATTTTTGAATAGTTGCAGTAGTCTTCTTCTTTTTGCCATCGTACTTCTTGGGTTTCAGCTCCGGATGTAGAATCCAGCAGTGTTCATCATCATGCCCATCGTTCTTACAATGAGTGCATGAAGATTTGGTCTTTTGTAGAGTATTTGTCTTCCTCTCTCTCCCTTTTTGTTTTCTCTTTTCCTTATTCTTTCTTGCTGTGGGTTTTGATGATCCCCCAACTTCTGGGTTCACATTCTTAACTCTAGCCTCTAGATGTGTAGCCTAAACATATAACTCATCTATACTAGTGGGATTAAACATGAGAATGATGTGCTTTAAATAGCTATGTAGACCACCTATATACTTCAGCAGAGTTTCAGGTGAGTCTAAAGAATTTCCCAGAATCAAGGCTCTTTTCCTAAATTCCTGGGTGTAGCCTTGTACACTTTTCCCTTTTAATTGGCGAAGAGTTTTCTAGCTCATCATGGCTTGCTGCATATAGGCTAGTGGATAGAATTTATTTTTAATTGCAGAAACAAATTCACTCCAGACAGAAAGAATTTTACAATGCTTCTTCATGTCAGCTTGTGTCCTGCCTTCCCACCATACCAAGGCAGTGCCTCCAAGGCGTAGGCTAGCTAGCTGAATATTACTCTTCTCTGAATCGATGCTCTGCACTCTGTAATATACATCAATCTGTCTAATCGAATTATCTAGCTCTCCGCATTCAACTCTCCATCATATATCGACAAATCAAGTTTAACATCTAATTTAATCAAATATGTTTTCTTTTTATTTTTAGGGCTATTAGGAGGTGTGGGAAGTTTTTCTTCTTTCCCTTTACCTTTAGAGTTGTCATGGAGGAGAGATTCTTCTACTCCTTTATCTTTTTTGGAGTTTGATGAATCTTCATCTCTACCTTTCTTAAATTCTCTCTACATTTCTTCTACCATGGCTTTCATGGTCATAAAACTATCCATGAACTGGGAGTCTGATTTCAAGGGACTTTCTTCTGACATTTTCCTCTTAGGATGGACTCTTCCAATTTATGGGTTAGCTTCAACCAACTCTCCTTCTCGTAATTTAAGCTTTGATCTAGTTAGCATTCAACAAAAAAATCCAGCACAAGCTTGTCTACCCTTAATAACCTAGAGCTCTGATACCACTTGATCTGGAATTTATCCAAGACAAAAAATTTAAGGTATTATAGACTCATGTGCATAGATGTGCCTATGTTACTTTATGCAACTGATCGATAAGATTGTGAAATACACATGCACTGAAGTAGTTAGAGAAAACATAACAGGAAAACATGTAAACACAACAAGTTTAATAAGGAGTTCACCCAACACCACTGGGCTACGTCTCCTGGTCCAGCCTTCAGTGGCGGCCTCTCTATTATGTTTTCAAAGTAGAGTTTTTACAACAGTGAGCTCAATTTGAGTCTCACTCAATAGATATAAATCAGTAGGACTATACTTGGATTCCCCAAGTCTCTGGAGTACACAGACTCTCCTTACTGAAACTCGACCTCTACTGGTCACAGTAGTATGAGCCCAATCTGAGACTCATACATGACAGGCATGTACAGAGGAGTTCGCTTGAACCTGTCAAGCCTTATCTAGAGTACACAGACTCTCTGACTCTCTCTAGCTCTGTCTAGCTCAATGCTGCCTTCAGGTCAGCTCGACTTCTTCTCTCTGTTCTCTTCTATTAGCTTTCTGCGTCTAACTAACTCTTACTGCCCCCTGCTCTCTCTGTCAGTTCGTGGCTTTAAAGCCAATCTGCTTTCTGACTGTTCGCTTCCACTTCCCGGCTTTCTAGTTCTCCTGCCTCTGTCCATTCGAATTCATCTGTTCTGCATCATCATCACTGTGTAATGCCTCACAGGGAGGTGGCCACCTGTTTCGTAAGAAACTCAGTGTCAGTTCTCTTGGAAATGTTTGAATGGTTGTTATTTCCGTTTGCTCCTAGATTTCCCATGAACACAAATCTTTGCCAACTCATCCTCCATGCCGGACTTCAAACCTTATACAACTCAGCCTATTTACCCCATTGAATCTGGTCATCCATCGGATCGCATTTTCGCCGTCGATCTAGGGCCTCTAGATCCTATAGTCTCCATCCATATCGGGTAGGTAAGTAGCATGACGTTTACCCGTCCGATGTGAGTGGTTTTCTCTCTCTTCTGCCGGATGCGTGGCACCCAGTGTGTGGTATCGGGCGGGACTGTTACACTAAAAAATGTCACCATGACCACTTACAGTTAGTATGGCTCAAATCAACAGTCATGCTACCCTCTTAGGCAAGTCTTATGCCTCTGTTATCCATCTCAAACTCAAAGAAGAGAGAAGGTCTTGTAAAAAATATGTTTATCTCTGGGGTCGCAGGTTCTCTCTAGCCTTACCTGCGGGGATGCTGACCATGTTCACAAAAGGTGCGTCCTTGGACGCTCTGTATGTTAAGGGACAGGTGCGTCCTTCTGTAAAAGGCAAAATGCGCGAGTTTCATCTTAAAAAAGTTACTTGTGGTTACTTCTAGAACTTTCTAGAAGTCGGTTTGATGATTTGGATGCGCCTCCAGTTGGTTCATGTATCTCTATTAAGGGGGAACTTATCCCATCAATAAGGGAGCTATCCCACCCAAAGAGGGGGATTATCCCATTGATGGTGGACCTGAATAACCTCTTTACAGCACTATAAATAAAGACATTGAGCCAGAGGGAGGAGAGGTTGGAGCTATACATTTTCTTTGGGTAAATGCTGCAGGAATTAGGACTCCCATTTAGAACCTTGTGAGGAGAGATTGTCTTTGCTTGATTCTACTTGGAAGTGGGTGAGCTTTGTCAAAGTAGAGGAAAACCCTTGATGGACCCTGGGAGGAACTTGCACAACACCAAGGCTAGGTTGTAAGAGTTTCTTTGTTTCGTTATTAATACAAACTGGTTTATTTTTCTCAATAGCTTGTGTTAATGAGTTATTTCATGTGTTCCTTGGTCTGCATGTTAAATATATGTTTTATTATATGAAATGCAAGTGCTTGGTAATTGTTTGATTGTTTGTGGTTGCAGGAATTGACTTGAAGGAGGAGCTCATCCGGATCGGCAAGGACGGACTACAACAACCGCGTTTTGGAATAAGGTAAGCCTAAACACTTGTAGTTTTCATGTTTTAAAAGGTATATTTAGAGAAAGATCACTCCATTTTGTCTTGTTTGTCGCTAGAGATTTTATACTCCTAGGGAGGTCAGTTGTGTCCGCACAAACAACTTTTTCCGCCACGACAAATTGGCGACTCTACTGGGGAATCCATTAATGAGAGAGTCTTTTCCTTTGTGTGAACTTTGCTCTGAGAAAATCATTTTTGTTTTCTGGTTTTTGACTGTGAGAATTAGTATTTGGGTGGCTTAGCTTTAGATCTGGTTAGTCTTGGTTTTTCTTAACTTTTCCCGAAGGACGCACCCTCTGAGTACTGCACAGTGCGTCTTTGGACGCGCTATTGCCATTTGCACAGAGCGGGGCCGCACCTGTGACAACGGGTTGCCTGCGTCTTCCTGTAAAATTTAGGAAAATTCCATTTTTTGCTTTAATTGCTTTTAGATTTTGATTTTTCCTAGTGTTTTCTGCCCAGATCCTTTAGTACCCTGTCAAAAATTTTCACCTGAACTGGTTTTGTGAGCTTTGAGTGTTTTAGTGGTTTTCAACGAAGTTTAGGCCTAGGGTTTGATTTTTACATAGGTCCTGTAGTGATTTTGACGGTAGAAAGTTGTCCAACCTTAGATCTCTCTGGTTTGTCAGCCTTCTTAGAAGTCGGGCCTGTCGTAAAGTCTCCTTGTGTGAGCAGCTTGCCATTTAAGTTGTTTTAGGTCAAATTTCGAATTACTTGTTTATAAAGTGTTGATTTCCATTTTACAAAAGAACAAAAAGATTAGAATTTTGTTTTGACTAGTTTTTGGTTCTGCAATAAGCTAGTCCTTGATTTGATTGTGATCAAGTAAAACACCTTAGAATAATCATTGTTAGTTTTGGCCTCGTTAAGATTGCTTAGAGTAAATTTACCTTTTAGTTTGCTTGTGAGTGAATTTTCGTAGATTTTAAGAGTTGTTAAGATTGATTTTTGTTACCTTAGATTTATTTGCTTTATTAAAAGAAAAATACAAAAACATCTTCTTTAAAAAGTCTTGTTTCAAGTAGCTTTTTGTTTTTGAAAGAGAAAAAGAGTTTTTTCGTGCATGTAAAGAGCGGTCATGTTTTTTATGCTTGGAAAAGACAAACGAATTGTTTCTTTGATTGTCTTCAATTAAGAAGTTGCTTTTATAAAGATTGCATTCTCTCAACTTTTTAGTTAAGCAATTCATCGAAAAAGTAAAGTAGTGGGTAAATCATTCTAGGTGCATTTTGTAGTGGTTTCGAGTCGAGTCAACACACCACCGGTTTCACTTCCATCACCTTTTGACTTAAGAAACAACCTTAAAAGTAACGCTTAAATTAAAATCAATCTAGTAATCTTTATTTTTCTAGGGCTCTGAAACACCAACATAGCTTAGGCTACGGTCTTGGAGTAGGTGAGTACTTAACTCTCCAAGACTACAAAACCAAACAGATAGTTTATCTTGAGTAGAATAAATCCAATTGTTTCAGTTACACTCTGGGAAAGCTCCTCTTAAAGGAGAAGCACGAGCTCGTGTCCGAACCAGTGAGGGGATCATTCCTCCCTCGTTGGGAACGACGCCAGACAGTACATATTACAAACGGTAAACCTCGGATTAACCATTGTCGAGGAGCCAGGGGTCACTTATCGGTAAACCTTGGATTGTTGTCAAGGAGCCGGTAAGGGGATTGGAGCTTGTTACTCTGCCCTTGCGTGCTGTCGGAGTTTAGACTGTTCCCCCAGGTGTAATTGTTGTGATTGGTAACTTTAGTGACCATAATCTTTAGGGTTCTACCGAGGTGACGGTGGAGGGAAGGTCCCACTGTACCTGGAGCAGACGTCGGTTATACTCACTTGGATTTTCCGGGGGGTTCACTTCACTTCGAGACGGTTAAAGTGGAGGAACTTGTGCCGGTCTATTCATTAAGCAGGTTGCCGGGGTAACTGTTCCACCCGCCATTTCTGTACTGAATCCTGCGAGGTTGGGCCTAATCACCAACTAGCGCTTTTGGTCCGGAAGACTACTGTTTGTGTGTGGTTTGACGCTCTAGATTATTTAGGCGTGTGCTTCAAATTTGTTTGCTTCTTTAGAAGACTTTAGGTGGTTTGATTTGAAATTTTTACTTTGTTTTCGTGTGTTGTAGTTAAAAATCTTTAATTGTGGCGGAATTACCGAGACAGTCCCGTAGACTTCGGCGCCAGTCTCCTGAAGTTGTTTCTGTGGCCGAATTGTTGAGAAGATCCCGTAGACTTAGGGGATCCCCTCCTCGAGACGACCCGGGTAATTTAGAAGGGTTAAAGGTCCTTGTAACTCCTCCTAGTGACAGTAGAGTAGGTTCACCTGAAGAAGGAGAATCTTCCTTGGTAGTCCATCCAGATTACCAAAGTTTAGAAACAGGTTACAATCCCGAAACTGTTACAGTTTCCGAGCTTGCTGGTAGTTTTTCATCTGCCAGTGAAACAGGCGAAGAACCTGAAATTTCCAAACCTGTTACTCCAACCTCTAGTGTCCCTGATTCACCGAGAATAGAAAGAATTATCACCGAAAATCTACCTTCTGGTTTGATTGCTATAGAAGAACTTGCTCCAGAAGAAGATATAGGTGTCTCTCACCTTGAAGGTCAACTAACTATTGATCTAAGGGAGCGTGAATCCATCTTTTACAGTCCTCCTAGAAGTACTTCTTGGTACCTTGCGTTAACCAATTTTTTAGACAACTCAGTCGGTTTTTCCACACCTCGTACTCCTTTTCCACCTGGAGGCATTCATACTCCTGTAAATATGTCTGGTCAGTCGTCCGTGTTTACACAAAATCCTGAATCTTTTTTACACGGCGGTCCTTCTGTTCCCACTGGGTATCAGTCACTTTCTGGTACCTTTGCGGGGGCATCTCCTCAACCCATTGATCATGGGTTATTTGCTGGAAACAGTGGTAATATACCATTGGGTGTAGGAGACATTTACATGATGTCAGGTTCAGTTCCCGTTTCCCAACCTCAAGGTGGCCAATTACCGCCTGGGGGGAAACCGCAGTTAACGCCTGGGGGGCAACCTCAAGGTACACAACTTGTGTCTGGGGGGCAACCTCAAAGTCAGTATGTACCTATGGTGCAATACTTACCTCAAGGTCAACCTCAGCCTCAATATGTACCCCAAGGTCAACCTCAGTATCAATATCAACCTCAAGGATGGCAACCTCAAGGATGGCAACCTCAAGGGTATCAACCCCAAAGTTATCAACCTCAAGGGTACCAACCTCAAGGTCAAGGTCAACCCCAGTATCAGTATTTACCTCAAGGTTATCAACCTCAAGGTCAATACTCAAGTCAAGGTTATCAACCGCCTCAAGGTCAGTCATATGTTCCAAGTATGGGAACTGCACCTTACAATTATCAATCCTACCCTCAATCTGGTTATGGATCTCAGTACCCTCAACCTGTTACGGGTCAGTACCCTGGAATGTTAGTGTGGGATCCCTCACAGGGTCAACAGATGTTGCAGCCAAGTGTACAAATGCTTCCTCAAGCTGGACAACCCGTAGTTTCTGGTCCAACCCAGCAACCGCAACCTGTCCAGCCCAATGTTCAAGCTTCTGTAGCTTCGGTAGTTACTCAGCCGACAATTGCACCTAGTACTCCATCTCAAACGGCTGCTGCAACTACCGCTACATCTACCATACTTACTTCTGGAGTATCGACGGCTCCAGTTTCTACTGTCCCTGTTACTGCACCTCAGACATCTTTACCGTTGTCTGGATCTACGATTCAAACCACGGTCCAGATGCCTGTAGGTCAGCCTGGTATAAGTACGGTTGTGACTACTCAACCTCAATTTGTTCAACCTCCGTACCAGGGACAGTACCAACCTGGGCAAGCTGTCCAACAACCGGTTTACCAGTATCAACCGTATCCTGGGTACACTTATCAACAACCTCAACAACCCCAGTACGGTCCGGTTAATCCTGGTTTTCCAGGAGGATATAATATCCCAAATGCGACTCCTGTTCCTAGTTATCCTGGATATCCTCCTCCTGGGGCTGGTATTGTGACCCAGAGTTTTAGAGATCCTAACCGGCAGTTACCGTTTATTGCAACTTTAGATTTACCCGACTTGACGCGCCTAACGAACGATCCAATTCAATATCTTCAGTTCTGGCCGCCAATGCCAAATAAGTTGCCCAGTGATATACCCAAGTTCGAAGGTAAGTCTGGAGAGGATCCGTCCAATCATGTGATGACTTACCACCTCTGGTGTGCTTCGAATTCTATCTCAGATGATTCCATCCGCTTACGTCTTTTCCAGCGTACACTCATTGGTCTCGCGGCCAAGTGGTACATTGAGTTACCACGGGCCTCTTTTTACAACTTTAGCCAGTTAGCTACCTCGTTCTTAACTCACTTTCAGTTGCCGGTCAGATACGATAACGGCACGGAGTTATTAACTTCACTAAAACAATCGACGTCCACGTATATTTCTGATCACATTCATGAGTGGAGACGTCGAAGGCGATTAGTGAAAGTTTTTATCCCGGACCAAATCTTAGCTGAATGGTTTGTCAAATCATTATTACCGAAGATTACTGAAGATGTCGCTAAGGCCGGAGTAGTTACTGAGGAGCAAGTCATTGCTCAGGCACAATACCTTGACTTAGTTTACACTCAGTCGGGTACGTTACACGAGAAGATTCCGGATCTTCCAAAGTCGAATCAAATCGCTGCTGCTCCTTCGGGATCTCATGCCGCTGATGGTATGATTGGTATCGTGACTACGAAGAGCAAGAAGAAGTCTTCCAAGGCTTCAACTACTCCAATTATCACTTTGCCTGATTCTCCGACAGGAGAGTCTTCTTCTCCTGAACTTACCGCCGACATTCACGCTGTAGAGTCATCTACGGCCAAATCAAAAAACGGTGGAAAGAAGAAAGGAAAGAAGAAGGCTAAAGCAGACAAGGCTCCAAAGGAGAAAACTGAAAAGTCGGAAACCAATGACGAAAAACGCAAACCTCGATATCCTTGTCTTATTTGTGAAGAGGATCATTTTACGAGAGATTGCCCTCATCGGGCCGAGGTTGTAAAAATAGTCAAAGGTTCTCCCACTCCTGCTGTGTTAAAGAATCCATTTCCAGAGCAGGAGAATAAGATGATAGGTTCTTCTTCGAATGCCAGTGAAGAACCCATTTTGATGATGTCTCATGTGAGGATTGCGACTCGATCGCAAGATTATGGTAGTAAGGCTCCTGTTGATGGCAAGGAAGCAGAATCTTCTCACTCTAACCCATCAACCTCAGCTCCTGGTTCCGATCCACTACAGATCGAAAAACCTAACCCAGACTTAGTGATTAAGCCGCCCGCCAAGGGTGTACTTCGAAGGTCTGCTTTCAATCCACATGCGAGAGCAGCCCAGAATTACAACATTGTTGAGGACTTAGCTGTTTCACCTTCAGCAATGTCGGCACTCGAAGTGCTGCAATCATGCCCAGCACAACGGAAATTGCTTTTGTCGGCTATCGGAGCTGTCGATGTTCAGGACCCGAACCTAATGATCTTTGATCTAGAAAATAGTACACCACGTCTCCCCCATCAAATGGCTTTCCAAATTCCAGTGATAGTCAAAAACAGGCCTATTCATCGGACTGTGATTGATGAGGGAGCTTCTACGTGTATTATGTCGATTCAATGTTGGAGATCGCTTGGTTCTCCTTCGTTGAACCAATCCCCCACCATCCTTAAGGCCTTTGATGGCCGTGGGTTCCGTCCGTTTGGTATTCTACAAGAATTGCCTATAGGGGTTGAAGGTAAAACCGTTAGTCTGGATGTGGAAGTGGTTGATGCCCCTCTAGACTACAACCTTCTTTTGGGTCGAAGTTGGTCATATGCTATGACAGCGGTCGTTTCATCGGTCTTCAGAGTAATTAAGTTTCCACATAACGGTAAGATCGTGACTATTGATCAGCTGACATACTTTTCATCCGACCCAGCCTCTTCAGAGAGTATCCAGCATGTTGGTAAAACGACAATCCCTTATAGGGACGTTGGTGTAGGTTTAGTTAAGGATTCCGGTTTACTGGGAACTTTTCCTCTCCCTCCACTCAGCGCAGATCCTTCGTTTGCAACCATTCATATGATTACATCAGAAAACATTATTTATGATGATCCTTGGTTCGTCCCATCTGACTCTGAGATAGACTCACTCGGTGATGTTATGCCTTTGAGTCCATATGAAATTGCTTATGAAGCTCTCATGTCTTTTACTGACTTTCATTCAACCGAAGTCGACCAAATGAATGTGGTCAGTGAAGAGTCACTTTTCACCTCACCCTTAGAACGGATAACGTTTCCCGAAGTCGTGTCATCTGACGAACAACTTCGCGAAATCCTAAGTGTAGACGATCTACCATGGGAAGATCTCCATCACAGATCTTCGTTTTTACCTAAGGATGATGCATTTGAAAATGATTTTTCATCTATCTTTACCGCTGAATATGTCAAAGACGCTCAGGATCCAACGAAACATTCTGATTCAGAGTTGAATTTAGGGAATATTTCTCGTACTATTCCCATTGATATTTCAGTGAAGCCCGGAATCGAGGAAAACATTCATATAGGTGCCGCATGTACTGAAGAAGAAATCCAAACTTACAAGGCCCTATTCCAAGAATTCCGCGACGTGTTTGCCTGGTCTTACGAGGAAATGCCGGGAATTGATCCTGCCATTGTTATTCATGAAATAAAGACCTACCCGGATGCTAAACCCATCCGGCAACGGTTGCGTCAAATTCACCCTCGAAAAGCGGCTGCGATTAAAGCAGAAGTCGAAAAGCTGTTGAAAGCAGGTTTCATTTATCCGATCCCGTTAACGGATTGGGTATCGAATATTGTTCCGGTCAACAAGAAACAAGGAACAATAAGAATCTGTATCGACTATAGGGATATAAATCGAGCTTGTCCAAAAGACAACTATCCTACGCCTTATATCGATCAAATTATTGATGATTGTGCCGGAAGTGAAATGTTTTCCTTCATGGATGGTTTTTCGGGCTATAATCAAATCAATATTCTACCTGCCGACCAACCAAAAACGGCATTCATTTGTCCATGGGGGACATTTGCTTATTGCAAGTTACCTTTTGGGCTTAAGAATGCCGGGGCCACTTTTCAACGGGCGATGTCTTATGCATTTCATGATATCAAGCACATTGTGCAACCCTATCTCGATGATTTGCCTGCTCATTCTTTACATCGAGCTGATCACCTTGTCCACCTACGAGCAATCTTTATGAGGTGTAGGCATTATCGAATTCGGTTGAATCCCCACAAGTGTGTTTTCTGTATAGAAACAGGTCGATTGCTGGGATTTGTTGTTTCAAAAGCCGGCATTCGCGTCGATCCCTCGAAAGTCGAGGCTATCATCAAATTGCCTCCTCCTTCGAGTTTGCGCCAACTCCAAAGTTTGCAAGGGAAAGCGAACTTTTTACGCCGATTCATCCCAAACTACGCCGAGGTCACTAAAGGTTTTACACGGTTGTTGAAACAGAATGCACAATTCTTTTGGGACGAGATTGCCCAACAATCTTTTGATGCACTTAAACACGCGTTGACCCATGCACCGTTATTGCATCCTCCCAACTACAACCAAGACTACTTCTTATACCTCGCAGCTTCGCATTCCACCATTGGAATGGTGTTAGTTCAAGAAGATGAATTCGGAGCGGAGCATGTGATATATTATCTTAGTAGGACCTTGAATCCAACTGAGCTAAAATATTCGCATGTGGAGAAATTGGCCCTGGCAGCCGTTCAAGCTGTCCAGCGTTTCCGTCACTACATTCTTCTCCGCAAAACTACAGTTATTTCGGATTGCAACCCTATGATTTATATTTTGACAAAACAACTGCTAGGGGGCAAGTACTCTAAATGGATTGTTATCCTGCAAGAGTTCGACTTGGAGTTCGAGAAGTCCAAGTCTAAGAAATCCTTAGTTTTTGCGGAATTGATGTGTGATTTCCCGAGTGCTGACACAGAGACTGTGGCAGAGGAGTCCATTGCGGACGAATCTTTGTTTCTTATCAGTACTGTAGATCCGTGGTACGGGGATATAATCATTTATCTCCAAACCCAAACCTTTCGGCCTGAAGCTTCCAAAGCAGAACGTCGAAAAATTCGGTTTCAATCCCAGCCATACAAAATTATTGGAGATACACTTTATCGCCGGGGGGCAGACTTAGTTTTTCGACGTTGTTTAACTCACGAAGAGGCTGAGAGGGTTTTGAATGATTGTCACTCTGGAGCATGTGGCGGTCATATGTCTGGGTATGCCACAGCTCAGAAGGTGTTGCGCGCTGGCTATTTCTGGCCGTCTATGTTTAAAGATTGTATCATTGCAGTCAGGAAGTGCCACAACTGTCAAGTGTTTGATCGCAAGATGCGCGCTCCACCTGCTCCTCTCCACCCTATAATTGCCGTTGGTCCATTCGCCAAATGGGGTATCGACTTTATTACTTGTAACCCTCACTCGGCCGGGGGGCATGCGTATATCATCCTTGCGGTTGATTATTTTACTAAGTGGGCCGAGGCGATGCCTACATTCGACGCAAGCGGCAAAACAGCTGCAGTTTTCGTATTCAATCATATCATAACTAGGTTTGGTGTCCCACAAGCAATCATTACTGACCATGGGAGCCATTTTCGAAATGTCATGATGACTGAGCTTACAAGCCAGCTTGGTTTGCGCCACGATAGCTCTACTCCTTATTATCCGCAAGCCAACGGTTTGGTTGAGTCTATCAACAAAGTTCTAGTTACCATGATCCGACGAACCATTGGTGTTCATCGGTCGAATTGGCACAACATGTTATTTTCAGCGCTATGGGCATACCGAACCTCAGTGAAAAATTCAACAGGGTTCACTCCTTTCCAGCTAGTTTATGGCTTAGAAGCTGTGTTACCCATTGAATGCGAAATCCCATCACTTCAAATGGCTGTCGAATTACTTCCAGCTACTTCCGAAGAGGAGACACGTTTATTGTACTTGGCTAAATTAGATGAGACTCGACGTGACGCTACATTGGCAATCGAGACTCACGCGAAACGAATGAAAGCTCAGTATGATAGAAATGTAACCCCTCGAAGTTTTTCGGAAGGAGACCTAGTACTATTATATGATCAAGCTAACGATAAGCTAGGTGCCGGAAAATTCGTTCCCATGTGGCATGGGCCCTACATTGTAAAGCGAAAGCTAGCAAAAGGGGCTTATGAGCTAGTTGACTTTGATGGGGACTCTTTGGGTAAACCCAGAAATGGACTTTACCTAAAGAGGTATTATGCTTAAATGATGGGAATGGAGAAATTTTTAGATAGGTTAGATTTTCTTTCTAGCTAGCAAGTGTGTTAGTTTAGTCAGTGTGCTTAGCTTAGAGAGTGTGGTTTTTCGTCGTTATTCTGGCTTATCTTGGTTTTACTCTTGATATTGCAGATGTCGACGCCTCTCCAAACATATATTGGATTTGCTGATGGTGCTTGTCGTAGTACACGGAACATCTCTTCCGCAGCTTGGGTTATCTATTCGCCCTCTGACGAGTTAGTTTCTATGCATGGGGTAAGCCTCGGTCAAACAACGAACAACATTGCAGAATACAGTGCAGTGATTGAATTATTATCCGAATCTATTTCATTTGGAATTCGACGTTTGATAGTGAGGTTAGATTCTGAACTTGTTGTATTACAGCTTAATAGAGTTTATGCCATTAGGAATCCTGTGTTATTAAGGTTGTTTTTGAGAGTGCGTCTCTTGGAACGTGAATTTGATTACATTGAATATCAACATATTCCAAGGTCTTTGAATACATTAGCAGATGCAATTGCTTCTCGAATGTTGGACAGACATTTACGATAATCATGCAAGTAAATTTAAAAACATTTCATCACATATGTTAAACAAGATAAGCCGGTAATAGTGATATATATAGATAGAAGTGTGTCAAAAAATATATACATCGTCTTCGATCATAGGTTGAAAACACCTTATGATCGGCAAAATGATAGTACAAAAAGTCAAAATGTCACATGTGACTACAAAAGTGACTAGTCAATCACTGGTGGTGCTCTCTGTATGACACCACTGCGCGGGCTACCTTACGCAAAAATCTCCTAAACGGTCCAGGGACCGCGACTACGAAGCGCTGAAGCCTGATAGGAATGTCGTCCATAGTAGTCTCAGGTATATCTGCCGTGAGACGCTCTAGATCATGCTCCAACTCAGCTAGTACTTCTGCTGTCGCGTCCTGTGGGACCGGTACCGGTGCAGCTGGATGTAGTCTATCAAAAGGCCGGAGGTTGGCTGGACGCTGTGGACCAACATCTGCATTTTGAAAATTTTACTGTTAGTTTTGAGACGATATATATGAAAAATAAAAAAAATACATAATTAGAAAACTTGTGAAAATAAAAGTACCTCTGTCGTCCCATTGTTCTCCCTGTGGAAGAACCATGTCCGGATCACCTCTGAAATCCATTCCGGCATACGGAAAGTCCTGTATCGAAAAAACCTGGTCCTCTAACCAGTGAAAGTAACTATCTGAGAATCGAACCACTGCCGCACCCTCGTCAGGATGCCGGGCCATCACCGCAACCCATCGTATCAGCTTTGGCTCCCGAGGACCCAAGATATCAACAGTGAGTTGCTGAGGGATCAGCATTGGAACTCTCTCCAAGGCAAAGCTCACGACTATAGGCCCATATCCAAAAGTCTTTAGTCGTCCGTTCTTTGCCTTGGTCAGTTGGCTCTTCATATGAGCCGACACAGCTTCACACCAGTTGAAAATGGTGCCTTGGTAACAGTCAATTGCCATCCGCATTTGGGATCCGGAAGCAATGTGTAAAGCGGCCGCGCCGCAAATTCTGGTAACCGTGAATGCTATGACTTTGAGTTTCGGTAGAGTGATGTGTTTTATCTCTATGCCTTTTGAATGGTGAGCCCCACGTGTGCACCAATCCTCGCGGAGACTATCAAGGGATTGGCCACCCGGCCTAGTCCCCGCAAGACTGAGTTGCTCACCTCTGTTTGGCAAGCCAGTGAGAAAGTATACATCCGAGGGCTCTATCTCGAGCTGGTGCCCTCCTATGTAAAAGCATTGTTCTTGAACGTTCCATCGCTCAACCAGCCATTCCAAGAATCTTACCTGGCCCCTCATGCCCGGTATGGTCCAATATTTGTATAATCCGCATGCTCTTAGGGCATCCAGGGAAGGTTGGTGATTTATTGCAGCTTCATCTTCCTCTACATGCTCTCTTTCTCTCCAGTCTAACATGATTAATGCCTTGCATATCAAAAATAGCAATTAGAAATTGATTTGGGAATTTTTGGTGGTTTTTTGAGAGAGTTGGGGTTTTGAAATGCGCACTTCTCGGAAGACGCACCCCGGCTTTGTAGCACAGGGCGCCCGGACGCAGCTGGCCTGAAGGCGGGCTGCGTCTTCCGACCGTTTTCCCGTATGAGAAAAAGTCGGGGGACGCAGGTCACCCGAAGGGCACCTGCGTCCGCCGAGAGGCGCATTCCAAAACCAAAACCCCCCCAAAAAATGAAACTAAGACCTAAAAATTAATTCTAAACGGATAGAAATGCAGAGTAGGATGTGTAAAATACCTGGATGAGACGGCGTTCGATTCCGACGGTCAGATTTTCCGCAGCGACCACGGGAAGTTTCTTGTCAAAAGCTCCTTTTTCAACCTCCAAAGTCAAACGGTAAAAATGACATGGTAAAAGGTCTTTTTATAGGTTTTTTGGATGAATTAGTTCATTTTTTACCATGAAAAGATGTTTTTGAATGTATTTTTGCCTATTTTAAACAGGTATGATTAATGTGTCGCTTTTGTGCAGGACAAAGGGATTTCGAGGGAAATTGTCATTTTTCACAAATAAAAATATCAGAGTCATCTTTTAAGCCCTTTTCTGACTCCTAAAACATGAAAAGATTGCCGAGCGTTTCTTTTACACTCGTTAAAACGGAATTAAAAGACGGTCCCCTTTTAGCTCTTTTCTGACCGTAAAATCAGGAAAAGATTGCCGGGTTTTTGTCGTTTCAAACTCGATAAGGAAATAAAACGACGTGTCCTTGATCGCTTTTTACTTTTCAGGTCGACGACACTATTATGAAAGTACTCCTTGGTCGCAAGATCAAGCGGTTCCCCCAGGTATTATTTTATACTTTTTTCGGGCTTGAGGGACACAAATTTACGAAAAAGTTCAACGTGGAGTCTCCTTTTGTTTTTTCAGACTCTCTAAAAATGAAAAACGCCGAGTTTCTCCTATACTGGGCTCGTTAAACTTTTACAGTAAAGGACCTGTTCAATTACAAACAGGAACGAACCACTCCTTCCTAGGGTTCGAATTTAAACTAGGTTGGACTCGTCCGAAGGATGAGCTTATAATCAAGCATATGTTATCCTCCTCAAGCTTGTTAAAAATAAAGAGGTACTTGCCAGAAATGGTGGGGGAAAAGAGAGAAGAATGAACCTGTTTGTCACCTTTTATCTCAAAAGAAACTTTATTACCACTCTTGAACACGACACTTTTCATTCACCTGGGTTGGGAAATCTTTTACCTCACAGTTGACCAAACCACTTTGAAAGTCTTTAACCGGGTTCCGGGGATTAACTTTGAGTTATTCGTCACCAAGCCATCTGTCGTGTCGTTATGTGTTCAAGAGGTCTGCAAAAAAAAACTTTCATCTGCAAAATACTTGTCATCCATTTGACCATCCCTGAGTCAGTCCTTACAACAACATTTCTTCAACTTGAACAATGATTTCGTGTTGCGGGCTTGCCTGCAACGGGTCGCTTTCTATCGACATCGACACATTATCTAGAGAGATGACTTAGGAATCGACAGCACCTTGAAGTCTGCATGCATCAATGGCAGGTTTCTCGCCTTTGACGTCAGTTTACATCATTGACTTTCGATCAAAGGATTCCGTGAAGTGTTCGACATCAAAACATCTATTCACATTTCACGGGTTGTGCTTGGTACTTTGAGAACCATTGACATTACTGGTGGTTTCTCTCACGCTTGTTAACAGTTTACATCATCGACTGGTAATCAAGTGGTTTCTAACATGTTCGACATCGAATCATTTAATCACATGGCTAGAATCGTACCAATTCGGGAAGTAGAAGTGAAGACCCTGGATCTAGTTTCTACCATCCAGGCTGCGAGGAGTTTTGTATTCATTATCTATGTAGACTAATCATAAATAGATGGCTGCGTCCATACTGTGTCTACAAAAGTCTATAAAAAATGATGTACTGCAAGATCATTCCTGTATCAGAATAGTTAGTCCATTAGTTAAAGTTTTGAATCTGAGTATGGGAATGCCTACCTCAGTGATGATATAATCTTATCCATGTATTTTGTGTTGAAAATTGCAGGTTCCAACCAGGCCATCCACAAGACAATCCTTGAAATGATAAAGCGCTTCACCCTTCCTAGAATTACAAAACCCTAAATCTATTCCAGGCTTCGCACTTTAGGGGGCAATCTGTTACACTAAAAAATGTCACCATGACCACTTACAGTTAGTATGGCTCAAATCAACAGTCATGCTACCCTCTTAGGCAAGTCTTATGCCTCTGTTATCCATCTCAAACTCAAAGAAGAGAGAAGGTCTTGTAAAAAATATGTTTATCTCTGGGGTCGCAGGTTCTCTCTAGCCTTACCTGCGGGGACGCTGACCATGTTCACAAAAGGTGCGTCCTTGGACGCTCTGTATGTTAAGGGACAGGTGCGTCCTTCTGTAAAAGGCAAAATGCGCGAGTTTCATCTTAAAAAAGTTACTTGTGGTTACTTCTAGAACTTTCTAGAGGTCGGTTTGATGATTTGGATGCGCCTCCAGTTGGTTCATGTATCTCTATTAAGGGGGAACTTATCCCATCAATAAGGGAGCTATCCCACCCAAAGAGGGGGATTATCCCATTGATGGTGGACCTAAATAACCTCTTTACAGCACTATAAATAAAGACATTGAGCCAGAGGGAGGAGAGGTTGGAGCTATACATTTTCTTTGGGTAAATGCTGCAGGAATTAGGACTCCCATTTAGAACCTTGTGAGGAGAGATTGTCTTTGCTTGATTCTACTTGGAAGTGGGTGAGCTTTGTCAAAGTAGAGGAAAACCCTTGATGGACCCTGGGAGGAACTTGCACAACACCAAGGCCAGGTTGTAAGAGTTTCTTTGTTTCGTTATTAATACAAACTGGTTTATTTTTCTCAATAGCTTGTGTTAATGAGTTATTTCATGTGTTCCTTGGTCTGCATGTTAAATATATGTTTTATTATATGAAATGCAAGTGCTTGGTAATTGTTTGATTGTTTGTGGTTGCAGGAATTGACTTGAAGGAGGAGCTCATCCGGATCGGCAAGGACGGACTACAACAACCGCGTTTTGGAATAAGGTAAGCCTAAACACTTGTAGTTTTCATGTTTTAAAAGGTATATTTAGAGAAAGATCACTCCATTTTGTCTTGTTTGTCGCTAGAGAGTTTATACTCCTAGGGAGGTCAGTTGTGTCCGCACAAACGACTTTTTCCGCCACGACAGGACTCAGTTGAAACCACTTACTGCTCGAGGTCCTTCCTATATCCTACCGGTTTTTGTGTGGGACCCGCCTCTGATGGAATTGGGGCGATATCCATACGGTTTTTTGACTTTTTGGGTCCGGGTCACTCGGGGCTTTTCCATCTTTGAGGGGTTTGCCCGACGATATGCGATTAGCAACTTGTCGCTCGCATATCAAAAACCTCCCTTGTTTCTCGAAAATACCTCCCATTTTTTCAATTCGTGACAGTGCGCGTTACCATGGGCCAACGGTCTGTGCGCTTGAACGAGGGTCCTCGTTGCTCTGCACTGCTCACAAATTAAAACTGTTCCGAGGATATTTCTGATAAGCTCGACCTTTGTAAGTCTTTGAAACTTTGGCATGAATTTTAAAAAGTTATGAAAACTTAGAGAGTGTTTTAGGATCCAATTTTGATCATTTGGGGCACACATTATTGAAGAAATATGAGTGTTCATGATTATGTTGTGTGGATTGTCTTTCCACTGAATTCATTGAATTATGTTAATTATATGAATTTTGTTGATGGAATTGTTTGTAAAGATGGGAATATCTATTATTAAGATCTTTTTAAAATTTTCCCACTTTCCATTATAATATATGTATGTAATGCAAATTGTCTTATAAATTCACATTAAATTAATGCTAGAATAGTATGATAAGCAAATTTTCCTTAACTAAAAAATATTAATATTTTCGTTTTGGTAAATCTAACTAGTATAATATAGAAGATGGTTAATTTAAGTACTCCACTCATTAAATAAAAATCATTTGAGCATGTTACAAAATACTATTTGATCCTATACCTATAATAACTAAGCAATCATCATAGCTCCTAAACTCCAATAACCTTCATCAATTTATTTTATTAAGAATTAATGTATTAAGTCAGGGATGTGATGTATGGAAATATTAGTAAATCCATACCACACATGTTTGGCTAATATTTATTTAAACTTAACGATTAATTTTCATACGAAATACCAAATTTGACTTCATTCTTCCCTTATCCAAGAATAAATATTTTATTAATAGGTTGAAATATATATATATCCTCTTTGTACATATAAACGTATAAACACCTTTTACATAAATATATCCAAAAACGTACTCTCCATTAATGTCATTCCTTAAATATCTCAACTCTCCATTCATGTCATCCTTTAAATCTCTCATGTATTGTAATCTCAATCTTTAATGTCATGTTTTAAATCTCTCATGTATCTATAAACTCGATCTTTATATTAAAGGTCTTTAATTTTATTTTAGCCAACCTTTATTTTCCAACATAAAGTAGAAAGAAATAAGTTAGCCCACCTTTATTTTCAAACATAAAGCATAAAGAGATAAGGTGGTACTTATAAAAATATATATTTTGTATTTAAAATATACCAAAAAAAAAACTCATATACATATATTGGCATTAAATATGATTGCAAAATTCTTATGCTCTAATGTAAATATAACAACCACCCTTGACACTCTATTGGGACACTCTAGAGCACAAATGTTACCCTAAGAAACTTGTGGGTAGAATTAGTGTGATCCTAGTACACTCTTATCCTCTATTTTGGTTGTAGCAAACTCATGTCTTGGTGTTTTTGTTGCAGCAGAATCATGTTTTCATTAGAAATTAGTGCATGGGAATTATGAGAGAATGGGTTCTCAAATGTACCTATATCACGATGGAATACGTGTATTAATTTGTTTCTTTGACTCTTATACTTTTTAGTGTCTGCCTCGCTAGAGATTATAACAATTACCTTGTAGTCAAAGTGTATTGAATTTTCATTATTTTACTGTGTTTTTGCAATTTTCACTAAAATTTCATGAAAACATTGAATACTTGTATTTTTTGTAGATTCAAAAATAATTTTGTAATTTTCTAGAAATCTTATTTCTAATTTTCAGTTGGTTGAGCGAGATCTAATGGGATACAATTCCCCTGGGGGAAGGCATTTTGTTTTCCATTTTTTTCAGGATTGACAAAAAAAAAAAAAAAAACTAGTTTTCTAAGTGGCTATTTCATTGGTGAGTGCTATGGCATTAACACTGTTACCCCTGACCCAGCTATGTTTGACACTACTATTGTTATGCTCAATGTTGCATGTCCCTTACATGGTAGGGTGGGGCTGTTGATACATTTTGTGCTAAAAAATATATCGCATTTGCAATGTAAAGGCAAGCCCACTACAATTTATTTAAAAAAACATGTTTTACCAACTAAAATGTATTTAAAAACATTTAAATATTTTTTCCAAACTGTTATGCGTTTGGTTGTCGTATACAATGGTTCATTATGATAGCTTTTATGCAGAAATTTCCATGTTTGGAAAGCTCCGCACATCAGAAATTGAATATTATATTGTTTGAGATGGATAGATTTTGCAATTTATCAAATTGTTTGAAAGCTTCTAGTGTGCATCTAATTCGAAGAGTGAGGTTATCGATAACAGTGCAATCTTCTCTATTGTTGAAGTTATTCGCAAAAGAATTCTGTGTAGCTCACATTCTCCTCAGGACTATTCGACCCTCTTTGATAAAACCTATGACAAATTGTGTCATTCACCAAATGAGATAAAACGTGGGTTTATGATTGTAGATATTATTTAATCTCGTGGGCCAAATAAAGTGTAATAGATTAATAAAGTTTGGATTGTCAACCTATTGTCTATGTAACCAATGAAATGAAATGAACGTCCTCGTGTTTATGATACCTAAAGAAATCTAGCCATAATTATATCTTACATATCGATCACATATAATCTTGATCTTTAATATACTATTTACAAGTTATATCATACCAAAAAAAAAAATCTTCAAGCTTCACATGGACATGTTCACGTTTCATATCCTTTTAATTTAAACTATAAATAAAGTGAAACATATCTCCTGCACCCCATGGGCCTTGGGATCCCAAGGTCAATTCCTAGAATTGACCCTCAAGTCCATGGTCCACAGGCCCTAGGCGACCAAGATTGATTCTAGGAATCAACCTTGGGCACTCAGAGCCTAGGCGGGGGGGGAGGGGTAGACAAGTCGCCCCCACCTAGGCTTGTGGGCCATGAGCCTTAGGTGCCAAACACCGATTATTGGAAGGGTCACGCAAGGCCTGTGGGCCACGGGCCTAGGCGAGGGGCAACTAGCCCACCCCTGACCAAGTTTATGGCCCACAGGCCCTGAGCGCCTAAGGAATATTCCGTGAATCAAGCCTGGGTAAACACCCCCGCTGAGGGTCGTAGCCCACATACGATGGGTGCTGAATGTTGATTCTCTGAATCGACCTTGGGCACCTAGGGCTCGTGGGCCGCAGGCTTCAGTAACTACCCTCTGTGAGGGTCACATCCCACATACCATGGGCGTCAAATGAGGATTCTCGAAATTGACCTTGGGTGCATAGGGCCTGTGGGTCACAGGCCTGGGTGAGTGTTAGGGGGACTAATCCTTCTTGTGGACAAGATGGATCTCCCTAGATCTCAAATGAAACCTAGTAACAAATAAGAAGAGAATTGTTACCTTTACTTAGCTTATGACTGATTGAAACAAGTAATATGTGAAGAATCACTTACTGATTTAACAAAGTGTCTGTTCAAGCCCTTTCAGTGCTTTCTAAAATCATCTTCTTCTCACTTATTTAGAGGTCATTCGAGTGCTTTCCACAAATTCTCCATGATGTTCTAAATGAGATATACATAGATAGAAACAAACAAAGGATCAAAATATATAGAATATAAAATTAAAGGTAAATGAAGTTTTTAACTCAACATACATCATAAGTTAAATTAATAACTAGTAATAAACTATGTGGGTGATCAAGGAATCTAACAAATAATATCAGAATATACATGACTAGGAAAGAATGATTTATTTTTATTGAATTAAAAGGAGAACAAGATTAAAACTTGATTTACTTGATGTCACAAGCCTCTTCCCATGATCTACAACCTTATCCTTGGATGGCAAGCCTTTTAACCCCATTCCTACAACATATTCCTACCTTCAATGGTCCTCCCTAACCCTCTCGCATGTGTTTGATTTATAGGCCAAGAGGAGGAGGTTTGGGATCCTCTTCCTAAGGGATAAGATCCACAAATGGTGGGATAGGGGATCCATAAAGAGAGGGAATTAGATCCATGATGAGAGGGATCAGGCTTGAGTAAGCATCAATTCAAAGATTTTAGTTGGGAAATATTCAACTAAAAAAGCTTCTAGATTTTATTTTTTATTTTTTACTTGCATTGAGTCATGTGCGCAATCCAAGTGTAAGATAGAGCACACTTTTGATGGTCAATTCTGTGTATGCATAGAACTATATAGGTACCTACGTAGGCAATCACAAAAAGGTTTTTGGGCCTTGTAATTCATAAATTCCATTCTCTTTGGGATTGATTACGTTATGGCTTTGCAGGGGGATGCTTTCGAACACTTTGATGGATGGAAAAAGATCTAGACTGATGGTCATTTTTCTAATGCGACAAAATTACATGTAACATATTGCCAGGGAAAATTTTAAGAACCCCCCCTAAATTTATAAATATAATAAATGGGCGAATCTCCATGGTATATAGGAAAAATGGAAGGCGATTTTATCAATAATATAATATGTATATATAATTTTTTGGCGAATCTCTCACCAGGCATGGCGAATATTTTACTCCATTATAAAATCTTGTTAGATCTTGGCGAGTCTTTCACTAAATAATAAAACTTTATAAAGTCCTAGTGAATCTTAGCATAGGCTACATGCTGGTTTAATTCCCCCACTTAAATAGGCTACATTCGAGGTGAATACCATGGGTCAATACCATGTGCCATTTTGGTGAATACCATGGGTCAATACCATGTGCCGTTTTTATTTTTATTAGAATATTTTACTCAATTATAAAATCTTGTAAGATCTTGGCGAGTCTTTCACTAAATAATAAAACTTTGTAAAGTCCTAGTGAATCTTAGCATAGGCTACATGCTGGTTTAATTCCCCCATTTAAATAGGCTACATTCCAGGTCAATACCATGGGTCAATACCATGTGCCATTTTGGTGAATACCATGGGTCAATACCATGTGCCATTTTTATTTTTATTAATTCTAATATTAGGGTTAATAATGGTTTTTTGCATGGTATTAATAACAATCTAGTCCATGGTATTTGTCCCATAGTATTTTGGCCATAGGTTTCACCTAAATATAACCCATTTTTTGAGTGTTCGTAAATATAAGGTGACTTATGGAGTAAATATAAAAAAAATGTTTTATTTGTTTACCATACCTCTCGTTTATTTATATTTTTATTAATTTACCATACCTCTTTTACAAATATGGTATTTGGCCCATAGGATTCACTTAAATAAAACCTCTTTCTTGAGCCTTCATAATAGAACGAGGGTTATGGACTAAATATAAAAAGAGGTTTTATTTATTTACGATACGTCTAGTTTATTTATATTTTTATTTATTTACCATACCTTTTGAGTAAGTATAAAAAGACGTTTTATTTATTTACCATACCTCCACTTTACTTATATTTTTATTTGTTTACACCCTTACATGTACATAAGGTGACTTATGGAGTAAATATAAAAAATGTTTTATTTATTTACCATACCTCTCATTTATTTATATTTTTATTAATTTACCATACCTCTTTTATAAATATGGTATTTGGCCCATAGGATTCACTTAAATAAAACCTATTCTTGAAAATGGGCGAATGGATTCACTTAAATAAAACCTATTCTTGAAAATGGGCGAATGGAAGGTTGTAAGTCCTAATTTCAAGGGCTAAATTTACCATTTTTACCCTCTCCCTTAAAATAAGGTGGGCTATTTGAGGTGATTTGTAAAAATGTACTATGATACAAAATATTCGCCCACTAAAAATTTAAAACCCCTTAATTTCGCCAAAGGGCGAACATTCGCCCCTAAAATTATCCTTGCATATTGCCCCCTAAAGTGCAAAGTCAGAAAAGGTGTATGAGGGCTGAAGTGTTTTCACATGCCAAGGTTTAGATTAGTGACCGTGGTTGGAGACTTGAAACAATCAATCAAATGTTACAATGCAATATATAATCACGTTGAGGTATGCATTCCCATACTCAGAGCACAAACGTCTCAAATAATCAGTACGGAAATACATTTAAAGATCCATGTCAACAAACGACATAGTATGGACATAGCCATAAATGGATCTATGTTTACAATCATGAATATTTAATAACTCCACCCAACTTGGATGGATGAAATTAGATCTAGGGTCTTGATCCCCATCTCTCGATCCATAGTATGAATCTAACCGTGCAAGTGAATGTCTTGAAGTCAAATACGGTAGAAACTATATGATTACTAGTCAATGATGTAAATCATTAACAGGTGTGAGAGAAAATACACCAATATTGACTATGTCTCTCAAGGTACTCTAATACAATTTATGAATTGCAATTCAATGTCCTGAAGTCAGACACTCATAGAATCATTTGATTGAAGCTCAATGATGAGAACCTATCATTGGAGGTGAGAAACTTGTCATTAAGGCATGCAGGCTCCAAGGTACTGAAAGGGGGTTTCTAAGTCAACTTCTTGGATAATGAGCTGATGTTGATAGGAAGTGACCCATCGTAGGAGGGCCTTAATGTATCCCCCATAAGCAACAAAGAATGGGTATTAAGTTTTGAAGGACAAAATGGATTGATTCAGGATTGACTGAGGGATGACCGACGTGATTAAAGGTTAAGATTTGTGAGATAATTTTAACTGAGGTTGAACTTCTCTTGAACATATTTGAGACATGAAATTTCGACTTAGTAGAATTTGACTCAAAAATAGGACCATAAACTAGTTTGAATACTTTCAATGAGGTATGACTAATTCAGAGGAAAATATATTTACAATCCCATACACAAAGGTGATAGAATGTCGTGTTCAAGAGTGACATATTGCCTTCTTATAATACAAAACAAATTTTCTTTTCCAATTTCCCCCCACCATTACTGGAAATTACTTCTTTATTTTTATACAACCTTTGAGGAGGATAACATATGCTTGTCCTGTAAGCTCATCATTCAGATGAGTCCTTCAGAGTATTTTTAATTAACCCTAGGAAGGTGTGGTTCGATCTCGTCGTGATTGATGAGTCCTACATTGTTTAAGTTTAACGAATCTAGTGAATGGATACCTCTGTGTCATTTTAATATTTAAGGAGTTTGAAAAGACATAAAAATGAAACTCATGCAGTTCCTTCAACCTAAAATTTTAAAAGGCGGGAAGAAAGTAAAGATCGGTGTTTTTCATTTTTGGGGAGTTGGGAGAAAAACATAAGAAAACTCTGAAATGTTTTTGCTTTTGTAAATTTAGTCTCTCGAGCCTCGAAAAGGGTAAAATGATGTCGGAGAGAACTCTTTTGACCATGATTAGTCAAATTATACATTTTTTCGTAAATAGTCCACATGATCAGTAAAAGGGGTAAATTTATATCAAGTAGACATTTTTTAGTTTCCTTTAATGATTTTGAAGAAAACAAGCATACTTGACAATCTTTTCATATTTCAAGAGTCAGAAAAAAGCATAAAGATAACTCTGTGGTTTCAATTTTTTGTATGTTTTAACGAGTCCGAAAAAAGTGATAAAAGCTTACTTGTTATCACCAAATTTCAATTTAATTAATAAGTAGCACAAGACAGAAAGAACAATATATTTTCATGTACATTTTACCAACATGAAAAGATAGCAAAAGGCACTCGACATTTTCATGAGTTTAACGAGCCTTGAAAATAATAACCAAAATGGACTCATAAAAAGTTTTCGTTTTTATACAAACTTGAAACACATAAAAACTATGCTTGAGAGTGGTTTCATTTTTACACATGCTTGAAACAAAGAGGTAATTGTGCTTGAGATAAGTTTTAATGACCCCCCGCATAGTGACAAAGGCACATGAACCCAAGCTTAATTTTATTTTCCTGAGTAAAATATTGGTTACTAATAGGAAGATGAAATTAAGGTTCATTTATGAGATCAAATGAAAGACTCAACACAACATTTACGAGATCTAGTCAAAGAATCGACTCAATTATGGGAGGATTTGTTTCATCTTTTAACGAGATTTACACAGGAAAATAGCTATTCTCATGGAACCTTGTTTCATTTTTTAACGAGCTTGACACAAGAAAAGGAACTATGCTCATGGAACCTGTTTCATTTTTTAATGAGGTTGACACAGTAATAGAACCATCCTTATAGGACTTGTTTCATTTTCTAACAAGGTTGATACGGTGAGAGAAGGATCCTCATATCACGTTATTTCATTTTTTAACGAGCTTGATACAAGAGAAATAACTATGCTCATGTGTTGTTTCATGTTTATGCGAGCTTGAAACATAGAGGAAACTATGCTCGTAAGAACCCGTTTCATTTTTTAACGAGGTTGACACAGTAAAAGAACAATCCTCATAGGGACTTGTTTCATTTTTTTATGATGTTGACATAGTAAAAGAACCATCCTCATAGGTACCAGTTTCATTTTTTAACAATTTTGACATAGTAAAAGAAATATCTACATAGGAACTTATGTCATTTTTTAATGAGGTTGACACAGTAAAAGAACCATCTGCATGGTGACCTAGATCATGGATTTCATTTCGAAGAAACACATGCCAAGGGACACTTACCAACCATGGCTTCCGAGAGATCTTCACTATAAGGAAGAATACATCTCTACAAAGAGCACATGTGAAGAGAATCAAATGGGGTAAGAAAATCAATTTGAAATTCTTGCATGGAGTACACCATGTTAGTTACGAGATCTAAGTCAAAATAAGTCAAGAAAATATTGAGAGGCTCGCTTGCATCAGTAACCGAAAAAATGGGACAAGTTTCCACATAATTAACCCTTGGTGGGGTAGGTACCACTTCCATATAAGGAACATTTAGGGATGTCGGATGATTGTTATTCGAATAAAGATCAATGAATGAAAGATGGTAAATAGTCATAATGTTTCCAGTGTGAGGGAAATACATCACATGAGAGAGTGTTGATATGACAACTTTCATGGAATAGACATAGTCTCTCCCAAGGAGAAAATTTAAATCCAAGGGGCCTTGGACTACCATAAGATCAATACATATAACTTTTCCTTCGAGAGTAATAGGTAACTTAGGAAGAATCCCTAAAGCCTTGCTAATGGCTTTGTTAAAAGCTAACATATTATGTGTAACAGACACACGTTGAGGGGAACCCAAAGATTTCCAAGCGGTTGAGAATAAAATACTAACAGAGGCACCTTAATCGACGTTTGTGCAACACATATTCTTACCATATGATTTCACAATGATTTGGAAAGGGGTGGAAGAAGGAAGATGAGGCTCTGTCATTCTACTCCAATTAAAGGAAATAGCCTCATTGAATGGAGGGGGTTTAATGTAAACAGATGAAATTCTCCCATGTCTAGAATAATCTAAGGAAACAAGAAGAACCTGAGAAGTATTAAGTTCACTCTCTATAGGGAGAGTGGGATCGACCAAAGATGGAATTGATTCGATCACTTGATCAACCAATGGTTCATAAACCTGAGTGATATGCATTTCAATATCCAATGCAAGAATGGGATTGGCTGTACTTGGAATTAGATCAATCCCTACGTCAACTAACAATTTTTTGGGAGAAAGTTTACGGTAACTAGTTGGAAATTGTCATTGTGAAAAATTAATTTTTTCCAACAATTTTGCGACTTCATCCATATGAGGGAAAATGTGACTATGATGAATCCCTTTTCATAACCTACAAGGAAACCTAACTTAACCCTTTTTCCCAGGAACCTCACAATCACTGGTTGATGGATCAACAGTAAGTTGATAAGAATTTTTTGACCATACTTCCAAGACCTTAGAAATACTAAGACAATTGATAAGGAAGCAATCACCCTTACAAAGCTTGTAAGGGTATCTGGGCTTGTGAGTCATGTTGGAATTTTCCTTAACATTACTAATACTTACAACCATGGTTGGTTGGTATACTTCTTTCTTATGTTTCTTCTTCTTATTCTTCCATTTCTTCTTCTTATTAGTCATCTGGTTACTAGCCTCAAGACTTTTAACAAGCGAAGAGGAAAAAAGGGAGGAGGACATGTTGGGTGAAGAAGGCAAAGGGTCAATATGAGGTTGGTAATGTTGAGATGGTGAACTCGGTTGAGGAGAAAAATTCTGTTGAGGTGAAATAGTTTGGGTATTTTGGATTTAAAAAGTTGAAAAAAACCATACATGTAAACCTATAGTGAATCCAGGAAGTGACACTGTAGCCATATAAGGAGGGCTGATATTTCCAAAGCTAGGAAAAGGACTAGGATTCTCTTTAATGGGGATTCCTTGATCGGTAATTTATGGAATGATTGCCATTAGATTCAACTCAAATAAGTTTTATTAATAATTTTAAATAATATTCACAATCCACACATAAGGTCTGTAAAAATTAAAAACAAGAAAATAACACACGCTAATAAATCTAAGGAGTCAAACCATGCAAAACAAAATTTTCATAGCGAAATCACTAGTTGGTGATGAAATCCAATGTCATGGAGATCAATGTAAAAAGTGAATAAAAATAGTGTGGGTGGAACTAGTTACTCTGACAGCCTGTTTAATGAACACGATCTACTGCAAGTAACTTCACTTATTCTATCTCGAGTGAAGAATACCCTCCAAAAAGGTCCAAGTGAGTCTAGACAATGTTTGTTCAAGGTACAACATAGATTCCCCTTCCTCGTGACCTTGGGTAATAGTCCTAAGATTATGGTCTCCAAGGTTACCACATAAGACAATTTAACCCTGGGGGACAGCCGCAGATTGAATGTACACGCAAGGGAAGAGTAACAAAGCTCAATCCCCTTGAAAATTCGCCAACATGGTTAATTTTAAGTTTACTTCCAAGTGGCTCCCAAGAACCTTTTAACATAATTTTTAATACGTGCAAATCACACTAACATAACCAATGAAGTGGGGTCAATCATTCCACTGGATCCAATATGATATTCTTCTTAACTCCTTTGTAAGGTGAGCTTCCCAGAGCCAAAAATAAATGGATTTACTCCCTATCACAAGATTCTAGTGTTTGTTCGCAGCTATTGAAAGTTAACTCACTTTTGTATTCTAAATACCTACAACATGATTTAATGTAGGTGGAACACCTCCCAAAATAATAAAAATTCTAAATTGATTTTATTAGTGTTGTTTTTTAAAGTTGTTAGTTACTCAATGGGTAAATGGATGTGAAACTAATGGTGTTATGACCTGACTCAAAACTTTAATGCAATCAAACATGATATTGTGATCTTTTCATTTTGATGAATTATAGCTAAAGTAAGTGTTGGAGAGGTAAATCCCCTCTACGGATAGAGGCGATCCCTACTAGCCCAGCAGGGGTCTAGCAACAATCACACAATGCTGCTACGCATGTTCCTAATTACAATTAAACAAGAGGTAAAGAGCACCTACTTGGATTCCTGCGCTGTCGTTTGACGAAGAGATGTTGCCTTCGCTCCTTCGCTTCAGCTGGTCACAATCCTCCGCGATCTCCGCGAATAGATACCTGCACACACGAAGAGAAAGCAAACGCAAGCGTGAAATCTAGTAAAATCCACCATACATCAGTCAGAAAAGATGTAATTCACATTTAACCATTGCATAGACAAACGAGAATGGAACAATAATAGCAGTCATCTATTATTAATCAGAATAGAGAAGAATACAACCAAATGTTCTGACGTCGGTAACCTTCTCAGGAGGGGCCAGTCAGCATGTATCTCAAGCATTCACCTTTGAAGATGATTCTCCCAAGACAAACAACTCTCTCTCTCACACAAATGGCACAAAACAACCTTCCCTAAGCAATCAATCACTTCCACACCTAGCACACCAAACCTATAGCAGCAATCTGAGCACTACAAGCTATGTACAATCCAAGCTATTCCAAGCTAAGTCTAACTAGCTGCTCATGGAAATGGTGAGAGTTTATATAGGAGAAGGAGTCTCCTAAAAAGGTGGAAGGATGAGCTTATCTTCAAGGGGAGTGGTTGGAAAGGGTCGAACAGACATGCCATAGAAGGAAGTCGACATTCACAAAGCTAACAACCAAGCCTGGAGTGATCTGGAAGGCTGGTTGTTTGAACAAATTCGCCCAAACTGGATCAGCGCGGATTATAAGGAGACTGCCGCGCTGTCAGCGCGTCTCAATAACTGAGACAGTCATGTCAGCGCGGAAGCACACGGCAAAGCCGCGTTGTGGGCCATCGCGGAAAAGTGATGTTCTTCCGCGCTGGCAGCGCACAGAATACATTATAGAGCGCCTGTCATCGCGGTTATTTTAGGAACAGACGCGCTGATGAACAAAACTTTGGAAAAATGGGTTTTTAACCAGTTCAGGGAGCAAGAACTTAGTGATTGTGAAATCTGGGCACAGCAGGGTGACTGACAGGAAGGCAGTGAGAAATTACTGTGTAACAGATGCCCCCTAAAGCATGAAGACCGAGAGAGTGGGAGGGGTGAAATGCTTTACAACACACGCCGAACTGGAACGCCACCAGGAAGGACCGAAAATCTCTGACAATCAAGTACATGCAGTCTAGGTATGGGCGCAGCCATCCGAAAGACATGCGAAAACTGGTCTGTGGAATGGACGCAGCCACCCAGCTAAGGAGACCAAAAGACTGATAAGGTATGGTCGCAGCCATCCATGAAGACTCAGGCATGGGCGCAGCCATCCATCAATGAGTCATGTAATGATCATCCACAATTCGCGGCCTGGACCATAACAGACAAGGATCCAGGGTCTTGCGCTCCATCTCGACCGGAACAAAGTACAAGTTCAAACATGTGAATACATAAGTCGAAGTCGAACATGCGTGAACATCGTCTAATTACCAGTCAATGATGAAAACTGTTAACAGACGCGAGAGGTACCACCAATAATGACAATGGTCCTCAAGGTACTATAGGTACAATCCGTGGCGTGTGAATCAATGGGCTGGAGTCGAACACCCACGGAATCATTCGATCGAAGGCCAATGATGCAAGCCTTGCGTCGAACACGAAGAACCTGCCATTGAGGTATGCAGGCTCCAAGGCACCTGACAGGAGTCTCTAAGTCACTTCCCGGATAATGATTTGGGGTCGACGGGAAGGGACCTTGATCGAAGGTGGGCCATAATGTTTCCCACATCATCGACACGAGACAGAGGTATAATAGTTTGTGTGAGATAGCGAACAAGGTTGCATTGTGGCAGAAGACAACTTCTCTTGAACATGTGGCAGCACTATAACGGGTTTGGCAGTACTTGACATCAAATGAGTAGAGGATATGGTGATGATGGAAATGAGCAAATGAGAGGCCAAATGGGATATCCCAAACCCATGGAGGCTAGTGAAAACAAGATGAGACGACCCCACCCAGACACGAAACAACAGAGTGCCATGTTCAAGAGCGACGTACTGCCGACACGACTGTAAACATAGTTCCATTTTCCCCACCATTCCTGGCAGGTACCCCGATTATTTTTGGATGACAAGCTTGACGGGGATAGCATATGTTTGATGTGTGTCATTTCGACAATACCCGATGTCATTGAGTGTTTAACGAGCCTGACAAAGGAAAAACTCGGCCTCTTTTCTTGTTTCGAGAGTCTGAAAAGAATGCGGAAAAGGAGACTCCAGGGGGGGTCCTTTTTCGTACAGTTGTGTCTCTCGAGCCCGAAAAAGTATAAAGCTATGCTCGAAAGAGCCGCCCGGCCATTACGACCGAGGAGTACTTTTCGTGAATAGTGCCTTCGACCCGAAAAAGTAAAAAAGCGGTCGAAAACACGTCGTTTTAGAGCCGATATCGAGTGCGAAACGACAAACACCTGACAATCTTTTTAATTTAACGATCGAAAAAAGAGCTTAAAACGACCGCCTTTCATTCCTTTTAACGAGCTGAAAGGAGGCTCGGCTACCTTCTCTTGTTTAACGTCGGAAAAGAGCTTAGAGACGACACATTCGGGGATCATATGAACGGAGGACCGTCACGACCAAGTTGCTTTATCTGAACCTGCACAAGAGCACTACCCGCATAAATCCATTCGATATGTGTAAAAAACATATTGAAACATGCATTTAACAAATTCAGGGCTAAATTCATGGTTAAAAATGGCAAAAACCCAAAAATATGACAATTCATGAGTTTTTACTATAAATAGGGGGAGTAATAAGTCATTTTTACCATTTTACTATTTTGGGACGTGAAGGACGTGGAGAAGCCAGAAAGTTGACGGAGCGATTTCCAGCCCGTACGGACACCATTTTCCAAACCGCTTCTTCCAGGTAGGTTCTCGTTCCCTTGCCCTGCATTTTAGTTGTTTTTGGTAGGATTTTAACGGTTAAATTTGCCCAATTGGGTGAATTTTTCATGCATGGGTGCGCGCTCGGTCAGCGCGGATATCCCCCACGGGTCCGCGCTGACCGAATTAGAACAAAACGTGGCCAACTTCGGGTCAGCGCGGAAAACCCGTGTTCTTCCGTGCTGACCTCGAAAATTAACGAAGGGATGCCATGGTCAGCGCGGCTGTTTTTAAAACAGCCGCTGGCACAGAAAAATTATTTTGTTTTAAAATGAACGTGAATTATCCAATGCTAGCACTTCTAATTGGTTTCTATGGCTTGTGCAGGGCACCATGGCTTTCCAATGGCAGGAAAGAGTTCACGATGTGGAAGATATAGCCGCTTGGGGGGATGTGAATTGCTGCAATGCCATGCGGGCTTGCGGTTTCATGAAATTCTTCCTCACGCCGCGTCTAAGGGCTCAACATGACCTCCTTGAGCTGGTGATCAGGGCATGGAACCCGGTGGACGGGAAATTCACCATCCGCGGTCATGATATTGAGTTCGACCATATGGACATCTTCTTTTTGACCGGGCTGTCACGCCGAGGCGCGAGGCCCATCATAGAGGGGCAGCGTCCTAGCGGCGGCACTCTAGATGATCTGATGGCTCGGGTATGTCCGGAGGCTGAGAAAGCGCGAAGTGGGAAAGTTTCTATCCCCACGGTGGGAAACATAGTGCTTCGCACCATTCTGTTCATGGTGACCCGGGCAGCAGGTAGTATGGCCAACCATGAGGCTTCAAAGACTCATCTCCTGTTAGCTCTCGATTGCCTTGAGCCTACAGTGTTTGATTGGTGCACGGCAGTGACCAATAACATGAAGAGGCAACTGAGCAACTGCCGTCGCGGGGAGACGAAGCAGTTTGGCTATGGGTCAATCCTGATCCCGCTCATTCTAGAGCGAGTGCCTGCTATGCGATTATAGGTGATGGCCGTGGATGCTCCCAGGGATCCTCGGGAGACGAGGGCCTCACGGTGGGCTCGTATCATGCCACGTGGAGGTGGCGGCCGGCCACATAGCTGGGGAGCATTTTTCAGAGACTGGCTGGATCAGCAGGAGATTTTTGTGCAGGATTGGCCATATGCGGGCATGGATTTCCGCAATGACCCTGATCTGGCACTGCCCCCAGGTGAACAGTGGGATGATGTAGGTATGATACTTTGGCTTTTGAATTTTTTAATGTTTTTGGATTTTTTATGTACATGTCTTAACAAATGTCATGGTATGCAGCTGTGGGGCTTACTAGACCGATTGGCCTGGCTGCCACGGCACGGAGGGAAGGACAGGGAGCTGGGGCCTTGGCTTTAGCCCCTCCAGGGGTTGACACGTCAGAGACTGTGGCTCGCAACCTTGAGGGGTTGCTGGAGGGGGTGCCCGACTACCAGGGGGTCGAGGAGGTCCCCATAGAGCATCAGATCCATACAGTGGGGGTGCAACCCAGGGTGCACCGCCTTCTGAGGCGGGTGGCACGAGCAGCTATGTATTACAGAGAGCATCATCCGGCTCCTTAGTTGTCTAGGTTTTATTTCCACTGTCATTTTGAGACATATGACTCAGATGTATTGAGATTTTGGACATGCACATCTTATTTTTGAGCGCCTTAGTGCGCCACACGATATATATATACATACCGGCTTTTTGGATGAGTCATTGTTACATGTGATGATGTATTGTTTATGTTATGCATTTATTCAGTACAATTGTGATCTTATGTATGAATTTGCACGACACATGACCCATGGATTTTATATTTTTTAATGCAAGTTTAAAAGCACATACATGCAAACTATGCTTGAAATGATTTATTTACATATGCTTATGGTCTTACTATGTTATCTATGCTTTCCATTATACTGTTTATCTGTTACACAAATGTCTATCTAACACATGATTTGCCAATGCATCGGTCAACGTATTTAATCGTCTCGGAATGTTTTGATAAGTAATGTAATCAAAATTTCGTTCCAACAATCTTACACGTAGGTACAACCTTAAAATGCGCTGGTCTCTGACGGAATATTGCCCGTTGAGTTGATGGACAACCAGCTGGGAGTCCAGGTTCACCACTAGTTCTCGGATGCCGAGATCAACTGCTTCGGCCAGTAATTCAATTATAGCGTTGTACTTGGCAACGTTGTTAGTGGTACGACCTAGGCAGACACCCTGAAGGTCTAGCAACTCTCCGTGAGGATCGTAGATCACCCATGCTGCCGAAGACAAATTACAAGTGCTACGGCAGGCACCATCAGCGAAACCAACATAAGGTGCACTAGACATCTGCACAGGAAAAAGAAAGCATAATAAGGGTCAGGACACGCCTTTATACCAAAGCAAAACAAAACTCATGCATGAAAAAACACAAAACACACGTATATACAAAGTGAATGTGCGAAGCTATGCATAGTATTTCTTCAGATACAGCCCGTTGCGGGGCTTGTCAAGAGGATTTCCTTCATAGTCAATCAACTCATATGCGCCCTTTTGTAAAACTCTTTTCACGATGTAGGGGCCTAACCACATGGATTCGAGTTTTCCTGCCCCCAGCTTATCCTTAGCTTGATCGTAGAGCAGTACTAGGTTTCCCTCAACAAAGGAATGAGGATGAATATTCTGGTTGAAATGAGCCTTGACTCTTTTCTTCTGTGCTTCGATAGCCAGAGAAGCCAAACGACGAGTCTCGTCTAACCGTTCTAGGTAAAGAAGCCGTTCCTCCACCGGAGTGGTGTTGGGAAGCAACTCGACAGCTAATTTTAATGAAGGAATCTCGCATTCGACGGGAAGGGTAGCCTCCAGTCCATAGACCAGTTGAAACGGGGTGAAACCGGTGGCATCCTTCACAGAAGTCCGGTAGGCCCACAAGGCTGGGAAAAGCATAAGATGCCAGTTCGACTTGTGTGTATTGACGGTGAGTTGAAGCATGGTGATCAAAACTTTGTTCACGGCTTCGACTTGACCGTTCGATTGAGGATAGTATGGTGACGAACTATCTTGGCGCAAGCCTAGCTGGGTCGTTAATTCCGTCATCATATGATTTCGGAAATGCTTTCCGTGATCTGTAACAATAGCCTGAGGGACTCCGAAACGAGTGATAATATGGTTGAATACAAACTGCGCCGCTGTATGACCGTCTTCGTTTAATGTAGGCATCGCTTCGGCCCACTTGGTGAAATAATCCACAGCAACGATAATGTACCCATGCCCCCCGGCCGAATGAGGGTTACAGGACGTATAATCGATGCCCCATTTTGCAAATGGACCTACGGTTACGACAGGGTGCCGTGGTGCAACAGGTGCACGCATCTTCCGGTGGTAAACCTGGCACTCGTGACATGCACGTACAGCAAGGATGCAATCCTTGAAGATAGAAGGCCAGAAATAGCCAGCGCGGAGGATCTTCTGAGCGGTAGCATATCCGGACATATGGTCGCCACAAGCGCCGGAGTGGCAGTCATTCAAGACTCGCTCAACCTCCTCAAGGGTTAAGCATCGGCGAAGAACAGAATCGACGCCGAGGCAGTACAGGGTATCTCCCAAAATGCGGTATGGTTGAGCTTGGTGACGGATTCGTCGTCGAGCATCTTTCGATGTGTTGGGACGAAACGAAGACGTTTGTAAATATACGATAATGTCCCCGTACCACGGGTCGAGAGTGCTGATGAGAAATAACGTTTCATCCGGAATATGTTCCTCTGAACGAGATGGTGTAGACTGAGATGGTAAGGAGCAGAGCAGTTCAGCGAAGACCAGTGATTTCTTAGACTTGGCCGCAGTGAATTCCAAGTCAAACTCTTGGAGGATTACGATCCACTTCGAGTATTTGCCCCCCAGCAACTGACGTGACAAAATATAGGTCATGGGGTTGCAATCAGAGATCACGGTCGTCGTGCGCAACAGGATGTAATGACGGAAACGTTGGACGACACAGACAGCTGCCAATGCCAACTTCTCGACGTATGCATAGCGAGTTTCCGTATCCAGAAGGTTGTGGCTAAGGTAATATACAACATGCTCGGTGCCATCATCGTCGTCTTGCACTAAAACCATGCCGATGGTGGTATCGACGGCGGCCAAATAAAGGGTGTAGTCACGGTGGTAATTTGGAGGTCTTAAGAGCGGAGCTGAGACCAGGAGGTCTTTAAGACGCTCAAAAGATTGCTGAGCGATAGCGTCCCAGTGAAAGGGCGTGTCTTGCTTCAATAATCGCGTGAATCCCTTAGCCACCTCGGCATAATTTGGGATGAATCGTCTGAGAAAATTGGCTTTCCCCTGCAAGCTCTGTAACTGCTGTAGAGAGGCAGGGGGAGGAAGATTCAAAATGGTCGCGACCTTAAGGGGATCCAGACGGATACCTTCCCGGGAGACGATAAACCCGAGCAGTCGGCCAGATTCTACGCAGAAGACACACTTATGCGGATTGAGTCGGATACGGTAGTGTCGACAGCGGAGAAAGATTTCGCGTAAATGAGATGGATGGTCTTGGCGTTTAGCTGAATGAGCCGGTAGGTCATCCAGGTAAGGCTGTACGATGTGTCGGATATCATGGAAAGCATACGACATTGCACGCTGGAAAGTGGCACCGGCATTTTTGAGACCGAAAGGTAGCTTCTTGTAAGCGAAGGTGCCCCAAGGACAAATGAAAGTAGTCTTGTGCTGGTCTGCGGGGGCTATGTTGATCTGGTTGTAACCAGAGAAGCCATCCATAAATGAATACATTTCGCTTCCTGCGCAATCGTCGATAAGCTGATCAATAAAAGGCGTAGGAAAGTTATCTTTTGGACAGGCGCGATTGATGTCGCGATAGTCAACACAAACCCGAATAGTACCCTGTTTTTTGTTCACAGGGACTATATTAGATACCCATTCCGTGAGAGGAATGGCATAGATGAAACCAGCTCGAAGGAGTTTTTCAACTTCGGCCTTGATGGCTGCAGCCTTTCGAGGGTGCACTGGGCGTAAACGCTGACGGACAGGCTTAGTGCCAGGATAAGTAGGGATTTCGTGCTCCACGATACTGGGGTCAATGCCGGGCATTTCCTCGTAAGACCATGCGAAAACGTCACGGAATTCACGAAATAAATCGGTATAAAGTTGAATTTCCTCAGGAGTGCATGTGACTCCAATATAAATGTTTTCGACAACCCCTGTTTTGACAGAGATGTCGATGGCCAGAGTTTGCGTAATGTTACCCATGTTTCCTTCCGAAGACACTTGATACAACTGAACAGGCGTTTGGAGAGGGATAGATGGGACACATGAAGCAAACCGCTCGAGACATGTGGCCATTTCCGGATGAGGAGGGAGAAACGAAGAGCGATGGTGGTAATCTGACCAAGGAAGCTCCTCGGGAGACATAGTCTCAATGATAGCCTCGTCGGAGGGAAATGATTCCTTCAGGGGATACGAAGTGGCCTCTCCTCCCAACCAAGGGAATTGGTCATATGAATCGGGAATGCCGCTTGGAAAAGCAGGTTCAGGAGGTGGATCCGATGCAGCGACTATCTCGATGTAGTTGAGCTCGGCGGGACTCAACGGCATCATCTCGCCCCAAGAGTCTTCCTGATTCAAGGGAGGGAGAACCCATGGATCGGAACGTACTGTGATCATGTTAACGGAGGCGAGATTTGGAGGTGGGAGGGGAAAGACTCCCATCAGGGAGGGATCTTTAAATAGTCCAGCACCCACACTCACTAGAGATTTGGAGGTATGCTCTACGAATGGCACATTCCCTTCAGAAGAGGAAGCAAAAAAGGACAGCTGGTCTACCGTGACGATTTTCCCTTGATGGGGGAAGCGAACGACACGGAATAAGGAGGAAGCCACGACATGCATGGCATATGTCCAACTTCGTCCAAGGAGGAGGTTGTAAGTGAGATTAGCGTCAACGACTTCCACCTCGACCTCTACCGTTTTCCCTTCTAAAGAGATAGGAAATCGTGGGAGGATACCATATGGACGAGATTCTCTTCCATCGAAAGCCTCTAGGGTGGTAGGAGACTGGCTCAGAGCAGGAGAACCGATAGCCTTCCAACAAGCAACCGACATGATGCAGGTTGAGGCACCTTCATCGATGACTGTACGATGGATCGTTTTGCCATTGATGAGAACCTGTATAAGGAAGGCCACCTGGTGAGGCAATCTCTGCGTGAAACCCTCGAGATCAAAAGAGATTAAATCCGAATCCGCCGGGTCTATGGCACCAATCGCTGATAGCAGGGACTTCCTCTGGGAGGGGCAGCTCTGGAGGACTTCTAATGTGGACATAGCAGACGGAGCCTGAGCTAAGTCCTCGACAATGCTATAATGCTGGGCAGCACGAGCATTGGGGTTATAAGATGACTTCCTGAGTACACCTTTGGGAGGGGGTCGGGGTATCGTCTCGGTGCTGGGCCGTTCAATGTGAAGGGGACCAGAACTGGACGGAAGAGCGCTGGAGGGAACCTCCGGCTCTTTCCCGGCTGAAGATGGATAATCTTTCGCTCGAGTCGTGACATGGATGGGGATGGTTCCAGCCATGAACACTTGAGAACCGAACGAGGAAGAGGATTGAGAGGGATCTGCCACCTGATGCGTCTGCTGGGATGGGAAAGGCTCTTTAAGCACGGCAGGGGACCCTGGAGCACCTTTCAAAAGCCGACTAACCTCGGACCGCCTGGGGCAATCCTTGGTGTAGTGATCCTCCTCGCAAATGAGACAAGGATACTTAGGCTTCCGTTTGGCTCCTTCCTCGGAGGGAGGTTTAGGAGGGTTCTGCTTGGGCTGTCCGGATTTTTCTTTGGCCTTTCCTTTCTTTTTGCCTTTCGAGGATTTGTCTGCCGCGGTGGACTGAACGGCATTTACCTCGGAGGTATTCCCAGGAATAGATTGGCTCTGAGAAGCATTCTCATTAGAGGCATTTTGTTTCTGCTTCCCAGAGTTCGCGGTCGATTTCTTAGATGATGAATTTACGGAACCGATGACTCCATCAAGAGAAGGCTTTGGTGGAGCTTTGGGTTGTTCGGGCCTCGGGGCATCTGGCAAATACTCATACAAAGTACCTGACTGAGAGTACACTAAGTCCAGGTATTGAGCTCGCGCGATTGCTTGCTCCTCAGTTACGCACGCCCCCATTGCGATATCCTTGGCAATTTTAGGGACAAAGGACGTGGTAAACCAGTCGGTCAGGAGTTGATCAGGAATCCAAAATTTAATCAAGCGACGACGCCTTCTCCATTCATGTATATGATCGGAGATGTGCGTTGCTGTATCCTGTTTTAGAGACGTGAGCAGATGGGTCCCAGTCTCGTACCGAATGGGTAACTGAAAATGAGTTAAAAAGGCCATAGCCAACGAGTTAAAATCTGAAAACATGCCGCGATTGAGTTCGATGTACCATTTAGCAGCTGAACCGGTGAGAGTCCTCTGGAAGAGGCGAAGTCGGATAGAATCATCAAGCCATGAATTAGATGAGCACCAAAGGTGATAAGTCATTACATGAGCCTGAGGATCCTCTCCGGCTTTGCCGTCGAACTTTGGACAGTCACCTGGTATTTTGGTTGGAACCGATGGCCAATATGGGTTATGTAAAATAGGGTCGTTTGTTAACTTGGACACATCAGGTAGTTCCAACGTTGCCAAAAATGGTAGCTGCGGGTTGAAGGACATCTGTGGCTGCGGATTCGAGGCGACATTAGGGTTCCACCCAGATTGGGGTTGCCCCCACGAACTTTGTCCGGACGGGCCCGGCCCAAAAGGACCTGGCGCGTAGGAATTTTGTCCCGATGGACCTGGTCCATAGGGAGTTTGTCCGTAAGAGTTTTGTCCGTATGGATTTTGGCCATATGCGGACGGCTGTCACTGTGTCTGCCCCCCAGCTCCCCATGTATTAGCAGCTTGCCCGACAGGTTGACCATATTGATAATTTTGATAGGGAGTGACCTGTGGTTGCTGATAGTTTTGATAAGGAGCATACTGATTTTGCCCTTGGGGCTGCTGGTAGCCAGATGACTGCTGGGTCCCATACGGAGCCTGATAGGCAGGCTGCGTTTGGTAGGAGGGTTGATAACCTGTTTGAGTTTGAGGCCCGGAGTAATGTCCTTGAACCGGCTGGGGTTGAGCCATATGTCCCGAAGGTTGACTTGGTCGGATTCGATATGGACCTGGTTGGCCAGCAGGGTAGCCCTGCTGGGCACCAGGTTGTCCATGTGCCACCAAGGGTTGTCTTTGCGGAATGAATGGTCGAATTGGCTGGATAGCTGGTTGACGACGAGGTTGGCCAGCTTGACCAGGTTGACGATGAGGGTGGACAACGGGTTGGTTTGGCTGTATAGACGGTTGGCCCGTTTGCCCCCCAGCATGACCAGATTGAGAAGAGGGATGGGCTTGCTGTACGGCAGGCTGCCCTCCTTGGTGTATGGGCTGAGCAGAGGGTTGGCCTTGCTGTATAGCAGGTTGCCCCCCTTGCCCAGAAGGATGAGTGATTTGACGGGTAGGTTGGCCCTATTGAACATAGGGTTGTCCCCCCTGCCCAGGGATTTGAATAGACTGGGCGGTAGGTTGGCCCTGTTGAACATAGGGTTGTCCACCCTGCCCAAGAGGATACCCTTGCTGGACCATTGGTTGATTTGGAGGATTGTAAACTGAGCCAGTTTGTCCGGAGGGGTACCCTTGCTGGAAACCGAGCTGGCTTTGTTGAAAAGACGGTTGCTCTGGTTGTCTAGTAGGTTGATTTTGATATGGATATGGCGGACCTCCAATGCCCATGGGTTGTTCCTGGTAAGGTTGACCTTGTGGGCCCCCAGATTGTCCTGGGTCAGGCGGGCCATATAGTGGTTGCCCCTGAGGGGTTTGCACGTAGAATGGCTGGCCTGGATTGGGTGGTCCTATGGGCTACCTGGGAGGATCCCGGTTCCCTTTGAACATATGAGTAGCGTGATCGTACGTGACATTCAAGGGTTCCTCGTTTTCTTCGAAAGGGCGATGAGGGAGGCCTGAGATGCTCTCAAGGAACTCACCGTTTTCATCATAGAAAAAGAAGGGACCTTCGTAATCCGGGTCCGTTATGGGTTCCCCGAAAGCATCATACGGTCCTGATCTTGGAATTCCACCAACAAAGGAACCAGCTTGAGGGTTTTCAGACGAGGAAACCGGTACAGCACTGACGACCGGAGTCGAACGTGCTACACAGACAGTAGGTTGAGTGGGAACTGAGGTGACAGGCGTGTTAAGCCCTATCGTAAGGGGTGTACTAAGGGGCTGCAAAACAAAAGGCCCAGTGGAGGCAACAAGATTAGGATCCCATATAGTTGTAGAAGTCGTTCTAGCGGCATACCTATCCCTCACTGATTGATATCGTGGAGGGAGGGGAGAGGAAGCCGGGATCGGGGTCTCGATGTCTGTGACCACGGGTGTCTCACTGGTGCTGGAAGCTGTCTCATCCATGTGGGAAGAAGACATTGGAGACGACATACCGAGAGGGGTACGAGGGGTACGGGGGGTATAATCAAGCTCCCAGATGGGATTCCAATCCTCTATGTAATCTTCGTCGCCTGGGGCACGTACATTGATAGGCTGGATACTCGGAACAATGGGAAGAGTACCGCTTACAACTGGTACCTCTGGGGCAACAGAGGATGGAGAACCTTGATCACTTAGACCGGGAGTTGATGGGTCAGCCAGGATGACCAGACCCCTTAGAAAACCTAAAGGAAACTAACGATAAAACCCTACTCAAAACTATCGCACACAAGATCTAAAATAGGTGATGTTATCGTGGCCAAATTAATTTTAAGACTCAAGAACCAAAATTGACCTTTTCATGTTTCAGGAGTCGAGAAAAGGACGAAAAGATGACTCCAGTCTCCTTCGAATGTTTAATGAGCACGAAGTGACAAGACGCTCACAGGCACCTTTTCGTTTAGGGAGTCCGAAAAGGATCAAAAGTGACTGCTCTGGAATTCTAGGTAGAGGGTGTGCCAAACTTTTCGCAAAACCACAGAATACTTTTTAGGGTACGGGTGGTCAATCTTCGTGAATGCTGTGTTCACTGCATTGCGAATCGTAGGGCGGCCGACTCGGCTTCCTATGGATAAAGGATAAGAGCCTAGTGGGGTCTCCCTATATACGCGACGGTACGTGGGAGCGCAGTCCGTGTTAGACCACTATCGAGTCACAGAAGGAGGAATCACCCAACCTAATGTGAAACAACAGTGACTATGTTTAAAGACGCCGGAACACGTCTCTAACCTAGACCTCTAGATATTTGCGTTTAGTTCCAATGCGTTTTTAGATTCATTTTACAGTTGATCTTAAGATTAAGTTTCGATTTCAAGCTCTATCGTATGTTCGCTCACAATTACCTAGATGCAATCTATATGCCAAAGAATTTCATTTTGTTCGATGAATTCTAGCTATGAGAGGGCAAGGGATTTTAAACAAAACGAGTACAAGCAAACAAGCAACTTAATGCAACTAAAGCGAGGAAAGGAAATTTTTCTTTTGAAGATGCAAACCAACAAAATGTTCTTTTTCCTTTTCGATTTTTTAAAGCAAAGTTACTAGTTTGATTTCTTTTCAATGACACAAAGCACCTAAATGAATTTGGAGGAACCGGAACACCAAGTAAACTACTTAATGAAAGCACACAAAGTTCCCAAAACACTCAACCGAAACTTCCAAATCAAAGGAAAACAAAATTCCGCACGAGCTATGTGATCTAAGCTCTTGCAAGACAAGCAAGTACTGCAAGCAAGGAGGAAGCGACAAGAAACCACTCGGAAACACAAACCAAAACACTCCAACAATCACTGAACGAGCGCGAAAACAAATCTGAAATCAACTGGTCAAACAAGCGGGCAAGATTCCTACGGCAGGCTTGACACACACACGGCCTCTAGATGTCCTAGGGCCAGAGTGCGAAATCAATAGAGAAAAGCGAACACCCGAAGGACGAGAGCCACAACCAGTCGATTAGAGACTGAACCCAATCCGACAATTGCAAGAGTAATGATGGAAACACGAACCAAGCAGTGAAAGCAAAAGGGAAGGTATTTGCAAACTTAAAAACTGAGCAAAAACGAAACTTTATGGAACCAAGCTCCGTAATCAAGCAGTTCAGAGTTCAGACAGTGAAAAACAAGTCATCAGACAGGTGGAGAGAAGAAGGGAAAGTCACAGCAAGAGGTTCAGGAGGCCAATTTGGTCAAAAATGAATTTTACAGACTCAGCGCGGGTAGCCTTCAGCAACTCGACGCTGACAGGGGGAGGCCTGTAGCAACTTTGCGACGTCAGCGCGGAAGAACAGGGATAAAGCGCGCTGTCTCAGAAAAACGAGGTCAGCGCGGAAATAAAACACACAGACGCGATGACAGAAACCACAAAGAAGCGGGGGCGCGATGCCAGCGCGGAAGGACACGAATAAAGCGCGCTGCCCTTGAAAACGAGGTCAGCGCGACTGTTAGACGTACAAGCGCGATGGAAAGAAAACCAAAGAACAGGGTCGCGATGTCAGCGCGACTGTTCGGAATTAAAACGCGCTGAGAGCAAAAAACAAGGAAAGCCAAAATAAAAACTTCCCAAACCAAGGGCAGGAGCTTTTTAACAATAAAGATGCTTCCCAGAAACACCCAGAAAGTTCATAAGCAACAGAGACAATCCCAAAAACTCGAAAAGAGGTCAATCAAAGCCAAATACAAAAGTGGACTTAAGAGACAAAAAGGCTGATCCCCAGTGGAGTCGCCAAATTGTTGGAGAGGTAAATCCCCTCTACGGATAGAGGCGATCCCTACTAGCCCAGCAGGGGTCTAGCAACAATCACACAATGCTGCTACGCATGTTCCTAATTACAATTAAACAAGAGGTAAAGAGCACCTACTTGGATTCCTGCGCTGTCGTTTGACGAAGAGATGTTGCCTTCGCTCCTTCGCTTCAGCTGGTCACAATCCTCCGCGATCTCCGCGAATAGATACCTGCACACACGAAGAGAAAGCAAACGCAAGCGTGAAATCTAGTAAAAGCAACCATACATCAGTCAGAAAAGATGTAATTCACATTTAACCATTGCATAGACAAACGAGAATGGAACAATAATAGCAGTCATCTATTATTAATCAGAATAGAGAAGAATACAACCAAATGTTCTGACTTCGGTAACCTTCTCAGGAGGGGCCAGTCAGCATGTATCTCAAGCATTCACCTTTGAAGATGATTCTCCCAAGACAAACAACTCTCTCTCTCACACAAATGGCACAAAACAACCTTCCCTAAGCAATCAATCACTTCCACACCTAGCACACCAAACCTATAGCAGCAATCTGAGCACTACAAGCTCTGTACAATCCAAGCTATTCCAAGCTAAGTCTAACTAGCTGCTCATGGAAATGGTGAGAGTTTATATAGGAGAAGGAGTCTCCTAAAAAGGTGGAAGGATGAGCTTATCTTCAAGGGGAGTGGTTGGAAAGGGTCGAACAGACATGCCATAGAAGGAAGTCGACATTCACAAAGCTAACAACCAAGCCTGGAGTGATCTGGAAGGCTAGTTGTTTGAACAAATTCGCCCAAACTGGATCAGCGCGGATTATAAGGAGACTGCCGCGCTGTCGGCGCGTCTCAATAACTGAGACAGTCATGTCAGCGCGGAAGCACACGGCAAAGGCGCGCTGTGGGCCATCGCGGAAAAGTGATGTTCTTCCGCGCTGGCAGCGCACAGAATACATTATAGAGCGCCTGTCATCGCGGTTATTTTAGGAACAGACGCGCTGATGAACAAAACTTTGGAAAAATGGGTTTTTAACCAGTTCAGGGAGCAAGAACTTAGTGATTGTGAAATCTGGGCACAGCAGGGTGATTGACAGGAAGGCAGTGAGAAATTACTGTGTAACAGTAAGGAGAGAGGTTCTTCTTTAAAATATCAACTCGAGAATGCACCACTTCTAATTTCCAATGCAATTCAAAGCCCTAATTTCCCAAGCATGCAATGTAATCCGTGCACAATTTGCTTGAAAAATATACAAATTTAATCTATGCACAATTGCCATTCATGTTATGAAAATGAGAATTCAAACTATGCAAATATATCCGTGCAAGAAAATTTTTCAAATCAAACACAAGAAGATTCGAAATTAGTGAAAGAACAATAAGACTATTTTCCTTCTCCAATGTAACTAAATAAGCAATCGATTGTAAGTAAAGGAAATTTGGTGAAAATTCAAAAGATCAAAAGTAATGACACTCAAAGGCGATTAACCCTCAGACACAGTTCAGAAACTGAAGGCAATTGAGGGGGGAATTGTTTTGAAAAAATGAAAGCAAAAACATGCAAATATTGCTAAGAAATTGGGAGAAACCTCTAAGTAATGACCAAAGGAAATAAAATTAAGAATTTCTCAAAAATAAAATTCAGAACACCTAATGAAATTGACAAAGAATCTCTGAAGGTGTAAACAAGTGTAATAAAGAATAAAAAATGAAAGTTCCTGGACTTAGTGAAAGGAAAAGTAAAATTTTAAATTTTTTTAGGTATGTGTGTAGGCAACAATTTAATCTAGTGTGCATACGCACTATTTCTAAAGGCTTGGTGCATAGATGTATGCTCTATTGCTAAAGATAAAATGCGTACCTTGGGAAATTTTTTAGAAAAAATAAAAATAAACCAAACAAATCACAAAATCCAAGCTTTTGATATCTTTGAGACACACATACAAGGATTTAAGAAAAGGTTCAAAAATCAAAACAAGGAGATGATGAAGAATGAGGCATTCCCTAGTATGGTCATCAATTTGTTAGGCAGACAAATCCTTCTTGCAGACAAGATGGATCTCTCTAGATCTAAAATGAAACCTTGTAACAAACAAGAAGAGAATTGCTACCTTTCCTTAGCTTATAATTGATTGAAACAAGTAATATGTGAAGAATCACTTATGAATTTAACGAAGTGCCTGTTGAAGTCCTTTCAGTTCCTTCCATAGTCGAATTCTCCTCAATGCTTTAGAGGTCGTTCCAGTGCTTTCGAAAGCTTCTCCATGATGTTCCAAATGAGATCTGCATAGACAAAAATGGAGAAAGGATCAAAGCATCTAGCATACACAATTAAAGGTAAATGAAGTTCTTAATTCATCATACCTCATAAGTTGAATCAATAACTAGTTATAATCTATGTAAGTGATCAAGGAATATCGCAAATAATATCATAATATACATGATTAGGAAAGAGAAATTGATTTTTATTGAATTATAAGGAGAACAAGCTTACAACCTAATTTCCTTGATGTCACAAGCCTCTTCCCATGATCTCCAACCTTCTCCTTGGATGAAAAGCCTTCTAAAATTATTTCTGCAGCATAAGCCTACCTTTAGTGGCCCTCCCCAACCCTTTAGCCTGTGTTTGATTTACAGGCCAAGAGGAGGAGGTTTGGGATCCTCTTCCTAAGGGATGAGATCCATAAATGGTGGGATATGAGATCCATAAAGAGAGGGAATTAGCTCAATGATGAGAGGGATCGGGCTTGAGTAAGGAATAATTTGAAGCTTTTAGTTGGGAAAAATTTGACTAACAAATCTTCTAGACTTTAATTTTTAGTTTTTACTTGCATTGAGTCATGTGCGTAGTCCATAGTGTAGGAAATAACGCACTTTTGCACTGACTTTAATGGTCAAGTCTACATATGTCAAAAAATTGGCTAAGGAATTACGCAGGAAATCAAAAATAGCTTTTTGGGCATTGTAATCTAGAAAATCCATTCTCTTTGGGATTGTTTAGGTTCTCACCTTGTAGGAGATTCTTTTGAACACTTTGATAGATGGCGAAAGATAAAAACTAGTGGTCACTTTCCTGATGCGACAAAATAACGTGTAAGAGAGGGAGAAAGTGAGCCTGGCCTCGGTGCAATTTTTTTTTAATTCTTTTATTTTGAAAAAAAATATTTCTTTTAATAAATGTAATCGTTTTTTTATGGAGTAGGGTTTTTTTTGGCATCCCAAAGGAACCTAGCATCCTTCCTAACATGTAAATAATAACAAAATTATGGGGGTTTACGACGTATCCTCCTTGCCGTAAACTAGTCATTTTAATGGGATTCCTAGAATCGGCCTTGGGCACCCAGGTCCCATGGGTCACGGGCTTGGGCGACCACCCTTGCCCAAGTCCACGACCCATAGGGCATTGGCGCCTAATGTCGATTCCCGATTCAGGTGTTAATTTTTAATTTTTATTCATAATTTCATAGTTGAAATATGTTGAAAACTTTAGGTTTTTTAATTCCATGGTTGAAAATTTGTCAGAATTTTAAGGTTTTTTTGAGTTTTGATATTTTATCTTTAATGCTATGGCTGAAAACAATTAGAATTTCAGTGTTTTTAAATATCATGATATTTTGTCTTTAACGATATGGATGAAAATTGTTGAAATTTTAAGGTTTTTTGGGTCCCATTTTATCTTTAACACTATTTCTAAAAAATGTTGAAATTGTACAAGAAATTTTCTAATCTTTAACACTATTTCTAAAAAATGTTGAAATTGTACAAGAAATTTTCTTTTTTTAATTTTAGTGTGAAATGGAAATTTTTTGTGAGAGGAAATTTCGGTGTTTTTTATGTCAATATTTCTTTGGAGGGTTTAAAAAGCTAAGACAAAAAAAATTGAATTTTTGATATTGAAATGACATTTTAAATATTTTTGACTTTTTAATATATCTTTATATTAGAGAAAAGAAAAATTAGATAAAAATAAGTTTTGAATCTTTAATATTTGAAATTAAAGAGGAATTTTGTTTTTAATTTTTAAATGTATATTATTTACAAAAGTCCAGAGAAAGATGTAGTTCAGAGAAAGATGTAGTTTTGAGCAGAAATATTAATAAACAAATGTTGTTATAATTTTGTTTATTGAATTTTAATTTTAAAATGGTTTATATTAATAAAATTATTAAAAAAATTAAATTTTAAAATAAATAATAAAAAAATGAGTAAAAAATATTGAAGTTATAAAAAAATATTTAAATTTTTATCGAATTAAAAATTTCTCATACAAATTTTCAACGTATCTTATCTTTATCAAAATTTTTAACGTATCTTATCTTTATCAAATTCAAATTTAGTAACTATGGTAAAATGTGGGCCTGAGAAATATTAAACAATTTAATTCCGTGTTTTAAGAAACACACGTACGTAGAACTTGATATACCCACTGATATTTAAGAAAAAATTGATTCCTTTGCGGGATAATATTCACTCAACTTGCACTCAACTGCATAGATGTACTCATTTGTTTCGTCCACGCTTGCATTTATTTAATTTTATCTAGGGTTAGGGTTGTCATTTACTAATCTCCTCTACCTATAAAGCAGGTAGCGGATGGCAGGCAGGAGATCCGGGCGCCGGATGGCAGGCAAAGTAGAGGGGAAAACAAATACAGTTAGTTAGTTTAAAAATGATAGGATGATAACTGTGAAGCTTCCAGTGAGTGAGTGATAATGGCGTCACTGCCTCTGAAGCTTCCAGTAAGTGACTGACAGTGGGCTCCTTGAGATCCGATTTCATCGCTCATGTCTACGCTATATCGTTACTTCCACCGCTCTTTGCTTCTTTCATGTCTCGTCATCACCATTTATATGTCTCTCTTTATTGTCTGATGAAAGCGAAATTGCCTGAGTTTTGGGATAATAGAATGTAGGTGGTCAAATAGTTTGGTGGGGAAGTTATTGGGAAATGTAATTCTTATCGGTCATGTGACTGGAGATTATTGGGAAAATGTAATTTTTACAGGTCATGTGATCCAATTTTAAGTAAGTAAAATTATGTATATTTTTTTAGACAAAAACGGTTAATTTTATTAAAAGGCGCCATCGTTAAGGCAAAGAGTGAATACAACGCTTTTCTGGAAATTAACCAGGGCCTGTTTTTCCAGCTATTACAAAACATTGCTAATCGGAGATAGAAAACATCCCACTGCTGGAGACTATCGGCAGAAATCAACGGAAACATCAGCGCTTTACCTTCAGATCTGTAGCAGTTCGCTGGATGCTGAATGGGCCCAGAGGCAAAGGATCTCTCTAGAGCAGCAGACGGATTCATCAGTCCCAGAACACCACGATATGCACTCTTCTTATTAATCTTTTGGTTGCACTTACAGCAGAGAAAAAACTCAGGGCGATAAGTCAGCAGCAAAGGATCCAGGGAGCACTTCTTAGGGGATATTGCAGAAGCAATCGACCTGGTTAACTGACAGCAAACTTTTGCTTCGCAGAACGCCTTGGTTGGCTTCCATATCTGCTTGGGAGTTTAAATTCCTGAGGATGTGATAGAAGGAGATCTTGTGGAATTTGGGCAATAAAAGTCTGATTCTCCGGAGGATGGTTGATAAGTGGAGCTGAGAAGGATTCTTTTTGGATTGCAGAGCCTGGATAATAATCCTGGAGTCCTCGAAGACTGAAATGGAACGGACGTTGCCTTTGATCTCTTGAGAGAGCCCCTGCCACAAAGTCAGAGCCTCCGCTCTGTTGTTGGATTCCTTGCCTAAACCCCAAGCAAACCTTAACACCTCAGAGCCATCCGGACACAAAAGAACTCCGCCGCCTCCTGCGAAACCGGGGTTGCCTTTGGAGGCCCCATCAAAAAACAGGCAATGCTCATTCAGAGCCGACCTCCATTTAATGAACTCTTGCTCCTCCAGCCTGATTTCCCAATTGTAGGGAACGTTGGTGGCGATGGTAGCACAATCTTTATGGTTTGGGACCAAACCATTCAGCCAGAGTTCCTCTTCTCTGTTCAGGGCTTTCCCAGATTTTTTGGCAGAGCTGGCATCCAGAGTTTCTCCTAAAAGAGCTTTAACTTTGGTGATGACTTTGATCGGGTTGCAGCTTTCGTTTCTGAAAAGTCTATTATTCCTTTCCAGCCACAACTTCCAACAAACGAACTTGGGGATCCAGAGCCAGCAATTTTTGAGGAGGATATTTTTGGAAATACCATACGGAGATAATTTGCTCCAAGACTGGAAAAGGTGTTGGATGTTCCTGGGGAGCTCGAGATTATTAGAATTTAGCATGAGAACCCCCTTCCAGACTTCTGATGCAAAAGGGCAGGTTAAGAACAGGTGATCAGCTGTTTCTTCCTCTGACTTGCAAAGAATACACCAAGATGGTCCTTCCATTCCGCGCCTACGAAGATTATCTCGAGTGAGAATACTATTGTGGGCTAATGTCCAGCAGAAGAAATCAATTTTGGGAAGAGAGGGGGAATCCCAAATAAAATTCCATTGAGCCGGATTTGGGGGAACATTCGGGATGGCCATAATACTTTTGTATCCTTTAGCAGCAAAATACGAACTAGAGACAGAACCCCCCCCCTCGTTTGTCTTTTGCTGAGGCTTTTACTGGAGCTTTCCCTTGAAGCTTATCCAAAAGAACAGAGGCTTCACCCTCCAGCCACTGAGGGACCTCCCCCAATTGCCAGCTTTCCCAGAGACCATCCTCCGACCAAGAGGAGATATCCCAGAGAGTGTTCATATTGCGATCTTGAAGCCAGGCTCTGATATTGGAGATTTCTTCCACCTGTTTCAACGGTTGGTCACCTAGTATAGGATCATCCCAAATTCTTATTTTTCGCCCATTACCTGGAATCCAATACAGTTTATGACTAAAATGTTCCAAAGCTTTGATGCAGAGATTAAGAACAGGAGAACCTTTGGGGGAACGAGGAGGATGATCCAGGCATCTGAGGCGCTTCCCATGGAAATATTTTCTCCACAGGACCTTCTTGCTCCAACTAATTTTTCCAGAGACAATGTCCCAGAGCAGCTTGGTTCCCAAGGCCAGATTTTGAGCAGCCAGATCGCGGATTTGTAATCCTCCTTCCATAAATGGCTTTTTAATAGTATCCCATTTAACAAGGTGCAGCCTTCTTTCGTTGTTTTTTCCCCCTTCCCACAGGAAGCGCCTGAGAAGAACTTCCATCTTGTTGATGAAGGTTTTAGGGGCCAGGAGGATAGAGTGCTGATATAACGGTAGACTTGAGAGGACCGCTTTCATCAAAATGATCTTCCCCGCATTATTTAGCCATGAAGCTCCCCAGGCATGAATTTTGTTTTTGACCTTGTCCAGCAGGGGCTTCCAATGGGCAACTTTGGGAATGGTCCTGAAGATAGGGATCCCCAGGTATTTGAAGGAGTCCCAGGCCCAGGACCCTTCCATATGGAGAATCCTAGCAATATCAGATAATTCCTTGACCGAGCAATTCCAGCTATAGACTATGCTTTTTGTAAAGTTGATCTTGCTGCCCGAGACTTCTCTGTAGCTGTCCAGCTCCTTCTTAAAGGATTTTGCAGAGTTTATGCTTGCCCCACCCAATAATAGCGTATCATCAGCAAATTGGGCATGGTTTATGTCTTTGACCTGGTGAACCATGCGGAGTCCAGGAAGGATTTGAGTCTGGAGGTTATGGTCCAGTTGAAAGCTAAGAACTGAGGCTTGAATCACGTAAAGAAGCGGGGACAAAGGGCAACCTTGTGTGAGGCCCCTAGAGGCTTGGAAGAAGTCTGAAGGTCGCCCATTTACTAAAGGCGCAATCCAAGGAGAGGCAATGCAGGCTTTTATCCAGTTAATGATAGCTGGAGAAAAACCCATTTTCTTCATAACCATAAACAGGAATTCATGCTTTACCCTGTCAAATGCATTTGCAAGTCTAGCTTAATCACCATACCTTTCTCCTTACGATGGTAGCTTGAATGAACCGCTTCTTGCACCAGCACTATATTGTCAAGAATTTTTCTCCCTTTGATGAAACCACCTTGATTTTCAGGAATAATGGCAGGTAAGATTTTTTTGAGGCGGTTGGTTATAATTTTGGTTATAAGCTTGTAACTGGAGTTACACAACGAGATTGGCCTGAATCTGCTGAAATTAGCTGCTCCTTTCTCTTTTGGAATCAAGGCCAGAAACACTGAATTGATGTCGCCTCCGATCTTTGCACAAGATTGGGATTTCTTAACCATTCTCAAAAGTTCAGATTTGATTATGTCCCAACAGGAAAGATAGAATCTAACAGGGAACCCATCTGGACCCGGAGCTTTGTCCGGTTCCATACTGTCCAAGGCATTTCTGAGCTCATTCATGCTGATCGGAGCCGTCAGCATAGCGTTGGTAGGATCTTGGACACAATGAGGGATCAAATTCATCGAATAGACCTGAGGATCCAATGGTGGTTCATCCGGGGCTGAGTAAAGATCTTTGAAATGAATGTGAGCTGCCTGCTTGATTTCTTCGAAGTCTTTAACCACTACATTTTGGTGGTGAATTTCTTTAACGGATTTGAATTGCTTGCGGGCTTCAACTTGCTTGTGGAAGAAGCTGGTATTTTTGTCCCCAGCTTGTAACCAGAGAGCTCTAGATTTCTGCCTCCAGAGTTCTTCTTCTTCCCTGCTTGCTTTGTGAAATTCTTTTTGCAGGTCAATTTCTCTTTGAAGTAGGTCTTGGGTGACTACAGTATTTTCCAAAGACATTTGATGGGTAGCAAGATTGTCCAGGGCCGTCTTTCTGTTGGAGGAGGGAGATTTCAGCGTTTTTGCCCACTCCTTGAGTCTTCTTTTGAGCCCCCTCAGCTTTTCTTCCCACACATAGAAGGGGGAACCTTGAACCGGTCTGTTCCAGGCTTCTGAAACCATCTCTTGGAACCCCTCATGCTGAAGCCATAATGAGCTGAACTTGAAGGGAATGGGCCCAAGATTTTCCTCCGTGGAAAGCTCAAGAAGAATGGGTTTGTGATCCGAGGTGCTGTTTGGCAGAATTTTGGACGAAGCCATGAGACCACAAGTCAGGAAAGAGGATTGAACCAGAAATCGGTCTAACCGAGCTGCGATATGATTTGGGCCCACCCTTTTGTTGGACCATGTGAACTTCCCAAATGAGGGCTTGATATCCTCTAGTTCCCATCCCAATATGAGATCTTCAACCCATTCTCTTGCTGGGTCCCTGACCGGGGATCCTCCCCTTTTCTCATTTGCAGCAAGAGTAACATTCATGTCACCAGCTATAATAATGCTTTCAGGGTTGTTCAGCGAGAGATAGGACGAAATTGAGTCCCAGCAGGATTTTTTCTCAGAAGGAAGAACAAGAGCATAAATGTTAAACAAACTTACTTGATGGCCGGAGTCTTTATGGAGGAGCTTCGTGAATATCCAGTGGGAGGAGTTATCTTTTTGAATCAGGTCATAGATAGTGCTGTCCCAGAAGGTAGCGATTCCACCGGAGGCGCCTCTTGCACTGACAGCACATCCAATACCTTTTCGCCAGAAGGATTTGCTAGCATTAAGGAGGAGATTTTCCTCCAACTTTGTCTCCTGGATTAGAAGGATTTCAGGCGAGTACATTCTGACTATATCTTTGAGGGCATCTTCTTTTAGCTTGCTGCCTAGTCCTCTGCAATTCCAGGAGACGTACTTCATTATTTATTGGCTTGGGGGAATGTGGCTCCTTTTGGAGCCGAGCCCTGCTTGCGCCCAGACCTTGTATTCATCATTCCCTTGAGAGTTTTTTGGGATCCTTGGAGAACATCCCTATAGGTTTTCTCCTCTCTTAGTTTCTTCTTGGATTTTCGACCCCTGGCTGACTTGATAGGAGTGACTTGAGAGCTGTCTGACTCATCGGTTCTTCCTTCTGAGTCTTCATCCGATTCGAAGGCCAGGCTTATGTGTTCTTCATTATCTTTATTTCCTTCAATGCCTCTTGAGGCTTGGGGGGTGAGTATTTCAGTACCCGTTTCTTTTGCTTCCTTCATTGAGTTTTCAGGTGCTTCTTGAGTCTCAATGGTTTCAGCGTTCCCTCCGGAGGAGGTTCCAACTTTTGGATCTTCATTGTTCTTCAGATTGGACTGCGGCTTCTCCCCTGAAGCAGAATTTTTCTTCTCTGTTGGTCTTGGGATAGCCTTGCCTCTTTTGATTTCTTTCCATCCTTCCTCGTCTTCCTTAGTCCCGGCTTGGGATTTGGGGCAATTCCGTTGGAAGTGTCCGTGTTCATGACATGTTCTGCATTTGAACGGTAGTTGTTCGTAGTCCAGCTTTTGATAGTGATGCCATTCTCCCACTGTGATTTTAATCGCTTCGGGAAGACCAGCCTCTAAGTCAACTTCCACGCAGATTCTTGCACAAGTGTATTGGCCTTTATTGTCTGCTTTGTCAATGAATCTGCCCAGACCGTTCCCAATCTTTTGCAATGACTGATAGCTCCAGCAGTGGATCAGAAGGTTGGGGAGCCTAACCCAGACTGGAACTTCCTTCGGAACATCTACTGAGGGATCGAAGTCCAGGGTCCATTTATTGAGGTACAGACCCTGATTTCCCATGAAATACGGTCCATTCCTGAAAACCAGATCCCGGTCTTCTTTGGTGGTGAACTCGAAAATGAAGAAACCTCTCCCTACCGGATAACAGATCACACTGTTCTTCAGCTGGGGCCTCCAGTTGCATTGAATCCAATCGTCCGTGGTTTTTGTAGAGGGCCAACGCCCCATGAATTGCCCAACCAATGCTCTATCAGCAAGGGCAAGAGCAATTTTGATCGGCTGATCTTCTTGCAGGGCTATCTCAGGCACTTCCTCGAGTGTTTTAATGAATTTTGGGATATATGGGGCATGACGTTTCTTTCCTTTCTGCGTTAATAATCTCCGGAAGGCTTCTTCAGAGGATAGTGGAGGGGTGGGAGAGGATTCCCCACCCCCAGGATCACCCATGATTGCCACAAAGGAGCGCAACCAGGGATCTCAGCTCAAACCCCAGCGCCCCTTCAAATCCGAGAAAACAAGCTTGGATCCAGAACACGGCTCAGATAGAGGCCCAGCCGAAGGCGCAGCGCAACAGAGTGAAGCAGAACACGGTGAGGGAGCCCGTTCAGTCGCCCAGAGGGCCGAGGCCGCCGACACAGTCTCAGAAACCCTAGCAGAGCTCGTCCAACGAAAACTCCAATTGCTATTAGAGGAAGATCCCATCAAGTAAAATTATGTATATTACTCCCGCTTCTCTTTGCTTTTTTCATGGCTCCTGCTCAGAACATTTATAAATCTCTCTCTATTGTTTTATGAAAGCGAAATTGGCTTTCTTGAATTATGGTATGGTGGGGAGCTTTATATATGCCTGAGAATTGTTCCAAGTACGATTTTTTCTTATTTAAAATATTGTGAAAACAATGTGATGAGAATAAAGGTGTTTAGGAAACACATGTAGATCCGCTAAGAAATCAAAATCGAAAATCTGGCTTTGACGTTGGGTTTGAGAGATCAGTACTGCAACTTGAAAGATGTTTTGGCAGTCCAATTCTGAGCATATTGCAGGGAATGAACAAGAGAAGCAGTGCTGGTCCGTAACGGTTCAAAGAATCCATGGACCGGCGAGCCAAGGAGGGTATGTAGCAAAGTCAAATTTTCTTTTAGAATATTTAAAAATATAACATCTGCATAGATAGTCCAAACACTTCCGTCCGTTCCATTCACCAGGTTTATTCTTCAGGGGAATCGTGAGGGTTCGCTTTTTTGGGAATTGTTTTTCATGTGGATTTTTTTTTGAGTTGTGGTTTAGGGATACTTTGGTCAATTGGTGGTGCTACATTTACAGAAAAATTTGGGCTAATTGATCTTGAAAAGAATCTAGCCCCGCGGCCTATTGGCAAGACCTAATCCCAAGGGCTTCGGGGATAACGGACCTGTGACTCCCAATTAGGAGGTACTGATTTTGACCAACTGAACTAACCCTTAGTACTATGTTTTTCATATAAATTGTATATTATAATTTTTTAATATTGATGGTAAATAGTAAAGGTTTTGAATTTTTTTCATGTAAATGAGACATTTTAGTTTTTTCAATATTTTTTTATATTGATACTTGATTTTAACAATATTTTCAATTAAAAAAATAAAAATAAAAAATTCCAAAATATTTTTAAAATCTGCAATCAAATAAATCATAAATTTTGATTCTCATTCTTTTCCATTATCCGGAGGTAAGTTCAGATAAATGGTGTGTACGTAATCACTTGGACCTTCTGTTCCCTTCATTCATTTGAGGTTATCTGAATTACAGCTAAGGTTAGGTTAATGGCGTGGACGTAAGCGTTTGGACTATCATTATGGATTGTATGTTTTTAAATATTCCAGAGGGGAATTTTAGAGAATACCAGTCAGATCCAACTTGCACTCCCTGCAAACATGAATCTCAAATCTCGAAGGCAACATCTCAACGGTAACGGAGTAGACTGCTATATATGTTATTGTTTAATGTGAATGTAAAAATATTAATAAATAGTATTAATTTTTGTAATACTAATGTCATATTATAAGCCAATTGTGTTTGTTTTTGGTGTGGAGGAATGAAAGATTATGATAAATTGTAATGTAATGATTTTGAGTGTTGTATTATGAATTTGATGGAATGATTCTGAGTTTTGTTAGTGAAAAATAAATATTTTAAAATAAATTCAATCTTCCTTATCGGAATTCAATTTTCAGAAATCACGCTATACATTTTGATATAATTATTTTAAACCATATTGAAACTGAAATATCTTTTATTATATATATCTATATATATATATATATATATATATAATTTGCTTGACGAATGGGCCTTCCAATCAAATGACTCTTGTTGTACTCGTTTGACAAGTGAACATCTTTGTATGGTCATGGGCTTATAACAACTCTAACCAACACTGTTTCTCATTTCATCAATGTTTTAATGGAATGGTTAATATAAACAATAACAACTCTAACCAACCACCAACCACTGTTTTTCACTTCATCAATGTGCTATGTTTTTTAGCTTATCAATGTATTAAGACACCATTGTGAAGATAAAAATATATTTAAAAAACGTTGAATTTAGGCTTTTGTGATCTATATCAATTTTATGATTTTTTTTTTTACATGATAGAGCATTTGTCAACGAGTTTCAAACCAACTGAACCACATTCATTGGTTTGAAACGCGTCAACAAATACTTTATCATGTGAAAAAGGCCAAAAAACTTTTCTCATTAAAAAATACTTTCATGAAATGGTTAATATCAGCAACAAATTTTTGAAAATAAAAATCTGTCTAAAGAAAAACGTTTTCATGGAAAGGTTAATATTAATAACAATTTTTTGAAAATATATAAATGTATTATTTGTAAATGTTTTAATGAAAAAAAAAATTTAATTTAATTTAATTTTATATTAATTAATAATATATAATAAATTTTAATACAATGATATTTTTTTATTAATGATATTTATATTTTACTAAATAATTTATTTTTTAATATTTAATTATTATTATTATTTAAAAATTAAATAGAATGTTTTAGAATTGTATCATTGGAGTGTTTTAAAGATATTTCTTTTTAGAAATCAAATTCACATATAATTTGTCAAAAAAAACTATAATCTTGATTCCGCCGCCTTGGCTTTGTTTTACATTGCAATGTTGTCCATCAGAAACCCAAATGCCGAGAAAAATCAAAGGACCTGTTTTGTCCATTCTGAAAATTGTTGCGGAAATTCTGTTGAAGGTTTGTTGTATTAAATATTGAATATTGGAAGGAGGTCGAAGATGGTATCGATTCTAATTCAGTGATGCACCGACAATGCGATAACTTCACATCAAAGCTATTGCGCTTAAAAATTTAATTGCATTTAAATATCTTTATTTTGATGTAGCGAAACTTATCAGAGGTAATTTAATTTAAAAAAATATTAGAGTAGGTTAAAGGATTTTAGATTAAGTGGTTTCGCTAATAATTAGTTATTTTAATTTTATAGGTTTAAGTTTTTTGTGTAGATTTTTTGTAATTAGTATATCTTCTGGAATTTATGAAATAGTTGTATCTAATGTAATATTGGTGATGGAAGTTATTAATTTAAAAAAAAATATTTAAACTGAAAAAAAGAGAAATAAAATTGTGTGGAGTTTAATTTTATTTAGATTTTAAATTATGTTTTGGGTTATGAACTTAAATTAGTAAGTTTATGTGAGACTAAACAATATTGTGTAAATTGTTTATAGAAGTTTGAATGGAAAGCGATTGGAAGTTTTGTTAGGGCGTTTATGAATGAATTCTTTATTCCAATAGATTATTGGTTCAACTCTTCGCGAATAATCTCACTATCTTAATTTTATATAATAATAAATAAAATAAAATATATATTAATTAATTTATATGGGTTAAGTTACGAGGTGTAAATTATTTAATTTACATAGGATTAAATTAAACCAACCTAGATCCATTTTCAATCTTGATCTTCCAATCATTTAAGGGAATCAAATCTCTTGAGATATACATTTTTCTAAAGTGAACCAAAAGATTTGATCCCTCTCAACCTTTTAGTAAATTAGAAATTAAAAATAAATCTCTTATTAATAAAAACATATAATATTTAATTTAGAATATTCTTTGTCCTATATATATAATCTACAATTTGGTTCACCATTCACCCTCAATATAAATTGGTACATAATAAGATGTATTAAAAATTCCCATAATTTTTTAATTGCGATAATTTGTGTTCTTGTTTAATTTATTTTAAATATCATCATTTTTATTTATGATGCATTAAATTCCTATCATTTCTTAATTGCTTAAACCAAATGTTTCTAAACGATGTTCTTATGTATTTGTTTGAAATAATTTATCTGAGCAAGGGCTATCATTTTTCATAAATATCATTATTTTTATTAAAATAAATATAATAGATTAAGTTAAATTGTAATAATAAAAATATATGTACAAGTATATGAGATGTTTAATTAGTAATTATTATTTTATAAATATTATTTAATTGTGAAATTCAAAATTTCAATCTACTATAAGTTAAACCAACAAAAGAGTCTAAATAAATTGTATGCTTAATGTAACTACGAATTATTTAATTCAACATTTTAAGTTATGTAATTTAATTTATTTAATAATAAAAATGTAAGAAAAAAAATACGATTTTTATGTAGATTTGTTTTGAAACATAATTTGAATAAAATAAGCAAGGTAAACATTAAACCCAATTTTTAAGTATACAATGTAATTAAGCATACTCGTTCTATTGTGTAGAGTAAATAAGAAAAGTAAGTATAACACCTAATATTTAAGTATACAGTGTAATTAAGCATACTCGTTCTATTGTGTAGAGTAAGGAAAGGTTCTTGTCCTTAGAATCTCTTGGATGATCAGAGATGTCATAGACTTGATCCCTGAGAGAGAAGTGGATTTTAAAACTCCATGCTATTCTTGCAACTCCTAGTTGCTCACTTTACATACAAGAGAAAGTGTCAATTGTTCCCTTGAAATGAGGATGTTCATTTTTACTTCAATTATTCTTATGGACATGTAGACCAAACACTTCATAACCTTCTTCCTTCAGGTGAGGCACATGCTAGACATAGTGCCTACGTCATCTGAGACATCTTCATGCCCAATTGTCATGCCAACAGTTAATTCTTATAGCACTATTTCTACTTTAATACCACTTCAATTCACATAATGCACCATCTTTTGAGGTTGTCTCATAAAAATATAGTGGCTTCCAACACCATGCATTATCCAACATTTTGGTAGCATTTCTCTAAATTGTACTTGTTAACAATGTTAATACTCTTCATCAAGCTCAAGGAATTTTCACCTTGCACTTGTTGAATTTTTTTTAACACATCTATCCTTCGGCACATCTTATTATGACATTCCACCAAGAAAGACTACTAACAGGAACACCTTAGTTAGATCTATCAATGTCACATTGTAGACTGTGTGTCCATGTTTTGTAAAACTCAACCACATAAATTTTCAAACAATAATCAAATAAGGGTTCCTTTTGCTTTCAAATGACAAAAGGTATCATAGGATCCACGAATAAAATATTGGTTCCATGTGTCTGAACATCAACTTTGCACCTATATTCTATGCTATTGGAAATGATATCAACCTTAGATTTTTGTGACCAAAGAAAAAATTATTATGCAAAGTATATCCTCTATGTTTTACCTCTTAGAATTTTTTCTTCTATTAATTCAACATGTGGGAAGGATTAAGGTATATGATTTTAAATATACGTTAAAGTTGTGTAAGCTTATTCTTACATGTACAATTTGGTGGCTTATAAAGGATGGGAATTTGTTGCTATTAGAGAGAAATCGAAGGTTGTAGAGAAAGCATAGAGGCTAAGTGAGATAAAACTCATTTTCTGACATGTAATTGCCTATTACTATTTATAGATGACCCATAGATTGGCATACTAGGCCTTACTAGAGGAAAATATGCAATGAGATATTATTTCTTGTACGAAAGCACTTACTAGGATGAGATGCTCAAGGGATTGTTTATGAAATAAAGGAAATACTATGCTTGAGTTGTAATTGGTTGAGATAAAGAGGCCCATTGTTAATTGAGGGTTAGTTGAGATGATCAAAGTACCTTGTGGCCTAAGAATTGGGTGGAAACAAATGTGGGATGGGTTGCTAAAAAAATGATGCTAGTAACTTTCCTTCAGCATTATGGTCTCATATCTTGATTTAGGGATTGTTTTTATAGAAAATTCCTATAAATGGGAGGTGAATCATTCCTTTGTGTATGGTTTGGTGATCTGGAATTTATCCAAGACAAACAATTTAAGGTATTACAGACTCATGTGCATGGATGTGGATATGTTACTTTATGCAGTAGATTGATAAGATTGCAAAATACACAGGCACTGAAGCAGTTAGAGAAAACATAACATGCAAATATGTAAACACAACAAGTTTAATAAGGAGTTCACCTTGTCGAAAATTGGCAACAAGAAATTGCTAAAAATAGAAGTGCTAAAAAAAGCACTACTAAATATAGCAGTTTGGGCATCAGTGTTGGATTGGGCAATAAGGAATGAAAAATGGAAGTGCTAAAAATATAAGTTCTATTTTTCGCAGTTCAAGTTGGATTCCTATTTTTAGACAGACCCTGGTCTAAAATAGGAAGTAAAATTCGAATTTGGTCTTACCAACAGTTTGAATATAAATTAATTAATTCTCCATGAGTTAATTAGTTAAGGAAAATCAAACTTGAAGTCTTTGTGAGAACATGCAATAATTTATCCATTGATTGGGGAATGTGTCCTTGATTTGCTCCATTGATTGAGGAATTAAGGATGAGTTCTATATTGAGAGGATTAGTTGACTTATTTTAACTTAGTCAAGTCAGTTAGATTAATTTAACAAGTTGTTAAATTAACGAGATTCAATTTGTTGATGCTTGCATGCATGTGACAACTGGTATTTTCATATAATTGAGTATTCACTCATGGATAATTGATGCATGTCAGATCAGACAGAGACCCAGTTGAGATCAGATGAGGAATAATGTACTATCAGTTGCTAGGATATTCCTAGTGAATATTCCTTGCATGAGGAAGGAATATTATTCCTTCTAGTACTATGTAGTTGGACCTGAGGTGACAACAGGTATGATTTGGCCAATTCACACATGTTATGTAATTGGACCCCAATCAAAACTGCGCAAGGAAATAGGGGCTTGGAGGACTTGTGTAGCCTATATATTCAGGCCTAGATAGTCCATGAGCTACATCATTAGAGTACAAAGAGAGCAGGATAGCTTTTGAGCTGATTCTTTTTGTATGTTGTTGAGGATTTCCACTTGATTGATAATACAAAGATGGGGTTTTAGGCTAGTGCTTTTCCCGGATAAATTCTTTTGTGTTATATGTGATTGATTCCTTCTTATCAGTTATATGTGTTCATGCTTGATGTTTCTCATGTTCAATTAAGCTTCCGCTAAGTTTATGGTAGATGTAGATCTAGTATTATGCTTTAGTACATTGCATATATCAGTTGGATCTGCAAGTGAAAATTCTACATGATATCAGTGAGCTAGCTTATTTGTAGAGAAAATTCTACATGGTATCAGAGCTAGCTGATCTGTAGAAAAATTCTACACACCCAACACTTCTGGGCTACGTCTCCAGGTCCAGCCTTCAGTGGTGACCTCTCTATTATGTTTTCAAAGAAGAGTTTTTACAAGAGTGAGCTCAGTTTAAGTCTCACTCAACATATATAAATCAGTAGGACTATACTTGGATTCCCCAAGTCTCTAGAGTACACATACACTCCTTACTAAAACTCGACCTCTATTGGTCATAGTAATATGAGCCAAATCTGAGACTCATACATTGCAGGCATGTACAGAGGAGTTTGCTTGAACCTCTCAAGCCTTCTCTGGAGTACACAGACTCTATGACTCTCTCTAGCTCTATCTAGCTCGATGCTACCTTCAGGTCACCTCAGCTTCTTCTCTCTTTTCTCTGCTCTTAGCTTTCTATGTCTAACTAACTCTTACTGCCCCCTGATCTCTCTGTCAATTCGTGGCTTTAAAGCCAATCTGCTTTCTAACTGTTTGCTTCCGCTTCCCGGCTTTTTGGTTCTCCTGCCTTTGTCCATTCGAATTCCTCTGTTCTGCATCATCATCACTGTGTAACACCTCATAGGGAGGTGGCCACCTATTTCATAACGAACTGAGTGTCAGTTCTCTTGGAAATGTTTGAACGGTCATTATTTCCGTTTGCTCCTAGATTGCCCATGAAACACAAATCTTTGCCAATTCATCATCCATGCCGGACTTCAAACCTTATACAACTCGACTTGTTTACCCCATTGAATCCATTCGTCCATCAGATCACATTTCCACCGTCGATCTGAGGCCTCGAGATCCTACGACCTCCATCCATATCGGGTGGGTAAGTAGCATGACATTTACCTGTCCGATGTGAGTGATTTTCTCTCTCTTCCGCCGAATGCGTGGCACCTAGTGTGTGGCATCGGGCGGGACTCGGTTGAAATGCTTACTGGTCGAGGTCCTTCCAATATCCTACCATTTTTTGTGTGGGATTCGCCTCTGACGGAATCAACGTGATATCCGTACGGTTTTTTAACTTTTCGGTTCCGGGTCGCTGGGGGCTTTTCCATCTTTGAGGGGTTTTCCTGGCGATACGTGATTAGCGAATTGTTTAGAAACCTCCCCCGTTTCTCAAAAAGACCTCCCGTTTTGCCAATTCGTGACAGTGCACGTTACCATGGGCCAACGGTCTCCATGGTTGACCAAGGGTCCTCGTTGCTCCATGCTGCTCACAAATTACAACTGTTTTGGGGATATTTCTGATAAGCTCGACCTTTGTAAGTCTTCGAAACTTTGGCATGAATTTTATAGAGTTATGAAAACTGAGAGAGTGTTTTAGGATCCAATTTAGATCACAGCCTTGCCACTGAAAAATATTTTGGACCACCAAAAGTTGGTTTTTAAGAATCAATCAAGTGAGGGTATAGATTCCTCGCTTGCCCAATTTCTATCCATTTTGCACTGCTTGGTTTTGAACCTTTAAGCCCAATCCTAAGGTACTCAACATCCCCTCTACGCGTAGTTCTCACCTTTCTGTCGAGAACTGTATCTTCCTACAACTCATTGAGATATTCAGGAAACAGATCATCAATAGAAGGCAATCGACTCTGCTCTTCGGGATCTTCAATTAATGAAGGTTCAAGTAGTCTCAAGCTGTCTGCATTAACAACTAAGTAGATGTGCATGTAAACTGGTAGATCAAGGCAAAAAACATTCTCACCAATTTTCTCAAGTATCTTGAAAGGTCCATATCTTATTGGCTTCAGCTTCTTACCTTCAGCTTGCATTTTGTCTTTGCTGATATACAGCCAGATTTGATCACGAACTTGGAAACTATGCTCACTCCAATGCTTATCATGCCTTTCCTTGTACTTGGCTTGGCTCTTTTCCAGTTGTTCCTGTACTGCCTCGTGAATCTCTTGGATTTGTTCAATGAACTTGGTTTCCTTGTCCACATCACTGTGTCCATCAACTACTATGTATTTACCAAAGACAAAATCCAAGGGAGACCTTGGTGTGAAACCAAAATAGGTCTCAAAAGGAGATCTCTATGTAGAAGAATGTTTAGCTCGGTTGTAAGCATTCTGCACATAACATAAATGTTCATCCCAAATCTTGGGATGCTTTCTGCAATAGCCTTTAAGAAACTGGATCACTGTCCTATTGACCACTTCTATTTGGCCATCTGTTTGCGGATGAAAAGTTGTGCTCTTCTTCAGTCTGGTGTCCATCAATTCCCACAAACTTGACCAAAATTTCCCAACAAATTGGGCATCTCAATCGGATACAATGGAAGTGGGTAATCCAAAATAAACCCATACATGTTGAAAGAACAACTTTGCAATTTGTTCAGCTGTAATCTATTTGCTACAAGGTATTAAAATACACATTTTACTAAACCTATCCACAACAACATATAAATAATCATGACCTTTTTTATATTTAGGAAATCCTCCAACAAAGTCCATAGGAACACTTTCCCAAGGATGAGAAGGAACTGGTAGTGGAGTACAAGCCTAGTTTTCTATTGCTGGGCTTGATTTTAGCACACATAATACACCCTCTTACATATCTAGAAACGATTTCATTCATTTTTGGCCAATAACAAAATCTTTGCAGCTATGCAACTATTTTACTTACACCAAAGCGACCTCATAATAGAGAAGTGTGTGCTTCTCGAATTACCTTTACTCTTTCAGTTTGTGGAATGCATAACTTTCCAAAATGATACAAGAGTTGGTCCTTAACATGAAAATCCAATTCTTCTACTTGTTTTCCATGACTTAAAGTTGCATATACATATTTAAAATCTATATCTTGAGCATACTGTTCAATCTAGATTTCATGCAATACTGAATTATGCTTAAGTATAGTGGATGCATTTATGATTGATCTGGACAACATATCTGCAACATTATTATGTATGCCCTTTTTATATCTGATGACAAGATGAAACTGTTGTAGAAAACGCATCCACCTATAGTGTCTTGATTGCTACAACTTAGTTTGTGAGTGCAAATATAAAGTGGTTGATGATTAGTATGTATAACTGTCTATTTTCCCATTAAATAATGTTTCCACTTTTTCACACTCTGTACTAATGCATACAATTCTTTATCATATGTGGAATAATTTACTACTGCAGAATTAAATGTCTCAGAATGATAACATATGAGTTTACCGTGCTGCATCAACACTGCTCCCATGGCATAGTCACTGGCATCCATTTCAATCGCAAATGGTCTTTGAAGATCGGGCAGTGCTAGTACTGCTGTTGTACTAATCTTTTCTTTCAAGGTGTCGAAGGCTTTCTGTTGTTTGCCTCCCCACTGAAACACCTTCTTCAATCCTATTAAAGCATGTAAGGGAGCTGCAATCAAGGAGAAGTTAGAAATAAACTTTCTCCAATACTGTGCTGCTCCTAGGAAGCTTCTAATTTCTGTAGCAGATTTTGGTTTAGGCCAGTTTACAATGACTGCAACCTTAGAGGGATTTATCTTCAATTCATCACCCCCTACAATATTACCCAAATAATTCAAAGATATTTTGCCAAATTCACATTTTGAGAGCTTAACATAAAGATTTTCTCTTTTCAAAACATCTAGAGTTTGCTTTACATGCTTCAAATGTTCTTCCCATGTTTTACTAAATACAAGAATGTCATCTAAATATACAATGACAAAATCATCAAGAAAATGTTTGAGTACATCATTCATTACTCTCATGAAAGTAGTAGGAGCATTAGTTAAGCCAAAAGGCATAACCAACCACTCATACAATCCTTGCTTTGTTTTGAAAGCAGTCTTCCATGCATCTTGCTCTGCAACTCTAACTTGATGATAGCCACTATGCAAGTCCAACTTGGAAAAATAAACAGCTTCTTTCAACTGATATAATAGATCATCTATGCGAGGAAGGGCATAACGATTTTTTATCGTTATATTATTCAGTGCTCGGTAATCAATGCACCTTCTCCATGAGCCATCTTGCTTTCTCACCAAGACAATTGGAGACCCACATGGCGATGTGCTAGGTCTTATGAACCCTTTCTCAGGCAGCTCCTATACCTGCTTCTTGATTTCTGCATTCTCTAAAGTGGTCAACCTGTACATTCCAATATTAGGCAATGGAGCATCTTGCTGCAAATTAATATCATGTACTATTTCCTTTTTTGGTGGTAGACCTTTAGGTTCTTGAAATAGTATATCATATTCTCAAACAACTTTTTGTAAATCAGCTTATTGTTTAGCATCACAGCCCTCAAATACATTGGTTTTATCAGGTTTCTTTTCCTTTTCAACCATCAGTAAAAATTGTTTGCATGAATTTACAATTCTTTTCATCTGCCTTGAGTTTATAAGAGTATAATTATTCTTGAGTTTATGAGCTCTTACAATATATTTGATTCCATATTTAACGAGTTGATATTTGTTCTCAGGTCTATAGAAAATGGCTTTCCTATCATACAAGTAAGGACTTCCTAAAACAATTCCACATATATCCAAAGGAACTATATCTAACTCAACCTCATCTACAAATGCTGACCCAAAAGGAAACTTAAGTTTACATTATCTAGTCACTTGTAGCTTTGCTTTATCACATAACCAACCTAATGGATATGGTTTCTTGTGAGGTGTGGTTAGTAATCCCAACTTCTTTACAATTGCTTCAGAAATTAAATTTACTTGTGAGCCACTATCAAACAAAGTATCAATATTGTGATGCTTGGAAATAACTCGAATATGAAAAAGCTCATGTCTTTCCCTCTCATGTTCTTCATTATGAGTAGATTGTGTATAATTACTAGTAGATGCTTCAGAATTTTTACCTTTTATACCTGTGGCTGCGATTGTTGTTTCATCTCCTGAGTCTGACCCCAAATATTTTTGAATAGTTGTAGCAGTCTTCTTCTTTTTGCCATCGTACTTCTTGGGTTTTAGCTCCGGATGCAGAATCCAGTAGTGTTCATCATCATGCCCATCCTTCTTACAGTGAGTGCATGAAGATTTGGTCTTTTGTACAGTATTTGTCTTCCTCTCTTTCCATTTCTGTTTTCTCTTTTCCTTATTCTTGCTTGTAGTGGGTTTTGATGATCCCCCAACTTCTGGGTTCACATTCTTACCTCTAGCCTCTAGATGTGTAGCCTAAATAGATACCTCATCTATGCTAGTGGGATTAAACATGAGAATGATGTGCTTTAAATAGCTATGTAGACCACCTATATACTTCAACAGAGTTTCAGGTGAGTCTAAAGAAATTCCTAGAATCAAAGCTCTTTTCCTAAATTCTTGGGTGTAGCCTTGTACACTTTGCCCTTTTAATTGGCGAAGAGTTTGCCAGCTCATCATGGCTTGCTGCATATAGGCTAGTGGATAGAATTTCTTTTTAATTGCAGAAACAAATTCACTCCAGACAGAAAGAATTTTACAATGCTTCTTCATGTCAGCTTGTGTCCTGCCTTCCCACCATACCAAGGCAGTGCCTCCAAGGCGTATGCTAGCTAGCTAAATATTACTCTTGTTTGAATCGATGCTCTGCGCTCTGCAATATACATTAATTTGTCTAATCGAATTATCTAGCTCTCCGCATTCAACTCTGCATCATATATTGGCAAATCAAGTTTAACATCTAATTTAATCAAATATGTTTTCTTTTTATTTTTAGGGCTATTAGGAGGTGTGGGAAGTTTTTCTTCTTTCCCTTTACCTTTAGAGTGGTCATGGAGGAGAGATTCTTCTACTCCTTTATCTTTTTTGGAGTTTGATGAATCTTCATCTCTACCTTTCTTAAATTCTCTCTACATTTCTTCTACCATGGCTTTCATGGTCATAAAACTATCCATGAACTGGGAGTCTGATTCCAAGGGACTTTCTTCTGACATTTTCCTCTTAGGATGGACTCTTCCAATTTCTGGGTTAGCTTCAACCAACTCTCCTTCTCGTAATTTCAGCTTTGATCTAGTTAGCATTCAACAACAAAATCCAGCACAAGCTTGTCTAACCTTAATAACCTAGAGCTCTGATACCTCTTGATCTAGAATTTATCCAAGACAAACAATTTAAGGTATTATAGACTCATGTCCATAGATGTTCCTATGTTACTTTATGCAACTGATCGATAATATTGTGAAATACAAATGCACTGAAGTAGTTAGAGAAAACATAATAGGAAACCATGTAAACACAACAAGTTTAATAAGGAGTTCACCCAACACCACTGGGCTACATCTCCTGGTCCAGCCTTCAGTGGCGACCTCTCTATTATGTTTTCAAAGCAGAGTTTTTACAACAGTGAGCTCAATTTGAGTCTAATTCAATAAATATAAATAAGTAGGACTATACTTGGATTCCCCAAGTCTCTGGAGTACACAGACTCTCCTCACTGAAACTCGACCTCTACTGGTCACAGTAGTATGAGCCCAATCTGAGACTCATACATAACAGGCATGTACAGAGGAGTTCGCTTGAACCTGTCAAGCCTTATCTAGAGTACACAGACTCTGACTCTCTCTAGCTCTGTCTAGCTCGATGTTGCCTTCAGGTCAGCTCGACTTCTTCTCTCTATTCTCTTCTATTAGCTTTCTGCGTATAACTAACTCTTATTGCCCCCTGCTCTATCTGTCAGTTCGTGGCTTTAAAGCCAATCTGCTTTCTGACTGTTCGCTTCCACTTCCCGAATGTCTAGTTCTCCTGCCTCTGTCCGTTCGAATTCATATGTTCTGCATAATCATCACTGTGTAACGCCTCACAGGGAGGTGGCCACCTGTTTCGTAACAAACTAAGTGTTAGTTCTCTTGGAAATGTTTGAATGATCGTTATTTCTGTTTGCTCCTAGATTGCCCATGAAACATGAATCTTTGCCAACTCATCGTCCATGCCGGACTTCAAACCTTATACAACTGAGCCTATTTACCCCATTAAATCTGGTTGTCCATCGAATCTCATTTTCGCCATCGATCTAGGGCCTCTAGATCCTACAATCTCCATCCATATCGGGTAGGTAAGTAGCATGACATTTACCCGTCCGATGTGAGTGGTTTTCTCTCTCTTCCGCCAGATGTGTGGCACCCAATGTGTGGCATCGGGTGGGACTCAGTTGAAACCACTTACCGCTCGAGGTCCTTCCTATATCCTACCGGTTTTTGTGTGGGACCCGCCTCTAACGGAATTGGGGCAATATATGTATGGTGTTTTGACTTTTTGGGTCCGGGTCGCTCAGGGCTTTTCCATCTTTGAGGGGTTTGCCCGACGATATGAGATTAGCAACTTGTTGCTCGCATTATCAAAAACCTCCCTTGTTTCTCGAAAAGACCTCCCATTTTTTCAATTCGTGACAATGCGCGTTACCATGGGCCAACGGTCTATGCGCTTGAACGAGGGTCCTCGTTGCTCTGCACTGCTCACAAATTAAAATTGTTCCGAGGATATTTCTGATAAACTCGACCTTTGTAAGTCTTTGAAACTTTGTCATCAATTTTAAAAAGTTATGAAGACTTAGAGAGTGTTTTAGGATCCAATTATGATTATTTGGGGCACACATTATTGAAAAAATATGAGTGTTCATGATTATGTTGTGTGGATTGTCTTTCCACTGAATTCATTGAATTATGTTAGTTATACGAATTTTGTTGATGGAATTGTTTGTAAGGATGGTAATATCTATTATTAAGATATTTTTTAAATTTTAACTCACCTTCCATTATGATATATGTATGTAATGCAAATTGTCTTATAAATTCACATTAAATTAATGCTAGAATAGTATAATAAGAAAATTTTCCTTAACTAAAAAATATTAATATTTTCGTTTTGGTAAATCTAACTAGTATAATATAGAAGATGGTTAATTTAAGTACTCCACTCATTAAAGGAAAATCATTTGAGCATGTTACAAAATACTCTTTGATCCTATATCTATAATAACTAAGCAATTATCATAGCTCCTAAACTCCAATAACCTTCATCAATTTATTTTATTAAGAATTAATGTATAAGTCAGGAATGTGATGTATGGAAATATTAGTAAATCCATACCACACATGTTTAGCTCATATTTATTTAAACTTAATGATTAATTTGCATAAGAAATACCAAATTTGACTTCATTCTTCCCTTATCCAAGAATAAATTATATATATATATATATATATATATATATATATATATATATATATATATATATATACCACTTTGTACATATAACGTATAAGCACCTTTTACATAAATATATCCAAAAACGTACTCTCCATTCATGCCATTCCTTAAATATCTCAACTCTCCATTCAATTCATCCTTTAAATCTCTCATGTATTGTAAACTGCATCTTTAATGTCATGTTTTAAATCTCTCATGTATCTATAAACTCAATCTTTAGATAACAAGGTCTTTAATTTTATTTTAGCCAACCTTTATTTTCCAACATAAAGTATAAAGAAATAAGTTAGCCCACCTTTATTTTCTAACATAAAGCATAAAGAGATAAGGTGGTACTTATAAAAATATATATCTCGTATTTAAAATATACCAAAAAAAAAAAAAACTCATATACATATATTGGCATTAAATATGATTGCAAAATTCTTATGCTCTAATGTAAATATAACAACCACCCTTGACACTCTATTGGGACACTCTAGAGCACAAATGTTACCCTAAGAAACTTGTGGGTAGAATTAGTGTGATCCTAGTACACTCTTATCCTCTATTTTGGTTGTGTCAAACTCATGTCTTGGTGTTTTTGTTGCAGCAGAATACGTTTTCATTAGAAATTAGTGCATGGGAATTATGAGAGAATGGGTTCTCAAATGTACCTATATCACACTGGAATACGTGTACTAATTTGTTTCTTTGACTCTTATACTTTTTAGTGTCTGCCTCGCTAGAGATTAAAACATTTACCTTGTAGTCAAAGTGTATTGAATTTTCATTATTTTATTGTGTTTTTGCAATTTTAACTAAAATTGCATGAAAACATTGAATATTTGTATTTTTTGTAGATTCAAAAATAATTTTGCAATTTTCTAGAAATCTTATTTCTAATTTTTAGTTGGCTGAGCGAGATCTAATGGGATACAATAACCCTGGGGGAAGGCATTTTGTTTTCCATTTTTTTCAGGATTGACAAATAATTTAAAAAGAAAAAAAAAAGAGACTATTTTTCTGAGTGGATATTTCATTGGTGAGTGCTATGGCATTAACACTGTTACACCTGACCCAACTATGTTTGACACTACTATTGTTATGCTCAATGTTGCATGTCCCTTACATGGGAGGGTGGGGTTGTTGATACATTTTGTGCTAAAAAATATATCGCATTTGCAAAGTAAAGGCAAGCCCACTACAATTTATTTAAAAAAACATGTTTTACCAACTAAAATGTATTTAAAAACATTTAAATATTTTTTCCAAATTGTTATGCGTTTGGTTGTCGTATACAATGGTTCATTATGATAGCTTTTATGCAGAAATTTCCATGTTTGGAAAGCTTCGCACATCTGAAATTGAATATTATGTTGTTTGAGATGGATATATTTTGCAATTTATCAAATTGTTTGAAAGCTTCTAGTGTGCATCTAATTCGAAGAGTGAGGTTATCGATAACAGTGCAATATTCTCTATTGTTGAAGTTATTCGCACAAGAGTTCTGTGTAGCTCACATTCTCCTCAGGACTATTCGACCCTCTTTGATAAAACCTATGACAAATTGTGTCATTCACCAAATGAGATAAAACGTGGGTTTATGATTGTAGATATTATTTAATCTCGTGGGCCAACTAAAGTGTAATAGATTAATAAAGTTTGGATTGTCAACCTATTGTCTATGTAACTAATGAAATGAAATGAACGTCCTCGTGTTTATGATACCTAAAGCAATCTAGCCATAATTATATCTTACATATCGATCACATATAATCTTGATCTTTAATAGACTATTTACAAGTTATATCATACCAAAAAAAAAATCTTCAAGCTTCACATGGACATGTTCACATTTGATATCCTTTTAATTTAAACTATAAATAAAGTGAAACATATCTCCTGCACCCCATGAGCCTTGGGTTCCCAAGGTCGATTCCTAGAATTGACCCTCAAGTCCATGGTCCACAGGCCCTAAGCGACCAATATTGACTCTAGGAATCAACCTTGGGCGCTCAGAGCCTAGGCGGGGGGGAGGGGTGGGCAAGTCGCCCCCACCTAGGCTTGTGGCCCATGAGCCTTAGGTGCCAAACACTGATTATTGGAAGGGTCGCAAGGCCTGTGGGCCACGAGCCTAGGCGAGGGGCGACTAGCCCACCCTTGACCAAGTTTATGGCGCACAAGCCCTGACCGCCTAAGGAATATTCTGTGAATCAGGCCTCTGTAAACACCCCCGCTGAGGGTCGTAGCCCACAAACGATGGGCGCTGAATGCTGATTCTCTGAATCGACCTTGGCCACCTAGGGCTCGTGGGCTGCAGGCTTCGGTAACTACCCTCCCTGAGGGTCACATCCCACATACCATGGGCGTCAAATGCGGATTCTCGAAATTGACCTTGGGTGCCTAGGGCCTGTGGGTCACAGGCCTGGGTGAGTGTTAGGAGGACTAATCCTTCTTGTGGATAAGATGGATCTCCCTAGATCTCAAATGAAACCTAGTAACAAATAAGAAGAGAATTGTTACCTTTACTTAGCTTATGACTGATTAAAACAAGTAATATGTGAAGAATCACTTACTCATTTAACAAAGTGTCTGTTCAAGTCCTTTTAGTGCTTTCTACAATCATCTTCTTCTCACATATTTAGAGGTCATTCGAGTGCTTTCCACAAATTCTCCATGATGTTCTAAATGAGATCTACATAGATAGAACCAGACAAAGGATCAAAATATATAGAATATACAATTAAAGGTAAATGAAGTTTTTAACTCAACATACATCATAAGTTAAATTAATAACCAGTAATAAACTATGTGGGTGATCAAGGAATCTAACAAATAATATCAGAATATACATGATTAGGAAAGAACGATTTATTTTTATTGAATTAAAAGGAGAAAAAGATTACAACTTGATTTACCTGATGTCACAAGCCTCTTCCCATGATGTCCAACCTTATCCTTAGATGGCAAGCCTTTTAACCCCATTCCTGCAGCATATTCCTTCCTTCGGTGGTCCTCCTTAACCCTCTCACGTGTGTTTGATTTATAGGCCAAGAGGAGGAGGTTTGGGATCCTCTTCCTAAGGTATAAGATCCACAAATGGTGGGATAGGGGATCCATAAAGAGAGGGAATTAGATCCATGATGAGAGGGATAAGGCTTGAGTAAGCATTAATTCAAAGATTTTAGTTGGGAAATATTCAACTAAAAAAGCTTCTAGATTTTATTTTTTACTTGCATTGAGTCATGTGCGCAATCCATAGTGTAAGATAGAGCACACTTTTGATGGTCAATTCTGTGTATGCATAGAACTATATAGGGGCCTATGTAGGCAACCACAAAAAGGTTTTTGGGCCTTGTAATTCATAAATTCCATTCTCTTTGGGATTGATTATGTTATGGATTTGCAGGGGGATTCTTTCGAACACTTTGATGGATGGAAAAAGATCTAGACTGATGGTCATTTTCCTAATGCGACAAAATTACATGCAACATATTGCCCCCTAAAGTGCAAAGTCAGAAAAGGTGTATGAGGGCTGAAGTGTTTTCACATGCCAAGGTTTAGATTAGTGACCGTGGTTGGAGACCTGAAACAATCAATCAAATGTTACAATTTAATATATAATCACGTTGAGGTATGCATTCCCATACTCAGAGCACAAACGTCTCAAATAATCAGTACGGAAATACATTTAAAGATCCATGTCAACAAATGACATAGTATGGACATAGCCATAAATGGATCTATGTTTACAATCATGAATATTTAATAACTCCACCCAACTTGGATGGATGAAATTAGATCTAGGGAATTGATCCCCATCTCTCGATCCACTATATGAATCTAACCATGCAGGTGAATGTCTTGAAGTCAAATATGGTAGAAACTATATGATTACTAGTCAATGATGAAAATCATTAACAGGTGCGAGAGAAAATACACCAATATTAACTATGTCTCTCAAGGTACTCTAATAAAATTTAGGAATTGCAATTCAATCTCCTGAAGTCAGACACTCATAGAATCATTTGATTGAAGCTCAATGATGAGAACCTATCATTGGAGGTGAGAAACTTGTCATTAAGGCATGCAGGCTCCAAGGTACTGAAAGGGGGTTTCTAAGTCAACTTCTTGGATAATGAGCTGATGTCGATAGGAAGTGACCCATCATAGGAGGGCCTTAATGTATCCCCCATAAGCAACAAAGGACGAGTATTAAGTTTTGAAGGACAAAATGGATTGATTCAAGATTGACTGAGGGATGGCCAGTGTGATTAAAGGTTAAGATTAGTGAGATAATTTTAACTAAGGTTGAAATTCTCTTGAACATATTCGAGACATGACATTTCGACTTAGTAGAATTTGACTAAAAAATAGGACCATAAACTAGTTTGAATACTTTCAATGAGGTATGACTAATTCAGAGGAAAATAAATTTACAATCCCATACACAAAGGTGATAGAATGTCATGTTCAAGAGTGACATATTGCCTTCTTACAATACAAAACAAATGTTCTTTCCCAATTTCCCCCCACCATTACTGGAAATTACTTCTTTATTTTTACACAATCTTTGAGGAGGATAACATATGCTTGTCCTGTAAGCTCATCATTCAGATGAGTCCTTCAGAGTATTTTTAATTAACCCTAGGAAGGTGTGGTTCGGTCTCATCGTGATTGATGAGTCCTACACTGTTTAAGTTTAACGAATCCAGCGAAGGGATACCTCTGTGTCATTTTAATATTTAAGGAGTTTGAAAAGACATAAAAAGGAAACTCATGCAGTTCCTTCAACCTAAAATTTTAAAAGGCAGGAAGAAAGTAAAGATCGGTGTTTTTCATTTTTGGGGAGTTAGGAGAAAAACATAAGTAAACTCTGAAATGTTTTTGCTTTTGTAAATTTAGTCTCTCAAGCCTGGAAAAGGGTAAAATGATGTCGGAGAGAACTCTTTTGACCATGATTAGTCAAATTATACATTTTTTCGTAAATAGTCCACATGATCGGTAAAAGGGGTAAATTTATATCAAGTAGACATTTTTTAGTTTCCTTTAATGATTTCGAAGCAAACAAGTATACTCAACAATCTTTTCATATTTCAAGAGTCAGAAAAGAGCTTAAAGATAACTCTGTGGTTTCAATTTTTTGTATGTTTTAACGAGTCCGAAAAAGTGATAAAAGCTTACTTGTTATCACCAAATTTCAATTTAATTAATAAGTAGCAAAAGACAGAAAGAACTCGATATTTTCATGTACATTTTACCAGCATGAAAAGATAGCAAAAGATGCTCGACATTTTCATGAGTTTAACAAGGCTTGAAAATAATAACCAAAATGGACTCATAAAAAGTTTTCGGTTTTATACAAACTTGAAACACATAAAAACTATGCTTGAGAGTGGTTTCATTTTTACACATGCTTGAAACAAAGAGGTAATTGTGCTTGAGATACGTTTTAATGCCCCCCCCCCCCCCCCCGCATAGTGACAAAGGCACATGAACCCAAGCTTAATTTTATTTTCCTGAGTAAACTATTGGTTACTAATAGGAAGATGAAATTAAGGTTCATTTATGAGATCAAATGAAAGACTCAACACAACATTTACGAGATCTAGTCAAAGAATCGACTCAATTAGGGGAGGATTTGTTTCATTTTTTAACGAGATTTACATAGCAAAATAACTATTCTCATGGAACCTTGTTTCATTTTTTAATGAGCTTGACACAAGAAAAGGAACTATGCTCATGGAACCTGTTTCATTTTTTAATGAGGTTGAAACAGTAATAGAACCATCCTTATAGGAATTGTTTCATTTTCTAACAAGGTTGATACAGTGAGAGAAGGATCCTCATATCACATTATTTCATTTTTTAACGAGCTTGATACAAGAGAAATAACTATGCTCATGTGTTGTTTCATGTTAATGCGAGCTTGAAACATAGAAGAAACTATGCTCGTAAGAACCCGTTTCATTTTTTAACGAGGTTGACAAAGTAAAAAACAATCCTCGTAGGGACTTGTTTCATTTTTTAATGATGTTGACATAGTAAAATAACCATCCTCATAGGTACCTATTTCATTTTTTAACGAGTTTGACATAGTAAAAGAAATATCTACATAGGAACTTATGTCATTTTTTAATGAGGTTGACACAGTAAAAGAACCATCCGCATGGTGACCTAGATCATGGCTTCCATTTGGAAGAAACACATGCCAAGGGACACTTACCGACCATGGCTTCCAAGAGATCTTCACTAGAAGGAAGAATACATCTCTAGAAAGAGCACATGTGAAGAGAATCAAACGGGGTAAGAAAATCAATTTGAAATTCCTGCATGGAGTACACCATGTTAGTTACGGGATCTAAGTCAAAATAAGTCAAGAAAATATTGAGAGGCTCGCTTGCATCAGTAACCGAAAACATGGGACAAGTTTCCACATAATTAACCCTTGGTAGGGTAGGTACCACTTCCATATAAGGAACATTTAGGGATGTCAGATGATTGTTATTTGAACAAAGATCAACGAATGAAAGATGGTAAATAGTCATAATGTTTCCAGTGTGAGGAAAATACATCACATGAGAGAGTGTTGATATGACAACTTTCATGGCATAGACATAGTCTCTCCCAAGGAGAAAATTTAAATCCAAGGGGCCTTGGACTACCATAAGATCAATACATATAACTTTTCCTTCGAGAGTAATAGGTAACTTAGGAAGAATCCCTAAAGCCTTGCTAATGGTTTTGTTAAAAGCTAACATATTATGTGTAACAGACACAAGTTGAGGGGAACCCAAAGATTTCCAAGCGGTTGAGAATAAAATACTAACAGAAGCACCTTAATCGATGTTTGTGCAACACATATTCTTACCATATGCTTTCACAATGATTTGGAAAGGGGTGGAAGAAGGAAGATGAGGCTCTGTCATTCTACTCCAATCAAAGGAAATAGCCTCATTGATTGGAGGGGGTTTAATGTAAACAGATGAAATTCCCCCATGTCTAGAATAATCTAAGGTAACAAGAAGAACCTGAGCAGTATTAAGTTCACTCTCTATAGGGAGAGTGGGATCGACCAAAGATGGAATTGATTCGACCACTTGATCAACCAATGGTTCATAAACCTGAGTGATATGCATTTCAATATCCAATGCAAGAATGGGATTGGCTGTACTTGGAATTAGATCAATCCCTACGTCAACTAACAATTTTTTGGGACAAAGTTTACAGTAACTAGTTGGAAATTGTCATTGTGAAACATTAATTTTTTCCAACAATTTTGCGAGTTCATCCATATGAGAGAAAATGTGACTATGATGAATCCCTTTTCATAACCTTCAAGGAAACCTAACTTAACCCTTTTTCCCAGGAACCTCACAATCACTGGTTGATGGATCAACAGTAAGTTGATAAGAATTTTTTGACCATACTTCTAAGACCTTAGGAATACTAAGACAATTAATAAGGAAGCAGTCACCCTTACAAAGCTTGTAAGGGTATCTAGGCTTGTGAGTCATGTTCGAATTTTCCTTAACATTACTAATACTTACAACCATGGTTGGTTGGTATACTTCTTTCTTATGTTTCTTCTTCTTATTCTTCCATTTCTTCTTCTTATTAGTCGTATGGTTACTAGGCTCAAGACTTTTAACAAGCGAAGAGGAAAAAAGGGAGGAGGACGTGTTGGGTGAAGAAGGCAAAGGGTCAATATGAGGTTGGTAATGTTGAGATGGTGAACTCAGTTGAGTAGAATAATTCTGTTGAGGTGGAATAGTTTGGGTATTTTGGATTTAAAAAGTTGAAAAAAACCACACATGTAAACCTATCATGAATCCAGGAAGTGACATTGTAGCCATATAAGGAGGACCGACATTTCCAAAGCTAGGAAAAGGACTAGGATTCTCTTTAATGGGGATTCCTTGATTGGTAATTTCTAGAATTATTGCCATTAGATTCAACTCAAATAAGTTTTATTAATAATTTTAAATATTATTCACAATCCACACGTAAGGTCTGTAAAAATTAAAAACAAGAAAATAACACACGCTAATAAATCTAAGGAGTCAAACCAAGCAAAACAAAATTTTCATAGCGAAATCACTAGTTGGTGATGAAATCCAATGTCATGGAGATCAATGTAAAAAGTGAATAAAAATAGAGTGGGTGGAACTAGTTACTTTGACAGCCTGTTTAGTGAACACGATCTGGTGCAAGTAACTTCACTTATTCTATCTCGAGTGAAGAATACCCTCCAAAAAGGTCCAAGTGAGTCTAGACAATGTTTGTTCAAGGTACAACATAGATTCCCCTTCCTCGTGACCTTGGGTAATAGTCCTAAGATTATGGTCTCTAAGGTTACCACATAAGACAATTTAACCCTGGGGGACAGTCGCAGATCGAACGTACACGCAAGGGAAGAGTAACAAAGCTCAATCCCCTTGAAAATTCGCCAACATGGTTAATTTGAGGTTTACTTCCAAGTGGCTCCCAAGAACCTTTTAACATAATTTTTAATACGTGCAAATCACACTAACATAACCAATGAAGTGGGGTCAATCACTCCACTGGATCCAATATGATATTGTTCTTAACTCCTTTGTAAGGTGAGCTTCCCAGAGCCAAAAATAAATGGATTTACTCCCTATCACAAGATTCTAGTGTTTTTTCGCAGCTTTGGAAAGTTAACTCACTTCTGTATTCTAAATACCTACAACATGATCTAATGTAGGTGGAACACCTCCCAAAATAATAAAAATTCTAAATTGATTTTATTAGTGTTGTTTTTTAAAGTTGTTAGTTACTCAATGGGTAAATGGATGTGAAACTAATGGTGTTATGACCTGACTCAAAACTTTAATGCAATCGAACATGATATTGTGATCTTTTCATTTTGATGAATTATAGCTAAAGTAAGGAGAGAGGTTCTTCTTTAAAATATCAACTCGAGAATGCACCACTTCTAATTTCCAATGCAATTCAAAGCCCTAATTTCCCAAGCATGCAATGTAATCTATGCACAATTTGCTTGAAAAATATACAAATTTAATCTATGCACAATTTCCATTCATGTTATGAAAATGAGAATTCAAACTATGCAAATATAATCTGTGCAAGAAAATTTTTCAAATCAAACACAAGATGATTCCAAATTAGTGAAAGAACAATAAGACTATTTTCCTTCTCCAATGTAACTAAATAAGAAATCGAGTGTAAGTAAAGGAAATTTGGTGAAAATTCAAAAGATCAAAAGTAATGACACTCAAAGGCGATTAACCCTCAGACACAGTTCAAAAACTCAAGGCAATTGAGGGGGGAATTGTTTTGAAAAAATGAAAGCAAAAACATGCAAATATTGTTAAGAAATTGGGACAAACCTCTAAGTAATGACCAAAGGAAATAAAATTAAGAATTTCTCAAAAATAAAATTCGGAACACCTAATGAAATTGACAAAGAATCTCTGAAGGTGTAAACAAGTGTAATAAAGCATAAAAAATAAAAGTTCCTGGACTTAGTGAAAGGAAAAGTAAAATTTTAAAAAATTTTAGGTATGTGTGTAGGCAACAGTTTAATCTAGTGTGCATACGCACTATTTCTGAAGGCTTGGTGCATAGATATATGCTCTATTGCTAAAGATAAAATGCATACATTGGGAAATTTTTTAGAAAAAATAAAAATAAACCAAACAAATCACAAAATCCAAGCTTTTGATATCTTTCAGACACACATACAAGGATTTAAGAAAAGGTTCAAAAATCAAAACAAGGAGATGATGAAGAATGAGGCATTCCCTAGTATGGTCATCAATTTGTTAGGCAAACAAATCCTTCTTGCAGACAAGATGGATCTCTCTAGATCTAAAATGAAACCTTGTAACAAACAAGAAGATAATTGCTACCTTTCCTTAGCTTATAATTGATTGAAACAAGTAATATGTGAAGAATCACTTATGAATTTAACGAAGTGCCTGTTGAAGTCCTTTCAGTTCCTTCCATAGTCGAATTATCCTCAATTCTTTAGAGGTCATTCCAGTGCTTTCGAAAGCTTCTCCATGATGTTCCAAATGAGATCTGCATAGACAAAAATGGAGAAAGGATCAAAGCATCTCGCATACACAATTAAAGATAAATGAAGTTCTTAACTCATCATACATCATAAGTTGAATCAATAACTAGTTATAATCTATGTAAGTGATCAAGGAATATCGCAAATAATATCATAATATACATGATTAAGAAAAAGTAATTGATTTTTATTGAATTATAAGGAGAACAAGCTTACAACCTAATTTCCTTGATGTCACAAGCCTCTTCCCATGATCTCCAACCTTCTCTTTGGATGAAAAGCCTTCTAACCTTATTTATGCAGCATAAGCCTACTATTTCTGCAGCATAAGCCTACCTTTAGTGGCCCTCCCCAACCCTTTAGCCTGTGTTTGATTTACAGGCCAAGAGGAGGAGGTTTGGGATCCTCTTCCTAAGGGATGAGATCCATAAATGGTGGGATACGAGATCCATAAGGAGAGGGAATTAGCTCAATGATGAGAGGGATCGGGCTTGAGTAAGGAATAATTTGAAGCTTTTAGTTAGGAACGATTTGACTAACAAATCTTCTAGACTTTAATTTTTAATTTTTACTTGCGTTGAGTCATGTGCGCAGTCCATAGTGTAGGAAATAACGCACTTTTGCACTGACTTTAATGGTCAAGTCTACATATGTCCAAAAATTGGCTAAGGAATTACGCAGGCAATCAAAAATAGCTTTTTGGGCATTGTAATCTAAAAAATCCATTCTCTTTGGGATTGTTTAGGTTCTCACGTTGTAGGGGATTCTTTGGAACACTTTGATAGATGGCGAAAGATACAAACTAGTGGTCATTTGCCTGATGCGACAAAATAATGTGTAAGAGAGGGAGCGAGTGAGCCTGGCCTCGGTGCAATTTTTTTTTTTTAATTCTTTTATTTTAAAAAAAAATATTTCTTTTAATAAATGTAATCTTTTTTTTATGGAGTAGGGTTTTTTTGACATCCCAAAGGAACCTAGCATCTTTCCTAACACGTAAATAATAACAAAATTATAGGGGTTTACGACGTGTCCTCCTTGCCATAAACTAGTCATTTCAATGGGATTCCTAGAATCGGCCTTGGGCACCCAGGTCCCATGGGTCACGAGCTTGGGCGACCACCCCTGCCCAAGTCCACGATCCACGGGGCATTGGTGCCTAATGTCGATTCCTGATTCAGGTGTTCATTTTTAATTTTTATTCATAATTTCATAGTTGAAATATGTTGAAAACTTTAGGTTTTTTAATTCCATGGTTGAAAATTTGTCAAAAATTTAAGGTTTTTTTGAGTTTTGATATTTTATCTTTAATGCTATGGCTGAAAACAATTAGAATTTTAGTGTTTTTAAATGTCATGATATTTTGTCTTTAATGATATTGATGAAAATGGTTGAAATTTTAAGGTTTTTTTGGGTCCCATTATTTTATCTTTAACACTATTTCTAAAAAATGTTGAAATTGTACAAAAAATTTTCTTTTTTTAATTTTAGTGTGAAATGGAAATTTTTTGTGAGAGGAAATTTCGGTGTTTTTTATGTCAATATTTCTTTGGAGGGTTTAAAAAGTTGAGACAAAAAAATTTGAATTTTTGATATTGAAATCACATTTTAAATATTTTTGACTTTTTAATATATCTTTATATTAGAGAAGAATTAGATAAAAATAAGTTTTGAATATTTAGTTTTTAAACATGTATTAATTAAAAAAAAATTATATAATATTTGAAATTAAAGAAGAATTTAGTTTTTAATTTTTAAATGTATATTATTTATAAAAATCCAGAGAAAGATGTAGTTTTGAGCAGAAAGATTAATAAACAAATGTTATTATAATTTTGATTATTGAATTTTAATTTTAAAATTGTTTATATTAATAAAAATTATTAAAAAAATATTTAAATTTAAAAAAAAATAATAAAAAATAGTGAAGTTATAAAAAAATATTTAAGATTGTATTGAATTAAAAATTTCGATTACAAATTTTTAACGTATCTTATCTTATCTTTATCAAATTCAAATTTAGTAACTATGATAAAATGTGCACCTGAGAAATATTAAACAATTTAATTCCGTGTTTTAAGAAACACACGTACGTAGAACTTGATATACCCACTGATATTTAAGAAAAAATTGATTCCTTTGCGGGATAATATTCAGTCAACTTGCACTTTATTTGATTTTGTGTAGAATCCAATTCTATCATAACTGCATAGATGTACTCATTTCTTTCGTCCACGCTTGCATTTATTTAATTTTACCTAGGGTTAGGGTTGTCATTTACTAATCTCCTGTACCTATAAAGCAGGTAGCGGATGGCAGGCAGGAGATCCGGGCGCCGGATGGCAGGCAGAGTAGAGGGGAAAACAAATACAACAAATACAGTTAGTTAGTTTAAAAATGATAGGATGATAACTGTGAAGCTTCCAGTGAGTGAGTGATAAGCTTCCAGTAAGTGACTGACATTGGGCTCCTTGAGATCCGCTTTCATCGCTCATGTCTACGCTATATCGTTACTTCCACCGCACTTTGCTTCTTTCATGGCTCGTCATCACCATTTATATATCTCTCTTTATGGGCTTATGAAAGCGAAATTGCCTTTTTGGGATAATAGAATGTAGGTGGCCAAATAGTTTGGTGGGGAAGTTATTGGAAAATGTAATTTTTACTGCAACTTGAAAGATGTTTTGGTAGTCCAATTCTGCGTATATTGTAGGGAATGAACAAGAGAAGCAGTGCTGGTCTGTAACGGTTCAAAGAATCCATGGACCGGCAAGCGCAGGGGCTCTAGGGTATGCAGCAAAGTTGATTTCGTAGAGCCAAGGAGGGTATGCAGCAAAGTCAAATTTTCTTTTAGAATATTTAAAAATATAACATCTGCATAGATAGTCCAAACCCTTCCGTCCGTTCCATTCACCTGGTTTATTCTTCAGGGGAATCGTGAGGGTTCACTTTTTTGGGAATTGTTTTTATGTGGATTTATTTTATTTTTATTTTTCGGTTGTGGTTTCGGTGACGTTATATTTACAGAAAAATTTAGGTGCATCGATCTAAAGGGAATCTAGTCCCACGGTCCATTAACAAAGCCTAATTCCAACGACTTCACAGAAAATGGACCCTGTAGACCTCTGATGAGAAGAAACTGATTTTAACCAACTAAATTAACTCTTGAAACTATGTTTATCAAATAAATCATAAATTTTGATTCTCATTCTTTTCCGTTATCTGGAGGTAAGTTCAGATAAATGGTGTGTACGTAAGCACTTGGACCTTCTGTTCCCTTCATTCATTTGAGGTTATCTGAATTACAGCTAAGGTTAGGTTAATGGCGTGGACGTAAGAGTTTGGACTATCATTATGGATTGTATGTTTTTAAATATTCCAGAGGGGAATTTTAGAGAATACCTGCACTTCCAGCGATACCAGTCAGATCCAACTTGCACTCCCTGCAAACATGAATCTCAAATCTCGAATCTCAAATCTCGAAGGCAACATCTCAACGGTAACGGAGTAGACTGCTATATATGTTATTGTTTATATATGACTGCTATATATGTTATTGTTTATGTATTAGAATGTATTAGAATTGTATCATTGGAGTGTTTTAAAGATATTTATTTTTAGAAATCAAATTCATATATAATTTGTCAAAAAAAAACTATAATCTTGATTCCGCCGCCTTGGCTTTCTCTTACATTGCAATGTTGTCAATCAGAAACCCAAATTTTAAAATGCCGAGAAAAATGAAAGGACCTGTTTTGTCAATTCTGAACATTGTTTCGGAAATTCTGTTGAAGGTTTGTTGTATTAAATATTGAATATTGGAAGGAGGTCGAAGATGGTATCGATTCTAATTCAGTCATGCACCGACAATGCGAGAACTTCACCAAAGCTAGTGCCCTTAAAAAGTTAATTGCATTTAAATATCTTTATTTTGATGTAGCGAAACTTATCAGAGGTTATTTAGTTTAAAAAAATATTAGAGTTGGTTAAAAGATTTTAGATTAAGTGGTTTGTCTAATAATTAGTTATTTTAATTTTATAGGTTTAAGTTTTTGGTGGAGATTTTTTGTAATTAGTATATTTTCTGGAATTTATGAAATAGTTGTATCTAATGTAATATTGGAGATGGAAGTTATCAATTTTTCAAAAAAAATAGAAATAAAATTATGTGAAGTTTAATTTTATTTAGATTTTAAATTATGTTTTGGGTTATGAACTTAAATTAGTAAGTTTATGTGAGACTAAACAATAATGTGTAAATTGTTTATAGAGGTTTGAATGGAAAGCCATTGCAAGTTTTGTTAGGGCGTTTATGAATGAAAGAATGAATTCTTTATTGCAATAGATTATTGGTTCAACTCTTGGCGAATAATCTCACTATCTTAATTTTATATAAAAATAAATAAAATAACATATATATTAATTAATTTATATGGGTTAAGTTATGAGGTGTAAATTATTTAATTTACATCGGATTAAATTAAACCAACCTAGATTCATTTTCAATCTTGATCTTCCAAGCATTTAGGGGAATCAAATCTCTTGAGATATACATTTTTTTAAAGTAAACCAAAAAATTTGATCCCTCTCAACCCTTTAGTAAACCAAAAATTAAAAATAAATCTCTTATTAATAGAAACATAAAATATTTATTTTAGAATATTCACCCATTTATCCTATATATATAATCTATAATTTGGTTCACCATTCACCCTCAATATAAATTGGTACATGATAAGATGTATTAAATTCCCATAATTTTTTAGTTTCTTGAAATAATTTGTGTCCTTGCTTAATTTATTTTAAATATTATCATTTTTATTTATGATGCATTAAATTCTTATCATTTTTTAATTGCTTAAACCAAATGTTTCCAAACGATGTTTTTATGTCTTTGTTTGACATAATTTATCTGAGAGGGGCTATCAATTTTTCATAAATATCATTATTTTTGAATTGAGATTTTTGTGATCCATATCAAGCTTATGAGAGATTTTTCGGAGTAAATCACATGATATTTCATTTGTCGACATGTTTCGAACCAACCAGTGTGATTCATCATCAGGACAAGTTAAGAATCAAATCTAGATTGCATGTTAAATAGACAGAGTAGAACATCCAAGGGCTATAATTTTTTACCAAGCAATGACTCTATTGACTAGCTAACGACTATATTTGACTAGGAAATGGCTAGTTGGACTGGACTCAGGGAAAAGGGAACATAACTATATTTAATTAAAAATTAAAAATTAAAATAAGTTAAAGTTATGGATTTAAATAATTATTAAATTAATAGTTAGTTATACTATTATTAAATTAAAAGTTAATTGGATATATGAATTTACATAAAAGGTATTAACAATTCAATATTTATTTTAATTTTAATTTTATATATGTATATATAATATTAGAATAAATTTATTTAAGTATTATATAGTAAGAATAAAAATTTATTTAATTGTTAAATTATTTAATCTTTTTAATTATAAATTAATAAAAACATATTATCATAGATCGATTTCAATATCAAAGAAATTATTTTTCTTTATTAATTAAGTTAAAATTTAGTATATAACTAATAGCTTAAACTAAATGTTATTAAAGTATCTTGTACTATATAAACAACCCACCAAAGAGGATCAAAGAACAAAGGTAAAAGAGAGACGGTTAAAGGATAATAAGGGGAACTAACTTATAAGAAAACTAGAACAAGCTCTAAAAAGGAGGGCAGGAAGTGAAGAACAGGACTAGGAAGTGAGGGCTAGGATCCAACAACTACTGATCTTTCAACCATCTTCTCTATTGAGATTGCTTGGCATTTTCTCAATCTAAAGGGCTTCCCTAAATTTACTGTGATGGAACTGAGAAACTCTAGCAATAACACTGGCCTCTTTGATAGAAACATGATGTTTGGGTTTCTCCACATGCTCTGCTAAAGTGGAAGACTTGGTTCTCCTATGCTTAAGATCAGTCGCGTGCTCACTAATCCTCTGATTAATGGAGCGTCCAATCTCACCAATATAGAGGGTGCCATAGGAACAAGAAATAATATAGACCCCTTTCATGTCCTTAGGGTCGATAAATATATTTCTTTTTATTAAAATAAATATAATATATTTAGATTAAATTAAATTGTATTAATAAAAATTATATGTACAAGTCTATGAGATGTTTAATTGGTAATTATTATTTTAAAAAGTATTATTTAAGTCATGAAATTCAAGATTTGAATCTCCTATATGTTAAACCAATAAAAGAGTCTAAATAAATTATATGATTAATATAACTACGAATTATTTGATTCAAATTTTTAAGTTATGTAATTTAATTTATTTAATAATAAAAAATGTAACCAAAAAAAAATTACGACATGGGAGTACGAAATGAAAATAAACATTTTCATGTAGATTTATTTTGAAACATAATTTGAATAAAATAAGCAAAGTAAACATTAAACCCAATCTTTAAGTATACAATGTAATTAAGCATACTCGTTATGTTGTGTAGAGTAAATAAGAAAAGTAAGCATAACACCCAATATTTAAGTATACAATGCAATTAAGCATACTCGTTCTATTGTGTAGAGTAAGGAAAGGTTCCTGACCTTCCTTAGAATCTCTTGGATGATCAAAGATGTCACAGATTTGATCCCTAAGAGAGAAGTGGATTTTACAACCCCATGCTATTCTTGCAACTCTTAGTTGCTCACTTTACATACAAGAGAAAGTGTCAATTGTTCCCTTGAAATGAGGATGTTCACTTTTACTTCAAGTATTCTTATGGACGTGCAGACCAAACACTTCATAACCTTCTTCCTTCAAGTGAGGCACATGTTAGACATAGTGCTTATGTCATCTGAGACATCTTCATGCCCAACTGTCATGCCAACAATTAATTCTTCTAGCACTACTTTAATACCACTTCAATTCACATAATGCACCATCTTTTGAGGTTGTATCATAAAAATATAGTGGCTTCCACCACCATGCATTATCCAACATTTTGGTAGCATTTCTATAAATTGTACTTGCTAACAATGTTAATACTCTTCATCAAGCTCAAGGAATTTTCACCTTGCACTTGCTGATTTTTTTTTAACACATCTATCCTTCAGCACATCTTATTATGGTATTCCACCAAGAAAGAGTACTAAAATGAACACCTCAGTTAGATCTATCATTGTCACATTGTAGGCTATGTGTCCATGTTTTGTAAAACTCAACCACTTAAATTTCAAACAATAATAAAATAAGGGTTCCTTTTGCTTTCTAATGACAAAAGGTATCATAAGATCCACCAATAAAATATTGTTGCCATGTGTCTGAACATCAACTTTGCACCTCTATTCTATGCTATTGGAAATGGTATCAACCTTAATTTTTGTGACCAAGAAAAAATTGTTATGGCAAGTATATCCTCTATGTTTTACCTCTTGGATTTTTTTCTTCTATTAATTCAACATGTGGGAAGGATTAAGGTATATGATTTTAAATATACGTTAAAGTTGTGTAAGCTTATTCTTACATGTACAATTTGGTGGCTTATAAAGGATGGGAATTTGTTGCTATTAGAGAGAAATCAAAGGTTGTAGAGAAAGCATAGAGGCTGAGTGAGAGAAAACTCATTTTCCGACATGTAATTGCTTATTACTATTTATAGATGACCCATAGATTTGCATACTAGGCCTTACTAGAGGAAAATATGCAATGAGATATTATTTCTTGTACCAAAGCACTTACTACAATGAGATGCTCAAGGGATTGTTTACGAAATAAAGGAAATACTATGCTTGAGTTGTAATTGGTTGAGATAAAGAGGCCCATTGTTAATTGAGGGTTAGTTGAGATGATCAAAGTACCTTGTGGCCTAAGAACTGGTTGGAAACTAATGTGGGATGGGTTGCTAAAAAAATGATGCTAGTAACTTCCCTTCAGCGTTGTGGTCTCATATCTCGATTTAGGGATGGTTTTTATAGAAAATGCCTATAATTGGGAGGTGAATCATTCCTTTGTGTATGGTTTGGGGCACACATTATTGAAAAAATATGAGTGTTCATGATTATGTTGTGTGGCTTGTTTTTCCACTAAATTCATTGAATTATTTTAGTTATATGAATTTTGTTGATGGAATTGTTTGTATGGATAAGAATATCTATTATTAAGATATTTTATAAATTTTAACTCACCTTCCATTATGATATATGTATGTAATGCAAATTTGCTTATAAATTCACATTAAATTAATGCTAGAATAGTATGATAAGAAAATTTTCCTTAACTAAAAAATATTAATATTTTCGCTTTTTGTAAATCTAACTAGTATAATACAAAAGATGGTTAATTTAAGTACTCCACTCATTAAAGGAAAATCATTTGAGCATGTTACAGATTTTTATTTGATCCTATATCTATAATAACTAAGCAATCAGCATAGCTCCTAAACTCCAATAACCTTCATCAATTTATTTTATTAAGAATTAATATATTAAGTCAGAGATGTGATGTATGGAAATATTAGTGAATCCATACCACACATGTTTAGCTCATATTTATTAAAACTTAATGATTAATTTGCATAAGAAATACCAAATTTGACTTGATTCTTCCCTTATCCAAAAATAAATATTTTATTAATAAATTGAAATATATATATATATATATATATATATATATATATATATATATATATATATATATATATACTTTGTGCATATAAACTTATAAACACCTTTTACGTAAATATATACAAAAACATACTCTCCATTCGTGTCATTCCTTAAATATCTCAACTCTCCATTCATGTCATCCTTGAAATCTCTCATGTATTGTAAACTCAATCTTTAATGTCATCTTTTAAATCTCTCATGAATCTATGAACTCAATCTTTAGATAACAAGGTATTTAATTTTATTTTAACCGACCTTTATTTTCCAACCTAAAGAATAAAGAGATAAGTTAGCCCACCTTTATTTTCTGACATCAAGCATAAAGAGATAAGGTGGTACTTATAAAAATATATATTTGTATTTAAAAAAAAATAAAAAAATATTGGCGTTAAATATGATTGCAAAATTCTTATGCTCTAATGTAAATATAATAACCACCCTTGACACTTTATTGGGACACTCGAGAGCACAAACATTAGCCTAAGAAACTTGTGGGTAGCATTACTATGATTCTAGTACACTCTTATCCTCTATTTTGGTTGTAGCAAACTCATGTCTTGGTGCTTTTGTTGCAGCAGAATCATGTCTTCATTAGAAATTAGTGCATGGGAATTATGAGAGAATGGGTTCTCGAATGTATTTATATCACGATGGAATACATGTACTAATTTGTTTCTTTGACTTTTATATTTTTTAGTGTCTGCCTTGCTAGAGACTATAACATTTATCTTGTAGTCAAAGTGTATTGAATTTTCATTATTTTACTGTGTTTTTGCAATTTTAACTAAAATTTCATGAAAACGTGGAATACTTGTATTTTTTGTAGATTCAAAAATAATTTTGCAATTTTCTAGAAATCTTATTTCTAATTTTCAATTGGTTGAGCGAGCTCTAATGGGATACAATTCCCCTAGGGGAGGGTGTTTTGTTTTCCATTTTTTTTCAAGATTGACAAATAATTTAAAAAGAAAAAAAAACTAATTTTCTGAGTGGCTATTTCATTGGTGAGTGCTATGGCATTAACACTGTTACACGTGACCCAACTTTGGTTGACACTACTAATGCTATGCTCAATGTTGCATGTACCTTACATGGGAGGGTGGGGTTGTTGATACATTGTGTGTTAAAAAATATATTAGATTTGCAAAGTAAAGGCAAGCCCACTACAATTTACTTAAAAAAAAATGTTTTGCCAATTAAAATGCATTTAAAAACATTTAAATATTTTTTCCAAACTACTATGCATTTGGTTGTCGTATACAATGGTTCATTATGATAGCTCTTATGCAGAAATTTCCATGTTTGGAAAGCTCCGCACATTAGAAATTGAATATTATATTGTTTGAGATGGATATATTTTGCAATTTATCAAATTGTTTGAAAGCTTCTAGTGTGCATCCAATTCGAAGAGTGAGGTTATCTATAATAGTGCAATCTTCTCTATTGTTGAACTTCTTCGCACAAGAGTTTTGTGCAGCTTGCATTCTCCTCAGGACTATTTGAGTCTCTTTGACAAAACCTATGACAAATTGTGTCATTCTCCAAATGAGCTAAAACGTAGGTTTATGATTAGTAGAGATTATTTAATCTCATGGCCCAACTAAAGTGTAATAGATTAATAAAGTTTGGGTTGTCAACCTATTGTCTATGTAACTAATGAGATGAAATGAACGGGCTCGTGTTTATGATACCTAAAGCAATCTAGTCATAATTATAGCTTACATATCGATCACATATAATCTTGATCTTTAATAGACTATTTACAAGTTATATCATACTAAAAAAAAAATCTTCAAGCTTCACATGGACATGTTCACGTTTCACATCCTTTTAATTTAAACTATAAATAAAGTGAAACATATCTCCCGCACCCCATGGGCCCTGTGATCCTAAGGTTGATTCCTAGAATTGACCCTCAGGTCCACGGTCCACAGGCCCTAGGCGACCAAGATCGATTCTAGGAATCAACCTTGGGCGCTCAGAGCTTAGGTGGGGGGCAGGGGCAGGCGATTCGCCCCCACCTAGGCTTGTGGCCCATGAGCCTTAGGTGTCAAACACTAATTATTGTAAGGACCACGTAGGGCCTGTGGGCCGCGGGCCTAGGCGAGGGGCGACTAGCCCACCCCTGACCAAGTTTGTGGCCCACAGGCCCTGAGTGCCTAAGGTGGATTCCGTGAATTGGGCCTGGGTAACGACCCCCACTGACAGTCATAGCCCACATACGATGTGCGTTGAATGCTAATTCTCTGAATCGACCTTGGGTGCCCAGGGCTCATGGGCCGCAGCCTTCGGTAACTACCCTCCCTGAGGGTCACATCCCACATACCATGGGCGTCAAATGCAGATTCTCGGAATTGACCTTGGGCGCCTAGGGCTTGTGCGCCACAGGCCTGGGTGCATGTTAGGTGGACTAATCCATCTTGTGGACAAGATGGATCTCCCTAGATCTCAAATGAAACCTAGTAACAAATAAGAATATAATTTTTACCTTTCCTTAGCTTATGATTGATTGAAACAAGTAATATGTGAAGAATCACTTACTGATTTAACAAAGTGTCTGTTCAAGTCCTTTCAGTGCCTTCCACAATCGTCTTCTTCCCACTTCTTTAGAGGTCATTCAAGTGCTTTCCACAACTTCTCCATGATGTTCTAAATGAGATCTGCATAGATAGAAACAGACAAAGGATCAGAATATATAGAATATACAATTAAAGGTAAATGAAGCTTTTAACTCAACATACATCAAAAATTAAATTAATAATCAGTAATAAACTATGTGGGTGATCAAGGAATCTAACGAATAATATCATAATATACATGATTAGGAAAGAATGATTGATTTTTATTGAATTAAAAGGAGAACAAGATTACAACCTAATTTACTTGATGTCACAAGCCTCTTCCCATGATCTCCAACCTTCTCCTTGGATGGCAAGCCTTTTAGCCCCATTTATGTAGCATAATCCTACCTTTAGTGGTCCTCCCTAACCCTCTCACATGTGTTTAATTTATAGGCCAAGAGGAGGAGGTTTGGGATCCTCTTCCTAAGGGATAAGATCTAGAAATGGTGGGATAGGGGATTCATAAAGAGAGGGAATTATATCCATGATGAGAGGGATCAGGCTTGAGTAAGCATCAATTCAAAGATTTTAGTTGGGAAATATTCGACTAACAAATCTTCTAGATTTTATTTTTTATTTTTTACTTGTGTTGAGTCATGTGCGCAGTCCACAGTGTAAGACAGAGTGCACTTTTGATGGTCAATTCTGTGTATGCGTAGAAACTAGATAGGGACCTACATAGGAAATCACAAAAAGTTTTTTGGGCCTTGTAATTCATAAATTCCATTCTCTTTGGGATTGCTTATGTTATGGCCTTGCACGGGGATGCATTCAAACACTTTGATGGATGGAAAAAGATCTAGACTGATGGTCATTTTCCTAATGCGACAAAATTACATGTAATATATTGCCCCCTAAAGTGCAAAGTCAGAAAAGGTGTTTGAGGGTTAAAGTGTTTTCACATGCCAAGGTTTAGATTAGAGACCGTGATTGGAGACCTGAAACAATCAATCAAAAGTTACAATGTAATATATAATCACATTGAGGTATGCATTCCCATACTCAGAGCATAAATGTCTCAAATAATCAGTACAAAAATACATTTAAAGATCCATGTCAACAAACGACATAGCATGGACGCAACCATAAATGGATCTATGTTTACAATCATGAATATTTAATAACTGCACCCAACTTGGATGGATGAAATTAGATCCAAGGTATTGATCCCCATCTCTCGATCCATAGGATGAATCTAACCATGCAGGTGGATGTCTTGAAGTCAAATATGGTAGAAACTATTTGATTACCAGTCAATGATGTAAACCGTTAACAAGTGTGAGAGAAAATACACCAATATTGACTATGGATCTTAAGGTACTTTAATACAATTTATGAATTATGATTAAATGTCTTGAAGTCATACACTCATAGAATCATTTGATTGGAGCTCAATGATGAGAACCTATCGCCGGAGGTGAGAAACTTGTCACTAAGGCATGCAGGCTCCAAGGTACTGAAAGGGGGTTTCTAAGTCAACTTCCTGGATAATGAGTTGATGTCCATAGGAAGTGACCCATCGTAGGAGGACCTTAATGTATCCCCCATAAACAACAAAGAATGGATATTAAGTTTTGAAGAACAAAATGGATTGATTCAGGACTGACTCAGGGATGAGCGACGTGATTAAAGGTTAAGATTTGTGAGATAATTTTAACTGAGGTTGGACTTCTCTTGAACATATTGGAGACAAGACATTTCAACTTAGTAGCATTTGACTCAAAAATAGGACCATAAACTAGTTTGAATACTTTCAATGAGGTATGACTAATTCAGAGGAAAATAAATTTACAAACCCATACACAAAGGTGATAGAGTGTCATGTTCAAGAGCGACATACTGTCTTCTTACAATACAAAACAAATGTTCTTTCCCAATTTCCCCCCACCATTACTAGAAATTACTTCTTTATTTTTACACAATCTTGAGGAGGATAACATATGCCTATCCTGTAAGCTCATCATTGAGATGAGTCCTTCAGAGTATTTTTAATTAATCTTAGGAAGGAGTGGTTCAGTCTCGTCGTGATTGATGAGTAATACACTGTTTAGGTTTAACGAATCCAGCGAAGGGGTAACTCGGTGTCATTTTAATATTTAAAGAGTTTGAAAAGACACAAAAAGGAAACTCATGCAGTTCCTTCAACCTAAAATTTTAAAAAGCAGGAAGAAAGTAAAGATCGGTGTTTTTCATCTTTGGGGAGTCAGGAGAAAAACATAAGTAAAATCAGAAATGTTTTTTTTTGTAAAATTAGTCTCTCAAGCCTGGAAAAGGGTAAAATGATGTCGGAGAGAACTCTTTTGACCATGATTAGTCAAATTATACATTTTTTCATAAATAGTCCACATGATCTGTAAAAGGGGTAAATTTATATCAAGTAGACATTTTTTAGGTTTTTTTTAACGATTTCGAAGAAAACAAGCATACTCGACAATCTTTTCATATTTCAACAGTCAGAAAAGAGCTTAAAGATAACTCTATGGTTTCAATTTTTTGTATGTTTTAATAAGTCCGAAAAAGTGATAAAAGCTTACTTGTTATCACCAACTTTCAATTTAATTAATAAGTAGCAAAAGACAGAAATAACTCGATATTTTCATGTACATTTTATGAGCATGAAGAGATAGAAAAAGATGCTTGAGATTTTCATGAGTTTAACGAGCCTTGAAAATAATAACCAAAATGGACTCATAAATAGTTTTCATTTTATGCAAACTTGAAACACAAAAAAGCTATGCTTGAGAGTGGTTTCATTTTTACACATGCTTGAAACAAAGAGGTAGCTGTGCTTGAGATAAGTTTTAATGCCCCCCCACATAGTGACAAAGGCACATGAACCCAAGCTTCATTTTATTTTCCTAAGTAAACTATTGGTTACTAATAGGCAGATGAAATTAAGGTTCATTTACGAGATCAAATGAAAGACTCAACACAACATTTACGACATCTAGTCAAAGAATCGACTCAATTAGGGGAGGATTCGTTTCATTTTTTAATGAGATTTACACAGGAAAATAACTATTCTCATGGAACCTTGTTTCATTTTTTAACGAGCTTGACACAAGAAAAGGAACTATGCTCATGGAACTTGTTTCATTTTTTAATGAGGTTGACACAGTAAAAGAACCATCCTCACAGGACTTGTTTCATTATCTAACTAGGTTGATACAGTAAGAGAACAATCCTCATATCACATTACTTCATTTTTTAATGAGATTGATACAAGAAAAATAACTATGCTCATGCGTTGTTTCATGTTTATGCGAGCTTGAAACATAGAGGAAACTATGCTCGTAAGAACTCGTTTCACTTTTTAACGAGGTTGACACAGTAAAAGAACTATCCTTATAGGGACTTGTTTCATTTTTTAATGATGTTGACATAGTAAAAGAACCATCCTCATAGGTACCTGTTTCATTTTTTAACGAGTTTGTCACAGTAAAAGAAATATCCACATAGGAACTTGTGTCATTTTTTAAGGTTGACAGAGTAAAAGAACCATCTACATGGTGTATCGGATCATGGCTTCCATTTGGAAGAAACACATGCCAAGGGACACTTACCAATCATGGCTTCCAAGAGATCTTCACCAACAGGAAGAATATATCTCTAGAAAGAGCACATGTGAAGAGAATTAAAATTCCTGCATGGAGTACACCATGTCAGTTACTAGATCTAAGTCAAAATAAGTCGAGAAAATAGTGAGAGGCTCGCTTGCATCAGTAACCGAAAAAATGGGACAATTTTCCACATAATTAACCTGTGGTGGGGTAGGTACCACTTCCATATAAGGAACATTCAGGGATGTCAGATGATTGTTATTCAAATAAAGATCATTGAATGAAAGATGGTAAATAGTCATAATGTTTCTAGTGTGAGGGAAATACATCACATGAGAGAGTGTTGATATGACAACTTTCATGGAATAGACATAGTCTCTCCCAAGGAGAAAATTTAAATCCAAGGGGGCCTTGGACTACCATAAGATCAATACATATAACTTTTCCTTCGAGAGTAATAGGTAACTTAGGAAGGATCCCTAAATCCTTGCTAATGGTTTTGTTAAAATCTAAAATATTATGTGTAACAGACACAAGCTGAGGGGAACCCAAAGATTTCCAAGCGGTTGAGGATAAAATACTAACAGAAGCACCTTCATCGATGTTTGTGCAACACATATTCTTACCATATGCTTTCACAATGATTTGGAAAGGGGTGGAAGAAGGATGATGAGGCTCTGTCATTCTACTCCAATCAAAGGAAATAGCCTCATTAATTGGAGGGGGTTTAATGTAAACAGATGAAATTCCCCCATGTCTAGAATAATATGAGGTAACAAGAAGAACCTGAGCGGTATTAAGTTCACTCTCTATAGGGAGAGTGGAATCAACCAAAGATGGAATTGATTCGACTACTTGATCAACCAATGGTTCATAAACTTGAGTGATATGCATTTCAATATCCAATGAAAGAGTGGGATTGATTGTACTTGGAATTAGATCAATCACTACGTCAACTAACAATCTTTGGGGAGAAAGTTTATGGTAACTAGTTGGAAATTGTCATTGTGAAACATTAAGTTTTTCCAACAATTTTGAGACTTCATCCATATGAGGGAAAATGTGACTATGATGAATCCCTTTGCATAACCTACAAGGAAACTTAACTTAACCCTTTTTCCCAGGAACCTCACAATCAATGGTCGATAGATCAACAGTAAGTTGATAAGAATTTTTTGACCATACTTCCAAGACCTTAGGAATACCAGGACAATTGATAAGGAAGCAGTCACCCTTACAAAGCTTTCAAGGGTATCTGGGCTTGTGAGTCATGTTGGAAGTTTCCTTAACATTACTAATACTTGCAACCATGGTTGGTTGGTATACTTCTTTCTTATGTTGCTTCTACTTATTCTTCCATTTCTTCTTCTTCTTAGTCATCTCGTTACTAGCCTCAAGACCTTTAACAAGCGAAGAGGAAAAAAGGCAGGAGGAAATGTTGGGTGAAGGAGGTAAAGGGTCAATATGAGGTTGGTAATGTTGAGATGGTGAACTCGATTGAGGAGAAAAATTTGGTTGAGGTGGAATAGTCTGGGTATTTTGGATTAAAGAAGCTGAAAAAACCACACATGTAAACCTATCATGAATCCAGGAAGTGAAAATGTATCCATATAAGGAGGGCCGTCATTTCCAAAACTAGGAAAAGGACTAGGATTCTCTTTAATGGGGATTCCTTGATCGGTAATTTCAGAAATTATTGCCATTAGATTCAACTCAAATAAATTTTATTAATAATTTTAAATAATATTCACAATCCACACCTAAGGTCTGTAAAAATTAAAAACAAGCAAATAACACACGCTAATAAATCTAATGAGTCAAACCATGCAAAACAAAATTTTCATAGTGAAATCACAAGTTGGTGATGGAATCCAATGTCGTGGAGATCAATGTAAAATGTGAATAAAAATAGTGTGGGTGGAACCAGTTACTCCGACAGCCTGCTTAATGAACACGATCTAGTGCAAATAACTTCACTTATTCTATCTTGAGTTAAGAATACCCTCCAAAAAGGTCCATTTGAGCTTAGACAATGTTTGTTCAAGGCACAACATAGATTCCCCTTCCTCGTGACCTTGGGTAATAGTCCTAAGATTATGGTCTCTAAGGTTACCACATAAGACCATTTAACGTTGGGGGACAATCGTAGATCGAACGTACACGCAAGGGAAGAGTAACAAAGCTCAATCCCCTTTAAACTTCGCCAACATGGTAAATTTGAGGTTTACTTCCAAGTGGCTCCCAAGAACCTTTTGACATAATTTGTAATACGTGCAAATCACACTAACGTAACCAATGAAGTGGGGTTGATCACTCCACTCGATCCAATATGATATTGTTCTTAACTCCTTTGTAAGGGGAGCTTCCCAGAGCCAAAAATAAATGGATTTACTCCCTATCACAAGATTCTAGTGTTTGTTTGCAGCGTTGGAATGTTAACTCACTTCTGTATTCCAAATACCTACAACATGATCTAATGTAGGTGGAACACCTCCCAAAATAATAAAAATTCTAAATTGATTTTATTAGTGTTGTTTTTTAAAGTTGTTAGTTACTCAATGGGTAAATGGATGTGAAACTAATGGTGTTATGACTTTACTCAAAACTTTAATGCAATCGAACATGATATTGTGATCTTTTCATTTTTGATGAATTCTAGCTAAAGTAAGGAGAGAGGTTCTTCTTTAAAATATCAACTCAAGAATGCACCACTTCTAATTTCCAATGCAATTCAAAGCCCTAATTTCCCAAGCATGCAATGTAATCTATGCACAATTTGCTTGAAAAATATGCAAATTTAATCTATGCACAATTTCCATTCATGTTATGAAAATGAGAATTCGAACTATGCAAATATAATCTGTGCAAGAGAATTCTTCAAAACAAACACAAGATGATTCGAAATCAATGAAAGAACAATAAGACTATTTTCCTTCTCCAATGTAACTAAATAAGAAATCAAGTGTAAGTAAAGGAAATTTGGTGAAAATTCAAAATATCAAAATTAATGACACTCAAAGGCGATTAACCCTAAGACACAGTTCAAAAACTCAAGGCGATTGAGGTGGGAATTTAAAAAAAAAGAAAGCAAAAACATGCAAATATTGTTAACAAACTCGAACAAACCTCTAAGTAATGACGAAAGGAAATAAAATTAAGAATTTCTCAGAAATAAAATTCAGAACACTTAATGAAATTGACAGGGAATCTCTGAAGGTGTAAACAAGTGTAATAAAGCATAAAAAAAAAAGTTCTTGGACTTAGTGAAAGGAAAAGTTAAATTTAAAAAAAAAAACAGGTATGTGCATAGGCAAAAGTTTAATCCAACGTGCATACACATTATTTCTAAAGGTTTGGTGCATAGATATATGCTCTATTGCTAAAGATAAAATGCGCACCTTGGGAAATTTTTTAGAAAAAATAAAAATAAACCAAACAAGTCACAAAATCCAATATTTTGATATCTTTCAGACACACAAACAGGGATTTAAGAAAAGGTTCAAAAATCAAAACAAGGAGATGATGAAGAATGAGACATTCCCTAGTATGGTCATCAATTTCCTAGGCAGACGAATCCTTCTTGCAGACAAGATGGATCTCTCTAGATCTAAAATGAAACCTTGTAACAAACAAGAAGAGAATTGCTACCTTTCCTTAGCTTATGATTTATTGAAACAGGTAATATGTGAAGAATCACTTATGAATTTAACGAAGTGCCCGTTGAATTCCTTTCAGTTCCTTCCATAGTCAAATTCTCCTCAATGCTTTAGAGGTTGTTCCAGTGCTTTCGAAAGCTTCTCCATGATGTTCCAAATGAGATCTGCATAGACAAAAATGGAGAAAGGATCAAAGCATCTAGCATACACAATTAAAGGTAAATGAAGTTCTTAACTCATCATACATCATAAGTTGAATCAATAACCAGTTATAATCTATGTGAGTGATCAAGGAATATCGCAAATAATATCATAATATACATGAGTAGGAAAGAACAATTGATTTTTATTGAATTATAGGGAGAACAAGTTTAAAACCCAATTTCCTTGATGTCACAAGCCTCTTCCCATGATCTCCAACCTTCTCCTTGAATGAAAAGCCTTCTAAACTTATTTCTACAGTATAAGCCTACCTTTAGTGGCCCTCCCCAACCCTTTAGCATGTGTTTGATTTATAGGCCAAGAGGAGGAGGTTTGGGATCCTCTTCCTAAGGGATGAGATGCGTAAATGGTAGGATATTGGATCCATAAAGAGAGGGAATTAGCTCAATGATGAGAGGGATCAGTCTTGAGTAAGGAATACTTCGAAGCTTTTAGTTGGGAACGATTTGACTAACAAATCTTCTAGCCTTTAATTTTTAGTTTTTACTTGCGTTAAGTCATGTGCACAGTCCATAATGCAAGACATAATGCACTTTTGCACTGACTTTAATGGTCAAGTCTACATATGTGCAAAAATTGGCTAAGGAATTGCGTAGGCAATCAAAAATAGCTTTTTGGGCATTGTAATCCATAAAATCCATTCTCTTTGGGATTGTTTAGGTTCTCGCCTTGCAGGGGGATGCTTTGGAACACTTTGATGGATGGCGAAAGATCCAAACTAGTGGTCATTTGCCTGATGCGAAAAAATAACGTGTAAGAGAGGGGGCGAGTGAGCCTGACTTCGGTGCAAATTTTTTTTTTAATTCTTTTATTTTGAAAAAAACATATTTCTTTTAATAAATGTAATTTTTTTTTGATGGATTAGGGTTTTTTTGGCATCCCAAAGGAACCTAGCATCCTTCCTAACACGTAAATAACAACAAACTTAAGGGGGTTTTGCAATGTGTCCTCCTTGTTGTAAACCAGTCATTTCAGTGGGATTCCTGGAATTGGCCTTGGGCGCCCGGGTCCCATGGGTCACGGGCTTGGGCAACCACCCCTGCCCAGGTCCACGACCCACAGGGCGTTGGCGCCTAATGTCGATTCCCGATTCAGGTGTTCATTTTTAAATTTTTTTCAAATCATATAATTTATTCATAATTTCATAGTTGAAATATGTTGAAAACTTTAGGTTTTTTAATTCCATGGTTGAAAATTTGTCAAAATTTTAAGTTTTTTTTTTTTTTTAGTTCTGATATTTTATCTTTAATGCTATGGTTGAAAACAATTAGAAATTTAGTGTTTTTAAATGTCATGATATTTTGTCTTTACGATATTGATGAATTTTGTTGAAATTTTAAGGTTTTTTGGGTCCCATTATTTTATATTTAACAGTATTTCTAAAAAATGTTGAAATTGTACCCTAAAAAAAAAATATTCTACCTTCAATGCCATTCATTTTTAGTGTGTTTTTTTCATCATTTTTGCACAAAAAAATTTGTTTTTACTATCATTTTTAAAAATGTTGAAAACTTATCCTTAAAAAAAACATCGTTCCAGAATACACACTTTTCATTTTTGGGTTGTTTTTCATTTTTTTGGAGGATTTTTTGTTAGAGCTCTTGCTTTGAGTTTATAGTTCTCGTTTGAAAGTTTACATTGTTAAAAAATGCTCCCCCTGAATGTGTGATCCTCCATCACACCTAAACAATGCATGGCTTCCATAACTCAACATGTAGTTGCTCCATAAATCGTTAGTAACAACATAGCTAATCCAAATGATAAATAAACTGTGATAAATAAATTGGAATATAAATAGATTAGATAGAAAGAAAAATAACTTTAACATCATGTACTCCTCATGAACACATGCATCTCTAAAACTGTAGATCTTTCTTCTCATACACTTTCCCATATGGCTACACAATTAAAAATTTGTGTGCAACTCATAATGCAACCATATGCTCCCCCTGAGAGCACGCAAGCCTCAATTTTTGATGGGAGACCTTTGTTGTTCTTTTCTCCTCCATACTTTCATCTATTGATCCTTCTTCTTCTTATGTGGTTGGCCTTGCATATTCTCCTTTCTCTTATTAGATCTCCTGAAACACATGGGAAGCTTGCAGTCCTTGGCTTTATGACCAATATTATCACATACAAAACATCTGATGTGATAAAGGAAATGATGAGGAATAGGTTGATATCTTCTGATGAACCAATTTTTATTCCTTGTATGTGCCCTCCAATCAATATCCCTATGGCCAAAATCATTTCATGAGAAACAATAACTATAAAATGGACTATTATACCTTACGGATGGAGATCTTCTTTGCATGCATGCTTGATGTGGCTTCTTCTTTGGTTGTTCCTTGTGTTGAGAAGATTTTATCTCATCATTACTGCAAATTGCTGCTATGTGTCCACAAACTCCAAAATTATAACACTTTCCAATTCTATTCTTCTTCTTGGACCTCCTTATGTTGTTTTACTGCTTCTTGCATGGTTGATGGTCTTTATTAGTTTTGTTGCAACTAGGTTCTCCAACAATTTTTTATTTGCTTTTGGATTCTTGAGCACTAATTTTGAACCTAGCCAATTATTCTGTTGTAGAAATTGCTTCACCCTTCAATTTCTAGCATTTATCCTCTAACTCCTTGTTTACATCCATGAGCCTTTGAATCTCTACATATAGTGTTATTATCTTGGATTTCTCATTATTTTTGCAACTAATGCTCGATATATCACAACAATCACTAGTGCCATCATCATCTTTTAAGGATGATTGATTTGTTACTGCAATGTAAGTATAATCCTTTGCATTTTCTCCATTTCTGAAAAATACAATTTTCCTCCAAGATACAAATTATGCAACTTGTCCAACATTTCGTTGCCAGTTTCACAATGCTTCACATACAAATTATTAGATCTCTAAATTCCATGAAAATTAATATCTTTATCTTTTTAATTAGAATCATATCTAACTCCATATTCTATGGACAACAAAATATTTTCATTAAGAGATAGAAAATAGGAATCCAACTTTGCTCTCCAAGTTGAAAATTTACCTTCATGAAGTATTGGAATACCTTGTTGATCCATTTTAGAAAATTTGCAAAAATTCTACAAAATAGCCAATATCCACTCTCCAATGATCAAGCTGCAATTGAGATCCCTGATCTGATACCAATTTTTGGAAACTACATCATGACTTGGGGGGGGGGGGGGGGGGGGGGTTGAATCAGTAGTGTGGCACTTTTAAAAGTTTTCTCCAATTAATTAATATTTAAGCATGCATAAACTGAAACAGACAACCATAGATCAGAGCATAAAATTGACAAGCAACCATAAAATCAATTGACATAATAGACACGAGTTTTTTTGGTGGAAAACCCTTCACCGACAAAAAAAAAACCACCCTATTGTTGTTGTGATGCTCAATTCTTTTATTAATTTGTTGAACACATTATACATGGATTACCTACACCCATAGCTAGAAGACTTAGCCTCTTTTACTGATCTAGGTGGATTTGGTGGCCACCCACCTATTCAACTTTGACCCCCACCATTGTTTCTTTTAGTTTTTCAATTTCCTTATTTGTAGCACAATTTACTATTTTTAGCAGTTTTTCGAGTCCTAAACTTGCAGAGCCGTTTTGAGGCCCTAAACAACGATTTTTTGGGGAAAATCAGGCCCAACATGGGAGTTCATTTGATGCTGGCCATTCAAAAGTTGTATTCCTCAGATATATATTTCTAACGAGGTATTATGTGCATCAAACATAGATCATATGCCAAAGTTACAACCCCGGGAAGTTGATGTACCAATTTACCCAAACGGGGCCAATAGTTTGGTGATTCATCTCATAGGGTTTGGTTTTTGGATGCTTAGGGTTTTCCATTGTATCTCAATAATAAATAGTCCTTTGAGCCTCATTGTAACACAGTTCAAAGGCATGTAGCCGCCACATCTCTTCTCAGAGATAAGCTACCATCATTCAAGCTAGTCTTATTTCCATTCTGTTTGTAAGCATATTTTAGTATTTGATATGAATGAAATGAAGTGTTATTTCTGCTGCATCTCTGTATTTATGGTTATATCTGTAATTTTTTGCATTCTTTTTTAAATATGGATCATCTACAGTATGCTGGCACTTGTCAGACAAAAAATTGTTTCTCTCATGGATGTACGAACTACCATCCGTAGAAGGCCACCACGATCAACGATCCTTGCCCGGTTACTCCTTAACTAACAATCAACTCTACAAACTCTGATTTGTTGGTACTATAACGACCAATGGGCCTCTCAGAGTTTCTACCGATCTATCCAACCACCATTGGATGGAGAAATCTCTTCCTTCTACTAAATCTTCCAATTCACTGTATACTATGAATCCTCCATGACTTCACTTCCTTCGTGCGAGCCTCATTTCATATATTTTAAGACTGGACTCCTAAAATTTGCTCAACACGAGTGTTGTAGCAACATAGCATCAAGGCACACAAATATGAATCAAAACTCCAAACATCAAATACTCCAAAAGTATAAATATAATCACCAATCACTACTCCAATCCACACATCATCTTCTCACTCACTACAAAAAACTAATGGCTGAAACATACTTCAACTCATTGCTACTACAATTGCAAACTGATTCAAAAAATCTACATGTACAACCCACACAACTTGCAAGATCTTCGAACACAAGATAGGCAGGAGATTTCATGTGGGTTCCAAAACGAGGGAAAAACGGATGGAGGCGAATACGGGATTTAGGGTTTCAGAGTTTTCTCTCAGGGCCGCCGCGGTCCCAAAGGAATTGCTCTGCTGCGGTCTGGTGGGACGTCTGGTCGATGGTTGCTATGGGCATCCTGGGCCTCATGGATCCTGGATCGAACCGGTCGATGGGAAAGAATCCAACGAAACGAACCAAAGTAAACTGAACTGATTTTTCGTCTTGGTGCAGAGGATCTCCTTCGCGGCGGCAACAGAAACATCATGGCCGGAGGCGCGACGAGGACCTAGGGTTTCGGTGGGAAAACTCTGCGCCGTCGAGGTTCTAAATGGCCTGATCCGTCTTGGATCGGCTAGATGCATGATCGCGGGAGATCTAGCGATCGATGCCTCACACAGTTTCTGGTCTGGATCGGCGGATGGGAAGGTCCTCTTCGAAACAAATCTCATCAAACGGCGTCTGGGGCGATCCTACTCATTTTTGCAGATGGTTTACTTCACGGCGGCTCACTGGCTGGAGGTTATCCTGGTCTGGTTTGATTCGGCTGTATTCAAGAACACATTGCATAGATATGGGAACTCTGTTTTGGAATACGATGAAAAGAGGAGCATGCCAGCTCTCAAGGCTCGTTTCGGTTCCCCCGGGCTTCTTTTGGCAGATTTAGGGCGGTCTTGTCAAAGCTGTAAAACAAGTATGTGGTGGAATAGGGATGCAGGTGCGCGGGGGAGTTGGGATATGGGCTATAAGGTCCCTATACCTTCGGCAGCGCAACAAATATTATCAAGGAACCAGAACAAGGCAGATATACCAGATCTGAAACAAATTTTTGTTAGATCAACAGACGGAAGGCACTTTTGCGTGCAGATCTGTGCAAGGATGACAGTATTGGATTTAAAAAAAGAGATACAGGTCAGACTGGGCATTCCAACTGCACCACAAAACCTATTATTCTCTGGGTTATGCATGCAGGATCAACACACCCTCCAGCATTACAGGGTTGTAAAAGATTCAACTGTTATTCTCAATCTTCGGCTGCGAGGTGGATCACAGGGATCTACATCAAAACCTACAGGATCCTACAGAGATGCAGCAAAGGGGACAGGAACTCAAAAGGGGAAAGAACATGCAAATGTAAATACCCTCCCAGGGCAGTATATCGTAGATGAAGCACCAGTAAGCCCATCCATTCTGCTGGATATCCCAGAGGTAAAGGGCATTTTCACAGATTTACAAAAAAATGCAATCATTTGTAGATTTAACGGCTTCTGGCCTAGATCGGATGCATTGTACCAATGGATACACATGACATGGACAAAAAACTGCCGGATTTAGCTATGTTCGAAAGGATTCTTCATAGTAGTCTTTCGAGTCGAAGAAGAGAGGGATAAAGTCCTCACCGAAGGACCATGGTTCTGGGGCAGTGCGGGATTATTTGTTACCCCTGGTTTCCGGAGTTTGATCCAAACTCCATGGTAGTAACAAAAATGCTGGTATGGGTAAGACTACATAATCTTCCGATGCATTTTTGGCACTTTTCTTCCCTAGCAGTCATAGGAAATGCTCTCGGAAGAATGTTAAAAATAGACACAGGGAGACATCTAAAAGGGATCTTTACATTTGCTAGAATTTGCGTCGAGGTAGATCTCAGCCAGGGATTACCAGAAAGCATCATCCTGAACTTCAACAATACACAATGGAAACAATCTTTGGACTATGAGAACACAGCATTCAGATGCAGGGGATGTCAATAAACAGGTCATTTGTTCATTTGTCTCGATGTCTGTGACCACGGGTGTCTCACCGGTGCTGGAAGCTGTCTCATCCATGTGGGAAGAAGACATTGGAGACGACATACCGAGAGGGGTACGAGGGGTACGGGGGGTATAATCAAGCTCCCAGATGGGATTCCAATCCTCTATGTAATCTTCGTCGCCCGGGGCACGTACATTGATAGGCTGGATACTCGGAACAATGGGAAGAGTACCGCTTACAACTGGTACCTCTGGGGCAACAGAGGATGGAGAACCTTGATCACTTAGACCGGGAGTTGATGGGTCAGCCAGGATGACCAGACCCCTTAGAAAACCTAAAGGAAACTAACGATAAAACCCTACTCAAAACTATCGCACACAAGATCTAAAATAGGTGATGTTATCGTGGCCAAATTAATTTTAAGACTCAAGAACCAAAATTGACCTTTTCATGTTTCAGGAGTCGAGAAAAGGACGAAAAGATGACTCCAGTCTCCTTCGAATGTTTAATGAGCACGAAGTGACAAGACGCTCACAGGCACCTTTTCGTTTAGGGAGTCCGAAAAGGATCAAAAGTGACTGCTCTGGAATTCTAGGTAGAGGGTGTGCCAAACTTTTCGCAAAACCACAGAATACTTTTTAGGGTACGGGTGGTCAATCTTCGTGAATGCTGTGTTCACTGCATTGCGAATCGTAGGGCGGCCGACTCGGCTTCCTATGGATAAAGGATAAGAGCCTAGTGGGGTCTCCCTATATACGCGACGGTACGTGGGAGCGCAATCCGTGTTAGACCACTATCGAGTCACAGAAGGAGGAATCACCCAACCTAATGTGAAACAACAGTGACTATGTTTAAAGACGCCGGAACACGTCTCTAACCTAGACCTCTAGATATTTGCGTTTAGTTCCAATGCGTTTTTAGATTCATTTTACAGTTGATCTTAAGATTAAGTTTCGATTTCAAGCTCTATCGTATGTTCGCTCACAATTACCTAGATGCAATCTATATGCCAAAGAATTTCATTTTGTTCGATGAATTCTAGCTATGAGAGGGCAAGGGATTTTAATCAAACAAAACGAGTACAAGCAAACAAGAAACTTAATGCAACTAAAGCGAGGAAAGGAAATTTTTCTTTTGAAGATGCAAACCAACAAAATGTTCTTTTTCCTTTTCGATTTTTTTTTTAAAGCAAAGTTACTAGTTTGATTTCTTTTCAATGACACAAAGCACCTAAATGAATTTGGAGGAACCGGAACACCAAGTAAACTACTTAATGAAAGCACACAAAGTTCCCAAAACACTCAACCGAAACTTCCAAATCAAAGGAAAACAAAATTCCGCACGAGCTATGTGATCTAAGCTCTTGCAAGACAAGCAAGGACTGCAAGCAAGGAGGAAGCGACAAGAAACCACTCGGAAACACAAACCAAAACACTCCAACAATCATTGAACGAGCGCGAAAACAAATCTGAAATCAACTGGTCAAACAAGTGGGCAAGATTCCTACGGCAGGCTTGAGACACACACGGCCTCTAGATGTCCTAGGGCCATAGTGCGAAATCAATAGAGAAAAGCGAACACCCGAAGGACGAGAGCCACAACCAGTCGATTAGAGACTGAACCCAATCCGGCAATTGCAAGAGTAATGATGGAAACACGAACCAAGCAGTGAAAGCAAAAGGGAAGGTATTTGCAAACTTAAAAACTGAGCAAAAACGAAACTTTATGGAACCAAGCTCCGTAATCAAGCAGTTCAGAGTTCAGACAGTGAAAAACAAGTCATCAGACAGGTGGAGAGAAGAAGGGAAAGTCACAGCAAGAGGTTCAGGAGGCCAATTTGGTCAAAAATGAATTTTACAGACTCAGCGCTGGTAGCCTTCAGCAACTCGGCGCTGACAGGGGGAGGCCTGTAGCAACTTTGCGACGTCAGCGCGGAAGAACAGGGATAAAGCGCGCTGTCTCAGAAAAACGAGGTCAGCGCGGAAATAAAACACACAGAAGCGATGACAGAAACCACAAAGAAGTGGGGGCGCGATGCCAGCGCGGAAGGACACGAATAAAGCGCGCTGCCCTTGAAAACGAGGTCAGTGCGACTGTTAGACGTACAGGCGCGATGGAAAGAAAACCAAAGAACAGGGTCGCGATGTCAGCGCGACTGTTCGGAATTAAAACGCGCTGAGAGCAAAAAACAAGGAAAGCCAAAATAAAAACTTCCCAAACCAAGGGCAGGAGCTTTTTAACAATAAAGATGCTTCCCAGAAACACCCAGAAAGTTCATAAGCAACAGAGACAATCCCAAAAACTCGAAAAGAGGTCAATCAAAGCCAAACACAAAAGTGGACTTAAGAGACAAAAAGGCTGATCCCCAGTGGAGTCGCCAAATTGTTGGAGAGGTAAATCCCCTCTACGGATAGAGGCGATCCCTACTAGCCCAGCAGGGGTCTAGCAACAATCACACAATGCTGCTACGCATGTTCCTAATTACAATTAAACAAGAGGTAAAGAGCACCTACTTGGATTCCTGCGCTGTCGTTTGACGAAGAGATGTTGCCTTCGCTCCTTCGCTTCAGCTGGTCACAATCCTCCGCGATCTCCGCGAATAGATACCTGCACACACGAAGAGAAAGCAAACGCAAGCGTGAAATCTAGTAAAAGCAACCATACATCAGTCAGAAAAGATGTAATTCACATTTAACCATTGCATAGACAAACGAGAATGGAACAATAATAGCAGTCATCTATTATTAATCAGAATAGAGAAGAATACAACCAAATGTTCTGACGTCGGTAACCTTCTCAGGAGGGGCCAGTCAGCATGTATCTCAAGCATTCACCTTTGAAGATGATTCTCCCAAGACAAACAACTCTCTCTCTCACACAAATGGCACAAAACAACCTTCCCTAAGCAATCAATCACTTCCACACCTAGCACACCAAACCTATAGCAGCAATCTGAGCACTACAAGCTCTGTACAATCCAAGCTATTCCAAGCTAAGTCTAACTAGCTGCTCATGGAAATGGTGAGAGTTTATATAGGAGAAGGAGTCTCCTAAAAAGGTGGAAGGATGAGCTTATCTTCAAGGGGAGTGGTTGGAAAGGGTCGAACAGACATGCCATAGAAGGAAGTCGACATTCACAAAGCTAACAACCAAGACTGGAGTGATCTGGAAGGCTAGTTGTTTGAACAAATTCGCCCAAACTGGATCAGCGTGGATTATAAGGAGACTGCCGCGCTGTCGGCGCGTCTCAATAACTGAGACAGTCATGTCAGCGCGGAAACACACGGCAAAGGCGCGCTGTGGGCCATCGCGGAAAAGTGATGTTCTTCCGCGCTGGCAGTGCACAGAATACATTATAGAGCGCCTGTCATCGCGGTTATTTTAGGAACAGACGCGCTGATGAACAAAACTTTGGAAAAATGGGTTTTTAACCAGTTCAGGGAGCAAGAACTTAGTGATTGTGAAATCTGGGCACAGCAGGGTGATTGACAGGAAGGCAGTGAGAAATTACTGTGTAACAGTAAGGAGAGAGGTTCTTCTTTAAAATATCAACTCGAGAATGCACCACTTCTAATTTCCAATGCAATTCAAAGCCCTAATTTCCCAAGCATGCAATGTAATCCATGCACAATTTGCTTGAAAAATATACAAATTTAATCTATGCACAATTGCCATTCATGTTATGAAAATGAGAATTCAAACTATGCAAATATATCCGTGCAAGAAAATTTTTCAAATCAAACACAAGAAGATTCGAAATTAGTGAAAGAACAATAAGACTATTTTCCTTCTCCAATGTAACTAAATAAGCAATCGATTGTAAGTAAAGGAAATTTGGTGAAAATTCAAAAGATCAAAAGTAATGACACTCAAAGGCGATTAACCCTCAGACACAGTTCAGAAACTGAAGGCAATTGAGGGGGGAATTGTTTTGAAAAAATGAAAGCAAAAACATGCAAATATTGCTAAGAAATTGGTAGAAACCTCTAAGTAATGACCAAAGGAAATAAAATTAAGAATTTCTCAAAAATAAAATTCAGAACACCTAATGAAATTGACAAAGAATCTCTGAAGGTGTAAACAAGTGTAATAAAGAATAAAAAATGAAAGTTCCTGGACTTAGTGAAAGGAAAAGTGAAATTTTAAAAAAAATTAGGTATGTGTGTAGGCAACAGTTTAATCTAGTGTGCATACGCACTATTTCTAAAGGCTTGGTGCATAGATGTATGCTCTATTGCTAAAGATAAAATGCGTACCTTGGGAAATTTTTTAGAAAAAATAAAAATAAACCAAACAAATCACAAAATCCAAGCTTTTGATATCTTTTAGACACACATACAAGGATTTAAGAAAAGGTTCAAAAATCAAAACAAGGAGATGATGAAGAATGAGGCATTCCCTAGTATGGTCATCAATTTGTTAGGAAGGCAAATCCTTCTTGCAGACAAGATGGATCTCTCTAGATCTAAAATGAAACCTTGTAACAAACAAGAAGAGAATTGCTACCTTTCCTTAGCTTATAATTGATTGAAACAAGTAATATGTGAAGAATCACTTATGAATTTAACGAAGTGCCTGTTGAAGTCCTTTTAGTTCCTTCCATAGTCGAATTCTCCTCAATGCTTTAGAGGTCGTTCCAGTGCTTTCGAAAGCTTCTCCATGATGTTCCAAATGAGATCTGCATAGACAAAAATGGAGAAAGGATCAAAGCATCTAGCATACACAATTAAAGGTAAATGAAGTTCTTAATTCATCATACCTCATAAGTTGAATCAATAACTAGTTATAATCTATGTAAGTGATCAAGGAATATCGCAAATAATATCATAATATACATGATTAGGAAAGAGCAATTGATTTTTATTGAATTATAAGGAGAACAAGCTTACAACCTAATTTCCTTGATGTCACAAGCCTCTTCCCATGATCTCCAACCTTCTCCTTGGATGAAAAGCCTTCTAACCTTATTTCTGCAGCATAAGCCTACCTTTAGTGGCCCTCCCCAACCCTTTAGCCTGTGTTTGATTTACAGGCCAAGAGGAGGAGGTTTGGGATCCTCTTCCTAAGGGATGAGATCCATAAATGGTGGGATACGAGATCCATAAAGAGAGGGAATTAGCTCAATGATGAGAGGGATCGGGCTTGAGTAAGGAATAATTTGAAGCTTTTAGTTGGGAACAATTTGACTAACAAATCTTCTAGACTTTAATTTTTAGTTTTTACTTGCATTGAGTCATGTGCGTAGTCCATAGTGTAGGAAATAACGCACTTTTGCACTGACTTTAATGGTCAAGTCTACATATGTCAAAAAATTGGCTAAGGAATTACGCAGGAAATCAAAAATAGCTTTTTGGGCATTGTAATCTAGAAAATCCATTCTCTTTGGGATTGTTTAGGTTCTCACCTTGTAGGAGATTCTTTGGAACACTTTGATAGATGGCAAAAGATACAAACTAGTGGTCATTTGCCTGATGCGACAAAATAACGTGTAAGAGAGGGAGTGAGTGAGCCTGGCCTCGGTGCAATTTTTTTTTTAATTCTTTTATTTTGAAAAAATACAATATTTCTTTTAATAAATGTAATATTTTTTTTATGGAGTAGGGTTTTTTTGGCATCCCAAAGGAACCTAGCATCCTTCCTAACACGTAAATAATAACAAAATTATGGGGGTTTACGACGTGTCCTCCTTGCCATAAACTAGTCATTTCAATGGGATTCCTAGAATCGGCCTTAGGCACCCAGGTCCCATGGGTCACGGGCTTGGGCGACCACCCTTGCCCAAGTCTATGACCCATAGGGCATTGGCGCCTAATGTCGATTCCCGATTCAGGGGTTAATTTTTAATTTTTATTCATAATTTCATAGTTGAAATATGTTGAAAACTTTAGGTTTTTTAATTCCATGGTTGAAAATTTGTCAGAATTTTAAGGTTTTTTTGAGTTTTGATATTTTATCTTTAATGCTATGGCTGAAAACAATTAGAATTTCAGTGTTTTTAAATATCATGATATTTTGTCTTTAACGATATGGATGAAAATTGTTGAAATTTTAAGGTTTTTTGGGTCCCATTTTATCTTTAACACTATTTCTAAAAAATGTTGAAATTGTACAAGAAATTTTCTAATCTTTAACACTATTTCTAAAAAATGTTGAAATTGTACAAGAAATTTTCTTTTTTTAATTTTAGTGTGAAATGGAAATTTTTTGTGAGAGGAAATTTCGGTGTTTTTTATGTCAATATTTCTTTGGAGGGTTTAAAAAGCTAAGACAAAAAAAATTGAATTTTTGATATTGAAATGACATTTTAAATATTTTTGACTTTTTAATATATCTTTATATTAGAGAAAAGAAAAATTAGATAAAAATAAGTTTTGAATCTTTAATATTTGAAATTAAAGAGGAATTTTGTTTTTAATTTTTAAATGTATATTATTTACAAAAGTCCAGAGAAAGATGTAGTTCAGAGAAAGATGTAGTTTTGAGCAGAAATATTAATAAACAAATGTTGTTATAATTTTGTTTATTGAATTTTAATTTTAAAATGGTTTATATTAATAAAATTATTAAAAAAATTAAATTTTAAAATAAATAATAAAAAAATGAGTAAAAAATATTGAAGTTATAAAAAAATATTTAAATTTTTATCGAATTAAAAATTTCTCATACAAATTTTCAACGTATCTTATTTTTATCAAATTTTTTAACGTATCTTATCTTTATCAAATTCAAATTCAAATTTAGTAACTATGGTACAATGTGGGCCTGAGAAATATTAAACAATTTAATTCCGTGTTTTAAGAAACACACGTACGTAGAACTTGATATACCCACTGATATTTAAGAAAAAATTGATTCCTTTGCAGGATAATATTCACTCAACTTGCACTCAACTGCATAGATGTGCTCATTTGCATTTATTTAATTTTATCTAGGGTTAGGGTTGTCATTTACTAATCTCCTCTACCTATAAAGTAGGTAGCGGATGGCAGGCAGGAGATCCGGGCGTCGGATGGCAGGCAGAGTAGAGGGGAAAACAAATACAGTTAGTTAGTTTAAAAATGATAGGATGATAACTGTGAAGCTTCCAACTATGAGTGAGTGATAGTGGCGTCACTACCTCTGAAGCTTCCAATAAGTGACTGACAGTGGGCTCCTTGAGATCCGATTTCATCGCTCATGTCTACGCTATATCGTTACTTCCACCGCTCTTTGCTTCTTTCATGTCTCGTCATCACCATTTATATGTCTCTCTTTATTGTCTGATGAAAGCGAAATTGCCTGAGTTTTGGGATAATAGAATGTAGGTGGTCAAATAGTTTGGTGGGGAAGTTATTAGGAAATGTAATTCTTATCGGTCATGTGACTGGAGATTATTGGGAAAATGTAATTTTTACAGGTCATGTGGTCCAATTTTAAGTAAGTAAAATTATGTATATTTTTTTAGACAAAAACGGTTAATTTTATTAAAAGGCGCCATCGTTAAGGCAAAGAGTGAATACAACGCTTTTCTGGAAATTAACCAGGGCCTGTTTTTCCAGCTATTACAAAACATTGCTAATCGGAGATAGAAAACATCCCACTGCTGGAGACTATCGGCAGAAATCAACGGAAACATCAGCGCTTTACCTTCAGATCTGTAGCAGTTCGCTGGATGCTGAATGGGCCCAGAGGCAAAGGATCTCTCCAGAGCAGCAGACGGATTCATCAGTCCCAGAACACCACGATATGCACTCTTCTTATTAATCTTTTGGTTGCACTTACAGCAGAGAAAAAACTCAGGGCGATAAGTCAGCAGCAAAGGATCCAGGGAGCACTTCTTAGGGGATATTGCAGAAGCAATCGACCTGGTTAACTGACAGCGAACTTTTGCTTCGCAGAACGCCTTGGTTGGCTTCCATATCTGCTTGGGAGTTTAAATTCCTGAGGATGTGATAGAAGGAGATCTTGTGGAATTTGGGCAATAAAAGTCTGATTCTCCGGAGGATGGTTGATAAGTGGAGCTGAGAAGGATTCTTTTTGGATTGCAGAGCCTGGATAATAATCCTGGAGTCCCCGAAGACTGAAATGGAACGGACGTTGCCTTTGATCTCTTGAGAGAGCCCCTGCCACAAAGCCAGAGCCTCCGCTCTGTTGTTGGATTCCTTGCCTAAACCCCAAGCAAACCTTAACACCTCAGAGCCATCCGGACACAAAAGAACTCCGCCGCCTCCTGCGAAACCGGGGTTGCCTTTGGAGGCCCCATCAAAAAACAGGCAATGCTCATTCAGAGCCGACCTCCATTTAATGAACTCTTGCTCCTCCAGCCTGATTTCCCAATTGTAGGGAACGTTGGTGGCGATGGTAGCACAATCTTTATGGTTTGGGACCAAACCATTCAGCCAGAGTTCCTCTTCTCTGTTCAGGGCTTTCCCAGATTTTTTGGCAGAGCTGGCATCCAGAGTTTCTCCTAAAAGAGCTTTAACTTTGGTGATGACTTTGATCGGGTTGCAGCTTTCGTTTCTGAAAAGTCTATTATTCCTTTCCAGCCACAACTTCCAACAAACGAACTTGGGGATCCAGAGCCAGCAATTTTTGAGGAGGATATTTTTGGAAATACCATACGGAGATAATTTGCTCCAAGACTGGAAAAGGTGTTGGATGTTCCTGGGGAGCTCGAGATTATTAGAATTTAGCATGAGAACCCCCTTCCAGACTTCTGATGCAAAAGGGCAGGTTAAGAACAGGTGATCAGCTGTTTCTTCCTCTGACTTGCAAAGAATACACCAAGATGGTCCTTCCATTCCGCGCCTACGAAGATTATCTCGAGTGAGAATACTATTGTGGGCTAATGTCCAGCAGAAGAAATCAATTTTGGGAAGAGAGGGGGAATCCCAAATAAAATTCCATTGAGCCGGATTTGGGGGAACATTCGGGATGGCCATAATACTTTTGTATCCTTTAGCAGCAAAATACGAACTAGAGACAGAACCCCCCCCCTCGTTTGTCTTTTGCTGAGGCTTTTACTGGAGCTTTCCCTTGAAGCTTATCCAAAAGAACAGAGGCTTCACCCTCCAGCCACTGAGGGACCTCCCCCAATTGCCAGCTTTCCCAGAGACCATCCTCCGACCAAGAGGAGATATCCCAGAGAGTGTTCATATTGCGATCTTGAAGCCAGGCTCTGATATTGGAGATTTCTTCCACCTGTTTCAACGGTTGGTCACCTAGTATAGGATCATCCCAAATTCTTATTTTTCGCCCATTACCTGGAATCCAATACAGTTTATGACTAAAATGTTCCAAAGCTTTGATGCAGAGATTAAGAACAGGAGAACCTTTGGGGGAACGAGGAGGATGATCCAGGCATCTGAGGCGCTTCCCATGGAAATATTTTCTCCACAGGACCTTCTTGCTCCAACTAATTTTTCCAGAGACAATGTCCCAGAGCAGCTTGGTTCCCAAGGCCAGATTTTGAGCAGCCAGATCGCGGATTTGTAATCCTCCTTCCATAAATGGCTTTTTAATAGTATCCCATTTAACAAGGTGCAGCCTTCTTTCGTTGTTTTTTCCCCCTTCCCACAGGAAGCGCCTGAGAAGAACTTCCATCTTGTTGATGAAGGTTTTAGGGGCCAGGAGGATAGAGTGCTGATATAACGGTAGACTTGAGAGGACCGCTTTCATCAAAATGATCTTCCCCGCATTATTTAGCCATGAAGCTCCCCAGGCATGAATTTTGTTTTTGACCTTGTCCAGCAGGGGCTTCCAATGGGCAACTTTGGGAATGGTCCTGAAGATAGGGATCCCCAGGTATTTGAAGGAGTCCCAGGCCCAGGACCCTTCCATATGGAGAATCCTAGCAATATCAGATAATTCCTTGACCGAGCAATTCCAGCTATAGACTATGCTTTTTGTAAAGTTGATCTTGCTGCCCGAGACTTCTCTGTAGCTGTCCAGCTCCTTCTTAAAGGATTTTGCAGAGTTTATGCTTGCCCCACCCAATAATAGCGTATCATCAGCAAATTGGGCATGGTTTATGTCTTTGACCTGGTGAACCATGCGGAGTCCAGGAAGGATTTGAGTCTGGAGGTTATGGTCCAGTTGAAAGCTAAGAACTGAGGCTTGAATCACGTAAAGAAGCGGGGACAAAGGGCAACCTTGTGTGAGGCCCCTAGAGGCTTGGAAGAAGTCTGAAGGTCGCCCATTTACTAAAGGCGCAATCCAAGGAGAGGCAATGCAGGCTTTTATCCAGTTAATGATAGCTGGAGAAAAACCCATTTTCTTCATAACCATAAACAGGAATTCATGCTTTACCCTGTCAAATGCATTTGCAAGTCTAGCTTAATCACCATACCTTTCTCCTTACGATGGTAGCTTGAATGAACCGCTTCTTGCACCAGCACTATATTGTCAAGAATTTTTCTCCCTTTGATGAAACCACCTTGATTTTCAGGAATAATGGCAGGTAAGATTTTTTTGAGGCGGTTGGTTATAATTTTGGTTATAAGCTTGTAACTGGAGTTACACAACGAGATTGGCCTGAATCTGCTGAAATTAGCTGCTCCTTTCTCTTTTGGAATCAAGGCCAGAAACACTGAATTGATGTCGCCTCCGATCTTTGCACAAGATTGGGATTTCTTAACCATTCTCAGAAGTTCAGATTTGATTATGTCCCAACAGGAAAGATAGAATCTAACAGGGAACCCATCTGGACCCGGAGCTTTGTCCGGTTCCATACTGTCCAAGGCATTTCTGAGCTCATTCATGCTGATCGGAGCCGTCAGCATAGCGTTGGTAGGATCTTGGACACAATGAGGGATCAAATTCATCGAATAGACCTGAGGATCCAATGGTGGTTCATCCGGGGCTGAGTAAAGATCTTTGAAATGAATGTGAGCTGCCTGCTTGATTTCTTCGAAGTCTTTAACCACTACATTTTGGTGGTGAATTTCTTTAACGGATTTGAATTGCTTGCGGGCTTCAACTTGCTTGTGGAAGAAGCTGGTATTTTTGTCCCCAGCTTGTAACCAGAGAGCTCTAGATTTCTGCCTCCAGAGTTCTTCTTCTTCCCTGCTTGCTTTGTGAAATTCTTTTTGCAGGTCAATTTCTCTTTGAAGTAGGTCTTGGGTGACTACAGTATTTTCCAAAGACATTTGATGGGTAGCAAGATTGTCCAGGGCCGTCTTTCTGTTGGAGGAGGGAGATTTCAGCGTTTTTGCCCACTCCTTGAGTCTTCTTTTGAGCCCCCTCAGCTTTTCTTCCCACACATAGAAGGGGGAACCTTGAACCGGTCTGTTCCAGGCTTTGAAACCATCTCTTGGAACCCCTCATGCTGAAGCCATAATGAGCTGAACCTGAAGGGAATGGGCCCAAGATTTTCCTCCGTGGAAAGCTCAAGAAGAATGGGTTTGTGATCCGAGGTGCTGTTTGGCAGAATTTTGGACGAAGCCATGAGACCACAAGTCAGGAAAGAGGATTGAACCAGAAATCGGTCTAACCGAGCTGCGATATGATTTGGGCCCACCCTTTTGTTGGACCATGTGAACTTCCCAAATGAGGGCTTGATATCCTCTAGTTCCCATCCCAATATGAGATCTTCAACCCATTCTCTTGCTGGGTCCCTGACCGGGGATCCTCCCCTTTTCTCATTTGCAGCAAGAGTAACATTCATGTCACCAGCTATAATAATGCTTTCAGGGTTGTTCAGCGAGAGATAGGACGAAATTGAGTCCCAGCAGGATTTTTTCTCAGAAGGAAGAACAAGAGCATAAATGTTAAACAAACTTACTTGATGGCCGGAGTCTTTATGGAGGAGCTTCGTGAATATCCAGTGGGAGGAGTTATCTTTTTGAATCAGGTCATAGATAGTGCTGTCCCAGAAGGTAGCGATTCCACCGGAGGCGCCTCTTGCACTGACAGCACATCCAATACCTTTTCGCCAGAAGGATTTGCTAGCATTAAGGAGGAGATTTTCCTCCAACTTTGTCTCCTGGATTAGAAGGATTTCAGGCGAGTACATTCTGACTATATCTTTGAGGGCATCTTCTTTTAGCTTGCTGCCTAGTCCTCTGCAATTCCAGGAGACGTACTTCATTATTTATTGGCTTGGGGGAATGTGGCTCCTTTTGGAGCCGAGCCCTGCTTGCGCCCAGACCTTGTATTCATCATTCCCTTGAGAGTTTTTTGGGATCCTTGGAGAACATCCCTATAGGTTTTCTCCTCTCTTAGTTTCTTCTTGGATTTTCGACCCCTGGCTGACTTGATAGGAGTGACTTGAGAGCTGTCTGACTCATCGGTTCTTCCTTCTGAGTCTTCATCCGATTCGAAGGCCAGGCTTATGTGTTCTTCATTATCTTTATTTCCTTCAATGCCTCTTGAGGCTGGGGGGGTGAGTATTTCAGTACCCGTTTCTTTTGCTTCCTTCATTGAGTTTTCAGGTGCTTCTTGAGTCTCAATGGTTTCAGCGTTCCCTCCGGAGGAGGTTCCAACTTTTGGATCTTCATTGTTCTTCAGATTGGACTGCGGCTTCTCCCCTGAAGCAGAATTTTTCTTCTCTGTTGGTCTTGGGATAGCCTTGCCTCTTTTGATTTCTTTCCATCCTTCCTCGTCTTCCTTAGTCCCGGCTTGGGATTTGGGGCAATTCCGTTGGAAGTGTCCGTGTTCATGACATGTTCTGCATTTGAACGGTAGTTGTTCGTAGTCCAGCTTTTGATAGTGATGCCATTCTCCCACTGTGATTTTAATCGCTTCGGGAAGACCAGCCTCTAAGTCAACTTCCACGCAGATTCTTGCACAAGTGTATTGGCCTTTATTGTCTGCTTTGTCAATGAATCTGCCCAGACCGTTCCCAATCTTTTGCAATGACTGATAGCTCCAGCAGTGGATCAGAAGGTTGGGGAGCCTAACCCAGACTGGAACTTCCTTCGGAACATCTACTGAGGGATCGAAGTCCAGGGTCCATTTATTGAGGTACAGACCCTGATTTCCCATGAAATACGGTCCATTCCTGAAAACCAGATCCCGGTCTTCTTTGGTGGTGAACTCGAAAATGAAGAAACCTCTCCCTACCGGATAACAGATCACACTGTTCTTCAGCTGGGGCCTCCAGTTGCATTGAATCCAATCGTCCGTGGTTTTTGTAGAGGGCCAACGCCCCATGAATTGCCCAACCAATGCTCTATCAGCAAGGGCAAGAGCAATTTTGATCGGCTGATCTTCTTGCAGGGCTATCTCAGGCACTTCCTCGAGTGTTTTAATGAATTTTGGGATATATGGGGCATGACGTTTCTTTCCTTTCTGCGTTAATAATCTCCGGAAGGCTTCTTCAGAGGATAGTGGAGGGGTGGGAGAGGATTCCCCACCCCCAGGATCACCCATGATTGCCACAAAGGAGCGCAACCAGGGATCTCAGCTCAAACCCCAGCGCCCCTTCAAATCCGAGAAAACAAGCTTGGATCCAGAACACGGCTCAGATAGAGGCCCAGCCGAAGGCGCAGCGCAACAGAGTGAAGCAGAACACGGTGAGGGAGCCCGTTCAGTCGCCCAGAGGGCCGAGGCCGCCGACACAGTCTCAGAAACCCTAGCAGAGCTCGTCCAACGAAAACTCCAATTGCTATTAGAGGAAGATCCCATCAAGTAAAATTATGTATATTATTCCCGCTTCTCTTTGCTTTTTTCATGGCTCCTGCTCCGAACATTTATAAATCTCTCTCCATTGTTTTATGAAAGCGAAATAATTATGGTATGGTGGGGAGCTTTATATATGCCTGAGAATTGTTCCAAGTACGATTTTTTCTTATTTAAAATATTGTGAAAACAATGTGATGACAATAAAGGTGTTTAGGAAACGCATGTAGATCCGCTAAGAAATCAAAATCGAAAATCTGGCTTTGACGTTGGGTTTGAGAAATTAGTACTGCAGCTTGAAAGATGTTTTGGTAGTCCAATTCTGAGTATATTGTAGGGAATGAACAAGAGAAGCAGTGCTGGTCTGTAACGGTTCAAAGAATCCATGGACCGGCAAAGTTGATTTCGTAGAGCCAAGGAGGGTATGTAGCAAAGTCAAATTTTCTTTTAGAATATTTAAAAATATAACATCTGCATAGATAGTCCAAACACTTTTGTCCGTTCCATTCACCAGGTTTATTCTTCAGGGGAATCGTGAGGGTTCGCTTTTTTGGGAATGGTTTTTCATGTGGATTTTTTTTTGAGTTGTGGTTTAGAGATACTTTGGTCAATTGGTGGTGCTACATTTATAGAAAAATCTGGGCTAATTGATTTTGAAAAGAGTCTAGCCTCGCGGCTTATTGGCAAGACCTAATCCCAAGGGTTTCGGGGATAACGGACCTGTGACTCCCAATTAGGAGGTACTGATTTTGACCAACTGAACTAACCTTAGTACTATGTTTTTCATATAAATTGTATATTATAATTTTTTAATATTGATGGTAAATGGTAAAGGTTTTGAATTTTTTTCATGTAAATGAGATATTTTAGTTTTTTTAATATTTTTTTATATTGATAGTTGATTTTAACAATATTTTCAATTAAAAAAATAAAAATAAAAAATTCCAAAATATTTTTAAAATCTGCAATCAAATAAATCATAAATTTTGATTCTCATTCTTTTCCATTATCTGGAGGTAAGTTCAGATAAATGGTGTGTACGTAATCACTTGGACCTTCTGTTCCCTTCATTCATTTGAGGTTATCTGAATTACAGCTAAGGTTAGGTTAATGGCGTGGACGTAAGCGTTTGGACTATCATTATGGATTGTATGTTTTTAAATATTCCAGAGGGGAATTTTAGAGAATACCAGTCAGATCCAACTTGCACTCCCTGCAAACATGAATCTCAAATCTCGAAGGCAACATCTCAACGGTAACGGAGTAGACTGCTATATATGTTATTGTTTAATATGAATGTAAAAATATTAATAAATAGTATTAATTTTTTGTAATACTAATATCATATTATAAGCCAATTGTGTTTATTTTTGGTGTGGAGGAATGAAAGATTATGATAAATTGTAATGTAATGATTTTGAGTGTTGTATTATGAATTTGATGGAATGACTCTGAGTTTTGTTAGTGAGAAATAAATATTTTAAAATAAATTCAATCTTCCCTATCTAAATTCAATTTTCAGAAATCACGTTATACATTTTGATATAATTATTTTAAACCATATTGAAACTGAAATATCTTTTATTATATATATATATATATATATATATATATATATATATATATTTGCTTGACGAATGGGCTTTCCAATCAAATGACTCTTGTTGTACTCGTTTGACAAGTGAACATCTTTGTATGGTCATGGGCTTATAACAACTCTAACCAACACTGTTTCTCATCTCATCAATGTTTCTAAAGAAAGATGTTTTAATGGAATGGTTAATATAAACAATAACAACTCTAACCAACCACCAACCACTGTTTTTCACTTCATCAATGTGCTATGTTTTTCAGCTTATCAATGTATTACGACACCATTGTGAAGATAAAAATATATTTAAAAAATGTTGAATTTAGGCTTTTGTGATCCATATCAATTTTATGAAAAAAGTTTTTCTGCATAAATTACATGATAGAGCATTTGTCAACGCGTTTCAAACCAACTGAACCACACTCATTGGTTCGAAACGCGTCAACAAATACTTTATCATGTGATTGACGCCAAAAAACTTTTCTCATTAAAAAATGCTTTCATGAAATGGTTAATATCAACAACAAATTTTTGAAAATAAAAATCTGTCTAAAGAAAAACGTTTTCATGGAAAGGTTAATATTAATAACAATTTTTTGAAAATATATAAATGTATTATTTGTAAATGTTTTAATGAAAAAAAAAATTTAATTTAATTTAATTTTATATTAATTAATAATATATAATAAATTTTAATACAATGATATTTTTTTATTAATGATATTTATATTTTACTAAATAATTTATTTTTTAATATTTAATTATTATTATTATTTAAAAATTAAATAGAATGTTTTAGAATTGTATCATTGGAGTGTTTTAAAGATATTTCTTTTTAGAAATCAAATTCACATATAATTTGTCAAAAAAAACTATAATCTTGATTCCGCCGCCTTGGCTTTGTTTTACATTGCAATGTTGTCCATCAGAAACCCAAATGCCGAGAAAAATCAAAGGACCTGTTTTGTCCATTCTGAAAATTGTTTCGGAAATTCTGTTGAAGGTTTGTTGTATTAAATATTGAATATTGGAAGGAGGTCGAAGATGGTATCGATTCTAATTCAGTCATGCACCGACAATGCGATAACTTCACATCAAAGCTATTGCGCTTAAAAATTTAATTGCATTTAAATATCTTTATTTTGATGTAGCGAAACTTATCAGAGGTAATTTAGTTTAAAAAAATATTAGAGTTGGTTAAAGGATTTTAGATTAAGTGGTTTGGCTAATAATTAGCTATTTTAATTTTATAGGTTTAAGTTTTTTGTGGAGATTTTTTGTAATTAGTATATTTTCTGGAATTTATGAAATAGTTGTATCTAATGTAATATTGGTGATGGAAGTTATTAATTTAAAAAAAAATATTTAGACTGAAAAAAATAGAAATAAAATTATGTGGAGTTTAATTTTATTTAGATTTTAAATTATGTTTTGGGTTATGAACTTAAATTAGTAAGTTTATGTGAGACTAAACAATAATGTGTAAATTGTTTATAGAGGTTTGAATGGAAAGCGATTGGAAGTTTTGTTAGGGCGTTTATGAATGAATTCTTTATTCCAATAGATTATTGGTTCAACTCTTCGCGAATAATCTCACTATCTTAATTTTATATAATAATAAATAAAATAAAATATATATTAATTAATTTATATGGGTTAAGTTACGAGGTGTAAATTATTTAATTTACATAGGATTAAATTAAACCAACCTAGATCCATTTTCAATCTTGATCTTCCAATCATTTAGGGGAATCAAATCTCTTGAGATATACATTTTTTTAAAGTGAACCAAAAGATTTGATCCCTCTCAACCTTTTAGTAAATTAGAAATTAAAAATAAATCTCTTATTAATAAAAACATAAAATATTTAATTTAGAATATTCTTTGTCCTATATATATAATCTACAATTTGGTTCACCATTCACCCTCAATATAAATTGGTACATGATAAGATGTATTAAAAATTCCCATAATTTTTTAATTGCAATAATTTGTGTCCTTGTTTAATTTATTTTAAATATCATCATTTTTATTTATGATGCATTAAATTCCTATCATTTCTTAATTGCTTAAACCAAATGTTTCTAAACGATGTTCTTATGTATTTGTTTGAAATAATTTATCTGAGCAAGGGCTATCATTTTTTCATAAATATCATTATTTTTATTAAAATAAATATAATAGATTAAGTTAAATTGTAATAATAAAAATATATGTACAAGTATATGAGATGTTTAATTAGTAATTATTATTTTATAAATATTATTTAATTGTGAAATTCAAAATTTCAATCTACTATAAGTTAAACCAACAAAAGAGTCTAAATAAATTGTATGCTTAATGTAACTACGAATTATTTAATTCAACATTTTAACTTATGTAATTTAATTTATTTAATAATAAAAATGTTAGAAAAAAAATACGATTTTTATGTAGATTTGTTTTGAAACATAATTTGAATAAAATAAGCAAAGTAAACATTAAACCCAATTTTTAAGTATACAATGTAATTAAGCATACTCGTTCTATTGTGTAGAGTAAATAAGAAAAGTAAGTATAACACCTAATATTTAAGTATACAGTGTAATTAAGCATACTCGTTCTATTGTGTAGAGTAAGGAAAGGTTCTTGTCCTTAGAATCTCTTGGATGATCAGAGATGTCATAGACTTGATCCCTGAGAGAGAAGTGGATTTTAAAACTCCATGCTATTCTTGCAACTCCTAGTTGCTCACTTTACATACAAGAGAAAGTGTCAATTGTTCCCTTGAAATGAGGATGTTCATTTTTACTTCAATTATTCTTATGGACATGTAGACCAAACACTTCATAACCTTCTTCCTTCAGGTGAGGCACATGCTAGACATAGTGCCTACGTCATCTGAGACATCTTCATGCCCAATTGTCATGCCAACAGTTAATTCTTATAGCACTATTTCTACTTTAATACCACTTCAATTCACATAATGCACCATCTTTTGAGGTTGTCTCATAAAAATATAGTGGCTTCCAACACCATGCATTATCCAACATTTTGGTAGCATTTCTCTAAATTGTAATTGTTAACAATGTTAATACTCTTCATCAAGCTCAAGGAATTTTCACCTTGCACTTGTTGAATTTTTTTTAACACAGCTATCCTTCGGCACATCTTATTATGACATTCCACCAAGAAAGACTACTAACAGGAACACCTTAGTTAGATCTATCAATGTCACATTGTAGACTGTGTGTCCATGTTTTGTAAAACTCAACCACATAAATTTTCAAACAATAATCAAATAAGGGTTCCTTTTGCTTTCAAATGACAAAAGATATCATAGGATCCACGAATAAGATATTGGTTCCATGTGTCTGAACATCAACTTTGCACCTATATTCTATGCTATTGGAAATGATATCAACCTTAGATTTTTGTGACCAAAGAAAAAATTATTATGCAAAGTATATCCTCTATGTTTTACCTCTTAGAATTTTTTCTTCTATTAATTCAACATGTGGGAAGGATTAAGGTATATGATTTAAAATATACGTTAAAGTTGTGTAAGCTTATTCTTACATGTACAATTTGGTGGCTTATAAAGGATGGGAATTTGTTGCTATTAGAGAGAAATCGAAGGTTGTAGAGAAAGCATAGAGGCTAAGTGAGATAAAACTCATTTTCTGACATGTAATTTCCTATTACTATTTATAGATGACCCATAGATTGGCATACTAGGCCTTACTAGAGGAAAATATGCAATGAGATATTATTTCTTGTACGAAAGCACTTACTAGGATGAGATGCTCAAGGGATTATTTATGAAATAAAGGAAATACTATGCTTGAGTTGTAATTGGTTGAGATAAAGAGGCCCATTGTTAATTGAGGGTTAGTTGAGATGATCAAAGTACCTTGTGGCCTAAGAATTGGGTGGAAACAAATGTGGGATGGGTTGCTAAAAAAATGATGCTAGTAACTTTCCTTCAGCATTATGGTCTCATATCTTGATTTAGGGATTGTTTTTATAGAAAATTCCTATAAATGGGAGGTGAATCATTCCTTTGTGTATGGTTTGGTGATCTGGAATTTATCCAAGACAAACAATTTAAGGTATTACAGACTCATGTGCATGGATGTGGCTATGTTACTTTATGCAACAGATTGATAAGATTGCAAAATACACAGGCACTGAAGCAGTTAGAGAAAACATAACAGGCAAACATGTAAACACAACAAGTTTAATAAGGAGTTCACCCTGTTGAAAATTGGCAACAAGAAATTGCTAAAAATAGAAGTGCTAAAAAAAGCACTGCTAAAAATAGCAGTTTGGGCATCAGTGCTGGATTGGGCAACAAGGAATGAAAAATGGAAGTGCTAAAAATAGAAGTTCTATTTTTAGCAGTTCAAGTTGGATTCCTATTTTTAGACAGACCCTGGTCTAAAATAGGAAGTAAAATTCGAATTTGGTCTTACCAGCAGTTTGAATATTAATTAATTAATTCTCCATGAGTTAATTAGTTAAGGAAAATCAAACTTGAAGTCTTTGTGAGAACATGCAATAATTTCTCCATTGATTGGGGAATGTGTCCTTGATTTGCTCCATTGATTGAGGAATTAAGGATGAGTTCTATATTGAGAGGATCAGTTGACTTATTTTAACTTAGTCAAGTCAGTTAGATTAATTTAACAAGTTGTTAAATTAACGAGATTCAATTTGTTGATGCTTGCATGCATGTGACAACTGGTATTTTCATATAATTGAGTATTCACTCATGGATAATTGATGCATGTCAGATCAGACAGAGACCCAGTTGAGATCAGATGAGGGATAGTGTACTATCAGTTGCTAGGATATTCCTAGTGAATATTCCTTGCATGAGGAAGGAATATTATTCCTTCTAGTACTATGTAGTTGGACCTGAGGTGACAACAGGTAGGATTTGGCCAATTCACACATGTTATGTAATTGGACCCCAATCAAAACTGCGCAAGGAAATAAGGGCTTGGAGGACTTGTGTAGCCTATATATTCAGGCCTAGATAGTCCATGAGCTACATCATTAGAGTACAAAGAGAGCAGGATAGATTTTGAGCTAATTCTTTTTGTATGTTGTTGAGGATTTCCACTTGATTGATAATACAAAGATGGGGTTTTAGGCTAGTGCTTTTCCCGGATAAATTCTTTTGTGTTATATGTGATTGATTCCTTCTTATCAGTTATATGTGTTCATGCTTGATGTTTCTCATGTTCAATTAAGCTTCCGCTAAGTTTATGGTAGATGTAGATCTAGTATTATGCTTTAGTACATTGCATATATCAGTTGGATCTGCAAGTGAAAATTCTACATGATATCAGTGAGCTAGCTGATTTGTAGAGAAAATTCTACATGGTATCAGAGCTAGCTGATCTGTAGAAAAATTCTACACACCCAACACTTCTGGGCTACGTCTCCAGGTCCAGCCTTCAGTGGTGACCTCTCTATTATGTTTTCAAAGAAGAGTTTTTACAAGAGTGAGCTCAATTTGAGTCTCACTCAACATATATAAATCAGTAGGACTATACTTGGATTCCCCAAGTCTCTGGAGTACACATACTCTCCTTACTAAAACTCGACCTCTATTGGTCACAGTAGTATGAGCCAAATCTGAGACTCATACATTGCAGGCATGTACAGAGGAGTTTGCTTGAACCTCTCAAGCCTTCTCTGGAGTACACAGACTCTATGACTCTCTCTGGCTCTATCTAGCTCGATGCTACCTTCAGGTCACCTCGGCTTCTTCTCTCTTTTCTCTGCTCTTAGCTTTCTATGTCTAACTAACTCTTACTGCCCCCTGATCTCTCTGTCAATTCGTGGCTTTAAAGCCAATCTGCTTTCTAACTGTTTGCTTCCGCTTCCCGGCTTTTTGGTTCTCCTGCCTTTGTCCATTCGAATTCCTCTGTTCTGCATCATCATCACTGTGTAACACCTCATAGGGAGGTGGCCACCTGTTTCATAACGAACTGAGTGTCAGTTCTCTTGGAAATGTTTGAACGGTCATTATTTCCGTTTGCTCCTAGATTGCCCGTGAAACACAAATCTTTTCCAATTCATCATCCATGCCGGACTTCAAACCTTATACAACTCGGCTTGTTTACCCCATTGAATCCATTCGTCCATCAGATCACATTTCCACCGTCGATCCGAGGCCTCGAGATCCTACGGCCTCCATCCATATCGGGCGGGTAAGTAGCATGACATTTACCTGTCCGATGTGAGTGGTTTTCTCTCTCTTCCGCCAGATGCGTGGCACCTAGTGTGTGGCATCGGGCGGGACTCGGTTGAAACGCTTACCGCTCGAGGTCCTTCCAATATCCTACCGGTTTTTGTGTGGGATCCTTCTGTGACGGAATCGCCACGATATCCGTACAATTTTTCGACTTTTCAGGTCCGGGTCGCTGGGGGCTTTTCCATCTTTTAGGGGTTCGCCCGGCGATATGCGATTAGCGACTTGTTCAGAAACCTCCCCGTTTCTCAAAAAGACCTCCTGTTTTGCCAATTCGTGACAGCGTGCGTTACCATGGGCCAATGGTCTGCATGCTTGACCGAGGGTCCTCGTTGCTCCATGCTGCTCACAAATTACAACTGTTTTGAGGATATTTCTGATAAGCTCGACCTTTGTAAGTCTTCGAAACTTTGGCATGAATTTTATAGAGTTATGAAAACTGAGAGAGTGTTTTAGGATCCAATTCAGATCACAGCCTTGCCACTGAAAAATATTTTGGACCACCAAAAGTTGGTTTTTAAGAATCAATCAAGTGAGGGTATAGATTCCTCGCTTGCCCAATTTCTATCCATTTTGCACTGCTTGGTTTTGAACCTTTAAGCCCAATCCTAAGGTACTCAACATCCCCTCTACGCGTAGTTCTCACCTTTCTGTCGAGAACTGTATCTTCCTACAACTCATTGAGATATTCAGGAAACAGATCATCAATAGAAGGCAATCGACTCTGCTCTTCGGGATCTTCAATTAATGAAGGTTCAAGTAGTCTCAAGCTATCTGCATTAACAACTAAGTAGATGTGCATGTAAACTGGTAGATCAAGGCAAAAAACATTCTCACCAATTTTCTCAAGTATCTTGAAAGGTCCATATCTTATTGGCTTCAGCTTCTTACCTTCACCTTGCATTCTGTCTTTGCTGATATACAGCCAGATTTGATCACGAACTTGGAAACTATGCTCACTCCAATGCTTATCATGCCTTGCCTTGTACTTGGCTTGGCTCTTTTCCAGTTGTTCCTGTACTGCCTCGTGAATCTCTTGGATTTGTTCAATGAACTTGGTTTCCTTGTCCACATCACTGTGTCCATCAACTACTATGTATTTACCAAAGACAAAATCCAAGGGAGACCTTGGTGTGAAACCAAAATAGGTCTCAAAAGGAGATCTCTATGTAGAAGAATGTTTAGCTCGGTTGTAAGCATGCTGCACATAACATAAATGTTCATCCCAAAGCTTGGGATGCTTGCTGCAATAGCCTTTAAGCAACTGGATCACTGTCCTATTGACCACTTCTATTTGGCCATCTGTTTGCGGATGAAAAGTTGTGCTCTTCTTCAGTCTGGTGTCCATCAATTCCCACAAACTCGACCAAAATTTCCCAACAAATCGGGCATCTCGATCGGATACAATGGAAGTGGGTAATCCAAAATGAACCCATACATGCTGAAAGAACAACTTTGCAATTTGTTCAGCTGTAATCTATTTGCTACAAGGTATTAAAATACACATTTTACTAAACCTATCCACAACAACATATAAATAGTCATGACCTTTTTTAGATTTAGGCAATCCTCCAACAAAGTCCATGGGAACACTTTCCCAAGGATGAGAAGGAACTGGTAGTGGAGTGTACAAGCCTAGTTTTCTATTGCTGGGCTTGCTTTTAGCACACATAATACACCCTCTTACATATCTAGAAACGATTTCATTCATTTTTGGCCAATAACAAAATCTTTGCAGCTGTGCAACTATTTTACTTACACCAAAGTGACCTGATAATAGAGAAGTGTGTGCTTCTCGAATTACCTTTACTCTTTTAGTTTGTGGAATGCATAACTTTCCAAAATGATACAAGAGTTGGTCCTTAACATGAAAATCCAATTCTTCTACTTGTTTTCCATGACTTAAAGTTGCATATACATCTTTAAAATCTATATCTTGAGCATACTGTTCAATCTAGCTTTCATGCAATACTGAATTATGCTTAAGTATAGTGGATGCATTTATGATTGGTCTGGACAACATATCTGCAACATTATTATGTATGCCCTTTTTATATCTGATGACAAGATGAAACTGTTGTAGAAAACGCATCCACCTATAGTGTCTTGATTGCTACAACTTAGTTTGTGAGTGCAAATATAAAGTGGTTGATGATTAGTATGTATAACTGTCTATTTTCCCATTAAATAATGTTTCCACTTTTTCACACTCTGTACTAATGCATACAATTCTTTATCATATGTGGAATAATTTACTACTGCAGAATTAAATGTCTCAGAATGATAACATATGAGTTTACCGTGCTACATCAACACTGTTCCCATGGCATAGTCACTGGCATCCATTTCAATCGCAAATGGTCTTTGAAGATCGAGCAGTGCTAGTATTGCTGTTGTACTAATCTTTTCTTTCAAGGTGTCGAAGGCTTTCTGTTGTTTGCCTCCCCACTGAAACACCTTCTTCAATCCTATTAAAGCATGTAAGGGAGCTGCAATCAAGGAGAAGTTAGAAATAAACTTTCTCCAATACTGTGTTGCTCCTAGGAAGCTTCTAATTTCTGTAGCAGATTTTGGTTTAGGCCAGTTTACAATGACTGCAACCTTAGAGGGATTTATCTTCAATTCATCACCCCCTACAATATTACCCAAATAATTCAAAGATATTTTGCCAAATTCACATTTTGAGAGCTTAACATAAAGATTTTCTCTTTTCAAAACATCTAGAGTTTGCTTTACATGCTTCAAATGTTCTTCCCATGTTTTACTAAATACAAGAATGTCATCTAAATATACAATGACAAAATCATCAAGAAAATGTTTGAGTACATCATTCATTACTCTCATGAAAGTAGTAGGAGCATTAGTTAAGCCAAAAGGCATAACCAACCACTCATACAATCCTTGCTTTGTTTTGAAAGCAGTCTTCCATGCATCTTGCTCTGCAACTCTAACTTGATGATAGCCACTATGCAAGTCCAACTTGGAAAAATAAACAGCTTCTTTCAACTGATCTAATAGATCATCTATGCGAGGAAGGGCATAACGATTTTTTATCGTTATATTATTCAGTGCTCGGTAATCAATGCACATTCTCCATGAGCCATCTTGCTTTCTCACCAAGACAATTGGAGACCCACATGGCGATGTGCTAGGTCTTATGAACCCTTTCTCGAGCAGCTCCTATACCTGCTTCTTGATTTCTGCATTCTCTAAAGTGGTCAACCTGTACATTCCAATATTAGGCAATGGAGCATCTTGCTGCAAATTAATATCATGTACTATTTCCTTTTTTGGTGGTATACCTTTAGGTTCTTGAAATAGTATATCATATTCTCAAACAACTTTTTGTAAATCAGCTTATTGTTTAGCATCACAGCCCTCAAATACATTGGTTTTATCAGGTTTCTTTTCCTTTTCAACCATCAGTAAAAATTGTTTGCATGAATTTACAATTCTTTTCATCTGCCTTGAGTTTATAAGAGTATAATTATTCTTGAGTTTATGAGCTCTTACAATATATTTGATTCCATATTTAACGAGTTGATATTTGTTCTCAGGTCTATAGAAAATGGCTTTCCTATCATACAAGTAAGGACTTCCTAAAACAATTCCACATATATCCAAAGGAACTATATCTAACTCAACCTCATCTACAAATGCTGACCCAAAAGGAAACTTAAGTTTACATTATCTAGTCACTTGTAGCTTTGCTTTATCACATAACCAACCTAATGGATATGGTTTCTTGTGAGGTGTGGTTAGTAATCCCAACTTCTTTACAATTGCTTCAGAAATTAAATTTACTTGTGAACCACTATCAAACAAAGTATCAATATTGTGATGCTTGGAAATAACTCGAATATGAAAAAGCTCATGTCTTTCCCTCTCATGTTCTTCATTATTAGTAGATTGTGTATAATTACTAGTAGATGTTTTAGAATTTTTAACTTTTATACCTGTGGCTGCGATTGTTGTTTCATGTCCTGAGTCTGAACCCAAATATTTTTGAATAGTTGTAGCAGTCTTCTTCTTTTTGCCATTGTACTTCTTGGGTTTTAGCTCCGGATGCAGAATCCAGTAGTGTTCTTCATCATGCCCATCCTTCTTACAGTGAGTGCATGAAGATTTAGTCTTTTGTACAGTATTTGTCTTCCTCTCTTTCCATTTCTGTTTTCTCTTTTCCTTATTCTTTCTTGTAGTGGGTTTTGATGATCCCCCAACTTCTGGGTTCACATTGTTACCTCTAGCCTCTAGATGTGTAGCCTAAACAGATACCTAATCTATGCTAGTGGGATTAAACATGAGAATGATGTGCTTTAAATAGCTATGTAGACCCCCTATATACTTCAACAGAGTTTCAGGTGAGTCTAAAGAAATTCCAAGAATCAAAGCTCTTTTCCTAAATTCTTGGGTGTAACCTTGTACACTTTGCCCTTTTAATTGGCGAAGAGTTTGCCACCTCATCATGGCTTGCTGCATAGAGGCTAGTGGATAGAATTTCTTTTTAATTGCAGAAACAAATTCACTCCAGACAGAAAGAATTTTACAATGCTTCTTCATGTCAGCTTGTGTCCTGCCTTCCCACCATACTAAGGCAGTGCCTCCAAGGCGTATGCTAGCTAGCTAAATATTACTCTTGTTTGAATCGATGCTCTGCGCTCTGCAATATACATTAATTTGTCTAATCGAATTATCTAGCTCTCCGCATTCAACTCTCCATCATATATCGGCAAATCAAGTTTAACATCTAATTTAATCAAATATGTTTTCTTTTTATTTTTAGGGCTATTAGGAGGTGTGGGAAGTTTTTCTTCTTTCCCTTTACCTTTAGAGTGGTCATGGAGGAGAGATTCTTCTACTCCTTTATCTTTTTTGGAGTTTGATGAATCTTCATCTCTACCTTTCTTAAATTCTCTCTACATTTCTTCTACCATGGCTTTCATGGTCATAAAACTATCCATGAACTGGGAGTCTGATTCCAAGGGACTTTCTTCTGACATTTTCCTCTTAGGATGGACTCTTCCAATTTCTGGGTTAGCTTCAACCAACTCTCCTTCTCGTAATTTAAGCTTTGATCTAGTTAGCATTCAACAACAAAATCCAGCACAAGCTTGTCTAACCTTAATAACCTAGAGCTCTGATACCACTTGATCTAGAATTTATCCAAGACAAACAATTTAAGGTATTATAGACTCATGTGCATAGATGTTCCTATGTTACTTTATGCAACTGATCGATAATATTGTGAAATACAAATGCACTGAAGTAGTTAGAGAAAACATAATAGGAAACCATGTAAACACAACAAGTTTAATAAGGAGTTCACCCAACACCACTGGGCTACATTCCTGGTCCAGCCTTCAGTGGCGACCTCTCTATTATGTTTTCAAAGCAGAGTTTTTACAACAGTGAGCTCAATTTGAGTCTAATTCAATAAATATAAATAAGTAGGACTATACTTGGATTCCCCAAGTCTCTGGAGTACACAGACTCTCCTCACTGAAACTCGACCTCTACTGGTCACAGTAGTATGAGCCCAATCTGAGACTCATACATAACAGGCATGTACAGAGGAGTTCGCTTGAACCTGTCAAGCCTTATCTAGAGTACACAGACTCTGACTCTCTCTAGCTCTGTCTCGCTCGATGTTGCCTTCAGGTCAGCTCGACTTCTTCTCTCTATTCTCTTCTATTAGCTTTCTGCGTATAACTAACTCTTATTGCCCCCTGCTCTATCTGTCAGTTCGTGGCTTTAAAGCCAATCTGCTTTCTGACTGTTCGCTTCCACTTCCCGAATGTCTAGTTCTCCTGCCTCTGTCCGTTCGAATTCATATGTTCTGCATCATCATCACTGTGTAACGCCTTACAGGGAGGTGGCCACCTGTTTCGTAACAAACTAAGTGTTAGTTCTCTTGGAAATGTTTGAATGATCGTTATTTCTGTTTGCTCCTAGATTGCCCATGAAACATGAATCTTTGCCAACTCATCGTCCATGCCGGACTTCAAACCTTATACAACTGAGCCTATTTACCCCATTAAATCTGGTTGTCCATCGAATCTCATTTTCGCCATCGATCTAGGGCCTCTAGATCCTACAATCTCCATCCATATCGGGTAGGTAAGTAGCATGACATTTACCCGTCCGATGTGAGTGGTTTTCTCTCTCTTCCGCCAGATGTGTGGCACCCAATGTGTGGCATCGGGTGGGACTCAGTTGAAACCACTTACCGCTCGAGGTCCTTCCTATATCCTCCTACGGTTTTTTGTGTGGGACCCGCCTCTAACGGAATTGGGGCAATATATGTATGGTGTTTTGACTTTTTGGGTCCGGGTCGCTCAGGGCTTTTCCATCTTTGAGGGGTTTGCCCGACGATATGAGATTAGCAACTTGTTGCTCGCATTATCAAAAACCTCCCTTGTTTCTCGAAAAGACCTCCCATTTTTTCAATTCGTGACAATGCGCGTTACCATGGGCCAACGGTCTATGCGCTTGAACGAGGGTCCTCGTTGCTCTGCACTGCTCACAAATTAAAATTGTTCCGAGGATATTTCTGATAAACTCGACCTTTGTAAGTCTTTGAAACTTTGGCATGAATTTTAAAAAGTTATGAAAACTTAGAGAGTGTTTTAGGATCCAATTCTGATCATTTGGGGCACACATTATTGAAAAAATATGAGTGTTCATGATTATGTTGTGTGGATTGTCTTTCCACTGAATTCATTGAATTATGTTAGTTATATGAATTTTGTTGATGGAATTGTTTGTAAGGATGGGAATATCTATTATTAAGATATTTTATAAATTTTAACTCACCTTCCATTATGATATATGTATGTAATGCAAATTGTCTTATAAATTCACATTAAATTAATGCTAGAATAGTATGATAAGCAAATTTTCCTTAACTAAAAAATATTAATATTTTCGTTTTGGTAAATCTAACTAGTAATAATATAGAAGATGGTTAATTTAAGTACTCCACTCATTAAAGGAAAATCATTTGAGCATGTTACAAAATACTCTTTGATCCTATATCTATAATAACTAAGCAATTATCATAGCTCCTAAACTCCAATAACCTTCATCAATTTATTTTATTAAGAATTAATGTATAAGTCAGGAATGTGATGTATGGAAATATTAGTAAATCCATACCACACATGTTTAGCTCATATTTATTTAAACTTAATGATTAATTTGCATAAGAAATACCAAATTTGACTTCATTCTTCCCTTATCCATATATAATATATATATATATATATATATATATATATATATATATATATCCACTTTGTACATATAACGTATAAGCACCTTTTACATAAATATATCCAAAAACGTACTCTCCATTCATGCCATTCCTTAATATCTCAACTCTCCATTCAATTCATCCTTTAAATCTCTCATGTATTGTAAACTGCATCTTTAATGTCATGTTTTAAATCTCTCATGTATCTATAAACTCAATCTTTAGATAACAAGGTCTTTAATTTTATTTTAGCCAACCTTTATTTTCCAACATAAAGTATAAAGAAATAAGTTAGCCCACCTTTATTTTCTAACATAAAGCATAAAGAGATAAGGTGGTACTTATAAAAATATATATCTCGTATTTAAAATATACAAAAAAAAAAAAAACTCATATACATATATTGGCATTAAATATGATTGCAAAATTCTTATGCTCTAATGTAAATATAAACAACCACCCTTGACACTCTATTGGGACACTCTAGAGCACAAATGTTACCCTAAGAAACTTGTGGGTAGAATTAGTGTGATCCTAGTACACTCTTATCCTCTATTTTGGTTGTGTCAAACTCATGTCTTGGTGTTTTTGTTGCAGCAGAATACGTTTTCATTAGAAATTAGTGCATGGGAATTATGAGAGAATGGGTTCTCAAATGTACCTATATCACACTGGAATACGTGTACTAATTTGTTTCTTTGACTCTTATACTTTTTAGTGTCTGCCTCGCTAGAGATTAAAACATTTACCTTGTAGTCAAAGTGTATTGAATTTTCATTATTTTATTGTGTTTTTGCAATTTTAACTAAAATTGCATGAAAACATTGAATATTTGTATTTTTTGTAGATTCAAAAATAATTTTGCAATTTTCTAGAAATCTTATTTCTAATTTTTAGTTGGCTGAGCGAGATCTAATGGGATACAATAACCCTGGGGGAGGCATCATTTTGTTTTCCATTTTTTTCAGGATTGACAAATAATTTAAAAAGAAAAAAAAAAGAGACTATTTTTCTGAGTGGATATTTCATTGGTGAGTGCTATGGCATTAACACTGTTAACACCTGACCCAACTATGTTTGACACTACTATTGTTATGCTCAATGTTGCATGTCCCTTACATGGGAGGGTGGGGTTGTTGATACATTTTGTGCTAAAAAATATATCGCATTTGCAAAGTAAAGGCAAGCCCACTACAATTTATTTAAAAAAACATGTTTTACCAACTAAAATGTATTTAAAAACATTTAATTATTTTTTCCAAATTGTTATGCGTTTGGTTGTCGTATACAATGGTTCATTATGATAGCTTTTATGCAGAAATTTCCATGTTTGGAAAGCTTCGCACATCTGAAATTGAATATTATGTTGTTTGAGATGGATAGATTTTGCAATTTATCAAATTGTTTGAAAGCTTCTAGTGTGCATCTAATTCGAAGAGTGAGGTTATCGATAACAGTGCAATCTTCTCTATTGTTGAAGTTATTCGCACAAGAGTTCTGTGTAGCTCACATTCTCCTCAGGACTATTCGACCCTCTTTGATAAAACCTATGACAAATTGTGTCATTCACCAAATGAGATAAAACGTGGGTTTATGATTGTAGATATTATTTAATCTCGTGGGCCAACTAAAGTGTAATAGATTAATAAAGTTTGGATTGTCAACCTATTGTCTATGTAACTAATGAAATGAAATGAACGTCCTCGTGTTTATGATACCTAAAGCAATCTAGCCATAATTATATCTTACATATCGATCACATATAATCTTGATCTTTAATAGACTATTTACAAGTTATATCATACCAAAAAAAAAATCTTCAAGCTTCACATGGACATGTTCACATTTCATATCCTTTTAATTTAAACTATAAATAAAGTGAAACATATCTCCTGCACCCCATGAGCCTTGGGTTCCCAAGGTCGATTCCTAGAATTGACCCTCAAGTCCATGGTCCACAGGCCCTAAGCGACAATATTGACTCTAGGAATCAACCTTGGGCGCTCAGAGCCTAGGCGGGGGGGAGGGGTGGGCAAGTCGCCCCCACCTAGGCTTGTGGCCCATGAGCCTTAGGTGCCAAACACTGATTATTGGAAGGGTCGCAAGGCCTGTGGGCCACGAGCCTAGGCGAGGGGCGACTAGCCCACCCTTGACCAATTTTATGGCGCACAAGCCCTGACCGCCTAAGGAATATTTGTGAATCAGGCCTCTGTAAACACCCCCGCTGAGGGTCGTAGCCCACAAACGATGGGCGCTGAATGCTGATTCTCTGAATCGACCTTGGCCACCTAGGGCTCGTGGGCTGCAGGCTTCGGTAACTACCCTCCCTGAGGGTCACATCCCACATACCATGGGCGTCAAATGCGGATTTCCGAAATTGACCTTGGGTGCCTAGGGCCTGTGGGTCACAGGCCTGGGTGAGTGTTAGGAGGACTAATCCTTCTTGTGGATAAGATGGATCTCCCTAGGATCTCAAATGAAACCTAGTAACAAATAAGAAGAGAATTGTTATCTTTACTTAGCTTATGACTGATTAAAACAAGTTAATATGTGAAGAATCACTTACTCATTTAACAAAGTGTCTGTTCAAGTCCTTTTAGTGCTTTCTACAATCATCTTCTTCTCACATATTTAGAGGTCATTCGAGTGCTTTCCACAAATTCTCCATGATGTTCTAAATGAGATCTACATAGATAGAACCAGACAAAGGATCAAATATATAGAATATACAATTAAGGTAAATGAAGTTTTTAACTCAACATACATCATAAGTTAAATTAATAACCAGTAATAAACTATGTGGGTGATCAAGGAATCTAACAAATAATATCAGAATATACATGATTAGGAAAAACGATTTATTTTTATTGAATTAAAAAGGAGAAAAAGATTACAACTTGATTTACCT